>CM048751.1:173998240-175460740 GCA_026315105.1 Locusta migratoria | reverse complement strand
GGGATGGGAAAAGCATGACAAATGGCACAGATCAAATGTTCACATGTTTGTAAATCTGTCGGACCAAACTGCATGGTCATCAGTCCGTAGCTTACATACTTAAACTAACCTAAGGACAAACACACACACCTATGCTCCAGGAAGGACTCGAACCTCCGACGGCGAGCAACACCACGACCCGCAGTGAGGCGCCTTACACCACTTGGTTACTCCACCGTGGTGGCACAGATCATATATATACCGTGACAAAAAACCGGCACGGCAAGTGATCTGAAATTCAAATGTCTTAAGATTATGGGACTTAACTACGGGGTCATCAGTCCCTAAACTTACAAACAACTTATGAACTACTTACGAACTAGGACGGCACAAATATCCATGCCCGAGGGGGGGATTCGAACCCCCGACCGTAGTGGCCGTGCGGACCATGACTGGAGCACCTCAGTCCCCTCGGCCACCGTGGCCGGCGCAAGTGATCTGTTTGACTGCCGCCTCCCCTCCCGCTGCTACCAGTCCTAAATTTCATTTATTAATATTTAAGAAAGTAAACATTGGATAACAGCGTAATTTCAACGTAACACTTCAGCACACTGCGGAAGTGCACTGTTGAGACAAGTTAATCTGACAACGTCTCCATCGACAGTCCGACAGCCACCTCAGTGTGTGACAGAGGGTACTTCACGTACCGGTGTTGTTTCTCATTTTCTTGTTCCAGTCAACTACAATTCGTAGGAAAATGGACTTCCAGATCCTGTGCGGACTCTGATTTCTCGAAGTTTATCGACGTAGTCGGTTCGTGAGACATACACTGTCGTATATAAAACTAAGTACACCCTTCACAGTTTTCCAGTTTCATCAAGAATCAGTGCATCTGCAACAACATCTACATAAATATAAGTATATATCAGAAGGTTCCTCAAACCGTTTTCATGATATTTCTCTATCGCGCGGGAAAATAAACAGTAGAAAGTTTCATATTCATCCTAATTTATTTTATTAAAACACATATTTCTTTTAACAAAATACAAAGGGACCTGTGCGAATACTTAGTGGAATGACAAAAAGTTGGAAAAACATGGAAGTAAAGTTTAATGTTCACGCATAGCTTTCTTCAGAATCAATCAATGCGTTTAAAAATGCAAATGAAAGAGCTTGATCCGCTTCGTGTTGTTAGGTCAAAAAGAACTGCGTACCTTAGTTGGAACCGAAGAAATCGTAAAACAAACCGATTAAAATATTCAGTACAAGGACAGAACGACATCGCGTTTGAATAAAAATAAAGGATGGAGAGACTTAATTCCGATACTTGAGGACAAATCGCATATGAAAACTTTTTGTTTAAGGCAAAACTGAATGAAATAGGTCGGATAGAACGGCCTGACCGACTCACTTTAGTTTACAGCAAGGACATCCCCATAGGAAACACACAAAAGGAAATCGCGTTTGAGTATAGAAAAATGAGAAATCTGTGGATGAATACCTGACGTTTAAAACAAATATGAAGGAAATCGGCCGGGTAGTTTGGTCTACCTGACTGAGTTTAGTTTTCGTAGATTCTTTTAATATATAAGATGTTCACATTTGGAAGAGAAAATTGGTGAAAGAATTTTCGCAAATAAATATCGCCGCTACGAATAATGCCTTGCTTGGATTGATTTTAAACCCAATTCGTGCTTCACTTCCGTGACACTCTCCCTATTTCGCGAAAATTCAAAACGAGCTGCCATTCTCTCAACTTTCTCTATACCTTCCATCAGTCCCACCTGGTGTGGATCCAACAGTGCGCAACAATACCTCAAAAAGACGCACACGTGTAGGGTAGACAGTTTGTTCTAAATGTTCTGCCAATGAAACGTAGCCTTTGTTTCGCCTTTCGTCGAATATTTTCCATGTGTCCTTTCCAATTTTAGTTGTTGGTAGTTTGTATTCCTAAGTATTTAGTCGAATTTACGGCCTGTAGATTTGTCTAGTTTATCGTGTAAATGAAATTTAACGGATTTCTTTTAGTAATCTTTGGATGACTTGAATCATTTATTATGGTCCACTGTCAATTTTTGCGCCATACGCATCGCCGGACGCAGTGGCAGAGCGGTCTGCGGCGTGCCAGTCACAGTCTGCACGGCCGCTACGGTCGGGGGCTAGAATCCCCTCCCCCCCCCCCCCCCCCTCGGGCATGGATGTGTCGTCTTTAGTATAAGCTAGTTCATAAGTAGTTTGTAAGTTTAGGGAGTTATGACCCCACAGTTAAGTCCCTTAAGCTTAACAAACATTTGAACCATACGCATCTTATCTAAATCAGTTTGAAGTTTCTTTTATCTTCTGGTGTCTGTAACAAACGATAAATGACGGTATCTACCGCGAATAGTCTAAGAGAGCTGCTCGTTCTCCTACTTCGTTTGTAGGGCCCACAAAACACTTCGGGAGCGAACATATCACTTTTGTTTTACTCTATCGGTCTATTACAATAGTCTGCGTCCTTTCTGACAGAAAATTAAGAATCCAATCGCACAATTGTGGCTACGTTCCATAAGAACGCAATTTGATAGAAGACGCTTGGGAGGTAGTGTCAAAATCCTTCCAGAACTCTAGTAATACGGAATCGATTTCAGTTCCCTTGTCTGTTGTACACGAATACATTTACAGATAATTAGTTCTAACAGTACTGAGGGTTTAGCTGTCGACACCTTCTGAAATACCCATGTTACTACGTGAGCGCTGTTAGATGTTGATTCTGTCATCATTTGGATGACACACAAGGCGACTACTGTCTTGGTGTGCATTATTCCTCGCCTGCCATACCTGTGCACGTAGGTCAGCAAAAATTGTGGCTTGTCGAGTCGGACGTGACGTCGTCCTATGATGTACCAAACGTGCTCGATTGGAGATGAGTTCGGAGATCGTGTTGGCCAGGGATGGTACTGAACGTCTTACCGAACATGTTGAGATTCACTGGCGAGCACTATGCTTTATTATGTAGTACAGCGCATCACCTTCCTGCTGCATGAAGACACAAAAAGGGTCTGCATCAATCGTATGCTGATCAGCGATCCCTGCACAACATACAAAATTCAGCTGCCCTTACAATACCAGGATCTGGCGGTCGTCCCTGTTGCTTGGACGTCCAACCTCTTCCACGTCTGCGAGAATGTTCACGTGATCATTCCATCCAGCGTTGTCGCATGACTGACACAAGTACCAGTTGTGTGCTAACATTCGGAGAAGACTATCTGGAAACTCAGAAGGCCACAATTGGACCCGTTTCAAACTCGCTCAGTGAGATGTAGGAAGCTCGTCTTCCCTGCATGGCACCTGTTTTTTTAACACTTTATCTCCGTGAGCCTTATGGATGTAAATATTCCATATTAAGCCTTTTAATGCATGACCTTTTATTTAGAGCTATAAAAATTACCATGGATACTTCATTAGTCGTATATTCTGAGAAAAAAAAGAATTCCTAAAATTTGAACGCACTATTAGTAGTTAATCGTTCCTAACTGATCAGTCACAGAATGCATTCATGATTTACCAGGTGTAGTGATTGGCACTATCCTGTTGTTTCTCTTTTAAGAAACTCACTTGTCATACAACTGTTGAATGTGATTTACTTCTTTTACATGGCAAGAAAAATTACTGAAGTGCACAAATACACATGTTAGCAGTAACTCTACAAAACACTGCTATTGACTATCGGTAGGACGCACTACCAGTATAGGCAACACCACGTATACAAACAAATACAAAATAGGGTATCCCGACACGACTCACGATGCCGCCTCACAACTTTACTTCCACCATTACCTCGCCTCCTACTTTCCAAACTTCACAGAAGCTCTCCTGCGAAACTTGCAAGACTAGCACTCCTGGAAGAAACGATATGGTGGAGACATGGCTTAGCCACAGCCTAAGAGTTGCAGCGGATGCAGTGGAGTGTGCGTTGATATGAAACTTCCGCCGGCCGCGGTGGCCGAGGGGACTGAGGCGCTTCAGTCACGGTCTGCATGGCCACTACGGTCGGGGGTTCGAATCCCCCCTCGGGCATGGATATTTGTGTCGTCCTTAGGATAAGCTAGTTGATAAGTAGTTTGTAAGTTTAGAGACTGATAATCCTATAGTTAAGTCCCATAAGCTTAACAAACATTTGAACATTTTTTTATGAAACTTCCTGGTAGATTAAAACTGTGTGCCGGAACCGGGACTCGAACCTGGGACCCTTGCCTTTCGCGGGAAAGCGCTTGAAGTAAAGTTGTGAGGCGGCATCGTGAGTCGTGTAGGGATAGCTCAATCGCTGGAGCACTTGCCCACGAAAGGCAAATATTCCAGGTTCGAGTCCCGGTTCCGGCACACAGTTTTAATCTGCCAGGAAGTTTCATATCAGCGCACACTCCGCTGCAGAGTGAAAGTTTCATTCTGGAAAGACAAAATAAATAAGTAATAAAATAAATAAATTGCCGCGGAAGAATAGCCGTGCGCACTAAGGCACCGTGCTGCGTTGCGCGCGGCCGTTCGCCGTCGGGGGTTCGAGTCCTCCTTAGCATAAGGTACTTTAAGTTAGTATAAGTAGTTTGTAAGCCAAGGGACTAATAACCAACGTAGTTAAGTCCTTTTGATTGACAAACAATTGAGCAAACAAATTTACAGAAAGTATTGAAGAGTTCCAGAGATATAGAATAAGATGCAGTCTGTATTCGATCCATTACACTATACCTTAAAAAGTTAAAGGTAGCTCACATATGGTCTGTGAGCTGTGGCTATGGCGGGCGGCCTGGGAACCGTTATCAGTACATCTACTATCCCCCATATGGCAAGTGCTATCATCGGATTAATATCCGTCTTCTATCTAGGTAAGCAACTTTTTCCGCAGTGTGTCTAGGAGAAAACAATATCCTGCAAGACTTTCGCCAAAGGTACGCTCTCGGAAATTGACAGTAGCCCACAGTAGCATCTCTTGCAGCGTCTGCCACTTTAGTGCTCACTAATTAAACCTCTAACGAAGCCTCCAAAACTTCGCTGGATCATTTGCTACGTTTCTGTCATTCACATCTGTCACGGATTCCACAATATTATAGTAATCGTCGAACGGTGTTTGGTATGGAGCCTTCTTCGTTAATGATGTACACTTCCTGATTATCCTTGCAATGAATCACAATGTAGCATCTGTTTTACAATTAATTTTGTGTAGTCGTTCCACTTCACATATTTTATGGAAGTAATTATTTCCAGTGACTACTCTGAAATTCCGTAATGATATAACTATGTAATTCTTTGTACTGAAGACCACGTCAATAAGAATTTTCACATGAAATATCCGAAAGCGTTAATTTTCAGTACGATGGTTACAGCTACTAATCTTACTATTTTTCAAAATTTCGACTAGTGTACTACAATATTGGTATTCATGGAGTTCATATAAACAGCCTTCCCACTTACACTCAAATTGAATTCCACCTTTTTCTGCAAGTCTTGCTGCCAGAGTATTTAGTCAATACACAGGGAGTGGGCAAAATAATACGAACACCTAACGTAAACAAAATATTTATTTATTAGTGAGAGGTTAGCCCAGGATTGACTTTGAGAACAGCCGTAACTCTTGAAACAAAATATTTCTGAGCTGTCTTTGCAGTCACCAACATAATGTTGCCCATTCTTGTATCGAAACATCCGCCAATCACATCGACGATGTCGGAGCTGAAAATCTGCTCTTCACTCTCTCCTCTAAAACTCCCCATAAGAGTCTAATTAGGTCGAGACTGGTGACTTTGATATCCAGGGGATATGATTGATAACTTTCTGATTGTTTGTAAAGCACCCCCAAAATTTTTTGCGTGTGTTTATGAGAGTATCTCATTTTAGATTACGACAGTGTCTATTAGCAACATGATAGTAACAGTAAGCAGTTTGTTTTCGAAGATGGTGAAATATTCATTCACAGTTTTCCGAAAAGTGAGGACAGTGATCGAGACAGATGAATACCCTGATATACTAGCCCAAATCATGACTGGAAATCCTCTATGGTTGACTGCAGTAAGCAGGAAAGGTGTATTGTGAGCTTATTTTGGGGTTCTACATCTACATATATACTCCTAAATCCACTGTGAAGTGTGTGGCGGAGGGTACACTGTACCACTACTAGGCATTTCCTTTCCTATTACACTCCCAAATAGAACAAGGGGAAAAAGAATGTTTATTTGCCTCCGTACTAGCCCTTTTTTTATCATTACGCGTAATAATGTAAGGAGGTAGCAGGAAGATAGTTCCACACTCCGCTTCAAATTCCGGCCCTCTAAATTTCCTCAACAGAATTTCTCGAAACGAGCGTCGTCTTTCCTCCAGCGATCCCCATTTGAGCTCCCGGAGCATTTCCGTGACACTTCCGCATTGGTCGAACCTGCCAGTAACGAACGTAGCTGCTCGCTTCCGAGCTACTTCTTAGTCTTCGTTTTAACTGATCTTCTGTGGATCTCACTTGAACAATAGACTTGGTCGTACAAGAATTTTATACTCTGTCTCCTTTACAGATGAAGTACATTTCCACAAAATTCTCCCAATAAACCGATGTCGGCTGTACGCCTTACTCACAACTGTCCTGTACAACTGTATGTTTCAGTACATAAAGCTGCATGTTTGTAGTGAGCAATGTAAGCGATGATTCATAACGCATGATTCTGGTCATCAAGTGTGGTAGTTTATTGACAGGGACACAACGTCCTTCGCAGCGTCGCTTTGGGTTCCGTCATTAAGAATGTAACAGCTGCATCCCATCCACGTATATGAAACTTTAATTCCTCACTGCGTACGGAGTATTCAAACGCTTGTAGGTGTGGAGGCAGGTACAAAAATCGATATCGGCCGATATTTCGGCAGCAAATCACTCTGCCACTTCCAGACCAATACTGCAGTGAGGAAGCAATATGCAACGACGTTCAACGGTTGAGGTGACATTTGTTTTGTCACTTTTTTTTTCTTCAAGTGAGAGAGAATAATTCCATGGAGAATTTAAGCATAAACCCGCATTCCTATTTCAGTCACTTCCTTGATAACACGGTCCCAAAACTGGAAGTGCTTGCCAAAGTTTCCCTTTTGTTATATTCCACAGAGTGACCAGTGTGTAGACGGTGTTAGCCAACAGCAGATTTAAAATAAACTACTGTCTGACCCTTCTGGATCATCCTCAGAATGATACAGTTGCGACTCCGACCATTCTAGTCTATGTTACGACAAGTATGATGACAAGTACTTGTCATAACATGTACGAGACGGGTTGCAGTCGCAACTACATCTTTCTGAAGATGAGCCCGAAAGATCGAAATATGTAAAAATAATTTTAAAAAAGGCTGATGATCAGACAATAAATTATATCAAAGAAGTACTTGACATACTTTTTGCAGCTGTTGGATGATAATCAGACAAAAAATTATTTCATAGACGAGACATGTTGCAGTCGCAAATTAAAGATTCTGAACGTGACTCAGAAGAATCAAAACATGTAAGACAATGTAACTGTTGACTGATTGGCTGATGATCAGGCAATAAATAGTTTCAACTGTTAGTGAAGTTGCCGACTCTCGCTAGTCGATTATGTTGACTATAGTAATAATAGCAGATTTGTTGGGTTGTTGTAAACGTGTGTGACATATATAGTCAATACATCGGTCCTCAATAGTCCTAACTGTTTGACTGTTTGACCAATATATGACATGTCGCAGCTACATGGGATAGGTAGACAACCGCCTTGCGCAAACCATGATCATCCTTTACTGACTTTAATAGCGCCTTAATTTTAGATGGTGGTCGAAACAAACATTTCACATAATATTTACGCAAAATACAGCCAATATTGTTGGAACTGATAGTAACTTATGACAGAATTCCATCAACTTGGGTACAAAATATGCTATCATCAGTAGCCCGTTGCACTATTTCGTCGATAGCGCAACGCTCTTTTAATCTGTCCTTCACCATAACCATTATGGCGAAAAGTGACCTCCAGTTAGACCTTAAATAAAATTTGGGAACATCTGAACTCAATCCAACCTAAAATCCGCATTTCTAGTGAATATGTTGTCTCTTGGTAGTATGTGTAAAATTGATGGACTGTGAGATACAAATACACAATATATCATTGCCTGTTGCTACACTGACTCTGGTATGTACAATTCCAGATTCGGTAACGAAGGTTACTTTTCAGTGTTTTCATCGTGCTTACATATCTTGATAGACATCTCGAATTAAAAGCAGAAAAGTACAGCGGGTAATTTTATTTAATGATCCTCATCTACAAGAGCAAAAGTAGAACCTTCGCGTAGTAAACAAAGGAGCATATGTAATTCACTTCTTAATTTATCACAGAAACTGTTACAGCGTGTTACACGGGTGAAATTAACAACATTGTTGTAGCAGCTACTTATTTCACCGTTCGTACTTATTATCTGTATGGGTTGATGTCAGCTCTGAAATTAATTTCTCCACACACGAGGAGAGGTGCAGCCGTTAAAGGACTATCACACACCACAGTTGCGGGACTGTTACAAAACCTGACCCACCTGGTGAGCGCGTAACAGGGAACCTCACTGCACGTTTCCCTGATCTCTGACCCTTCCGTCAGTAAGCTCGACATTTAATATTCTACGGGAAAAAGAAAATTCGGCGCAGAAAACAAAAGATGCTCAGTATGAAAAGCTTCCTTCTGTTTTCGAATTTTAAGTTCCGAAAGAAATACGATGTTCCTTTCGTTGCCAAAGTATCTTAAGCAGCTACATGTAATGAAAGAGACAGAGAAAATTCAGTGTGCACTATCGGATTGCGTCATAAGCAACATTCTTGGGACGGTTGCAAGTTGATAGACATGAATCTTGGGCTCCTGTAAAGAAGCAGAGCTAAGAAACGTAAATTACATGCTCGCACGTAAGGAACTTCGGTCAAAGTGAAATGCGTTTCATGTAAGTTAAGCAAGTATCTGAAGGTAACCAACCACCTCAAGGCCACGATAAACCAAGGCTCTTTAACTGCGTTGTATAGTATTCCAATAAAATGGAAGCTGCAAAAAATTCTGTAATGAGGAGCTGAATAATATTTTTCTACCTCCACAAAATAAAAATTCTGTATGAGTAACTTAATTACAATTGTCTCCATCACTCTTCATTTGTCGAACAATGACCTTGAATACTTGAACGCTATGGAATCTACATACTATCATCTTTGCAATATTTGTGACGTAACTGTGTGAAATAGGAGAGCAACAGCAGAAACACTGAATATTCGCAGATCATTTCAGGTAGTCTCAACGGGAACAATAGTTCTTCTGAAATAGAGAAGAGATAGTTTGGAAAGCATTGTCACATATTCTGGAAACTCCAAATACCACAGTTTCCAACCGATTTCTCAAACACAGACAGCACTTGACCGGGGTTGCCTGGTGAAACGTTGTTCTGATACCTCGTGTAAAGAGGAGAAATACGTATCATCACGTTTCCGACTTTGATAAAGTTCGGATTGTAGCCTATCGCGATTGCGGTTTATCGTATCGTGACATATCTGCTCGCATTGGTTGCGATCCAATGACTGTTAGCAGATTATGAAATCGGTTGGTTCAGGAGGACAATGTCACCAGCAGTCGAGATGACAGGCAACTATCCGTATGGCTGTAGCGTATCGTGCAGCCACGTCTCGATCCTTGAGTCAACAGATGGGGACGTTTGCAAGACAACAGCCATCTGCACGAACAGTTCGATGACGGTTGCAGCAGCAGGGACTATCAGCTCGGAGACCATGGCTGCGGTAACTGCGTCACAGACAGGAGCGCCTGCGATGGTGTACGCAACAACCAACCTGGGTGCACGAATAGCGAAACGTCATTTTTTCGGATGAATCCAGGTTCTGTTTACAGCTTCATGATGGTCGCATCCGTGTTTGCAGACATCGCGGTGAACGTACATTGGAAGCGTGTACTCGTCATCGCCATACTGGCGTATCACACGGCGTGATGGTATGGGGTGCCATTGTTTACACGTCTCGGACACCTCTTGTTCACATCGACGGCACTTTGAACACCTGCCGTTACATTTCAGATGTGTTACGACCCGTGGCTCTACCCTTCATTCGATCCCATCGAAACTTTACATTTCAGCAGGATAATGCACGACCGCATGTTGCAGGTCCTGTACGAGCCTTTCTGGGCACGGAAAAAGTTCGACTGCTGCCCTGACCAGCATATTATTCAGATCTCTCACCAATTGAAAACGTCTGGTCAATGGTGGCCGAGCAAGTGGCGCGTCACAATACGCCAGTCACTACTCTTGATGAACTGTGGTATCGTGTGGAATCTTCATGGGCATCTGTACCTGTACACGCCATCCAAGTGCTGTTTGACTCAATGCCCAGGCGTATCAAGGCCGTTATTACGGTTGTTCTGGTACTGATTTCTCAGGATCAAATTGCGTGAAATTGTAATCACATGTCAGTTCTAGTATAATATATTTGTCGAATGAATACCCATTTATCAATTTGATTTCTTCTTGTTGTTGCAATTTTAATGGCTTGTTGATACACAAGTTACCGACCAAAGATGAACGAAAGTGATTGGCTGTGACTGACATCCTTTTCTTGTCAGAATAGTAAAATAATAATAGTAAATTTTTAAAAAGGCAAACTAAAACTACACATTCAACCTCAAGATGATCTATCCCTGTGAATGCATCCGAATAATGTGATCAGACTTTATCATTACATAATTTCTCAGGTATAAGATGATAAGATGCTTATGAATTAATAAATCAGATCCATATTTTGTCTCAATCTATATGAAAAATATTTACAGAACGGAACATGAGGCAAATTTGAAGTTTGTGTTGTGGAGGGAGACGCGCTTTGTGACTGTCGGTGCATTCGTCGGATCTGTTAGGTCTCGGTGGCTTAGTAATTCTATCGCTTGTAAGCGTAATGTCCCGGGTTCGAATCCCCGCCGCGGCACATATACTTTAGAGGCCTCTTCTTCTTTTATTCAGTAGCTTTGAGGTGCTTATCTTTCGCTCGTACATCTTCTCCTTTGTTGACAGATGTTCAGTCATAAAAAGAGTTGAATATCATTCTAAAAATCTGGTACAAGAGCGAAGCCGCTTACTCCACACATTATTTCAGCCCCAGTAACTTCATAGCCATTTGTGTACGACTCAGCACGGCGCCCAGATGTGTGGTACATCACAACGGTTACAGAGGCAGTGTGTTTACAGACTTGTGCCAACCCCGAATCACTTTGGTCAACGGTGCGCCACGTCTATTGTAAGCACTCCGGAACATAGCTCGCGCGAATGCCTATACCTCTGTGTTTGTCTTTCGACGCGCCTCATGGTACTCGGACGAGATTTATGAGCCGTCTGGAAGTCCGCGCTAGCTGACGAGTGAACCAGCACCTTATCGACTCTTCACATGATCATTTATTACCCATCTCGTTTCAGGACTTGACAGCGTGCCTCGAGAAATGTAAGTAATATATCGTCGACACTGGTGCCATCGGATCCTCAGGCAGTTCTCGCTCAGTCTGACGGGAAGTAGAAACAAAAGTCTTTTTGAACGATATTTTTCAGTATTTGCAAGATGAACGACCCGCATCCAGAAACAAAGTTTCCAAAATATAGTTACATGAATAATACATTGGTAACAGGTACAAAAATATCTGGGCTACTGTTGGACAGAGTCCCCTAAAGAACGTAGACACATGTCATATAGTGCGATCAATCTGGCGTAGAAATCTACGCCTGTAAATGCAACATGCGTGTGGGAGTCGCCTTCAGCTCTTCGTCGTTGTCAACCGTTGGCTGCTAGACAGGAATTCCTTGATATGCAGCGAAGGATAGGAAAAGCTCAGAGCAAGAGGAAGACTGTATACTGGTTCATCGCACAGCTCGCGTTACTTCTATCAGGAATGATTTCAGGTCGCGGCTGGAAAAGACCCAGGAAGCTCTTCCGGCACAATGGTACATCAGCGTCATGTATATCTTTTTTGGCTGGTTTTTATTCTAAGGATTTAATTCTTGAGATTGTTTGTTTAAGTTCAGTTATTTTTATTATTTTTTTCTAATTTTTTCTACTTATTTGACAGAATTGTTTTGCGATATCTAGAAATGAGAAATCTCGTCCATGCGTGAGGATTATCACCATAAACGTTCAGGAAAAGATTCAAATGTTCAAATGTTTGTAGAGCTTATGGGACTTAACTACGGGGTCATCGGTCCCTAAACTTACAAACTACTTATGAACTAGCTAATACTAAGGACGGCACAAATATCCATGCCCGAGAGGGGTCCAACCCCCGACCGCAGTGGCCGTGCACACTGACTGGCGCGCCGCAGACGGCTCGGCCATCGCGGCCGGCCGGTATAATATGCAGACATTTTGTAACTGTGAGATAAAGTCATCGGCGAGTTGGCGAGCATAATTAAATTAAGGAGTAGTTCTGCAAGATAGTCTGCCATTGAATACATCTCCAGTATGTCTGCATATAGCTGTCGACTACGAAGAGATGCATATCTGATGATGAATAAAATCCGAAACGGGTCATAATAAAGTTATGCAGTTTCTGATGTATGAACTTCAACACTGCGACCTAATCATCTTCTCTGCGTACCACTGATTAATTGTTTAGATATTTCCGTCGCCAGCAAGACGTAACGATCCATTCGCAATTTAATGTCTGGCATCATCTCACACGTTAGCGTCTCCCCGTGTCGGTGTCACGGATATCAACTAGCAGTTACAAAATTTGAGGGCGTAGTTCCGTCAGGTGAGCATACAACGCCTTTATGAAATCTCTTCCAGTCCAGAGACGTTACAACGTCCTAGAAAATGACCTGATACTACTAGGTTCTTTATAAATTTTACTCTACTTTCTAATCAACGGCAGATTAAGTCCTCTAAACCCCGTTCTGTGACTTTCATAGGTTTTGTCACACCGAGTGTTTGGCTGTTATTTCTTCTACTGACTTATACCAAAGCAACTGCTACCTCTGAAACTACACTGCACAATAATTGCACATTCACTGAGCATTTATTATAACTAGTTAATCCGGGCACGCCTTGCTGTGGCTGTCAGGCATCAAATGGACGTGAAAGTAAATAAAAGAAATTTGGCAACATAGACTCAGCTGGAAAGTGCGTTAAACATGTACCATGCTTTTCGTTCCTGTGCCTACGGAGAATGGAGGTTAGAAAAGATGTTTTATCAGAAATTAATTAATTATTCTGAAGCTAGTGGATTGAAAAAAAATTTTGTTTCTTTTTCTGCACAGGAATAGGGCTCAGACAGTTTGACTATGGGACAAAGAAGAGAACTGCCTTTCAAAGGCAATCGTGTTGTACATTCTGTCTATTTGTTTCCCATACCTAGTTCATCTCCCAGACCCCCAGCTATCTACCTCGTCCCCCTCCTCCTCTTACTTCCTCTCCTCCTCCTTCTCCTCTTTCTCGTGCATATATCCTTCTCTTTTCTCTGTCCATCTCCCCCTTCATGCTGTTTTCTATCGTCTTCTTTCTATCAGTATTACCCTCCTCTTCTTCTCTACCCACTTCCTCTTCCACATAGTAGCTGTTCAAAACCAAGAAATTAAAAATTATGATCTTTCTTCAAATGTTATCGTGGTTGCAGAAAATGACCACGAAGTTACTCTCACGGAAAGTAAGCGAAATAACACATAAATAGAAAATGCTGTTTACTGGCTCCGTTATCACCATGTTATCATTTCCACTATTGACCACTTCATCGATCTAGATGTTGTAGTATCTGCCCGTTATTCGTGTGTTACTGAAAATGAACCTTTCAAAAGTGAAAATACTTCGTTAGTTTCGTGTGGCATTTTTACTGTAGCACCTGATCCTTATGTAGGGTAGAAACTGAGAGCCCTTCAACTTTCGACATTCACTTATTATGACAGTTGGTATTTTAATTAATGATACCAAATGTAACAGAGTTATAGATATGAATGTCCATTTACTTCTAAAACTCCTAACGGATACAAAGATACAGCATTTTTGTACTGTTCGCAACTACGAGAAAGTAAACTACGAGTTATATAAGTTTCATGATCTCCTCTTAAAATTCTCACAAAAAAAAAAAAAAAAAAAAAAAAAAAAACTGTTTTTGTGTGTTCACCTTTTAATATAATGCATACACTTGCATTGTAGTTATTTTTTTCCATTTTATGGCAGCAGACATGAATTTCCAGTTTTCCGTTCCTGTTTCTCTCTATTTGTGTCACGACTTTTAGAAGCAGATGAAAATAAGAGTGCAATTGTTTTGGAAATACGTACGGCTCGAGACTGGGAATTACTATACCAGAAAACGTATTGCACAACGGAATAATCCTTAATAATACATGATTCAGCATGGCACTCAATCTATTCACTTCGATCAAAGTTAGTCGAAGAGATAGTATGAACTTGCATAGTCCATTCCGGTGGTCTTTCTAATTACTGTAACAGCAACAGAATCGGAGAAATCATTATCTAAATATGTTAATATTCTTGTCGTAATTTATCATAAATTATTTCGGTGTGTAACAGTGTCTTTTTGTTATCTGGTTTCTTTACAACGTAAAAATTATTTGGAAGACACTTCTGGATTTTAAAACAGTTCAGAAACGCTTTAAGTACACAGTGAATTCCTTGGATATATTTGTTTATTTGATAGCAGTCTTAAATTTTCATTGAAAATTTCATTTATTTACAACATTTATGCATACTAAAACAACAATGTTGTGCGTCACGATTTTGGGAAAAGTCTATCACGAACAGGTTTGTAATGACGTGGCCGAATGTTAATAACAGTTATGATTCTGAAATCGTGTTCTGATTTCAGAAACTAGCCACTTCCTGAAATATTAACTCTTAAATAAGAAAATAAATTTGGCATTTATGAAAACGGCAGGGTTCACCGCTGTGAAAGCGTCACATTTTCGAAGGAAAAACGGATTAAGCAACGAAATCTTCAAACTGGCCGGTGCGGACGCATAAATTTTCTTTTAGTCTCTCAGCTTCCGGCACGCGACGCCATGGCACGTGCTTGCTTCTGAAGTCAGATGAAGAATTACGCGACGCAAACATTACAGAAAATATTTTACCCGAGGTTACAACAAGGCAGTCCTGACAGCTCCGGTCGTCTTAGATCTCAGCAACATTTGTTCACCGTATGGATAATAGCAGTAGACTCCGTTCAGTTCTAAGTGCGACGATGTAAGCAATCTCGATATTACATTTGAGTACGTAAGGAATCTTAAAAATTATTTACTTCATCACTGAAGCAGAAACCACAGTAACTATCTCTCTTCACAAACCATGACTAGTTCCGAAGGAGTATGTTGTCATTTTCAAACGTTGCAATGAAAAGCTAATTACAGTCCCAAAGGATTAAACATTTTGTTACTGTGGCTAAACGTGAAAACATTTTTAAAATGAAAATGAATCCTTAATTTATCCAGGAACATGTGATACTCCAAAGATATTTGTTTAATTACCTTTCAAAATAGCTCGGTAAACCCTGTGTGCAACGTTACTTGATGTGTGCGAATTTTTGAGCATTTATGCTTTCTCCAAGTCAGTCAATTGACTATTTCATCCACATAAATATGTATACATGCCAAATACGCTACAGCATCATATGAAATGAATTTGGATCACACAGACCAAATTGTCTGTGTTCCTTAAAAACTTATAAGTGAAGAACACATTGCTATTTATCATTTTCAATGTTGTATAGCATAAATGTAATTTCGGATATGACCTTCTGATATATATTTCATGAAATTCTAATTTTAAGTCTATTTATGCCGATCTTTATGTAACTTGGCGCAATATTTTGATATTAAAATTTGTTGTTAAATACAAAACCTCGGACTTCTAATTTTCTGATACAACAGCATGGTTGGTGATGAGTAATTAGGGGATATAATTACTCTGAAATCACGCAGCTAGTCTCAGATGACAAAGGCAACATGCATTTAAGCAAAGAGCATGTTACAAAAACACTGTGGATTAGACTGACTGCAAAACAGCAGGCCACACTGTAAGTTCGCGTAGCGTTAAATGCAGTCGAAGATTTCATAAAATTTAGTATTTTGAAGAGAAACATCAGGCCTTCTGATATTCAATAGTTGTAGCCAGAAACACAATACTTTGAATCTAGGTTGTCTGAATAAAAGACAAGGGAGTAGGGAAAAATTATTCCACAATTAAAAAGAATATTGTTGAAGCGAAAAATCTGTGAAAAGGGCAAGTGTGCATGTTTATTACTTTAAAGCCATTAATTTGTGAAAACAGTGAAACGGCCAATTGTGCACGTTTATTACTTTTAAACCATTAGATATACAATCATGGCCATTAAAATTAGAAACCACGAAGATGATGTGCTACAGACGCGAAATTTAACCGACAGGAAGAAGATGCTGTGATACGCAAATGATGAGAATTCAGAGCATTCACAAAAGGTTCGCGCTGGTGGCGACACCTACAACGTGCTGACATGACAAAAGTTTCCAACCGATTTCTCATATACAAACACCAGTTGACCGGCGTTGTTGTGATGCCTCGTGTAAGGAGGAGAAATGCGTATCATCACGTTTCCGACTTTGATACAGGTCGGATTGCTACAAACCCATGACTGTTACCAGAACATAGAATCGGTGGGTTCAGGAGGGCAATACGGAAACAAGTGCTGGATCCCAACGGCCTCCTATCACTAGCAGTCGAGATGACAGGCATCTTATCCGCATAACTGTAACGGATCGTGCAGCCACGTTTTGATCCTTGAGTCAACAGATGGGGACGTTTGCAAGATAACAACCATCTGCACGAACAGTTCGATGAGGTTTGCAGCAGCAAGGACTATCAGCTTGGACACCGTGGCTGCGGTTACCCTTGACGCTGCATCACAGACAGGAGCGCCTGCGATGGTCTACGCAACGATGAACCTTGGTGCACGAATGGCAAAACGTCATTTTTTCGCATGAATCGAGGTTCTGTTTACAGCATCATGATGGTGGCATCTGTATTTGACGACGTCGCATTGAACGCACATTGGAAGCGTGTATTCGTCTACACCATAGGGGGGTATCACCCGGCATGATGGCATGGGGTGCCATTGGTTACACGTCTCGGTCACCTCTTGGTAGCATCGACAGCACTTTGAACAGTGGCCGTTACATTTCAGATGTGTTACGACCCGTGGCTCTGCCGTTCATTCGACTCCTGCGAAACCCTACATTTCAGAAGGATATTGCACGACCCCATGTTGCAGGTCCTGTACGGGCCTTTCTGTGTACGGAAAATGTTCGACTGCTGCCCTGGCCAGCAAATTCTCCAGATCTCTCACCAACTAAAAATGTATGATCAATGGTGGCCGAGCAACTGGCTCGTCACAATACGCCAGTCATTACTCTTGATGAACTGTGGTATCGTGTTGAAGCTGCATGGGCATCTGTACCTGTACGCGCCATCCAAGCTCTGTCTGACTCAATGCCCAGGCGTATCAAGGATGTTATTTCTGAGGATCTATGTACCCAAATTGCGTGAAAATGTAATCACTTGTCAGTTCTAGTATAATATCATCTGCATTTCTTCCTGGTGTAGCAATTGTAATGGCCAAGTATTGTATGACATTATTTTTTACAAATATTTTATCAGTTTGTTCTTACACCTAAGTCAGTTACGTGAAGCAAAAGAAAACAGTAGCACGACTTACATAGGTAGAAATTATCATCAGAATACAATACGAGAAATCAGAGTTTGAACGGAGAAATTCAATGTTCTTTCTTCCCGCGCGCTATTTGAGAATGGAATGGTACATGAATAGTACCATGTAGGTGTAGAAACGTGTGTAGTTGTCGTTACTTTTTGATCATGCAGCTTCCAAATTTCTTGCATGAGTTCTACACACCTTTTACTGGTTATCTCTTTATTCATTGTTTAGCGGGAGGTCCATTTCTTACTTGCATACCACTATATACACGGGGTGGGCAGAATAATATGAACAGCATGCTGTATACTACACCTTCTTCTAAGTTGGCTCCGTTGCCAGTGTGCTCGTGATAACACTGAGACGCAAACGCACGATTGGCGTACTAACCTGTATGCCTTAGTTCTTACCTTGATGTGTATTGTACGTTCTGTTTTGCGACGGTCAACGCAAACGATCGGTGCAATTCGTAATTCCTCAGATTTCAAAAGTGGCCGATTCGATGATACATAGTTAGTGGGGGCATCTGTGACGAAAACGGGTGCACCGCTTAACGTTTCAGTACAGACAGTATCCTCGATAATGACAAGGTACATAAAAGAAGGGGAAACACAAAACTTCCTACCATATTAAAATTGTGTGCCGGAACCGGGACTCGAACATGGGACCTATGTCTTTCACGGGCAAGTGCTCTACCACTGAGCTATCCCGACACGACTCACGATGCCGCCTCACAACTTTACTTCCGTCAGTAACTCGCCTCCTGCTTTCCAAACTTCACAGAAGATCTCCTGCGAACGTTGCAAGACCAGCACTCCTGGAAAAAAGGATGTGATGGAGACAGAGCTTAGCCACAGCCTAAGGGATGTTTCCAGAATAAAACTTTCACTCTGTAACGGAGTGTGCGCTAATATGAAACTTCCTGACAGATTTAAATTATGTACCGCAACCGAGACTCGAACCTGTGACCTTTGCGTTTTGCGGGCAAACGCTCTATCACTAAGCTATCCCGACAAGACTCGGGGCTTTCTGGAAACGTCCCTTAAGCTGTGGCTAAGCCATGTCTCCACCATATCCTTTCTTCCAGGAGTGCTAGTCCTGCAAGGTTTGCAGGAGAACTATGTAGTTTGGAAAGTAGGATGCGAGGTACTGACAGAATTGAAGTTGTGAGGACAGACCTTGAGTCGTGTCGGGATAGCTCAGTGGTAGAGTGCTTGTCCGCTGAAGGCAAAGGTCCCAGGTTCGAGTCCCGGTTCGGCAAACAATTTTAATGTGCCAAGTTTTATATGAGCGTACACCGCTGTAGAGACAAAATTTCATTAAGAAAAAACAACACTGATGAAGAAGAATAGTGCGCGAAACCCGAAGTTGACTGACAACTGCCGAGATAACATGAAACTACCACGGGGAGTGCCTCTGTTGCTAAACCCTTATTAACTCAAGCCAACTCAAAGCTGTGAAAGAAACGATAACACGAAAAACAAAGCTTGGACACTTGATGATTGGAAAATGTAGTACAGTCCTTGCTACAAAGAACCGAGCTTATGTACCAAAGACACTAAAATAAGCTTACGATAAGGCATGACTGCATCCAACTGTCAATCACAGAGGAGGTTCCGTCATGATTTCGACATTGTATCGTCGTATTCAACTATTTCTGTCATTATCCTCGCTAGTCGGATAACTAAGAATTAATATCTCGCCATTACTATGACTAACATAATGCCAACAAACACTGTCATATTTCGAAATTATAATGCACCTACAAACACCACTAAACAGATTCAGGCTCTCAACATAACTGAAAAGTCACGGGGAGTTTTAGAGCAGAGAGCGACGATTAAATTTACAGCTCCCACGTCGTTGAGTAACTTCTTTCCAGTAGTGACTGTGCCAGGTGTCCATACCATCTATTTGCAATGTTGCGCACAAAGAACACTAAGTTTAGCTTCATAAATCGAATCGGACTGATTTTGTTTTAAAACACCAATACTTTTGTAGCATCAAACGTTCCTTGTGAGTATATTTTAAGATTCTATTACGACAAAATAAAGAAGAGAATTCATTTTTCTGATGATGAGTTTGACAAATCTGATACGTCTTCCGAGATAAGGTCGTTTTTCGGTGAACTAAATAAACGCTACATGCAGTTTGGTCTATTTGCCCATAAGCTAGCGATTGATTAAGAGATGGTGCCATATTTATGACATCATTCTGCTAAGATGTTCATAACAGGAAAACCAGTAAGGTTTCTATTCAAACTGTGGTGTATAGCCTCATGTAGTGCATATGTATATCAATTTGATCCTCTCGCTGGAGCTTCACAGATGACTTGATTTAGATGAAGTGGTTTTAACCATCTCATTGAAAATTGTTCTTAATTCTGAATCTCATATCATATTTTTGTTAACTTCTTCACAAGCCATTCCCTTCCTTTTGTCCGAGATGAAATATTTCGCGACTGGTAAAGTGAGAGAGAACAGAATGGCTTCCTGTCCACTTCAAACGAGAAAAGCCTTATCGAAAGAACGAAAATGGGCCTATTATCATAGTTTTGATGTTAGTTGGCCTACCATTTCCTTTGTAACAGTTGTTACCAACTTTTGTATCCTTGAGCCAATAATGTATGAAAAAAAAGGAAAGAGAAGCATGACATAGAAATGGTGGTGGCCACTATTATCCATTGGAATAGACAGTACTGTTGTCAATGTCTGGAAAAAGTACCAAATTGCTACAGGTTCCGCTTTCAGTCAAACTGCCTTCAGGTCACAGATTGTGTTATCTGTACTGAAAACTGAAAAAGAATCTGAGCTGGAGGAAAAAAGAAACATCAACCATTGACGTCCTAGGAAAAACAAATTGCCAAAGCAGTGAGGAAGGAAATAACTTATTATATCATAATCGGCAATGAAGAAAATACAAGGAAGATATGCAAGATTTGCAGAAGTCAGTCGATCTACAATCCAAGAAATGTCAAATTCACACAGTGGTCTTAAAAATTTCATGAATGATACCATTAAGTCAGTTTTAGTATATAATGGATAAGTTGTACAGTTTTAACAAATAAAAGCAGGAGATCAGAATACTTCTTATTTTGACCGTGAAACTCCCAACGTTGTGTCAGCGCAACATTATTTGAAGTATTAAAATGACAAGATCGAAATTAATTAATTTATTGTTTGACGGACGGTTTAGGTACACTTAGGGTACCGTCATGTGGTCACTTGTGTCCTGTGCTTTCCATTTCGTGAAGGCGCACGACAATAAATGGTACGTAAATCATAAAACGTTTAACTTTCACAGATGGTACGTCAAACATAAAAATAAGTTAAAATATTTAAAACACACTCTGCATTATGCGTCATGTTGACAGTCAGCGCGCGTTCTTACAACTCAAGCATAGGACACAAGGGACGACATGATGGTACCCTAAATATATCGAAACAGGTCGACAAAACATAAATTAATTAATTGCGATCGTGGCATATTAATACTCCAAACTAAGAAGATTGCCGTCCTACCATGGAAAAATTAAATGCAACATTATTTGTTCTTTAATTGCAAAATATTCTACTAGTTTGTCCTCTGACGCGAAAATGGAAGAAAATTCTCTACAACTTTGTTCCCTCATGGCTTTTTTTATTTTTTCCCATATCTCGTATCGTTTGAGAGATATTTGCAAAAATAACGGAGTTTTGACACCCTCCATTGAATTAACGAAAAACAGCCGTTCGCAGATGTCACGTTACATTCCTCGCCCAGAACTCTCTGTGGCATACGTCATCTTGCGTTGCGTATTGATGATTTTCTTATTGTAACACACACGTTGTCATTTCAAAGCAATGGTGCACTGAAGAATTAACAAAAACACGTCGTTCTTCGTACGATAAATTATAGTCTAGTGTCTACAAACGCCATGTCAGAATCAGTTAACAACGGCCATTTAGTATGAGGTTAAGAACATAATTCCTGATAGGCGTAGCGTAGTGGGCATTGCGTTAGACTGTGACGCTGAAGGTCAGTGGTTCGGAACCCGCCATTATTTGAATTTTTTTCCTAAAAGGTTTTCAGACGCTTTTATTAATTAACTTTCTTATTTATGATTATGTTCTAGGAGGCGATCCAATTATGTTATTGTAGAAAGATATAAAGAAGCCAAGATCGCTGATCATCTATTTTTATTTAAGACGACCGATTTCGCTGAACTATGTCAGCATCATGTGGTCCAATAAAATCGTTTTACAATGCCATAATCTTGTAAATAATAAAATAAATAATCTTAGTTGCTAAATAACATAATTTACAGTGCACAGGTGCACTATGTCATTATAATAAAACATAATTATCACTGTGATAATTATGTTTTATTATAATGACATAGTTCACCTATGCACTGTAAATTATGTTATTTAGCAACTAATCGACATTACAAGATTATGGCCTTGTAAAACGATTTTATTGGACCAGATGATGCTGACATAGTTCGCCGAAACCGGTCGTCTTAAATAAAAATTGATGATCAGCGATCTTGACTTTTTTATAAAAAATGTTCAAATGTTTGTACAACTTATGGGACTTGACTACGGGGTCATCAGTCCATAAGCTTACAAACTACTTATGAACTAGCTAAGACTAAAGACGCCACAAATATCCATGCCCGAGGGGGGATTTGAACCCCCGACCGTAGTTAGCCGTGCTGACCGTGACTGGAGTGCCTCAGACACCTCGGCCACCGCGGCCGGCGCCTTTTTTATATCTTTCTACAATTAACTTTTTATTGTTTAGATTATTATTTTGGTCCAAAATATTCGCAAAACTTATAAAACTACAAATCTAAAGTGGGCCGTAAAACACGTCAGTGCGATTTTTTTTTCAGAATTTCCAATTTTGGCGCAGAAATGTGTTAGGTGTCCACGCTAATTTGTCCACCGCCTCAATGCCCAACAGAATGTTTCTCCTGCGGTGTTCCTCAAGCCCAGACTCTCCTTCTCGACGGTTAGCACCCGAGGCTCCGAGCAATTCTGCCGCAAGAGGGGTAGGATTTCCACACTATCCTTGTGGAGTACGCGCACGAAATTAAGAGTAACCTCCCGCAGAGGAAATCGTTAGCGCGGTCGCGCGGACAGACGCGGGGAACCGTCGCAGGTGGTATAGGGGTCCAGCCGAGTAGTGGGTGGGTGGAAGGCGGGTTGCGAAAAGGCCGGCAGCAGCGTGGCGGCGCGACCAGGGGGCGGTGCGAAGACGCGCCGGCCGGCGTTGCAACACGCCCCCACTCCCCGTGGACACCTGCCCCGCGCCGCCGCCGCCGCCGCCGCCTCCGTCCTCTGCCGAGTATAAATACGAGAGCCACACGTTCCCCAGTACAGTCCACACCGACTTCTTCCACCTACCACCGAGCTTCAAAGCCGCAGCCGCAGCCGCAGACATGATGAAGCTGGTACGAAATTGACCATTGGCCGCATTGGGTTTCTCTCCTGATGCACTTTTCCGATACGTTCTATCTATTAGCATTTAATTTCGATTCATCTTACTTATATGTTTTTGACTTTCAGATTCAATATTGTACGGGAAATAGCTCTATATTGTGTATTCAGTCCAGAAACTATTCTGAAGCATCATGCTACCCTATCCTGTGCAAGCTTCTTCATCTCTAAATAAGAGCGGAAACCTACATCCTTTAGAATATGACTACTATATACAGCCTCTCTCCTCATCTACCATCTTACCCCATACAGGGGTACGGCTGTACTCACCCATTCTGTCCAGTACTTTATTACTTACGTGATCTTACCAATCGTTTGCAACACCACATTTCAAAATCTTAATTTTTTTCTGAACCCTTATCGTCCAGATTTCACTCTCATACAATGCTACACGCAGGCAAATGCTTTCAGACAGTTCTTTCTAACATTTAAATCAGTATTAGATGTCAACAAAATTCTCTTCAAAAAAGTTCAAATGTTTGTAAATCTATCGGACCAAACTACTTGGTCATCAGTCCGTAGCTTACAAAATACGTAAACGTAGGTAAACTAACCTAAGGACAAACACACATGCCCCAGGGAGAACTCGAACCTCCACGGCGAGCAACCGCGCGCTCCGCAGCTAGACGCTTTAGATTTTTTTTTTCTAGGGTTAGTTCTGTTCATTGCGGACGCTTATCGAAATTGTTCGTTGATGTTCGAAGTGTTCTTGGCTCAGCTTTTTTATTACAGAGGGCGTTGAGCCCCCTGACCGGGCGCGCTGAGCCACAGCGCCCGGCAGACCGCTCGGCTACTCCACCGCGCCAAAATTCTCTTCATCAGAAGCGCTTTTCTTATAATAGCCTATCAGCATTTTATATTTTTTTTCTTCTTCGTTCAGCACGTTTTGTACTACCCAAAAAAAGCAAAACTCGTCTACAAATTCCGCTGCCTCGTTTCCGTATCTTATTCTTTCCGCATCGCCTGATTTTCTTAGGCACCATTTCAGTACCGCAGACATGATGAAGCTGGTACGAAATTGACCATTGGCCGTATTGGGTTTCTCTACCTTTCTCTGAAGACACTGTCCATTCCGTTCAGTTGTCTTCCAGGTACTTTGCCGTCTCTTACAGTATTACTATGTCATTAAGATTTATAGGGCTTTGGAGGTAAAAATATCCGAGACTAGTAGATCGTCTGACGGTCCTCTTCTAGCTCTTAACAGCGGACATCTAGACCCCACAACTGGTTTCAGGGCTCTTCCAGTGTCTGTGGTAAACCGAACATCGAGAGCAGTGGAAGGCCATTTAGTAATGCGTAGCAGACAGTTCGAAACGTGGCGTGCTGAAGAACTTTGAAGAGGAAAATCACTGTTAAGAATGTGGCATACAGTTTAGCGCATTAATAATGAGCGGGGCACACGTTCGAACACCGACCTTGGTAAAAATTTTCAGACGACGCTTTAGTCTACAGAAGTTGTTGCATTTGATATGGAGAACCTATATAATGTTATTCGAATTGAAGCGAAACATCGTAGTCATTGCGACAGAGGTGAGATTTGGGTTGAAAAGGGAGGCGAGCTAGCACAATACTTGAGGTTATACAAACCAGGAAGTCATAGAAGCGAACTCTACTGCCTTTTGAGTTGGATACTCGGGTTCGAATCCCGGCTTTAGTACAAATTTTCGGACGATGGTTCAGTCAGCATAAATGCGTCGCAGATGTCGGTGACTTGCAAAAGTCTCTCAATCACTTCGCTTGCTGTCTATTTGTGCCTTTTCCTTCAAGTTGTAGCGACAAAAGCCGTCAGTATCCGAAGACTGGTATGAACACAACAGTTCTTTATTTGGAGGTGGTATACTATTGCCTTCCTCCGATCACGGAACTGACTTACGCAGCCGGTTATACTGACAGCGATTTCAAATGAGGACATATTGCAGTAATACCTGAATGATTTTCCATATGGAACTAATCTGGCTACGCAAGATAACTTTGCACAGCTCCTGCTGTGGGTTGATTTGGTATCTACATTAGTCCAGAGAAACGTAACATCAAATATGCAGTAAATGGTCATGAACCATGACAATCCTCAAACTTCCCTTAACCATTACGATATTACGGTTGTGATTCAACACAACGTAAATCAAACCAACTGATTTCGTTCATTTCTACAACTTTTCGTAATACTCGTGGACGGACTGTACAAGAGACCGCATGTATTGCAGCGCCCTATTCAGAATCTATAAAAGAAAGTTTGCGGTTCGCTCCCCGTCCGTGTTCAGAGTGTAAGGAAAACGTGGCTAAATTGGGATTCTACAGCTGTTTATAGGCGTAAATTATGTTGCGTCTAACGTATCTCATTAAAAGATACATATTCGCACTGACAACCTTAGACACGAAAAACGTGTTCTATAATGGCAGTAGAGGAGTCGTATTTTGAAACTGATTTTAAGGAAAGAAGGAAGCGCAATAAGTACGTAATACGTATTTTGAGACCGATCAACAGCAGAACAGGTTAGCGATTTTGCATACTGACTTACGTGGAATGAATCGGTGACGATGAAGTGAGAGCCGTTGGAGCTTTAAAACAAGGCAGTTAAAATGTTGTAGGTAACACAGAGCTCATTTTCTGCCCAATCTATACAGTTGTAGTAAGGGTTTTAGAAAAAATATATGATGGGCAGTCGATCGACCGCCACTATTTCAAGAATCTACATATTGCCTGTAGTAAGGACAGCAAATCTAATTCAGGTTCGACTGGACACTAAAATACATTCAAAGTCAGTGTACCGTCACTATTGACATGAAAAGATTACTAGTGCAGTGAAACCAGTATTATGATAACTACCGCCGGCCGCGGTGGCCGAGGGGACTGAGGCGCTCCAGTCACGGTCTGCACGGCCACTACGGTCGGGGGTTCGAATCCCCCCTCGGGCATGGATATTTGTGCCGTCCTTAGTATAAGGTAGTTCGTAAGTAGTTTCTAAGTTTATGGTCAGATGACCACGTAGTTAAGTCCCATAAGCTTAACAAACATTTTATTTTATTTTTGATAACTACCCCCCTTTTGCGTAGCTATTCAGTGCAGCAATAATGTTAAGTCTGAAAGCCTTAAATAAAGCGCTGAAGATTACATGACAACTTTGAGTCAATTTTTTGATCAGGTCTGAAAAGATTTGTAGAGTTCTTATTACGATCAACGAAGCAGTTCTCCGGAATCTGAAAACAAACGGTAACCACAATGAGCTACAGAAATTTTCCTTCAAATGTGATAGTGCAAAACTTTGCGATAGAAAGAACGTAAATGGTCAACTTGTTTGTTCATGCCTCTACCTTGAGTCCAAATGTTTCGGACGTCTTCTTAGAATTTACTGTCTGCTCTCATAATGTATTATATCTAACCTAATTTACTTTCAGATTTGTACCTCTTGATTTTCTCTACATTGTACTAATATGTGTTTGTTTCAGCACAAGACAGCAGGTTTCGGTTGATTCATAAAAGTCTCAGTATTCATATCAGTTGATTTTAAGAGATTAAGAATTGCCACCACTGTTCTAAGAACGGTTGTGCTGCAGATATGAGGTCAAAGATTGATCGTTCTTGCGCAAGAGTCAGTTACTGCCCACCTCTGTGCCGCCATACAAATTATCCCGGCTGTAACGGACGCTTCCAAAAATTGCCTATCCGTGCGGCACGGCGGACAGCCAGCTCTTCGCAAAATGGAAGGTCAGGCGCACAGGTCGGGACCATCTCACGCACTACAGGCCGGGCGTGACTAGCGGAGGCGAGCGTCTGGGGTCACGTGACACACCGCCCTAAATCACGGGAATTCCCGCAGACACAGAAATACCTATTTTCTGATCGTGTCCTTTTAATCAACATTAGTTGCTGAAAATTCCAATTTTCCGCACAATGACACGGTTTCGGTTGTATGTTTCGAAGTGCAGAGTAGAGTTGTTGCAAGTTCTCAGGTTACTGAGTGACTGACTCCATTCTCAATGTCTTTTCTAACTCGTTTCAATTTTATTCTTTTTCTTCCTTGATTGTCTTCGCAAAAGACAGTGATCACTTTAATGAACAGGCTCGCAAATGAGAGGAAACCACCACCACCTGCAATCTCGTTTTTTTACTAACGGCAACCAGTTTGAGTGGGCCATTTCACCAACTTCAGGTTTTTAACAAATCTGCATTTTGTTCCAATTTTTTTGGTTATAATAAAATCAACTGGTGACGTATTTTCATATGTCTTGTGACGGCAATGAAGGCCAGCAGAAAAAATTAATCTTGTAAATTGTCATAGCGACTTTCGAAATTGTGTGATCGGACAAGCATGGTATCCGTATAAAGGAGTACGTTTTAAATTGCGTTATAAACTTGCATGTCTCCACGAATGGCCTGTACTCTTCATTCTTAAATACAGTTAACTAAACAGTCTCTGTGCTGTCAGTGGTGTCCCAAGATTATCACGAAACACATGACTTGGGCTTTGCAGATTTGGCTTGGTGGCAGAGTAGTTGACTTCCAGACTATGAGTCTGCAAGTTCGATCGCCGCTCAGTCCTGGGATTTTCATTTTTTCGCCTCTGGCAATACTACTGATGAGAAAAATGTCGAATGGTTCGAAATCCATGTTAAGCTGTAGACCCCTTTATAACTCGCTGAGTACGTCTTCCAAGGTCGGAGGAAGCGAACGGCATACCACCTCCAAATTAGGACCATGCCTAGTAAAGCACTGTGTTGTTCAAATGAATCTTTGCCACGCAGAATGGCCGCATGGTCTAAGGTGCCATCTACGGACTGGGCTGCCGTTTCAGCCTGAGGTTCGAGTCCCCCCTCGAACGTTGGTGTGTGTGTTGTCCTTAGTGTAAGTTAATTTAAGTAGTTTGTCATTCTATCGATTGAAGACCATAGCAGTTTGGTCCAGTAGGTTTCTAAACATTTGAACATTTTTGAAACCAATTTTCGGATCGGAAGTATTGTATGCATGCTTATTTAATGTGAAATGAGTCAGAGACAGAATTTGGGTAAGGAATAACTTCGTGGACACGTGCGGCAATAATGAGAGTCGTAGTACAAGGTAGATTAGGTGTCACCTCGGCAGGTCTACGCTTGCATCAGACAAAATATTACGCGCCGATTCTGGCGGCTGAATTTGTCAGTTATGCGTAAGGCGAGCCGGACGGACCATTTGTCTTACCGGAGGCGTCGCAGCGCGCCAACGCTAAAAATTCAAATTAACCTACCCGGAACAGACGGGCAGCTCGTACATCCTTTTCTGATGCATTCTGAGGGACTCTGGGGAGATAAATCGAAACCGGTTACGGACGCTATTAATTAAACAAATTGTACCGGAGAGATTCTCATTTCCATATAAGGAGCCCTCGAGGTACGTTTATTTAATTTCTCCCAAGTTCCATGTGACCGCGGCTGAGAGCCGCAGGTGGCGGCCAACGCATTCTCCGTCGCTGTTTATCACCCGACGCTCGTAAATTCGTCCTCAGGAGCGGTTAGGCCCCTGCGGTCAGCTGGGGACACGTTTGAGTGTGTCGGAAGGCTGTGTTATTAACGCGCTACGACCCACTGACGGGGCGTAGCGCACCGCACCGCACAAGGTCCTAGACGCAGACGTAAAAGTAATTTACACCGAGAAATGAGTGCCGCATCCGCAGGTCGAGGTTGTTGCGTAGTAAGAGGGAGGCAGCAGGGACTGCGACTGTTCTCCACGACTTTCCGTGGCTTCCTCGACCTATGAAAGCATCGGACATCCAGAAATTTCATGGATGGTCTAGAAACCCACCCCCAGTGGAACGTAACGAATTTTCTGAAACAAATATCTGCAAGTGACCTTTTTAACGGATTTATTACTCTTTATGGGAAAATAAAACAAGGTCGATAAAATGTAGTCGAATAAAAGGAGACAACAAAGATAATTTTGTGTGTTTCAGTGGACTGCGTAAAGTCTTTCGCCTGGATGTCACTTCGGCGACTTGCGTATCCCTAAACCTACCCGAGATGCCCAACTTCGGAAATCGGTCCTACAGCTTAAAAAATGTTTGTAAATCTATCGGACCAAACAGCGTGGTCATCAGTCCGTAGCTTACAAACTACTTAAACCTAGGTAAACTAAACTAAGGACAAACGCACACATCCATGCCCCAGGGAGGACTCGAACCTCCACAGCGAGCAACCGCGCGCTCCGCAGCGAGACGCTTTAGACCGCTCGGCTACTCCACCGCGGCCCTACAGCTTAACTTGGAATTCTAACCATGTGTTGTTTCTCACGACTCATCACGTCGTTGAGCGTGAAAGCTAGGTTAAAAGACACAGTGAGAAATTTCGAGTTCCGACCGGGTTTCGAACCCGCTACTCTTCGGTCTCCACTCGAGCGCTTACCCCGAGACCACCAGCCCCGAAGTAATAGGAGGTGAAACGCAATTCGAATTTCAACTGAAAGGCATAAAGGGGTGGATGTTTTACTATTTTTACAGCAAAAAAAGTGACGAAAATCAAAGCAGAGATGATATTAAATGCATGCTGTACCAAGAAAACAGTGCGGGAAAGGCTGCGCGGTTTGGGGGGGGGGGGGGGGCATGTCACGGATTGCATGCCCTCTCTGGTCGGTGGTTCGACTGTTACATCAGGCATGAGTTAGTGTGTTGTCGTTAGCATACGATAGTTTAAATATATTGTAAGTCTAGGGATCGATGACCTCAACAGTTTGGTCCCTTCACGTGGCAAACATTCTATTTGTATGAAGAAAGGCGTTTCTGAAAAGGGAGGCGGGGGGGGGGGAATATTTCATATCTCACAGAAACGTAATTGTTGTCTTGTTGTATGTAATAGCAGCTTATCCTCAAATAAAAGCCGAAAGTGAACGATAACAAATTAACTATAACGAAGTTTGGAGGATTGATGCTACAGAAGAATGCTGAATAACTAACGAGTAGCCAAATGGAAATTAGGGAAAACGGTGGGGAGGGGAGAATACTGTTGCATAAATTGCCTGAAAGATGGGATCACCGTAACCATGATACTGAAGGGAAGTATCGGTCATGTATTGTAAAGAAATATAGACCAAGGTTTCACGTGTTCTGGCCCTAGCTCAGACAATCGAGCCGTACCAACACCGTCTAGATACAATGCCTCACAACCAGTCCGTGTCACGTCACGCCTGTAGGCTGCCTTCGCAAGCTCACTGGCTGGCCGATGGGGCACAGCCCAATGCCTCGTAGCTTCAGCCAGTGAGCTTGGGAGTGCAGACTATAGGTGAGACGTGACACGGACTGGTTGTGAGGCATTGTATCTAGACGGTGTTGGCCGTACCCACCACTGTGTCATCCTTTGCCAGAGACGTCATTGATGAGGTTTGGAGGGGAATGTTGTCTGCACGCGGCTCTTCCGGTCGTAGTTTCTTCACTAGGAACCCCGATGTTCACTTAGCCACAAAGACGCACAGCTGACTTAGGCTAATTATCGAACATCTCCTCTCCACAGCGACATCGCCACTACTCAACATGATTATGGGAATGACAGAGAAGAGAGTGAGAATGCTTTGGTGAGGCGAGTGTCAACAGCCGTAATATATTTCATAAAATGCATTTTAAAACCAGCAGCTGTTTATTATAAACCTTATATAGCATGCTGTTTCGATCAATAGACCATCTTCATCTTTTCATCCATGAAGATGATCTATTGACCTAAACTGGTTGATATATAAGGTTTATAACAAACAGCCGATGGTTTTAAAAATGCTTTTCATGAGAGCAGAGAGTGCAGATACCATTTACAGATCCAACATCGGCGGATGTCTTGGTACACGAATGGTGTTGTTGACACTTTACGAATCTGTTTTTCACAGAGACGCACCTGTTTTTGGAGCAAATTGTCGGCCAGCTCCTTAGTGATTTGTTGCTGTGTTAATATTAGTTTGTATGCCTTATAAAAACAACAACGGGCGGCTCTGTGTTGACAGGTGTCCCTGATCGCCGCAGCCCTGCTGGCCGTAGCCGCCGCCCAGAGGTACAACCTGAGCCCTGCCGACCTGAGGGCGGTGCCCATCATCGCCTACAACAACGTGCCACACGCCGCCGCCGACGGATCCTACGAATACGGGTAAGCCTTCGCGCTACGGGCAGTGAATCTGAATTCATCAGCCCCACAAAAATGCCAATGGCCGTGCCCTAGTGGATTCAACGTTTGCCCCCAGATCACTCAAGTGGAGTACTGTCGGGCCCGGCAAGTTCTCGGATGGGTTACCGTCCGGGTCTGCCAAGCGCAGTTGGCAAGAGGGTGCACTCAGCTCTTGTGACGTCATCTGACGACCTACCTGATTGAGGTGTAGTGGCTCCGTTCACGAAACCCACAAAGCGGCAGGGAGTGTCAGGCGGTGACCACGTCCCTCTCCATACCGCATCCGTTAACGCTTTCGGGTGGAATACGACACGGACGCCGGTTGGTACATATAAAGCCTCTCGAGTCCTGTAGGACGTACACTTTATTGCTCTTCAAGCACTAGCTAAATCTCCTTCATTTCCCCTCCTTTCATTCTAGTCAACTTTTTCACTGATTATATACCGAAGTCCTTGCTTATTTGTCATCCAGAAGTCCCATTAATATTATATGGACTTTCTCATTAATCTGTTATCTACCTTGCTGGAGGAAGAACCACGTCAGTAACTATTACCCATAAGGTTCATGCATGATGGTGACCAGCACACTTTCGCCAGGATGTGAGCGAACAGTTGACCGTTGTTTAGCGAAGAGTTCTCACGCGTTGACCTGCTGATTACTGGTTACATATCATACAGGTCATACTTTGATAAAAATATCTAATTCTTCCCTAATATAAATCTGTTATTATACGGCCGCGGCCGAGCGGCCGAGCGCATTGAGGCGCTATGCTCCGATGCGCGAGGCCGTTCGACGTCGGGGTTCGAATCATCCATCGGACATAAACGTTTCTGTCGTCCTTAGAATGAGGTAGTTTAGTGACCCCGCAGTTACATCGTCTTCTTACCGAATGTCTCGCTGACCTGTACTTCATAAGTCAGCTATCGAGGTGGCGCAGTGGTAACACACTGGACTCGAATTCTGGCTGATGGCGGTTCAAATTCGCTTCTGACCATCCTCATCTTTAGGTTTTCCATAATTTACCTAAATAATTCTATGGAAACGCTGGGATGTTTCCTTCCGAAAAGGACGCCGCCGATGTCCTTGCCTATCCATAGCAGAAACTGGTAATCTCAAGCGTGTGTTCTTTCCTAATGACCACAACTTTATGTGTCTTCCTTCGGAATCCATATGACACAGTTGTATATCTTTAATTAATAGTGTCTTACAAGACCCATTCGCAGTAAAGCAGAGGTACTAACAGACAACTTTGTTTCTTCAGTCTCTCACTGTGTATACAATCAATGAATCACAGTCCCCACGCGGAATGGTCATGCTATCTAATGCGTCATTCTAAGGACTGTGCAGACGCTCACGCCAGCGCGTTCAATCCTCCATCGCTGTTGTCCTCAGTCTAAGTTAGTTTAAATAGTCAGTCTAAGGACTGATGACCATACCAGTTTTGTCCAATAGGTTTTCAAATTTTTTTTTAATAACACAGTCAAGATAACCTTGATTTCTGTTGCTTAATGTACCTTCGAATCGATCTCCTATGACTTCGACGTATCAATTTAGTAAAAGCGGTTAGTGTTACTCATAATCTCGGGACACATTTGCTCCTTTCCTGTAAATACAATATCTTACAAACACAAAAATTTGAAGAGGGTGACTAGGTTTCATGCTTCCGTTTAGTCCGACACAGCAGTTGAAGTTATGTCATCTGCAAGATTGCAACCTCCTATTTTTGATCTGATTCAGTTGAAACAATAAGCTGCAACAGGAGTCACATTAGTGTACGTTAGGGGCAAGCAAAAGAAAATTGTATTCATTGGTCTGAATACCACGCTAACATATCTAATACTGTGGCTATGTAGACTTTACCGGCGTATTTATTGACCAAATTCTTCACGGGTTTCCAGTCGGATCATTCTGTCATCTGAACACAATATTTCCGCGGTCCAGCTGGCCGGCATCATCAGGTGAGCTAGCTAAGCCGCTACTGTTTAAGAACTTTGGATTTGCAAATGTCGAGCAACAGTGGCGTTACTTTGTATCGAAGAAACTAAACAACTGACAGTATCAAGAGTGGAGAAAAATGTACCGGGAGTGGTTTACATTGTGCGCGGGAAGCACCAATGACGTTCTCGTCACTACTATTCATATGTAAATCTTTTTAAAATGATCAAGAAACAAAGACGGATGTCACCCTACGTGACGTTGGGGCGGAAGAAAATAGGATGTAAATTAATGTTTCTTCATAAATGATGTCAGTGTGTCATACTTTAGTGGCAATGGGGTAGTATTTCGGACGAATCAAATTAGGAGAAACGATTTTCAAAGCCATGATACCCATTGTCGAAGGAAATTGGAACGTTAACATGTAAGATAATTACGTAGATATTTTGGTAAAGCAGGACGTACTCTTAATCTGCAGCAGCTGATTAATTTAACCAAAGAGTTTTAGAAATGTATTTCTCGCGAGAAAACCGTGAAGATAAAATTGGATAGATTGGAGGGATTCGAGATGTTTAGCAGCAATAGACACGGATACAACGTGCAGCGACGTGTGCTCCAAAGCACACAGTAAGGTACTTTGCGGAATTCAGATGTAAATATGGTGGTAGTAGATACGTCTGCTGATAATTTGAAACGATGGAACCTGTTGCTGTAAAATTTAGTACAGTTCGATTGTGTGACACAGTACTTTACCAATGGAGTACTTAAACACTAGATTGGCATCGAATCGCCCGTTCATTTCCGGGAGACTCCTGCAAATGTCAACGACGAGATTGGACGCTCAGATAAAGCCAAACTGCTATCTCATTCCGGACAATAATAACCCTGTTCGCAGGCCTTAAAATCAAGTTTCAAGTCACAGGAATCCCCGTCTGCGAAACTTTCTCTTCGTCGACCACGCTGTAGACCACTGCAGATGACGTTCTAGGAAGATCGTCTTACAGACACACCGCGGGGGATCACTTCGAGAAACTCACGTAACGAACTCCATCGGCCGTAACTTGCTTCTTTATCGATGGGCACTGACACAAGGCAATTCAGAGACCGCTTTTCCATCTGAGAGGTGAACTTTGATGACCCACCGGCAATTCCACATGCAAATGCGAAAGCATTTCACACCCACTGCGTACTCGTAGCGTGTCAATCCCTCCATATCGTACACATTTAATTTCTTTGTGTAACTTTAGAAACAGCTGAGAGCATCATAGATTGTACTCTTATACCGTCCAGAATTCTCTAAAGCGAAATAATGACGTCATTTGGGCAGAGAAAGTTGGAAACTTTTTCCAAGTGAAACAGGCTTATACATTGAACTGTTGAACTTGTGACACAAAGGGGGTCGCAAAAGTAATTACCACACTCGTTTATTTACCACTTATGTCAATAATTTTATATCGACGTAAAGTATAGTAACATGCAAGTAGAATTTTGTTAGCCAACGAAGGTCATCCGACACGTGGGGAAGACAATTTATGGAGGAGAGCTCTGCTTTCACAGGCGGTTGTTTTTCGAAAGTCACGAAAGCGGTTTCAGCGGATGCCGTGGCCAATCGGTAATTCAATAAGGCGCTTCTTCTAGCATCACAAACGCCGTCCGCGGCGACCTTTAAAAAAGCCAAATAAGTCTGCAATTGAGACTCGCTGAGGACGGCTAAAAAAACGAGAGTCTGGCTTCGTAATATGTCAACAGCGCGGCAGTTTGAGCTTGAGAGAGTGGAGAAGTCACGTAACTTTCAATGGTCGAGGAACCAAACAAACTTCTGCTGAAACCACTTCCTTCTAAGAAAGACAGCGCGAATTAATGAAAGAGGATTTTGAGTACATGTACAGAAATATGCGTTGTACGTATGGCAGATCGTTATTTCAGCTTTTTACGTATGAAATAAATTTCTTACATTGTTTAAAGTCATTTCTCTAAAGGGATCTTCTATATCATTTGAAGTAAAAATGTTTTCATATCTCACGTTCACTTACGGCCTTGTCATAAAAGTTGCATTTAAGTTTTTCTAAAGAGGTTCCACACAGCATTTTCGTCCTGAAACAGTCCACTAGTTGCCGGCTTGAAACAATCGAGAATTTTATGATAGAATTTTTCTTGTTTTTTTAAATGAAAATGATAAAACGACTTCCTTCAGTGATGTCTTTTGGTGCACTTGCGTGTCCATGATGATGAAATGAGGATCAGGGCGACAGAACACCGTGTCCCCCAGTGAAGAAAATCTCAGGCCGGAGCGGGAGTCAAAATCGGGCATATTGCGTGTCAGTGTGCAATGAAGTATACTGGACTACGGAGGCGAACACTTCATTCACTGAAAGAAAGTTTTCCTGTGTTCGAAGATAGCCGTGAAAGTAAGCCCGAGACGTCGACATTTGCACCCAAATAACTTCCCTTTCTTTCTGTGCATCTACACCGCCTCTCTCTCTCTCTCTCTCTTCTCTCTCTCTCTCTCTCTCTCTCTCTCTCTCTCTACAGGGACATCATACAAGGTAAATCTTGCAATATCCATTCAGTTAAACAATATATCAATATGTTTTAAACGGTGAATGTTACCGGATATGAATGGTTTACATATTATTGTCTCTGTTAAGTACCCTATGACCGTATTTTAATCTAAACACCATCCACCACGAAGTAGTTAAGAAATTATTACTGTACATTATCACAATTTCTTATTGACAGTTTCAGATTGGTTTGTAGCTAAAATTTACGAAATAATCTCATGTAAATATTGTAGGCTCTGTTTCACTTTTTCTTCTTTGCCAGATATCTGAAGATGCCCTAACCGGGGCGTCATTGTAATAAAAAATATTTGCAATCATGATTTTTATTATGTGCAAATCTATGGCAAGACTCCTTTCGAATTAAATAAGTCTTATTGGCTTCCCTGTATACTTAAATATCAGTACTTCCAACATTACATAGACGTATAATATCAGAAAATTTCTAAGATCTCATTCCCCCCCCCTTCCCCCAGATTCCTGGATTCGCCACTGCAATATGATTACCAGTTCATGAATGTGTACGCACCCTCCATGTCTATTCTATACAACGAGTTTGTATAGAAATCAGTGATATACCACATATGTTTTCCAGACGTGACATGAAGTCTTAATGAGGTATGCTCCCATATCAGTATTAATTGATAAACAGTGCTATTAGGACGCTGTGTAAAATTATAGATCCACGATTTTGAAGATGACTTTTATCGAAACGCGTCAATAAACGCATGACCACATCACTATCTGTGGATCTCTAATTTTACACAGCGTCCTAATAGCACTGTATATCAATTAATACCTCATATGTAATGCCATGTCTAAATCTTCGAAACAACAACTTCGTGTGGTTAAATGTAGAAACTACTTAGCTGCCAGAGTATTCCCGAGCAGAGTGTTCACCCTGATTGCATTCCCTATAATTCAATAATTTCTGCTATGTTAATAATGGGTCATGTACAGATGCATATAGGTTTGCCCAAACACCAAGCAACAGACGTACAGTAATCGAGTTTGCTTACCAATTAAAGGCAGCAATATTAATATGTCTACTATACAGAGTACGTCGTGCGATTAGCTGAGTGTGGCGACCTTTGCCTGTGGCAGGTACGAGACGGGCAACGGCATCCTGGCGCAGGAGAAGGGCTTCGTCAAGAACCTGGGCTTCGTCGACCAGGAGACACAGGTGGCCCAGGGGTCGTACTCGTACACGGGCCCCGACGGCGTCGTCTACACCGTCACCTACACGGCCGACGAGAACGGCTTCCAGCCGCAGGGCGCCCACCTGCCCACGCCGCCGCCCATCCCAGCGGCCATCCAGCGCGCCCTCGACTTCATCGCCCGCCAGCCGCCCCAGCCCGAGAACGCCGGCAGGAAGTAGGCGGCGCCGTCGCCACGGCGACGCTGACGACGACGACGACGACGTAGACAACGGACTCGGACGACGCAGCTCTGGAACGCATCCACAGGAAACCGCCACATTTCACGTCTTCCTACGTGAACGATTCGAGACACTGGCTGAGCCAAAACAAGTACCAACCTACGTCACCAACACCTGTTCATTCGCGCAGTGGGACGTATGAAATTTTTGAGAACTTACAGCAGCGGAATTATCCGTTTTAACTGAGAGAATTCTTCTATTCCTCTTTTCTTTTATCTTGGAGTAGGGCAATTTTCTTCTAGCAACGCTCTCGATTATTTATGCTTTGCTTATTTCATAGTATTGTCCGCTTCCGTAGCTGAGATCTCAGTGCGGAGGAACCGGGTTCGATTCCCGTTAATGGCACAGACATTTTTGGAGGACTCGTTTGGGTTATAGTCGGCCTTGTCCCATATCAAGAAGTCCTACAAGATGCCATTTCAACCAACGACACCAATGTCAAAGGATGATATGGCGGTCGGTTGGTTCCGAGGCCCATTTAGGGCGATGACGCGGAACTTTGCTGTTAACAGTAATGACTCCACGTAATATCTGCTACAACACTGTATTATTTTCTACTGTCTTTTCTTCTCACATTTCTGTCTTTTTCTCAAATATCTTCTAGATAAAACTACTACGTTTTCGCTCTGATTATTTATACACAGAAATAGTACCCTCCGCTCCAGCATATGCACCTATCCATTTCTAGTAGGTCAAATATCCTTCAGTAGACAGTCCTATGTTTGCTTATATACGTACATAAGTAGTAATAACTCTTCAGAGGCCAGAATCTTACTGAGTCCCGTGGACAAATACTTCCCTCACTGTGCAAATACATTCCTGGTACACAATTGTCTTACTTCCCGTTTCTATTCCTCCTGCACAGTTCACTAGCTGCTTCAGAAATGAATCGTGCACGAACACCTCACTTATGCAAACACTTATTATACACCGGATAGCTTCTCCTCCTTTTTTCATGGTCACTCCGCCACCGTATCTTTCTCTCTCTCAACTTCACCTCGCACGTCCTTAATTCGCAACAGGCTCTCGGCAGCAATCTCGCAGCTCCGTTGGCCAATACGACGCAGCCGGTCCCCTCAGACAATGCGTAATTAAAATTTCTAATTCCTGCCTCGCTCTTCATACAGGCGTTCCTCCGCAGCGTGACGCGCCGACGTTCTCGTTATGGGCGATGACTCAGGCGGATACTTTGCAGCGGTGGACCGCTAAGGCAGCAAAACCCATTACCACTGCGACGTAATTGAGTAAGCATCAGCCGCAGTGGGAAGGAAACGTTCTTCCGGCAGTCCCCTGGCCTCAGAACGTGCTCAGAATTGTGAGGAGGAATTCTAGGAAATGATGTGGTCCTCTGTGGCGCTGTTCCAGCGCTAAACACTTTTAATTTATTTCACCGCAGTCAAGCTTTAACAGTTGTCGCCTCAAATTTTACGCTGCTGCTTGTTCTTGATATGTAGAGAGGAGGTACTATAAATCGCTCTACAGTAATTGTACACACAGGGACATTCAGTAGGGATAAAATTTCTGGCGTCATTACAGTTAACGTATTTAGCAGGATTGTTTACCTGCGAATGGACGTAACATCTCTTTAAGTTGTATCTTGTGTAAATAACGCTTGTTTACAATTTTTAATGAGATAACGGCGTCTAGTTCGTAGTCGTCTAGTTCTTAGTCCATTGTTTGTACAACATGCATGTCACAGAATGTATACTTATTTATATTTTTTGAAGAAATAAATACAGCAATGACTGTAAAAATCTTGTCCTTTATTTTAATATAATTAATTCGCCCTTCGTCCTTTAACCATATACGAAACAACGACGAAATTTGTTATTCCACCACATACATTTCCATTAACTTGTCGCAGAGTGAAAGGAAACAAAATCTATCAATATTTTCTGTACCAATGTACATAATGCGAATTTTAACTGACACCTAACTTTGCAGTACGGCACAGTCGTAGCAACCATTCATTTCAATGAAAGAGTAACATCAAAAAGGAAACAAATATTTCTCTTATCGGCATTATGGTTTCGTCTACTACAGTTAGAACAAAGGTAATAGAAGGCAGAGAAGCCAAATAATTTTCCTCGGAAAATAGCATGTGGTATATTTTTCAGACATTGTTTACATATTTAATTTACAGTCCACATCTCGTATGTTCCACAGATAAAAGCTGAAGGAGGTTTGTCGTATTGTAAGTGCTGTCATCACAGTCCAACATATCAGTATATCTCATTAATATTTATACTATCTGGATGTCGAACTTCAGCTGTCTGAGCATGAGAGCCATAGATGTTGGTGTTCTGTTTCTTGAAAAATTTCAACTTAGCTGCTAAGAAGTGTAACTAGAAAACGAAAAGGAAATACTTTTCGATTACGCTTCCATGTCAAATGTGGTAATTTCGTTTGCCAAATTAAAGTGTGTCGGGCAATGCTAAATCATGTGGAAAACATATGAACGTGAAGGCACTCTCCGGTTGTATACTCAGAGTTATACATCAAGGTTGTATAGAAATCACCGATACCTCATAATTATGTAATGTCATGCGTGAATCTTTTAAATAACAACAATTATAATTCCGTCTGGATAAATGTACAAAAGTACTTAGAGCATCCTCGAGTAGAGTGTTCACCATCACTGCATTCCCTTTAATGCAATAACTTCTGCTATATTAATAATTTCAATTTTGTGCTCTAATAATTTGCTAGAATGGAAATACATTCACGTATCAACCCATATAACATACGACCTACCAAATGTCAAATGTGTATTGCTTTCTACATCATCCACGCTAATTAGATATACATAATGAGACGATTGTATCACAATGTCCCAATATTACACAGTGAAAAATACTAGTGGACACTCAAATCTTATAACCTACCGCTAGAACTCTGCTACCTTATTCTATACAAGAAAGAACAGCGTTTCCATTAAGAATTCATCTATAACTGCCAAATCGGGACACTCTGCATTTATATGTACTTGGAGCGTGTTACATTCGTCACTCCAGTAATGTACAGTAAGTATTACAGTATGGCTGTTAAATATTTATTACAAGAAACAAAATCTGGTAAAGGAAAACCTCTGCGGATATTGAGCATAAATAAAATTCAAAGACACACTATCGACCAGTGTAAGGGTTTATCAATGAAATTTAAAATATGTGGTTGTTTCTTCGCAGTGGAGAGTGAAATAAAGACATACTTATCATTGAACACAATTGTCGTCATTATTTCATTGGAGTTAATTCCATCACTGTTTACTGGGATGAAAACCAAAATTCTAGTGCAGGCCAGATTCCGTACTTTTAATTCCACAATAAAGTTGAAAGATGAAAGAAGAATCAAATAAATATCTACTGAGATTGAAGTAATCCTATTAGAAAAAAGATTTTGTCTGCAGACTGAATGAATATTTTTGAAATAAAAAACTTATTAATTATAAAGAATCTATTTGTTTTATGTGATTGACATCATCCCAGCATGGGGTGCGATCTGTCTTTTAATGGCAAACTGCATAAACAGAAGAACCAAGATATCTTGTTTTCCAATGCCTTTATTAAGCGGTTTCGACAATTCTGTGTTGCCATCTGCAAGTTTATTAATACTTAAATATCACATGGTAATATTTCATCCTAGATTAAAAAGTAAATATGACGAATTATTAACATGTGAGATTTAAATATTAATAAACTTGCTGATAGCAACATAGTATTGCCGAAACCGCTCAATAAAGGTATTAGTAAACAAAAAGCTTGGTTTCTCTGCTTGTGCAGATTTCCATTACATTTGCTTTCAAGATGGCGGCTCGCCGTTGCCGCGATGTGAATATCGGTGACGTGGTCTAAAAGAAGATTAAATGGAATTAAGTTAAATGGAATCAAACACAAAATATGGTTTGAGGTTTCAGCAATTACAGAATGGAAGTAATAAAACAAAGTTTCAATTTTAAACATTGTACTTGGCAGTAAATCTGGTATTTAAACATGTTTAATTACACGTCGTGGCGTAAAATACAGAGGACAGCACAGATGTAGTCACAGTCTCACATTCAAAGAGGTTAAAAGAAGGGGAGACGGCGTCCACTGAAGCCAGTCCGCTATCTTGTGGAATCAATAAGATATGATTCAGACTACAGCACTGTGTGGTTCTTGCCCTATTGACTTTTATACATTTAAATGTCATTTCTGGTACATGTTTGACATAGTACACTTCTATGAACAAATACAGACCTTCCAGATAGGTGAACTGTGATTTATTAACACAAAATTATTGGCTCCGCAATATAGCGACAACGGTTTCACTTCTGTAGCGTTCAGGGCATGTCCCCCTATTCTAACCTCTTTGCTCGCATTACTCTCATCGTCTTTAGATATTACTACAGATAACAATTGACGGATCAAGAACGTAACTTGCAAAGCACTGTATAATACTTCAATCAGAGTTTCCTGAAATAGGGTACCGTTCACTTTCTGAAATTTCTCTTAAGGTTATTCTTCGTATCACACGTATCAATTTGTGTGTCTCTTTTTAAGTTCTTTACCCGAGTGACATTATAGGACGATGATGATTATCATGACTCTTTAATCAATACATAAATTTTTGGCAGCGATGGAATGCTGTGCGGTCTGGGGCTCCACGTCACGAATTACGCGTCTGCTCCGTCGGAAGTTCGAGTTCTCCCTCAGCCTTTTGTGTGTGTATGTGTGTGCGTGTGTTTGTTGTTCTTAGTATAATTAATTTATGTAGTTTGTACGTCTTAGGTTTACAAACATTTGAACATTTAAATTTATGATTTATTAATAATATAGTAACAAGATTAAATGAATAGGAGCATTATATACGCCACAATAAAATATGGGGGTCTGGGCAGGGTATCGTTCAACTTTCTTTCAATTCAAGGCTTGCCTACTTCAATATTCTTTTATCTTTGACATCTGTATGCTGGTGTGCTGCAATATGGCGCTCATTCTATGTTGAGTTCGAACTCGGTCCTATTTCGAAATAGTACTTCAAATGATATATGGTATTCATACAGGATGAATGATTTGAGCATATATTACGTAAATTACGCCCAGCTTAGACAACGGAGGAAATGTATTTTAGCGTCGCATCGTTTTAATAACACAAATACAATCCAAAATGATATTAGAACCGGTCTGCCCCAACATTATTCATTTTTTACTTTGTAGTGAATGCGGTGGCGTTACTTGATGGAAAATACCGATGACGTAAAGAAGAGTATGTAATTGTAATAATTATGATGCAGCCGCAATGGAGTAGCCGAACGGTCTAATGCGCCTCGCTGCGGATCACGCGGTTGCTCGCTATCGGAGGTTGGAGTCCTCCCTTGGGTGTGGGAGTGTATGTTGCCCTTAGGTTAGTTTACCTTAGTTTAAGTGGTTTGTAAGCTACGGACTGATGACCACACAGTTTGGTTCGATAGATTTACAAACATTTGAACATCAATTATGATGCATAGTATTCACTGTATATATCAGCAATGTTCAGTGCAAAACCATCAAGCGAAGCAAAAGTTTCGTTACGCTTTGAGCATTTGGGGCACGCTGATGCTGCTACGCAGATAGATATACTTAACACGCTTCCTTTTGTGCTGAAATTCGATGAAATAAGTAGAAAACTTTGAGTAGTTTCTGAAGTGGAATTTGAGTGTATAAAAAAAAACTGCGTTGGAATTTCTTCGGTGTAATGAATTACAGATAATGTGCCTCCAGATGTGCGGTATTGTATCTATAACTAGTGATAACAATGGAAAAGTGCTACATATAGAATGTATGTCAAAATATTTCCACTCCTGTTGTTTAAGTATACTTTTAGAAGACCAAACAACAGACGAATAGAGGCAGCAAAACAAAAAGAATGAATGAACACTTACAAGTCAAGGACGCTTGTGATTTCAGGATACAAAACAAATAACAAAAATAAGATATTTGTATCAAAAAATCTTTCCTTTTCTTTCCTTGAACTACTAAACGTAAGGCATCCTCAGATAAACTCATTAAAAAAACTACTGATAAGAAGAATCCGCGATTTCATCAATATCGTGTATTTTCGTGAACGAGTTTCATGTACAGTGACGTATATACTATGCGTGGAATACATTATGTTGACAGTTTTCTGCGCCATATACAGTCGGTAACTCGCATGTTATACGTTTGACAATTAAATGCCTTCCCATTTAATTACGAAAACAGCGCGCGATATAGAAATTCTCAACATAGGGGAATAAACCGAATAGAATGAAATTAGAGTTAATTCTCTGAGGAACACAATACATTATGATGAACATGTATCGATAGCAGTTACAATGGGACACACCTCCTTCCGAATTTGTATATGTATACCATTGTTAGTTTGCGACATTCCCCAGGTGTTTTTTTATTCAGTTCATATGTCAGTAGATAAGCTTTTTGCCTCTTTGCATCGCGTTTAGCCCCTTTCTGTCAATTTCAGTATGGTTTACATGCAGTTCAATGGTCAAACGTTTTGACGTCACATTTCCTGAATAATATTTACATACTGTACTTGTACTTATGTACATAATTTTCCAGGTACTTAGAATAGAATAATCGGAAACTCGCTTCTTAATATGTGCGAAAAGAACTGGTATTAAAAACCTAATAAATTAAGACCCATGAGTTATGGAATTCATACCATTGTTTGTGACAAAGTATACTGCGTGTCGTATTACGATATAAATTTCAAGTTACATTGACTGGTTTATTTCCTTACGCCCGCACATGTCGCAAATAGAGTTAGTGGTTAAGACGTATTACACTTAAACTTCATGCTCGATACAGCGGTTTTTAAAGTACCTTCTTCTTTATGACCTTATAGCACATGAACTAATTTCTGGGGTAGAAGGTTGTATACGTTGTATACACGGAAGAGACCAGGAGACACCGGGAGATACCAGATAGATTTTATATTGGTAAGACATATATTTCGGAACCAAGTTTTAAACTGTAAGACATACCCAGGGGCAGATATAAACTCTGACGATAACTTACTGATCATGAATTGTTGGCTGAAACTGAAAAAAACTGCAGAAAGGTAGGAAAATAAGGAGATGGATAAATTGAAAGAACCTGAAGTTCTTGGGAATTTCAGAGGGAGCTTTAGGCAAGAATGGACAGAAACGAGGGAAAATAAAGCAGTAGAGGAGAAATGGATAGCATTGAGGGATGAAATAGTGAAGGCAGCAGAGGACAAAATAGGTAGGAAGGCAAGACCTACAAAATATCTTTGGATATCACAGTGTAAGAGTACACCTATCGCTGTACCTTACAGTTTGATTTAAATTAATGTATATATTGTCTTAAATTTTGTTTATTTCATGTATTTTTCATTTGTTGTATGCTAGATATATTTCTTATGTAACGTCATGTACGTATCTTTATTTTATGTCATGTAATTTTTCTTATATGAAATATGTGTTTTAAGGTTAAAAAAAATTGTTTTTTTGTTTCCTCAAACAGGGCAGGATGTAAGAGTACACCTATCGCTGTACCTTACAGTTTGATTTAAATTAATGTATATATTGTCTTAAATTTTGTTTATTTCATGTATTTTTCATTTGTTGTATGCTAGATATATTTCTTATGTAACGTCATTTTATATATTGAATCATTTAGTGTAAACCAGCATGAATGCAAGGACGTTCTTATGCTGTAAGTTAGCAATGCGTCAGAGAAAATGTTGAACCTGTTGTAAAGACTGTCTTTGGCACAGAAGTAGTAGCTGTGAGTGTCGCGCTGCTGAAGCAGTCGCGGTGCGGACTCGCCAAAGTAAAGACATAAAAGCAGTCGCGGAGCGGACTCGCTATAGTAAACACATAAATGTTTTGTTGATGGTGCAGAGGCACGGTAGGCGCAGTGTGGCGCGAGTTTAATGCAATTGCAATAAGCCTGAGAGGCGTACTGTTTAATGTATTGAAGGAAGTGCGAAACAAGTTTATTTATACTCAGTGTAATCTTTTTTCATGTGTGCAAGAAAAGTAATTGTTTGGTTATCAAGTCTATTGTCACCGAGTGTGATCGTTGTTGTAGTAAGAGTACCCATTGTAATCATATCTGTCTTGTTTGGACTTCACGACGAAGACGACGAAAGCAGATGAGTACTTTTGTAACATTTTATTTTGTATGCATGTAAATGTAGTGTCAACCCAATCAGAACTTTGGTTCAATTATATATGACCTGTTTTGAAACCAGTCTTAATTTTGTAAGTAGTTGTAGTCACCCCATTATCACCATTATTAGATTATGTTGAATATGCAAGCCTGTACATTGACTAACAAGTTCAATCATTTTCAAAGTAATTACGATCAGTTTTAAAGAAATTGCTAGACGAGTTAAAGAATTGCTAAACGTGTTACAACCACAGAGACTAGTAATTAAAGTGCAAGAGAGTTTGCAAGTAAAATAAAGTAGGTTTCAATTATGTAGAAAGTAACCAGGCTAACAGTAGTCAAAGTATTATAATAGTTTTACCAGACTGGACTGAAGTAATTTTTTATGAAATACGTTAAATGCCAAACTCTGCTCAGCCAGTTACACGCGTACGCTACCCAGGCCCTGGAACCAATAAAAAAATAGTTTACGTAAAGTTTTATAAGGAACTTGAATGTTTTAAACAATAATATCAAAATTATTGAGAACTTTGACTGTAGTATTTGTGAAGCTCATTGCACCACGGAGTTTCACTGTATTGAGCTATTATCATTGCAATCAGAGTCTATCTGCTATTACAATTTTTATTATAACACGAACAGGCCATCACCACTACATGAATTCTGACACATTTATTAGTGAAGTTGTGCTGTTCGTAAATCGTAAGAGGTGCTAGTTGGAGGCTGTAGTCAATGCTAAGTCAGATAGGGCCAAGCTTAATTAATTACCACAGTGATTGTTTCAAGTTAATTAATATCTTTTTTTATTCAAAATTTTTAACTTTCACTGCGAAAGTGTTGTTGCGACCCATTAGTTGTGATTTGCTGCAACATTCAATAACGAAATTATTATTACTAGAGTATACTATTACGCATTCTAAATTTTGAGATTATTTGACGACCTCCAACAGGCAATTTTCTTACAATTGGCGACACTACTGCCAGGATAGTTTGGGCGCCTACGTTTGTAACTGGTTTGGCAAGAAATTTGTTAATTAAGTAATAGTAATTAAGTTATCATTAAATTTTGAATTATTATTTTGTTCTGTATATTGATTAACTGATTATTGGATTTGAAATTGGTATATCGTTTGTTGGTTTTGAAACATTGTTGAAAAGTTTAAACATGGCACCAGTAGGGCAGCGTCATCGTGACGCAACAATAGAGAAAAGTAGGGTCCTTACTAGGAACGCGATAATGCGTAGAAGCCAGGCATCAACAATGGATTCAAGATTAGAAAAGGTAACCGAAATGGAAAACGTACCGGAAATGGAAAATTCAAATTTGAACGTAGATCGACAAGAAATTACGCGTGATCAAAATTAGGTTCGAAGAAGTAGTACAGATTTGAGACACTCAAACGATCGCAGGTAAGCGATAAACGTGGGTCACGTTTTTATTGTAATTAATGGAGAGAAAACTAACGTGGATCAGGTCGCGGACAATGTTAGTGATCAGCAAAAGGTAACTGACGAACACCAGAACGAATCGGAGGTTAAATGTTCATCAGATGATCTGTCATCAAGTAGTGAGGAGGAACGGAAAATAGACAGAAATAAAAAGGATAGGCGAAGGACAAAAATGAGGGATGCTGTGCCTCAAGAAAATGCAGACATAAGTGCGTTAATGCAATTCATGCAAAATATGAGCAAGAATTTTGAAAAGTCACAGTTAGAAATGAGCCGGAATCTTGAATAGTCACAGTTAGAAATGAGCCGGATTGGTAAAAAATCGAAAAATCACAGTTAGAACTAAGACTGGAACTTGGACAGGACATAAAGAAAATAGATAAAAAAAATCTAAGAAATAAAAAAGGAAAATGAACACGTCAGGAAGCAAATAAGTAAACAGGACAAAAGGATAGATAATTTAGCCACGCAAACGGAAAAACAGATCACGCAGGCGCAAAAAATTTGTGAGGAGCGTCACACCGAGTGCAGTAACGAAGTCACTTTGGTTAAAAAATCATTAAACAGAACCAAAGACAAAGTCGCGGGACTCGAACAGGGATTAAAACACACTGAGGAAAGAATTGTTCAGATGCAAAGAGAAATCCAGCGTGTTGTGGAACATGAAAACAATACGTGGACCCCGCCTAGTACAGAAGCGCAAGTTGGCAGTCACAATGATGACGCAACAGATAATTGTTATCGTCTCATGAGGCAGCCAGCTGCAGGAAACGTCAGCTTTGAAACGACAAAATCTGTCACCGAAATCAGTAACGGGAATTCGCATTACGAGATAAATTTGAATGGAAGTGTACCGGAGCAAAGAAATGTCGCGCCATTGCCTTGTATTGACAACAATGAGGAGGCAAGGCGAACCGAAAATGATAGACGAATGGAAAAGTATTTACGTAGTATCAGACCGCCACTATTCAAACCAGATGGCGACATCCATATAATGAAATTTTTGAATCATATCGAACAAACTTTACCGCGAGATTGGTCGGATCGCATGTGTATAAATTATATTCTGTCCAACGTGCATGAAAGTATTCATAATGACGTTATGGACATGAGTAGCGAGAGCAGAAGCTACCGCGAATTTAAGGATCAACTAATACGAAAATATTGGTCATCAGCAAAGCAGGATGAAGTTTATGAAGATATTCACACAGCACCGATCTTTAACGCAAATAAATTCAGTACGATGGAGAAGTATGTGAAACATTACTGGAATAAGAATAGGTATCTTAGCTATCCAATACCGGAGCGAGCTTTCATTTCAGTAGTGTTGGCAAAATTGCCCAGACGTGTGCGAGATCTTTTCATTGTACAACCAGTTTTATCAATAGAAAAATTTATGGAAGTCTTGGAAAGATGTGATCGAAGCTGGGAAAATGGAGACCGACCCAACCGACAGAACAGAGGGAATAGGAATGGAACAGATGATCGACATTATCGGAGGAACGAAGGTACTCGCCGTGAAGATAACGGATACGGGCACCGACAAGCGGATACACCGGAAGGCAGGTCACGAGGAGGTGATACCAATAACGGCCGACAAGATGATCGACGGCAACGTCATCAGAAAGAAGAATAACCGAGACAAGACCGACAAGAAAATCGTAATAGAGAGAGGAATAATCGAAATGATTGGCAAAACACCGGAGCTAGGCCCAAAGAATACAATCAGTCACGTAGTGTAGACAGACGTAGAGGAGACGGAAGAACAGTCTACGAGAAACCGGGACCTCGCGACAAACAGGTTTATGCGTTAGAAGCACGCACAGTAGATAATGGAGACACCAACCACGAAATACGTAATCAAAGTATGAACAATCATGAACAAAACACACGTTGTTTATTGCCCCGCGGCGAGGCCGCAAAGCATTTAAAGGGGTCTGAAGGACCGACGAGCTCAGACAAAAATGCAAAGAAAGAAGACTCCGATAATGAATGGATAACGACAGATGATGAAGACGAATCTGACGTTATATACAAGACTACGAACATAATTGAGCATGGCAAGAATGAACGAACAACAACTGTAGAACCAAAGAAGCTTGAGGGTGTGCAAATAAACAAAGTTATTGACGCATCAGCGCAAATAAATAAAGCAACAGTTGGGCCAGAAACGGAACAAGAATACCATGAAAGAATGTTCGTTGAAGCAATAGATGCGTTACTGGACAACAATGATCAAGATAAGAAAACTTGTTGTGTTCAACTGGAAGAAGATACTGACGTGGAAGAGACGGAAGACAGTGACGAATCGGATACGACAGAAGATGAGCAGGGAGAACCATACAACAAAGCAGCAGATACCGTAACCACCTGTACGGAAGAAGTAGCAGAAAATTATGATTCATTGCAGAATGAGTTTCCTGACATCATCGAACATATCGAAATTTGGAGCCACCACGACGTTGCAACGACAGCACCGCAGATGAGACAATGCAATGCCATCCGAACGTCAGATGAACAACAAAGGTTATCAACGGAAGAAGAAGATGTGCTTAGAACTGAAATACGAGTATTGAGAGACGCCAAACAGAGCGAAAGCAATACATGTCCGAAACTAAAACTGGTAATCGGAAGCAAGGATTATGAAGCATTAATTGATACTGGGTCGATGATTTCGATTTTGACACGATCGGTTTATGAGGATGTTAAGAAAAGCTTGCATAGAATAGAGGAACTTCCAGCAACTAGATTGAAAATATATGGAGCTTTCAATTCTAAATTTGTGGAATCAAAGAAGAAGATTTTCTTGCCGTTTAAAATCAATCAGCTTAACCAACTATTTTACCTTGAGTTTGTAGTAGTGGAAGAAATAAATATTCCGTTGATAATTGGAGCTGATTGGCTACAGAAAGTTAAAGCGCTCGTGGATCTGAAAACAAATATTTTGACTGTTGAAGACGAAGGAAACCAGTACACCACCGAATTATTACAGCAAGTGGAACATCCAGTAAAGACATTTAATATCAGGTGCAGCAAGGAAGACATAAAAACAATTCATAACAAACAAAGGCAAAGAGAAAGGTTAAAAGAGAAGGCCGAACAATTTGAAGATCTTAACGGTATATGCAACGCGCCGACAACAATGAGGCGTGACGCGCCGCGAGCCGGCACAGAGTACTGGAGAAGACGACGCGTGGAAATGAAACACTCAACTGTAAATGAACCGTCTGACTGTAGTTATGTGAATCAAGAGCATTGGAGCGGACGAAGAAGTGGGGTACTGCAAAATGAAACCTTATTTGGATTGACACACAAAGAAAGGACACACTGTTTACTCGAAGAAGACGACACCCAAGAGGACACCGAAATTAACTTGATGATTACCGGATTTGTAGGAGAACGGATTGTTACTGTGACACCGGACACCGGAAGCCAGTACAATGCAATCGAAGAGGATTTGTACTTAATTAGCCGTAAGCAGAAGCTAATTATCAAAGAAGACTCTTGTAATATAAACACATCATCTATTATACCAAAGCAAAGCGTGCAAGTACGGAAACGAGTAGTTCTAGAGATTACTGTATGTGAACAGGCCATGGTGGCAGAATTTTTAGTTGTCAGAGGATTAAAGACCGACGTCGTGATTGGTGCGGACACGATGCGGAAGTTAGAAATGAAGATTTATTATTATGAAAAATATATAGAATGGAATGTGGGTGGAATCAAGACGAAATGGAACTTGCTCGAAGACAAAGAGAAAACACACGCAGAGATGCAACGTTACGTTGACTCTGTGTACCTTAACGAAGAAGAGGAGACTAATTATTATGACGTAAATCATTCTACTGTTGAAGAGGAAGAGATAAGACAAAGGATTCGTCAGAAAATGGTTAATATTGAAAACATTCCTGAGGAGAGGCTAGTCGAACTAGAGCAGCTTCTGTATCAATATCACGTAGTCTTTAAAGAAAAGGTTGGATGTATTAAAGATTACAAGTACAGTTTCAAGGTGAACAGTCAACAGAAGTTCTACAAGAAACCATATATTATTCCCTTCGCGATGAAAGAGAAAGTAGACAAGGAAATCCAAAGAATGCTTAAGAATAACATTATTGAAAGGAGTACCTCTAACTTTAACAATCCTATCATACCAGTGGTGAAGAGGAACGGCGGAATACGTCTAGTACTGGATGCCAGGAAATTAAACGAAATTATTGAAGCAGAAAATGACCGAACCCTGAGCATAGACGAATTATTATCAAGATTTCATGATAAGAAAATTTTAGCAGGATTAGATCTGATCAGTGCCTTTTGTCAAATAGAATTGAGTAGAGAATGTCGGCAATATACAGCTTTTCTGGTAAATGGCAAATCATACCAATTCTGTCGCTTACCTTTTGGACTAAAAATTAGTACGGCCGCATTTATTCGAGCAATGGACCATGTTTTGGGAGAGGAGCTGCTAAACAAAATAATTGTCTACGTGGCTGATGGGGTTATTGGAGCGCAAAATTGGAATAATTACTTTGGATTGTTGGGTGAAGTACTGAGCAAATTTAGAGAGTTCGGAATGACTATAAACGTGGAAAAATCACAGTTTTGCTAGTTCGAGTTAAAATTCTTGGGCCACATAATTACGCAGGAAGGAATAAAGCCAGACTTGGAAAAGATCGCGGCTATCAGAGACTGTCCAGCGCCAGTAACGAGGAAGCAATTAAAATCATTTATGGGAGCCGTGGGCTATTATCGTCGATTCGCAACAGTTAAGGCACTTGCAGCGCCGAATATGCATGAGCTACTCAAAAAATATAAACCCTGGAAGTGGACCCCATGAATGCCAACAAGAATTCATCAAAATTAAAGAAAGTCTCGTTAAGGCACCAATACTATGTCATCCTAATATGTCATTAGATTTTTGTTTAGCAATTGACTCTAGTGGCGTTGGAATAGGAGCAGAACTCTACCAAATTAATGAACAGGGAAAACATTGCACAATAGCTTTCGCCAGTAGGGTACTTAGCCCAGCAGAGAAGAGATACACTGTCACAGAACAAGAGTGCTTGGCGGCAGTGTGGGCATTTAAGAAATTTCATCTCTTTCTGGCAGGGAGAAAGACCACAGTGTATACTGACCATCGAGCTCTGCAATTTATGAAACAAAGCAAGCTAATGCCAGGAAGATTAACACGCTGGACGCTATTCTTGCAACAATATGATTTCGATATAAAGCACATAGCCGGAAAAGAAAATGTTATAGCTGACTGTTTGTCAAGATTGCCGATACAAGAAAGTAATAAGGACAAAGTGGACAGAATAACAGATGAAGTAACAATGATGCTTATACAAAATGTGCCGTTTGAAAATTATCTTAGATAAAACTTTAGGTCAATAGTGGATTTGCAGAAGAAAGACGAGCGAATCAGAACAATAGTGCAAAAGATTTCCAATCCAGAGAATGTGTATTTACACCAATACCACAAAATTTTTAGAGGAGCATTATACTTCAGGAAAGGCAACGATGATCAAGGCTGGAAGATATACGTACCAGAAGAAATTATAAACAAGCTTATTTGGTTCATACATCTGAAATTGGGACACTGCGGACCTGTTAGATGCAAAGCAAAATTGGAGGAAGTTACTTATTTTCCAGATATGTTACGAAGGGTCAGAAAAGTTCTAAGAATTTGTAAAATTTGCCAAACCATGAAGCCCAGTACAACCACAATGCAAACCAAGTGGAATGCCATTTTGCCAGCACAGGTGAATGAAATTATAGCAACCGATTTGTACGGACCAGTTATCAAATCTAGAGGTGGTTATCGATATGTTCTAGTGGCGACAGATGTACTATCGAAATACGTGATCATACGGCCGTTAAAGAGAGCAACAGCGAAGACCGTCAGCAAAGAATTTGAGAAATATATACTGCCGAAGTACCGTAATGTTAAGAAAGTGTTAAGCGATAATGGACCTCAGTATGTGTCCGAGACTTGGAAACAGATGCTGAGGAGAAATAAAATCAAGCCGATTTCCATTTCACGGTACAGACCTCAGAGTAACATTTGCGAGAGGGTGATGCGAGAATTAGGCCGATTTTTACGCACGTATGCCTACAAGAATAAAAAATCCTGGGACTTATACCTGAACGAATTTGAAGATATTACCAACAACCTTGTACACACCTCTACTGAGTACGAACCAATCAAGATACAACAGGGTATACCAGCAAAGAACCCCATCCGAAGTATGATTGAGCTGCCAGTGAATAACGTCCGTATAATCAAAAGAAGAATACGATCTTTAGCTGTGCAGAATTTAAAGAAAAGTGCTGAGGCCAGGAACAGAACCCATAATAATAGATATCCAGAAAGAAAATTTGAAGAAGGAGACCTTGTCTTACTACGAAACAAAAAGCTGGGTAAACCACATGATAACGGATGCAAGAAGTTTTACCGATGGTATTTGGGACCCTACCGTGTAAACAAAGTCAGACATACTAATGCTATGGAACTGGTGTCCATAAAGAACAATAAAAATGTAGGACTCAGACACGTTTGTGACAATAAAAAAATTTATCACCAGTATGTAAGTTGTAATCATAATATTGTAAGGGGAACTACACTACAACTGAAAGACTGATGTGATAAACATGACTTGAAGATATTAATGTATTTTATAACTTATCATTTATTTTAATTGCTGTGTATGTGAATGTGAGATGAAAGACTGAAGCTAAGCCCCGTTTGCAGGTTAGCACACAGTAAACAAAACAAGTGGATGAGACCTTGGTATGCGGGCCTGCGGAGCGGCGACAATGCGCTCTTGGACATTAGACGTGCCGCCAGCGGCAGCCACTACCAGAGGCAACAATTGCGTCGCGCGGTCAGCCACCGGCGCGAGCGCCTTGAAAGCAGCCGACAGCCATGGGCGGTAGCGGCTTCAAAGGAACACACACCGCTTCATCCAACGGGACTACGAAACGTAGCGTGTGAAGTGATGTGCAATAAAGTGGAGCTATCAAGCTCGGCCATGAAGGTCAATTCAGTGCAGTGCTTTTTTTTGCAGGTTTATACGCCGATTACGCCACACACCGACGCATCCCAACATGATCAAATTTTGTAAATAATGTAATGCAACCTCCTACCTTTTGTATCTTATGTAAAGCCATGTAACCAATATTATGTATCTTTATTTTATGTCATGTAATTTTTCTTATATGAAATATGTGTTTTAAGGTTAAAAAAAATTGTTTTTTTGTTTCCTCAAACAGGGCAGGATGTAAGAGTACACCTATCGCTGTACCTTACAGTTTGATTTAAATTAATGTATATATTGTCTTAAATTTTGTTTATTTCATGTATTTTTCAATTGTTGTATGCTAGATATATTTCTTATGTAACGTCATTTTATATATTGAATCATTTAGTGTAAACCAGCATGAATGCAAGGACGTTCTTATGCTGTAAGTTAGCAATGCGTCAGAGAAAATGTTGAACCTGTTGTAAAGACTGTCTTTGGCACAGAAGTAGTAGCTGTGAGTGTCGCGCTGCTGAAGCAGTCGCGGTGCGGACTCGCCAAAGTAAAGACATAAAAGCAGTCGCGGAGCGGACTCGCTATAGTAAACACATAAATGTTTTGTTGATGGTGCAGAGGCACGGTAGGCGCAGTGTGGCGCGAGTTTAATGCAATTGCAATAAGCCTGAGAGGCGTACTGTTTAATGTATTGAAGGAAGTGCGAAACAAGTTTATTTATACTCAGTGTAATGTTTTTTCATGTGTGCAAGAAAAGTAATTGTTTGGTTATCAAGTCTATTGTCACCGAGTGTGATCGTTGTTGTAGTAAGAGTACCCATTGTAATCATATCTACAATTTTTATTATAACATGAACACGACATCACCACTACATGAATTCTGACACATTTATTAGTGAAGTTGTGCTGTTCGTGAATCGTAAGAGGTGCTAGTTGGAGGCTGCAGTCAATGCTAAGTCAGATAGGGCCAAGCTTAATTAATTACCACAGTGATTGTTTCAAGTTAATTAATATCTTTTTTAATTCAAAAATTTTTAACTTTCACTGCGAAAGTATTGTTGCGACCCATTAGTTGTGATTTGCTGCAACATTCAATAACGAAATTATTATTACTAGAGTATACTATTACGCATTCTAAATTTTGAGATTATTTAACGACCTCCAACAGGCAATTTTCTTACAACATGAAATACTAAATTTAATCGATGAAAGGAGAAAATATAAAAATGCATTGAATGAAACAGGCAAAATGGAATACAGGCGACTAAGAAATGAGATTGACAGGAAGTGCAAATTGGCTAAGTAGGAGTGGCTAGAAGGCAAATGCAAGTATGGAGAAGAATGTATAAATAGGAGAAAAATAAATACAGCCTACAGGAAAATAAAAGAGATAAGAAAAGCAGCTCTATGAATATCAAGAACACAGATGGAAAACCGGTTCTCAGCAAAGAAGGGAAAGCTGAAAGGTGGAAAGAGTATATAGATAGGCTCTACGAGGGAAATGAACTTAGAGACAATATTGTGGGAGAGGAAGTAGATGAGGATGAAATAGGAGATTACTGAAAGATGAATTTGACAGAGCACTGAAAGACCTAGGTCGAAACAAGGCCCCTGGAGTAGATGAGAATTGCTTCAGAGCTACTGACGTCTCTGGGAGAACCAGCCATGACAAAACTGTTTCACCAGTTGTGAAGATGTATGAGACAGGCGAAGTACCCTCAGACTTTAAGAAAAATGTTATAATCCACATTCCAAAGAAAGCAGGCGCAGACAGGTGTGAAAACTACAGAATCATCAGTTTAATAAGTCATGGTTGCAAAATATTAACACAAATTATTTACAGAAGGAAGGAAAAGCTGGTAGAAGCCGACCTGGGGGAAGATCAGTTTGGGTTCAGGAGAAATGTAGTTCCACGGGAAGCAATACTTACTTTACGGCTTATCCTAGAAGATAGATTAAGGAAAGACAAACCTACATTTCTAGATTTTGTAGATTTGGAGAAGGCTTTTGACATTATTGATTGGAATAAACTCTTTCAAGTTCTGAAGCAAGCACGAGTAAAATATAGGGAGCATAAGGTTATTTACAACTTGTACAAAAACCAGACATCGGTTGTTGAAGGGCATGAAAGGGATGCAGTGGTTGGGAAGGGAGTAAGACATGGTTGTAGCCATTCTCCAATGTTAATCAATTTGTACATTGAGCTAGCTGTAAGGTAAAGCAAGGAGAAATTTGGAGAAGGAATTAAAGTTCAAGGTGAAGAATTAACAACATTGCGTTTTGCTGACGACATAGTAATTCTGTCAGAGGCAGCAAAGGACCTGGAAGAGCAGTTGAACGGAATGGAAGGTGCTGAAAAGTGCATATAAGATGAACATTAACAAGAGCAAAACTAGGGTAATTGAGTGCAGTCTAAGAAAATCAGGTGATGCTGAAGGAGCCTAAGGAAATCCTTTCTGAATGCATTTGTGTGGAGTGTTGCCTTGTATGGGAGTGAAACATGGACGATAAAGAATGCGGACAGGAAGAGGATATAGGCTTTTTAAATGTGGTGCTACAGAAGAATGCTGAAGTTTAGGTGGGTGGATCGCGTAACTAATGAGGAGGTACTGAACAGAATTGGGGAGAAAAGGAATTTCTGGCATATCTTGATTAAAAAAAGGGATCGATCAGTAGGACACAATCAGAGACATCAAGGAATTGTGAATTCAGCATTGGAGGGAAGTGTGTGGGGTAAAAACCGTGGAGGTAGACCAAGAGATGGATACAGTAAGCAGATTCGGACAGATGTAGGTTGCCGTTCTTATGTTGGAACTGAAGAGGCCTGCTCAGGGTATGGTATTGTGAAGAGCTGCATCAAACCAGTCTTCGGCCTGAAGACCATAACAATATCAACAACAAGGGGGAGGTGGAGATGAATAGATGGGAGAGAAACATATGAATGGAGAGAGGGATGGGCAGGGTAGGTGGCCTACGAGAGTATAGAACAAAAAATACCCTAGGAACTCTGGGTTTTCAGCGTTTAATAGAATAAAATTGTTTCAGGCTTGGCAGTACTTAACAGCGTTCATCAGACCATGACAAAAATTATGTTTGTAAGTATCTATGTGGAACAAAGGGGTTCAGCCATGATGATAAGAATCATTACAAAAGTAAATTGTTAAAGCATGTTACAAAGCTATCAAAACACAAACAACTAATATAAATGGCACATTCACGCGTAACTTTAAATGCGGTTCACTGTGATAATACTAATTGGAGTTTGCTGCATGCTTTATCCATGGAAAATGACGGAGAAGTGTGTCCTCATTTTTTATAGAGTTGTCAGGTATCTTCTAATAATGCGGAACTAGAAGAGACATGTAGCATTTAGCGACAATGAAAGGTGGGCATTTTGATCCTAAATTTACAGGACATCTTATACTCATTTGATCCACGATACCACCTCACAAAAACGTTTATTTTGTAATTTATTTCAACTTATAATCCGTGAATACATTCAACAACAACATCAGTAAATAGTAATTAAAAAATATATGTGAGTTAACGTTTTTACTAATCTGACACGTTACATATCATTACAAAACCTCGCATTCACGATCTTTCAAACAAGTAACAATCTAATCTGTATAGTTTCCATATCTTTAGGGCGCGTTCTGCGTTTTTTATATTTTATTTTTTTTCTATTTTTGCACAACCAGTTTCAGCAGTCTAGCTGCCATCATCACGTGCTCTAGAAATATAAAGGAAGAACGTAACAACTGCATACAAAATTTTCACAAAAAATCATATTTGCCTAATGTTATATAGATACCATTATATACATACGTATACATATAAAGATTTGCAGAAAGGCGATATTTGGCATCAGTTTTCTAGAAGGAGGAGGAGTGAAGTGATTTCGAGCACTCCTTGCCCTCGGGGTGAGAAACTGATCCTTAACGGCGAAATGATCAGCAATGGTCAACGGTATGGTGTTGCTGAAGCAAAAGAAACAAGTGCGTTAAAGACACACAATGTGTATCCACAAAACATGTAGGCTGTAGCTGAAATTGATCTCCGGAAGGAAACTGCTAATGCGGAGGTGACTGCAAGAAAGAGATGAATTAACCATCGAAGGCGTAAAATTAACAAGTCCGACCATTCTAATATCAAAAATAAAGGAAAGGAAGAAAATCTGAAAATAGAAATTCAAAAGCGAAACATATATAAAGTTAGATGTTAAAGTCAAATGGAATAAAGATAAGACTTCGTGTTCGGAATAATGTTAGACATTGTGAAAGACGGCTGTCTGCCGTCTTCCCTAGGTTTTTTACTTTGTAATTTATCTAAGTTCGCTAGACGGGCTTTTTGCTAAACGAGAACCCCTTTCGTTCGGAGACATGAGGAATAGCATTTCATTTCATGTTTTTAAATGTTAGTTTCTGTAATATTGCTGGGATTTTGTTATGCTAATAATTTATCATTGCGTCTATGAATGTGGCAATATGAACGGCTTCTCCATTTCGTCACTGTCCCTGTGAGAATGTGTACTTGCTTTATTTTGTATGTGCATGTATGAGCATCTTCTAGCATGGGAGTCTGAGTGTATGTATGAGAATTTTCATCGTCAGCTGCTGGCTGCTCGCTACTAACGTTTCTCTGCTGCGTGTCGATAGGTAGTCGTTACCAACCTCTGCTTTTGATGCTACCAAAGAGCTTCCTCCACCCTTTGGTTACAACCTGGGTTGGCACTGGCCCGTAGCGAGCCTCGGCAGGACGAGCGAGTTTAGGCTCTCCCACCACCGCGGTTTTTCATTGGGGTTTTATCGATTTCCGGCCGCTGGTGGAGGGCTCGCTGGCTGTCTGCTCTGTAGCTGCGCTTCGACCTGGTAAGACGTTGTGATTTTCTTTCCTCCCTTAAGATGGTAGCAATTCTTTGTGTGGTGCTCAAGTTAGACCTCAGAACTTAGGTGTAATTGTCGGAATAACTTTCTTTGATCATGTACGGAAGTATATTAAATTTCAATTCGGTGATTATACATATGTAAGCTTGGTGAATATGTAACTAATTCGGTTTGATAACGGCTGAGAATCGGTACCCTTTTTGAGACTAGTTGGCAATGTACGAACTCTGTTTAATTTCTTTCTAGCTTTCTGGGATGCAACTAATGTGGGGGAATATTTTTATTTTGTGTAGTGCATGTGAAATATTCCTTTCCGTTTTCTCCTTCTGTGAGAGTTATGTACTCAATGTGGTGTGTTCTTAGAACAAAGCCTTCAGCTATCCCTGTGTATGTTTCTATGCCCTTCAGACAATAAATTACGCATGTATCGTTCTGATTGCCATTAGTACCTCACGACCTCCTCTCCGTCTATTTTAAATTGTTGTTTCGTTTCCAAACTTGTACTTTGCATTCATACTCCCCCAGTAAATTGTCTTCTAGCCCCTTTCTTAGCTTACTTATGAAATACTACGTATTTATAGGGACTGGATGCCGTATTTCTCAGTTGATTTACTCCGACTTTGAATTTATTCCATTTTTCACATTTTTGAAGACTGGACTTCGTACATCCGTGTAAAACCTTCCCAATCGCGTCTAACTTTATTTCTTTAGCTTCCTTATGGTATCCTACGCATTTCTAAGGGTTGCATGGCGTAGGTATTTTTCTTTATTTTTCGGAAATTGAATTGTTGTATTTTTTTACTGGTTTTCGGAACCATGTGGTTCCGAACTGAGACTTCAAGGTTTATAGCTTGTCACTTGAGTTCTCGCCACTGCTCACATCCAGTGCCTTACTATTGTGTATTCGTGCTTGTTGAAATGAATACGACTTTTAAGCACTTCGCCTTCAGTGGTGTGCGAATACGTAATGTAGCAAACACGTGCCGTGTGTCTTAGTAAGTCTGCATGCTCACGGTTTGATTTAATTGGAAATTAATCTTGCCATTATCGCATACCATCTCAAGTGAAGAAAGACAGATCGGAGCCACCTACGAATTTTTTTCCTTGTGTTGCGTGGCACATCCTGGTTTGCTGAATTTTGGCCTACGATAGCGACGCCTGCTTCTGCTTCGTATCAGCACGCCGAGTTGGGTGAGTTTTCCTTTGCTTCGCGCGTGTGAGTGGCTGAATGCTTGTTGATTGTAAATCCTTCCCCCGACAATGTTCATTTCAGTTCACTTTAATTTAACATTCAATGGGATGAATTTTACTGTGTAACAAAATTGGTTCCCCCATTTGCTCAGTTTGGACCGTTATTATCAGTGAAATTTTATCCTACTTATCAGTATTTGTTAATGACTACCGTTCCCTTTTATTTAATGTTGTTTTTCACCAGTGCTGAGAACAAATTCAGATGCAAAATATAATATTTTAATTCCGTTGCGCCATAAATGCTCTCACAGCCGTCTTCATGAAATGGTTCGGTTCGGGTGGCTTGTATATTAATGATTGTGTGTAATTCTCATGATCTACGATGTGTGTTGGCCACCGTCTCTCTGTCTTCCTGCAGCTAAAGTAAATTTTGAGTCAGTTCTAAATTCTGGGCCAGGGAACAATATTCTGTTGCAGGAAGTAGTTAGTAGTTCACGCGAATCCGTTAGCTGGTTTTTTACCGCCAGAATTATATGTTTAAAGTAAGATTTTAACTGTCTCCTTTCAGCCAGAATTAGTTTTGCAATTAACGGTGGTCTTTCAGTAGTAACCAGAAGCAGAAAATTGTAGGCAGTTTGTAAAGCTGTCAGTAGAGAAGTAATGCCGAGAGTGAGCTACTGTTAACAGTTTAGCGACTAGGTTGTTTTTATTAAATGCGACGTAAAACAAACGCCAACCAAGATATTTGAGGTATACCTGCCAACAGCAAAAGAAGAAGATAAAGAAGTAGAAAAAGTGTATTTGGCTATGTATGAGTGAAAATCTATTAGTCATTGGGGACTGGGCGTGGTTTTCGGGAAATTAATAAAAAAGATTAGAGGATGTATGAGCTTACAGTTAGAAACGAGTTTTATAATGAATTTCAAATGGGTACTGTGAATACCCTGCTTTAGAAGGTGTATTTTAAAAAGATGTGGATACCTGGTAATATTTCAACGGAATGACATCACGATCAGAGGGTCAGATGTAAGAAATTGGGTTGTAAGGCTAACCCAGGAACCAATATACACTTGTTTCACTAATGAGGAAAAGTACCCTGAGGTTTAAGAAATTCGTGCAGAATAATCAGGAAGGAAGGAAGAGTGATAAGACAAAGGAATGATAAGACGCACTTGAAGTTGGCTAAAGATGTTGATACAGAGGTAGGAAAATACGGGAGTAGGAAGTCTTTTTAATTACGTGTAACAGCTTCGTGAGAACTACACCTAAGGTGACTGGCTTCAGTTAAGTGAAATGAAAAGTGGTATGTGATGGAGCCTTTTACGGCTACAGTGTCATTAATAGTTCAAATATGCTTTCGATCACATACTGAAAATAAATTAGTGTTCAACTTTAAAAATGTTTCGTACTAATATTCATGAGTGTCTGTGTGAAAGATTCTACTCTGATTTAAGCCTTTATTTCCTGACATAAAACACAATTACTTTCTTCCATTTGTGCTGCAAATTTTTAAAACTGTGATTAAAAAAAATAAAAATAAAATATTTTTCAGTGGTTTCCAATGGCGATACACAGAAGTACCTTCAGGCACCTTAGACTGCAGTGAAAATGCAAAGAAACATTCTTTCATTTGTCCAACTTTCGGTACAAAAATTTTACGTTGGAGACTTAATAACATACAAATTTGTGTCCCCTCATGTTGGATAAGTTTTCTTTGGGAAGCAGGATGGCATATCATTCATGTCAGATATAACTGTTGCAAGGAAAAATACATTCCGTAATTTTAATATCTATAAAAGTGTAATAGAACTGAAAATGTACAGCTAAGCAGGAGCAAACTATTGTGACAAATTTGTGGGCTGAGCAGGGTCAATTTCTATAAACTCGCACTAGGAACAAGATACTTAACTCCCTACAGGCAATTGTTGACAGAATGGATAGGATGTGTGACTGCTGCGTACGGATGCAGCAGGAGATGGCCGCTGTTCGCGAGCAGCTGAGCGTGCTGTTGGCTGCTGCCTTGAAGTGTTGCGGCAGTGGAGGCTCTGGTGCGTCGCATGGGTGTTACATGCTTCACCCACGGTCCCTGCTGTCGGGACATCTTCGTGCGTGCCGGACGCGGTTGAGCCACCCTCTCCTCAAGGGGTATGGCCGGTCCAACGGCGTTCGCGTCGCTCGGGGCGAAAGGTCAATGTGGAGGCTGGCCGTGCGGCGTCGCCCGCTCTGTCTGTGAGTGGACATGTGGCCGCTCCTTCAGCAGGGTCCGAGCAGGCACACGAGGGGAGAGGTTTATTAGTGATTGTGAGCTCCAATGTCAGGCGGGTGTTGGAGCCCCTTAGGGAGATAGCGGAAAGGTCAGGAAGAAGGCCAGTGTGCACTCTGTTTGCCGAGGGGTCTCATCCGAGATGTGGAGGAGGCCCTCCCGGCGGCGATAGAGAGCACTAGGTGGACCCTATTGCAAATTGTCGCTCAAGTCGGCTGGGTTCAGAGGTCATCCTCAGTCAATACAGGCGGTTGGTAGAGTTGGGGAAGGCTGAAAGCCTCGCTCGCGGGGTGGAATCTGAGCTAACTATTTGTAGTGTCGTTCCCAGAACCGATCGCGGTTTGGAGCCGAGTGGAAGGCTTAAACCAGAGACACAGACGATTCTGCGGAGATCTAGGGTGCAAATTTTTTCGACCTCCGCTATCGGGTGGAGAAATGTAGGGTTCCCCTGAATAGGTCAGGCGTTCACTACACGCAGAATGCGTCTACAAGGGTACCGGAGTACGTGTAGAATGCACTTTTTTTTTTTTTTTTTTTTTTTTTTTTTTTTTTTTTTTTTAGCTTAGGAAATTCCCTCCTTAGGCCCGACAAGATGCCTCTTGAATCGCAACAAGGTAGCAGTAGTCAGAACACAACAGAGAATGAAGGTACGTCTATAGAAAGATCCCAGAACTGCTCTCATTAATAAACGGTCACAATGCCGACCTAGTACAAGGGACGGAAAGTTGCCTGAAACAAGATGTAAACAGTAATGAGATTCTAATCTCAGACTGGAATATATACCGCAGAGATAGCCTGCAAAGTGAAGGGGGAGGCGTGTTTATAGTGATAAAAAATGCACTAGTATCAAAGGAAATAGACGGAGATCCGAAGTGTAAAAATAATTTGGGTGAAGGTTACGGTTAAAGCAGGCTCGAACATGGTAACTGGATGTTTCTATAGGCCTCCTGGCTCAGCAACTGTTGTGGCAGAACACCTGAAGGAAAATACGGAAAATTTTTCGAGTAGATTTCCCGATCATGTTATAGTTTTGGGAGGAGATTTTAACCCAAACGTTTATGACGGGTTGCAGGGACAAAGAATCCAGTGAAATTGTTTTGAGTGCATTATCTGAAAATTACCTTGAGCAGTTAGACACAGAACAGTCTTGTGGCGACAACATATTAGACCATCTGGTGTCAAATAGACCCGAACTATTCGAAGCAGAAACGCAGAACAGGGAATCAGCGATCATAAAGCGGTTGCAGCATCGATAATCTCAGCCATAAATAGAAATATTAAAAAATGTAGGAAGATTTTTGCTTTCGGAAAAAGTGACAGAAAGCTGATTTCAGAGTAAATTCCAAAGTAAAGTTCAATGTACTGACTTGGCTGAAAATCCTAAGAAATTTTGGTCTGATGTCAAAGCGGTAGGTGGACCGGAACAAAATCTCCAGACACGAAAATGGCATTGAAACAGAGGATGGCACTCTAAAGGCTGAATTACTAAATGGCTTTCTTGTATTTTCGAAACTAGTAATTAAAAGTCCAAAAATAACAGCTAAAGGTTTTTCATTTGTTACGTTAATACAACGCCGTCGTCCCAACATCTTTCTAATCAAGATGGATACACAAAGACTATATTTTGTCCAGTCGATACAACCTGAGCTCGTCCAAGAAGTCGCGAGAGCCCTGTAGAAGAATCGGAACGCGCCACAAGCGAACACACCTTTGGGAAGAAATTTTAGGAACACCGTCAGGACCACTTCTTTCACAAATTCGTTTTATTTGCGTTTTCATTTTGAATTCCGAGTAACTCTACCAAAATAGTTGTCCACCACCACCATGATTTAGTAGAATTGTCACAGAAGATGAACGTTCTGCGTCAGCTGCGTAACAATGTTCGTTTCAATGGTTACGTGACTATTCCCACAACGGTAGACGAGGTTCTGCACGTCCATGCAACACAGACGTACGCTGTGATCATCGTATTGTAATGGCTGCAGTGACTGATCGTTTAGCTACCACAGCACAGATAACAGGATTTGAGAGTGCGGAGTGTCAACATGAGCTGTTGCAAAAGGGTTTCCAGTAGTGTGACTATGGGCATCACACCTCCAGACCTCCTTCCACTGTCGTCACAGCATGGACATCTACTGCACGACTGGTGCCGTCAGAGGATCACTTAATAGCGGACCGTGGTGTTCAGCGATGAAATCTAATTCTGCCTGCAAGCAAGTAATGGTCGTTTGCGCGTACGACGTAGACCTTTTAGAGTGCATTGGTCCAAGAAACACTGTCCCCATCCTGGACCTTACAGTTGGAGATCCAATAAGCTACAACTGTCGTTGAACTTTGGTGTCTATGGACTGTTATTTTTCTATTTTCGGTAAGGAAGGAAGCCTAGGGCTTCACGTTCCGTCGACAGCATGGTCATTAGAGTCTTCGGATTTAGGGTAAGGACGGAGAATGTGTCCTTTCAAAGGTACCATCCTGGCATGTGCCTCGAAGAATCTAGGGAGGCCACGGAAAACCTAAATATGGATTGCCAGTGGTAGATTTGAACCACCGTCTTTTGTTTCGCCACTGAGCCACCTCGCTCGACCAGGAAGGCCATTTGTTGTTCCAATAGGACATGCTCACCCACATACTGCGCATGAAACCCGATGTTTCCATTGCCCTTGGTTGTGGCATATGATTAGACGACAACTGAGAATGTGATTAGCACGTGTTTCTGGCACAACTACTTGAACAGATCGAGCAGTCGTGGATCAATGAGTCCCAAAACAGTATTCGCCATATGTATCATCGAATGGATGGAGAATCGCCGCTCGCATTACCACCCGTGGGGGCTACTCGACGTAGCAATAGGGGTGTATCGGCATCGATCGTCAAGTGGTACTTCTGTACCGCTTGAGCGATTTACCTGTAAATGTAATCATTTCATAGACTTCATATGCAGTATTTCTGCAACCAATCTTGAGTTATTTGGAAAGCTCTAAGAGGCTCTACTGATTTTAATTTCCGAAGAGTAGCATAAAACCTTCGAAACGCTACTGTCTGTAGCAGATTACAAATTAGAGAGTACAGCGTTACACTTATTCCGATGGTAAAGACAGAATCTGAACTAAATAAATGACTTAATGAATATTTATGGTAGAGTATTTTTACGAGGGTGTGTTGAAACATAATGTCTTTCAATTTTTATTCTCCTGTCAACAAACTGTCACAGAAAGTTCTCATTTGATTCTTGTGCTTTCGTGACGCCAGTTGCAACCCTCCAAACATCGCGATGTAACCTTTAGGTGGGTGAGTAACCTGAAGGAAACTGAATGCACGAAATCTCAGTGTCAGGCCACAATCGAGTGTTGTGATGTAATCCGACAACTTGTAATTACCGTTATCAATTACACACCACAAGTTCAAATCTGGCCTCTTCGGAGTTTCATCCTATTTTAAAAGTTAAGAAAACTCTTCCAGCATCTAACTTTGGCAATGACGAAGCGAGGTAAGCAGAGGTTAAGTTGTGGCCCCGCCAAGACAGTCTCCAATGACGGTGTAAGCAAATTGTTTTCCCGTTGGTAGAAATGTTTTCGTCGCCAGGGTAACTACGTAGAGAAACTAATATGCTGACATGAATAATAAGGATGTGCAATGTTAATAAAGTTGGTTAACAGGTTTAAGAGAATTCACGTAGTAAATTAGGAGGTGCTAGTTTTTAGCACGCCGACATACACATTTACACAACGGAGTAATTTACATAAGTTGAAGCAGCACTAGCGAATGTGTACCTTTCTTGCATTTGATTACCCCTTGTCCTTCCACCGTATGCAAATGATCACTGTACTTTGCGTTAGAGAGAGCATTCATTGCTGTACTGCGCACTTTCTCATGAACTGTAACAAATCAATATTAGTAGGGGCAGCGGGGCCTAGCCACACCAGAAATTCTTCTTCGTCTCCTTCTTGCAACATTTCTGCTCATGCAGGTCGTTGACAGAACCTCTTAAAAGCTTCTCTTTTCTCACAAATTTTATTTTGTTTAGCACCTCTTTCCAATGCAGACCTCTTCAGGTGCATCTTCTTTCACTTGGTCTCTCCATCTTCCTCGTGGCCTTTCAGTTGGTCTTCGTCCGGATTCTGTCCATTCTAGGGCTCTTCTAAGAAATCATTCTGGTCCTATTCTTTTAATGGGACCACACCATCTCAGTCTATTACTTTCCATAATTCATTTTAGTAGCCTGATCTTTAAAGTGCTTCGTATATATAGGGGAAAATTAAGAAATTAGTCAATATATTTTGAAAAATTTTATTTTTTTCCGAAATTTTTCCCTCGATGTCTCCTTTCTTGATTACCTTTCCTAGGTACTTCAAGGCATTCACTTCTTTAATAACTACTCCTTATCAAATTACATCCTTCACTTTTTCATTTTTCGGCAGATTTAGATTACTTTACTTTTTGTTAATCTTATTTCCATACCTGTTTCTTCGATTACTGTCTATGCCAGGTATTCAGTTGTTCTTCCAGTTTCAGCTCACCATCTTCCCAAATCATCACGTCTTCTGGATATAATTTGGTCTTCATATCATCTTCTTTTGAACTTCGATGAACCTTCCTCATGATGTTGTCCTTGACAACATTAAAAACACTGTCGACAGCACACTTCCTTACCGAACCGCACTGTCAGTTACAAACCATTCAGATATTTTTCCATGTATAAGAATACAGTTAAGGAACTTAGGTGCATTTCTGTTGACCGTTTCAGTCTATTCAGACCTTGCGATATCTCGTCCCTTCTAACAGTGTCGCAAGCCTTTTTACGACTATGAATGCAACTACTATGTCTTTCTCAAATTCCCATTTCTTTTCTATACACTGTCTGGTTGTAGATATGGCGTCAATTGTTGGTTATCCAAGTCGAAATCCTTGTTCTTCGTCTCCAAATTGTGGTTTAACTTATTCTTGACTTCCCCTAAAATTATCTTTTCATAAATCTTGGCCGGCCGCGGTGTCCGAGGGGACTAAGGCGCTCCAGTCACGATCTGCACGGCCACTACGGTCGGGGGTTCGAATCCCCCCTCGGGCATGGATATTTGTGCCGTCCTAGTTCGTAAGTAGTTCATAAGTTTAGGGATTGATGACCCCGTAGTTAAGTCCCATAGACTACACAAACATTTGAAACATTTGAAACATAAATCTTCATGCTGTGGCAGAATAGTGCTATTCCTCTGTAACTGTCGCACAACGCCTTGTTGCCCTTCTTAAAAACAGGTACACCTATTGCCTTTGACCAGTCTTTTGGAATCTTTCCACTGGTCCACACTCCTGTTCAGTGATAGCACGACGTGAGCAATACACAGATCCTGCTTCTCCCCCATCATGCCACAGAAACATCCTAAACTAGCCCAACATTAGCTCGAAACTAATTGATAATGAAACAACAAATTTGGGATATTAACTGTTTTTATGTTAAAAAAATTTTAATTGTAGATTTGAGATTCATAATGACGATACAATTCAAAAGCAAGGTACGCATAATTCCACACTTTCTTTAGGACACCTTTTAAACTGCCTATAATGTAATATTTGCCGTATAAAACTATGCATTTTCTTATATACGGCTTTTATTCAGAACAGTAAATATTTTAGGATGCGGCGGTATACACGTATTACAATAAGAAATTTCACATGAAACGTGTCCAATTTTTATTAAGAACTGTATACAGCAGAGGTCTTTTCGCATGTTTGTACACCGGTTTCCATGGGAGTATTTATCGAATATAAGCAGCAGAGTGATGATGTTCAAATTTTGACAACGTAGTTTACTTTACATTGAAGTTTTCATTGTAATTTGTTGTCCAACTCTAATGTACCGTGCAAACATTTCGCATAATTTTACACATGCTAAAAATGGAGTTCTGGTAATTTATTCTTGACTTTTGAAATACAAACGCTCCTGCTGCTTTTACATAATACAGTATATGATTTTCTAACCGCTTACTACTAGCTTCATTTTTTATGCACGGTTATACATCTACATAAATACTCTGCATATCACGGTTAAGTGCATGGCAGGGGGTTCATCGAACCGCTTTTATGTTAATTCTCTATCGTTCCATTCTCTAATAGCTCATTAACACCTTCTAGCAGGAGAGTAAGATTGGGAATGTTAAGTGCGGTTTGATAGACAATTAGTTAATTCGGCCTGTTGTGTTAGCGCATCGTCTTACAGGGTCACGTTATCTACACTTTACTGAAAATATGCTTAGCATTACTGGAAGAGATCCCTTTTGGCTACAGGAATGAGTACTTTCTTCGAGCACGACGGCGCTCCTTCATGTTCCACTAGTCAGAATACAGGAAAGCCAAGCTATGGATCAGTAGATTTTGACTCCTTTTTTGGTCGCCAACATCCCCAGATACATTTTTGGATTTTTGCCGTGGGGGCGGGGAGTAAAAACTATAGGCGATTTGATTAATCTCATAAAAGAACGCAAAGACGACCTCAGAAGTGTGTTATCGAGACAAATCAGAGGTGCACTGAAGTTTGTGTTGGTACTTTTGAAACTTAACTTTCAAGGTCTCTAACTGCCTTTGCTTTTAGTTAGTTTGGGTTTACTGCTAACAACTGTATCTCTGTAGTCAATAAATGTTGGACTAATGTTATGTGGCATTTTTATTGAAATCAGTCTCTACTACCACCTCCTAAATATTTACTGTTCGTCCTGACACTCCCTGTATAATATGTACATTTCTCCAGAAGAAGTAAGATATGGAATGATTAAACAAGAAAGAAGCATCTTAGATAGAAATAATAAGCTCCCAAAGCTAAAGCAGAAATGAGGAACTCTAACAGAAACAGATTGTTTAAGAAATAAATATTTTTATAAACCAGACGCTCGAAGTATAACAGTGAAATGTATTGAATAAAATAGTTTCATTTTAATTAAGCAAGACTGGAATGATTATAGAAAATTATTGGTGATAGAAAATATTCACACTGGTTTGAAACAGCTTTTAAACGTGCCTTGTGTGTACGTATGTGTGTGTGTGTGTGTGTGTGTGTGTGTGTGTGTGTGTGTTTAAAATTGCAGTTGGTCAGAAGATCTACTGGCCTACTTTTGTAGTATTGCGTACAGTATTTCGCCGATTATTTTCATAAGTGTACAATTACCATACTTAAAAAATTTTGTGGTATTATTAAGAAATATGAAATACCAGGTTGCATAAAAGCCAATTCTAAACTACTACATTTTCAGGTTTGAACTTATATCGGAGCCCCATTACCGAAAATGACCACGAACCGCCACTGAATGCTAGGCGTAGAACAGACCACCACAACCTCAAGTTTTTTCACCGCCACATGTTTTTGGGTACTTCTCAGTGAAACCCAAACTACAGTATATGTTTCGCTGTGTAGACCTTGCCTTCGATATGTATACGGATTTCTTATTGATTGCATGAAACTTGAATTTCTGAATAAGTTTTCCTTTTTTATGGACTCTTTAAGTTGACGAGACTTCTTTCCTTTCATTTTCAAAGAAAATGGCTACTTGCGTCCACACCTTCATATCTACATCTATGAAAATACTCTGCAAATCACTTTGAACAGCATGGCAGAACGTACACCGATCGGCTTTTGTGATATTTCTATACCGTTTATAACGTCTCCTTTCTTTTTCTATTTCATTTTTAAGAGCAATCGTGTGCGTAAATGAATGAGATTGCTTACTGAACCAATTACTTGTATGCTGAAAATTGCTAATGGAAGAAAGGAGATCGTTACATGGAGCCTAATATCGTCAGAAATAGTAGTATATGCCTTAACGAATTACTGTTTTAGTTGAATATGATTCCAGAAAATTAACTACTAGGCCTGAATGTAACCATCAGCAGCAATCCGACTAGAAAGTTCTTTTGTTACTTCCAACCACGTGCCTTACTCGAATAACGCAACACGAAATACTGTGGGGAACAATAACGATAGGACGCAGAAGCGGAATATCTTACAGAAAATAAATGGATTACTTCTGACATCAATATTTACGAGAGCAAACTTTACTCATTACTCAGACACCATGATGGAAAAGAGAAAGGCAGCTACTCTGATACTAGAAATGAAGTAAACTGATTACTGGTACTTAAACATTTTGTTATTACTTTGATGATAACGATATGCATGTCTTACAGTACAACCTTTCCTCATCCACGGCTAGCAACAGATAGAGCAAGACAGATAATATGAATCTCGTACGTATTTTCTCGTAAAACAATCGAATAGCGCAAAGAAATTCACATATACTAACATATTATTATATTACTGAAAATAGGTTAATTCTATGATTTTTTTTCTACATGTTACAATCTGTATTAACTAACATCGTGATTACACTGTGAGAAACACAAATATAATACTCGTATGAAATTATTACAACGATTTTGTCAGTAAGTATTCTTTTGGGATATTTTTTTCCTGTAGGAAATTTAAGAAGTTCTTCCAAGAGATGCTACACGTTACATCTCTAATAGAGCGCGTGAAAAGGTAACACATAAATATTTCCGTTTTTAGATCTGTTTCATTTTTAATGATAATAATATATCCCTCTGCAGACGGGTGCTAAAATCGTGCATCAATTCGGTGGCACTCTATCCACTATATCCCGATAGTAAAAAGCGAGCTGCCCTTCTCTGAACATTCTCTATATCCTCCGTCAGTGCCACTTGATGAGGCTCCTACAATTCGCAGCAAAACTCCGAAATAAGACGCATAAGTGTAGTGTAAACAATTTCTTCAGTAGCACTGTTGCTTCTTCCAAGTGTTCTGGTAATGAAACGTAGCCTATAGTTCCCCTTCTATGTAATTTTCTATACGTTCTATCAAAATTATGTAGTTGTTAATTGTCATTCCTAGATATTTAGCTGAATTTACGACTTGTAGATTTGAGTGATTTATGGTGTAAATGAAGATTAACGGATTTATTTGAGTCCGCATAAGGATGACTTCACACTTACCATTATTTAGGCTCATGTGCCAATTTTACACCATTCAGATATCTTATCTGAATCATTTTGCAGCTGATTTTGATCTTCTGGTGACATTGTTAACCGATAAATGATGGCATCATCCACGAACAGTTTAAGAAAGCTGCTCACATCGTCTCCTAAATTGTTTATCAAGATTTAACTCAATAACTGTTTAACTCAATAACTATCCGTCAGTTACAACATAATGTATCCTTTCTGACAGAAAATTGTGAATGCAATCGCACAACAGTTTTGATTAATACTGATGACATTGTATTAATTGATAATTGGATATTTCTCGCCGGCCGCGGTGGCCGAGTGGTCTGCGGCGTGCCAGTCACGGTCTGCAAGGCCGCTGCGGTCGGGGGTTCGAATCCCCAACTTGGGCATGGATGTTTGTGCCGTCTTTAGTATAAGCTAGTTCATAAGTAGTTTGTAAGTTTATGGACTGATGACCCGGTAGTTAAGTTCCATAAGCTCTACAAATATTTGAACATTTTTTGATATTTCTCGACTGCTCTTAGATCGTATACCCTTGCAAGGAATGTGAGCTACGAAGATTGCCCAGACAGTGATGAACCATATTTTTTTATTGCACATAATGATAATTTTACACACGAAAATATGACGTTTCATCTAGACACCCTCTTTTATCTTATACTCTCATTCTATGGTCTTCCTCCAGCGCGAAACAAGGCCGTGTATGTCCTGTCAGTACCAATCCGTGTTTTCGATACGGAACCATTTCTTCATTATGTGAACCACTTGCTCGTAGTCCTCGGAATGTCTTCCACGAAAGGCATCCCTCCATGGCCCAAAGAAGTATAAGTGCAATGATAAAATCCAGGTGCGACAGCTACAATTCTTATATATGTGTGTGTTAGGACAAGTCAACCCCTGAACCCAGCGGCTAACTGTAGACAGCAGATGCACCGTAGACTCTGCACAAAAGTTAGTGAATATTTACACTGATTCTTTCAATCCGAAGGGCGAAACTGGTTGCTTGTAACGTACATCACTTACGGAAGCCATTTTGAAACAGTGGTGCAGCTACGCTATCTGTCGGAGGAGCCAAAAATTTCACCCACACACTCATGAAAGATGTCTGTAAACGTATTGGACCAAACTCCTATAGTCATCATTCTCTAGACTTTGTGGCGCATTTGATTTTTACTGGACATACATTAACGCCACATTTTTATATACATCACCTGTTGTAGATGTTCAGTGGTCTCGAAAATCTTGTAGCTCACCTGCCATTAACACATTACAAAATTATGTTATGACGTCGGGTTCTTGGGTTTTCAGGAAACTACATTTGTGACACTTTCATTTAATTTTTAAGTATGTTTATTCATCCATTTCTGATAAAGCAATTTCACAACACACTTCCATACTAAATAAGATGTTACTCCACAAAGACTGCCATAAAACTCCAGACTACTAGGTACATACTCACTACTGAGACTGCCAGTACAGGCTGACTGAGTTCGCGCCAATTCACGCGTATTCATACACTCTAGTATTTCTAGAACCTTCTAGAACACGGAAGTACAACATTTAAATATTTAACAATTTGTTCAATAAACATTAATGACTCCTGCTTTACGCAAAGATACATAAAAGCATGACAGAAGTAATAATAAGTTTTTTTTTACATCAAAATAAACAGTAGAAAAGATCGTAAGTAAACAACAATTAGCGCAGTGTTAATATATGTTTCCATTGTTGTTACGACTTTCAATAATTAATTAATTTAGTTTGTTAGAAGACCATAGTAATGCATATGATAATGTGACTTGACAGAAGCGCTATAAAATGCTTATGTAATATAAACATAGAATATTAGGTTACAATACTACGACCAATTATGGTATCGAATACTTCAGTTATTTAAACAAACGGAACCCTCCTGGCTAAATATATTACAACTTATAAATTAATTACTGACCCTAAGGACAACACACACACACACACACACACACACACACACACACACACACTCGAACCTCCGGCGGGAGCGGCCTCCCGGTCCGTAAAATGATGCCTTTGAACACGCTGCCATTCCCGCGTTTCTTCGGCTGAGGAAAAAAGAAATGCGTTGCGTTACTTTTCTGAGCAACCCTAGTATATAGCACCCAGTATGTCTGAGCAGTGATTTTAAGGAAAATAACTGTGTTACACTGAAAATGGTTGAATGTGTAAAGTACAGCAGTATTTCCATAGGGTATAACAGAATCCTAACAATAACACCGACTTAAATCGGCATTATCTTTGCAGCTAATGATATTTTTATAAATTCATTACCACAACAAAATCTTTTTCTATTTTTTGTTTTACAGTGGTAAAATTGAATCTTATTTTGTGTGACATTTCAGTGAAGTATTTTCATAGATGTGTTATAAAAATAACTTCATTTGGCTTAGTGGCCTGTTACAAGTCTTTCAACTGGACTTCAATTAGATGACTTGCGTGTCCCTTATTTATCACACTATTGAATGTTAATCACGTTTCGTGTTTTTCTATGTTTAAAATTTTTCTAGAAAATACAGTGAGATTGATTACCACATACTTTGATTTTTATTCAGATGTTGTTTATTTAGTGCATGAACCACTTTAGTTCTTTTCGATATTTACTTAAGAACCAAATTCAACAGTTTATCGCAAATTTACTTTTAATACGTTAGACTGCAGTGAAAATTAAAAATAAGTTAAATTCAATTTGTGGAATTTTGTATAATAAGAAACTGATTTCCGCCCATTCAGTGGTCACCCACATCTTACTCTTACGTCAAAAAGTTGAAAAATTCACAGCTGCTGACATGCCGGTACATAGTAAGGAGGAGACTTAGGTGTTAAGTTAGAACTGCATTTGTCTCGTAAGTAACTATTTTTCAAGCACAGTCATCCATTAAATGAATTAATATTTAATTTCCTCTGACAATTATCGTCGGTCTTATACAGTCATTTACTTCTAATGATTTACTATTTCTTTATTTCTTTCTACGGGTCGTTGTTGTTTCTTGACTGGTTTGATGCAGCTCTCCATGCTACCCTTTCTTGTACAAGCATCTTCATCTCTGAATAAGAACGGCAATCTACATCCTTTTGAACCTGTTTACTGTAATCGTCTCTTGGTGTCTCTCTACGATTTTTACCCCACACACTTCCTCCCAATGCTTTACTGACTATTCCTTGATGTCTCGGAAAGTGTTAAACCAAAACATCGCTTATCTTAGTCAAGATATACCAGAAATTCCTTTCTCCCCGATTCTGTTAAGCACCTCCTCATTAGCTTCGTGATCTACCCATCTAATCATTAGCAATCTGCTATAGCACCACATTCAAACGCTTGTATAATCTTTTTTGACTGAACTTCTTATCGTTCACGTTTCACTCCAGACAAATTCTTTCAGACAAGACTTTCAGAAATTTTAATTAACTTTGGAAGTCAACCAATTTCCATTCTTCAAAAATGCTTTTCTTCTCATAGCCATTCTGCATTTTATATCTTCTTTACCTCGGCCATCAACAGATAACAAAACTTATATACTACCTTTACTGTCTCATTACCTAACCTAATTTACCATTGACTGATTTTCGGACACTGCATTGCAATACCCTTGTATTCCTCTTGTTAATGTCAATCTTATAACTCGCTATCAAGACACTGTCCATTTCGTTCAGCTGCTTCTCCAGGTACTCTACTGTCTCTGTCAGAATTACGACGTCCTCGGCAATTCACAAAGGCTCTATTTCTTGTCCCTAAACTATTATTCCATTTTTCTCTTTGCATTTCTTCACACCTTGCTTAACGTTCTGATTGAAAACCAGCGTGAACAGGCTACAAACCTGACTAACTCCCATCGCAACCGCTGCGTCCCTTTCATTCTCCTTCCCTGTCTGGTTTTGAACAAGCAGAATATGATTCTTTGGTCCCTATATTTTATCCCTGCTACCTGCAGAATTCGAGAGTGTGTTCAAAGGTGTGTCCCAGTCAACACTATCAAAAGCTTTCTCCAGATCTGCCAAAGCTAAAAAGGTACGTCTAACTTTCCTTACGTTATCTTCTAACATAAGTCTTAATGTGAGTATTGCCTCGCGTATTCCTACGTTTTTCCTTAATCCAAACTGATCTTTCCCAAGACTCGATTCCACTGAACTTTCCATTCGTTTGTAAGGAAATAAGTCGAGGTATTGCCACTATGGCATATTACACTGAGCTGTCATATACACACTTCTCTGTACATGCTTTCTTCGCAAGTCTTATTGTTACATTTTCTCTTGAATTCTGGGGGTATTTTCTTTGTTTCATACATCTTGCACACCCGGTGGTCCAATTCCTTAAAAATTATTCATAACTGGCTCTTCCAACGATATCAAAAGTACATACGAAATATATTCTTCTCCAGGGGTTTTGTTTCGACGGACATATTTCCGTGCTATGTTAAATTCTTCACGCAGTATTGTATCTTATATCTCATTTCCAACTACTTTCTCTTACAATATTGTCCTAATTTCATTTCCTTTTTATATATTTATAGCCGAAGTAATGAAGAAAAGCGTTTCTAAAGAAGCGAAACTTGTTAACATCCAATATTAATTTAAATGTTAGGAAGTCCTTTCTGAAAACATTTGTCTGGAGTGTAACATTGTGTGGCAGTGAAACGTGGACGATAAGGATTTCTGATAAAAAGATGAAATGTGGTGTTACAGACGAATGATAAAAATTAGATGGTAGATGACGTAACTAATGGGGAGCGGAATTGTCAACTTAACATTAGAAGGAAGCGTGTGGGATAAGAATCGCAGAGGGAGACCGAGGGACGAATATAGTAAGCAGATTCAAAAGGATGTAGGTTGCCGAACGTATTCTCAGATGAAGAGACTTGCACAGGACAGGATAGCGTGGAGAGCTGCATCAAACCAGTCTGGAGACTGAAGACCACAACAACAACTAGGAAACGACATAGTTCAAAAGTGTAAATTAGGACTCTCCAGCAGATACATTGAAAGTGTCAAATAAATAAATTACGGACCTCCACAGTACATGAAAGCTGGCAAGGCAATGTGACTCCCAGGTGCAACAAACAAGAAGAAATACCAAGGAAGGAATGAACGAAGATTAGGGTTTTAGGTTCCCTCGACAGTGTGGTCATCAGAAACGGAACTGACGCTCGGACTGTTGTTGTTATGGTCTTCCGTCCGGAGACTGGTTTGATGCAGCTCTCCACCCTACTCCATCCTGAGCAAGCCTCTTCATCTCCTCGTAAGAACGGCAATCCACATCCATTTGAATCTGCTTACTATACGCGTCTCGTGGTCTCCCTCTGCGATTTTTACCCTACATAGTTACCTCCAATGCTAAATTTACGATTCCCCGATGTTTAAGAATCTGTCCTACCAAGCGATCCCTTCTTTTAGTCAAGGTATGCCAAAAATTCCTTTTCTCGACAATTCTTTTCAGTACCTCTTCACTAGTTATGCGATCTACCCACCTAATCTTCAGCATTCTTCTGTAACACCTTATTTCAAAAGCCTCTTCCTGTCCGCACTGTTTATCGTCCATGTTTCACTCCCGTACAAGGCAACACTCCACACAAATGCCTTCAGAAAAAACTTCCTTACACTTAAATTAATATTCGATCTTAGCAAATTTCTCTTTTTCAAAAATTCTTTTCTTGCCATTGCCATTCTGCATTTTATATCCTCTGTACTGCGACCGTCATATGTTATTTTACTACCCAAGTAACAAAACTCATCTACCACCTTCGTTGTTTCATTTCCCAATCTAATTCCTTGGCGGTGCCTGATTATGACTGCTTTCCTTTATCTTTGTTTTGCTCTTGTTAATGTTCATTTTATACGCTCTCTTCAACGCATTGTCCATTCCATTCAACTGCTTTTCCAGGTCCTTTGCTGTCTCTGACAGAATTACAATGTCATCAGCAAAACGCAATGTTTTTATTTCTTCACCCTGATCTTTAATCCCTCGGACTATATATTACAAATCTTACAATTTTTGGAGGTTCCACATAACACGGCTCAGTATCTTTAATATGCATCGTTCACTACTACCCCCTCCATGATAAAAGGCAGACAATGAATGGGATTAGTCACTATTCATAAGTTATAACAAGGAAATCCAACACACTCAACAACTAGTAAACGGGCTACTAAACTTTTAAAGTAAGTAGTTATACAATCAGGAAGTCTGGAATTACAGAACGAAATCTAATGCTCATGGCCGCGGCGGAGCGGCCGAGCGCATTGAGGCGCTATGCTACGATGAGCGAGGACGTTACCCTTCGGGGGTTCGAATCCCCCCCCCCCCCCCTCGGGCAAGGATGTTTCTGCTGTCTTTTGTATAATTTGGATCATAAGAAGTTTGTAAGTTCAGGGACTGATGACCCCGCAGTTAAGTCCCATGAGCTTTACAAACATGTGAACATTTGATTTCTTATGCTCATGTGTTTATTCAGTATTCATTTTTAGGAGGAAAAAAGGCGTTGATATAAACTGGGCGATACTCCGCCGTGGCATGCACAAATAATTGAGTTACCTGAGTCGGTTCAATGGAGCAGAAGAAGGTCTCCGGATACTGTCGAACGTAGACGTCGTGAGACGACGAATGTGCTGCTAAGTGCCAGCAGCACGTCGCCTTCTGCCAGACAGAAACATCATACAGAAACAGTAATGTACCTGATAATAATTCCAATTCCGAAAAAATCTAGTGTATACATGTGAATATTACAGAACAAAATGTGTTGTTGTTGTCTTCAGTCCGCAGACTGGTTTGACGCAGCTCTCCACGCTACCCTGTCCTGTGCAAGTCTCTTCATCTGAGAATACGTTTGGCAACCTACATCCTTTTGAATCTGCTTACTATATTCGTCCCTCGGTCTCCCTCTACGATTTTTACCCCACACGCTTCCTTATAAAGCTAAGTGGACAATTCCTTGATGTCTCAGAATGTGTCCAACCAATGTATCCCTTCTCTTAGTCAGGATATGCCAGAAATTCCTTTTCTCCCCGATTCGGTTAAGCAGCTCCTCATTAGTTACGTGATCTACCCATCCAATTTTCATCATTCGTCTGTAGCACCACATTTCAAAAGCTTATATCATCTTTTTATCAGAACTCCTTATCGCCCACGTTTCACTCCCATACAGTGCTACACGCCAGACAAATGCTTTCAGAAAGGACTTCATAACATTTAAATAATATTGGATGATAACAAGTTTCGCTTCTTCAGGAAAACATTTCTTCCCATAGCTATTCCGCATTTTATATCTTCTTTACTTCGGCCATCAGAAGTTATCTTGCTGCGCAAATAACAATATTCATCTACTACTTTTATTGTATCATTACCTAATCTAATTCCTTCAGAATCGCCTAATTTTCTGACATTCCATTCCATTACCTTCGTTTTATTCTTGTTAATGTTCATCTTATATCTTCCTTTTAAGACACTGTCCATTCCATTCAATTGCTCTTCCAGATCCTTTGCGGTCTCTAACAGAATTACTATGTCATCAGCAAACCGCAATGTTTTTATCTCTTCTCCCTGCACTTTAATGCCCTCTCCAAATTTCTCCTTCCATGCCTTCACTGCCTGATCAATGCACAGATTGAAGTACATTGGGGAATGGCTACAACCCTGTCTTACTCCCTTCCCAACCTCTGCGTCTCTTTCTTGCCCTTCGGTGTCTGGTTTTTGTATAGGTTGTTCAAAAAATGTTTGTTAAGCTTATGGGACTTAACTACGGGGTCATCAGTCCCTAAACTTATAAACTACTTACGAACTACCTTATACTAAGGACGGCAGAAATATCCATGCCCGAGGGGGGATTCGAACCCCCGACCGTAGTGGCCGTGCAGACCGTGACTGGAGCGCCTCAGTCCCCGCGGCCACCGCGGCCAGCTTTGTATAGGTTGAATATAACTCTTCGCTCCCTATATTTCACCACTGATACCTTCAGAAAAGCTTTCCCAAATCGACAAATGCTAAAAACGTAGATTTCCCTTTCCTTGGCCTATCTTCTAAGATAAGTCGTAATGTAAGTAATAGCCTCCCGTGTTCCTACATTTCTCCTAAATCCAAACTGATCTTCCCCGAGGTCAGATCCCAGAAGTTTTTCCATTCGTCTGTAAATAATTCGTGTTAGTATTTTGCACCCATGACTTATTAAACTGATAGTTCTGTAATTTTCACACTTGTCTGCACTTGCTTTCTTTGGAATTGGAATTACAATATTCTTCTTGAAGTCGGAGGGTATTTCCCCTGTTTCATACATCTTGCATACCAGGTTGCATACGACATCAGCAGTTCAGACGGAATATCGTCTACTCCATGGGGCCTTGTTTCGACTCAAGTCCTTCAGCGCTCTGTCAAATTCTTCTCGCAGTATTGTATGTCCTATCTCATCTTCCTCCACTTGGTCTTCCCTTTCTAGAATACTGACTTCAAGTTTATTTCCTTTGTATAGGCCCTCTATATATTCCTTCCACACTTCAGCTTTCCCCTCTTTGCTTAGTACTGGTTTTCCGTCTGAGTTCTTGATATTCATACAGTTGTTTTTCCTGTCTCCTTTCATTTTCCTATTGGCAGTATCTATCTTTTCCCTAGTTATGCATTCTTCCACAGTTCTGCATTTGTCCTATAGCCACTCCTGCTTAGCCAGTCTGCACTTCCTGTCAATCTCATTTTTCAGACGTTTGTGTTCCCTTTTACCTATTTCACTTGCTGAATTTTTATATTTTCTCCTCTCATCAATTAAGTATATCCTGTGTTATCCAGGGATTCCACCCCCATGAACAACAGACATTGCCAAGGTGGGGTGGCTTGCGTGCCTCAACGATACAGATAGCCGTACCGTAGGTGCAACCGCAGCGGAGGGGTGTCTGTGGAGAGGCCAGACAAACGTGTGGCAGAAGAGGGGCAGCAGCCTTTTCAGCAGTAACAGGGGCAACAGTCTAGATGATTGACTGAGCTGGCCATGTAACATCAGCTAATGTGGCTTTGCCACACAGTTACTGCGAGCGGCTGAAGGCAAGCGGAAACTACAGCCGTTATTTTTCCCGAGGACATGCAGCTCTACTGTATGAACATATGATGATGGCATCCTCTCGGGTAAAATATTCCGGAGGTAAAATAGTCCTCCATTCGGATCTCCGGGCGGGGACTACTCAAGAGGATGTGATCATCAGGAAAGACAATACTGGCATTCTACGAGTCGGAGCGTGGAATGTTAGATCCCTTAATAGAGTAGGAAAATTAGAAAATTTAAAAAGGGAAATGGATAGGTTGAAGTTAGATATAGTGGGGATTAGTGAAGTTCGGTGGCAGGATGAACAGGATTTATGGTCAGGTGAGTACAGGATTATAAATACAAAATCAGTTGGGGGTATCACAGGAGTAGGATTGATAATGAATAAGAAAATAGGAATGCGGGTAAACTACTATGACCAGCACAGTGATCGCATTATCATTGTCAAGATAGATACGAAGCCAACACCTACAACAGTAGTACAGGTTTATATGCCAACTAGCTCTGCCGATGATGAGGAAATCGAAAAAATATATGAGGAGCTAAAGGAAATTATTCAGACAATTAAGGGAGAGGAAAACTTAATTGTTATCGGAGACTGGAATTCGGTAGTAGGACAAGGAAGGGAAGGGAAGATAGTAGGTGAATATGGTCTGGGCAAAAGGAATGAAAGAGGAAGCCGCCTGGTAGAATTTTGCACAGAACATAATTTAGTTATAACAAACACCTGGTTCAAGAATCACAAAAGAAGGTTGTATACGTGGAAGAGACCAGGAGACACCGGGAGATACCAGATAGATTTTATAATGGTAAAGGTTTTACAGTGTAAGACCTACCAAGGGGCAAATATAGACTCTGACCATAACTTGTTGGTTATGAACTGCAGGCTGAAACTGAAGAAACTACAAAAAGGTAGGAAAATAAGGAAATGGGACCTGGATAAATTGAAGGAACCTGAGGTTCTTAAGAATATCAGAGGGAGCTTTAGGCAACAATTGACAGAAACAGGGGAAAATAAAACAGTAGAGGAGGAATGGGTAAAATTGAGAGATGAAATAGTGAAGGTAGCAGAGGACAAAATAGGTAGGAAGGCAAGATCTACAAAAATCCTTGGATATCACAGGAGATACTAAATTTAATCGATGAAAAGAGAAAATATAAAAATGCAGTAACTGAAACAGGCAAAATGGAGTACAGACGACTAAGAAATGAGTTTGACAGGAAGTGCAAAATGGCTAAGCAGGAGTGGCTAGAAGGCAAATGCAAGGATGTAGAAGAATGTATAAATAGAGGAAAAATAGATACAGCCTATAGGAAAATAAAAGAAACATTTGGAGATAAGAAAAACAGCTCTATGAATATCAAGGACACTGATGGAAAACCAGTTCTCAGCAAAGAAGGGAAAGCTGAAAGGTGGAAAGAGTATATAGAGGGGCTCTACAAAGGAAATGAACTTCGAGACAATATTGTAGGAAGGGAAGAGGATGTAGATGAAGATGAAATAGGAGATACTGTGCTGAGAAAAGAATTTGACAGAGCCCTGAAAGACCTAAGTCGAAACAAGGCCCCTGGAGTAGATGATATTCCCTCAGAGCTACTGAAGTCTCTAGGAGAACCAGCCATGACAAACCTGTTTCACCTGGTGTGTAAGATGTATGAGACAGGCGAAGTGCCCTAAGACTTTAAGAAAAATGTAGTAATCCCCATTCCAAAGAAAGCAGGTGCAGACAGGTGTGAAAACTACAGAACTATCAGTTTAATAAGTCATGGTTGCAATATATTAACGCGAATTATATACAGAAGATTGGAAAAACCTGGTAGAAACCCACCTCGGGGAAGATCAGTTTGGGTTCAGGAGAAATGTAGGAACACGGGAGGCAATACTTTACGGCTTATCCTAGAAGATAGATTTGTAGATTTGGAGAAAGCTTTTGACAATGTTTATTGGAATAAACTCTTTCAAGTTCTGAAGCAAGCAGGAGTAAAATATAGGGAGCGTAAGGTTATTTACAACTTGTAAAAAAACCAAACAGCGGCTGTCAGAGTTGAAGGGCATGAAAGGGATGCAGTGTTGGGAAAGGGAGTAAGACAGGGTTGTAGCCTTTCTCCAATGTTATTCAATTTGTACATTGAGCAAGCTATAAAGGAAAGCAAGGAGAAATTTGGAGAAGGAATTAAAGTTCAGGGTGGAGAATTAAAAACATTGCGTTTTGCCGATGACATAGTAATTCTGTCAGATACACCAAAGGACCTGGAAGAGCAATTGAACGGAATGGACAGTGTGCTGAAAGGTGCATATAAGATGAACATTAACAAGAGCAAAACTAGGGTACTGGAGTGCAGTGTAAGAAAATCAGGTGATGCTGAAGGAATTAGATTGGGAAACGAAGCAATAAAGGAGGTAGATGAGTTTTGTTACTTGGGCAGTAAAATAACAAATGATGGTCGCAGTACAGAAGATATAAAATGCAGAATGACAATTGGTAGAAAAGCGTTCTTGAAAAAGAGAAATTTGTTAACATCGAACATTGATTTAAGCCTAAGGAAGTCCTTTCTGAAGGCATTTGTATGGAGTGTTGCCTTGTATGGGAGTGAGACATGGACGATAAACAGTGCAGACAGGAAGAGGATTGAGGCTTTTGAAATATGGTGCTACAGAAGAATGCTGAAGATTAGGTGGGTGGATCGCGTAACTAATGAGGAGGTACTGAACAGAATTGGGGAGAAAAGAAATTTCTGGCATACCTTGACTAAAAGAAGGGATAGATTGGTAGGATACATTCTTAGACATCAAGGAGTTGTGAATTTAGCGTTGGAGGGAAGTGTATGGGGTAAAAATCGCAGAGGAAGACCAAGAGATGGATACAGTAAGCAGATTCAGACAGATGTAGGTTGCCGTTCTTATGTGGAAATGAAGAGGCTTGCTCAGGATAGGGTATTGTGGAGATCTGCATCAAACCAGTCTCCGGACTGAAGACCACAACAACAACATCCAGGGATTTCTATTAGGCCTTGTCCTTCTACCTGTATGGTCCTCTGCAGCCTTCACTACCCTATCTCTCAGAGCTACCCATTCTTCTTCCACTGTATTACTTTCCCCAGTTTCATCCAATCCTTGCCTAATGCTCCCTCTGAATCACTCAACCACCTCTGGTTCCTTCAATTTGTCCAGGTTCCATTTCCTAACCTTTCTACCTGTCTGCAGTCTCCTAAGTTTCAATCTGCAGTTCATAACCAACAAGTTATGGTCAGAGTCTATATCTGCCCCTATGTCTTACAGTTTAGAAACTGGTTTCTAAATCTATTCCTTACCCTTATAAAGTCAATCTACCTTCCACGTATACAGACTTCTTTCACTATGATTAAACCAAGTGTTGGTGATCATTAAATTGTGCTCTGCGCAAAATTCTACCAAGCGATCTCCTCTTTCATTCCTTTTTCCCATTCCATATTCACCTACATTTCCTTCTCTTCCTTTTCCTACTACCGAGTTTCAGTCCATCATCACAATCAAGTTGTCGCCTCCCTTAACGTTCTGAATAATTTATTTTATCTCCACATACATTTTTTCAATATCCTCATCATCGGCCGTGCTAGTTAGCATATAAACTTGCACTACTGTGGTCGGTGTTTGCTTCGTGTCTATCTTAACTATGATAATGAGTTCACTATGCTGTTCATAGTAACTTAACCGAATTCCTTTTTTTCTTATTGATTATCAGATCTATTCCTGCGTTACCACCAAGTGATTTTGTATTGACAACCCTGTACTCACTTGACCAGAAATCCTGTTCATCCTGCCACCGAACTTCACTAAAATCTACCATATCTAACAGTATCCCATCCATTTCTCTTTTCAAATTTTCTAGCTTACCTACGCGTTTAAGGGTTAGAACATTCCATACTCCGACCCGTAGAATCCCTGATTTTGTTTTCTTGATGACGACATCCTACCGAGTAGTCTCCGCCCGGAGATGGGGGACTATTTTACCTCGGTATAATTTATAGTAATTCTGTCAGATACAGCAAAGGACCTGGAAGAGCAATTGAACGGAATGGACAGTGTGCTGAAAGGTGCATATAAGATGAACATTAACAAGAGCAAAACTAGGGTACTGGAGTGCAGTGTAAGAAAATCAGGTGATGCTGAAGGAATTAGATTGGGAAACGAAGCAATAAAGGAGGTAGATGAGTTTTGTTACTTGGGCAGTAAAATAACAAATGATGGTCGCAGTACAGAAGATATAAAATGCAGAATGACAATGGGTAGAAAAGCGTTCTTGAAAAAGAGAAATTTGTTAACATCGAATATTGATTTAAACCTAAGGAAGTCCTTTCTGAAGGCATTTGTATGGAGTGTTGCCTTGTATGGGAGTGAGACATGGACGATAAACAGTGCGGATAGGAAGAGGATTGAGGCTTTTCAAATTTGGTGCTACAGAAGAATGATGAAGATTAGGTGGGTGGATCGCGTAACTAATGAGGAGGTACTGAACAGAATTGGGGAGAAAAGAAATTTCTGGCATACCTTGACTAAAAGAAGGGATAGATTGGTAGGACACATTCTTAGACATCAAGGGATTGTGAATTTAGCGTTGGAGGGAAGTGTGTGGGGAAAAATCGCAGGGGAAGACCAAGAGATGGATACAGTAAGCAGATTCAGACAGATGTAGGTTGTCGTTCTTATGTGGAGATGAAGAGGCTTGCTCAGGATAGGGTATTGTGGAGAGCTGCATCAAACCAGTCTCCGGACTGAATACCACAACAACAACAACACATATTTTATCCAAGAAGACGACATCATCGTATAGTCATACAGTGGAGCTGCATGTCCTCGGGAGAAGTGACGACTGTAGTTTCTCCTTGCTTTCAGCCGTTCGCAGTAACTGCATGGCAAAGCCATGTTAGCTGATGTTACAAGGCCAGCTCCGCTAATTATCCAGACTGTTGCCCCTGTAACTACTGAAAAGGCTGCTGCCCCTCTTCAGGAACCACACGATTGTCTGGCCTCTCCACAGATGTCCCTCCACTGTGGTTGCACCTATGGTACGGCTATCTGAATCGTTAAGGCACGCAAGCCACCCCACCTCGGTAATGTCTGTGGTTCATGGGTGTGGGACTGCAAAATACTAACGCGAATTATTTTCAGAAGAATGGAAGATGTGACCTCAGCAAAGACCGTTTACGATTTAGGAGAAATGTTGGAACACGCAAGGCAAAACTCACCTTACAACTAATGCTAGAAGGCAAACCTACGTTTTAAGAATCTGTAGATCTGGACAGAGATTTTGACAGTGTTGCCTGGAATACGCTCTTTCAAACTGTGATGTTAGCGAGGGTAAAATATAGGGAAAGAAAATTTATGTGCAACTTACACAAAGATCGGAAAACATAAGAGTTGAGGGTTATGAAAGGGATGTGGTGGATGGATAGGGGGTGTGGGCTGTAGCTTTTTCCCAATGTTATGCACTCTGTATCTGGAACAAGATGTAAAGGAAAGCAAGGAGAAATATGGAGAAGAGATTAGGAAACAAAATCCTTGCCATTTTCCAGTGACATTGTAAGTAGATCAGACAGACGATTGGACCTGAAAGAGAAGTTGAACGGAATGGTCAGTGTGTTGAAAGCAGGTTACAAGATGAATGTTAACAAGAGAAAAACAAGGGTAATGAAATGATGTGCCGAAGGACTTAATTAGGTAACGTGGCAATAAAAGCAGTAGATGAGCTTTTTATCTGGCTAGCAAAATTAATTTTCTAAACAAGCGAAACTAGTTGGCATCAAATGTTAATGTAAATGTTTGGAAGTTCTTTCTGAAAGTATTTGTCTGGAGTGTAGTATTTTATTTACTGCAGTGAAACGTGTACGATAAGGAGTTCAGACAGAAGGATGACAAAAGCTTATAAAATATGATGTAAGAGATGAATACTAAAGATCGGTTGGGTAGATCGCGTAACTAATGAGGAGGTACTATACAGAATTGGGGTGAAAAAGAATTTCTGGCATATCTTGGCTCAGAGGAAAAATCGATTGGTGGGAAATATTCTGAAACATCGAGGAATTGTCAACTTAGCATTAGGATGATTTGTGTGTGGTAAAAATCGCAGAGGTGGGCCGGAGAGATGACTACAGTAAGCAGGTCACAAGGATGTGGGCTGCCATTCTTATTCAGAGATGAATCGCACAGGACAGGGTAGTGTGGAGAGGTGCACCAAACCAGTCTCAAGACTAAAGACCACAGCAGAGTGTTGCGAAAAAATCTCTCTTCAAGGAACTATCAAGACGTACTAATAACGATTATCACTTAACTCCATTCAGGTGTGCAGTAGCGATGATTACCAGGATTGCAGGCTCAGTAGCTTAGGTGCAGATGACCTCCAGGTGTCGTAATGTTAATGGCAGAGGGACAGACCGGTATTAGCTGACTAGAATGAATGCGGCACACTTCTCGCAACTGGTGCTATCAAACTTGATTCAGCGGAATTTGTGGTCTGTGGCCGATTGTACCGCTGACATCAGCGGCTCAGACCGTCGAAGGCACACATTCAGAACAGTAAAATTAATTTAAAAAATCTCACCGAGCAGCCAAGTCGCCTCGCACAAAACCCAGGAACACCACTTGCCACGAAAACCTCAAAACCAAAGATCCTAGCCCTCAATATCGAAGCATGATCGATATGGGCGGAGCGAAAGGTAAGACGCGACCGTCAAATTTCAAGTCGCCACGGCCCAACGATTGAGTCAAAGAAGGTAAATAGATGCTACTACGGTCCCAGATATGCGAAACACAGACACCACAGATTGGCCATGGGATTGCAGATGTAAGCAGAGAACAAAACTGCCTGTAACAGTTTTTTAATATCTTAGTCAATGTCGAAATTGCGTTACATATTACTGTAAATCTTGTCGCAACTTCACAATTGTTTGCAGTCAGATGATGTTAGTGATAGCTAGGAGGATAATAATTCTAGAGCAGTAATTTTGGCATGCATACGTAGGAAAGAAAGAGTTTGGGAGAGTGAAAGATTTACTGACAGCCAGGAATCTCCGAAAGAGGTTGGCCAAATACTTTGCGTGGAGCGTGGTTTCTTATGGATCTGAAACAAGGACAGTAGGAAAGAAAAAAATATTTAGAATGATCTGAAATGTGGCTATAGAGAAGAATGGAGAAAGCTAAATGGACTGACAGAATGAAAAATGTGTAGGTGTTGAGCAGGGTAAAACAGGAAACGCTAAAGACTTTTTAAACAACTACAAACCTCAGTCGCAAGTTACAATAGAATGTAACCTAGATTTGAATGTCACAAAGGACACCTTCATCAGACAGTACGAGATAAGAGGCTTAATATTACATGTCAACTAACCCTCTTATCTCGTACTGTTTGAAGAAAATGCCCTTTGTGACATTGAAATCTAGGTTACATTCTATTGTAAGTTGCAACTAAGGGCTGTAGCTGTTTAAAAAAGTCCAATACGAGGGTAATATAGAAGAGGAAAACATCCTGGGTGGGACACATATATCGCAGGAACTTTGTACTGAACAGAATAATTGAGGGAAAAGTAGAAGGAAAAGGAGAGGTAGAAGAAGGCTTATGCGACTATGCGTATGTTGTGACAAAATTGTGCGCCATATTGTGAAACAAATACGAGTTGAAAAATATTTGTAAAGCTTATGGGACTTAACTGCGGGGTCATTAGTCCCTAAACTTACAAACTACTTATGAACTATGTTATACTAAAGACAGCACAAACAGCCATGCCTGAGGGAGGATTCGAACCCCAGACTGGAAACGGCCTCGCGCATCGAAGCACAGCGCCTCAATGCCCTCGGCCACTCCGCCGTGGCAAGAATATTGGCAGGAATAGTTACGTATGCTCGTGGATGAAATCTACATTGATAATACCGATCCGTATTTTAATACGAAGTAATATCGTGCAATAACGCATACTGATCATCACTTAACGATCATAGCAAAATAATTAATTTTGTTTATAACAACCAGAACCTATGGACAGATTCTTTAAGAATGGGCAGAGACAATCATTGTACGTATATTTACGAGGGTTAACAAGTAACGGTGAGATAATTAGAGAGGAGTAACACTATAATCCAACTGCACGAAGAGTTACGAAAAAATATAATTTTAGATATAATAAGGAATCAGATAGAATAAAAATTAAGAAAGAAACAGCATGGATTTATACCCGGTAGATCAAGTATAAACGCCGAATTGCGCAAACAGAAATGTTGCGAGAAGAAGATGAAGTAATTACTTCTGTAGTAAATCGTAAATTATGAATACAGCGATAAGATCTATTAAACAAATATAAAATAAGTAAAGAAATAACAAATTAACACCTGATTTCCACTGTGTAGTAATCGAATTTGGTTTTATTTGGTTATTACATTGTTGATGGTGTTGTAAAAGATACGTACACAAATCGAGTATGAAGTAGGCTGCAATAATTTTTGTTTCTCACAGTAAACTGCTTAACTAAGGATCTATGTTCTGACTATTTCCGTCAGTAACGCCATTGCTTAGGATAAGTCTATCTTTCATGTGATGAAAACTATAAACCACTGTTTAGGCTGGTAGTAAAATTACAAGACTCAACGTTTTACGTCTTAATGGGTTGCTACTTTCGCAGAAAGAATAATAACATTTAAACAATTTCGTTTCTCATTTTCGCTATAAAGAATTTTACATCGACAATAGGACCTTAATTTCAAGATAATATCAAGCCTATTTCACTTGCTATAAACAAAGGTGTGCTGAACAAAATTATGGTATGTATGATAAATAAGTGTGGGTGGGTAAAATCATTTAATTAAACACGTTCAATATTTAATGTATACAAATAAACTCGTTGAAATAAAGCTTTCTCATTACTTCCAGGATGTTAATAAACGCCGTTGACTCCGAAAATACTCTTGATTGCTGCATCTTTTAGTACACATCGCGGAAATCTTAATAAAATCTAGATATTTTTGTGATAGGAAAACTGCTATTTAGTGTACTGGAAGTTATCCGCGGCCTGTAGTGTTACTGGTTTATAATCCGGAGGTGTAGGAATTTTCTCTGTTAACTAGATTATGCCTAAATCAAGACTCATGTGTTCGTTCTGTTCTTGGTTCTAGTCTCTTAACGCATAACAGTAGTTCTTAATGATTTGTACATGGCGCGCAGAAACAACGGAGGCAGGCTGAATTTCTAAAGGCTCTGCAAGAAGTTCGGCATTTGAACGCCAGATGGTGCAGTTGGCACCTCCCGCCGCTTTCGGTGGTAAGAGGGCGTCCATTTATTATGTTCCTTTAATTACGTGAGATCAGAATAGGGGGAAGGGTACCGAAAAATCACACAAAATCTCAAAGGGAGACGCAGGTGGAGGCGGGAAAAATAAAAAAAAAAATCTTATGTTAACTTATTACGTTGTTTTTATAAAAGCGACATCAAACAGTTAAATAAATGAAATATTTAATTTTGATCAGTTTCGGGAAGTTACGGATCTTCTGCAGAAGTATAATATGCTCTTCCACCATGCTTCGACGAAGCACGTTAGATATTTCTCAAGACGAAACGGGTCGAATTACAATTTTTCACCTGAGCAACTGGTTGCAACTGCTTTTTCTATAACACGTTATTCAGTTGTTGAGGATGAACAAAATACTAAATTATTATAATTAACAACGTTTGTGGTACGATAAAACGCCAACGCTAACTTAATTCAACCGAATGCTTTACACCTGTGAGTACGCAGTTTTACCTGATTTGAAAGAAAAATGCAAGAAAAGAGTCAGGTTTCATTATTATTGCTCTCTGTGTTGTCCGTCGGAATCACGGCATAACAATCAGTGACTGAGTCGTGATATTCTGCAACGCCTGTAAGCCGATGTTATTAAAATTAATTCGTATAAAAACTTAGGCAATTCGAAACAAATGTAACGAAAAGAAGTGGATGATACTAAATAGACGTGTACTTATTTTAAAAGAGAAAATTAATTACCTACTGACTAACGATCTTTCAATGGAACTGAATGTAAAGGAAACAAAAATTATTACTAATGTTGGATCAGCTGTTACGTCCATGGGAAAAGTCGTTCATGTTTAAGATTTTACGTATGTTTATTCTAATGATACAAAATCACGAAGAAATGAAATAAGTTTAATTGTTGAAAATTTACATAGCAAATCTCATGTGAGAAGAGGGATGGGGTTCCAGCACGTTTTCCAAATTAAGAGAAATCTTAGTCCCTCTATTATTGGATACTCCCTGACGTAGTGCGCCGTGCGGGAATAGCCGCGTGGTATAAGGTGCCATCCTACGGACTGCGAGGCCGCTCCCCTTCAGAGGTTCAAGTCCTCTCTCGGACATGGGATTGTGTAGTTCTTAGCATACTAATACTTTATGCATGGCTGTTGCTCAGTGACTGTTCTATTGGATTTTTTTAAAACAACTACAGCCCTAAGTCGCAAGTTACAATAGAATGTAACCTAGGTTTCACTGTCACGAAGGGAATTTTTTCAGACAGTACGAGATAAGAGGGTTAGTTGACATGTAATATTAAGCCTCTTATCTCATACTGTCTGAAGAAGGTGTCCTTTGTGACATTCAAATATAGGTTGCATTCTATTGTAACTTGCGACTGAGGTTTGTAGTTCTTTAAAAAGTCTTTAGCATACGTTTATTTCAGTAGTTTGTAGGGCCGTATGAGCTCAGCAGTTCGATCCCTTAGGTTTACAAACATGAAAATTTGATGAAGTGCGTGACGAAATTTCATGCCTATAACGGTATATGAATGTAGTGTTTCTTTCGATATCTCTTTTACTGTTGTCACTAAAATATCCAAGGTACCTCCAGTATGTAACAACCTGAATCATGGTAAACCTTAAGCACAGAATTAAAATTTGTGATGCTTCAGATTCATCATTATTGTCTTTGAAATATTCGAGACGAAAATCTGTCTCAGGCATTGTTTATTTGTACTAAATTGATAACCCGATTCATGTTCATGCATCATCAGTTTCTGAAAATATGTGCACAAATCGTACTGAAAATGTATTGTAATACCGCGACCACTCGTTTGTTAGTCTATCAACTTGAAAACATATTAGTAACAAATATTTGTTTATATTCGTCAGTGAACTGTTGTTCCTTGCTTTTTTAATAGTTCTTTCAGAGATTACGTAAGTTCATATGGTAATTTCCTTTATGATGGCACACACTAAGTATGCTAACGAGCAAAATAAAGGAAAAAAAATGTTTTTGTTTCCTTACACAGGTGTACTCAGTTTCTCCCAATTCAGTTGTTTTCAGCTTCCAGATTTCAAGGAAATGAAGCCTTATGGGTCGAGAATGTAGAAGTTGCAAAGTGCCTTGTGGAGCAACTGATTCAGCTGACCGGATCAAGTCTTCCTTGTTTTTCTCTTTAGATATATAAACTTTTATTTTCGATCAAATAAGAAGTTTCAGCTTGATGGGCGATATAAAATATTTATTTTACAAAATTCAAATAAAGATTTCATAACGCCCACCAAGCTGAAACTTTTTTATTTTATTGCAGTGTTGTGGTGGGCTGGCACAATTTCCGTTATGGAATCTAGTTACAAAAATAACTTTTATCTTCAGTTCAGTATACTGAATACAAAACTAAAAATAATTCCTTACCTTCGGATTCAGTTTCCACTGATGGATGAACGATTCAAAGAAGATAATATACACCACATAGTTTATGGGGAGGCTTTGCATAAGTTCCATTATTAATCCGCTCCTTGCATTTGTATTCGTTTGTAAATTAGTGTTAGAGAATACCTGAAAGTAAATTCGGAAAAACCAATACTTGCCACTACAAAAGAAGCCCTTTCATAACCACTAAGAGCTAAATAATAAATAACTATCATCTTTCTTACCAGCAGCGGAAATTCAGAAAGTCTTGAAAGGAAACGAAATGACGAATGCATGAGGTTTGATCTTCATTTTTTCCCACCGTGCTCTTAAGTGTCATAAAGCAATTTATTTTATTATTTTATTTATTTATTTATATATTTTTATTTTATTTTATTTTTTTGTTTTTGTTTTGCATGGATACGTCTCCTTTCCTGAAACCGTGGTGTACACCAGATTACTCAATTTATCACATATTGGATTTACTGATAACTATTCTCATTCAGGAAAGCACAATGTAGTCAGGCTTTCGTACAAATTCTCAGAACATAATAATTTAACGTTAGGAGACAGATGGAGTCATACTCTGTTGACCACTGTGTTCTGTTTAGCGTAATGTTTCTTCCCACTGTACTATTTTTTGGCTTTATATACTGTTATTTTAGGGAATAAAGCGTGAGAAGAATGGCCATGTCAGTGTATATGTGGGTTTTACATTTCTTGTGTTATTGTCTCTACGGTTTCTGCGATAACGATACGTAAGGACTTGTAAAACATTCATGGGTTCTCCAGCTAATTTCATATTAAAAGAATGTTCATTGTTGAAACTTTATAACAAAACCTGTGGAAAGTACTTGGCACCATCTTATTAAGTGCATTAAGTGTTTATCATTTCAGGTTTGTAGCATTTCCGTGACAATGCCCTGTTAGTAAAAGAAGCACGTGTGCTGTTCTCTTTTGTGTAATTCCGGAATTCCCTTTCAGTTATTACTGATCACTGCAGCAATATTCAGCAGTAGTACTGGTGACTTTTTTGTATCCAATCTTCTTGGTAGTTTGACCGTATTTTCCCCGTATCAACTGGTGAACTGATTTGCCACCTTCTACATCTACATATTATATAATCCGAAATCCATCGTGAGTGGGGGAGGGTACACTGGACCGCTACTAGGCATTTCCTTTCCTATTTCAGTCCCAAATAGAACGACGGAAAAAATAATATATGCCTCTGTACGTGCCCTACGTTCTCTTATCTTGCCTTTCTGATCTTTACGGGAAATGTAAGTAGGTGGCAGCAAAATCGTTCTACAGTCAGCTTCAAATTCGGTTTTCTAAATTTACTCAACAGAATTTCTCGAAAAGAATGTCGTATGTCCTCCAGCGATCGCCAATTTAGTTGCCGGAGCATTTCTGTGACACCCGAGCATTGGTCTGACCTACCAGTAACAAACCTAGCTGCTCGCCTCTGAACTGCTTCTATGTCTTCCTTTAAACTGATCTACTACATGGCCCAAACACTTGAGCAATACTGAAGACGTGGTCGTACAAGCGTTTCATACGCGGTCTTCTTTACAGATGAAGTACATCTTCCCAAAATTCTCCCAATAAACCAAAGTCGGCCGTCTGACTTACTCACAACTGTCCTTACATGTTCGTTCCATTTCATACCGCTCTGCAATGTTACGCTTAAATATTTGATTAATGCGTCTGCATCAAGATTCTCACTACTAATACTGTACTCGAACATTATGCAATTGTTTTTCCTACTCAAGTACTCCACCTTATATTTTTCCACATTTAGAGCTAGCTGCCATTCTTCACCCCAACTAGAAATTTTGTTAAATCATCCTGTATGCTATTACAATCACTTGAAGACGACGCCGTGCCATACACCACAGCATCATCAGCAAACAGCCGCAAATTACAACTTACTCTGTCCATCAGGTAATCATATAGAGATAAAATAATAGCGGTCCTATCACACTCGCCTGGGACACGCCTGACGATACACGCGTCTGTGATGAAGACTCGCCGTCGAGAACAACGTATTGCGTTCTATTACTTAGGAAGTCTTCCAGCCAGTCTCAAATCTGTGAACCTATTCCATAAGATCGTATCTTCGTTAGCAGTCGGCAGTGTCTCACCACGTCAAATGCCTATTTGAAATCGGGAACACACAATCTGCCTGTTGCCCTTCATCCACGGTTCGCAAGATGTCATGTCAGAAAAGTGCGACATAAGTTTCACAGGAACGATGTTTCCTAAAACCTTGTTAATTCATAAAAGAAGCTTATCCGTCTCAAGGAAATTTACTATATTAAAACTAAGAATAATGCTCAAAAATTCTACAGGAACCTGATGTCAACGATATTGGCTTGTAATTATGTGAGTCAGTTCTCCATTCCTTTCTGATAAACGGGAGTCATCTGCGCTTTTTCCCATTCGCTAGGAACTATGCGCTGAATTAAAGATTTGCGATAAACGGAACCTAAGTACGGGGTCATTATAAATGATACTATTCACAGCTAGAGAAATTTTTACATTCATTCATTTAAATGACTTGAATCCTTATGTAAGTCAACGAGTTTGTAGGCGCAGAATATTAATTTTTTTTTTTTTTTTTTTTTTTTTTTTTTTTTTTTTTTTTTTTTTTGTAAACAACATAATTGAATATTTCTGAAAACTTAAAGGAAATTACTGCTTTTTTCAGTACCTACGAATAGCACCAATATTTGTGAGGTGTTTTATACATAATATCCACTACTAATTTGTATATGCGCTATACAATTCACAGAAAATGTAAATAGGGACTTTATATTAGGAACCGACGAAATTTCCATTTCAGAAAATAATCTGCACTTAACTGGAAATTCTGACTAATGTACTTGGAAGGAAACCGTTTAGAAGGAATATCAAAATATATCGGGCAAGAAAGCAGTTGTTTATACACATGTATACTGAAATCACTTTCAGAGAATAAATGAAAAATCTCTTGCAGACAAAAAGTATGTTTATTCGTTTATCGTATAATTATAAGAGGAAAATTATGATGATCATTTTTAATGTAAGTACCAAATGGTAATGGAGTAGGGGAAATTTTATTTATAAACTTAAATTGTGAACTATGACACGCACATCCCTTTTTAGTTTTTCAAGTTATTCACCATGAACATGCAAACATTTGTCTAGTCGTGGCACCAGCTTTTGGATCCCATCATCAAAATACTGCCACCTGACTGTCAATTTTAAGTTTAGCAGTATTAATATTATAAACAAGTAAAAAAAAAAAAAACAAAAAAAAAAAAAAAACCACCCCTTGTGAAAAGTTCCGATGTAGAACGTCGGTAGTGAAGTGGCTGTGGACGGACTACAGTCACAAATGAAGACTTAAGAGAAGAGGTTGATGAGGCAATTGCTATGTTCAAATATTTGTAACACTATTGGACCAAACCGCTGTAGTCGTCAGTCCCTAGAATTAAAAAATACGTAAAATAAATTATGTTAAGGACAGCACACGCAAACACACACACACACACACATGCCCTAGGGAGGACTCGAATCTGTGGCGGGAGCGACCGCACAGTCCGTAGTATGAAGTCTTACAGCTTACACCACGCGGACACTTCCACGTGGCTGAGACAATTCGCCAAATATGCGCCTCACTATTGACGATCTGCAAAAGACATTTCCACGTTTCAAGATCAGTAGTTTATCGCATTGTCACTGACAAACTTCCAGACAAGAAACAAAATACAGAGTGTCCAGAAAAGAACTCCCTGATTTCAAAATTAAATATCTCGAAAACAAAGATCGATAGAGGAATGCAATAAACGGTATGTTTATTGTGATAGCTGTAAGAAGTTTATACAGCAGCTTGAAATAATAGTTACAAAAGCTGCTAAAAGATGGCGCTGTAATCGCCATACGTAATGCCAAGTGTAAATAGTGATCCGAAGCCCAGAGCGGTTAGCGTACCGAAGGAAGAGATTAAAACCGTGTACTCCTTGAACAACGCGTTTTTCTGGTGCTAGAGTATTACAGGTTAGAAGAGAGTCCTACGGCAACAAGGCGAAGTTCCAAAACGACCCGATGCGAAAACCATTTGTACGCTTTTCGCAAAATTTCAACGAACAGGCAGAGTAACTGATGATCTACTGGGGCATGTTGGCCGCAAGCAAACCGGAGTTACACCTGAAAATATCGCCACAGTTTCTGGAATTATTCAGCGAAATCCAATGTCATCAGTCTGTAGAATTGCATCTGAGACTGGTTTGAAGAGTTCCAGCACGCAGAAAATACTGAGAAAGAGCCTACACATGTTTCCATTCAAAATTCAAACGTACCAGGCCATACCCCTACGAGCTGGGCAACAAAGGGTTGCCTTTGCTAATCAGATGCTCACAATGATTAATAGTGAAGGATTTGATGTTGGCTGCATCTGGTTTACAGATGAAGCACACTTCCACCTGAATGGATACGTGAATAAGCAGGATTGGCGATTTTGGCGTTCCGAAAAGCCATATTGGTGTGAAGCGAAACCCCTGTATTCTCGTAAAGTTACTGTGTGGGCAGAGGCATTATTGGCCCTTTTTTCATTCGAGAAAGGATCACTGGTGCACGTTACGATGCAATTTTGGAACAATTTGTCACCACACAGCAAGCGTTAGAGGATCGACCAGGTACTGAATGGTTTATGCTAGATGGAGCCCGACCACATCGGACCGAACAAGTGTTTCGCTTTCTTGAGGAATACTTCGGGAATCGAGTCACTGCTTTGGAATATCCTAAATTTACCGATGCAAGCATGGATTCGCCGGATTAGACTCCCTGTGACTTTTTTTTTTTTTTTTTTTTTTTTTTTTTTTTTTTTTTTTTTGGCTCAGTGAAAGACATGGTCTACCCGAAGCATCCCGCCACGCTGGACGAGCTTGAATCGGCGATCTCTGTGGCATGTGAATCAATTTTGGTTAAGACACTACGAAATGTGGTGGCGAATTTCATTCTTCGTTTGCGGCCGGCCGCGGTGGCCGAGGTGACTGAGGCGCTCCAGTCACGGTCAGCACGGCCACTACGGTCGGGGGTTCGAATCCCCCCTCGGGCATGGATATTTGTGCCGTCCTAGTTCGTAAGTAGTTCATAAGTAGTTTGTAAGTTTAGGGACTGATAACCTCGTAGTTAAGTCCCATAAGCTTAACAAACATTTGAACATTTGAACATTCTTCGTTTGCGCCACCTCTGTAGTACCAATGGTGAACATTTTGAAAACATAGTGATGTGCTTGTTTGCAAGAGTGTTTTCATACGATTATTTGATGATATGAGCTGTACAGCGTACGGCGCCATCTGTTAGCAGCTTTTCTATTATTTCAAACTGCTGTATAACCTTATTACAACTTTCACAATAAACATACCTCTACCGATCTTTGTTTTCGAGATATTTAATTTTGAAATCAGGGAGCCCTTTTCTGGACACCCTGTATGACGGAGTTATTTGATGCTGGGGTGGAAATGCTGTTGGCATGACTTGACAAATGTTTAAGTATTCATGTTGAGTACGCTGAAAACTTAAAATGTGGATACTGTAATTTGTGATAGTATTTACCTTAATAAATAATTTTTCTCGTAAATGTTCACCTAGCCTTCCGCGGCCATTGCCACTGTCGATAACATTCTTCAGGGTGTGAGAATGTCTTGTCAGTACGGCCTTGCCGCGGTCGATACACCTGTTTCCGCAAGATCACCGACGCACCGTCGGGCGTGGCCAGTACTTGTATGGGTAACCGTCCAGATTCGTCACTCGCTGTTGACTATTTTCCCTTCGCCTTACGGCAGAGGGAACAGGAGAGGTGATGGTGCAAAGTCCATGATCACCAGCCTTTACACCAATGTCCTGAATTAAATTCCAAACTTATTTGCAGTGTCTCGTGGAGTGAGGGCATGGGAAACTGTTGATGGTGATCCGTGCGTCGGATGGGGACGTTAATCTCGGCGCCCCCCTTGGTACTTTACGAGAGGAGTAGGCTACACTCTCTTCCTTCACCTATCACCTCCAACACGACACTATGTACACACACACCCATTACAGTCACCTACACTTAATACAGTCACATCAGCACTCAGTTCTCATACTTCGCGAAGGATAGGTGCCTGCGGGCGCGGAGGATATGGAAAACCTTTCCACTTAGGGGGCTGAAGCTGCCCTTCGGAGTCTCCTATCCATTCATGCCACACAGTTTTACTTTTTACCGCATTGTCAATATTTAAAACTGTCCGAAGTTTCGGCCACTGTTTCGAAAATAAAATTATACGCAGAGTGTGGTCACTCGCAACAGTGGCCAAGACTTCGGACAGTTTTAACATTGACAGAGCGTTCTCACTCCCTGAAGAATTTTGTTGACAATGTTTATCATACTCCTTTATAAACAGACTCTTACTCTTAAAAATGACCCTTCTATAACCTCTCCCTCTTCGAGTATATAGGGTGATTCAGAAAGTACGGGCCAAAAGCAGTTATAAAGTTGCATGAAACGTGGGTCTATAAATCAATTGTTGTCTGGAAACACATGATATCTCTCGATATTAATGTAGGTGTTGGAAATGTTGTCTATGCGACTGAATGCGACATTGAACTCTTCTCTGACATGAGTTACGAGTCCTCTCAGGCAGTCCCAGAGGATTCTGGTTCATGCTATTGATAGGTGGGACCTAACTAGGCATGGCCTGCATCTCAGTAGGAAAGGGAAGGAGAAACTGGCTGGGTTGATAGCTAAATTCTTAAAGGTGGATAATGCAATTCATGGAAGTACTTCTATTAAAGGCTAAGATCAGTGTCCAGTGAGAAGCTCAGGCAGGCATGTGCTAAAAATAAAAAATTAGGTGTTTCTCACAAAAGTAGAGTAAAAAATAATGTTAGCATTTTTCACCAGAATATTGGGGGGCTAAAGAATAAAACAGATGAGTTTTTGGTTTGTCTCGTTGATAAAAAAAACTGATAATGTAATAGATGCACTATGCCTGTTTGAGCATTACATTGTCACTGGTATGAAAAATGTGAATGTCAGTGGATATAAATTAACTTCAAATGTAAGTGGTGATAGTAAGGAAAGAGGAGGAGTTGCCATATATGTCGAAAGCTATCACGCTGCAAAACATTTAGAAACCAAAAGTTTTGTGTAGAACAACATATTGAAGCTTGTGCCTGTCAGCTTAAACCCAATAATGATTACCTTATAATTGTAACAGTATATATATGTCCCCTTCAGGAAACTTCCAGTTATTTCAGGGAAACTTAGATGCCTTGTTGTGCTTTCTGTCTGATAGGTGTAAGCAAACCATTATTTGTGGTTATTTCAATGTTGATTCACTGAAAGAGCGTAATAGGAAGATAGATACCCGTTATTGATTTTCCTACTCGGGGAGTAAGGGCAGCAGTGCATTGATAGATAACTTTTTTATACACCAAGATAAGTTTCACAACATAAATGCTTGTCCTGTTGACAATGGTCTTTCAGATCATGGTGCAGAACTAGTAACAGTATATGACATAGCTCTGTTCTGTAATTCGAAACAATCCTCCAGAGTTGTGCGCTCGATTATTGACATAACAACTAGAAATTTCAAAGAAAGTCTATAGCAGTTACTCTGGGATGAGGTTTTTAATTTTCAATATAACTTATTTCATGATACATTTGGAAGGGTATTTGAAAACTGTTTTCCAAATAAATTAGTTAAATATAATTGTAAGAAGCCATGCATGCAAAAAAATTCTTGGCTTACTAAAGGAATAAAAAAATCTTGTAATCGAAAAAGGGAACTATATCTATTCGCAAGAAAGAGTAATAACCCAGAATTAATAAAATATTATAAAAACTATTGTGATACACTAAGAAAAGTTGTTAAAGAATCAAGAAGCATGTACATCATGTCTGAGATTATTTCCTCTGATAATAAAATTAAAACAATTCGGCATATTATTAAATGGGAGACAGGGCAACCAAGAGCAGATGAAGAGGGTATTACCACGAAAAAAATTAAAAATTTAGTAACAAAAAGTCAGAAGCTTGTTGTAGAGAAAATAGGATCTAAATGTTCATTAGAAGTAACAAGGCAGTTAATGAAAGAGGCTATACCTACACAATTTAATACAATTGAATTACCAGCCACCTCTTCTTCAGAAATTAGGAAAATAATAAACTCTCTCAAGTGTAGAAGCTCACATAGAATTGATGGAATTTCCAGCAGGGTATTAAAATCTTGTGCCCAAGAGATAAGAAAGATTCTCAGTCATATATGTAATAGTTCTTTAAAGAAGGGTATCTTCCTGGATAGACTGAAACATGCTATCGTTAAACCTTTGCTTTAAAAAGGGGATACATCTGATGTCAACAGCTACCGCCCCATCTCACTTCTGACAGCTTTATCAAAAATTGTTGAAAAAGTTATGTATTCTCGAGTTACTTCACATTTTAGTAAAAATAAAATTCTAACAAAGTGTTAGTTTGGTTTTCAAAATAGCTTTTCAACAGAAAATGCTATATATACCTTGCCTTATGAAATATTATATGATTTGAATAACCGGACTTCACAAGTTGTGATTTTTTATGATCTCTCAAAGGCTTTTGATTGTGTAAATCATGGGATTCTTCTAGATAAGCTTAAGTATTGTGGTATGAGTGCGACAGTGCACAAATGGTTTAAATCATGCTTAACTGAAAGAGTGCAGAAAGCTGAAATAAACAGTTCACATGATATATCTGAAGCAATTAATTCTTCTCACTGGGGAGTTATCAAACATGGGGTCCCACAAGGTTCGGTCTTGGGTCCTTTGCTGTTCTTAATATTTGTTAATGACTTGCCATTCTACATTCACGAAGATGCTAACCTAGTTCTTTTTGCTGATGGTACAAGTATAGCTATAGCACCTGACAAACAGGAATTAACTGATGAAATTGTAAATGATGTCTTTCAGAAAATTACAAAAATTGACTGTCATTAAACTTCGATAAAACCCCCTATATACAGTCTCATACAGTAAATGGCATGACATCTATAATAAATCTAGACTTAGAACATTGTAGATAAGGTAGAATATACAACAATTTTATGTGTTTGTATTGACGAGGGATTGAATTGGAAAAAACACATTGAAGATCTGCTGAAAACTTTGTGTTCAGCTACTTTCGCTATCAGCATCGTTGTAAAATTTGGTGATATACATCTCTGTAAATTAGCCTACTATGCCTATTTTCATTCACTGCTTTCATATGGGATCATATTCTGGGGTAATTCAACTGAGTAACAAACTATTAATTGCTCAAAAGCATGTAATCTGAATAAATGCTGGACCCCACTCAAGATCATCCTGCAGGGATCTTCACTGTAGTTCCGCAATATATTGTATATATAGTCACACATAAAATTTGTTATTAAAAATCTGATCAAATTCAAAAGTAATAGCAGTGTACATAGCTACAACACTAGGAGAGAGGGTGATATTCACTATTGAAGGTTAAATCTAACTTTGTCACAGAAAGGGGTGAATTATACTGCCACAGGAGTCTTTGGTAACTTACCAAGTAGCATCAAAAATCTGACAGATGGCCAACTAGTATTTAAAAAGAAATTAAAGTAATTTCTGAATGGTAACACTTCAGATGAATTATTAGATAAAACTTACAAAAAAAAAAAAAATAAATAAATAAAAAAAATACAGAAATGAAAATTAAAAAATCATTAAAATATTGATTGTCATGTGTAGACAACATTTACTAAACTGACACGTTCCACATCATTGCGAAATGTCGTATATATGATATGATATGATCTATGGAACAAGTATTAATCTAATATAATCTAATCAAATCTGAAAATTCTGGAAGGCTGCTTCATTCGGCAAGCGTAATTCCTCAGTTGAGATGACCTCGGTAGACCAGCCTCCAGAACGAAAGTAATGTCTGTCGGAAAGAGATTTAAACAGACTAAGTGTCAAATAGGAGGAACAAAGTTATAACACGTAGACAGTTTCTAGTACCGGGGATGTATTTTCTCACAGGATAGCAACTGGAACTGGAACTGAGTTGTAGTAAAGCTAATGCAGCGAGTTCTCAGCTAACATATATTCTGTTCTGCAGGAAGGAAGGAAGGAAGGAAGTACCAAGACTGTACTGCACTGCACCGCTCTGTCTTTCGACCAAATTTGTTGTATGAGAGTGAAAGTTCGGTGGATACAGATTGCCTTATTCACAAGGTAGAGTAGCAAAAATGATTGCAGGTACTAATAGATGCCAACAATGACAATAGGATGTCCATAATGAGGAAATCAAAGAAAAACCGGAAATTGTCACCATACATTAAAGAGTTAGAGCGAACAGTCTGAGATGGTGGGGTCATGTTACACCCATGGGAGAAGCAAGGTTACCTAAGAGTCATGAGCTCTGCAGTGGAGGGTAAGGGAAATCGAGGCAGACCGAGAAGAAAGTTAGATTCGGAGAAGAATCATTTTGAAGTAGAAGGCTTAACATCAGACGAGGCATCACCATTACCATTGAATAGGAGATCATGGAGGAATTTTGTTGGAGGTACTATGCTCCAGACTGAACGCTGAAAGTCATAATCAGTGAAATGACGATAATCGTTTACATTCTTTTCTTTGGTGGTTTCGTTTAGTTCTACATTTGATTTCATCTCCATTTCATTCATTTTTCAGTTATTGATTTTACTGCCGAACTAGTAAGGATATCATGTTCTAAACTTACGTTAAAAACTGCATATTAAATGAGACAGATGAAATCTAAAATTGTACGATTAATGATAGTTTTGTCTTCTGCTATTGACAAAAATTACGAATAAATAAGCGGATTTGCCTTTATGGCGCTTGTACACTGTAGGTATTACACAGAATGTAGTTTTTTGCGTATGCACAAAATTATATAATGTAAATTACTGGTGATGGACGCTGAATAGCGTACCCGAAGAACCAGTAGTCCAATGTTCAAAAAGGAGTCTCGAACTCAATGAGTTTGGACGAACGCAATGAACGAAACACCACAGCGCGATGCCACAGAACCGGTAGTGAGTTCTGCCTGGATTGGAATGGGAATGGCCAATCTGCAGTTCCTGGAACTAACAGTCGCCGCAACCTTTCCAGAAACTTCCTGTAACTAATTCAAATAATAAACGTATCCATCAACCGCCGTAAACTTTATGTTGTTTTATTTAACGACTGGTTTCGGTATTACGATAATACCATCATCAGTGTCTATAAAAGTAAAGTTACAAATGTATGTATAAAATCATGTTCTACATACGTCGTATAAAATAGAAAGAACAAGAAGTACAAAGGAGACAACGTTCAACATTGAAATGAAGGATATAATAAAAGGAGGCCGTTAAAATAAATTGACATTTATAAATAATATAAGAATCTGAAAGGTACTACTTCTAGGAGCAATGGTGTTGATTGTATGCAATATATAAGATTTATTCAGTCTGTTTGTGTCCTAAGATATCGCAGGCAGTAGTAGCAATGTGTCAAAATATTTAATATAAGAGGTTGAAGTATTTTGAGACATATCTACATCTACATCTCCAAAGATACTCTGAAAATCACATTTAAGTGCCTGGCAGAGGGATCATTTACCACCTTCATAACTTTTCTCTACCGTTCCATTCTCTAATAGCGCACGGGAAGAAAGAATACCTAAATCGTTCCGTTTTCGATCTGATTTCTCTTATTTTATTGGGATGGTCATGTCTCCCTAAGTAGGTGGGTGCTAGCAAAATATTTTCACATTCAGAAGTAAAAGTCGGTGATCGAAACATCGCAAACAGATCACGCCGCAATGTATAACGTCCTTCTTTTAATGATTTCCACCCCTATTCGTGCAACATTTATGTGACGCTTTCCCACCCGAAGCGTGATAAAACAAAATGAGCTGCCCTTCACTGAACCTTCTCAAAGTCTTCCGTCAGTTCCACCTGGTGGGTCCCGCAAGGCGCAACAGTACTCCAGGAGAGGACGCACAAGTGTGATGTAGGCAGTCTCTTTGGTGGAGCTGGTGCATCTGCCAATGAAACGTAACCTTTGGTTCGCCTTCCCCCCAATATTTTCTATGTGTTCTCTCCAGTCTAAGTTCTTCGTAATTGTAACTCCTAGGTATTTGGTAGAGGTTAGACTGATTTATCGCGTAATTGAAGTTCAGCGGATTTATTTTAGTGGTCATGTGTATTACTTCATACTTTTATTTATTTAGTGTCAATTGCCAATTTTCGCACCATGTAGAAATTTTGTCTAAATCGCTTTGCAGTTGCTTTTGATCCTCTGTTGACTTCACTAACCTATAAACGACATCATCATCCGCGAACAGTCTAAGGGAGCTATTCAGATTGTCTCCTAAATCGTTTATAAACACGTGGAAGAGTAGGGGCCCTATAACGCTTCCCTGTGGAACGCCAGATATCACTTCTGTTTTACTCGATGACTTACCGTAAATTACAGCGAACTGTGTTCTTTCTGATAGGAAATCGTGAATCCAATCGCACATTTGGGGAGATATTCCATAAGCACGCAATTTCATTAGTACCAGCTTGTGGGGTACAGTGTCAAAAGCCTTCCGGAAATCCAGAAATATGGAATCGATTTGAGATCCCTTGTCGATGGCACTTAACACTTCATGTGAATAAAGGCAAGCTTTGTTTCGCAAGAGTGATAGTTTCTGAATTCGTGTTGACTATTGGTTAATAGGTCGTTTTCTTCGAGGTAGTTCATAATATTCGAACAAAGTATATGTTCCAAAATCCTATTGCAAATCGACGTCAATGAGATTGGCCTGTAATTTTGGGGATCACTCTTATTGCCTTTCTTGAATATTGGAGTAACTTGGGCAACTTTCCAGTCTTTGAGTACGGATCTTCGCTGAGTGATCGGTTGTAAATTATAGCTAAGTACGGAGCTATTGCATCAGCATACTCGGAGAGGAATCTAGTTGGTATACAATCTGGCCATGAAGGTTTGTTTTTGTTTAGTGACTTAAGTTGTTTTACTACTCCAGTAACATCTACTTGTAAGTTTTGCATTCTGGCAGCTGTTCTTGGATTCAATACTGAAGTGTTCACTTCGTCTTCTTTGGTGAACGAATTTCGGAAAGCTGTGTTTAGTAATTCTGCCTTAGCAGTACTCTCATCGGTAGTATTACCATTGCTATCGCGTAGTGAAGGTATTGTTTGTGTTTTGCCGCTAGTGTACTTCACATATGACCAGAATTTCTTTGGAATATCTGCAAGATTACGAGACAGGATTTGGTTGTGGTAACTACTATAGGCTTCTCGCAATGAAGTCCGCGCGAGTTTCAGTAAAACATTGCCAGTCTTGTGGATCCTGTGTCTTTTTTTAATTTTGCATGCGTTTTTCTTTGTTCCTGTAACAGTTATCTGACCTGTTTTGTGTACCACGGGGGGTCAGCTTCTTCTACTGCCTGAGATATCTTAGGACACAAACAGTTTGAATAAAAGTCAGGTATTGCATACAATGAACGCCTTGCTTCTAGAAGTAATATCTTTCAGATATATTATTTAAAAATGTCATTTTATTTTAATAGCCCCCATTTATTTTACCATTGATTATGCCTGATTGTTTACTTCAATGCTGATTGTTGCGTCATTTGTACGTCTTGGTCTTTATATTTTATAACCCTTTCAAGCCCTGAAATAACAATTTTTGCGGTTCTGGTTTTTCTCGATTTCTTTACGATTCACGCTGGGAAGTTCTGGCCTGCATCACACAATTGCTGGTGGACTGTGGTAACGTGCACAACGTGTTTTACTTCCAGCAGTCAGAAAACTTCCAGTATGGCGGCAAGAAATACTTATTGACAAGGTGCTGAATCCTTGACACTTGAGCTATCGTATTTGACAGCCAGTCGATTATATACGATCCTTTGATGTTATTATGTTATTTCTTTCAAAAGGCGTGCTACTGTAAGATTGTGCAGATCATAAAATTGTGTAAGGTAGGCCCAAACCACACAAATGTGTGGGTACAAAATTTTTGAAAATAAATTTAGTTCCTATTTTGTAATGAAGTACTGTTTGTATTTTGTATCTTAAACGTCCCTCTCTAACGTCCCTCTCTCACATCATCTTCAACCTTGGGTCTGAAAGGGATGTGATGTAGGTAGATATCATAATACAACTCTGATTTTTAACTTTATTTTTATAGAGCCTGAAGATGCTATTATCGTGATACCGAAACCAATCGTTAAATAAAACAACATTAACTCTACAGCTGTTGGTGAACACATTAATTATTAAAACTAGACCAGCAGCAGTATCAATCCCATTATAACATGGAACTACATCGGTATCGGTTCATGGAACTGCTGGTCGCCGCAACGATTTCCGTTCGTCCCCCACAGTTCCTGCTGAAACTGGATATGGCGTGGCAACTACTCCGGCGTTCCGCGGACCGGGACCGACTAGGAGCACGCAAGTGAACGGTGAACTGCCGTTCCTCGCATGTAGTTCCTCGGTCCTTCAGTTCACTGTAATCATCATTTTCACTATTGTGAACCATTACTTTGGAACCTTTCGTTTGGTAACGACCCATCTCTAATATGTCCACAGTTGGTTTCTATGGAGTCATAGCAAACACTCCACATGTATTCGCAGCTGTATAACCCAAGCTGTAGTACTGACTGCCCTGGGCTCTGCACCCCACATAATGCTTCTTACTGTGCGCATTATAATATTTCTTGTAAGGTATGCTTGGTGCTCAAGCTGAGGTGTGTGTAACTGAGAATCTCGCACTTGCGAGTAGAAGGCGATCAAAGTGCCGAGAGCACAAGCATTCCCCCAATGCCCCCAATGCTACGAAATTTTGATCCGCAACAACACGAGGATGACTGAAAGTAAATCAAGGCATAAACCTGTAACCTCCAACTGTGTCTGACCAACTAGGCTGTATTATTGTTGTCTACATGTTTACAGAGACGTATTGCATAAGATGCCCCACAGGTTAGTTGGACAACTTAGGTGGGAACAGCAAATTTAAAAAGAGAAACTCTTGCGAATATCTCATAATATGACTCGTTGTCCCCAATACTTCTGTAATACTGGTTTGCTTTAAATTTCATGCGTTGGATCCAAGTCAGATGTTTCCACTTATTTCCCTTCTTTAATTTTGTAGTCTTTTCATAGTTTCAGATAATTTTGCAAACATTTTCTAAGAGACATTATTAATGTACTGTAATTTTACTGTGTACAGACATCTAGTTTAGCAGTGTCATTAACTTGGCTGCGTTTTCCTCAAGACCACATGTACAGTACTAGTCGAAGAATATTTTTATTGATGACTTTTAGTTTAAACAGTCTACTTCTGTTCAGAGACGGCTAATAAACATTAACGGTTTAATTATACAATATTTAATACTTTTAGTACATTATAATTCTTTCTGATATTAATTATTCATTTTTAATACGGTGAGTATTTTAATAATTGTTTTGACTTATTGTTCGGAAGTTTAAAATGAGAAATTTAATGAAACTTCCTGGCAGATTAAAATTGTATGCCGGAACCGGGACTCGAACTTGGGACCTTTGCCTTTTTTTTTTTTTTTTTTTTTTGCTTTATGTATATTCTTTATTAGTATGTATAGTTCTGCATTTTTATGTAGAAAATACTGCCGTTCCACATCCGGCGTAAAAACAAAATAAAGAGGTCGTCGCATTACGACATGGTGCGTTCCAAGGAAGGTCTAGCTGCGGATTATCAATGAACGTCTTCTCGATTTCTTTCGTTGCCGGTTGTAGTTCAATCAGTGCTTCTGTCGTTCTGGGGTCAACTTCTCCTCTCATCGATGTTCCAGCTGCGAGGCGGGTTATGGAACGCACTCCAAAGAAAATTGGAAAAATATTCGCGGTACTTGGGGTTCCTAACTATTGCACAATGTCGCTCGTTTATATAGTTCCAAAAATCAAGTACAGTCTTCTCTCCAACGCCGAACAAATAGTGTACAGCGTGGCCACATATCCATTGAACAGAGTTCGTTTTCGCTCTCGGGTAATACGAGTCTTCTGGAAAGAGAAGCGATTTGGTAGCTATCATTTCGGGGGTTGTGCGTGTGAAGAAAGCCAGTACCTGGCGCACCAAATGCCAAACATCCTTCGCCGATCCACAGTCAAGGCGATGCTCATCTGTATCCACGACTCCGCATTTGGTACACAAAGGAGAGTCCGCAAGATGAATTCGGTGGAGGCGATACTGGCACACCTGCTTCCCGTTGACTGTGATGTACCACGCAGACTGTACGTCTGTGCTGAGAGTGGGCGCGCTCACCGCCCGCAACACAACACGCCAGTTAATATGGGGGTGTTTTGATTCTATCACGTTCGGGGCTCTGCTCAGTTCCATGGTGTTGTATATTGCTCTCGCCGATATCAATTGTGTGGGCGGAAGTGCGGTACGCATGTAGCTGAGGTCGAGGAAGAATTGCCCGAAATAAAAGAAAGGGGCTGGAATGTCGGATAGTGGTATTGGAGGGGTGAGGGAGATCGGCCTTAAGGCCTCTAGCAGCAGGCTTGTAAGACTCGTCGGACACTGTCGCCATATCTTCATGTGAGAGCTTACAAATAGGGCCCGTGCTCTGTCCGGAACGTGAAAAAGTCCTAAACCACCTCTGTTCCTCGGTAGTGTGAGGGAGTCGTAACGAATCTTGAAGAGCATACCGGTACTTACAAAAGACCCCATAGCCGCCAGCATGCTGCGGGCCAAATATGGCGGGATCGGCAGTGTCTGCGCAACATGGGGGATGCGCGACGCCAAATAGACGTTAGCATATCGCACCCGTTGCAGAATGTCTAGTGTTCTAAGACGGTGGTCGCCTATCCCTGCCCTAATCTGTTGCAATAGGCGCCTACTGTTGAGGGCAATCGTCCGCCGCAGGTCAGTTGCAAAATCAATGCCCAAACAGCGCATTGTGTCTGTTATTCTCAATGGGGCCACGCACCTATCGGGCAGCCCGTCACCTATAGATAGAGCGTGCAATTTGTGTACATTCAGTTCACTGCCCGATGCTGCGCCGTAGGTCGCCACCCACGCCAAAGCTGCGCGGACGTCGTCTTCACCACGAAGAAAGAGAACCAGATCGTCGGCATAGGCAGTGCAGCAAAAAGTATGTCCACCGAGTGTGATCCCTGTCAAGCGTTCTCGAAAGCCACAGAGCAGCGGTTCCAAACCGAGGGCGTACAATATCGTTGATAGGGGGCACCCCTGTCGCACCGATCTCTGGATGAGGATCGGCGGTGTGAGGCGTCCGTTGTACAATACTCTTGATGTCGCACCGTGAAGGAGACGCACCAATAACTCTATGATGGTCTCGGGATAACCCATCTGTTGCATTACCGCCTTTAAAAATGCGTGGTCGACTCTGTCAAAAGCTTGGCCGAAATCGAGGCAGGCCAAAACTCCAGGCATTTTATGTGCCTTGGCAACTGCGATCATATCGCGATACCGGCAGAGGGCAGTGCGAATGTTATGACTGCCACCTAAAGATGCCTGATCCTCTGAAACAACGTATCGGACCGTGTGCTTGAGTCTTGCTGCCAACAGTCGAGTGAAGATCTTCATGTCGCTGTTCAGTAAGGTCAAGGGGCGGTAGTCGCTGATGTTGGTCCCACCTCGTGGTTTGTGTATAGGTATGATCAGTCCTTCGCAAAAAGTCTCAGGGATCCGCACCGTGGGAGACATGAGATCGCGGCAGATATCCGTCCAGACTGGTACCAGCAGTTGTTGGAAGGTCCTGTAGAACTCCAGAGGGAGGCCGTCAGGGCCTGGCGACTTATTGGCGGGTCCCATCCGTATCGCTTCAGTGACTTCCTCCTCTGTTATATCGGCTGTCAGTTCAGTAGCCGCAGCTTGTGGAATTTTGCCGTATGTGAGCTGGGATACCGCTTCGATTACTTCTGGGGGGTGGCGGAGCTCTGAGTACAGTTGCGTATAGTGAGCGTGAAGGACATGTCCTATATCTCGCTGGGTGTCGTATCGTCCTCTATCTGTAGTCAGCACATGTATCAAGGCCCTTCGTCGACGCCGTCGTTCTGCGATGATATGGTGCATGGAGGGACTCTCTTGAGCTACCCTGTCTTGAGTACGGGCTCTGACGATCGTTTCTTCAAGATGCTGGCGTGTAAGTTTGATGATTTGGGCTTTGGCGTGGTTCACCATAGTCTGCCTCGCAGGTGAATATGGCATTGTGGTACATTCCCTTAAAATATTGAAGTAAAATTCCTTCGTATGTCGCCTCCATGCCGCTACGTCTCTCCCATAGCCTATCAAGGTCTTCCTCAGGGCAGGCTTAGCGCAGAATAACCACCAAGCAAGGGCAGACTGGTAGGCGCCGCGTCGGCGTAAGCAGTTGTTCCATGTGTTCTCTACGAGCTGCCGACATTCTGGAGAGGCGAGATGGGTCACATTCAGCTTCCATGGACCACGACTGTGCCATACTTTCTGACGTCTGAGGGTAACGTTGCAAATATAGGCTTCGTGGTCGGAAAACGCTACAGGCCATACTTCGGCTGCTCTCGTCCCCCTGACAATGGAACGCGAGATATAAATCCTATCAATGCGGCTAGACGAATGGCTAGTATAATGCGTAAAGCCAGGCCGGTCGCCATGAACATGTTCCCATGAGTCCACCAACCGAAGATTGTGGACAATTGCTCCGAGTTCCACGCACGGAGAGTGACGAGGTAATTGATCCTTCGGAGCTTGAGTACAGTTGAAATCCCCTCCTACTATCAAGGCGTCTTGTTGTCCCACAAAGAGAGGTGTGATCGCTTCTGCGAAGAAGATGGATCGTTCACGACGTCGTCCCGATCCCGACGGCGCATAGACGTTAATGATTCGAACTCCTTGGACAGTGATAGCCATCCCTCTAGCGTCAGGAAGATACTCGACATCTTCAGCAAGAAGACCTTCACGGAGGATGATTGCCACTCCACTGCCAGTGGCAGACGCATGGGAGATGCAGGTCGTGTATCCGTAGGGTTCTGTGAAGTCTTCTACATGCACCTCTTGAAGGAGGGCAATGTCGATGTCCGCTGCATTGAGCATGTCCTGTAGCATGGCCAATTTATGGCGTGCACGTATATTATTGATGTTAACAGTAGCGATCCGGTATGTCTGTCCGCCTGGTCCTTCTATGGAGCTGTTCAGTACATCGTCGGCAGGCGGATGCGGCGGCGCCATGGAAGCTGTTGGTGTAGCCTCAGTCACTGTGTTAGGGGAGTGCTGGATGCACCCGAGGGAGCACTTCTACCCTCGGCTCCCTCAAGGTCTTCCGCTTCATCCTCGATATTGTCTGCCCAAGCGTCAGACGTGAATCTTCGTAGTTGTGGAGGGCACGTTTCGTCGTGAGTCTCATGTTCAGTAGCAGATGAAGGTAAATCTGAGACAGGAGCAGGTGTTGTTGTCGCTACTGTATCGTGACGTCCTAGACGGGGAGTGATGCCACGGGACACCTGTGAGGCAGAGTCAGTTGCTTCATCCGACGTCGGTTCCTCGTCCTTATCTGGCGTCTGATCATCAGAAGGCGAATGGCGCCTTTTCTTGCGTTTCCGCGGGGCGCGCTGTTTGCGGACGTGGTGTTCCGTATCGGAGGTCTGTCGGCAGTCATCTGACGCCGACCCCGTCGGTACTACTTCAGTTTCGACATCCATCGTCTCGAGCGTGTCAGTCTGGTGGTTTGGTAGGTCGGTGCCTTCAGGATTTTCGGCCGGGTGTAAGAGCGACTTTTGTACGTTGGCCGTTGTATTGCCGTCTGTTGTCGATTGCTGCACTGTTGTTTGGTCTTTTGCGAGAACGTCATTAGGCACTACCGGTGATGTGGCGTCCATCACCTCCACCTGAGACACCTCATTATTCGTTAGTGGTATACGGTCGGACGTGGACGTAGTTTCCTGTTTGTCCTCGTTTCCTTGGTGCGCTACCGCGTTCAGCGAGGGTTCATGCACGTACGACGGCACAGGATGCTGGAGAGCCTGAACATACGTCACCGGAAGAGTCGTCGGTACAGACGGGAGCCGTTCATCCCCAGGTGGCAACTGTGTGATCCTGCGCTGCATGCACTGTGAACGTAGGTGTCCTTCTTGTCCACAGCCCGAACACGTCTTCGGCTGGCCGTCATAAATTATTATTGCACGGCATCCACCGATGGTCAGATAAGATGGAACATGTTTCTTCAGTTCAATACGCACTTGCCGCACCCCATTGAGCACGGGGTATGTGGTAAACTGTGCCCATTTTTCAGCTTCATGACTGATCACATGCCCATAAGGGCGAAGCGCGGAAATCACAGTTTCTTCCGGCACCTCAAAGGGAAGTTCAAACACTCTTATCGTGCAGAGACCCGTGTGTTCTATCGTCACGTCACCAATATGTCCGTCCGAGTGACGGAACTTCAGGCCACTTCTGGTCGCGTTTAGAATTCTCTCACAGACCGCGTCGTTGATGAGCTTTAAGTACACCACACTGCTCACTATCGAAAAGTGAATACCTACAACTTCGCTACAGGCAACTTTCACTTCGTCTCTAATGAAATGTTCAATGTCAAATGCCTTTGGTCGTGGATATGCTTTCGAAAAACTGATCTTCAAGGTCGAATGTCTCCAGGATTGAGCCATGCTTGTTCTATCGAGTAAGTCCCGCAGAGGCGGCTGAGTTACGTAAACAACCTCAGGCGCGAGACACAGCGGCGGGACGTAAACACGCCAACCGCACCGCTGTGCTGCCTGACGCAGACTGGCGCGGGGAAGCGCTCTACCGACTGAGCTACCCCGACACGACTAACGATGCCGCCTCACAACTTTACTTCCACCAGTACCTCGCCTACTACTTTCAAAACTTCACAGAAGCTCTCCTGCGAAACATGCAAGACTAGCACTCCCAGGTTCGAGTCCCGGTTCCGGCACACATTTTTAATCTGCCAGGAAGTTTCATATCAGCGCACACTCCGCTGCAGAGTGAACGATTAATTCTGGAGAAATTTAATGTAATGCTTTCTTAATTCATAACAGTAACATTTCAAAATACGAGAAATCTCATTATTAAAATGTATTACTTTTCTCATCAAACAGTTTAAAGTTTTCAAATGCGAATTTACATTAACTTAACTACTGCATATTAAACCATCGGTTTTACATTACATATATTTCGTTGTTATGTACCAAATGAGTGAGTGTATCGTGTTCAGTATGTTCGACTGCTTGTACAGTGAAATAAACTTGTAATCTTCATAATAATGTTTAAACTTCGACCAAAATTCTTGTCTCTTTCAAATGCTGTGCAATATGACGTGAAATATTTTATACTTATAAGTTTTGACAGTATTATATTTTGGCAGATATTAAGTCGTATAACACATATTTTAAATGTTTGTTTATGTTCAGGACGTTAGTTTGCATGGAATCTGTATATTTGAAACAAGAGTTAGGTTTTGGTTTCAAATTTTTTTTGTTACTGTTAACAGTGACGTATATCTACTTTAGAAGTTCGTATGGTAATAGTTTCTTCATATGAAATGAGCGGTAAATTGTAACATAGGTGTTACAGTATTATTCGTGTAATGTTGCCAGTACTGTTTTCATGCGGAGGTGAGCAACACACATAATCATTACAAACCTGTCATTCCGTGAAATCTGAGAGATGTTGTTTCCGCGCTCTCGCTCGTTTGGTTGGGAACTGTTACGCGACCGGTCAAAATACCGAGAGGACCCTGGAGAGAAATCTTTAAGTGGGTTACGAAATGTCGTGTGGTCGCTTCTACGCTCGACTGAACGTAAATCGAATGGGGCTCGTCATCGGCACCGTTCAACCTCAGTGAGATCACCCGCGTCTGGTGAGGCAAATGCGTAGAAAGAGGACGCAGTCGGCACTTCAAGAACTGTGCCGATTGAGCAAAGTTGCTGCGGAGACAGACTGAGGGCAGCCGCCCTGGTCCTGTAGCTCAGAGGGCGGCCTTGAGGCCTGCTGCTGCTGCTTTGTAGAAGAAGATGGCCCACCATGCCCCAGGCGAGGTCCGGCCGAAAATGGGGCACCAAGGTCTACCTGACCCGGCTGCAAAATACTTGGCTGACTTTTATGGAGATATAGGGAGTTGCCCGAGACCTGACTAACGAGTCAGCTACTGTGCACTTGTCAGTGGCTATTTTGAAATTACTTTTTAGGCCCAGCAGGGAGTTCTGTATACTTATAAAATACTCCAGGCTAGATCGCAAATTTATTTTCATTACATTTATCACCAGATAACTAGTTAACTTAGTTCATCATGTTAATGGCATTCCTCTAATTATGTAGTGCTTGAACCAATGCATGAATCGTAATGCACCCGGCTGTTAGAGTCTGTCGGTATCAGCGTAATTTGAGCTGATCGACTATATAAAATAAATAAATTCCACGCAAGAGGTTTACTGGAAACACAACTCTTTATTAGACAACAGAAGGAACTAACTGAAAAACAAAAGTTGTTAGAGAGTAAACTGCAGAGAGAGTAACATAAAAAATCATAGAGTATACATCGCGTATGGAATATACTAGAACACGTAAAAATATACAGCGCTTCTGGCGGCTGGACGCTGAACTACGATTAACAGCCGCGATTCATTTATTACACCCGCGGTAGTAGCGTACCTCTGGTGGCCGGTACGGAACTAATTATAAACGCGGTTCACTTGATTCAGTCGCTACACTGCACTGCACTTGCAACACTGAACTTGGCGCTGACGCGTGGCGGCTGGCAAAACAGAGCGCCACAAGTCTGAATGTTATAGTTTTTTTTCCCATTGGCAGGAATGAAATTACAAATTAAATCTCGGGGCATATAGTTATTTATCGTTTCTTCACTATACTAACGATTTTAGTTTATTAAAGGAAAAACGAATTTTCACGCTATGTCATGATATTTTAGCCGTAACATATTTTTGCACGGAGCTATTTATTACACGTGTTGACTAGCAACATGTCCACACATGCTAAACAGTAGTGGCAATTATCTTTGGAATACAGAAGCTGAATTAAAGTTTGTGATTAGGAGGGAAATCGTACTTAGACTATTCCAAGGTGCCTTAATCGTTAGTGATGTGGTAGTCTAACGGTTAAGACGTCTGCCTAGCAAGCATGGAGGTACGGGTTCGATTCCTGGCAACAACACAAATTTTAATTCAGTGTTTCATATTTATCATTAAACAGTTTATATTCAGTAATTACTTCATTTTCAAGTCTATTTGACGTTCAGATTAAGATAATACGTCAATGCATATATGTATTCGAGAATTCTATATTTAGATCCTAATACTGAATCTCTATATTTATCAAGTAAAAAATAATAATGTAAGTGATGTACACGCGTGCATCTCAACTTATCTGAGTCATTACACTCTAATTCAGTTCAAAAAGCTACTAAATGAATTAAATTGTCCCTGACTATCGTGTTAGGACCAATTACAGTTCCCACTATAGCTTTAAGACCATTTAAATTAGATCTGTGTTCTAATACGAGATACACTCCTTCCATTAACGACACGTATCGATTGTAACATAGTACTTCGATACAATGTTGTACCGAACTCTGTACTCCTTTGTGTATATATATATATATAAAGTAACTGTAAACAAATAACTACCTATAGCTTTGATATGGAGGGTGTCTAATGCTGCCCTTTAGAAAGGTACATTTTTTTCCCTGTATCTTCGTTCATGCTATAACAAGATATTACTGTTAACCACCATAAAATCAATCAACCGCAAATTAGAAATCCTATAAACTCGTTGGAATCTATAAATACGCAAGTAAGTCTGTAGGAAAAAACTAATTAATCTGAACACCTTTGCCTAAACAAATGGAATGTACGTATTAAGGAATTTATTTGTGACGAAATTAACAAACCTAAACAGTAGATAGTAATATGTTATAACATTAATCAACGCTTGTATTTAAGTTTGAGACTCTTTGTCATTTTGCTGTGTGTCATACGTTCGCGTACTTTAAAATGCATAACTTTTATAGGCGCCTTGTTGTTAGTGCTAAGGGCAGTTGTAGATGTGGCAGTACATTTTTTGAAGGAAATAGGTTTTAATATTGACCCTTGGTCGCAACTTATGTGCCACGGTGACTTCCTTTTTTTAACGGTTATAAGCAAATGGTGGTGTGGCTCTAGGCCACGAAATCGGCTCTAGTGACAGCTGTTAAGTGAAGTGTACTTAAGAAAAAAAAAGCTGCATAATTTTTATATTAATAATTTATTCTGTATCACGATGAACACTCACTGGACCAAGATCAGAAAGACCCTCATCTGCCATTTTATTTCTAATGCATATACTTGATATTTTTAGAACGGAAAAAATGTTTTTCAGAGGACACTACATTAGTATGTAGCAGCACAATTCAAATGTTTCTCCAGTCTTTATGTTCCAACTTCTTATCGACGACGTTTCGCTATAGCGCAGTGGTATACTGCAGAGAAACGCTTTCAGAAAGGACTAACATTTAAATTAATATTGGATGTCAGCATATTTCGCTTCTTCGGAAAGCTTTTCTTCCCATAGTCATTCTGCATTTAATATCTTCTTTATTTCGGCCATCGGAAGTTGTTTTGGTACCCAATAATAAACCACCTTATTGTTTAGTTACCTCATCTAATTCCTTCAGCCTGACCTGGTTTTCTTACACTACATTCCAGGACCTAGGTTTGCTCTTCTTAATAATCATCTTATACCCTCATTCAGTTGCTCCGGATATACATGTTTAGTTATCTAACGGGGGATTCGATCGATTTGGGGATGGGGGGAGGCTCGTTGTTAAATAAGTCGGACGAAATTCTGTCTTTTATCTTGTTATTGTTCGGTGATAGAAAAGTTGCAATAAACTGTGACTACAGAAGGAAAACGTATTGCATACATATTCATGCATATTAGTTTCCGTGGGATGCTGGAACTTGAAAGCTGACGTGTCACTAGAGAACGGCACGTAAGTGTTAAAATTACGGAGTGTTACTTTCTGAGTTTCAAAGAGTATTGCAAAGGAACAAGTCAGCAAGCCGATACGGCCTCGTAGCCGCCAGCAACGTCTCGTATTACGGCGTCGTAAATTTCAGTCTGCCTACGAGCCAAGAGCTAGCTTTCCTCCTCTTCATCTTATTGTTAGCGTTTGTCCCGCCTGGTGGCAGGATCCTCAGTGAGGATCGTTTGTCTCAATTTCCCACGCTCTTAAACCATAAATGGGTGGATATTTAACACATTTAAGTCGCCGTGAAGTGTATCAGCCGACCTCGTTCCTTGTGTCTCTTTCCTGCGAGTTCCATGGTGTATGCCGACTTGCCCATTGTGTAGTCTTCTGCACGCAGCACGTGCCAGAACCATCGTAAAACTTCTAAGCATGTCTATCATCGTTTGCAAAGCGACCCGTTGACGCTACCGACACGCCTTAGCATCTTTGTCTCTATCAAGCTCAGTCGAAGTTTCACCTTCTAAGTAACTATCTTTGAAGCGGTCGACCAGACTTTTTATTTACAACACTTGCAGTAACTTCTACAATATGTTTATATCATGATTTATTAAACACACATACAAAATTCTTTTAACCTTATCCAATGTACGTACATATTTGTATTGTAAACGCTTTCAATTTATTCTGTATCATTATTCAAGTAAAATACAGAGCTCTAAGTTATTCTTTAAGGAAATTTACCAACTGAAGTCTTTTTATTTTATTTATTTTTTATTGAAAGGCTTCCTTTTTTGAGGAACATAGTTTTCTCCGTGTCGACCTCCACTGTTAGTGTTACTTCCGTAGACCTCTGGTAATTCAGACTGAAACCAGCTTAGAATCACTGTCACCACAACCACAGTCTGCTCTGTTTACTCATACGCAGTAAAAATAGTCTTTATCATTAAACGGCTTCGCAAAGCTTATGTTGACGTAGTTGTTTTTCAAAACTACTTTTCCGTTTGTCCAACATTGTACTGATAACACCCCAAATAGAAAAACTATAGAATCAAATTTACATGTATATAACTACTTCAAACTTCCGATTAACTTGCACATGAATTGGTCTTTAAGCATGTAACTGAAAGTGCTGCGAAATTGATTTAAAAGTTTATTGGAAGTCACTCAGTGAGCAAACACTATATGAAAATAGTATAATCGAACTCCACGTAAGGAAAACTCTACGTTATCTCTCTAAATGGTTATGATGTTATATTTCTTGAACTATTTGTCATACAGTAATATAATAATGCAGTATATACATGTGGCGTCTATTCTGAAAGAACAGACGTCAATTCTGATCCTGCAGTTGTTATTGTTTTCATGTCACAGAATATATGACTTCAACTGCGAATGGGAAAAGCTGATTCCCGGCTGGGTACACATTTTCGGCTTTGCCCATTCGCAGTTGATGTTATATATTCTGTGATACGAAATAATAATGCAGGTACCAGACAAATATGAAGAATTTTGTATGTAAAGTACGTTGCAAATAGCAGCTCTCCACCCTACTTTACACTGAGCAAGCCTCTTTGTCTCCTCATAAGAACGGCAACCTACATCCATTTGAATCTGCCTACTATATTTACCACTTGGTCCCCCTCTACGATTTTTACCCCCACGCACTTCCCTCTAACGCTAAATTCACGATTCCTTCACGTCTAAGAATGAGCCCTACCAGTATATCCCTTCTTTTTGTCAAGGTACGTTATAAATTACTTTTCTCCCCAATTCTGCCAGTACCTACTCATTAGTTACGCGATCCACCCACCTAATATTCAACATTCTTCTGTAGGACCACATTTCAAACGCTTCTATCCTCTTCCTGTCCGCACTGTTTATCGTCCATGTTTCACTCACATTCGAGACAACACTACACACAAATGCCTTCAGAAAGGACTTCCTTAGATTTAAATTAATATTACATGTTAACAAATTTGTTTTTCAAAAACGCTTTTCTTCCCATTGCCATACTGCATTTTATATCCTCAGTACTGCGACCATCATACGTTATTTTACTGTCCAAGTAACAACACTCATCTACCACCTTTATTGTTTTGTTACCTAATCTAATTCCATCGACTGATTTTCTTAGACTGCATTTCATTACCCTTGTTTTGATCTTGTTAATTTTCATGTTATAAGCACCTTTCAACACACTGTCCATTCCGTTCAACTGGTCTTCCAGGTCCTTTGCTGTCTCTGACGGAAGTACAATGTCATCGGCAAAACGCATTGTTTATATTTCTTCACCGTGATCTTTAATTCCTTCTCGAAATTTCTCCTTTCTTTCCTTCATAGAGTTAATAGTTCAAAAGTAATAAATTTGTCACGTTGAACACTGCATGGCCGAAAGTCGAAGGCTGGTTTCTAGGTCTATTAAGAGCATAACACTTCACACTTAGAACAGGTTTATTGCTACACTAGCGGACAGCCTCCTGCTTGGAGTGCTCCATTATTTATACATAGAAAGTATTTTCTGGAACTTACAAGTACAAGAAATACGTAGAACATTCTAGAAATAGTAAATACAAAGAAATAGATATTATTTCTGACAGTGGCGGGATTTGAACCGGGGACCGCCAACACAGCGAGCTCCGGCGCTAACCACGGCGCCACGTGGCAAACTGAAACATTGTGCCAGATGCTGAAATCTGACTGCATGAACTTCGAAAATTTAGTAACCTAGAGGCTGCTTTTTTTGAACCGTGTACAAACTGTAAGGATTGATCGAAGAAAGAATGCGCAAGAAAAGAGGTCTATTGGAGGTATGACCGGAAATGTATGTTTTCAGTTCTAGATGCCATTTATTCATTCATACTTTGATACCTAGACTGGAGTCTAATGTGCACCGTACCATGTAGGCATAGTTTCAGTACTTTTTTTCCACGTGTCTCAACGCACGCATATTAACCCTGCCTTTGATACACGAGCGTTTAAATCGCAGTGGTGATAACGCTGCTTGAATACGCTCCACAACTGTCTACAAATCTGGGATGGACTCAACGTATACTACTCTTTACAGATGGCTCTATACCGGAAATCGCACGTGTTGAGGTCCGGTGAACTAGCAGGCCATGTAACTGGACCTCCTCGTCCGATCTATCGTCCAGAGAAGACAGGATTTAATACCTCCGGACGTTAGCGGCGAAGTGGGCTACTAAAATTTGCATGACCGTGCGAGTGAAAACGTTTTCGCCCCTGCATATCGATCCAGAAACTTAACGTATTTTGAATTTGTAATCATTTTTATAAACTGACAAGTGGTTCTGTAAAGTCTAAGGTACATTGACGTGACAATAAGATGCAGTTTAGGTGCATCAGACGACTACAAACTTGAAGACATTTGAAACTGTATCCACGGCCGATATGACAACTGAAAAATAATAATTTAAACGTCAAATGTCGGTAATTTTATTTAAAAATCCTAGCTGAATATCGGCGTTTCTCGGGAATTTATTTATGCATGTCAGTATTTCTCCTATACAATCTCGCTCCGTCCGTTTCTTCCTAAAAGAAAATATGGTAAAATATAGACGAAAGAAGGCTATCTTGCAAAATGTATATATTATACAAATGATATATAACATTCATGTATTCAATAAATACAAAACTTTACTGTAAACAATATTTCTTGTTACTCGTCCAGAACCTAATATCAACAAATTCTTTGGTGAACCTAACCATGATCAGGCGACACAATGTTGTCTGTGTGAGAAATATGGAGAAGACAAATGAAATCAAATGTTTGTAAAGTTATGGGAACTAACTGCAGTGGTCATCGGTCCCTAAACTTACAAACTATTTAAACTATCTGCTCCTAAGAACAGTGCACACCCATGCCCGAGGGAGGAGTCAAACCTCCAACCTGTAATGGTCGCGCGCATCGTCGTAAGGCGCCTAAGTACGCACGGCCATTCCGCCGGGGCGATGAAAATCCACTCCACAGTGTTTAATACATTGCTCTGTGATTTATTAATCGTAATAGTAAAAGCAGTCTCTTGAAATTACAAGGTACATCTGTCGGATGTAATGGGTAATCGTTTGATATACACCGTTTCATTCCCTTTCTTTTCTTCTAGCTCTATAGAAGTCTATTGCTTTCGCTTACAGCTGTGTCCACTTCAAAATACAAAGTTGTCAACAGCAGTGTCAGCTTCCAAGAATTTCCGTAACCTGACAGGAATATAGGCGTGTCTCAGTAGTAAATAAGAAGTATATTAAAGCGTGGTGCATGATGTGACAGGTTTCTCATAATTATTGAATTACTAGCTGAAAAACCGGCGTTGCCCAGGTATTTATTCCTGCCATTTTTCAGATAGATATTCGTTTGTATAAGGACTGCATGACTTCAAAGTCTGTTGGGACAACAATTAGTAGTAAAGAAGTAATATATTAAAACTTGGTGCTCATGTCTCATGAACTACGTGTCGTACTGTGCAATTTGGAGGGTACACTCAACTATTTGCGTGTATACTGTCTGTAAAATTTCCTGCGGCTACAATTTGTATTGTAGAAACTATAAATTGTAACGTCAAACCGAATGCCGTAGTTATATTTCAAAAACAGCGGAAAAGTAATAAGCGAGAAATTGTTTTCCTTTCGTCATTTTGCTATGGTTGTCAGCGAGAAAAAGTTTAATAGGTCTGAAATTATGTTTAAAGTTTGTAGAAAGTCCCTAAGTACTCTCATTTTCATACAGCGTATTTGTAAAGTCCCGCCGCATTATGTGGCAGTTTTTTTTGCATTTCCTATTGTTTATGACGTCATATCTAGTGAACCATTAATCGTATCGGATTCTTAACCCTGCAGCAACTGTTATCTCACGGTAAGGAATGTGTGTACCAAATTTGGTTTACACGCCCACTACACGCCGGCCCGCAGTACACTATGTGATTTTATTTGGCGTCTTACGAAATGAAAAATGCAATACGTCAAAGTAGTCAGTATACTACGCCAGATCGAATTCTGGCATTTTCATTGTCAGGTTCACACCGGAAGTGAACTATTCAGACTGAAAGTCAGTTGTTTTAATGTAGTGACATACTTTTTCTTATTAATTACAATTCTATACTGAAAATGAGAATGTTTTGTTAAAAGAAATAACAAGTGGCATGAGTGAGGTTATCCCTACTGTATGGCCTTTGACTTGATCTGAATCAGTCCAGCGTACAATCGCGTGTATGTGCTTATGTGTCTATGCACTACGTAGACACAGCGTGTTTCAAGGTACTGTTGTATACATTGTACGTTATTAAATGTGCGTAACTTATTTGCCCTTAGTATCCAACCACATCAGTAATCTACGCGCGCCACTTTCACGTGGACCAACACACTACAGATAGTATTGTGGAGAATGACGATTTAGAAAGGAAAAAAAATGACAAAATATTCTCCAAATTAGTCATAGAATCGATAAGAAAAAGTAGGCCAATCCATTACCAAAAAAGAAAATAATAATAAAACGGGCTGATTAGCCCAATTCCGTTGGGAAGGGAATCGGCAGTTGAGGCAGCGTTGTGTGATTGAATTTGTGTGTTCATGTGAATGAGGAAGGTTGCTTTTAATATTGACTGACTGCCGCACAATGGCTTACAGTCGCCGCCTCGCGCTCTAGGCCTCGTATTGATGTAGTTAAGAATGCATGGCTTCGTTTGTCGTCTGTGCTAGCGTCTGCTGGGTGGCCAGTGACAAGCTTACTTGGCAAGATGGCGATGTGGCCGTGTTCTTAGTGTCGTTCCAACCTAAGAAAGAGGTGACAGGAGACCTCTCTGGGAGCGGTTGTAGAGGGAATTGTCTTGGCCAAGCTTCTGTCTTCATTCTGGCTTCGACAACTGTGGAAGTAAGTACTCCACCAAATCATGCTGAGGAAAAGGCATGCTGTTAGAACCTTGCTTTCTTTGTGATCAGACAGTCTTGGCTTACAGTGATAGTTTTCTTGAGTAATTCTTCTTTCGCTATGTGAGGCAAAGTATTTCTTAATTTACAGAACTCGAGTAAATTCTGTGTTGATTTATTATTTGCATTCTCATTCCAGTGATGACTGTGTGTCCAGTTTTGCTCAAGTTAGAATATACGTGTGTGGCCTTCAGCCTTTGTGTAAATCTAGTATGTATGAATTTCTTTCGTGTTTTTAACTAACGTTTTCGTGTAGTTTCTGTATCTGTGAGTATGCTAAATATTTCTCAGTTTTTATTATTTGATTCTGTCTTCCCTGCCTTGTATGACAGATTGTACATACTTTTGTAACGGTAGTTAGTTCGGCCTTCAGTCATGCTTTCGTCAATACTAGTTTTCTTCTCTACAAATTCTCGTGTGTGCTTTACTCTCTCCTAATATATTCTGTTTGTAAATGCTATGAAATTCGGCTGCTGCCTCCCCACAAATGAGTTCGTTTAGAGCACAGTATACTTAAATTTGTGATCAAGACACCTGCCATCTCGTCAAGACGCCGCTGACGCTTCGTTTTTCTGCTGATAAGAAGAGCTCCCGCATGAGTAAAGTGTTACATGCATTATGCATGTGTCTGTTAATGACTCAATGTTTTTTCATTTATCCATTGTGTGTTTGAAAATTTCCTCCCACGTTTCCGCCATATTCATAAGGGCAGAATCAATTTTACTACGGGCAGTAATTATATTATTTAATTCACTTTTGTACAATCTGTGTGCTTAATTTAGTCTCTGTACATTTAGTTAATTGTAATTTTTCTGAATTGATTATAATTGTAAAGTATTAAACCTCTGCTTTATGATTTCATGCTCCTCATCCCATGTTTAATTATCAATTCATTTATTTTTGAACATTTATTTTGTGTTTGTTAAAATGTTGGCTGGTCCCTTAAGGAGTGAGTAATTTGATATATTTCCATTGCGACTGTACTATGGCCACTCATAAAGTAATTTAGAGCAGCAGTGAGCGTTTTAACTTAGATTTGCAGATCTCAACTGCCCGAAATTTTGCTAAGAAAACCTAAAAGGCTACTTTCAAATATGAGGTGGTGCATTTTGAAGTTGATATCGCTGATGAAGCATGAGGCAGAGTAGGGAGGACGACTGCTAATCAGGAGATCAGAAATCTAAAATGGGAGATCACATTGAAAGACTAGAGACAGGAAGTTCATATTCACAGGACGCATACAATAGTGTGTTGTGCAAACATGATTACCATTTGAACAATCTCAGATTCAATGGCAACATCAATATTGCAGTGTGACTTCACCTCTGTTTAAACTGAGCCTGCGGCTTACGTTGACGCTATAAGCCGAATGATTGAGTGTGAGTCGCGTGGACAATCAGGATGCCTGAAGAGGTATGTGTGAACCTTACCGTCAAAATCGCTCAGGTTGCAAGAGGGAGCACTTTGAGATGGGAGAATGTGATTCAACCATCCAGAAATTTCTGCTCGTTTGGAATAAAGTGTTTCGCCAGTGCAACACGTGCTTTCTGAATCGATCACCTAGGTTGCACCATCCAAACTACACCATGAGCAGAGCGACACCTCAGCCGAATGACTAAGTGAGGTGGCGCAGTGCTGACACACCCGACTCGCATTCGGAAGGACTGCGGTTCAAATCCACTTCCGGCCATCCAGAGTTAGGTTTTCCGTGATTTCCCTAAAACACTCCAGGCAAATGCCGGGATGCTTCCTTTCAAAGGGCACGGCCAATTTCCTTCGACAACAATGACCACGCTGTAGACGGGACGTTCAACTTTAAAGCTTCCTTTCTTTCTACCTCATCCGCGTGGCACTGCAGGACGGATCTGTGTACTTCTTGGCTCTGTCGCAACAGTGTTACAGTGCGACACATCGAACGCAATCAGAGGTAACAGTTAGACGTCGTTAATACGGAATGGGTTACGCACACATTGTCCATTTGTCCGCCTACCTTTCATATGCGCAGAATCATGATAGACGACAATGGGTTACTGAACGGCGTAACTGAGTACATGAATAGTGTCAGATAGCGGTCCTGAATGATTCCTGGTAGTTTTAGTTTGAAATTATAGTCGAATTTTGGTTTGGCAGAGAGAGGGAGTGGCATTGAAGTCAGTGATTTGTTACAACATATACAATGCCAATTGAAGGTCCATGGTGTATGATGATTTTGGGTTCAACCAAAAATGAATAAAAAATTAAATAATGACAATAATAATAATAATAATAAACTAAGGCAGACTACTTCTCTCTCCCTCTATCTTGTCAATCTTCCCTTCTCTTCGTCTCTGTCTCTCTGTCTTTCTCTCTCAGTCTCACAATCCCTCTCTCTTCATGAGCAGGAGTAATGAAAGAAAAAAATTAGAAACGATAACTCTTGAAGTAATTTATGCAATTACATAAAAAAAAACAAAAAAAAAAAAACAAAAAAAAAAAAAAAAAAAACACTGACATAAACGAAAGATAGGACAAACACACATTCATCAGTTGCCAACTTCACTCAAAACAAACACACAACACAAACAAAATGGCATCATGCTAGTGATCAAGTGCTAAAAACAAAAACGCCAAGGGAATATAATTTGAAAGAAAACAACCGGAAGTCACCAAGCAGCACTAAATGTAAATCACCATCCACCAAATATTGTAAGTTATAAAATTCAAATAGAACTGCAAGTTTTATGTACGTTAAACTTTGAAAATATTTGCATTCGTTAATTCAAAAAATGATTGGTCGTGGTAAGATAGATTTTGGTGACGGCAAAAATTGCTGAACTCAGTTTTCAGTAAGCCTCTAATCATTACGTTATGCATTTGATAAAATTTGAATTTTATTATTATTATGAAATAATGTTTGCTCAATATTAGTGACTGTCTAAGTCTTATCAGAGTTCAATTACTTATCATCAATAGGTATCGTAATTATGGCGTGCCGCGGTGGAATATCCGAGCGGTCTAAAGCGCCTCGCTGCGGAGCGCGTGGGTGATCGCCGTGGAGGTTCGAGTCCTCCCTAGGGCATGGGTGTGTGTGTTGTCCGTAGGTTAGTTTAGCTTAGTTTAACTAGTTTGTAAGCTACGGACTGAATACCACGCAGTTTGGTCCGATAGTTTTACGGATATTTGAAGATTTGAATTATGGCGTCTGTCATTCTAAGTTCAACTGCAGTTATGTAAATCAAAATTCACAGTTATGATAATTATTCATTACTGAAATTGCATTCGTATTTTATATATATATATATATATATATATATATATATATATATATATATAGAATTAATTATTTCAAAGTTTAGGCTTGATTGTTCTATTATCTTTAATATTCTTTGTTACTTACATGAAGAATGGGATTACTGCTCATTACAAAAGCAGAAGTTACATAACTTTAACTTTATATTTAAAAATATTCAATTCAGCAAGCAATGATACATTTAACATTAATTACAAATATTTTGACATGCATATACATTTGGTACTTACCTCAGTTAATTGTCGAGCGATGTCCATTACAGTTTCATTGACAATGGTTTCTCTCCAATACACTCATCAACTTACAAGATTTCTCTTTTACACAGAATATTCCCTTTGCTCCTCCTTCCGCATCTCGACAGCAGTATGGTGATTTATTTTCGCGTACCGTGTATTTATCCGCGATCGTTAGCGGTGCGGCGACGCTATACTCCGCACGACACGACGAAAACCGATTTTTCACACACGTATTCTGCCTTTAGCAGGACGAACGAATAACTTGTTTATTTAATATATTTCACTTTTAACACTTGTATTTGTAATACGTTTCAATTTCAAAATAATAATGTTTGGTTATCAACTTGAGCACTCCGCGAGCCGCGGTACGTACGTCCGACAATTGTCACGGAGCGGAAGATACTGCTGTGCTGCCTACGCTACAAATAGCAAGCGCAACAGTCTAACATTGTCTTTAGTCTCAGAGGAGCTGCTTTATGCAACTATCGATCTTTGAATTTCCACACAAAGCAAAACATTTTACATAATTAAAGAAGACATCATAAACAAATACAACTAGTACAAAATACATTTACAAAACAGATAAAATAAAATAACATTGACAAACACAATATACATTACACTGAACAGATGACAACAAGTCATTACGTTTACATAGAATACACATATTACACTGTACATCAGCAAAGAGGTGACGTTCATACAACATAAAGGTTACGTAGACATTTCACACATTTTTAAATGAATAAATTTCTCAAAATATAGTTTTCTTTCGCTTAACATCTAAGAGTTACTTTACAAATTCCCGATCAAGGTGTTCTTATATACGCTCAACAATCCGAAGATTGGTTTGAACACCACAGTGCTTTACTAGGCATGGTCCTGTTTGGAGGTTGTATGCCGTTGCCTTCCTCCGACCTTCGAATTGACTTGCCCAGCCAGACAACTGGAGGATCTACAGTTTAACATAGATTCTGAACCACGAGGCTACTCGATATTTTTCACACACACACACACACACACACACACACACCCGCGCACCAGTTACTCTGTTTGAAGGAGAACATATGTACGGTATTTTCACATCACTGATGCAACGCATGCATTGTACTGTTTCATTATAATGTCAACCATAATTGTAAATGCCACTACGTGTGAAATGAGATCTGTGATTCGTTTTTTGAAAGCAAAGAAATTTAAACCAAAGGAAATTCGTCGGCAGATCTGCGAGTTTTACGGACAAAATGCTATTTAATGAAGCACGTGATCAAGTGCACGATGTAGGACGAAGTGGGCGCCTGTCTGTGGTTACTGATGAACTGGTTCACACAGCTGAAGATTAAGCACAATCTTAAGTTTATACTTACTGCCCTTGGTATGGAAGTTTTGCAGATCTCACGATCTCTAATTCATGAAATTGTTGCGGAAAAACTTAAATTTCGAAAATTTTGCTCACGTTGAGTACCCAAAATTCTTACTGAACAACTCAAAAAATAACGGATGGGCAGTGCACTTCAGTTTATGACACGCTACAATGAAGAAGGCGATGGTTTTCTTCCTCGGATAGCCACGGGGTATGAATGTTGGATATTCAACGACACCCCTGAAACAAAACGACCATCAGTGGAATGGAGGAACACTTCATCCCCAAATAAAGTTAAGACTAAGCAAATCTTGACATCTCGAAAAGTCATGTGCACCGCCTTTTTGAACAGTGTAGTGGGACGAGATTTGCGACCCCTTCTCCCTTATGTAAGCTTTGTTTTGAAGAGGATTCATGAGAAAGGAAAGGATGCTTATAAAGGTGATATGATGTATAAATTGTTTATTTTTCATGTGTGTGATATTTTATGAGGCATGATATAAAAAATGTTTGTGTTTGGTTCGTATATTTCACGGTAGACCGACGTGCCGCAATGAACAGGAGCAGCGTCATCACAACCCTGACCGGCATCAAATATCAGGCCGTCATCCGTTGTTGGCCAACAGCCACGAGGCGCCTTCTCTATAGAATTTTGAGGGAAATATGAGAGTTGCTATGATTTTTGAAGGATGTAACTAGAATCTTTCCTGTATTACCCCGTCACATCACAACAGAAAAGACATTTTGCCGATTTACTTCTTGCCACGAGGTCAGTCAATGCATATGGTTATTGCGATACTATTAAGAAATTACGCCGCGTAAAACAGAACAAGCGCCGAGTATAACTGTCGAAATGTGTTGCTTTTTCTCACGATTATGCCATACCTCACTCGGCGAATGCGACGAAACAACTCTTACGGGATTTTCACTGGGACGTGTTTGATCATACACCGAGCCCGGACCTCGTTCCTAGCGACTTTCATCTCTTCTTACACGTAAAATATGTCCATGGTGGTCAAAACTTCAACGATGATGACGAGCTGAAAGAAGACGTTACCACATGGTTGAATACACAAGTGGCAACCTTCTATGAAGAAGGCATACAAAAATTTGTGCCACGCTATGACAAGTGCCTATAAAATTTCGGAAGCTATGTAGAGAAGTGGTTTAACGGTTGTACATTTCTGTACAATAAATATTCTTTTCTCAATCTGCGCACGTTTGTTTTATACAGGGTGTTACAAAAAGGTACGCTCAAACTCTCAGGAAACATTCCTCACACAAAGAAAGAAAAAAATGTTAGGTGGACATGTGTCCGGAAACGCTTAATTTTCATGTTAGCCGCGGTGGAGTAGCCGAGCGGTCTAAAGCACCTCGCTGCGGAGCGCGCGGTTGCTCGCCGTGGAGGTTCGAGTCCTTTCTGGGGCATGGGTGTGTGTGTGTTTGTCCGTAGGTTAGTTTACCTAGGTTTAAGTAGTTTGTAAACTACGGACTGCTGACCACGCAGTTTGGTCCGATAGATTTACAGACATTTAATTTAATTTCCATGTTAGAGCTCATTTTAGTATTTCTCTTTAAAGGTAAATTGAAATAATTCGTGGAGACCATTGTCTAAATACCCAATTGTTTCGTTAGTATGTGCTGTACTTCTTCGATTCACCGCCAGTTGGCCCAATTGAAGGAAGGTAATGTTGACTTCAGTGCTTGTGTTGACATGCAACTCATTGCTCTACAGTACTAGCATCAAGCACATCAGTACGTAGCATCAACTGATTAGTGTTCATCACGAACGTGGTTTTGCAGTCAGTGCAATGTTTACAAATGCGGAGTTGGCAGATGCCCATTTGATGTATGGATTAGCACGGGGCAATAGCCGTGGCGCGGTGACCGATGGCCTCCACGCTCTCCTGACCTAAACCCTCGTGACTTTCATTTATGGGGGCATTTGAAAGTTCTTGTCTACGCAACCCCAGTGCCAAATGTAGAGACTCTTCGTGCTCGTATTGTGATACAATACGTCATTCTTCAAGGCTGCATCAGCGCATCAGGGATTGCAAGCCACAGTGGTTGGATGCATGTATTCTCGCTACGGAGGACATTTTGAACATTTCCTGTAACAAAGTGTTTGAAGTCACGCTGGTACGTTCTGCTGCTGTGTGTTTCCATTCGTAGTGATGCGCTGGTCTCACAGTAAGACGTCTGTCTAGTAAGCAAGGAGGTCCAGGTTCGATTCCCGACCACGTCACAAATTTGCCCGCTGCGGTGGCCGAGGAGACTGAGGCGCTCCAGTCACGGTCTGCACGGCCACTACGGTCGGGGGTTCGAATCCCCCCTCGGGCATGGATACTTGTGCCGTCCTTAGTGCCGGCCGCGGTGGCCGAGGGGACTAAGACGCTCCAGTCACGGTCTTTACGGCCACTACGGTCGGGGGTTCGAATCCCCCCTCGGGCATGGATATTTGTGCCGTCCTAGTTCGTAAGTAGTTCATAAGTAGTTTGTAAGTTTAGGGACTGATGACCCCGTAGTTAAGTCCCATAGACTATACAAACATATAACTATATATAACCGTCCTTAGTCTTAGTTAGTTCATAAGTAGTTTGTAGGTTTAGGGACTGATGACCCCGTAGTTAAGTCCCATAAGCTAAACAAACATTTTTGATTTTGTTTTCATTCCATCATTAATGTGATTTGAAGAGAAGTAATAAAATGAGCTCTAACACGGAAATTAAGCGTTTACGGACACATGTCCACATAATAAATTTTCTTTCTTTGTGTGTGAGGAATGTTTCCTGAAAGTTTGGGCGTACCTTTTTGTAAATCCTGTATAACCAAACGGAACTTACTTTTTTCGTTTAGAAAATGAGTGTAGTTCACGGTCACCGATGGGAACGTAAATCGTAGTAGTGACTTCGATTGCTTTTGGATGCATTTCAAGAGGTGCACGCTCCCACGGTTCCCACGCTGGACACGGCCTGCTGGCTGACCGAGCAAGTGGCTTTATTGTCTGCGGTCGCGATGCACGCCGGGTCGAGGACGCCGGCTGTCGGCCGTGGGGAAGCTGCAGCGAGTCGGAGTGACCTAGGCAGCTAGCATCCAGTCGCCACGTGCTGCTGCACGGCGCGCGCAATCCATAAAGGCCGTTAAACAGTCCGACCTATCGTAGACGATGCGCTCAAATCAATGAAGCAGTGTCGGTCAAAGTCAGATGCTGAACACACAAAGGAGTTTACGACCTGTGGCTGTTGAGAAAAATCAATGGCGAAAGGTGATAATAAATGCACAACCGGAATTCGAACACTGTACCTCGTGTACATCATGAACGAAGGCTGTATACGTGGAAGAGACCAGGAGATACGGTAAGGTACCAGGTTGACTTTATAATGGTAAGGAATAGATTTAGAAACCAGGTTCTGAACTGTAAGACATATCCAGGGGCAGATATAGACTCTGACCATAACTTATTGGTTATGAACTGCAGATTAAACCTTAAGAGACTGCAGAAAGGTAGAAAGGTTAGGAGATGGAACCTGAACAAATTGAAGGAACCAGAGGTGGTTGAGAGTTTCAGAGGGAGCATTGGGCAAGGATTGGCTAAAACGGGGGAAAGTAATAAAGTAGAAGAAGAATGGACAGCTCTGATAGGGTAGTGAACGCTGCAGAGGACCATATAGGCAGAAGGACAAGGCCTAATAGAATTTCCTGGATAACACAGGATATACTAAACTTATTTGATGTGAGGAGAAAATATTAAAATTTAGCGACTGAAACAGGAAAAAGGGAGTACAAACGTCTGAAAAATGATATTAACAAGATGTGCAGACTGGCAAAGCAGGAGTGGCTAGAGGACAAATGCAGAACCGTAGAAGAATGCATAACTAGGGGAAAGATAGATACCTCCTACAGGAAAATAAATGAGATAATTGGAGACAAGAAAAACAGCTGTATGAATATCAAGAACTCAGACGGAAAACCAGTACTAAGCAATGAGGGGAAAGCTGAACTGTGGAAGGAATACATAGAGGGCCTATACAAAGGAAATAAACTTGAAGGCACTATTATAGAAATGAAAGACGAAGTGGAGGAAGATGAGATAGGAGATATGATACTGCGAGAAGAATTTGACAGAGCGCTGAATGATTTGAGTCGAAACAAGGCCTCTGGAGTAGATGAAATTTCGTCTGAACTGCTGATGTCGTTAGGAGAGCCAGTCGTGAAAAAATTGTATCACCTGGTATGCAAGATGTATTAGACAGGAGAAATACCCTCCGACTTCAAGAAATGAAAATTAGATGGGTAGACAACGTAACTAATGAGGAGGTGCTTAACCGAATCGGGGAGAAAAAACGTTTCTGGCATATCCTGACTAAGAGAACGGATAGATCCGCTGTACACATTCTGAGACATCAAGGAATTGTCAGCATTAGAAGGAAGCGTGTGTGGTAAAAATCGTAGAGGTAGGCCGAGGGCTGAATACAGTAAGCAGATTCAAAAGGATGTAGGATGCCGAACGTATTCTCAGATGAAGAGTTGCATAGGACAGGGTAGCGTGGAGAGCTGCATCAAACCAGTCTGCGGACTGAAGACCACAACAACAACCTCGTGCTTACTAGGCAGTCGAGCTGAGCACTGCGCCACTCGCGACGTAGTGATCACTATAGTCGCGCGGAATACCCTTGCATACAGCCGCAAATTCTCAACTTACGCACTACGAACATAGTGCCACTACCCCTTACACTAGTTACACGCAGCAGTCCCACGATTCTTTCGCAAGACTTCGGGTATAGTGTGAACCCGCACTGAAGATAATATCTATGGTCGTTTTTGCTTCAATTATACGGGGTGTTTCAGACCACCCGTCCAGCCTTTACAAACTCTTGAGAATCTTGTTGCGGTCTTCAGTCTGGAGACTGGTTTGATGCAGCTCATCGCCATACTGGCGTATAACCTAGCGTGAAAACTGTCTTGAGCAGCTACTAACAGGCCTGACTTTATTAACGATGTGTAGAGACAGGAATTAATGATCATGATATCGCCATAGTGTCGATGGTGACCAAAATTCATAAACCAATCAAAAAGGCTAGGAGCGTGTTTTTGTTGGGAACTGCCGATAATCAAATGTTAGGATCTCACTTAGTAAATGAATGGGCATCGTTTAATTCCAGGACTATGGATGTAGAGGAATTGTGGACTAAATTTAAGTGCATTGTAAATAAATGGTTAGAGAAATATGTGCCAGTAAAGACGATTAAGGATGGAAAAGATCCACCGTGGTATAATAATAATGTTAGAAAGCTTCTGAGGAAGGAAAGACTGTTGCACTCTCGATTCAAAGAAGACCACGCAAATCATGACAGGCACAAGTTAGTAGAGATTCGTGCGTAGTGGTACTTTACGGTGGATTGCGGAGTGTTTGTAGATGTAGATGGTATGGGTTGCCATTGGTTACACGTCTCGGTCACCTCTTGTTCGCATCGACGGCACTCTGAACAGTGGCCGTTATATTTCAGATGTGCTACGACCCGTGGCTGTACCCTTCATTCGAGCCCTGCGAAACGCTATACTTCAGCAGGATAATGCACGGACGCATGTTGCAGGTCCTGTACGAGCCTATCTGGATACGGAAAATGTTCGACTGCTGCCTGGCCAGCACGTTCTCTAGATCTCTCACCAACTGAAAACGTCTGGTCAATGGTGGCCGAGCAACTGGCTCGTCACAATACTCCAGTCATTACATTACTCTTGATGAACTGTGGTATCGTGTTGAAGCTGCATGGGCATCTGTACCTGTACACACCATCAAAGCTCTGTTTGACTCAATGCCAAAAGTGATTGTTCTGGGTTCTGATTGTCCTCGGTTCTGATTCCTCAGGATATATGCACCCAAACTTGGTGAAGATGTAATCACATGTCAGTTCTGGTATAATATATTTGTCCAATGAAAACACGTTTATCATTTGCATTTCCTCTTGGTATAGCAATTTTAATGGCCAGTAGTGTAGCTATAGATATAGTGGTTAATTAGTGAACTGCGTATCGATTCAAAACATGGACAGAGATGAAGCATGAAGACAGGAAAAAGCTTTACGTAAAAGTTAAAAATCAGAAACAGAAACTGCGAACAGCCCAAATTGTGAGATTTTGAGCAGGGAAATATAGCTATGGCGTCGTGATTGCGTGGCCATAATGTTGGACTGGACGATAGAACTCCTTGTTCAAGATATCTTTGTTGATGGTACTTATACTACGCGTTAGTTACATAATATAAGTCATAGTGATTTAAGGCGTAATGCTGCATAAAACTCTTACAGAAAGGAAAACAACAAATTCACTTTTGTGAACAAGTTTACAATAAAGGATTCAAGAGTCATAAAACTGTGTCAGCAAAAGTATCCCAACAACCCAAAAAATATACGTTTTTCATATTAGGTGGATTCTGCTGCCACCCATTCCCTGGTATTCCACGTCAGTGACGTCAGTAGTCATTATACATCGTGAGAGATCGGGATGGGGCGCTCCGCGGAAATTCAGAATGTGGTCGCGTCATTGGGTGTCACTTATGCCAGATGTCTGTACGCAATATTTCTACAGTCTTAAATAGCCCCAGCTCCACTGTTTCTGATTTGATAGTGAACTATCATATGTCTACATTGACGTTTTAAGCAAGTTCTTACTTCCAATTGTTGAAGAGCAATTCGGTGGTGGCGACTGCAATTTTTCAACATGATCGAGCACCTGTTCATAATGCACAGACTGTGCCTGAGTGCTTACTCCACAATAACATCTCGGACTGGCCTACAGAGAGTGATGACGTGAATACTATAGAACACCTTCGTGATGTTTTGGAACGCCGACTTGGGGACAGGCCTCTACGACCTACATCGATACCTCTTGTCAGTGCAGCACCCGTGAAGAATGGGGTGTGGTTCCCCAAGATACCTTCCAGCACACGATTGAACGTATGTTTGCGAGAATGGAATCTGTCATCAAGGCTGATGGTGGGTCAATTCCAGCATTGCCGATGGAGGGTGCTACGAACTTGTAAGTCATTTTCAGCCAGGCGAACAGATGCTTTTGATTAAACAGTGTATGTTACTTATTTAGACGCCGGCCGCAGTGGCCGAGCGATCTTGCGGCGTGCCAGTCACGGTTTGCACGGCCGCTGCGGTCGGAGGTTCGAATCCCCCCTCGGGCATGGATGTTTGTGCTGTCTTTAGTATAAGCTAGTTCATAGGTAGTTTGTAAGTTTAGGGACTGATGACCCCGTAGGTAAGCCTCATAAGCTCTACAAACATTTGAACATTTGAATTTACTTGCTTAGAACAATTTATAGATAGCTTCATTACATACTGCTGTTGCAAACTGACATCAAAACACAAATACTGAATACAGTGAATAGTTCATAATTTTGGTACCGAGCAAGGTGGAGCAGTGGTATCACATTGGACTCGCATTCGGAATGATGTTGGTTCAAATCCAACACCGGCCGTCCTCATTTAGGTTTTTCGTGATTTCCCTAAATAATTCCAGGCAAATGCTGGGATGGTTCCTTTGAAAGGGCACGGACCATTGCCTTCCACTTCCATGCACAAACATTCCGAACGTAAGCTCCGTCTCTAATGACCACCCTGTCGCTGTAGTGTCCGTGTGTATATGCTAGTCGTGTGTGTGGTTTTTTTATCCGTCGCTTGTGTTAGGGCATAAGAATAAAACTGTTGTAGTGCTGTAGAAGTATTACTGTACTTGACATGCACCTGCTGAAACATAAATTCCTAAAGGTCTACAGTATTTCATTAAACTATTATGACTTAAAAGCAGTTCATCGAATGATCACTGATAGTTAACTGTGATATGTAACTAAAAATTGACCACCAAAATCCAGTTTAAACACTGTTCATGGAATATGGAGACTAAACTCAGGAAATAAATATCTAGATTATTTCCTTTCCTTTCAATGGCTACCTCTGAAATAATATAATATGGGCTCTGAGACTCTTTAGTAATTGTACAGTCTTCTACCTACTCCCAACCCAGAAAGTTTCAAGAAAAGGTCTGTCATAAATGTGAGAAGCGATTTCTTTTCAAATTTTGACTCTTTCTGTCATATAGACAATTTTACTACTCACTGGAGATCTTATCAATACACCAATACTTACGCAATTGATCAAAGCAGTAATAATTTGAAATTGCTATAGAAAATAATTTTCTATATCAGTTTTTGTTTCTTATTTCTCTTCTTTAGTGTAATTATAGGCAGAACAGTTTAGTTTAGTCCGCCGTTGGCTCTAATAATAATGACGGACGTCTACCGCCAACAATGGATTTTAAACAGCGGCACCAAATATACTTTAAATGCTCAAATCTGGGATTAATTCTAAATACTTCAATTAAATACATAATATTTTTATGTCACTGTATTTTAAAATAATAAAACAAAATAAATCTTCGTTACAGACCTGAACTTAATGACTGCTGAATAACAGACTTTTTATCAGTTCCATATATATTACATGTTAATAGTTCAACGACTTATTACAAAGAGAGCAAATCAAAAATTACAATCTATACTCTGTATGTCCATCATGCATATCTAATGTCCACTATGGTAAAGGAATAATTATGTGATTTGACAAGCCGTGAAACAGTGGCAACGTGTAAACCTACTTTTACACACAACTGTAGTGGCATCAGTAGTAGATGTTATTTTAACAGTTCAGGTGGGACTTTACAGACGTTAAACTCCAAGCTTCCTTCCTTCCATAATTTTGTTAAGAATAAGTAAAAGAGCACAACGAAGATCTCAACACAGGTCTTCCACACCAAATATCGACGGAACATTGGCTGTAGACTCTGCTTCAATGTTGCACATCTTGCACTTACACCATTCACTGTAACTATTTTTTTTTCTTACTGCTGTTCATGTTTTCATGATTGATTTGTGTTGGCATTTTGTCAGGCTATCCACTACAACGGGAAAAAATGTCTACAGGTGGTATGTTAACCGGTCCTATATCATTTCCTTTCCTCGTCCATGTTGCCCCATGGATGACGCACAACAGTTTGCGTTTGTATCGCAATGACAGTGTACGCGAGGATTGTAGTTACTCCCCACTGCACTGTGTGGAGAGTTCACCAACCTGACGTCTTCTATAGATGTCCCTACGCGGATGATAGCACGCAGATCGGATTTCTTGAATGAGGCTGAAATTTCTAAAATGTTGGTAGGAACTGATCTAGTTACTGAATAAAACTGAAATCCTCGGGGATTGGGATGCCAACTGATTTTATTAAAGTCAGCATAAAACCAGTAAACTGCATAATAACATCAACGTGACACGCATTTTCTTAACTGAAAGTAAATATAAAGTTATTTCCCTTGATATAAGATAATAAAACAGTGTTTTATGACCGCCTATATACGCATGTTACACCACCGAGTGCGGGTACTGAACTCACATGTTACTCTACCGAGCGCCTGTTCTGAACTTAAGCTTGGCGGCTCGATGCAAGGCTGCCTTCGTTCCGCAATTTGGCGCGTAAACATGGCCGCCGTGCATCATCCATCTTATTTTAACTGTTTTGTTTACGTTTTTAGCAATTGTTAATATGTTTTACTTAGTCAGGGCATAGCTTAGCTTTGAGGGGTTCTTATGAACTGAGTTTGACATTGAATATATTATTAGTTTATTAAATATTAACAAAAATATGAAATGCGTTTTGGCGCGTGACCAGCAGTGCTACAGCTAATCCGAGTACAGTGCCTGCCGCTCGGGACTTCCCTAGAATTCGGGGAAACTTGCCAGTGCTCTTTCCCATGAGAATCCGACCCATAGTACCACCTGTCGTGGTTCTCACCAGCTTTTACCGTCTGTCGCCTACTAATCCTAACCGGCTGCACTGAAGCAATACGTCGAAATTAATATGTTGGCTTTATGCCAGAAATATTACACCACTTCGCCAGTTTATCATTAAATCTGTGTTGGGTTTGGTAGGGATTGTCTCTGGCACCACATACGTCGCAACATCTACATCTACATACATACTCCGCAATTCACCGTAAGGTGCGTGGCGGAGGGTACACTGTACCACTACTAGGCATTTCCTTTCCTATTCCACTCCCAAATTGAACGAGAAAAAATGAATGCCTATATGCCTCCGTACGAGCCCTAATTTCTCTTATCTTGTCTTTGTGATCTTTACGAAATGTAAGTAGGCGGCAGCAAGATCGTACTACACTCAGCTTCAAATTCCGGCCCTCTAAATTTACTTAACAGAAATACAGGAAAAGAACGTCGTCTTTCTTTCAGCGATCCCCAATTGAGTTGCCGGAGCATTTCCGTGACGCTCGTGCATTGGTCGAATCTACCGGTAACAAATCTAGCTGCTCGCCTCTGAACCGCCTCTATGTCTTCCTTTAAACTGATCTGCTGCGGGTCCCAAACACTTGACAATACTCAAGACGTGGTCGTACAAGGGTTTTATACGCGGTCCCCTTTACAGGTGAAGTACATCTTCCCAAAATTCTCCCAATAAACCGAAGTCGGCTGTCCGCCTTACTCACAACTGTCCTTACATGCTCGTTCCATTTCATATCGCTCTGCAACGTTACGCCTAGATATTTGAACGACGCGACAGCATCTAGAAGCTCACTACTAATGCTGTATTCGAACGTTATGGGATTGTTTTTTCTACTTATGCGCATCAGCTTACATTTTTCTACATTGAGAGCTAGCTGCCATTCTTCGCACCAACTAGAAATTTTGTCTTAGTCATCCTGTATGCTATTACAGTCAGTTGCAGACGACACCCTCCCATACACCACAGCATCATCAGCAAACAGCCGCAAATTACAACTTACTCTGTCCATCAGATCATTTATATAGATAGGAAATAATAGCGGTCCTATCACACTCCCATGGGGCACTCCTGACGATACACTCGCCGTTGAGAACAACGTACTGCGTTTTATTACTTAGGACATCCGTCAACAGAAGGTCCAAAATTATGCGCAGCAACTTCCCACCTCCATTTCCTAACCAGGAGAAATCACTGCCAACTGGGAGAGTAAGCTCCACGCGACTACATTAATGAAACACGAGGATCTCGGCTTCCCACGCGAATGAAGAGATAGAGAGAGAGAGAGAATCGTGTCTGGACAGGCGTTATTTATTTCCGCGACTGCTACAGCGCGATTCCGCCGCCAGTAGGGGCCGGCCCTGCATTTCATTACGTCGCGTCGGGTCCTTGGGGATGGACCCGGCCGCAGTAACGGCCGCTCTCGCTGCTCCTTTTGCCGGACAGCGCTTCCTTTCCTCGGGCGCACCCCGGCTAAGAGCCCGTCTGAGACGGCTGCGGCCCTGCCCTGCCACGGCCGCCAACCGACAACCTCTGACCTCGGCCCCACCGCCGCCTGGACCTTCCTCCATCTTGCGCGAGATGAGGTTGGCAACGCGCCTCTTCCTCGCGCCCGCTGACCTTGCGCGGTGAAAATGGCCTTGGAGAAGTGGGAAAGTGAATCCAGAGCTCTTGATCACGCTTCCAGCAGCCGCGCTTCCTCTTCATAACTGTTTGAGGATGACGCAAATGGCGCTGTGACATCATTACCGCGAAGTGACTGTCACTCAGAATAAAAGTGACTTTTTAGGTGAGGTTCAGGTGTCACTGTGTTGTCGAGCGTCAGGTTTGCAGGGTCAAGCATGATTATTGTCTACCAAAATAGCCGGCTGCGGTGGCCGAGGGGACTGCGGCGCTCCAGTCGCGGTCTGCAGGGCCACTACGGTCGGGGGTTCGAATCCCTCCTCGGGCATGGATATTTGTGCCGTCTTTAGTATTAATTAGTTCATAAGTAGTTAGTAAGTATAGGGACTGATGACCCCGTAGTTAAGTCCCATAATCTATACAAACATTTGATTTTCTACCAAAATAATATAGAAAAATGAGGTTATATCACAATCAGTTTAGCATTGATGAATGTAAAACATGGAAAAGCCAAAGAAACTGATATAGCCATGCGTATGGAAACACAGGGATATGTAAACAGAGGACGACGCTTCGGTCGACAAAACCTATATATCTGGCGTATGCGTTAGGTCGGTTACCGCCGGTACAATGGCGGGTAACATGGCCCTACGTGCAGAGATCTACGAAGAAGCAAAAGAACAAACCCTTGAACAACAAAAGCAAGCACAAAAAGAGGTTTCAGAATTAGCTTCGAACAGACAAAGATAACGTCAAACACAACAAAACCGGCAAAACATCTTTAAGCGTGGGTAAAAAGAAGAAAAAATAAATAAATAAATAAAAAAGAAATAGAGATTGCCAAAGAATTCATATGTCTTGCAGTATGGATCAGTTGGAATGCCCTTGAGAAAAAGGCAATGGAATGTATAGCTTGTTGTAGAATACTTGATCATATTCTCAGTTCTAATATAGTAAATTTCCTTAGGGCGGAAAAGCTTCTGTCCATGCATCAGCACGGCTTTACGGAGCATCGATCTTGCGAAACCCAACTTGCCCTTTCCTCTCATGGCCCCTTGCGAGCTATGGATGAAGGGCAACAGGCAAACTACATATTTCTTGTTTTTAGAAAGGCGGTTCCACAATATAGACTGCTAACGAAGGTACGAGCATATGAAAAGGTACCCAAATACTTGAGTAATAGAACCCGCTAAGTTGATCTGACGGACAGAGTTTAGTTGCTATCTGCGGCTGTTTGCTAATGATGCTCTGGTGTACAAGAATGTGTTATCATAGAATGATTGTAGTAGGATACAAAATGACGGATCAGATTTTAAGGTGGTGTGTGACATGACAACTAGCTCTAATGTAGTAAAATGCAGATAATTAGGTGAAAGAATTCCATAATGTCAAATGCAGCATTACTAGTGTACTGCTTGACAGAATTGCGTCCATTACATATCTAGGCGTAACGCTGCACAGCTATATGAAATGGAACAAGCATAAAGAACAGTTGATGGGAAAGGGAATGGTCGACTTCAGTTTATTGGGAGACGCTGTGTTGGGTATTGCTCAAATGTTTAAAGGAGGATATAGGAGCAGTTCATAGGCAGGCGGCTAGGTTTATTACTGGTAGGTTATATCACTGCGTTGGTGGAACAGGAAAGCAAGTAACTAATGGTGGTACTGAGTAACCTTCGCCACTATCTTTGGGTGGCTTGCGGAGGATGTATGTAGATGTAGAAGAAATAAAATTTAACTGTAATTCCAACTTACAAAAAACACAACAAAAATCCGTCTCTTGGAATGAAAAAAGAAGGTACTATATCACAGTGATCAAGCTGGAAGCCATATATGCAGTCGAAACACTGCCCATTACCAACCATGGCCCAGATGAAAGGATGTAAATCAAAGAAAGCATGATGTTAAGAATAATCCTTCACCCCAAGATCCAAAACAATAAACTAATCCACTTTCAAAATGAAACCCCTTACTAAACGACCGAAAAATATCAGACACAATAAGGAAAAGAAAAACTGATTTGTGTGGACCCATCCTCAGAACGTACCAGAATAGATTCACCAAAAGTACTGACTGCTCGGTTTCAGAACGTACCAAAATAGATTCACCAAAAATGCAGTCTAAAATAAAGTCAGGCGATCCTGAAGGAATTATATTATGTAACAAAAGAATAACGGTGGTAGATGATTTTTGTTACTTGGGCAGTAAAATAACGTATGATGGTCGCAGTACAGGGGATATAAGATGCGGAATGGCAATGGGAAGAAAAGCGTATTTGAAAAAGAGAAATTTGTAAACATCGTTTATTAATTTGAAAGAAAGTTCTTTCAGAAGGCATTTGCGTCGAGTGTTTCCTTCTATGGGAGTGAAACATGGACGATAAATTGGTCATAAATGAAGAAGATAGAGACTTTTGAAATGTGGTGCTACAGAAGAATGCTGAAGATTATGTGTATGGATCATGTAACTAATTAGGAGGTACTGAACAGAATTGGTGAGGAAAGGAATTTCTGACATACTTTGACTAAAAGAAGGGATCCATTTGTAGGACGCTTATACATCAAGAAATCATGAATTTAGCGTTGGAGGGAAGTGTGTGGGGCAAAAATCGCAGAGGGAGACCATAGATGCATTCAGGAAGCAGATTCAAATTGATGTAGGTTGCTGTTCTTATGAGGAAATGAAGAGGTTTGCTCAAGATATAGTTGGGTGGAGCGCTGCATCAAACCAGTTCTCAGACTGAAAACCACAACACGCGTTTCTCAGTGCCCGATACAAAGATTTATTTTTGCCTGGACAAGTCAGCATCGGCATTGGCCTGTTCATGACATGGTACCAGGTCTGAAGAATCTTGTTTCCAATTGCTTTGAAGGGATGGACGAGTGCATGCATGCTGACAACCTCATGAATGCGTTGACCCTGCGTTCTGGAGGCTTTGTGACGGTGTAGGGGTGTGAAGTATGAGTGTTACGGGGCTCCTGATATGTCTGAATATGATTCTGACTGCTGAAATGGTTATCTGTCTGGATATCTACGTCCATTCATGTCCGTTATGTATTTCGACGGACTTGGGCGATTCAAGCGGGGCGATGTGACACCTCACATGTGCAGAATTGCTACATAGTGTCTCCAGGAACACTCTTCTGTGTTCAAACAACTCCACTGGCCACCAAACTCACCAGGCGCGAATATTATTGGATTTATTTGGGATGTTTTATTACGTCCTGTTTAGGACTGATCTCCAGCCTCTCCACGGATTCAGGGTCAGCCGTGCAGGAAGCTTGGTGTTAGTACCCTCCACCACTCCTTCAGACATTAGTTGAGTTCATTCCACGTCGTGTTGTTGCACTTCTACGTGCTCACTGGGGCCTTACATGATATTATTCAGATGTACAAGTTTCTCTGGCTCTTCAGAGTAGAACCAGATATAAAGTTCAGTAGTAATGATTAGTACCGAAGACAAAATGATTGAAGAAATACAATCACTGTCACAGTTAGGAAGGCCGAATCAAATTCATCGGGTTTCCAGCCGCATCATTCTAACATCTGTACACAATGTTTCTGCGGTCCAGCAGGACGCCATCATCAGGTGAGGAAGCAAAGCCGCTCTCGTCAGTCACGGCGAGAGCGGCTTAGCTTCCTCACCTGATGATGGCGGCCAGTTGGTCCGCAGAAATATTGTGTACAGATGTCAGAATGATCCGGATGGAAACCCGTGATCAATTTAATCAATTAATACGCCGGAAAGTCCACATAGCTACAGGCAGGACGAATGATTAGAAAGTCCTATCGACACAAAGGTCATTAGAGACGGATTTTTCGTAAGGATACTGGAAGAAACAGGCCTTACCCTTCGTAAGCTATTATCCCGGCACTTACCTGGAGTGTTATAGGGAATAATACATTAATTGCAGCAATCTAGATAGCAACATGAGATTTCTCTTATTTTAATATCATGACCGGTTTCTGTCTATAAAGGTCATCATAAGATCTTATCTGTATGTTGATGATCTTTCTTGATCCAAACAGGTCATCATAATAAAATATAATAAATATCATTTTACTATCTAAACTCCTGCACTTATTATATCATTAAGAAATATCTTTAATCGATGTTTAATTTCCATGGAAATAATGTTCTATAAACTATGATAATCTATCCTCATGAACCTCAGACATCGCCGAGGTGGGGTGGCTAACGTGCCTCAACGTTACATTAGATTAGATTAATACTTGTTCCATAGATCATATATACGACATTTCATAATGATGTGAAACGTGTCACTTTAGTAAACGTTGTCTACACTTGACAATCAATATTTTAAGGATTTTTATTACTTTTAGAAAAAGGCGAGAACCCCATGCTGCTCAGGACGTGCACTAGCTGCGCGTCTCGCGTATTTCAAGCGTCAACTTCGCGTCGTAATATCTCGGAATGTAATTGCAATATTGCGATGCAATCAACGCCATTGTTTATGTGGTTTGTCATGCTATGGATTGCTGAAGAAAAAAATATAGGGTGTCCATTTACAAAAAAAGAAAACATAAGTTTGTGTTAGAAACACATTTGCTTTCGTTTTAGAATGTTTCCAGATATGTACATTCATGGACCCCAGCCGTACATTGATACCGGTGAAAGTCGTTTTCCAATAGCTGTTATTGTTCCATAGATATTTTGGGTGGACAAGATAGCTGGGACACACTGTATATATATTGTGAAGCTACAGTGAATATCCCTAAATAAATGTCTGCAGGATGCTTTTGGCTGGACTCCAGCAATTATTCTGATTCCACGCTTTTGTGCAATGAATACTTTTTTACTCAATGTTGAACTGTCCCAGAATATGATCCCATATGAAAGCAATGAACGAAAATAGGCGTAGTAAGCTAATTTACTGAGATGTATATCACCAATATCACCTAATATCGTAAGTAGCTGAACTCAAATGTTTCACCAGATCTTCAATGTGTTTCTACCAATCCAATCCCTCGCCAGTGCAAACACCTAAAATTTTTGAATATTCTACCTTAGCTACAGATTTATGTTCAAAGTCTATATTTATTAATTGTGTCATGCCATTTACTGTATGAAACTGTATATTCTGGGTTTTATCAAAGTTTAATGATACCCATTTGTAGAGAACCACTTAATAACTTTCTGAAATATATCATTTACAGTTTCATCAGTTAATTCCTGTTGTCAGATGTGATAGCTATACTTGTATCATCAGCAAAAAGAACTAGCTTAGCATCTTCGTGAATATAGAATGACAAGTCATTAATATATATTAAGAAAAGCAAAGTACCCAAGACCGAACCTTGTGGGACCCCATTTTTGATAAAACCCCAGTCCCCCCAGTGCAAATAGCACCACAGCGGAGGAGTATCTGTGGAGAGGCCAGACAAATGTGTGGTTCCTGAAGAGTGGCAGCAGTCTTTCCAGTAGTTACAGGGGCAACAGTCTGGATGATTGACTGAGCTAGCCTTGTAACCTGCGGTTACTGCAAACGGCTGAAAGCAAGAGGAAACTACAGTCGTTAACTTTGCCGAGGACATGCAGCTCTACTGTATGAACATATGATGATGGCGTCCTCTTGAATAAAATGTTCCGGGGTAAAATAGTCCCCCATTCGAATCTCCGGCAGGAACTGGTCAGGTAGATGTCGTCTTCAAGAAAAACAAAACAGCCTTACTTACGGATCGGATCGTGGAATGTTCTAACCCTTAATCGGGTAGTAAGTTAGAACATTTGAAAAGAGACTTGGATAGGTTAAAGTTAGATATGCCGGGGTTCGTGAAACTCGGTGGCAGGATGAACAGGATTTCTGGTCAGGTGAGTACAGGGTCATAAATAAGAAAATCCGTTGGTGGTAACGCAGGAACAGATCTGATACTGAATAAGAAAATAGGAATGTGGGTAAGTTACTATGGACAGCATAGTGAACGTGTCATTGTAGCAAAGATAGACACAAAGCCAATACCGACCACAGTAGTACCAGTTTATATGACAACTAGATCTGACGATGATGAGGAGATCGAAGAAATGTATGAGGAGGTAGAAGAAATTGTTCAACTGTTAAAGGAGAGTAAAACATGATTGTGATGGGGGACTGGAAATCCGTAGTTGGAAAGGGAAGAGAAGGAAATGTAGTAGGAGAAAAGGAATGACAAAAGAGGTTAGGGAGGAGAGCTGCATCAAACCAGTCTGCGGACTGAAGAACACAAGAACAGTATATGATATAGGGAAATCACGCAAAACCTAAATCAGAATGGTGGGTGGTGGATTTGAACCTCCGTCCTTCGCAATATGAGTCCAGAGTGAAATAAGAGTCCAGTAGGTCACCATTGTGCTACCTTTCTCAGTTACTGTGAAGAGAAATAACAGGTTTGAAAGATGATTAAATCTATAGAAATGTCATCATACGTGAAAGGGAACGACGGGAATACTCGAATACGAAATGTGAAAGAAAAAAGATTAGATAATATGATTTTTAAGGGGCAAGAGCTCGTTTCGAAGTCTAAGGTGATTCAATGTTTCTTCACTTTGTCGAAACTGAAAACAATAATTGAAATCACAGACTGATTCAGATGTGTGATTAACATAGAGAGTGAAAGGAGTTAAATGTTGAGATTTGTAAATTACTGTTTCTATCTTCTGAAAAAATAAGAACAACAAGACCTTTAGTGTATTGTGGTCTTCAGTCCGGAGACTGGTTTGATGCATCTTTCCTACCTACTCTATCCTGTGAAGCCTCTTCATCTCAAGAACGAAAACCCACATCTATTTGAATTTGTTTACTGTATTCGTCTCTAGGTCTCCCTCTGCGATTTTTACTCAACATACTTCTCTCCATTTTTAAATTTACAATTCCTTAATGTGTAAGTATGTGTTCTACCAACTGATAGCTGCCTTCTGTCAAGGTATGCCAAACATTCCATTTCTCTACAATTCTGTTTTCTACGTCCACATTAGTTACTCCATCTACCTACCTAATCTTCAGCCTTCTTCTGTAGCACTAAGTTTGAAAAGCTTTTATCCTCTTCCTGTCTCAACTATTTATCGTCCATGTTTCACTCCCGTACAAGACAACACTCCACACAAATTTCTTCAGAAAAGACTTCATTAAGCTCAAATTAATATCCGATGTTAGCAACTTTCTCTTTTTCAAAAACGGTTTCTTCCCATTGTCACTCTGCATTTTATACCCTCTGTACTGCAACCGTCATACATTGTTTTACGCAGATGTAAGAACTTTTCTACCACTTTCATTGTTTCGTTACTTAATCTAAATCCCTCAGCTTCGCCTTATTTTCTTAGTCTGCATAACGTTATCTCTGTTTGGCTCTTGTAAACATTTCTGTTATACACTCCTTTAAAGACATCGTCCATCCGTTCATTTGTACGGCCAGGTCCTTTGCTATCTCTGACAGAAATACGATGTCTTTGGTAAGATCAATTCGCGAAGTTTTCATTTCTTCTCCATGAAATTTAATTCCTTCTCCAAATTTCTCCTTGCTTTCTTTCTCAGCTTGATCATCGTAAATATTGAACAGGATTGGGGCAAGGCTACAACCATGTCTTTCTAACATCATAACCATTGCGTTCGTTCATGGCCTTCCTAACTTCATAACCATTGCGTTCGTTCATGACTTTCAACTCTAACGACTGCTGTCTGGTTTTTGTACACGTTATAAATTACCTTTCGTTCCCTATATTTTACCCCTGCTGACTTCAGAATTTGAATGCACGTATTTCAACCAAAATTGCCAAACGCTATCTCCAAATCTACAAGAGCTAGAAATGTAGGTTTGTCTTTCTATATCTTCTAAGAAAAATCGTAATGTGGATATTGCCTGGCGTATTTCTACTTTTCTCCTAAATCCAAACTGATCTTCCCCAAGGTCGGATTCTATCAGTTTTTCCAATCGTCTATTAATAATTTGTGTTAGTATTTCGCAACCATGACTTATTAAGATGTGATACTTCAGGATTTACCGACGAATTTCTTCTAAATGTGATTCTCGGGTGAGACATTGGATGTTATTGTCATAACTGCACAATATCTCGTCAGCACACCTGGCTGACAAATCCAGGTGCGGTGGATACACTGCTGGCCAGTGACCGACGAATTCCTAATTAAAGCTTACAAAAAAAGGAATGCGCATGCATGCATGCATGCATGTGGCCAACAGCGCACAACGAATGATTCTGGGAAGTTTCGTTTAAGATGAACAGTTGCGATATTTCTTTATTTATTTTTATTTTATTTTTTATTAGTAGGTTTAAAAGCATGTTATTAATTTTCATTTATTATATTGTTCTATATCTGATAGTAATAATATTGTAGATTCTTCGCACTCCTTCCATAAACTAAAGAGCCTGCTGCGTCACTTGTTGGACTATGACGTAAACATTTCGACACTTGCGCAGAAATGTCCACATGCTAAGAGCCGCTGCTGATTGCCCCAGCGCCCACTATTGGTAGCCGCATGCTGATATACTGTGTGTCCATCTTGCCATGGTCAACCATTAAAACTATGTCGCTACCGACGCCTTTTCACCTGCACACACAGTTGTTTCCTTCGGTGGTCTCCGTGATTTTAACAGATTCAGTGCAGGGTCACATGCTGTGTTGAGTTGGTAGCCGGTGTCCCTGCTGAGCAGATTTTAAGAGCTGGGAATTTGTACCTCCTCTTTAATAACCTTATCCCAGTCCGAGCACGTCGACGAAATAATTTTGGTGTTTTCGTAATGCATACTGTGCCCTGTACGGAGGCGGTGTTCAGCCACTGCAGATTTATCTGGCTGGTCCACACCGTGTGTCGTCTGTATTTTACGGTGTGACACATTAGTTCGATATAAGATTTCCCGCAGCTACAGGGAATCTCGTAGACATCTGCCCATCTCAGTTCAAGATCGTTCTTTGCAGATCCTAGAAGAGCTCTTAGTTTCGTTGGCGTGTGGAAGACACATTTGAAATTCTGTTTGTTCAGTAATCTGAAGTATTTTTGAAGAAATACCGCCGACATACGACAAGATGACCATTCTTCTTTGGTCTTCGGTTTCTTCCTGCCTCCCACTCTGTCTGACATGCGCCGGGTGTAAGGCAGGGCGAAGATATGACACGTGCCCTGTGGACCAACGTCCTAAGCACACCACTTCGTTGCGCAGGATGGTGACAACTGGTGGCCTGTAAGTACAGGTCCGTGTGTGTTGATTTACGGTGCACGAGGTGACCCAAGGTGCTATCCTCTTTCTTCCGTACCAAAACGTTGAGGAAAGGTAGTTCGCCGTTTCTTCCCATCTCCATAGTAAACTTGATGTTCCGATGAAGAGAATTCAGGTGGTTAAAAAAATGAATCCTGCGATGCAGTACCGTGGGGCCAGACTACAAACGTATAATCTACATATCGCCAAAAACAAGTAGGTTTCAATTCTACTGACTAAAGTGCTCTCTCGTCGAAGTCTTTCATAAAAAGATTCGCCACAATGCGTGACACGGGCCTACCCATAGCGACAACGTCAGTCTGTTCAAAATATTGGTCATTAAATAAAAAGTAAGTCGAGGTGAGCACATGTTTAAAGAAATCAACAAATTCCCCTTCGAACTTCTCGCTAATGAGTGACAATGATTACTGTAATGGCACTCTGGTGGTAAGTGATACCACGTCGAAACTAACGAGACTCTCAGAAGGTGAAAGCCGCAAGTTATTGAGGTGACTGATGAAATCTTCACAGTTTCGGATGTGATGCTCACATTTACCTACCCAAGGACTCAGTTGTGCTGCCAGGTATTTCGCCAAGTTGTATGTTGGCGCCCCAATATTACTGACAATCGGTCGAAGAGGCACGGAATCCTTATGTACCTGAGGCAGTCCGTACAATCTGGGAGGAGTCGGTGCCTGGGTGCGGAGTCTCTTGGCCACAAGAGCAGGTATCTCGGTGTTCTTAATAAGCTCCAAAGTCTTCCTTTTTGTCTTGTTTGTGGGATCCTTCATTAGAAGGCGATATGCGGAGTCGTCTAATAACTGGTTCATATTGCTTAAGTACATCAGTTTGGATAGGATGACGGTAGCGTTGCCCTTATCCGCCGGTAAGATCACAATTTCAGTATCCTCACGTAGCGATCGAAGCACTGACTTCTCTGCAGCCGAGATGTTGTTCTTGGGCGCAACTGTTCATCTTAAACGAAACTTTCCAAAATCATTCCTTGTGCGCTATAGGCCACCGCATCCGCATATCCTTCATTGTATCCTTTAAATAGAAATTCGTCGGTCGCGTCCCAGCAGTGTGTTCATGGCACCTGAAGATGTTAGCCAAGTGTGCTGACGAAATACCCTGCAATTATGACAATAATATCCAACGTCTCGCCCGAGAATCATATTTCGATGTTAAACTAATGGTTCTGCAATTTTCGCATTTGTCTGCACTTGCATTCTTCAGAATTGGACTCACTATAATCAAGAAAGTCTAAATGTATTTCCCCAGGCTCATACATCTTGCATACCAGGTGTAACAGTTTCTTCATAACTGGCTCTGCTAACGATAATAGCAGTTCAGCATCATCTACACCAGGAGACTTGTTTCTACTCAGATCTTTCGGTGCTCTGACGCCAAGGACGCAGAACTTGCGATTTAGCAGCGACTTAGCAACAGCGACGATACCAGAAGATGGCAGATAGTTGTACCGTCGAAATATTGACTCAGTTTGAATTTAGTTTTCGGAAGAAAAAGCCGAAGTGATTACGAAGAATTACTACATTGGGAAAGACAGATATATATATTTCCATTTATAAATTTTCTAACCTTCCTACCAGAGTAATAGATCTAACATACCACTGTTCGATCTCAAGAATAACAGCTGTCTTTCTTGATGACGACATCCTCCTAAGAAGTCCACGCCCAGAGGTGACCGAGACGTGTAACCAATGGCACCCATACCATCACGCCGGTGATACGCCAATATGGCGATTACGAATACGCGCTTCCAATGTATGTTCACCGCGATGTCGCCAGTCACGGATGTCACCATCCTGTTGCTGTAAAAAGAACCTGCATTCATCCGAAAAACTGACGTTTTGCCATTCGTCGTTGCGTACACCATCGCAGGCGCTCATGTCTGTGATGCAGTATCAAGGGTAACCGCAGGCGTGGTCTCCGAGCTGATAGTCCATGCTGCTGCAAACGTTGTAGAACTGTTCGTGCAGATGGTTGTTGTCTTGCAAACGTCCCCATCTGTTGACTCAGGGATCGAAACGTGGCTGCACGATCCGTTACAACCACCATGCGGATAAGGTTCCTGTCACCTCGACTGCTAGTTATACGAGGCCGTTGGGATCCAGCACGGCGTTCCGTATTGCCATCCTGAACACACCGATTTTATATTCTGGCAACAGTCATTGGAGCTCGACCAACACGAGCAGCAATGTCGCGATACGATAAACCGCAATCACCTGCTGTTCTTGGGATCGAAGAGCGGTATGTTAGATCTCTTACTCTGGTAGGAAGGTTAGAAAATTTATAAAGGGAATATATATATATATATATATATATATATATATATATATATATATATATATGGCTTTCCGGGTGTAGTAATTCGTCGTAGTAACTTCGGTTTTTTGCCGAAAACTAAATTCAAAATGATTCAATATTTCGACGGTACAATTATCTGCCATCTTCAGGAACCGTCGTTCCTTCTAAGTCGGGGTTAATACTGATGCTAAACCGCAAGTTCTGCGTCATTGGCGTCAGATCACTGAAAGATTTGCGTAGAAACACGTCTCCTGGTGTAGATGATGTGCTACAGACGCGAAATTTAACCGACAGAAAGAGCATGTTGTCATATGCAAATGATTAGCTTTTCAGAGCATTCAAAAAAAAAAAAAAAAATGTTCAAATGTTTGTTAAGCTTATGGGACTTAACTACGGGGTCCTGAGTCCCTAAACCTACAAACTACTTACGAACTACCTTATACTAAGGACGGCACAAATATCCATGCACGATGGGGGATTCGAACCCCCGACCGTAGTGGCCGTGCAGACCGTGAGTGTAGCACCTCAGTCCCCGCGGCCACCGCGGCCGGCTTCAGAGCATTCACACTAGGTTGGCTACACCTACAACGTGCTGACATGAGGAAAGTTTCCAATCGATTTCTAATACACAAACAGCAGTTGACCGGCGTTGCCTGGTGAAACGTTGTGATGCCTCGTGTAAGGAGTATAAATTCATACTATCACGTTCCCGACTTCGTTAAAGGTTGGATTGTAGTCTATCGCGGGACTATTTTACCTCAGGAATAATTTACCAAGACGATCCATCATCATATATTCATACAATAGATCTGCATGTCTTTCGGAAAAATAACGATTTTAGTTTCTCCTTGCTTTCAGCCGTTCGCAGTAACTGTATGGTAAAGTCACATCAGCTGAAGTTACAAGGCCAGGTCATTCAATCATCCAGACTGTTGCCCCTGAAAGTATCGAAAAGGCTCCTGCCCCTCTTCAGGAACCACACGTTTGTCTGGTCTATCCATAGAAACTCTTCGGCTGTGGTTGCACCTACAGTATGGCTATCTCTATCGTTGAGGCACGTAAGCCAGCCCACCTCGGCAGTGTGTGGTTCATGTGTATGGGGAAGTTTAGTATGAAAAGGGTTTTAGGTTTTATGCCATAAAAAATCGTGTTAGTTTGGTTACTCTCAAATCTTTAAGGTCAGTACACTAACTTCGTGGTGTGTGTTTGTGTGTGTGTGTGTGTGTGTGTGAAAAACAAATTAAATAATGTTACTTTCCAAATGACCTATCACTCTGAAAAGTAAAAGAAATTATCATAATCGAAATATATTTATGTGAGTTACAAAGATCGAGTTAGAAAAACTGACACGCATTTCAGTTCTTAAAAAGAGATAACGCAATGCATTCTTTGTACAGCGGGTTTGTCTTGACAAATGTTGAAAATGTTGAATAAATTAAGATCTACAGTCGGTTTCCTTTCAACACCCTGGAGTCATGAAGGAACCATGAAAAACTACTAAAAGAAACTGGAGGTCATGGATGCATTCCTCAATAATTACTTGGAGAATAGCTTTAGCGTATAGCTGCTGATGAATTCACAGTGATCGGTGAGGTGAATTAAGTTACAGATGTGTAAGAATGTGACATGGAGAAAGAATGTCAGGTGGAATAAAACAGGGACCCAACGAGTGAGCTCCGGTATTTACAAAAAAAGACAAAATAATGCTATACGTATAACAAAATACAGCTGTCACGTTGAGAGAGAGAAGGAGGAAAGTATTTGCCCCCGGCAGTGCCTGCTGTTAAGGAAAGACTGTGAGCGTCACTCCGACTTTTGAGTCGGGTGTCTAAGAGCGACATATATATTGTGGAAAATGGGTGTGGCCAAGCTGTCACGTAGGTAGAAATATTTAATTTTTTCGCTACTTAAATCTTAATATGTCAGCATTGTGACGAAATGCTCATCATTACGTTAATACTCATAGTTAATAAGGTATTGGCTTCCAAGCAAGAGACTACGCTACGTTAGGAAAAGTTTGCAGTAAAAAATAGAGGCTGCTACGATATTCCGTTTGGTGCATGTTGCACCATATGTTTCTGCGGATGAAACTTTCCTAATGGATTAAATTTTATTTTCGACTTCGGAAGAGGTCTTTACCTTTCACTCACACCGCTATTTTTTTTTTATTTTTATTTTTTTTTTATTTTTTTTTTATTATTATTTTTTTTTTTTTATTTAGCGCTCTCACCTCCGATGGCGATAAGGGCAGAACGAATCATTGCGTATTTCATACACGGTTAGAGGTATCAAAATGATATTTTGCCAAATGATAACATGCAAAGAGGTGAGTATTTTGTCACGTGGTTACTATGCAAACTTCATTAACTGTCGCTTTATTCAAGGAAATATATAGTTGTAGAATGAAAAGGAGTAAAGTTAGTGATTTATTATTCGATTTGCAGGTATTTCTCCGTCACTAACAACTGTTTATTTATTTGCTTCTTGTCCATTCTGTTTTAGAGCCACTGCTCCGTTTCCAAAACGTAATAGGAGTTACATTTCCTTCAGTTTAACGCATACCAGTAACAGAAACGAAGTTACTAGATCTAATGAGAATTTTATGTGAGAATATTTGAAAATGACAGACAGCAAGGATCACTTCACTAGCTACCGAAATGACTTGTTCTCATTTCCTCACATAGTAAAGCACTCCGTATTGAGATATTTAGAATGTCCTTGTCATATAACTGAATAATTGAAATTGAAAATTACATAGAGACACATCACTTTCGTAGTGTGCAACTATTAAATTTAATGGGTTAAAATAAGTCAGTACCGGTATCTTCGACTATGGCTGTTATTCAGTAACAACCTGTGCCAAATTATTAGGAACTATAAAACGGAAGACGTGTTACTACCAGACGGGTGGGCGGATCCCAATGCGTTACATTTAACTGACATTATCTCAAGTTATACATTTCTCATAGAGTTGCTGTTTCGAGAGGATGAACATTTCATTCGCTTAGTGTGTTCAACAAACTTCAACAGAAAAAAAATTCCTCGCATGTTGAAAATTCCGTACCGTCGTCAGAAAGTGCATGTTCGTAAACTGTCAGTATGTGCTGTTTATAAATTATTGCCATAAATAAAACTAAAACGAAAATGTAGTGTAGTTCTTTACGAAGACATTGATGAAAATTCCACGCCCATACATTGAGTGGTTTCCGAGTGTAAGCGAGTTGAATGAAACGCGAGGTAACGCGTGAGCTTCGTCCGGAACGTGGCAACTCCTACAGCTTGGGGAAAAAATGGCGGACAGTTCAGCTCGGGTTTATAGGAGTCATAAGCAGAGATAGTCCTTGTCAGAGATAAAACATCACTATCGATTGCAATCTCAATTGGTCAGAGATAAAAACCCGTCGATCTTTTAAAACTACTATCCATATCTCGCTAAGTTTCATAGATTCTTCTTTCCTGTTAAAATTATCCTTATGTTTATATATTTCAATAGCTTCCCCTTATCGCCATGGATAATAATTCGTTATTGTATATAAAACTGTTGTTTCGGCAAAACTCAAAAAGAAATGACTTCCAGACCGAAGATCATGCTCTGCCACAGCCGATTTCTCTGTTTTTCCTAGTAGGTAAAGACTTTTGTGTTCCTTCAGCCTATTTTCTATACTCCTTTTTGTGGTTCCAATATAAATTTTACCAGATGTACATGGAATTTTATAAATGCCACAAGTAAAAGAGGAGGTCGTTTATCTTTCACAGAACGGAGTACAGACATATTTTCTTAGTTGGACTGAAAACTAGTTTGATGTTGTGTTTGCGCAATCTTTTTCCTATGTGATCAGTTACTTTTCCTGAAATGAACTCGGTATAAATGCAGATTCTCTGGGCGTGTAGGTGCTAAAAATACATTTGATGTTTATACATTATTTTAAATTGAAATTAATTGTGTTCGATCTAATAACTGCTTGGGTTACATGGGCTCTCAATAGCGATGTTATCAGCGCTCGATCTGATATGTAAGAAGACGAGGTTCTCCATCAGCAGAATCGACGTTTAGAAACCTATTATAATATGCTGGTGCAGGCTGAAGCTCTCATTTATAAGTAATCGACGAAAAACGTTTGGAATGCGGAACCAATCTCTGAGTCTTAAGACATTCAGATAGCTGGTAAAAAGAATAATAGAACAATGTTCTGAAGTCTTCTCAGTCACGTTTTGTCCTGAGGACACGGCAAACTATAAAACGTTTTATAAGATTGGAATATTTCTGCCAATTTTGTAGATGGAACGCAATAACGTTTCAATAAAAAAAAAATTACAATAGTTCTTCATGAGAACATTAACGTTTATTTGTTGTTGTCTTCAGCCCGGAGATTGGTTTGATGGAGCTCTCCACCCTACGCTATCCTGAGCAAGCCTCTTCATCTGCTCATATGAACGGCACCCTACATCCATTTGAACCTGCTTACTGTATTCATCTCTTGGTCTCCCTCTGCGATTTATACCCCACACACTTCACTTCAATGCTAAAATCACAATTCCTTGATGTCTCAGAATGTGTCCTACCAATCGATCCCTTCTTTTAGTCAAGGTATGCCAGAAATTCCTTTTCCCCCAAATTCTGTTCAGTACCTCCTCATTACTTACGCGATCCACCCACCTAATCTTCAGCATTCTTCTGCAACACCACATTTCAAAAGCCTCTATCCTCTTCCTGTCGATGTTTTTACATTCTAATATTTCTCATAGAGATGTTTAGAAACAGCATCAGAAATTTCCGGTATTACTTTGTTAAATGTGCATTGCGGTATACGAATGCTAGACATTGAACTAGAATAACTTTCTGATATTGCAAGAAACCGTGGCGTTAGGTAACTCTCCCGTCTTTTGAGGATGCAGCATTTTTTGCATCTACCATAACAAATTTTGTCGTATGCATCTGGAAATGAAATCCACTTTTTCACTCAAGTACGTTTTCTTTTATGCTTTTGATGTTCCAGTTACAACATAGCATACACAACGTAATTGAAATGCATAATAGCAAGTCGTCGCCTGGCATTCTGAGAGAGGTTTAACGAAATATTGGATGGTAGTGTGATTCGGTTCTACCTCAAAGATCTTTCTGAAAGACCGCCCGTGCAGTCGCTGTAGCCATTAAGTCTCGGTGACCTAGTGGTAATGGCGTTATCCTAGTAAGCAGGAGGTTCCGGGTAATAATCGCGGCCGCGAGATAAATTTGAATTCGTTGACTCTACTGCAATTTAATATCTTTAATAGACATCAATGTTCAATGTTTCACATGCATATTCGATAGGGTTCTTATCTGGAGAACAGGTTTGGAATTGTAATCTTGAAATGTCCATATCATGAAGCAATGCGGTCACAAGATGTACACGACGAACACGAGATTTGTCGTCCATTAAGACGAATGCCTCTCCCAAACGCAGTCTGGATGTTTGCACTATACGTCGTAGAATATCATCCCAATACCGGATAGCATTTGCCGCGGTGGAGTGGCCGAGCACATTGAGGCGCTATGCTCCGATGCACGAGGCATTTCCCCGTCGGGGTTTCGAATCTCGTCTCGGGCATGGATGTCTGTGCTGTCTTTTGTATAAGCTAGTTTATGTTTCTAAGTTTAGGGACTGCGATTGGATAGGGGATTTCCTGTCAGAGAGGACCCAATTCGTAGTAATCGATGGTAAGGCATCGACTAAAACAGAGGTGGTATCGGGCTTTCCACAGGGTAGTGTTATTGGTCTTCTGCTGTTCCTTATTTACATAAACGATTTAGGGGAAAATCTATGCAGCTCTCTTAGGTTGTTTGCACATGACGCCGTCATTTACCGTCTAGTAAAATCGCGTGAACATCAAAACCAACTGCACACCGATCTGAATAAGATATCAGTATGGTGTAAAATTGGCAATTGACTCTACATAATGAGAAGTGTGAAGTTGTGCACATGAATACGAAAAGAAATCCGTTAAACTTTGTTTACAAGATAAATTAATCAAACTTGTAGGCCGTAAACTCCACTAAATACCTAGGAATTATTATTACTTCATACTTAAATTGGAAAGTACGTGTAGATAATGTCGTGGGAAAGGCGAACCAGAGACTGAGTTTTATTGGCTAAACCCTTAAAACATGCAACAGAACTACAAAAGAAACTGCATACACTACGCTTGTCTGTCCATTTTTGGAATATTGCTGGCCAGTGTGGGATCCTTATCTGGTGGGTTTGACGCAGGATATCCAAAGAGTCCAAAGAAGGGCAGCTAGTTTCGTTTTGTCACGATACAGGGGAGACCGCGTTGCGGTAATGATACAGGATCTGGGATGTGAATCATTACAACAACGGCGCTTATCGCTGCGGCGTGGGCTACTCACGAAACTCCAATTGCCAACATTCTTCTCCGAATGCGAAAATATATTGTTGACTCCCACTTACATAGGTAGAAATGATCATCAGAGTAAATACGAGAAATCAGAGTTCGAACGGAGAGATTGAGGGGTTCTTTCTTCCCGCGCGCTATTCGAGAATGGAATGGGGCATAAATAGTGTAATGGTGGTTCGATGAACCCTCTGCCAGGCACTTAAATGTGATTTGCAGAGTATCCCATGTAGATGTAGATGTAGATCCTGCAGTTAAGTCCCATAAGCTTAACAAACATTTGAACATTTTATAGACATATGAATTCCTTCTACACTAACAGTGGCGTACGGTAGCGTCGCTTTATGCCACCACAAAACAGCAGGGAACCACCACCTTGTTGTACTCGCTGCTGACGATACTGCCTCTTGAAACGTCGCTGACGAGTTTCTGGTTAAATGCACGTGCGAGTCTCATGTGAATAGCACTTGAAGGCAATTCCTTTTGCCACGCTAATGGGCCCTCTATACGCCTATGATAGGTGTCCAGGTGTCAAAGCTGGACCTTGCAAAGAACGTCTGAAGTAGCATGTCATAAATCCTGTTAATTTGAGTCAAAACACAACGACTTATGACTGCACGAAAACCATTATTCAGCACAGTGGCGTTCATCTCAGGGTTCATCCCAGATGAAATCCCTAGGCCTTTTGGCGAAGTCATCGACAGGTCCAATATCTCTGTATCTCCTCCAGCTCCGAACATCATTTTGGTTCACTCCGAGATGTTTGGAAACTCCCCTTGTTGAGAGACCGTCCTAATACGGAACAGCAATGCAGATATTATCAAACTTCGGAAATGGCCTTATACGAATGGAATAACTACAGTCACGGATTGCTGGCCGCTCCCACCCAAGGTTCGAGTGCTTCCTTGGGCATTTGTTTCAGTGTTGTCCTTAGAGTAAGCTATTTTAGTCAACAGCAAAGGTGGAAATCATAATTATGTACATATTACTGAGCTGATGTTTACATTTGCGAAACAGCTGGTCACAACTTTTTTTATTTTATTTTATTTTATTTTTTTAAAAGTCGAAAGTACAAATTTCGTAGAATGAAACTTTGCAGTGGAGTGTGCGGTGATATGAAACTTCCTAGCGGATTAAAATTATTTGGCGGAACAAGGATCGAAACCTGGGATCTTTCGCTGTGGCTAAGCCTCGCCTCCACCATATCCCCATACCAGGAGTGCTAGTGCCGCAAGTTTTTTGCAGGAGAAATTCTGTGAAGTTTGGAAAGTAGGAGGAGAGGTACTGGCAGAAATAAAGTTGTGAGGACGGACCGTGAAGCGGGAATGGCTCAAACGGTAGAGCCTTGCCCGCGAAAGGTAAAGGTCCCAGGTTCGAATCTTGGTTCCGGCACACAATTTTAATCTGCCAGGAAGTTACAAATTTCGTGTTGGATCTGGAGGGTCAGCGCTCAGAACCAGTGGCAGTTGGTGAGTTGTAAATAGTGGAGAGTTCGGTTGAGTCGGCGGTCCAACAGGTACGTAAACGTCCCAGTTCGTTCAGATGTATCTGAAATCAAATGTTTGTAAATCTAGTGGACCACACTGCTATGGTCATCAGTCCCTAGACGTACAACCTACTTGAAGTAACTTGGCCAACATACACAACCATGGCCTAGGAAGGACTTGAATGTCTGACGCGGAGCGGCCGCTCACACCGTAGCAAGGCGCCTTAGCGCGCTCGGTCACTCCCGCGCAGCGAGATGTATTTACTGAACTCGATAGAAATTATGTTGTGGAGAGAAATCGAGCGGATGTGTCATGAAAATTGTCGGTACTTTTTGGTGACAAATAAGCTCCACTTTGATTTTATTTAATGCTGCCATACCTTTTGAATTATTATAATCGTTTTGTAAGGGCGCATCGAGCAGTTATGTAGGGTTGCAGTTTCTTATTGCTGCACCGTAATTGGTGTTATTAATAACGATCGAAACTGGGAAAAGATTAGGATTGCTTGAAACAGGGGCCGTGGAATTTTTATGTCAGTAGGAGGTGCGACTTCTGGGTTTGGGACAGCATTGGTGCCTGACTGTTGTGTACCAAGTATGGATTTCGGCTGATGGAACATGTAGTAAACGGATTTCTTCGGTGGGAAGTCACCGCACTAAGCGTGCTGTGGATTTTGTTTTTGGATGAGTTGTCCATCAGCCGTATGTATTCGCTGATGCTGCAGCTGAATTGACCCACTGGACCAGTCTGAACTGCTTCTGACGGGACTGATAAAGAAAGGAAAAGAACGGTGGCTCATCTCTGTTTCGGATTCGGCGGAGGCTGTGTTGGTGTTGTTAATGTCTGTTGCAAAACATAAGAAGTCGTGGAGTCTGCTCCTGCACCGAAAAAACGAGAGGCGTCCTGACGTTGAAGAGACTAGAGAATTTGGTTCTATGAACTTGTAATTTTCTTAACGTAGCAAGTGGGCATTTCTATAGTTTTCGATACTCTGACAGGGAGATCTTTATTAGCACCTTTGGTTGGCTTGGGAGCGAAGGTACAATGGAATTTCATTTTAATATTTTTTGTTCTTTTCTAATTGCCTTTTAGCGCATATTCAGTGACTTTGGGAGTATTTCTCAACTTCGCTTATAATTTAGTTGGATCAGATTTTACTTTTGTAAGTTTATTTTTTTTGTGATGACCTCTTGTGTCTTACACATATATTGTTCATCATTACTGTGTTTCCTTTTTCTTATCTAGTAATGATGGCGTTATTTTCTTGTAGTTTTCTTTAAACGTCTGTCAGTGTTATGGAATCTGTATTGATCTGGTTTCCTGTGTTTTGTTTCATACATCTGATCATGTGTCTTATTTAATTACGCGTTAGCTCTTTGGTAATGCCAAAATTTACTTTACTTTTTTTCCTGTTGAAGGATGTAGTCTGATTCACCTAAACGTTTTCTATATATATATTTCAGCCACATTTGAGCTGACGTGTTTCACGTCTTTTCCATTGTATGTAATACAGTGTCAGTGAGGTTTATAAGTCTCCAATGGAAGCTGTATTTTATGGCTGTGTTTGGGGATTGCTTGAACTTTTTGATACTATTTCTTGTGGATATTTTTCATTTTTCTAACTTTTCATTTGTTCGATTTTCAACTGCGAATAAGTTTCGAGAAAACAGCAGTCTTATTGAGAACTTTCGTCAGATTGACATTAACTACATATAATTAGGTATTTAAGGTTTGTTTTGCGGCATAAAACGACTTTATTTCGTTATTTTGAGCTATTTGTTTAGTTTTCTTTAAACGCAGTTATATTTTAAAGGCCGTTTTGTCCTTGTTTGTTTCCCGCGAGTAATTTTTTTATCTGTTTATTTTTACTAAGATTCCCTAAACACATAAAATTTCAGTAGGCTTCCTGTATCTGTCTTTACGAAAATGTTTTCCATTCTCACGTAAAAGTTGGAATTCCTTTTTCCATAACAAAAAATTAAATTGAAGGCATAAAAAGAAAGAAATAATCGTGTAACTTCCGATAACACTGCTATAATAGACATATTTTCGTCTTTCCTGTATGGTGTGGCGTCATCAGAGTTTGTCTATAATAATGCGTTTACGATCACTTGACATAAACTTAAAATTAAACAATCTTCAACTTAAATTTCAGAAAAATAACACTTTTGGCCCACCTTAGGTGACGGTAGTAACACTAAAAGTAGGCCTTTGCGATCGTCTTTTGACAGCTCGAAATTTAAATGAAAATCACGGCTAACCATTCATCTGACACGAAAATTTAATAACCTAATTTCTAGAGGAGAAAATTCTCTACAACTTTGATCTGTTATGTTTTTCCATATCTCGTATCGTTTCAGAGATATTTGCAAAAATAACGGCGATTTTGAGATATATCTGTCTGTCTGTCCGTAAAGTGTTTACTGTTTTTAAGACGAATCGTTCAACCGATCAGCACCAAATTTTACAGACATAATTTTAGGCCATCAAAGACCAGAACCTCCCTTTTTCTAATTTTTCGGACAAAAAATACGGTAGTAATACAAATAAAAAGCTGTTAGTAATATAATTGTAATTGCAAACGAACCGTTCATCTCACACGAAAATTGAATAACCTGATTGGTAGAGGGAAACATTCGCTACAACTTCGCTCTATTATGTGTTTTTTTCATATCTTGCATCGTTGCAGAGATATTTGCAAAAATAACGGCGATTTGACGACGTCTGTCTGGCTGTAGCGTGTTCCCACTTTTTAGGTCAAACCGTTCAGTCGATCGGCACCAAAAATTTACAGATATAATTGTTGGCTACCAGAGATCAGAACCTCGATTTTTTAAATATTCCGAACAAGAAATGCGTTAGTAATACCAAAAAAAGCCGTTTGTAATGTAATTTTAATTGCAAATAAACCGTTCATCTGACGCGAAAGTTGAATAAACGAATTTGTAGAGGAGAACATTCTCAACAACTTTTCTCCCTTTGTTTCTTTCATATCTCGTATCGTTTGAGAGATATTTGTAAAAATAACGGAGTTTTGACATCCTCCATTGAATTAACGAAAACCAGCCGTTCGCAGATGTCACGTGACATTCCTCGCCCAAAACTCTCTCTGGCATAAGCCATCTTGCGTTGTGTATTTGATGATTTTCTTATTGTAACGTTGTCATTTCAAAGCAACGGCGCACTGAAGAATTAACAAAGAGACGCCGTTCTTCGTACGATAAATGATAATCTAGTGATGCCATATTAGCATCAGTTAATAACGGCCATCAATAGGATAAAATTAAAGAACGCAACTTCTAACTTTTATCCGTAGCGTAGTAGGCAGTGCGATGGACTATGACGCTGAAGGTCAGTGATTCGAAACCCAACAATACCTATTTTTTTTTCCTAAAAGGGTTTCATACACTTTTATTAATTAATTTTTTATTATTTAGTTTACTCAAATCAAAAAATGTTCATATGTTTGTATAGCTTATGGGACTTAACTACGGGGTCATCAGTCCCTAAACTTACAAACTACTTATGAACTAGCTAACACTAAGGACGGCACAAATATCCATGCCCGAGGGGGTATTCAAACCCCCGACTGTAGTGGCCGTGGAAACCGTGACTGACACGCCTCAGTCCCCTCGGCCACCGCGGCCGGTATTTAGTTTACTATTTTTGTCCAAAATGTCTGCAAAAATTTATAAAACTACATATCTAAAGTGGGCCATAAAACACGTCACTGCGATTATTTTCTAAGAATAAGGACTGAAAATGCTATTTGAAGAATAACAACAATTCCAACCACATTGGAAAAAAGGCCAAATAAACCAGCTTGTGTTCGAAAAATTAGTTCCAGTGCAGTAATGTTGAAAATCGTAACGCATAGCGGTTTTCCTATACGACACAGTTTGTTTCTGCTCTTTTTGTAGTTCCTTGCTGAGATCATGACGCTTCCTTTTAAGCACAGGTTTCACATCTGAACCCAGATGTGGCGACTTTTGAAAATCAGTGCGGGTGCTCTATATTACGAGTCACAAATGTTCGAAACCAACCGTCCTGAAAATCATGCTCATGCATTTTTGAATGAGCAATACTTGATAAAAGTAAATAGGCAGTTGTCTGGCCTATTAAAGAAGTCGGACACAAAATTTTTTTGGTCAGTTCGAAGCAAGAGCTGTATATTTCATCGAAACTTTCATCACTTCGAGATCACTTCATAACATCTCTGACAGTATTAATGTAGTCCAAGATTTTTTTTAAGCCTGAGAGAAAAGCATTACAAATTTCAACTGAATCTATAATTTTGATAACAAGGGAAGTGACAAACATAAATGAAAAACGATTAACTTTAGCATCAGCGTCAGATTCTTCAAGCTAAATTACTGAAAGAACACAATTGAATGATCATAAATACGTACACCTGAAAGGTCAAAAGGATCGCCGGGCGGTCTAAAGCGTCTCGCTGCGAAGCGCGCGGTTCCTCGCCGTGGAGGTTCGAGTCCTCCCTGGGGCATGGGTGTATGTGTTTGTCCTTAGGTTAATTTACCTAGGTTTAAGTAGTTTGTAAGCTACGGACTGATGTCCACGCAGTTTGGTCCGATAGATTTACAAACATTTGAACTTTTTTTTTTCTTCAAAAGGATTGACGTGCTTCAGGATGAATAAAGCTAGCATAGTGGGTAAAACACGGACCCTCATTACTACTCGCTGGGGGACCCGCGTACAAAACTGATCATTTCTTTCACGTATGAAATATCGTCTCTCGCTGTGGTCATATTTTGCATTGCCTCTTGAGTCATAAGGTAGGTTCTTATTTTTCCGATTTTTTTTTTAAATTTACACAATGTTCCACCTCAATTTTATGTGGGTGCTCAGCACCCCCAAAAAATTCTTAGGGAGGGGGGGTGGTACACGAGCCCCCCGGAGCACCCACTGAGTCGGCGTCCCTACCTGAACCTTTTCGCTCGTCGTAATATCGAGAAGCAAAGAGCGTGGTTTAATCCGAGAAGACGCTGCAAGTAATGAAAACGCCATCTCTGAAGTCAGTCGTTTATCTCGGTGACACAACAGCACCTCGCAGGCTGCTCGGTAGCCGGCCAGCCAGCAGTTGTCTGGTGGAATTGAGGCGCACCCCAGATAGCTGCTTGCTCGTTGCTGCCTCCTGCAATCTACGGCCATCACGGACTGCACTCTGAGCAGCCGTGAACGAGGCGCAGAAGTTCAGGCTGTCGGCTAGTCACGCTGCTGGTGCTTAACCGACCGAGGATAAAGGCCCGCGCGCCACTAGGCGAGTTTTGTCATAGCACTTTTCGCCATCAGTGACTGACGCAATTTCAGTAGTGACTCTTAAGAGCATCTTCGAGTATCGCGACGGTAGCGGGCAGTCAAGTCGCACGCCGTTTCGGTGTCTTCGTAGTGGCTTGATGGCAGATGTTCCGATGCAAATGTGCTGCTCTCGTGCACACGCAACAAGTGTCACTGGAAAAGACCATCAACATGGTCCGCGGAATTTCTCACCACACCCACATCCTTGGCAGCCATCCTGTTACAGGAAATAAGTGTAGATACCCAGAGTCAGCAAAGTTCATTTTCTAAGGAATGTCTTGCTGAACGTCTCCTTTCCTTTATGAAGCTGTCCTTTTATTTGAAAAATACGCTTTATTTCGTAGGTAAAGATATAATTTCTACGGATTTCACAGTTTGCAGACATTAAAAGCAGAAAAAATATATTAGTTTATGAGCCACATACTGGGTGTTTCACTAAGTGTGTTTGCCTCTGTAACTTATAAAATAATAGGTGACGGGAAATTTTAATGCGGTAGGTCAACACAAGAAATGTTACACTTTCTGCGGAGCTATGAACATAGTTTATTGTATCATTTTCCAAAGAGTTACACCACAAAGATATAATTTTTTACATGGAACAATAGTTTTTTTTCTATCGTGTATTGGATTCTTTTAAACCAGCTGCGTCCAAATCAATATAAACTACATTCCTATCACTGATAGTTTCGGAGCTACAACCCTTCAAATTTCTGGGGCGGAGGCTGCGATAGCGTAGCTGACTGCCCCTGGGGCACGGTCCACTGTCTCATGTCCACCAGCCAATAAACTACACTGTCGTAGCCTCCGCCCCCTAAACTTTGAAGGGTTGTAGCTCCCAAACAAACAGTGATAGGAATGTAGTTTAAATTGATTTGGACGCAGCTGGTTTCAACGAATCCAATGCACGATAGAAAAAACTATTGTTCCATTTAAAAAATTATATCTTTGTGCTGCAACTCTTTGAAAAATGATACAATAAACTATGTTCATAGCATCGCAGAATGTGTAACGTTTCTTGTGTTGACCTACCGCATTAAAATTTCCCGTCACTTATTATTTTATAAGTTACAGAGGCAAACACATTTAGTGAAACACCCTGTATATCCCTGTATATAAAACACAGAGCAGGGAAGCAAGTACCATCTTTGTACCATTTTTTTCAGTCGTCTTACTGTTTTCCTTTTTTTTTTTTTTTTTTTTTTTTTTTACGCAGTACTAACTGCTCCTTTTTTATTTTTTATTTTAATTTTTATTTATTTATTTTGGCTCTCACTTCCGTTTCTAAGTTTCTCTTCTCAAATATAGTGCCTCGCACGCTGTCGCCGCTACCAGAATTCCTTGACTCGTTAAACAGTAAGCTCGTCACAGAAGTCGTCATCTCATAACTTGAAAACGGGAGTCATTTTGTAAGGAAACATAAGTAATGATAAAAAAAACATAGAGTAGGGCCTCCATTACCCTTCTGCACTCCTTGTTCTTGTGGAAATCGCTCATGAGCTGTCGTTCAGTGCCGCGTGTAAAAAGCAAAAGAAATTTCATCCGTTTCGAAAACGATGTCTCCAGCAATGAGTGCACGCTTATCAGCTGACAGTGCGCGCGTCCGTAGTTGGTAGCAGCAACGAACGGTGAGACGTTTAGTGGGAGAAGCGGGCATGGGTAAGAAGAATAAAGAAATAGTATTCCTACTTATCGACCATAGCCCACCAAGAGGGCATATGGTTTGGGAGAGCGCTCTGTGTAGCGATACAGTATGAGAAGAAGAAAGGCAAATAAACAATGTACCGCGACAAAAGGGGTGATGAACGACTCGAAGCGAACTTCTTAGAGGCGGAGCGCTGTCCACTAAAAATAAACAAGCTCTTCTTTGTATGGTTACTTTTGCTACGAATCAGCATTTTGAGAACCAAATGTCGACGCTGAACTGATCATGGTGGTCGTAAGACAATATTTAACATATTTCCGTATAATTGTGAATAGGTCATGGCGTGGTTAATTTTATATGTTCACATTCAATATTCTACAGTCGAACGGGAGACTGAAATTCAAAGTAAATTTACGAAACAACGGATCCATACTCAGAAAAATCACACACAAGCGCGCACGGAGTAGAGAGAGCGTGCAGCAAGTGGCGAGCACTGCAGACGTCCGCACGGCCCGACGGCCGGTCCGCAACTGTTCCACAAGGACGGTTACGTTTTTTCAAAGCCATTAGTCTGAATTTTTAGTTGAGTTGAAGAGATATTTCTCCTATGCCAGAGTGCAATGTCCGAGCACTCTACGGCGCCTTGCTCACAAGGTGTGAGGTATGAAGACCTGTGAGGCTACCGGCTATAAAACTCATCATCTGCTCATCCTTGTCAACTCCAAGGTTCGTGAGTGGTGTCACTCAGTTAATGTCAAAAGAGCGGAGGGAAATAATTCAGGACACAACGTTGCATGAAATGATGACTGATGTCTGTCGAGGATACACACTCGTGGCAACTAAAAGTGCTGCACCACGAAGATGACGTGTTACAGACGCGAAATTTAACTGACAGAAAGAAGATGTACTGTGATACGCAAATGATTAACTTTTCAGAGCATTCACACATGTTTGGCGCCGGTGGCAACACATACAACGTGCTGACATGAAGAAAGTTTCCAACCGATTTAACATACACAAACAGCAGTTGACCGGCGTTGCCTGATGAAACGTTGTTGTGATGCGTCTTGTAAGGAGGAGAAATGCGTACCATCACGTTTCCGACTTTGATAAAGATCGGATTGTAGCCTATGGCGATTACTGTTTATCGTATCGCGACATTGCAGCTCGCGTTGGTCGCGATCAAATGACTGTTAGCAGAATATGGAATCGGTGGGTTCAGGAAGCAATACGGAACGCCGTGCTGGATCCCAATGGCCTCATATCATAGCAGTCGAGATGACAGGCGTCTTATCCGCATGACTGTAACGGATCGTGCAGTCACGTCTCGATCCCTGAGTCAACATATGGGGACGTTTGCAAGACAACAACTATCTGCACGAACAGTTCGACGACGTTTGCAGCAGCATGGACTATCAGCTCGGAGACCATGGCTGTGGTTACCTTTGACACTCCACCACAGACAGGAGCGATGGTGTACGCAACGACGAACCTGGGTGCACGAATGGCAAAACTTCATTTTTTCGGATGAATTCAGGTTCTGTTTACAGCATCATGATGGTCGCATCCATGTTTGACTACATCGCGGTGAACGCACATTGGAAGCGTGTATTCGTCATCGCCATACTGGCGTATCACCAGGCGTGATGGAATTGGGTGCCATTTGGTTACACGTCTTGTTCGCATCGACGGCAATTTGAACAATGGCCGTTACATTTGAGATGTGTTATGACCCGTGGCTCTACCCTTCACTCGATCCCTTCGAAACCCTACATTTCAGCAGGATAATGCACGACCGCATGTTATAGGTCCTGCACGGGCCTTTCTGGATACGTAAAATGTTCGACTGCTGCCCTCACCAGAACACACTCCAGATCTTTCACCAATTGAAAATGTCTGGTCAATGGTGGCTGAGCAACTGGATCGCTACAATATGTCAGTCAGTCTCTTGATTAACTGTGGTATTGTGCTGAAGCTGCAAGCTCTGTTTGACTCAATACCCAGGCGTATCAAGGCCCTTATTACGGTCAGAGGTGGTTGCTCTGGGTACTGATTTCTCAGGATCTTTTTGAATAGCTATCTACAGGGTGACAATTGCTGAGCTACATGAAACTAAACGTAAATTAGTTACAAACTACGGTGTGCACACAATTATCCTATGTAAACGTCACTCCAGATTTCCAGATTTAGGGTTTGACATGTTCCAGATGCTTGACTTTCTTGGCGATAATTGTGGCGAAGATGAATAGCGAAATATTGTAGCCGCGGGGGAGTGGCCAAGCGCAATGAGGAGCTAGGCGTCGATGCGCGAGGCCGTTTCGCGTCGGAGTTTATAATCCTCCCTCGGTCATGGATGTTTGTGTCGTCTTTAGTGTAAGGTAGTTCATAAGTATTGTATGTTTAGGAACTGATGACCCCGCAGTTAAGTCCCTCAAGCTTGACAAACATTTGAACATTTTTGAAATCTCGTATGACCCGCTGTGGGTGACTACCAGTATGGCTGTTTTCATGTTATTGTTGTACTCCTTCTCTATAATATAGCCCTCCAAAACAGGAGTCGCGCTTGTTCAGGTCAGGAGAATAAGGTTGCGTACTGTTGCTCCCCGTCGGAGGTTCTAGTTCTCCCTCGGGCATGGCTGTTTGTGTTGTCATGAGATTAGTTAAATTAGTTTGTAAGCCTAGGAATTGATAACCGCAGTAGTTAAGTCCAACAGATTTACAAACATGTGAATTTGAATTTCTCCTAACTTTCCATAACAGCTGGAGGATGCAATAGCTGACAGTAGTTGGCTTCATCAGATCCATTGTGTGGGAATGTGAGCCAGTTTTATTAGAGATGTGATATGACAGGCTGCCGCCATGACAGAAAATAAATGAGGGTGAAACTAGAAGTTGATCTCACTACAGAATCTTAAGCGATTGTATTATAAATTTTATTCCATTCAGCATTGCAGTCTCCTGATTTTATATCCCCGCTCCCCTTGTTCAGCTGCACTTTATCTCTACGTTTCACATTCAGACCTGCCAATTAAAAATTTTAACCTCAGGATTGTTATAGTGTACTGTAAGCAAAGACTGTAATAAGAAGACTGATTTATTAGATTTGTATGTCACTTGGGGTTGCGAAATTTAAAGCGCGGAATTGGCGTTTCACGCAGCACCATTGGCTTCGAACCGATTCGGTATCGATCAAATCTGTACTTGGACGACAGGTGAATCTGTCGGTGCCGTCATTCTGCGGTAGTTTAATTTTTTGTCAGAGTTAAATGGTTGGTAACGTGGTCAAGGACCGGACGTTCTTAGTTAGTGGGACGTCTGAAGAACGTCCTGACCAGTGAAACAGTCGAACACTATATGCAGCTTGATGAGTTTGCATTCGTTGTGTACAACAGTTACGTAGAATTCTTTGAGTGAAAATCAAATGTTTCTAATTCTATGGGAGCAAACTACTGTGGTCATCACTCCCTAGACTTACAACACACGCGCACGCCTACGCCAGATGGAGGACTCGAAGCTCCGGCGGTAGCGGCCCCGCTGTCCCTGACATGGCACCAAGAACCGCGCAGCCATTCCCGCGCGGCTGTTTGAGCGAACTTCCTATCATTATGCAATAAATTGAGGTCACGAAAATGATGAGATAATAACATGTGCCGATACAGATGGCGGTACTGCCGCGAACACGAAGTATAAAAGTGGTGGTGAATTGTCAGAGATGTTATTTGTACACCGTTGATACTATGGAGCTATAAAAGAGGGGAGATGACGTGACGTCACTAAATTGAAGCAAACTTCGACCGTCTTATTTGCAGACTACCGTTTGCTTTCTTTTATTAGTTTCGGACATGGGCACATAATAGCTGTTTCAGTACTAACAAGGAAAGTACTTGGGCTCGAACAAACACATATACATCAAAATCGTATGAGAGATAATGTAAACATACCTTATTGCACTAGTGACACTCCCACATCTGCAAAACTCTGCAGTCGTGCCTTACCACTTTGCACTTTGATCTGTCCATTCGCCAGTATGGACGTTGCTGTGTGCCTCCGAAGTTGCGTTTTGTGACATTTCTGTGGTGAAGCGTCAGATGGAGCGGCGATTGATAATCAATCCTGCGATTGGTTTAGATGAAGTTACGAAGAACCATTCTTCGTGAAGATGGTATTAGTGTAGAAGATGAATCATTCGCATGCTTTCTCGTATCTGTTATGGTACAGAAATATGAGCATAAGTTAGATACTGTTGTAAGACTAACACATAATGATGGTAATAGGGATGATAATGACGAAGAACTCATTGCTAGCGGTAGTGCTACGGTAAGTGCGGGAAGAGGCGATGGAAGCAGTGGCAGTGAATACCAACAGTCTTCCGAGAAGAAGGTTAACGTTGCAGCTATCATCACGGCTTTTGATCCCAATACGCTAGAGAACATGTACGACGATTATTACAAAAGTTGTAGTTCAGATATCTGCATTACGTATGGCGTCTACAATTACATGTATAGTGCTATCTAGAGCATGATTGCAAAGTTTTGCATAAAAACGACACCCATCAGCACATTGAGGTGTACGTAGAGATACCGTAACCATATGTTCATACAGATATGTTTGTTCGAGCCCAAGTACTTTTCTTGTAAGTATTACAGTGCGTATATGAGTAGCATATATTAAAGGAAGTTTCAATTCTGGTTCTAAATGCATATTTGACCCAGTAATACGCACATTTGGCCTCTTTAATGTGACTGATGTTTTTCTTAAACATTTACAAAAAACTAAGTATGGAAGTGCGACATGTGACGTTAACACGTTCTGTACGATTGACTGATGATTTATTTTTACTCGGGCCAGACTTCATCTGTGACGTAACTTGAACCTTGCATGGCCAACAATACGATATATACCAAGAAAAAAATATTGATACCACAATATCAGTATAATTTTGACGTCATGCCACAGTGGCGTGTGCAGGCCGCTTGCGTTATGGTACGCAAACCCGCATAACAAACAACCAGCAACGAAGCTCTATCTATATCGCAAATCAGTGGCGTAACTAGGACTTGGCTGGCATTGGAGGGGGGGGGGGGGGGACAGGTCTGCTTGACGAGCAAAATTTTAGTCAGTTTCCAGTTTTCAATCTTTACCTTTACCAGATTGCTGTTATACGATTTCTTTTCTTTTTTCTTTTTTTTCTCCTTTTTTTCGTTTTTTTTTTCTCTTTTCGTTTTTTTTTTCTTTTTCTTCGGGTTCCGGGGGGGGGGGGGGGCGGCGGGGTTCTATCGCCCTCATCCTCCCCATAGTTACGCTACTGTCACAAATTGTTGTTTTCCAGTTTAATATAATATTTTGAACGGTATATTTCATGTTCTGTTATATTTTTTTACGTTATAAGTTCTTATTTTTACTTTTCATGGGCTACTTCCCGTTCAAATTTAGGCATAAGAGTTTCAGAAAATTTGGGAAAAGTAATAATCGATGTAAATATATGTTTATAGTTTAATCCCATTAGTGACCATTTGTCGTCTAATGGAAGAAAAAAGATTTATTTATTTTTCACAACTTTTTACGTCGATCACAGACGATGCCCAATGAACTCATTGAGTCGACGTTAGGAAACATCCATAAAATGAACTGTGAAACACGTCCACTGAATGTGTGGTCGTGTTCCATTTCTGAGTTATTCAATAACTGAAAGTGTTTCTGCACCATTAATATTGTCTATTTGTATGTTAATTATTTTTATTCTGTTTGTTAATGATCAATGCCCCATGTTTATATATGTTTCCACCCGTGTGATTGAATTTGTGTGTTCATGCTCCGTTTATGTGGAGTATAACAGACAACAGTTTGCAAATTCTTTTCATTTTCGAAATTACAACAGTATCAAACTTTTCAATTCACAATCTGATCAGATATTGTGCAAATTAAAATCAACAAACCTCTTTCCGTGCCTGTGCTCTTCTAGGCCTTATTAACTTTATCCGTTTTCTCCTTTCTATTGAGTCCTTATATAGCTGAAAAACGATTTCTCGAATAAAATCTACTTTCTGTTGGGATAAGTCTCAATATTTCTCCTTTCTCTTCCTTCTTTACAACATGAAAGCATCCATAACAAATACTGTGTATCGCTGAATATTTGCAGTCGACGTACAATGATAATGTCGATAGCCGATTTCAACGGTGTTGCGAGGCTTCTTCCGTGCTTACTCAAATCAACGTTCAACAATCGACGTCGAATTCTGGTTTGGTATTATACAATAGAGTGGAGCCCTGAAGAGAGTTTAATTTTGATATAACGTTAGACTTGATCCCCAGTCAGTGATGCTTATACAGTCGGCCCTGAAACTTTTAAATATAAGTTACACTGGAATGAAACTTTCACTCTGCAGCGGAGTGTGCGCTGATATGAAACTTCCTGGCAGATTAAAATTGTGTGCCGGAACCGGGACTCGAACCTGGGACCTTTGCCTTTCGCGGGCAAGCGCTCTACAACTGAGCTACCCCGACACGACTCACGATGCCGCCTCACAACTTTACTTCCGCCAGTACCTCGCCTCCTACTTTCCAAACTTCACAGAAGTTCTCCTGCGAAACTTGCAAGACTAGCACTCCTGGAAGAAAGGATATGGTGGAGACATGGCTTAGCCACAACCTAGGGGATGTTTCCAGAATGAAACTTTCACTCTGCAGCGGAGTGTGCGCTGATATGAAACTTGTGAGGTGGCATCGTGAGTCGTGTCGGGGTAGCTCAGTTGTAGAGCGCTTGCCCGCGAAAGGCAAAGGTCCCAGGTTCGAGTCCCGGTTCCGGCACACAATTTTAATCTGCCAGGAAGTTTCATATCAGCGCACACTCCGCGCTGAGTATAAACGTTTCTCTCTAGCTTGTTAGACGTTTAAAGACTCCGTGGAAAAAAAACTATTTATTGGTTGACGTTTGAAATTTATCACACTTATTAAAATACTTTAAATAGCTGATATGTAGTTTTTAATACGACTGAATGTAATGAATACAATGATTACACAACCGTCTTCGATGACATTTGAATCCTGCATAATTTACAAGCTGTATAGGCCTAACGTATAGTCTCGATGCCAGGCTGATTGAACACAATATTTATTCAAAATATGTTCAAATGTCTGTAAAACTAGTGGACCAAACTGATATGATTCATCAGTCCGTAGACTTACAAACTAACACTAAGGGCAGCACACACACAGTCACGCGCGGAGAACGCTCGAACCTCCATTGTGAGAAGAGACCACCCTGCCCGTAGCATGATGTCTTAGTCCTGACGGCCACTACCGCGCGGGCAATATTCATTCTTACCCAAAGGTAAAGCAGTCAACAATCCAAAGATTGCTTTGAACACCACAGTGCTTTACTAGGCATGGTCTTCTCTGGAGGTGGTACGCCGTTGCCTTTCTCCGACCTTCGATCGAACTTACCCAGCCAGTTATAAGGGAACCTACAGTTTAACGTGGGTTCCGAATCACGGTGCTACTCGGTGTTTTTCACATGAGCAATAATGCCAGAGAAATAGAAAGTGACAGATAAAGCTCGTAAGACCTAACGGGGATCGAACCCGCGACCTTTTGATTTGTAGTCTGGCACTCTACCTCTGTGCAACCGAGTCGCACAATTCTTACCCAAATACAGCGATTTGATTAAGTGTTTTTTTATATATATTCACAATGTAGTGTCACTGCGGACGCTGTTGTTCAAACTGCTATGGTCATCAGTCCTAGACGCCCTAGGGAGGACACGAACATCCAACGGCGAGCAACCGCGCGTTCCACAGCGAGACGACTTAGAACGATCGCCCACTTCACCGCGGCACAGTTGCATTCAGCTCATACACAAAGACGAGCATTTATACACACACAGCCCGTTGTCTTGAAGAAATTTTACGTTATTGAAACATATACGTTCCAATAATCCCAAACAAAATGTGTAATACTTCTATGGATGACTATTTGCGATATTACCAGGCCTAAATAGGTCGAGATTGGATTGGCCACCCCACCAAACATTTATGAGACATGATCGAGATGTCAGTTCAACAATTTGGCATTTGGAAATTTGGCATTTATGAAGATGAAGTATGGCTCAGTATTCGAGCAGGGGGCTTGTCCAGTCAACGCCACGCTGAGTTGCTCCAGTTCGCCATGTGAAAGGTGGTTTGACACGACACTATGAGGTGTCCCATTCCTTTTATTACCGCACTTTTATGTACCGAAGATCCTGTTGTCTATGATTGAGACTGTCATTTTGCAACTGACTAATTTGGACAACATAACCAAAAAGGATAAAACAGCCATCTTACATAGAGATGTTTACGTTGAACAGCAATCTAGATCACATTAGGTAATTTTATTCAAGCGGTTTCGACCTTATGACGTCACAGAAACATCTAGATAGCCAACGTGGCTGGTGCTGACTTCTCCAGGCAGTTAATAACGTGCAGCCACAGTGTGTAGCCACGGTAGTCCTGGTGCGGTCAGTTTCTGAAGATGACCTAAGGTAAGGTCGAAACCGCTTGAATAAAATAACCTTCTGCGATCCAGACTATTTTTCAACATAAAAAATTGCAACTGATTACCTACCTGTTTTTCTAAGTCCATATCGGAGGGTTCGAACTTAAATAGTGGCAGCACTGCTATGGAGACACTATACAATGGAATCTTCTATTGTCGCTGTTCGCACAATATGTTGACATACCTACCATATCTCCGAGCAAATGTACTCGTTCGTCCCACGTAACCGGCGTACGCACAATCAAGGGAAACACAGTCACTTGTGAGTGAGCAGTCTGGTAATGGTGTCACTATATTTTCGAAACAGGAACAACGGAACTGGATCAAGACTGAATATGTCACAGATCGTACAGTACGACAGTGTCATCAGGGTCTGAAGGGATGTGCAGGGAATTGCTAGGCCGTACAGAACAGTAACACGTCGGGTAAAAATCCTAACGAATTACGTTCTTCCACGGCTGACCGTCAATGCACAGTATTATTGTTTGTTTTTCGAGCATCATCTGCAGCTATCTGTACGAAAAATACGACGACTCTTATTGCGGAACCCACCCATCATTTTTCACGACAATGAGCGGGCGCATACAGCGCAATCTGTGATTGCTGTCTTCGTTGGATGTGACTGGGGAGTACTGTACCTTGTGACTTTGATTTGATCTCGAAGATGATGGAACCACTGCGTGGCATTTGCTTCAGAATTGTTCCAGAGATTCGACAGGCAGTAGACAGCTCCATTCGCACCATCAACAGAACATGTTTTGCTAACTGTATACTAAGCCTTCTATATTGTTTTTTATTGTGGCGTAAAGTCAGCGACACGCCGGAAGCACGGAAACGACCGTGAAGAAGTCAGCGGACGACCGGCAGCCAAACACACGCCGGCGCCACGCCTCCTGGATGGTGCAACCGATAAGCGCGCCCTCTACAAGCAGCTATATCTAGGACGACATGCGTCTGGAATGGCACCTTTGAACTCGGCTCCGAAATAGGCAGTTACCAGGACACAGCGCAGCCAGCATCGTGCAAGAAGATGCCGCAGCGAGAACAGACTTTTAAAGATAAGTATTTGTATGCTTTAGTAAATAAAACTTTTATTGTTAATCTGAATAGCTGTTTCAGCTGTCCACGCATCCCACGCTTCCTGAAAGGCCGGGGAGGAAAAAACACTTGGCGACGAGATTTGAAATTTTGGTGAACGCCGAAATTTCTGACACTACGCTGCGACATTATTTTGCTTGTCAATTTCTTACAGATTGCAGCATATAATCTTTTCATTTACAGGAATCAGCGTCAATTTCTACATTTTTGCATTGTTTCTTCTTCTTGTTGTTGCAAAATATCAACCCCTGCCAACACAAGCCTCCCTGCCACTGCGCCGCAGCTTCCTGCATTCGATGCACAGCAATTGATCCAGATGTTTCAGTTTCAGAGTCAACAAATCGCCCCTTGCTATCTATTGTACAACAACTTCTGGCTGCACCCACGTCACAAAATACGCAAGTACCACTGCAGCAGCTACCATCTCCACTCATTCTGCCATTTCGCCTTTATGACGAAGCACAAGAGGAATGGACAGAACGGCTACAACAGTTTGAAGCCCATGAGGCAGTTCATAGTATACAAGGTATTGTTAAACTACATTTTTTATTATCATGTGTAGGCCCCCATCATTCTGTCTTGACAAAAACTTCTTTCCCACCGTGAAGCCTTCAGAACATTCTTATAAATCGGTGTAAAAAAGGTCAACACTAAACATACTGGCAGTGGATAACAGATCTTCAAGATCTGCTTACAGCAAAATTAACGGAATTTGCCTTCCCGGTCCAAACAGCGACAAGACAATACTTATTCAATAAATGCAGTATTTTCAAGACCAGTAGCTGCCCCTCGTAACATCATGGACAAGGAAATAGGGCAAGTTGTTCGCCAGGCCAGAAAAAGTATGTCAATTTGCGTGTGAATGACATTCCTGTAAAATTTCAATTAGACATCGGTGCATGAGTTAACAGCGTAAAATGGAAACGAAATTCCTGTACTAAGACAGTGTTCACTACCAGCATAATACCGTTCGCAAACCCGATCAGTGACATTTCAAGTGCCTAAGTCTTACGGAGTAAATAATACTTTTTGTCTACATTATTTCCATCTTTTGGGTTTTTTCTGTGCAAGACAATGTTTCAGTTGTGAACACTTTTGATGCTAAAGACAGTGTAGACAGATTGCTAAAGACTTTACGGATTTATTTTCTGCAGAACTAGGAAAAGCTAAGGATTTTGCTGTGCACATTACTCTAAAGGAATATGCCACAACAAAATTTTGCAAGGCTCGTGTTGCACCGCTCGCTTAACGCGACAAAGTGGCACAAGAACTTCGCACATTGCAAGAAAATGGTGCAATTGAACCAATACAAGCTAGCCAGTGGGCGAGTCCGCTTTTTATTTTGCCGAAGCCGTCAGGTAGCATCCGCATTTGTGTTGATTTCGTGGCCACAGTAAATCCACAGTTGTAGACTGTTATACTTTGTTGAGACCAGAAGATTTAATGGACAGATTAGGTGCAGGAAAATATTTCTCAAAAATAGATTTGTGCAATGCCTACCTTACCCTGCCACTCGACGAATAATCACAGAAAATTTGTGTTGTCAACACTCATCTGGGCTTGTTCAATTATTTGCGTCTACCGTTTGGCAGTGCATCCAGGCCCGCAATTTTTCAACGATATTTGGAACAGATTACGGCTCTGGTGCCTTGTTGTTCACACTACTTGGACGACATAGTTGTGTCAGGCCGTACTCCAGAAGAACACATTGCAAATTTGAGGAAATTATTTCAAGTTTTGTCAGATGAAGGTCTAAAGTGTCGCTTAGATAAGAGTGACTTTTTCAAACAGGAGCTGCAGTATCTAGAACACGTAATAAACTGTCAAGCTATGCACCCCATGCAAATACATTTACTTGGTATTCGCGACCTGTCAGCACCAAATATGTGAAAGAATTACATTCCATCTTGGGAAAGTTAACTTACTATATTAGATTTACTCCCAACGCAGCACGAATTGCATCCCCTTTGCAACGGTTACGCCGTAAAAATGTTCGTTTTGTGTGTACCGAAGAATGGCAACGCGCATTTCAACAGTTAAAAGATGCAATGCTCAGTAATCGATGTTTGGTGCAATTCGATTAAAAAAAAATCTTCTTTTGCAAGTGAACGCACCTCTGAACTCGGCTCCGAAATAGACAGTTACCAGGACACTGCGCAGCTAGCATCGTGCAAATAGACGCCTCCAAGAGAACAGACTTACTCTCTTAAAGTTGAGTATTTTTATACTTAAATAAAACTTGCATTGCTTATCTGTACAGCTGTTTTAGCTGTCCATGCATCCCACGCGACCCGAGCAGATCCTTTCCTGAAAGATAGGCCGGGGAGGACAAAATACTTTCAAATGGTTCTACACAACGCTGGTGACTACTTTGAAGGACTGTAACAGGTGCAAACATGTATCGTTTTTGTATCAGTTGTGAATAAACAATTGTCACGATATAAGTTTCTTTATTTACTGTGGTCACTTCATAACTTGAGAACAACTCATCCGATTTGGCTGTTCTTCATTTTGTTTTATTCATAATTTTCAGGGCATGATTTTTATGAAATTTTTGTGAAATCTACCAGAACAAACACAAATCTGAGTAAAACTGAAAGTGCAGTTTTCACTATGTCCGTATGTTTCGATTGCATAGAAATCTGTAGGTTTGTTCCGATCTTGATGTAATTTGACGCACTTGGTCTTTAAACCATGACGACGGTCACTGTCTTCAAAAAATTTAGTTCGATGCATGGCGAGGGTACTTTACTTACAGACTTCGGCACAAACCAACACTTTCATTCCCACTTCGAAGAAATGTTATACACTTAACTTTCAACACAACAGGAACGCCGCTGTCTACATAATATTTTATATGGTGCGTGGCAGCGTGTACCGTACAACTGACTATGACTTCGTTTTTCCTGTTACCACGAAAGTTGGCCCACGATGGTATATTTCCGTAAAGGATAGTATGGTGCATAGAAATGGGTATCTTACAATAAATTTTACGTTGTTTCACTGTTCACTATTGATATTGACCGACATGTGTGAGTTTTCCTAGATAGGGTGGGGGAAGGAGATGGACCGATGAGGCGAAAGGTATGAGGTGAGTGAAAGAAAGGGGCCAAGGGATTGGGAATGGTAGATGAACCAAACACAAACCACACAAACCGCGTTCGGTCTTTGGCCTCACCAATCAGCCTCCTCCGGCGTCCTCCGTCCGTGTAATCTTCTTCAGACAGTCGCAGCTTACTCATATCCTCTCTCATCTGGACAATCCATCGCAGTCGTGGTCTTCCCCTCGGTCTTTTGCCTCTGGTGCCCTCTTCATCTACCTGCCTGATGTTATCTGCTCATCTCGACGAATTATGTGTCCATATTTCAGTCTTCTTCCACGATGTCTCCTGCAATTCACGGTTTTTTTTTCTTTTCTTCCATTCGTTTCCATCTTTCATTGGCCCATAAATCTGTCTGAAGGTGGCATTCTCAAACGTCAGGAGTTTTCTTTCCATCTTTCGGGTAACAGCCCAGGTCTCTGCTTGTTATAAGACCACAGGTTGTATTATTGTCTTGTAGATATTAGTCTTTAAGGACCTCGATAGTAGCCGGGACTTTAGTAGCTTGACCTGGTTCCAGCTTGTTATAAGACCACAGGTTGTATTATTGTCTTGTAGATATTAGTCTTTAAGGACCTCGATAGTAGCCGGGACTTTAGTAGCTTGACCTGGTTCCAGCTTGTATTCGTGCGGTAGTTTCCAGGTCTACTTCGTTCCTTTCACTATTACCACAAGGTATTTAAAGTCTTTTACCATTTCAAAGTGAACAGAGAGAGTTGGGAGAGGAAATGATGGATGGAGCGAGGAGGGGACGGGAGATGGACTACGACGGTATTGAATAAATAAATACACAAAGAACGCCGTTTTTTCAGCTAGTAATAATTAATTTCAAGTAAAAATTATTAAAATACGTTACCAACTTTCTATCATTCATTTGTATACTTCCATTTCAAATGACCTCATTATTCACACAATGCAGCACGACAAAGAATCTTCATAAGAAGAAACGTTAGAGAAAGTAAAGTCTTGTAATTGGAATGGCTTAATCTGTTGCGATGGTACAGCGATAGAGAGAATGAAACTTGTAATTAGAACAGATTGTTCTCTTTCGATGGTATAGATATTAATGTTATTAATGTTCCATAATTAATATTGCAATGAAGACTTGAGAAACAACGCTGTTCATCAATCGCACTGAGAGTGAATGAATTTAGGTCACGTTTTCCACTGTCGCTTTAAATGCCAATTGCTACTACAGTTAAAGATACATTAACAAGGAATAGTCATGCACTGATACGAAATATTTATCGTTGATGTCAGACAGTTCCAGAACAACGGAGAAGGTCGTGACAAATTAATTCTCATTAGTTACATATACAGCAGGCCAATTTCATTTGCCTCTGTATCAACTTTGATTCTCCTGAAACCACTTTAACACCATGTGGTGTAAGGTACTTCATCTGTTACATCCCTGTTTCTTTTTCTTTTGTTTTTCATTCGAAAATGTATGAGGGAAGACCGACCGCAGTTAAGCGTCAATAATAGAAGCTGATCGAATTGTTTTTCTCTGTTCAAATGTTCGTAAATCTAAGGGACTTCTGCGGTTATCAGTCCCTAGGCTTATTAACTACTTAAACTAACTCACGCTAAGGACAACACACACACCCATGCCCGAGGTAGGACTCAAATCTACAACGGTGAGCGACTGCGTGCTCCGCAGCAAGGCGCATTAGAGCGCTCTGTCATTTCACCGCTGCTTTTTCTCTGTTGTAAATAGCAATTTTTTAATTAAGAAGTGGCAAGGTATTTAAATCATGTTAGTTGAATTCATTTTTAATTGATTGTCGATGTATTTGACCTTTTTATTATTTAACAGAACGAAATGAAATTATTTTACTTTAATTTTGATGATACAATTACATAAGCAAAACAATGCAAGAAACAAGTGCTGAGAAATGCAATATAATCACGAGTTTGTGGTTATTAGCCTCCATCAGCAACTTGAAAGCCTTCCGATTATTTTGTTGTTGTTAGATACTTAGAGGGGACTAAACTGCTGGGTTATCAGTCCCCTTTTCGATTATGTCCCCATACAACAACTCTCTAATTTCACATCAATAACAAAACAATAGTTTATCGTCATGGCACGTATTATTACTCACTGCTCAACGTATCGTCATCACAGTTTCGGGCAACACGTAACTCTTATCTGCAGTGAGTTACCAATTCCTTGAAACATCCCCAGATCGTAATGTATATTTTGACGTGCTACTCCTATTCCACATTCTTAGGAATGGGTGTGCTGTTCACGTTTGAGGTGACCTCAAAAATAAATAAATAAATTATGAAAAAAATATTGGAGGTCATATATTTTTCAAGGTAAAGATATAAGTGCTGCTCGAAATGAGCGTCTACAATCGTAATTTCGCATAACATACGTCATAATAAATTACGTAAAATATATTTTTTCCTCGTCATGCGTGTTATAGTTAAGTACTAAGACAATGTCTCATGCGTGTGGCGGTTCATAAGAACACATTCACAACTACGTTACCCATATATTTACTCATTTTATGACACATTTCTCTCGGGTCTCTATGCGTGATTAAGTTCTATGTATCTTTTATACAAATATTGCACTTTTGTACTTCTGCGGAGTATACAGCAGCTCCCCGTAGGAGGTTCGAGTCTTCCCTCTGGCTTGGGTGTGTGTGCGCGTTGACCTTAGCATAAGTTTAATTATTTTAAAGTCTAGGGACTGATGACCAATGCAGTTTGTAACCATAGCTTTACAAACATTATAACACTTGATTTCTGCCCCTCTCAGCTTAGGTCAGAAGGACTCATTCGTGCTTTGGCCTTGAAGTTTGTCCCTAATTATGTGTGAACTATGGAAATAACATGACAAACAGCCAGAAATCTATTCATTAGACAGTATTCGATTTCCTTGACTCCTTGACGATGAGAACTGAAAAATATTTTCGATAGGAATGTTTTGGGACCATAATAGAACATTCGAAGTCACTAAAATTACGACAATCGATTTTACTTTATCTTCAATGATGCTATTGAACAAACAAACTGTACTGTAGAAATTGAATTTAAATCATACATCGCAGTCTTCGACCCTTATCGTCGAGGGTCGCAGTAGCGAAAGTCGTTTATCAGAGAAAACTCACAAAAATGTAAACAATAAATAAATAAATAAATAAATAAAAATAGAATAAAATAGAAAAAATCTCTGGTGTCGTGATAAAATTTGCCAGATGGAAGAAAACCTCACTCACGTCATTTAAAACTGTTCTCTAAAATGAAGATGAAATTGGAAAGACTATTGGGGCCTTTTAATCAGAGACTAAATAAAATCACTTTATTTAATATTTCCTGAACTTAATACACACAATCCTAGTGTTCCGTACGGTATACGCAGATACATTGTTATGCGCAACTGGCTTACTAAAATATAATAAGAAAGATTTTGGAAACTTAAAAGCGTGCTGCCATTTCTTTGCCACAAAACAAAGAATATTCCACCAACAATCGGTGGGGGTGCTACAGCGTGCCATGCACTAAGCCAATTACTTAAAGGAAGAAAAGGATCTGTGTGTGTGTGTGTGTGTGTGTGTGTGTGTGTGTGTGTGTGTGTGTGTGGTTAAAATCTGTTACCCAGTCCTTTGACTTTATGGCTTCTGGAGAGAGAGAGAGAGAGAGAGAACGAGAATTTCATCGAGTTATCAGTTAATGTAATTAAAGAATATATACGCAAAACTTTTTATCAAAATTTAATCTGGGATGTGGCCTGACCAGGCAAATGACAGTGGGTAGTTTGTCACAGACGGTCCACGTGTGCTGATAGCGCGCCACACTCCCACCTCATGTGCTAGGTGCAGGAGGTGTGTAGGAGACTTTCTCAGACGGGGTTGTGCGAGACATTTGTGTAACATCCAATGTCATCGTGAGCTGACGCGGTTGGAACGGTATGTAGCGGCCTGTGCTCGGCGGATGGGAATTTAGAGTTCGGCAGTGTTGCAAGAATTCGGCTTCCCACTTTCAGCTATGTCGATGGTGCAATATGAAAGCTTGAATGAGGGCGTCACAGTCCACAACAGACAATTCAAAAGGCCATCCAGCAACCTTCGATGACGTCAACTCAGACGGATCGGTGAGATTTTCTTTCTGCACTGGCATTAGTAACGTGTGAATGGCGTTTATTTCGTTCTTCCAGTCACACGTTACATTTCAGTACCAACGTGAAATAAATGGATGGACGTTGGAAGTATACATTGTATCCGCCCCCATAGCTTAGTCCAAAGCATCTCTGATAACCACTGATTAACAGGGAAGCCAAAACAGTTTTGGTCCAACTAGCCACTGTCTGCACGGAAACTGAGTTTATTGTATAGCATCGCTCCCTGTGTATCTAGTAAAGCCAACCAGTGTCCTTAAACACTTTACCAGTTCTTTATTAGACTCAATTTTTTCGGGTCTGCTTGTCCCGAATATTCTGTGTCTCTTGCTCTCCAATGCAATACATTCGAAGATTAGGGGTGATTCAGTTTCCTCACCACCATCACAGATCTTACATTTCGGCTCTTCTTCCGTTATGCACATTGTATATATTGTTATTTGAAGTTTCCATGGTCTGCCATCAGTCAAACCTGAGTTTAATCTCTTTCCTGTCCAAGCCCAGGATTACAAAGCTTCTTTTAAACCACGGCTTAGGCATCATCACTTTATCATGTTTTTGTTTCTAGACCTTGGTCCATTATTCTACGTACTGTTTTCTGAGCAAGTTACGTAGCTCCAGTCATTGCCCTGGTGATTGTCAGGACAGGTTACGGTTCAATAAGTTGAATCTCTGCCTCCATCCTGAAATATCTGGCCAGGGACCCAGAATAGGATTACCCTATTGGTTTCCCCTAGCTCCACCAGAACCCTGTGACTTCCACAACAATTATAGATATTGTATCAGGTACTGCCAGTGATTTCAGGTCTGCATGGTTGAATAAATGTAGATGATACGATCCTCCACAAACGCCCTGATGGCAGTCTGACTACCATGCAGCGGGACCGGATTCGATTCCCGGCGTTGGACTGAATTTTGGGTACTGTTCTCATCATCAGTCCACATGTTGTACACACCATCTAGCAGCTTCAGGGGCGAAAAACATTTATTCAGAAATAACCATAATTATTCAGCAATCAGTCGTCATAAATATAAATTCTTTATTTGTTTGCAAATCCAGATTTCGACCACTGTGTGGTCATTATCAATGCTTAAAATGAATTAAAATACTTAAAATATCTCGACCTCCATGTAGGAGGTTGCGTTTGTATGTGCTTGACATCAGTCTATCCGTGGGTGCGATCTATCATTTTGGAACCTTTAAAAGAAGAGGAGCCAAAACTATCGGTCTTGGCTCCTCTTCTTTTAAAGGTTCCAAAATGATAGATCGCACCCACGGATAGACTGATGTCAAGCACATACAAACGCAACCTCCTACATGGAGGTCGAGATATTTTAAGTATTTTAATTCATTTTAAGCATTGATAATGACCACACAGTGGTCGAAATCTGGATTTGCAAACAAATAAAGAATTTATATTTATGACGACTGATTGCTGAATAATTACCACATACAATTTATTCAAAAATTGGTCAATATAGTTTGATGTGTAATATGAGTCCTCTGTTAAAGTGCTCGTCAACATTAATCATTTGCGCATTTTTATAATTTACAGCGGAACACCACTCAGTGCAGTCTTACCACATTCTTTACCTACACTCCGCAGTCCATCTAACGGTGTATGGGAAAGGGTAATTTGTGCATCTGCTTCAATTAATCCTTCTCGTATAGTTCGTGGGAAAAATGACTGCCGGAAGACCTCCGTGAAGGGCTCTAATGTCTCCAGTTTTATCCTTACGGTCTTTTCGCGAGGAAGCAATATACTGAATCTCTCTTCGATAAAGTGCGTTATAGGAATTGTGAAAAAAAAGTCCATACCCTAATAATAAACGCCTCTCTTGCACCGTACACCACTGAAGGTGGACGATCATCTGTGTAACGCTTTAACACTAGCTAAAATAAATTAATAAATACCTGTAATAAAAGCTCCCTGTTCTTCTCTCAATTTTCTATAACCCGCTATCGCTCACACCTGGTGCAGTTCCCATACTGTTTTCAAGTATTTTCAAATTACTCACGGGTATGCTGCCGGGTGACGCCCTCGACCACCGCCGATATTTCGAAAGGAGCACACCTGCCATTCTCAAGCGACAGCTGCACTCAAGGAAGCAATGTGCAAGCGAATTTAATACCTCGGTTTGCAAAGGATGAACAATTAAGATAACACACAGTACAAATAACCGCAGAGACAACACAACCAAAAAAGATGACCAACATCAGAAATATCGATAGTGACTCTTAACCAACAGGTGGGGCAGCATTAATTATGTCCCTCTGTTTTTAACGAGAGACCAAGCAGAAATTAAACTAAAACCACCATCTCTTTTTATAAGGTCGCTTTCTAGTTTAATTTCAACAGCTTCCGTAATAACACTATCCCAACAGGTGGAAATGCATGCCAGAATTTCCGTGTTGTTGTATTGCATAGAATGACCGGTGCCAAGACAGGGTTCTGCAACAGCGGATTTGCTCGGCTGTTGCAAGTGTGTGCGATGCTTGTGTTCAGTACACCGGTATTCCACAGCCCTGAATCTCTGACCAATATGACATGCTACAACTGCAAGGAATAAGATAGACACCAGCCCTAAGCAAACGGACCCGATCATTTTTCTTATAACGTGATCCAGTAACACATTTCACATTTCCGCAAAATACGACCAATCCTGTTGAAAATGCTTCCTGCGTAAGACAAACAGGCCACAGAGTTAGGTGCCACTTCGTTAGCATCGTCACTCACTCATTGCACAGTAGGCTCATAGAGCAACGCGGGTTTTATCTGCCTCTCAAACCAAATGTTCAAATATTTGTCGAAATTAAGGGACTTAACTGCGGGGTCATCAGTCCCTAAACTTACAAACTACTTATGAACTAACTTATACTAAAGATGACAAAAACAGCCATGCCCGAAGGGGGGGGATTCGAACCCCCGACGGGGAACGGCGTCGCGCATCGGAACATAGCGCTGCAATGCCTTCGGCCGCTCCGCCACGGCTAACTATAACCATTCTGCGAAAAGGTGACCTCGTGATGGGACTACTCAGCTGACAAACTTTCAGGGTCTGAAATGACATGGGCCCTGCGAGCCATTGTACGATATTGACAAATATCAGTTCGCAGATACAAAACGGTGTGAGTAGGCTTCCTTAAACAGCATATCTGAACATACCAACAACATTCCGTCTGAGCATAGTGAACTGAATATTCCTACTATACTCACTACCATGAAGCCCAATGACAAAAATATCGTCTACATATCTGAAAAACACACCCAAATTTCAATGTCACTGACTCCAAAGCACGTTGCTCGAAATCCTTCATAAATTTTATTTATTTATATATTTTGCAGAAATATGATTTGAAATGTGTATTTCAACCACCTTCTACGATAAAGGTGCAGTTGGGATCCGTAAAGGATGATCTAGGTTTGCTTTGAGCTGGTATCTATCGTATTCATTGCAGTTGTGGCATGTTATATATTGGTCAGACAATCGGGACTGTGGAAGACCGCTGTATTGAGCACAAGCGTCACACACGCTTACAACGGTCGAGCACGTCCGATGTCGCACAACACTGTCTTGGCACCGCTCATCTTATTGAATACAACAACACGGAGATGCTGACATGGACTTCCATCTACTGGGATAGTGTTATCAAGGAAGCTGTTGATATTAAACTATTAGGCGACCTTGCAAGTAGAGGTGTTTTTTGTTTTAATTCAGCTTGGATTCCGGCCCTGTCTCTAGTGAAAAACCAGAGGGATAGAATTAATACTGCCTCACCTGTTGATTAATAGTCACTATCAATATTTGTGATGTTGGTCATCTTTGGTTGTGTTGACTCAGCGGTTATTTGTACTGTGTGTTATCTTAATTGTTCATCCTTTGCAAACCGAGGTATTAAATTCGATTGCACAATGCTTACTTGAGTGCAGTTGTGCTTTGAGAATGGCAGGGTGTGGTCCTGTCGAAATATCGGCGGTGGTCCACGACGTCACCCGCCAGCATTCCAGTGAGTTGTCTCAAAATTCATAACGCTGGTACTTTGTAAGTTGCGATCTTTTTCAACGGATTACCCTTATTGACTATTCTTCCAACGAAAATCAGTCTGGTATCTGTTTTACTATTTCTTTACTGTGATCATTGTACCACTCCATTTGCATACTAAAAGGTATTTGGAAGTAAATCCTTGCAATTCTTGTTTTGTGATTGTGCAGTTTAATAAATTTATTTTCTTTCTACACGGAAGAGCCAAAGAAATTGATAAAGCTGCTTAATATCGGGTAGATCCCCGGCGAGCATACAGAAGTGCCGCAACGTGACTAATGACTCGACTGCTGTCTGAGGAAGTGCTGGAGGGAACTGACGATATATCCCTTAGGGCTGTACATAAATCCGTATGAGTGCGAGGGGGCGTCCATCTTATCTGAACAGCACCTTGCAAGACATATCAGATATACACAATAATATTCATGTCTTGGGAGTTTGGTACCCAGCGGTGCTGTCTAAAGAGCGTTCATGTAGCCATTCTGTAGCAATTCTGAACTTGAGGGGTGTGGAATTGTCCCACTTCAATGGCCCAAGTCCTTCTCAATGCACAATGGACATGAACTGATGCAGCTGATCAGCCAGCGGACGTAGGCCAACGTGGTACCTGTCAGAATCGTGCATGAACGTATCAGGAGCCCAATATCACTCCAAACGCACACGCACAACACCATTACAGAGCGTCTATCAGCTTGAACAGTCCCCTGCTGAAATGAAAACTACATGTTTTTAAGGGACTATCTCCCTATTAGTACACGTCCACACGCTCGATAAAATTGGAAAAGAGACACGTTGTTGTGCAGTCATCAAAACTTAAATGTAGACAGGCCCAGACATGGCGTAAAGATTTGTGTCGTGCATTGAGCAACAGTACATGAGCGGGCCTTCGGTTCAGTTTACTGGAATACCTGTATTGCACAACATCTTTAGCGGAAGTATAGCGGTAAATTTTTCCAAGTCTTAGATGCTGTAGAAGCATTGCGGTGTGTCGACAGAATGGGGGAAGCGGAACAGCAAATACTTTGCGTCATACATACTGGGCCAAGCTGACAGGAATGGACGAACACGCCCCGGACTGAGAAGGACGCATCAGCGTAAGTTGAATGGATCAGTATGACTTTGCAAATATCACGTCACTGCGTTACGTGAGGAAACAATGCTTATGCCTTACGCATCAACGCGTATCCGGAGCCTTCTTGAACTACCAGCTAACCTGTTAAGTGAACGCGGCAAGATGTAAAACACAGACACATTCGTTTGACAGGGCCGATGCGGTCATGACAGATCACGTAGGGAAAATATCAGCCGCTCCACACACTTTATGTATACTCCATCACTCTACTTCATAGGCAGTCGGTCAGAAGAATTGATAGCGGTGGCAGAGGGGACTGCGGCGCGCCAGTCACGGTCTGCACGGCCACTACGGTCAGGGTTTAAAATCCCCCCTCGGGCATTGATATTTGTGCCGTCCTTAGTGTTAGATAGTTCGTAATTAGTTTGTAAGTTTAAGGATTGATGACCCCGTAGTTAAGTTCCATAAGCTATACAAACATTTTAAACATTTACACATCGTCGCACTCGGTTCCCTGACATGTTCTAAAGTCGGTAAAAGTCTGTTATAGAACTCCAGCACTCTGCTACATCAGCTGACAACCGGCGAGTTCGACTCCTGCGCTACAATCATCTACGGACGCAGAGGAAATGTCTAGGTGGACTTCTATGTCCTGCACACCGGAACTGCAGCGTTCCTAGGGAAGACGCCTACCTGCCGGTAGGCCAGGAGTAAGCGCACATCGCGACCACACGACAACCGTCAACGCGGTCCGGTATGAAGAGGATGCGAGACAGAAATTAGTGTGGGGACCGAGAACCACCAGTCCAGACCCGTGAATCTATCATTCACACGTTCCCCGTACTCCCGTACGGTTCCACAAAAAACGGCGAGGCAGAGGGGTCGTCTACCTCCGCACGCCGAGCTAGTGCGGACGCAGCCGCACTGTCAGCGCACAGTACGGCAGGAGGCTGTTGAAGCCAAAGACCCGGTCACCTGGAGTACGCAGCAATGTGTACCACTTCAGAACAAATGCTTTACTGAACAATATTCTTTCATTACGCCAACGGCGGCACCTGGACCGCCCCTACCTCTTCCTGCAGGGCATACCGTGGCTGTTAGGAGTCTGACCTGACAACTAACCAGCTCTCCAACGCCATCTGAGTGCGCGGCCACAAAGGAGTGCGCCAGTAACCGCTTCACCCGCAACACCTTTACGTATGAAAAGTGTCGTACTTGACCTTTCTTTCCCTAGTTTTGTTAATTGCATGTTGCGGGAACTGGTTATCCTATTTACTGTAAGACCCATAGGGACAGGTCCCTTTGTGTCTCATCCTTCTTCTCACTTGCGGACCATTACGAAGAAGGTGTATCCTCCTTACGTTAAGCTGTGACATAGCTTTGTTAAAGTCCTCTTTCCTCTACGCCCTTTATGTTTCACTAACGGTTCCGCTACTGAATACAAATTTGGTTTAAATTGTAGCCTAATAGTTGTTCTACCGGAAGGATTTGGGGTTTTCCCTTTGTGGCAGAGGAAGTTTTTTTATTTATTTGCAAGTCTAGCATTTCTGTTCCGTTACAGCAAAGGAGCCTTTTAGTTTTGTTCCTTTCGATATGTTGTAAGATCGTACGGGTTGAAGGGGTGGCACGAGACCAGAAAAAGAGATTAACTAACAAAAGAAACTTCCTGGCGGATTAAAATTGTGTGCCGGAACTGGGATTCGAACCTGGGACCTTTGTCTTTCGCGGGCAAGCGCTCTGCCAGTGAGTTACCCCGACACGACTCACGACACCGCCACACAACTTCAATTTTGCCAGTACCTCGCCTCCTACTTTCCAAACTTCACAGAAGTTCTCCTCCGTAACTTGCAAGACTAGCACTCCTGGAAGAAAGTACATGCTGCAGGCATGGCTTAGCTACAGCGTAAGGGATGTTTCTAGAATGAACTTTCACTCTGCAGAGGAGTGTACGCTGTGTGAAACTTTCTGGCAGATTGAAATTGTGTTCCGGAACCGGGTCTCGAACCTGGGACCTTTGCCTTTTGTGGGCAAGCGCTCTGCTAGTGCTAGTGCTAGTCTTGCAAGTTACGCAGGAGAACTTCTGTGAAGTTTGGAAAGTAGGTGGCGAGGATCTGGCAGAATTAAAGTTGTGTGGCGTCTTCGTGAGTCGCGTCGGGGTAGCTCAGTGGTAGAGCGCTTGCCCGCGAAAGGCAAAGGTCCCAGGTTCGAGTCCCGGTTCCGGCATACAATTTTAATCTGCCAGGAAGTTTCATATCAGCGCACACTCCACTGCAGAGTAATAGTTTCATTCTGTCAACTAACAAAAGGCCTATGTCGATGGTGTTTCGCATTCTAACACTGGCTGATGACCGGTTTGAAGAAGGGCTGCACTTCTGTCACCCTGAAAGATTCTCTTCGGTCGTCGTTGTCCACTTCTTGCAGTATGTTTTTCCGGTCGTAGCGATGTTGGAGATTTGATATTGTATCGTATTCCCGATATTCGCGGTGCACTTCATCTTACTGGAAAATCCAGAACTTTGCCCTAGCTCATAGATGCTGTTCCTCATCTTTTGTGCGGCGACTATTAAACCACACTGAAATGCACTTAAATCGTGATAGTCTGCCATCGCGGCAGCAGTAACCGATCTAAAACCTGGATTCAGGCTTAGCCGATCTCAGTGCCGTCCTGTTATACATATCTCTGTATTTCCATCCGTATGCCTATATGTTTATTTGGCTCATCAGTGCTTGTATTCACAAAAGATTACATTCGTTTATATTGACGGTCAATAGCCACTCCTTGAAATAAACAAGATATACAGAAGATTGCCATGCATTTCACTATATTTTTTCCAGAGTTGGGACCTCTGTACGCCACAGCGAAAAGCTTTCCAACGTTATGTACTAGGTCTTCAAAGTCAAGGCTCCGATAGAACTTAGTTAATTTTAATGCATACGTTATTAATGGCTCGTAATATAGAAAAGACCTATCTGCCCTTGAAAGTAAACTGATTACGTATTTCCTCATGTTACGGCCACATCACCACTAATACTATATACACAGAAGTTATGGAATAACTTTGAAAGTAAGCTGGTACTGGACTGGAAGCGGATATAGGAGCCGGATATCCTGGGATACGAAAATTCGAAGTATGAAAGAACGTTAATATATCTGCGATGATGAGGTAATAACTGTAATCATATTGTTTGGATAAGTGGTGGAGCCACCTTTCTGCACGATTTCGTGAGAGCATCACAGTTCGAAAGGTCGAACGCAAAGAAACACTCACGCGATGGAATTTACGCCACAACAAAGGCACCGTCTCTTGAGGCGCTGTCAACAGGTGTATTAACCCTTTAATGCATAGTTAGCTGATCAAATACGTACCTTATTTTTTCCATTAAATCTCAAAGTGATCGACATTTTACCACAAATTCATTTCTAGATGCTTCTATAGATAGTGTTTTACATGCAAGTAGCTCGTACTAGAAATTATAAATTGCAGAGTGCTACTGCAGTTAGCTGCATTGAGTTGCTAGTATTCCTCTTTTGCCATGTGAAAGTAGTCAATCACATACTACTGTTGCGTTATAAGTTACTGTCAGGTACGATTAGAGGCATCATGGGAGCACGACTTATCTGACCAGCTCTGAACTTTTTGTTGCTAGTGGGGCATAATAATTTTAAGGATTTTTTTCCAATATTTTTCACTGTATTTACGCACTATACATTAATCGTTGTAGTTTTTATACCTTCAGATAAAAATAATGCATTAAAGGGGTGAACGGATTTCCATGCCGCAAGAAATGGCGCAATGGTAAAGACCCTAAACTCGCGGTCCAGCGGAGTGTGCTTCACATCTCCGAATGTCATCCGAATTTAAGTTTTCCGTAATTATTTTTCAGAATAAAGCGAGTCGAAGGGTGGGTGGATCTTTCGAAATTGTCTCATCCTTCTCGCAGTAGGAAATTTACTCCGAGAGATTAGTTATTTGATTTTCTTTATTCCCTAGGCTGTAAATAAAGATCATGGGACAGAATATTAAGACTAACTAACTACTAAATAAAACATGTGCACACTATTTACACTTCTTATTCCTCGATCTAAGTGCATAGGGTACAGTCCTTGAATATTCCTTTTCTTCAACAATTAAAGGAATTAGTGGTAGAGCGTCGATTTCTGTTTTAAACGGTTTCACTCTACTAAAATGGACTATTGAAGATTTAGTCGTTAATTGCAGTTTTACATTGACTGGCGAAGTCATTTCAATAACTTGATATTTTCCCAATGTATTCGTTAAAATATTTATGTTTTACACTTAAGAGTATACGGGTTAGCTAGTAATATCCATTACCCTACCCTATACTTTGGCAGTTTACTCACTCGTTGCTCAATACGTTCTTGCTTTTTCAAAGCTTTAGTATTCGCAACGTCTAACTTGCTGCCATATTTATTTTAATTTTTTGACAAAATCTGCACTGTTTCACCCTCGGGACCCAATTTAGTTTGAAGTACATCAAAAGGTGATGGCATTTTACGCCAGTAAACTATCTCATATGGTGAAAGTCCAGTTGAAGTGTGAAGTTTTGAATTATAATCTGATACCAAGAAGCCTAAATAGACATCCCAATCAGAGTGTTGTGAATTTACGTAGTGGCTTAACATGGCTATCTTACGATGAACTCTTTCTGTTCGCCCATTCACCATTGCGTGAAAAGTACTTGTACGTAACTTATTAAATTTTAATAAGCGACATAACTTGTAGGCTTTCACGGCCGGCGTCTTCAGTGATTAAAACTTCCGGGCCGAGAGGCCGTGGTCGAACAGAAGAAATTTCTTCCCCTGACGTTTCTTTGCCGGCTGCGGGCAACATCTTCTGAGGTGAGTCGACTCAGAAGATGTTGCCCGCAGCCGGCAACGAAACGTCAGGGGAAGAAATTTCTACTGTTCGACCACGGCCTCTCAGCCCGGAAGTTTTAATCACTGAAGCGACATAACTGTTTCATTACGTCCGCTAAACAGCCGATTCCTTGATTAGATGACATTGTATCTGGCGTGCCGAACTTTAAAAACAAATTGTTGACCAATATTACTAAATACCGCGAAAAATTATCTAAGATTGTAACTACATATTTATTACCTGCCTGTATCCTATTAAAAGGTTTATCTGCTTCAGGTAGTCTTTGTATAGAAATTTTCTGATTGTTCTTTGTGCACATGGAATACAATTCTTGACATATTGCTCAACGACATTACGACGTGTTTTCCACCAATACCTTTCAGATACTTTTCGATCCGTGGTTCTTTTTTCTACGCGACCTGACAATATGTGACGGTGAGCCTGATGCAAGACTTCTGTTCTCAGTGACTGTGGTACTACGACGGGTGGTCCGCACTTAGTGGACCTACATAACAAACATTCTTGAATTTCAAACTGAGGTTGGTTGTTAAACAGTTGACAATTAACGTTCAGAAATACAGCTCATCGGTTGCAAATTTACAGGTTAATTACTTAGCCATGGTTTCGGCTTCAACTACTGAAGCCTTCATCAGATTTTTTTTTTCTTTTTTGAGTTAGATGCCAGATACAGTGCTGGCCACATATGCGGCCCATAGCGGCGCTTTTTACTTACATAAAATGTGTTCGTTTTAATCTTGGCGATTGTAACTTTACATTAGTAACCTGAAAGTGTGCTCTATTGCTCAAGAACCTTCATCCATTTCATGTAACAAATAATTTTTATTTCTGACGATGCCTCCCTTAGTTGAAACCGAAACCATGGTTAAGTAATTAACCTGTAAATTTGCAACCGATGAGCTGTGTTTTTGAATGTTAATCCTTCACGAACGTTTGCTGTTTAAACAGCCATGTTTAAAATTACAGTTGTCAATAACTGTCCGGTTTTTGTGCCAATCCAATCTGCTTCCAGTAACAATTTCCATAGCTGCTACCTTCCTTCTTAAGGAATCGGAACATATATGCTTCAATCTGTGTCTATGAATTATGCTTATATTGCTAAGAAACTTGACGTGTCTTTTAAGCCTAGTAAGCATTTTAACGACACGTGATCGGAAATTACCTACCATACAAATAACAAATAAAGTACGAATTCCCATATATAACAGGTAACATCTCTTTAACTGTAGTAGATAATTCATCTCAGCTTTATTCAATTGACAAGCATACGCAATTGGCTGTTCTTCTCCCTCTAGCATCTGAGACAAAATACAATCCAAAGCTATATTGGAATCGTCGTAGGACAGTGTTATCCAAAATCAGGAAATATCAACACCGGATTCGAAGTTAAAATCTGCTTCAGTATATCAAATACTTCTTGAGACTGTGTCGTCCATAGATAAGTAACTCCTGTTTTCTGTAGCAATTTAATTAATGGTTGTGCTATTTCAGTAAATTCCTTTACGAATTTCCTAGAATGTGAACATAATCCAACCAACGATTGCAACAGCTTAACAGTTTGAGGTACCGGTTAATCATGTGTAGCTGATATAAGTCTGGTGTCCGTCCTGATTCCCCATTTTGTAATAATGTGTCCGAGATTATTAACTTCAGCTTGAGCAAAGTGACATCTCTATCCCCAATGTAAGTTTTGCTACTCTCAGCTTGTTACATACATCTTTCAGATGCTTTACATGGTTATGTGCAGCCTTGGAATACACAATAATGTCATAAAGGACTATCGCCAAGGTATAGTAACGTTAGAATTTTGGTTTTAATCCAAGAAACACACCATCCAATAGCCACTGAAATGATGCCGGACCATTTTTCAATCCAAACGGCATTCTACGATACTGGAAATGTCCTGAAGGTACTGTGGAAGCCGCGGTGGAGTTGCCGAGCGGTCTAAAGCGTCTCGCTGCAGCTGCGGAGCGCGCGGTTGCTCGCCGTGGAGGTTCGAGTCCTCCCTGGGGCATGGGTGTGTGTATTGTCATTAGGTTAGTTTACCTAGATTTAAGTAGTTTGTAAGCTACGGACTGATGACCACGCAGTTTGGTCCGATAGATTTACAAACATTTGATTTTTATTTATTTATTTTTTTTTTTTTTTTTTTTTTTTTTTTTTTTTTTTTTTTTTTTTTTTTTTTGCTGTGGAAGCTGCTTAGGAATCTTCTGGACACACTTCTATTTGGTGGTATCCGCTTTTGAGATCTAACGTCCAAGTTATCCAGTGGGGAACGGATATGCATCCGTTGTTGTTCGTGCATTTATGTAATAGTAGTTACAACAAAAGGGCTATTTTTTCGTACCATGTGGTTGGAAATAGGTACCTATCTTATATTGTCGACGTTTACAGGATTTTGCCTTAGCTGTACAACTTTGTATTGCGATTTAGCCAGTGTACGAATTTTTTTGGATGACACAGTGTCCATTACAACCACAGGAATAATCTTTGCGGAAATCAGGTTTGACACGGTGTATATGCTGTGCTGTGAATAGAAAGCTTAATTCCTTATTGACGTAAGAGCTGACGTAAAGGCGCAATCATTTGGCCTTCTTTCAGTCTAATTCGCCCGCACCACGTATCTGGCGCTGCTCTGGTGTAGTCACTTGCGGGAGCAATTGTGCAGGTGCTTTATGGATCGCGTGATCTCTGGAGAACGTGTGTTCGCCTCCATAGACGGCAAGGAAAAGTGCACGGTGCCGCCCGGCACCTCGATTTACATACAATGCTTGCATTCTTCTTCCTGTCTACTCGACTCATCCCTGTGAAATATCTGAATGCATGAACCTTCTCTGAGTTACGGCGTGTGACGTGCCATAGGGGTGTGTGGTAATTAATTTCTGTGACTTTGCGAAGATATATGAGAGAAGCGCGTGAAAGTATATGACAGCCTGACCCTGACGACAGTGCAAAGTGTCACGTGATTGTAAGTGTGGAAAGTCCTTGTCATATGGCAGACAAGTCTGAGCAAGTCTGAATGTATTGATGAAACATAATCCAAAATGGTCTTAATGTCTTACGTAATTGAAATTTAATATCTAGCCGTCGTTGGACTTCCAGCACGTTGATATAGTAGGTCCTACAGGCAACCAATCAAGAGGAACAGAAATCCATTGTCTACAAATGGCACGCACTCCTCTGAACTGAAGTAGGAAGGAAGGAACAAATTCTTGTCAGGTTTCCATCCAGATCATACTGACATCGTTACACGGTATTTCTACGGTCCACCTAGCCGCCATCATCAGGTGAGGAAGCTAAGCCGCTCTCGCTGTGACAAGAGTGAAAATGTGGAACGGCTGGCTCCATACACGCAACGAAAATACAAATGCTGCATCAATCCCGTACAGCGGTGATGTTAAATACATCTGTCACTGACGGTAGGAATAGTCTGGAAATGTATGTTTTGCCGCACTCGCATGCCATTTTATATACGCGATTGATGCAGCCTGAAACATCCTTGGTGGCGGAACACTGTCTCTCAGAATGAACAGAGGATGTTATTCAACGTGACATAAGTTGTTGTATATACTTCACGTTACTGGGATTGTGTTTCGAAAGAATATATTGAATTCAGAACAACAGATAACATAATTAACCGTGGCAGTGGTTATCTGCTGAGTAAATCATGGAATCCGACGTTGTCAGATTTGAAGAAACATCGACATCTGAATCAAATGGCAAAGACTGACAATCCTTAGCGATCTATAGTTTTTGACATTACCCACCGCTGGAGGCGTTGCAACTTGTCTCACGCCCGGTGTCAGCAGCTACGAATAAACGCATGTACTCAGTACTTAGCGCATGCGCCTTCGCACTTTCGTTGCGTATATAGAGCCAGCTGTTCCACAGTTTTACTCAGACACGGCGAGAGAGGCTTAGCTTCCTCACCTGATGATGGTGGCCAGGTAGACCGCAGAAATATCGTGTACAGATGTCGGTACGATCCGGCTGGAAACCCGACAAGAATCTGATCAGTCAATACGCCAGGAAGTCTACAGAGTCGCAGAAAGGAAGGAAGCTTAACGTCCCGTAGACAGCGTGGCCACTGAATGGAGCTAGCATCACAAAGGCTTAAACCTAGATGGAGTTTTCTCACGTCAACTGAGAACCAGGGCGACCTACCGAAGATTAACAGAACGATACAAGAAGGCGGTTGTTCACCCGTGAATGGATTCAACCGAAACCTTACCTATTGAACACAAAGAATGCTGAACAATGTGCAGAAATTTGAACCTACTAAGCAATGAAATAGCCGGGTCAGAAGTAAACCTAAACAAAAAGGGGCGTCAAAATGGTTTCAACGTCTGCTTGCTTACTTTCTTAACGGACCTCGACCTTGGTCCGATGGTTGTGCAGGCTAAGCATTTGCTGCTATCCTGCTGTACCTGAAACATAGGGAAAAAGTATTAGTACCTGGCTGTATGTGTGGACTTAGACTGTCAGATTACTGACGATGTATTACTATATTCTCTTTTTTTTCCTGGTTTGATACGAGATTTTTGTTAATCTCGCAGCAGGTCAGGCCAGCGGGTTGTTGGCCTGAAGTGGTGTTGTGTCCCCAATTGCCGGATGAACCGGTTGTGGGACTGCTCTGTCTTCTCGTAGAAGGCCCTGGCGGTGACGCGGACGTCTGCGACTGTGCTGCCCTTGAAACAACCACCCCTCAGCGTAATGACCCCCTCTGTTCCTCATACTGTCCTTCTACCACTGTCAGCACGACCAGGATGCTACTGATATAGTTCGTTTTTTGGGATAGGAATTTGTAAAAATCTCTTTACCATATCTTTTCTAATTTCATTCATATGTGTTTTATGACGTCTTTGCCACGGGTAAGAAGAATACAAAATGTGTGATCGTAACAAACAAATGAGAATTTCCTTTGTTGACAGAATATTGTAGCTATCAAATCTATCAGACGCAGTGATCCGATATTTCTTCGGGTCTTCCGCGCGTAATTACCCCTGTGGGCAGCTAAAATTTATGCAGTACTTATTGATTTCACCTCTAGTTTGCACTGCAATTAATATTTTGTCACTAACGGTGAGACACTTTCCAAATGTAACTTGCAAGTATTTACAACCTCCCAGACAGATGGTGGCGAATTGGTGGCTGCACAGACCACAGGACGCTGTTTTTAGGACATTTGGAAAGAGGTGGGCGAAAGGCAGATATAGCTACAAGCTTCCATTCGCAGAATACTAGACAAGTTGATCATTCGTTTTATGACTGGAGAAGGTACAACGGTATTGCAGGTATTTAAGAGGCTCGTAATCCCAATCTTTCAACTCTTGTGAAAATATAAGGAGTAGATTTTACCACGCTCCACTTCCAAATTGGTGTGCTCATTGTTTGTTTAAAAAAAGTATAATGCCGAGCCTTTATTTTTGGCGGCTCTATCGTGAAAGTGCACATTTGTCTTCCTGCGAGAGGAAATGTCCCAGTTAAGACACACTTCGTTCTTTATCTCAAAAGTCATTCTCAGTTAGTTTGCAAAATTTTTCTTTATTTCACTGACGCGTTTCGTCCTTTAGGAGCATCATCAGATTATGTAAATATATGGTGAGCTATCTGTTATCATCGTAACCATGACGATAGGTTTTCTTCCTAGATGGTTTATTTTACGTATGGAACTCATTGTTCTTAGGGGCGATATTAATCAATTTATACAGGTTTCCAGCCAAGATCGCGTTTGTTATTTTTAGGATGACCGGTTTCGACGTTACTCAGACGTCATCTTCTGATCTCCAATGACATTGTGAAATATTGGAGAAGATGGCGTCTGAGTAACGTCGAAACCGGTCATCCTAAAAATAAAAAATCGCGATCTTTGATGGAAACCTGTGCAAAAAGGTTTATTTTACGATTATGACAAATAGCTAACCATATATTAACATAATCTGATGATGCCTCAAAAGGCGAAACGAGTTAGTGAAATAAAGAAAAATTTTGCAACTGAGACTGACTTTTGAGATATATTCATAACCAGTTGCTGTACCACCCACCGTTATGGAGTGGAACCAGTTTTACACTTCGTTCTTGTCTTCCATTCTGTTCACTTCGAGTGCTGTGAGGCGGGAAACAGACTTCGGCTCATCAAAGCGAACACTCATCACTAACTGGAATCAGACACAAAAAATTTCTGAGTGTCCATGCAGACATCAATGACTTTGATTGGGCGTATGTTACTGATGGAAGAACTTTTGCTTTCGCATACGACCAAGTGTTGTCAGATCTCTGTATAATATCGGTCGCTGCCAAATGCAATTCTGTCGGTTGTTATGACATTTGACAGGTGCCTGGTCCTGATCTAGCAGGTTAAGAAATTAGATTTTTTTCCTTATTAGAACAGAAAGATCTTGCACAGACAATATATTCACTTTGAGAACGATAGAAAAATCTTTGTCAAAGGGAAGAAAACTGCATATAACTTTCGTACCTCCGTGAAAGGCTTTCGACTTGGTCCCACTTTTTAAACTGTCGCCCGTTTTAGGGAAATCTGGAACGAGTAAAAGATAAATAAACACAATAAGTAGCACGAATAGAAGTTAGTAGTACATATCGTAAATTGAAACCCATTTTTAACAACAAAACAGGTGAAGTTTACATAAAATATACTTAGTGAAGCTCTGAAATATTGGTTTAGAAAATGTTGGCCGATGGGAATAATTTCCATACTTTTCTCTTTGCAGATGGCCAGATGGTAATAGCATATCAGCAGGTATGATTTATAAATTGCAGAATATGAGAAATGGAGTGTCAAAGTTCGTACTGAGGAAACAAAGTATACGGTAACGGGAGGGTAAAGGACAATATATAGAACGAGAGAGGAAAGATAAAAAATGTGAGCGAATAGGAATAGCTAGGAGTTGTATTTGGTGAAAATGGAAGGGATGAGGACGTCAGGAAGAAGATAAGGAAAGAGAAGAACAAGATTAAGACTATCTGTGTATTAACAACATATATTACTAGACAAAGAAGAATATACCCAATCATGAGGTATGTGTCATAAGTGTGGGCCATAGATAAAAACAGAGACCGCAAACTACTTGCTGCAGAGATGTCTAAGTAATGATGCTGTAGCTTAACATTACTGGTTCACGTAGGAAATGATATAATTACAGGGAGTATAACAGTTACAATCACCATTATAAATGAAATTAATTACAAGAAATTGAAATTGCACGAATGTTTGCCATGTATGGACAGGTAACGATACTGTTACCAGCATGGTCTAATTACAAAAACGTACCCGACTCACACGATAATAGTAGGTGGTGATTTTAATTTACCCTCGATCTGTTGGCGAAATTATATTTTCAAATCAGGAGGTAGGCATAAAACATCGTCCGAAATTGTACTCAACGCATTCTCTGAGAATTACTTCGAACAAGTAGTTCATGAGCCAACTAGAATTGTAAATGGATGTGAAAACACACTTGATCTCTTAGCAACAAATAATCCTGAGCTCATAATGAGCATCAAAACGGATGCAGGTATTAGTGAACACAGAGCTGTAGTAGCGAAATTAGAATATCGAAAGTCCCAAAGTTACCAAAAATAAACGCAAAGTATATTTGTTCAGGAAAGCAGATAGAAACAAAATACATTGCTTCTTGAAAGACAGCTTCCACTCGTTTCTAACACTAAACGTAGGTGTAGACCAGATGTGGCTCAAATTCAAAGAAGTGGTATCGACAGCAATTGAAAGTTTTATACCTAATAAATTAATAAAAGAAGGAGGCGATCCCCCTTGGTACACAAAACAGGTCAGGACACTGTTGCAAAAGCAAAGGAAAAGGCATACTAAATTTAAACGAACACGAAATCCCCAGGATTTGCGATTGTACTCAGAAGCTCGAAATTTAGCGAGGATTTCAATGCGAGATGCCTACAACATTTATCACAACGAAACTCTTTCTCGTAATTTGACTGAAAACCCAAAGAGATTTTGGTCATATGTTAAATATACTCGGGGAAAGTCACAAACAATACCTTCACTACGTGATAGTAATGGCGATCCTGCCGATGACAGCGCTACTAAAGCAGAGTTACTAAACTTAGCTTTTAGAAACTCATTCACTAAAGAAGACGAAACCAATATTCCAGATTTCGAATTACGAACAGATGCCGTAATGAATAACATAGAAGTAGATATCATCGGAGTAGTGCAGCAACTAAAATCACTTAATAAGAACAAGTCTTCTGGTCCGGATTATATACCCATTAGATTTCTATCTGATTATGCTGAAGCGATAGCTCCTTACTTAACAGTCATATACAACCGCTCTCTCATAGAAGGATCTGTACCAAAAGATTGGAAAGTTGCACAGGTCACACCTATATTCAAGAAAGGCAGTAGGAGTAACCCACTAAACTACAGGCCTATTTCATTGACGTAAATTTGCAGCAGGGTTTTGGAACATATCCTGTATTCAAATATTATGAATTATCTCGAACAGAACGATCTGTTGACCCAAGGTCAACACGGATTTAGAAAATATCGTTCATGCGAAACACAACTAGCTCTATATTCACACGAAGTGATGGGTGCTATCGACAAAGGTTCGCAAATCGATTCCGTATTTCTTGATTTCCAGAAAGCTTTTGACACCGTACCTCACAAACGGCTTTTAATCAAATTGCGTGGTTATGGTATATCGCCCCAAATTTGCAATTGGATAGGGGATTTCTTGTCAGAGAGGACACAGTTCGTGGTAATCAATGGTAAGGCATCGACTAAAACAGAGGTGATATCGGGCGTTCCACAAGGTAGTGTTATTGGTCCTCTGCTATTCCTTATTTACATAAACGATTTAGGGGAAAATCTAAGTAGCTCTCTTAGGTTGTTTGCAGATGACGCCGTCATTTACCGTCTAGTAAAATCATCTGAAGATCAAAACCAACTGCAGAACGATCTGAATAAGATATCAGTATGGTGTAAAAATTGGCAATTGACTCTAAATAATGAGAAGTGTGAAGTCGTCCACATGAGTACGAAAAGAAATCCGTTAAACTTTGTTTACAACATAAATCAATCAAATGTGAAGGCCGTAAACTCCACAAAATACCTAGGAATCACTATTACTTCAGACTTAAACTGGAAAGAACACGTAGATAATATCGTGGGAAAGGCGAACCAGAGACTGCGTTTTATTGGCAGAATCCTTAAAAGATGCAACAGAACTACTAAAGAAACTGCATACACTGCGCTTGTCCGTCCATTTTTGGAGTATTGCAGCCCAGTGTGGGATCCTTATCAGGTGGGTTTGACGGAGGACATCGAGAGAGTCCAAAGAAGGGCAGCTCGTTTTGTATTGTCACGATACAGGGGAGACAGCGTTACGGAAATGATACAGGATCTGGGATGGGAATCATTAGAACAACGGCGCTTATCGCTGAGGCGTGGGTTACTTGCGAAACTCCAATCGCCAACATTCTCCTCCGAATGCGAAAATATATTGTTGACTCCCACTTACATAGGTAGAAATGATCATCAGAATAAAATAAGAGAAATCAGAGCTCGAACAGAGAGATTCAGGTGTTCTTTCTTCCCGCGCGCTATTCGAGAATGGAATGGGAGATAAATAGTATAATTGTGGTTCGATGAACCCTCTGCCAGGCACTTAAATGTGATTTGCAGAGTATCCCATGTAGATGTAGATGTAGATGTAGATGGATTCGGATTCCACAACAAATACATAAGCGAGAGAGACCACGTAAGAAGTGGATAAATTGTATTCAAGAGGATACGAGGATAGGAAGAAGAAGTTTGGATACACAAGGACCGATAGGACCGATAGGACCGATGGCGTTTAGGATACAAGAAGTGGCAATGATGCTGCAAATACTTCTTATATTTTCGGATTTTTCTTTCATTATTAATTTTGAAATTTTCCGAATAAAAAAACATACGTATTACGTGGGAAGTATGGTATATTTTTAATGTGATCTACACCGGTTGGAAACGTGACCGCTCAGTCATACTCGTATGGTGGGAAGATTATCAAAAATTAGAATATGTTGGTCGTGTCCAACACGAGGCAGACTGACAGACAAATAACTAATGAATTACACCACTATTACGGGATGGCCATTAGAAATAATACTGAGGATTTGTTGAAAATGAAGCAGGCTGTATTGGCTACCTACTTCCACAGACTGGCTACTAATGGAAAACCAGTTCACATCCTATGCCTTCCTGGACCTAATTAATGATTCAATTATGGCACAGTTCATACAGCCATAAACATTCCATTCCAGCAGCAGTCATGGACGCCATAAAACCTGATTACAGAGACCTGCAAATCCTGAATTACTGAATAAGCGTCGCTCTCAAAATCCCAATAAGCCGTTGAATAATCTTGTGTGGACTTGCTTGTAAGCAATGTTTCTCTTGGAATGAAAACACTACAGCGGGGACTCAGTGATGCTGTTATTGATTTTAATGATAGAACACTGGTAGGGTGAAAGTGCTGGAACAAACTGCATCAAAGGACTTGAATGGAGCCGGGTCTGCACGGCCACTACGGTCGGGGGTTAGAATCCCCCCTCGGGCATGAATATTTGTGCCGTCCTTAGTATAAGCTAGTTCATAAGTAGTTTAGGGACTGATGACCCCGTAGTTAAGTCCCATAGGCTCTACAAACATTTGATTTGAATGGATGGATGGACAAGGTTCGCACTGATAAATCAGTGTGTACAGCACTATTGGCCACTAAAGAGTCAAGAAAAGAAGAAAGAACTTGCAAAAAGACCAGGAGGATAAACTACAGTGTGGTGTGACGAAAAAAAAAAAAAAAAAAAAAAAAAAAAAAACACAGCATATATTAAGCTAAAGCCTTTTGAAACTTTGGATGCCTTTCATGAACATATACATTTTCTTTTACATTTTCCATAAATCTCAGGAACCACTTCGAGTGGAGTGTTCAAATTTTCAAGGAGTTATGGCTTACATATCCTGAGTCTACTTAATTAAATGAAGAACATAATGTTACGTATAATTAAAATTATAAAGGATGACGTACAAAAATGTATACAAAATTTTAACTGTATTTTTAAAAATCTTAGAAGGATATAAAATGCAGAATGGCAATGGGTAGAAAAACGTTTTAGAAAAAGAGAAATTTCCTTACATGTAATACTAGCTGAATACCCGGAGTTGCCCGAGTATTTATTTATTTCTTCAAGCCTTTACCTTCTTCCTCTGTCCATCTAATTTTTCTAAAAACTTGTTAATTTATCAGAGATTATGTACGAAATAAGGCTGTCTTGCATAACGTACATAACTTCAAGTACAGTATGCAAACAAATAAAGATAGAAATCAAAATACAAATTATATGTAACGTTCATACATTCATTTAATTCACAACTTGACTATAAATAACATGGAACGAGATGACGCAGTGGTAACACACTGGACTCGAACTCGGGAGGGCGGCGATTGAGACCAGCCTCCAGCCATCCAGATTTTTATCTTTTCCGTGTTTTCCCTAAATCTCTCCAGGCAAATGCTGGGGTGATTCCTTTCAAAGGCCACGACCAATTTCCTTCCCCGTCCATACCCAAAATATCCGAGCGTTAGCTCCACCTCTAATGACCACGCTGTCGACAGGCCGTTAATCACTAATCTTCCATCCTTCCTGACTATAAACAATATTTCTTGTGATTGTCCTGGACATATTATCAATATTTTCTGTGGCGAGCACATCCCTGAGCAAGCAACATAAAGATGTACGTCTGAGAAAGATGGAGATTTCAAATATACTCCACAGTATTGAGTAGATTGCCTTGTGATTTATTAATCATAATAGAAAATGCAAGTCTCACTGCAAACTGCAAATTTAAAAGCCAGATATGTCGGAAATAATGGGTATTCGTTGGATTTACACTGTTTCATCGTCTTCCTTTCCTTGTAGCTATGTAGAAGGCTATTGCTTCTTCCTACAGTGGTATGCGCTTCACAGTTCAAAGTTTCTTCAAAGTTCTCAAGAGCACTGGCATCTTTCAGGAATTTCCTTATGCTCACTGGAAAACAGGAACGTCTTAGCAGTAACTAAGAAGTGTAATAAAACGTGGTGGCTGATGTGAAAAGTTTTTGCAGTATATATGATCCCACATATATTGAGTGATATGCTGTACATTTGTATAATTTTTCAGGTATATATTCATTTGTGTAAGTATTGTATGTCTGTAAAATCTGTTGCGTATACAATTATTAGTAAAGAGGTATTAGATTAAAAACTGGTGCGTGATGGGGCGATTTTCCATTAACGTTACTTTGTATGTACTCAAATCTCATGAAATACATGTCGTACTGTGATACAACGTCGAAGCTACATTCAGTTATATTTGTGTATACTGTCTGTAAAATTGCCTGTGGGTACAGTATGTAGTGTAGAAATTATAATTTGGAACGTTATACCCAATGCGTAGTTTTACTCCGTGAACAGTGGAAAAGTAATAAGCGAGAAACTACTTTCCTTTCATCATTTTGCTATGTTTATCAGCGAGAAAAATTTCCTAAAGATTTGAAATTACGTTTAAAGTTTGTTGCTCTCCTTCTCAAATAATGGACTGATAAAGTCACCACTATCACGTGTGACAAGACGGGAAAGTTTTCATTGTTTATGAGGACATATCACTGAACTATCGGCCCTATCGCAAAATCCTTTGTTAGCTGACGTCTTATACCTATGAACTACATTCGTGCCACATTTCAGCTTGATAGGTGAAATAGTGAGTGAGTGAGTACCCTTTCGCTCTTATATAGATAGAGATTAATGTAAGTGTAAGGAAGTACGTTCTGAAGGCATTTGTGTGAAGTGTTGCCTTGCACGGGAGTGAAATAGGGACGAAATATAGTTTAGACTTGTAGAGGATAGGGGCTTTTGAAATGTGGTGGTACAGAAAAATGCTGAAGATTAGGTGGGTAGTTCGCATAAGTAATGAAGAGGTACTAGACAAAATTGCGTAGAAAAGGAATGTTTGGCATACCTTGACTAAAAGAAGGGATCGATTGGTGGTACACATTCTTAGACATAGAGGAGTCGTAAATTTAGCATTGGAAGGAAGTGTAGACAGAAAAATAGCAGAGGAAGATCAAGAGACGTATGGAGTAAGTAGCTTGAAATGAATGTTGGTTGCCGTTCTCGTGAGGAGATCAAGAGTCTTGCGCATGATAGAGTAGATTGGAGAGCTGCATCAAACCAGTCTCCGGACTGAAGATCACAACAACAACAAAATTTATTTCCGAAAGCAGTGGACGAAAAGCACTTACGGTAGTTCCGTAGTCGCAGAAATAGTTTAATGTCCTGTAAAGGTTTGATGTCAATGTCTGCAGTGGCTGCTGAAATACAAGGAAACCAAATCACTAAAAATAACATTGGCGGGATAGGGCGCTCCAATCTCATTTAAAGAAATTCTCTCTACGTTCGGGTTTAGATAAAAGCTTCACCGCGGATCATAGATAAATTTCGATGTCGTTAGAAGTAATTGTTGGTCTTTATTTGCCTGGAGTGATATTGTTTGCTTGATTCGAACACATACCGTTGACCCCATTGATGAAGACATTCGCCTGGGGCTTTTGATTAAACTTATTTCAGAGTACGATAGAACTAGTCGTTATATCCGGTGACCACTAGACGGGATTGAAAGCACAAGCTCGTGATGCGACATATGAAACACAATTACTCCTCTCTACCCGCCGCAGACCCGACGCAGCTCACACGCACAGTTTATTTAAGGGTCGCACTCCAACAGTCAGAGAAATTACTAATTTGCTCAACTCTGCCTAAGAGTAAGTTGGGATACACACACTCGTTGTCTAAACGGAAAGAGATTTACTGACCCAAAATATAGTAACGGTACTATCCTGGTCATTTCCATTCCTTCTAATTAAATATTAAGTCAAACATTTTTCAAAACAAATAATTTTTGTCAATTTGATTAACTCAGCTATAAACTATAAGGTATCATCTTACAAGGAGACCACATGGGTGTCAGATATTGCAACTTTTTATATTTATGGTACGAGAAGTTCAGACCTCAAATAGTGAAATTACGAAATCCGATACCCATGTGCTGACCTTGCTATTGAAAAACAAATTTAAATTATTTAGATTATTCTATAATTAGTGCCGCATCTTCCATTGGTTTTAGTAGAGTCTTCCTCAAACTGTGAGAAACAGTGGTATTACTTTCATGTTTTATGAATATTGTGAAATCTATTGCATTCAGCTACACTGTGTAAGAGGAAGTTTAATAGGTAAGCATGATTCTAATGCTGCTAGTAGGATTTACGCCTCTGTGGCCATTTTGACATTTAAGTTTTATGCACTCCCTTTACGTGATTACTTTAGATCTGTTTCGTTATTGTAATTTGGTTTTCCTGGTGGTGACTGAAATTAGCACATAGATCATTATTCTGTCTGCTTCTACTGGCTGATCAGGGATACTACAAGATTTAAGGGATGATGGAATAGATCAAATGTATCAATTTTAAGTCAGAGACATTGGTCCGGAAATACCTGAGTGGAAACGTATAAGTGAAAGTCGTTCTGCTCCAAAAATTGTTTACGGCTGTGGTACTAAGATTGGAGCATACCTCTTTTTTTCTGGGTTCCAACTTGATGAAACCTAATATCACATTGATCTGTCTGGATCAGGCATTACCTGAACTGTTGGATTGGAAGGATAAATTCGGTTTCGTACCCAGCGTGTTCATCTTAGCTGACCGCACGTTGTTTCTACGGGTCGAGCCATGTGACAAGTATTGTGTACGAGGTGCCTTTTAAAGACGGACAAAAATTATCGCAATTGAAACGACACAAGGGGGATATTAAAACGTGTCCGACAGAACTTCCTGCGACGACGGCGAGTTTGCAATGACACTAGATACACCATTCTGGACTCTCGAACATAAATATACACGAGCCGCTAGTGGTCCTATAGGAGATATTATCTCATGGTATTTGGAAGTATTCAGGGGCAATACTGAATCTCGTGAACAGGTTTTGAATGTAGAAGTAGACTATTTTAACACTGCTCGAGGGAAAGACGGTAATACATCCCAATCTAGATTATGGTGATGCTATTCTGCAAGGACTGTCACACGAAAATTCACGTAGACTGGAGCTATCGATGAATTGTAACTTACGTTTCTACGACCATATCAGTCCCGCATACCAGCAATTATCATTGAAACGTGCAGATAAGCGTCGAAGCTATCATACATTATGTTTGCTGCATCGATTTCTCAATCATTGCAAACCTTCATACTTATACTCAACGATTATATTACTATCTGAACAGCACAGTAGAAACACACGCTCTCACCAAAATAAAACTCTCTCTATACCATCTCATAACACTACAATCTTGTCTAAATCATTTTCTGTATCGGGATCACGTCTGTGGAACAATCTTCCTCAAAAGTTAAGAGAGATAAAATCAATTCAAAACTTCAAGAGAGACAACAAAAGACAGCTAAGGGTTCACCTTCTGTCACAATAGCCATCTTTTTCTCCACTTACCAGTCTTACCCCATAAATGTTTCCCTTTCCTGTCGTCAGCAGAGATCTCTATTCATATATATATATATATCTCCACTTTCTCACATCCATTGGCACTGTCACTTTTCAATCTTCTCCTCTTTCACTAATCTTTTTCTCCCTTCTGTTTACATTAAACTTAATTCAAATGTGTTAAACATCTATCTCCACGTAAATATCTCTTGTTATTATTACTATTACTTCGATTTTTGTGTTAGTATTATTAGTATTATCATATATTGTTATTATTAATATTATTAATACAGTGTTTTTTGTAATTAAACCGTTTATGTTGTTCCTTTATGTTGAGCAGATGTAAGAGAGGGCCCTATGGCCCTAATCTGGTCAGCTTAAATAACCAAACAAATAAAATAAATAAATTTCATCTCACATCTGTTTCCGGAACAGGTTTCCCTATCTCACGTTGATAGTCGATTTCATCATCTCTATTATCGCGAATGAACAAGCTCTCCATAAAGGTAGTTCAGTATTATTACCCCAAAATTTTGTAGTTACTCACACTCATTTTTAACTCGTAAATTCAACTTCAAGCCGAGTAAATGGCTACAGTGGTCAAAACCAGCAGCGAAGCTCGCAGTCGTACCGAGAACGTTCGTCCGATTAGCTATTCACAGAATCCCAAAACCGCCTTGTAACAGTAACACCAAGGAAATCGGATGGGAGAGGCCGGTAAGCAGCGAGCAGGCACCGCAGGTGGGAGGTCACGGGTTCGTGGCCCAGGTCCGGATCCTTCATCCCGTCACGCTGCCAGCCTCTTCCCGGAAGACATAACCGGCCTGTGTTGCGACGACGCCCGCCATTCACGTCCGTCTAGTCTGAGGCCATCTCCCAGACAAGGACCACCTGCTGGCGGGCGTCCGCATACTAGAAAGGCTGTGTCACTCTGCCCGCTTCCGTTTCGTTCTATTTGTATCTAGGCTACAAACTGGGTCAGTACCAGAAGATACGACGTTAGTACCTCGAAGAAACCACCTAAATTACAGCGTCAGTTAGTCGAGATAGTTACATGATGTACACCACATGTACAGTGTACATTGTACACCCAGCCTTTCATTGGTGGGTAGATACTGCAGGGCTACCGAATTGCAGGAGTGCCTATTTCTACTTTTTATCCGCTTTTGAAACATTCCCAGACATTCTCTTTACGTTTAAGTACCAGACGAGGTAGTAGATTATCTACATCTGCATGGAATACTCTCCAAATCACATTTAACTGCATGGCAAAGAGTTCATCCAACCACCTTTATAATATTTATCTCCCATTCCATTTTCCAATAGCGCGCGGAAAGAAATAACACCTTAATCTCTCCGTTCGATCTTTGATTTCTCGTATTTTATTATGACGATCATTTCTACCTAGTTGTTTTTCGCATGAACGACATTTTCTAAATTCGTGTTGACATTGGGTCAATAGATCACTCTGTTCGATAAAATTCGTACTATTTGAATACAGGATATGTTCCAAAACCATGCTGCAGATTGACGTCAATGAAATAGGCCTGTAGTTTAGTGGGTTACTCTTACTGCCTTTCTTGAATATAGGTATGACCTGTCCAGCGTTCCAATATTTTGTTACAGATCCTTCTTTGAGAGAGCGGTTGTATATGGCTGTTAAGTAAGGAAATATCGCTTCAGGATAACCAGATAGAAATCAAATGGGTATACAATCCGGACCAGAAGACTCGTTCTTGTTAAGTGATTTTAGTGGCTTCACTACTCAGATGATATCTACTTCTACGTGACTCATTATTGCCTCTGTTCGTAATTCGAAATCTGAGAGATCACAGAGAATATAAAAAAGGACGTCCTGGTTCATAGTTATCCTTTTTTTATATTTTACTTATCCATTTTTATTATTATAAATGTTTAAATGTTTGTATTGTCTATGGGACTTAACTATGGGGTCATCAGTCCCTAAACTTACAAACTACTTATGAACTACTTACGAACTAGGACGGCACAAATATCCATGCCCGAGGGGGGATTCGAACCGCCGACCGTAGTGGCCGTGCAGACCGTGACTGGAGCGCCTCAGTCTCCTCGGCCACCGCGGCCGGCTATTATTATTATTTTAGTTAAAACTCTTACGAATGATTTGATAGTTTCTCCAGGAATTCCTCTCCTGCGCCAATCTGTTCATTTCAGAGCAGCATCCTAAGTCGTCGCTAATTAATTGCTGGTTGTATTCAAAATGCGGGCTCATCAGTCCCTAAACTAACAAGCTACTTATGAACTATCTTATTTTAAAGACAACAGAAACATTCATGCCCGAGGAAGGATTCGAACTTCCGACGCGGGAGACCGAACGTTCCGTAACATATACATCTACATAGATACTCTGCAAATCACATTTAAGTGCCTATTAGAGGGTTCATTAACCACTTTCATAACTTTTCCCTACCGTTCCATTCTCCAATAGCGCGCGGGAAGAAAGAACACCTAAATCGTTCAGTTTTCGATCTGATTTCTCTTATTTTATTGGTATGGTCATTTCTTCCTAAGTAGCAAATTTTTTTCGCATTCAGAAGTAAAAGTCGGTGATTGAAACTTCGCAAACAGATCACGCCGCAATGAATAACGTCTTTCTTTTAATGATTTCCACCCCAATTCGTGCATCATTTCCGTGACACTCCCCCCCCCCCCCCCCCGTAACGTGATCAAACAAAACGAGCTGCCCTTCTCTGAACCTTCTCAATGTCTTCCGTCAGTCCCACCTGGTGAGGGTCCCACAAGTGGTAACAGTAATCCACGAGAGGACGCACAAATGTGGAGCTGGTGCATCTTCGAAGCCTTCTGCCAATGAAACGTAACCTTTGGTTCACCTTCCCCACAATATTTTCTGTGTGTTCTCTCCAGTCAAAGTTGTTCGTAATTGTAACTCCTAGGTATTTGGTAGAATTTACGACCTTAAGGTTTGACTGATGTATCGCGTAATTGAAGTTAGCGGATTTCTTTTAGTGGTCATGTGTATTACTTCACACTTTTCTTTATTTAGTGCCAATTGCTAATTTTCCCACCATGTAGAAATTTTGTCTAAATCGCTTTGCAGTTGCTTTTGGTCCTCTGTTGACTTCACTAACCGATAAACGACAGCATCATCCGTGAACAGTCTAAGGGAGATATTCAGATTGTCTCCTAAATCGTTTATAAACACGAGGAAGAATAGGGGACCTATAACGGTTCCCTGTGGAACGCAAGATATCACTTCTGTTTTACTCGGTGACTTACCGTCAATTACAACGAACTGTGTCCTTTATGAATCCAATCGCACAATTGCGGAGATATTCCATAAGCACGCAATTTCATAAGAAGCCGCTTGTGGGGTACGGTGTCAAAAGCCTTCCTGAAATCCAGAAATAAGGAATCGATTTGAGGTCCCTTGTCGATGGCACTTAACACTTCATGTGAATAAAGGGCAAGCTGTGTTTCGCAAGAGTAATAGTTTCTGAATCCGTGTTGACTATTGGTTAATAGGTCTTTCTCTTCGAGGTAGTTCATAATATTCGAACAAAGTATATGTTCCAAAATCCTACGGCAAATCGACGTCAATGAGATTGGCCTGTAATTTTGGGGCGCTACAGACTGCTCGGCTACTCCGGCACGGTTATCTGTATTCCAGCATTTGTCGTCCCAACAGATTTACCACTACAGCTTTTTCTCTGGTACGAAGAAAGTTATTCCCAGATGTATTGCATGTCCGGATATCCTGTTCGTTCTTCTTGTCACTATTTTCCTTGCGTTTCTCACTGTTGATGTTTCAATTCCATACAAAACTATGTTTCAAATGTATTCGTCTCGGCCATGAATGGTTTTTTCTAGTATTTTTATATCCTCACATAATCTGCTGTGGGATATTTTGATTCTAATTGTGTGGATTCCTTAACAATACGTTATCATAAATTTTGATGTCAACTATCTCGATATTTTCATTTCTACTATTTCTCATTACTTTTGTCTTTTTTGGTTTATTGTCAATCCGTATTCTATTCTCAGTTGGCCATATTGTACCACAGATCCTGTAATTCTTCTCCATGAACACAAGTGACAGCCAGTCCATTTCGTCATTGCTTCTTCGATGTGTATATTGAAAAGTAGAGGCGAAAAACTGATTCCCTGTCTTGCACATTTTCCAGTTAAAGGACTTAGTTCTTGGTATTCAGTACTGTTATTCCCTAGCTAGGCACAATGTTAAAATTACCGGTACCTGACACTGCAGCATCAGGAGAATTATATGTGAAAGTTGATGAACACTCCTGTTAGTGTCCTTTATCTGTTGATTACCGGTTTCAGAGAACAAGCCATCAGGAACTGCTGCAAAAGGTTCAAAAGCATAGAACATACCTGGTATAAAATACGTTATTCCTTTGAGGAAACATTGCACTTTTCCGCAATTGGTGATTTTCTATTCCTTTCAGTGGTTGACCACAAATGTAAATAAATGTTCAAATGTTTGATAAGCTTATGGGACTTAACTGCGGGGTCATCAGTCCCTAAATTTACAAATTACTTATGAACTAACTTATAATTAAGACAGTACAAACATCCATGCCCGGGGATTCGAATCCCCGACGGGGAACGACCTCGCGCTTCACAAAAAAAAAAAAAAAAAAAATCAAACCCTTTCGTAGCCTCATATTAAGATGGTGACTTGTTATCTTAATCCGTTAATCAATAAATAGAGAACTTTTAATTAAATTACTATCTAAGCTGTCTCTTCCTGCTGGAAGTTTTAAAGTTTTCGTCTCTCTTCATTATTGTATATATTTTATGTTATCCGTCTTTGACTATTACATTTTCGAATGTTTCTGTAGGCAGAGAAATCCTATGAACGTGTCTCTGTTTTTCTTCAGTATTGCATCCGTTACCAGGCGTAATGTAAGGGCAACCTTTCCTATACCCAAACATGGTCTACTGACTGATCCTCAATTTTCTTTTCCACTGTCTCATGTAGTATTCTCGACAGCAGCATTTATTCGTGAACTGTTAAACTTATTGCACCATAAACCTCACACTTATCTTTTCTTACTATCTTCTAATCTTTGATATGTTTCCCAAAGCTTAGTGGTCCAACACCGGCTAAGATTTCAGAAATTCCAATATAATTTTTACTCTGATCTCTGCCTTATTTGAATTCAAGTCATCGAGAGCTCTTTTCAATTATGGCACTAGCAGTTACCATCTTTGTATTTGTGTTCAGCAGTAGAATCCCACTGCACGAGTGTCCAGTTATCAGGAAGTTGCATGGCAGTCCAAATTACCCAGGTGTCTTACTCTGTAGCCTCTCTCTCTCTCTTTAGAAAAATTAAATAAAAATAAAAAATCTGGACGCAAAACTGAAATCCCGAAAATATGCCCTTTACAAATTATCCGGAACTATTTAACGATTTAGGAAGCTGATGCAGCTCCACTGCTGAATACTGCACATCGATGTGGTTAAACAGCCCACACGTTGGAAATGTAGGTGAGTGCGAAACGAGACAGTGAGAGTAATTGCTGGAGCTATTAAAACCAGGCCACGCCAATAATAACGTCTAACGGCCTTATATACTCGTACGACGAAACAACATATTTATAAGAGATTTTAAAAAGAGCCCTTGTAACGCAGCCCTGACAATCTATCAGGACCTTACTGATTTTGGAAGACAAATCCAGAACACCCCCCCACCCCCCCCACCCCTTTCATTGTGAAGGCTGCACAGCAGCTTCTGAGTCAAATCTATAAGGCGCTGAAACCTGGCGAACCAGAGCCAATCCAAGTCGGCATACTTTATATCACACTCTTAACCAACCAGCGTGCTTTCACCTTCCAAGGAAAACCTGGGTAACACTAATCAGAATTACAGGGAGGCCGATGTGGATCTTTAGTGTACAGATGAACCCTGGGAGCGACTGCAGTACACCAGGACAAAACATCCACCACACTGTCACTAAGTGTCCACTTAGGGCGTTCACCGGCATTGATGACGACTTCTTGAGGGCACCACCACAAGTTACGGAATGGCTGCGGAATCGAAGTGTAGAACTGTGACTATGAAAATACTGAAATTTAATCGTTATACTATCCTACTGTTTTATAATTCTACTTAGAAATTTATTGTTGTGTGTTCACGTCAATGTTTAGTTTACATTACTTTACGCTGCTCCAAATGGAGTGTTTCATGCCTTAAAGTAAATAAATAATTCCCACTGCATTCTTAATGCTACGATACTTGCTTTCAATTTCCCATAAGGCTGCTTTGACTCCATGGTATTCTTAGTCAGTCATTCCAGTCGTCATTTACTTTTAGATTGCCCATTTGTTTCCTTCAGAAAAAAATTGCTTTCCTAGCATATTTGATGTTGTCCATAGTAGTTTTACGTTTACCTTTCTTGTACCTACATTTCTCTTTCGAAATTTGTTTTGTGATATGTCCACTGTTTTTCTGTTAGGTTACCTTCTTTGACATGCCTTACAGAGGTGTCTGAAAGGTTAGTAAAACTCGTCATTCCTCAGTACTTCAGTATCCTAATTTCTTCCACATTAATTATTTCGAATGGTTTTCCGAAACCTGAGTCTACCCATGACGGTAAACTAAGAAATTAATGTCTATGTTACAAACAAAAAATTGCTTATGCATGACCACCTCTCCTGGATCTACCATTGCTTCTTCATTTAGTTACAGTTGAACGGCTCACTGGACTGACAGTCTACTCGACAACATTCAAAAATAAGCAAAATTTTCAGCCCTCAGACGGAGAAACACACCTTCAGGCAGCTAATGTTACAATTATGTTGGTTTGTTTAGCCTACTGGAGTTAAATTTCATGGGGACGTGTGTGTTCTTCTACGAGGTAACCTAAGCCACATACAAAGCTAATAAATTTCGTCCTTCCTTTTATCCTGTCACCACCGGCTTCAATACCCACTGCCAAAACGTCTCCCGCTGCAAGATATGCTACTCCGTAATGAATCTTGTCACACACTGAATCTATACACTTTCGCAAAATAAATATTAGTACTCTCGAGATTTATTGTTGAAACAGTATCAAATATTACATTCAGTGATCAAGACTAAAAGTTGTACTGAAGTATCAGGAATCAATTTCATGCTGAAACACCCATATATGAAATTTGGTAATTTTGAAGATGTGTTACATAGTACGGCGGCAGCCTCCATACGACATACATGTTATAATTTTCCCAAATGTGTCATTATTTTAAAGGATGTGGTTAGGCAGGAACCTAAGAGTACAGCCTAAATTGTTGCAAGTGAACAAACTACTCTTAGGTTCCTGCCTAACCACATACTTTAAAATAATTATATTCGTAAAAATCATAATCGCTTACAATACAAAAGTGTTAAGATGTTATCCAAATGGCACTGCGATAATTATGTTTACTCGAAACAATTTAAGCTGAACTCTTAGATTTCTACCTAACCACATCCTTTAACATCACGACATATTAGTAAAAATTCGCTTGTTCGGTAAAAATACTGTCGATAGGAACGGCTTCAATATATATATATATATATATATATATATATATATATATATATATATATATAGTTTGGTCGCCACCGCCGTGCTATATATATAACATTTTCAAAATTACCGAATATCTTAAGTTTGCGCGACCGGTTTCAATGCTTCATTTATACCATCTTCAGGTCCACGTTGTGTAACTGTCATTAATGGCACATTTCAGCAGGGTAGAAATTAATACCGGTAGCTATAAATTTCTTCGTCTATTCATGTCACAGTCTCAACGACGACTGATGAACTAATTATATTTGAATATGGTGTAAGCTCCACGGATGGCAATGCATGCGCCTTTCTGACATGTATTCTATTTTACAGGTGGCTCAAAATGTCTTGGCAAACATTACCCCACGCATGCGCGGCATGTTCGACAAAAGTTAAGAGTCGAGGAGTAGCGTGTGTCATTTATCGTGTCCTTGTATCTATCGGAGACAAGTCCGAAGATTCTGCTGGCGTGGGAAGTTGCTACACGTGTTGCAGAGCGCGATGAGTTTGACGCGCAGTGTATGGCGATTAGATTAGATTAGATTAATACTTGTTCCATAGATCATGATGTGGAACGTGTCAGTTTAGTAAATGTTGTCTACACTTGACAATCAATATTTTAAAGATTTTTTATTACATTTTAGTTGTTTTTTTATTTTATTTTCAATTTTTTAATTTTTACATTTTTTTTTCAAAAAAATTCATCTACATTGTAGAAGGAATTGCCATTCAGAAATTTCTTTAATTTCTTTTTAAATACTAGTTGGCTATCTGTCTGACTTATGATGCTACTTGACCAAAGACTTTTGTAGCTGCATAATTCACCACTTTTTGAGCCAAAGTTAGAATTAACCTTGAATAGTTCTCCTAGTGTTGTATCTATGCACACTGCTATTACTTTTGAATTGGGTCGGATTGTTAATAACAAATTTCATGAGTGAAAATATGTATTGTGAAGCTACAGTGAAGATCCCTAAATCCCTAAATAAATGTCTGCAGGATGCTCTTGGGTGGGCTCCAGCAATTATTCTGATTACACGCTTTTGTGCAATGAATACTTTTTCACTCAATGTTGAATTGCCCCAGAATATGATGCCATATGAAAGCAATGAATGGAAATGGGCGTAGTAAGCTAATTTACTGAGATGTAAATCACCAAATTTTGCAATGACTCTGATAACATAAGTAGCTGAACTCAAACGTTTAAGGAGATCTTCAATATGTTTCTTCCAATTCAGTCCCTCGTCAACGCAAACACCTAAAAATTTCGAATATTCTACCTTAGCTACAGATTTATGTTCAAAGTATAAATTTATTGATGGAGTCAAGGCATTTACTGTATGAAACCATATATACTGGGTTTTATCAAAGTTAAATGCGAGTCAATTTGTAGAGAACCACTTAATAACTTTCTGAAAGATATCATTTACAAATTTCATTAGTTAATTCCTGTTTGTCAGGTGTGACAGCTATACTTGTATCGTCAGCAAAAAGTACTAGCTTAGCATCTTCGTGAATGTAGGTTGGCAAGTCATTAATATATATTAAGAACAGCAAAGGACCCAAGACCGAACCTTGTGCTACCCCATTTTTGATAACGCCCCAGCTAGAGGAATTAAATGTTTCATCTATATCATTTCACCTGCTTATTTCAACTTTCTGCACTCTTCCAGTTAAGAATGATTTGAACCATTTGTGCATTGTCCCACTCATATCACAATACTTAAGCTTATCTAAAAGAATCCCATGATTTACATAATCAAAAGCCTGTTATAACTATTATACTGTTGGTTTGACAAATAACCTTCCTGTTGCAAGAAGGGAAATGAAACGGGTCCAACAACATTCAGCACGTACTGAGCGCTGGTCAGCATTCCTTCTATAACAAACAAATGTCACGAGAGACGTAGCTTATCGCACACCAGACCATAATGCCTGGGGTCAGTGCGTGTAGGGCGAATGCACTCCACGAGCCAGCGCTCGCCAGATTTACGTCGTAAACGATCGTTACTCGGTGGCAGACAGAATCTGCTCTCAAGCCGGGAGACACTGCCTGCTAGTTAAATGTACCAGACAACCACTTCTTTAATTTCGTGTAACATGTAACTATCCTATGGACTCACTATGTATGTGTTACACCCTGTGATCTTAACCTTTGGGTAATGATGCAGGGTAGCCATTTTTGTTACACGAACGGCGTGCCTATTTTACTGTTACAATTTTCAAATGCTCCTGATGATGAGACATATGTCTTGAAACACAGATAGCGAGGTATCTATGGCTGCCGCTGCCTCTTGCATCCCAATTTCCATCGATTTTGGTCGTACCAGTCTCCTTCATTAAGACCTCTCGCCGCCACTGCTTCGCTGACGACATCTTTCCAGCATCTCGCAGGTCTGTCACGCCTTCTTCTTTGAGGAGGAGTCCATTGCCATATTCGTTTTGGCCATCTTGTGTCTGGCATATGTTGCAGATAGCCATACCAGAGCAGATGCTTTCTCTCTATGCATTACTACTGCTCCGTACTTGGTAATACTTTCAATAACTGGATGGTAGATGACTTTTTTGTGGGGGGGGGGGCTAATGTTGTTATTCCATTTAGTTATTTTATGGCTTGCCTGTCCTGGCAAATTGTATTGCTTATATCATCCATACTCTACCGTCGGACGACAATGTCACTCCCAAGTACTTCAAGTTAAGACATCCTTTAACAATATCAGCATTGATTTGTATGCCATTAACCGTATTCTCTCATACCTACAGATATTCTATTTTACCTATGTTGATGAAAAGACCCCATTACTCATATTCTTCTTTCAATTTGCGTAGCGTGTAATTAGTATCTTCCTCGTCCCCAGCTACTGACACTTGGTCGTCAGCAAAAAATAAAGTGAACAAGATTTCATCATCAATGCGGATACCCATTCCTCCGCATTTCCTTTTCCAGGATTTAAATCCCTCCTCTAGGTAGATCTCAAACAACGTAGGGGCGAGTGTGCATCCGTGGCGTAGTTCCTTTGTCACGTCAGATGATCGCGATATCTGATTTCTCATTTTTACCGTCACCGTGCAGCCTTTATAAAACTGTTGGACAGCTTTCACGTAGCTAGATGACACGTCATTATTCATGAGACTTGTCCACAACTCGTGTAACTGTGTCATAAACTTTTTCCAGGTCTACAAAGACCAGGTGGGTGACAAGGCCCCTTGGTTTTCTCCAAGAGGTTTTTGAGTGTAAATACTCCGTCAGTCAGGAGCGAACAGATCTGAACCAATTTGCTCTTCAGATTCAGTTATTTCTGCTTCTATCATCTTTTTTAGGATACGGCCATAGACTCTTGCTGTGGATGACATTACACTAATTCCTCGATAGTTTCCACAATTTCTTCTGTTTCACTTTGCAAATATTGTTGTAATTGTGGCCTTTTGCCACTCCTTTGGAGGTGTGCCACCTCTGAGACATTTGTCAAAAATTTGTCAAATATCTGAAGGAGTTTCAGCAGTGCTGCTTTATACCTTTAACAAATAAATGTTTGAATTAACAACTGTTGCGGATTATATTATTGAAGATGAAGTCATTGGAAGACCCCTGCAAGAATATTGAACCATGTTTCCGGTATATCTGTGCATAATTGCGAAAGTGTTAGCGATGCGGTACAAATTGATCTTCGATTATGGCTCGCAAATGTTCCATGCGATTAATGTCTGGCTATCTGGATGGTCATATAAGTCTCACAAATTGTCCGAAAAGTTCTTCAAACGAACCTCGAACAATTGTGGCTAGCCTACTCTTGAGTGGTAGTGACTTCTGTCATCATGGAGAATAAGTATGCAGATTGCAGTCTGGCCACTATTTGCTGCTGCCAAGAGCAATTCTTCCATTTACCAGAACTGCCTGGTGATATATATTTCATCGAATTAAAACCTCTTACCTTTGCGTTCGAAGATAAGATGTCCATCAAAAGGAAGGGGGAACAGTTGTGGCAAGAACAATGGAATCATCTGCTTTCGAGTGTACAAGAGAGACGTTGAAGCATTTCCAGCAAAGTCGTGGGCTGATACAGTTCCTCACCGGCCATGTTCCCTATGCCACATATATGTCGTTTTAGGAAATGGGCGACACCCTTGTGACTATTGTGCCCCAGAGGGAACACCGGATCACGTCATAAATGCCCCACGTACAACAGCGTTGCTGCCTGCCTAACTCCCAAATTTTAACACTCATTTCCTGGTCACACAACCAGATACTTTTCAGACCTTGGAAAAGTGGCCAATGCGATCTCCAACAAGATACGACAGGACTTCCTCCGAGATCTGCAGTACGTTACTCTTCACGGACTGAACACGCACACCCATGCGATGCCGCCAGGGTGTGGACTGGCCGCCAGCATCTGTTGCAATCTGCCACCCTCGGATTCTGGATGCGGCTACCGGCTTTGACTGTAGGTTTGTAATTTTCTCCAATCAAGAATAATATGTACATGTGGCGTCTATTCTGAAAGAATGTGATATTCCTGGCCTGTGGCCACTTAATATTTCTGGCCGCTGGCCGTTTCTTTGCTAACATTGTACGTGCCTTAAACGCAGAAGAAAGACAGCAGTGCAGCATATGTTGAAATGTGGGGTGGGGAGCAGTAGCATATGGCGCAGTAGGTGCTGGTTCCCGTGGGAAAGCCCGCCTATGTTACTGGTGCTCTCCTCTCATTGGCTGCTGCATTTCACGTCACGTGATTTCTTTTGAAATTACTTTTGTTTATTATAAACTAAATATTAATTATTCAGAGCTGAGAATTTATTATAAATATCTCTCAAGTACAGGCTAGATTTGGACAGTTTAAAAAGTTTAAGTTGCCTTCTCTTATTGTAACAAGAGAAGAGCGTCAGGTGCCCTCTCGCTACGCGCCGCAGTTTCAGTCTCGAGCTGACCATACGGGCCGGACCGCGCCGGTCATGAGTAAAGATTTTTGCGTAAATGTGATAACAGTCGAGGTCTCAACATGAACTACGAGGAGCATAGGCCGTATCATATTAACAATAGTTGCTAATTTTTTTATTATTTATTTAATAAATGGCATCCCTGACAATCAAAAATCTGTACTGTACTGTAGGGCGGTACAAACGCACACTGCTACGCAACAGCATCCGCAAGGATGTGGAGGTTTCAGGGGATTTGTGGTAGGAAGCAGTACTAACTTCTCCGACCGCAAGTAAAACCCTAGGAAGCTTGTACATGGCATCCCTTGTGGGGAACAACGTTTCGGAACGAAATATATAGATACAGTGAGGCGATAAACGGTGGAAGTGATTCGCGAACTGTTAGACAACAAGAATTTTTCAAATAAAGTGACTGTTAGCCAGTTGATGTACGCGAGTGAAGCAAGTGTAAGTGTTGTGTTCGCGGTCCATTGGATTACGTAACTTCAAGAATCGACGAGCTACAGAACGGCGGCGTCGCAACACTTCACCGGCCACGTCGACGGAACAGCCACGCTCAGCGCCATAGCAGACAGAAGAGGGGTGCGGCGCCTGAAAGGAACGGCCGTAAACATCGCCAGCAGCGGCAGACGACGACTCCATCTATTAGCGGAGCTACAACCACCAGCCTTCACGTCGCAACAACTGCACATCACGACGCGAGGAAAAAACAGGAGTAAGTGCCAACTCCTGTAAATTATAATTAATTGTGTATGTCTGTTAATGAAATTTGGAAATTAAAAACTAGCGTAAAAAGTATATTAGAAATGGAAAATGAGGGAAAGACTAGGTATTATCTCAGAAGTAGGGACGGAGAATGTGTTCAAAATACAGGTAATGATCATTCAGGTCAACTACCTCAGATGCAGGGTGACAATGTCAGTCCATATTTTGTAGCGAATATGAGTGAACTGCAATCTAATATTATCCCGGATATGGAGATTAATCAGATCAATAGCACACATAATGTAGAACAAAGTGCTGTTGAAAATTTTGTAAGTGACGTGCAGAGAGATACACAAGTTTGTCAATCTGTCGCTCCTAACCATACTGACGTGGTAAATCTGGATGCAGCTGTCAGAGAAGATTTGTCTGGCGCCTGCATAACAGAGGAGCAGATGGAGGTATCAAGTGACAGAAGCCATAACACAGCTTCAGCTGATACGTTGCCAGTAGAAAGTAGTGGAGAGAAGGAAACTGGTATTGATAATAATATTATATCAATGCTTAGTGATATGTTAGCTAAATTAAATCATAACATGCTTGCTAAGTTGGATCAAAACAAAGAAGAACAAAATCAAAGCATGAATAATTGGGCAAATGAAATTAAAACAGAACAAAATCAGAGCACGAATAAGTTGGTGAATGAAATTAAAGAACAAAAACAAGGCATGAATAAGTTAGTAGCAAAACTTGACCAAAACATAGGAAGATTAGACCGTGTGATAGAGGAAATACGTACACCAATGGCTAGTGTAAATAATAAATTCAAGGGCCTAGAAAACAGGGCAATTAATAATGAAGAAAAAACAGACAAGTGTTTTAAACAATTAGATTTGAAAAATAGTAAAAATGACGTTGTGCACAGGACGGACTCTGAAGTAAGTGAAATTAACGAAAGATTATAGGTTAATAGTGACAAGCTGTATACAGTTACAACTAATGTAGAGTGTTTGAGAAAAGAACAGGCTAGCGTTAGTATAACATGTAAAGATGGATATCTGTCACAGCAATCAGACATCGAAAAAATGAACAGAAATGTAGCATTAATTGACAATAAAGTGTCACAGGAAGGCACATCATGTACAAGTAATGCAAATGCACTTCACAGTAAACTAACAGAGATGGAGCAGAAACTGAATGAGCTGCCCGATTCATGTAATTTAGTGGAAAATATTAGTACCAATAAAAATGAAGCTTGAGAGAAAACTTGAAGCGTGGGTGGAACAAGAACGTAAGGAAGGTATAAGTAACACAGTTGATGTTGCAAATAATACTTATTCAAACAAATTTCACAATTTTTCAAAGACAGGTAGTGTACATCCTGTTGCTTTCATGAGGCAGTTCGATAGTGTTATTCCTAATAACATGACAGAACAACAAAAGATGAAAATCGTTGTGTGTAGGTTTGAATTTGCAATTTCGTGGGGAACAGGAGCTATAAACATCTGTAAAACATATCAGGAATTTGTCACTGCATTTCTCAAGCAGTATTGGTCTGAAAGCACACAAAATAATATACACACTGAAGCCCGCATGAAAGACTACAAGTACAAATTTAAAGTCAGGCCCAAAATAATTGAGGAACTTGGTTCAGAAGTTTCATGGAGTCAAGATATTAACAAGCACAGACTTGACTTCTAGCTTCTGGCAAAACCTTGTAAAGGAAAATTGTTGCAAATACACTGCTTTTACATATGGTAGAAGGTGTTGTTAGTTCAGAGTGTTGCCTTTCGGTCTGAAAATATCAACATCTGCCTTCATACACAAAATAGGTACAAATACCTCAGGGGGCAATAGCTCTCTTTGCTTTGCCAGGTAACTGACGCCTACCAGGTACCCTAGTTAACTAGCAGCTTATTTCCTTTCCTTTCATGCTGTTAGTTCTTCCTCTTACTATTCAGTCTGATCTTTTTTCTATCGTCTTTACTTTCTTCTCTATCCAAACACCAGATAGGACGAAAACACTAATTTAGACGAGTAAATAAAAACAGGATTTGACATGAGTAAGCTGGAATACGAGATTTACAGACTTAATACGTACTGAATTTGGCTCAATGTGGGTATGAAACAATTATGGAGTATGGTAAATATTGTAACTCAGCAGTAAACATCTGCATAGCACGAGTTACCTTTTGCAAAGTTAAGTGGCATCACAGATCTTCTCAGAACGAAACATAACATTGAAAATAGCTGACTACGTTATTGAAGGATTTTTTACTTAATTTATTCCAAGATTGTTTATGCTGATTATTATAAGATAATATATGACGCTGAGAGGACGGCGCAACAACAGGTGAGTGAGCTTAATGAAAATGACTGTTGGACATAGGCAATGTAAACAGGTTTTATTATGAATGATATGAGGAACGAGGTGTATGGTCTGCTATGTGTAGTTTTAAGCAAGTATAGAGAAGGTGGTAAGTAGGGTCAAGTACAGGTGACTGATAAATTCGGCCTGGAAATAGGCTTATTATTGAGAATGTAGTGAAGTGGTAAGAAAGGGTCAAGTACAGGTGACTGGTGGATCCGGCCTGGAAGTCGACTCATTATGATTATATATATGGTATTTTAGGCGGCAGTGAAGTCGTCATTTGTGAAATATTGAAAATAGGTAGGGGATGCAGTGTGTGCCTCACTCTACATTTTTTAAATTAGAAATACACAGTAGCAGAAATGGCACCAATTTTTTGAATACATTTGTCCTATGCTCTTACACAGACACACCTATGATTAAGTATATGAATAAATTATATGATATTTTTTGACCTGTTTCGCCTCCATATAAACCTCAGGAAATAATAAAACATCAGAGCGATAAACAACATATACTATGGAATATGTGTATCATACACAATGGAATTTCACCGTCAGCTGTCAATGAAAGCAACCATCCGTGAGTCGGAATTATATTTTGCCTTTATGCAGCAAATGGTTTCTGTTGATTTCTGTTATCTGCATTTTGCATTAAATATTAAGCATTATCACGAGCTATAAGTAGTGAATAAAACGTGGTATCTATTTGCCAACAGTACGGTATTAAATATTAAACATAGTATGTGTTGCCAATTGTAATATGGGAATAGACGTAACATCTGATGACAATATAGAGTGTTGTCAATAAACGAAGGGTCAGTGACCCAATTAGGAAACAGATATGTATGACTTAATGTATCGAAGTGTGTCACAAAAGATAATTAAATGTAAGTTTATAACAGAAAAGGTAAATGAAGAAATAAGGGAAAGGTCAATGACCTCCTTGATTCAATATGCAAAATGTCTGCATTGATTTGATTTTATAAATGTATTTGTATGCATAAATTTTATGTACCACTTTATATATATCCTTTGTATGTACAAGCGTGTGAAGCCAGCAGTGCAATGTAGGCTATGAGAAATATTATTGGAAGTATAAAGTCATGAGTGCCTAGTGTTGAGTTTGCACTCAATGCGTGTGTCAAAAGTTCAAAAGCTGAAAGTGAGTAGGCAATTCAATTACAAAAATGAGAAAGCCTATGGTGGTTTTGATGGACGGCAATGCGCCGAAAGTTAGTAATTTTATGTAAGGCAATGCATTGTGTGTGGTGGTGGTATTGATGGACGGCAATGTGCCGAGAATTTAATTGGTGTTATAAACGGCCATGAGCCGAAATTCTAAATGTCATATATTTAAATGGCAAGGTGCCAATAAATGTTGTAAACATGGACGGCAAAGCGTCGATTTTAAATAACAACTATTAAGAGGCTTCATGCCTGCTGTATTTCCTGGAATTGTTCAATGTAACAGTGTTTCTCATCTATTGTTTGATCATCTATTTTCTGTACATTTTCATACAATGTGTTAACTAATTTGCAACATTGAGATTTTGTGTGTGCATTTTCAGAAGGATATTTAGGATGGGTTTCAGCATTTATATGTAGTTTAATATTGTAAAGTTAGATAATTCATAGCTGCCCAAGTTTAATTTAGGCAGGGTTATAATTTTGATGTTTCTTTACCTTTTTGTGTAATCATTTTTGAATTAGATGGGGAGATTTAGAAGTAATGGTTTCAATATTTATGTAAGTTCTTGAGAGATAATGGGTACTATTTTTCAAAATTTAGAGGGTTCTTATTTCCAACTTGTCTGTTGTCTTTGAGAACATTCCAAGTTTGGAAATCTCCGAAGGAAGGGGATGTGTGATATTCCTGGCCTGTGGCCACTTCATATTTCTGGCCGCTGGCCGTTTCTTTGCTAACATTGTACGTGCCTTAAACGCGAAGAAAGACAGCAGTGCAGCATATGTTGAAATGTGGGGTGGGAGCAGTAGCATATGGCGCAGTAGGTGCTGGTACCCGTGGGAAAGCCCGCCTATGTTACTGGTGCTCTCCTCGCATTGGCTGCTGCATTTCACGTCACGTGATTTCTTTTGAAATTACTTTTGTTTATTATAAACAAAATATTAATTATTCAGAGCTGAGAATTTATTATAAATATCTCTCAAGGACAGGCTAGATTTGTACAGTTTAAAAAGTTTAAGTTGCCTTCTCTTATTGTAACAAGAGAAGAGCGATTTTGCTGAAGGCGCGCGACGGCCCTGTTTTGGTGCGAAATAGAGCATCAGGTGCCCTCTCGCAACGCGCCGCAGTTTCAGTCTCGAGCTGACCACTATACGGGCCGGACCGCGCCTGTCATGAGTAAAGATTTTTGCGTAAATGTGATAACAGTCGAGGTCTCAACATGAACTACGAGGAGCATAGGCCGTATCATATTAACAATAGTTGCTAATTTTTTTATTATTTATTTAATAAATGGCATCCCTGACAATCAAAAATCTCGCGAGTCGCTTATTATGCTTCCATCACACAGAACTTATTTTAGCCTCACTTGTATGCTGTAGAAGAATCAACGACCTGTGTGCTGTCTTCTGCGCTGGGGACACAACTATAGAAGACAACAGGTTACTCAGAACTCTATGCTGTCCATAAAGACTTGGACAGCAACTACGGCACCTCGTGCGTACTGTAGGGCGGTGCAAACGCACACTGCTACGCAATAGCATCCGCAAGGATGTGGAGGTTTCAGGGGACTTGTGGTAGGAAGCAGTACTAACTTCTCCGACCGCAAGTAAAACCCTAGGAAGCTTGTAAGAACAGAAGTCACTTCTAATCCTGCAGTTGTTATTCTTTCATATTCACAGAATATATGACATCAACTGCGAATGGGCAAAGCTGAAAATGTGTACCTAGGCGGGATTCGAACCCGGGTCTCCCGCTTTCTAGGCATTTGCGCTGACCACTACACTACTGGGGACACAGTGAAAACCGCACCTGCATCTGCCAGTGACAGGCATTGATTCTTTCGTTAGTAGGGAGGGGTGGGCAAGTTTGGAGCCCTTACTCATAGTACAAAGTGACTACGAGTTTGAGTACTATGGGCAGGATAAAGCTGGAAATTCACGTCTGGCGGCATCCGTGCTTAGGTAGTCCTTGCATGTGTGGTGATCACTGTGGCTCCAGTGGTGTAGGGGTCAGCGCAACTGCCTAGAAAGCGGGAGATCCGGGTTCGAATCCAGGCTGGGTACACATTTTCAGCTTTGCCCATTCGCATTCGGTGTCATATAATCCGTGAATTTGAAATCAAGGATAACATCACAGGAACTGCAGAGGAAATCTAGGCCCACCCCGTGCCAGGTACACGGTACACTAGTACACCAGTGATCTCTGCAGGTAGTGTAATTAGCTTAACACTTGTTGACATAACACTTTGTAATTAAAATACCATGGCAGTCTTGCAGTACACTTTTGTAGAATGTAAAAACAGTACTAAATCATTCACTGTCAGTAATTGTAGTAATTATGAACAATTAAAACAAATGGTGATGGGTTATTCCAAACGTTAAAGAATAAAGAATTTTAAAAAATTGGTCTCCGATAAGGATACACAGCACATTCCGGTTAATAATATTTTCAATAGGACCAGAAGACCCAGTCGAGACGATGTAAATAAAGCCCAAACCATTATGGAGCCACTACCATCTTGCACAGTACATCGTTGACATGGTGCCACGCTCCACTAGCTCTTCGAAACAGAAATATGGACTCGTAAGAACAAGCCACGGTTTTGTATTCGTCTGTGCTACAACCGATATGGGCTGGAGCCCAGGAGAGGTCTGCCCACCGATGTCTGCTGTTAGCCAAGGCCCTCGACTCGGTCATCTCCTACCACAGCCCATAAACGCCAAATTGCGGTGCACGTCACACACGTTGCGGTCATTTCACGCCGTGGCGCTTTCATCACTGACGACTCTAAGTAAAAACCGCTGCTTCGGTCTTAAGTGCAGGCCGTCCGCCGCCGCTTTAGCTATAGTGAGAGGTAATGGCTAGCTCACTCTCTTGACACTTTTGATCTTGGGATATTTAAATCCCTAACGAGCTCACAAAACGAACGTGTGATCTGGCTGCAAATACTGTTCTGCGCACAAAGTAGAAAGTGAAACTTCCTGGCAGATTAAAATTGTGTGCCGGAACCGGGACTCGAACCTGGGACCTTTGCCTTTCGCGGGCAAGCGCTCTACCGCTCGGTAGAGCGCTTGCCCGCGAAAGGCAAAGGTCCCAGGTTCGAGTCCCGGTTCCGGCACACAATTTTAATCTGCCAGGAAGTTTCATATCAGCGCACACTACGCTGCAGAGTGAAAGTTTCATTCTGAAAGTAGAAAGTGTCGACCCATGGTGAAACTCCAGTTTGTCGTGCAGTCTTTAAGAGCGGAATCACAGTCGTTGGGCCGCGGTGGATTAGCCGTGCGCATTAGGGCGCCGTTCAGCGAGACCGTTAGCCGTCGGGGCTTCGAGTCCCCCCTCGGGCATGGGTGTGTGTCTTGTCCTTAGGTTAGTTTACCTTAGTTTTAGTAGTTTGTAAGCTACGGATTAATAACCACGCAGTTGAGTCCGATAGATTAACAAAAAATTGAACAGTTTTTTTTTTTTTTAACAAGCGTTGATTCTGGTATTTATTTGATCTTACAGAAAGCTAGTACTGTCTCGAGGTACATTACTCCTCGCGTGCTCCATCTGTTCACGTAGGTTTTCATGATTGAGGAGTGGACCGTGTCAGTTCTGGTTCTAATATACACTCCTGTAAAAGTAATATACACTTCTGAAAAAGAAATATATAAAATAATTCGTCGATTCAGCAGATGTAAATTTTATTCACACATTCTTGAGGTTGTATACAACACACGATCACACTGGCACGAGCCGTACGCACGTGAGTGCAGTCACCAGATCGTCCGCAATGTTGGCGTTAGTACCGCGTACAGAGTGCTTTTACTGCAATGCAAGCTTCAGTTCTTTCCTGAAGGCGATAGTAGACGTGCCGAATGTAGTATTGCGGATTAACCTGTCATGCAATTTCCATATGGTAGCTCAGTGTGGGGAGCCACAGCCTACACTGGCCGTTCTCATCTAGTGATCGTCGAGAGAACATTGAACAGTGCATGGTGCATTCAAACCATGATTCGACCCCTCTTGCTACCGTTTACGCACTGTCAAGACGATATGGTTTTCCAACAGGACAATGCACTTCCACACGTATCCCGTACAACCCAACGTGCTCTTCAGGGTGTAAACTAAACGCACTGTCAAGACGATATGCTTTTCCAACAGAACAACACACTTTCACACGTATACCCTACCACCCAACGTGCTCTTCAGGGTGTACGTTAACTACCCTGGCACAGCACGATCCCCATGTATGTCCCCCATTGAGCATGTATGGAACCATTTTGTGCGGTCTACGACTGGCAAGAGATCTGGCCCAACTGAAGCACCTGGTGGAAATTGCATGGCAGGCCATTCCGCAAGTCTTTATTCGGCAACTCTACGATCATCTCCATCGTAGAGTTGCCGCTTACATGGCTGCATAATGAAAGTATACACGGTACTAGCCTCGACACTGCGCAAGCTTTAGGTGACTGTACTCACTTGTTTATGGCTATGTTTGTGTGATCGTGTGTTGTATATATCCTCAAGAATGTATCAATAAAATTTGCCTCTCCTGGATCGACGATTAAAGGTTTTTTTTCAGTTTACTGGAGTGTACATATCCCGTTTTGTAGGACAGAACTGAAGAGAAAGAAACTATGGTTATGTATGTAGTCAGTAACGAAAAATTAGTAATAGAGAAGGTGAAAAGAAGGCCTATAGCAATCCTATGCACACAACAAGCCTAACAATAAGGAAAAAGAAGCAACAAAGTAACACAGACAATAGTGATTTTTCCCCAGAGTTACTTGGCAGAAGATAAAGAGTGAGTTAATCGGAAAATATTCACTTTAATGTACTACTAATCTATTTGAATTCTTGTGGCAGCTTATGAAAAGTAGATGCGGTACAAATTTCTGCATAAGGGTCAAATAGGTGTGATCGAAATGCAGAGTCGATTTATGTCTAGTATTAAGTAAATGAAAACTGCTAACTGTTGGAAGTAAACAAATATTAATAACAACAGGACAACGTCAATATTTTCAGGCTACCAATCAGAGGTACGCTGAGATTAAACAACGCGTTGCTCGAACAGGGCGTTTCTGTGCAAGAAATACTCTTTTTAAATCGGGGGGAATTACCCACAAAAATAGTGCAATAAGTAAATGGAAATAAGCAAAATAGACTAGATTTAATGGAATATTACAATTGAACTAGTTAGTTCACGAACTACACATTCCCATTCAGGGCCAAGTCAATTCCAGGAATTTACTTTGAATTTTATTTGACCTTCAAAGTGCTTCGACATTCTTTTTATGCTTTCAGGCAGGAGTAGTTACAGATACAATAAACACACACCTACAAGACGTGAAACGAACTTGGCCAGACGATTTTGTAGACCATTTTTATTGTGTAGATGTACCAAGAATGTATTTTTATTGTATCAGTATGCCAGTCGATCAAGGTTCATTCACACACACACAGTCAGTTGCAACAACACACTAAAAGTGTTTCTCATTTAACAACAGGAATTAACCACAGTTTATAAAATTATACTACTGTTCTAAATGTACAGAATTGCCGATGGTCCGCAGCTATAAATGTTAATTATACAAATATTAACTCGCAATTTGCGAGAATTTCCGACTTTGGCTGTTAGTCTTTAGTTGGTCAATGCTTTTGCAACACATGAAAATTTGTGCCGGACCAGGACTCGAATCTAGACTGGCTAAAGATGGTGTAAGTATGTCTCTCCCCGTCGCGGGAATCACGCTAAATGCGTGCGAGCACCACGGGAAGTGGGCAAGTGCAACATATGTAAGTTTGGGTCTGGCCGGGGAGCGTGTTCGGGTGGCCAAGTGGTTAAGACGACCGCTCGAAATAAGCGGGAGACCCGGGTTCGAGTCCCGGTCTGGCACAAATTTTCATGTGTTGAAAAAGCATTGACCATCTAAAGAATAACAGCCAAAGTCGGAAATTCTCGCAAAATGAGAGGTAATATTTGTATAATTAATACCACAGTTTCTTATACAGGGTGTCCATAAAAAGGCTCCCTGATTTCAAAATTAAATATCTCGAAAACAAAGATCGGTAGAGGAATGCAGTAAACGGTATGTTTATTGTGAAAGCTGTAAGAAGTTTATACAGCAGTCTGTAATAATAGTTACAAAAGCTGCTAACAGATGGCGCTGTACGCTGTAAAGCTCATATCAGCATACATAAGTGATATAATCGTATGAAAACACTCTTTGCAGACAATCACATCACAATGTTTTCAAAATGTTCACCATTGCCACTAAAGAGGTGGCGCAAACGAATAATGAAATTCGCCCTCACATTTCGTAGTGTCTCAACCGAAATGGATTCACATGCCACAGAGATCGCCGATTCCAGCGTGGCGGGATGCTTCGGGTAGACCATGTCTTTCACTGTGCCCCACAAAAGAAACTCACAGGGAGTCAAATCCGGCGAATATGGATGCCAATCCATGCCTGCACCAATAAATTTGGGATATTCCAAACCAATGACTCGATTCCCGAAGTATTCCTGAAGAAAGCGAAACACTTGTTCGGTCCGATGTGGTCGGGCTCCATGTTGCTTAAACCATTCAGTACCTGTTCGATCCTCTAACGCTTGCTGTGTGGCGGAAAATTGTTCCACAATTGCAAAGTAACATCCACCAGTGACCGTTTCTCGAATGAAAAAAAAAAAAAAAAAGGGGGCCAGTAATGCCTCTGCTGCATACTACAGCCTACACAGTAACTTCAGGAGAATACAGGGGTTTCGCTTCACACCAACATGGCTTTTCGGAACCCCAAAATTGCCAGTTCTGCTTATTCACGTATCCATTCTGGTGGAAGTGTGCTTCATCTGTAAACCATATGCAGCCAACACCGAATACTTCACTATCAATCATTGTGAGCATCTGATTAGCACAGCTCATACGGATATGGCTTGGTGCGTTTGAATTTTGAATGGAAACATGTGTAGGCTCTTCCTCAGTATTTTCTGCGTGTTGGGACGCTTCAAATCAGATGCAATTCTACGAACGGATGACATTGGATTTCGCTGAATAATTGCAGCAACTGTGGCGATATTTTCAGCCGTAACTGCGGTTTGCTTGCGGCCAACATACCCCACTAGATCATCAGTTACGCTGCCTGTTCGATGAAAATTCGCGAATGGCTTTTGCATCGGGTCCTTTTGGAATAGTAACTCGTGCTTGAACAGTTCGCCTTGTTGCCGTAGGACTCTCTGCTAAACTATGGTACTCTAGCACCAGAAAAATGCGCTGTTCAATGGAGTACGTGGTTTTAATCTCTTCCTTCGGTACGCTAACCTCCTTTCACGTTTCAATTGTAGAACTGATAGCTCTGGGCTTCGGATCACTATTTATACTAGGCATTACTATGGCGATTACAGCGCCACCTGTCATCAGCTTTTGTAACTATTATTCAAAATTCAAATGTTCAAAGCCGGCCGCGGTGGCCGAGGGCACTGAGGCGCTCCAGTCACGGTCTGCGCGGCCATTACGGTCGGTGGTTCGAATCCCCCCTCGGTCATGGATATTTGTGCCGTCCTATTTCGTAAGTAGTTCATAAGTAGTTTGTAAGTTTAGGGACAGATGACCCCGTAGTTAAACAAATGTTCAAATGTTTGTAAATCTATCGGACCCAACTGCGTGGTCATCAGTCCATCAGTCCGTAGCTTACAAACTACTTAAACTTAGTTAAACTAACCTAAGGACAACACACACACCCATGCCCCAGGGAGGACTCGAACCTCCACGGCGAGCAACCGCGCGCTCCGCAGCGAGACGCTTTAGACCGCTCGGCTACTCCACCGCGGCAACTATTATTCTAAACTGCTGTATAAACTTCTTACAGCTTTCACAATAAACATACCGTTTACTCCATTCCTCTGTCGATCTTTGTTTTCGAGATATTTAATTTTGAAATCAGGGAGCCCTTTTCTGGACACCCTCCATTCTGTTGTTAGCGTCCCTCCTGAACTCATCTGTATAACGAATCAGTTCTTCGCCCTGGAGCGGTATTCTTCGTACCGAGATTAGTGACGAGTATTTAGTGCATTTATTAAGGCGGAGGCGGTGCCCTGCAGACTTTTCACCTGCCAATACTTCCGGCAGCCGTGTTCCCTCGTGCACGCCTGCCAGGTTATCGGATGCTGTTGCTGCAGCCCTGATCTGCTGCCCAGGTGGATCGTCAAATGCCAGCCAGCACAGTCGTGCGGCGGCCCACAGACAGGCGGGACGGACATAAATAACCCTATTTGGTCGTCGGGACAAAGCATCGGCACTTGCATAATTACTGCCGAGGGGCGTTCCTACAAGGCTGCAGGAGGTGCTGTTGGGCCGCACTCCGATCCAGATACCATCTGCCGCGATACGACGAGAAGTGCGCCATCTCGGAAAGGATAAAGAAGTGCCTGGCAGCCGCAGGTTGCGGCACCGCCGGCGTTAATTCGAACGCTCGCAGGCTTCGCGCTGGTTCCTGTCCCATAAATTCTGGCAGAGCCGATGCCGCGGCGGACCTTGACATTTTCGAAGATGTTCTCTGCGCAGCGCTCGTTTGTGAAACCCCGCCTGCCTTCCGCTGTCTGCGGCGGACAGTGAAATGGTGTTCGGCAGCTTTCGGGAGGTTTGGTAGCGGAAGACCTCCGTAGGTGAAAGTAGCCTTATTGTTCGCCTCTTCCAGCTGCTCGGACGCTTGTAAGCTCTGGAACTAATGCGTGAATGGAACAGGCGCGAGGAAAATAGTAGCAGTACAAAACACCAACACTTGGTTTAATCACCATGAAAGAAGGCTGTATACGTGGAAGAGGTGCCAGATTGACTTTATAATGATAAGGAATAGATTTAGAAACCAGGTTCTAAACTGTAAGACATATCCACGTATAGACTCTGACCGTAACTTATTGGTTATGAACTGCAGATTAAAACTTAAGAGACTGCAGTAAGGTAGCAAGCTTAGGAGATGGAACCTGGAAAAATTGAACAGAAGTGGTTGAGAGTTTCAGAGGGAGGATTAGGCAAGGATTGGTTGAAACTGGGGAAAGTAATACAATAGAAGAAGAAAGGGTAGCTCTGAGAGATAGGGTAGTGAAGGCTGCAGAAGCTGCATATAGGCAGGAAGACAAGGCCTATTAGAAATCCCTGGATAACACAGGATATACTGAACTTAATTCATGAGAGGAAAAATATAAAAATTCAGCAAGTGAAGCGGGAGAAAGGGAGTATAGATGTCTCAAAAATGATATTGACAGGAAGTGCAGACTGGCTAAGCAGGAATGGCTAGAGGACGAATACAGAACCGTAGAAGAATGCATAACTAGGGGAAAGATAGATACCGCCTACAGAAAAATAAAAGAGATATTTGGAGACAAGAAAAGCAGCTGTATGAATATCAAGAACTCAGACGGAAAACGAGTACTAAGCAAAGAGGGGAAAGCTGAACTGTGGAAGGAATATATAGAGGGCCTATACAAAGGAAATAAACTTGAAGGCAGTATTCTAGGAAGGGAAGACGAAGTGGAGGAAGATGAGATAGGAGATATCGTACTGCTATAAGAATTTGACAGAGCGCTGAAGGATATGAGTCGAAACAAGGCCCATGGAGTGGATGATATTCCGTCGGAACTGCTGATATCGTTAGGAGAGCCAGTCGTGAAAAAATTGTATCACCTGGTATGCAAGATGTATGAAACATGGGAAATACCCTCCGACTTAAAGAAGAATATCGTATTTCCAATTCCAAAGAAAGAAAGTGCAGACAAGTGTGAAAATTACAGTTAAATAAGTCATGGTTGCAAAATACTAACACGAATTATTTACAGACGAATGGAAAAACTTGTTGGATCCAACTTCGGGGAAGATCAGTTTGGATTTAGGAGAAATGTAGGAACACGGGAGGCAATACATTACAACTTATCTTAGAAGACAGGTAAGGAACGGGAAACGTACGTTTTTAGCGTTTGTCGATTTGGAGAAATCTTTTGACGATGTCGACTGGAATACACTCTTCCAAATTCGGAAGGTAGCAGGGGTAAATTATAGGGAGCGAAGAGTTATATTCCACCACACAGCAGTTATTAGAGTCGAAGGGCAAGAAAGGGACGCAGAGGTTGGGAAGGGAGTAAGACAGGGTTGTAGCCTTTCCCCAATGTTGTTCAATGTGTACATTGAACAGGCAGTGAAGGAATGGAAGGAGAAATTTGGAGAGGGGATTAAAGTGCAGAGAGAAGAAATAAAAACATAGGGGTTTGCCGATGATATAGTAATTCTGTCAGAGACTGCAAAAGATCTGGAAGATCAATTGAATGGAATGGACATTGTCTTGAAAGGAAGGTATAAGATGAACATTAACAAGAGTAAAACGAAGGTAATGAAATACAATGTCAGAAAATCAGGCGATGCTGAAGGAATTAGATTAGGTAATGAGTCAATAAAGGTGGTAGATGAGTTTTGTTATTTGGGTAGCAGGATGACTTCTGTTGGCCGAAGTAAAGAAGATATAAAATGCAGAATGGCTAGGGAAACAAACATGTTTCTAAAGAAGCAAAACTTGTTAACATCCAATATTAATTTAAATGTTAGGAAGTCCTTTCTGAAAGCATTTGTCTGGCGTGTAGCATTCATGGGAGTAAAACGTGGACGATAAGGAGATCAGATAAAAAGATGATAGAAGCTTTTGAAATGTGGTGCTACAGATGAATGATGAAAATTAGATGGGTAGATCACGTAACTAATGAGGAGGTGCTTAACCGAATCGGGGATAAAAGGAGTTTCAGGCATATCCTGACTAAGAGAAGGAATAGATTGGTTGGACACATTCTGAGACACCAAGGAATTGTCAACTTAGCATTAGAAGGAAGCGTGTGGGGTAAAAATCGTAGAGGGAGACCGAGGGACGAATATAGTAAGCAGATTCAAAAGGATGTAGGTTGCCGAACGTATTCTCAGATGATGAGACTTGAACAGGACAGGGTTGCGTGGAGAGCTGCATCAAACCAGTCTGCGGACTGAAGACCACAACAACAACTTGGAATACTTTAAAATGTTCAAATGTTTGTAAAGCTATGAATCCAGACCTACATTTACACACTACTTATGCTTAATTATGCTAAGTACAACACACCCATGCCCGAGGGAGGATTCGAACCTACGACGGGGAGCAGCCGTGCTCTCCGCAGCAAGGCGCCTTAGTGCGCACGGCCATCCCCGGCGGCTCGAAGACTTTTACATGGGTGTGTGTACATAATATTATGTTAAGAAACCTATGTTGGAAATGTCATCAAGTGACGATACGTGCACTTCTTTACCGTTATGCACCTATATGTTTACTCTGCTAACTCTTAAGTGCCTGGCAGAAGGTTTATCGGACCATTTTTGTAACATTTCTCTACCGTTGCATTGTCTAATAGCGCTCGGAAAGAAGGAAATTTCTCCGTTTTCGATTTGCTTTCTCTTATTATGCCGATTATGTCTCCCTATGTAGGTGAATGCTAACAACATAATTTCGCATTCGTAACAGGTAGTTGGTGAAAGAAGTTTCTCAATTACATCTTGCCGCTACGAATAATGAATTTCCTTCTACGATATCTACCACACTCTCTCTCCTGCATGGCTATAGTACAAAACGAGCTGCACTGTTCTGAACTTCCTCTATATTTTCCATCATGCCCACTTGGCAGAGATCCCAAAACGTGCAGCAATACTCTAAAATAGATCGGACGCTTTGACGCTGTGAAATAAGTCTCTTCTTTGTCAAGATCTTTGCTTTTCATGGTTTGGTATGAAGTCATTAAAATAATAATAAAAAATTGTATTAAACATTGACTATATAATGAATACCTTAAAAGCATTTGACCAGTAGAAGAGACGTGGAAACAGAATCAATGATGATGTTATACTCATTTATGTTAAGCTATTCATTTTAAATCCCAGTTTCATCACAAATTTTGTTGTTCTTTTAGTGTATAGTAGCTTTTTCCAAAATATAAAAAGCGAAGAGCTTGAGCAGAAGAGATATGCTTTATAGAGTCACAGACAAAAAAGAGCTCACATCGACGCTGGATGACATATTCGAGTAATTGTCACTCATCAAAATATTATATACCCACTCCCTTCTACAAATGTGGAATTTGTAACGAGAGTTTGTATAAACTCTAAATACAGATACTTCATCAATCAAGGTATTAAAATAGAGTTCAGTGTGGTAGGAGGTTTTAGTACGCACCGGAAAGAAAAAGTTATATATGGTATATTGACGATTAAATGATGTCTCAGAATGTGTCCTCCAATTCTTTTGGCATAAAATATGCCTTGGATCTCTTTTCTCCTCAGTTTTCTTCAAAAACTCCTCAGTTACGCGATCTGAAAAACTAATCTGCATTCTCCTGGAGCGTCAAATTTAAAAATTTTCTATAACTTTTCTGTTAGAGCTTTTTCACGTTTCACTTCAATACAATTCTTTCAAAATGATTCCACCATTTAATACCTGATGACAATAAGATTCTCCTCTTTAGAAATACTTTCTTCCCACTGCCACACTGCATTTTATATATTCTTTACTTTGGTCATCGTAAGTTTTTTTTTCTACCCAAATAGCTCATTTACTATTTTTGTCTCGTTACCAAATTTACGTTTCACAAAATGTTTAAGGGCGTTTTTAACTTTAAAATCAGATGTAACCTTCAGTCTTCTAAAATTTTAATTCTGTTTTGTGGCACATCTAACCATGAAATTTCATTCGAATGATCATAGAATGAAGGCTTTCACGTCAGGTATCGTCATTACATAAAGCTTCCGGGCTGAGATGCCGTGGTCCATACATTAAACTTTCCCCTGACGTTTCGACCTCGTCTGCGGAAGGCATCATCGGAGGTAAAGCGGCGTTTTCATTCTTTCTTTTTCTATCTTCTGGACCATCATTCCTTCGTCCGTTATTAATATTTTGTTTCTACATTTTAAGGGCGCATAATATCGTTTACACAGAAGCTATCGGATATTGCGTTTGATCTAAAAATCGAATTCTTGGTGCTCTGTAATACTGCAATTGCTTTGAATTTCCTGTAATTATTGAAATGAAAAGCATATGTTAATCTCGTTGGGTAGAATAAACTGACAATGATGCTAACACGTGGGATTTCTGAAAATTGAAAATTTAAGTTAGTTGACAACGCCCTCAGTAGTTATTTCAAAGTGAATACATTTAAGCCCACAGGAGAGCCATCTTGCGTCCTTATAACCAATATAAGTGGCTACTGAAACACAGTTTTTTGTGAAAAGTAACTACGACATCAAAATGTGTGTGCTAGCAGGGGTGACTAGTTTACAGTATATTTTAAGAATATTTGACGGAGCAGTGACTAATTTACAGTATATTTTAAGAATATTTGACGGAGCAATGGTTAAGTTTGTGTTACGTTTATTTTATGTAGATTCTGTTATGGAAATAACAGGTATGCTGTATTGTATTTTAAGAGAAATTTTATGTACGTATTTTTACTGTTTTCAATTAGTGTTCTGTTTGTTGTTTATTTTCCCCTACGAATCTGAAGATGGCAATTACCGATTCAAACTGGTTGTTTTAATGACTAAAAATTTTGACCATTGACGAGATAAAGAAAATCTACTTTCAGTTTTCTGTTACAGTATGTAAAACAAAGGGCCTTGTCTTGAACCTGGAAAAGAAATTAGACGTGCATTACATTTTTTCAGTCTTTATATAAACTGGTATACCACTAGAGTTTCATGAATATTGTACCATATATAAAGCAGGCATCCTTGTGAATGAACATATTAGAGGATGAAATAGTTCCTTTGGTTTGACGAATCCAGAAAGTTTTTTATACGAGTGCATTTTCTATGGAGTGTAATGTGGCGCGAATTTATTGTTATTAATTCCGTAACGTTTTTCACGGCCAGAATGAAGCAGAAGATGAGAGGGCTGCTAGAGGGTAGTTAGTAAATAATATTTTGATAACGAACGTTATGAAATGTTATCCAGTGACACTACTGAAATTGTGAAACAAATCTCTTCTACTGAAAGCTCTTTGCTTTCCATATTTTGAGAGAAGGTAGTACTGACCAAATCGAGAAAATAGTCTAGTAAATAAAGAGTTATGAACATGTCTTCGAATCCCAACTGGGGGCAAATCAGGAAAACAATGAACTTGCAGTTTGTAATGTAACAACATTAGCCTCCATCTAATGTAGTATACGATACCTCACTTTACTGCAACCCAGGATACCCTTCTTTCCTTATAGTGTAGTTTAGCATACCATTCCCTATATACTGAAGCTCCGGATGCCTTTCTTTCCTGTAGTAAAGTTTATTATACCACCTTTAAAACTTTATATCCTGTAGTAAAGTTTGTGATACCACCCGTATTCATTTCTACCTTATAACAACTACATTGTTTATGTCACCAAGTATTTACCTCATTTTATTTCAATTAATAAAATCCATTAATTTCGTAGTAATTACAGCTTTTATGCCCATTACTAAATTTCTATAACTTCGTTATTACCATTATCATATTTTCCCATTATCAAACCTCATTAATTTCGTAATGCTCTATTACCATTGTTCCCATTATTAAACCCCGGTAATTTCGTAGTATTTATTTTGTAGCATTTATTTCCTTTCATTTCCTTTATTAAGATTAGATTAATTTTCATAATATTTTTGGCTTGACCAAATTCCAGTACAAATTGTAATTTAAAGTTGTTATTACATTTAATTGTCATTATGGCTAATTGTCAGACATTGTAGTTCATTGTAAAGCAGATTATTTAACTTCAACCAAACAATAGGGTTCACTTCATTTATAAAATATTAAAACTATTTAATCAGTAATTTCTTATACTAATACATTGACATTGTATAACAAATATAAATTATATGAATTTGTTGTTTATAAAAGAACCGATTCATAAATTATCATTGTGATAATTATGCATCATTTAACATTGTTAATAATGTAATAAATACATGTAATGCGCGGGAATTAGTGCTCAGTCAGTTGTTGTACTTCAGAATTAGAGTTCAGTTCAAGCCAGTAGTATGTCAGATCTGTGTATCTTGCCTGTAGCAATAAATCGAAGTGGATTTCGAAGAAGTATTTGTTCTTTTTGAAGAACACCCCTTCACAATTAATATTTATCGTCAAGTTGAAATTATATAACAAATTAATTATTAAATGTGGCGATCACCTTATTCAAAGAGGGATCGTCATAAGTTTAAGAGATTTATTTAACAGCATCAAAAGTAGATAAATAAATAAATAAATAGAAATAAAAGATACTCGTAGCGGAAAATGGTTCCATGCAAGAATATTAAGTATAGCAGCCAACCTGTGTTGCACATTCATTTCGCATACGCCGTATACTTTGACATTAGTACTAATGGTCAAAAGAATAACTGTCAGTTAACTGCATTAACTCTGTTACTGATGTCCCAAAAAATAATTTACATGTCACTGCAATTTTCCCTTTCAATTCATTTAATATTTTGCCTTGAATAACGATGATAACGGCGCCACAGTACATTTATTTCTCTGTGTTTCATTGTCACTACACTGCTCGCAGTTGGCAATCCGCCAGCCAACTGTGCAACCCAGAGGTGTCACACACTGAGTGCATCCCAGACTGCCCCAGAGAGCTACAAAAGCAAAAAGAATCACTTCTCGGCTTTCGGCAAGATCAATGTGTATTCTTCAATTTTTTCCTTTATACCTATCAAGTATTTATTAAAAATATCAATATATCACAAATCTATATCTATAAATGTGAATGTCTGTTCGGTGTACGTTTATCACGACATAAAGAGCAAAATTTGTACAGTTACTAATGTTTACCCGGGGAAGGCTTTAGGCACGGTTTTATGGCGATCGAATAGCTATTTATCTCTATATATATACATGTGAATGTCTGTTCGGTGTATGCTTATCACGTCCGAATGACAAGACGCAGAGACTTAATTATTTGTACAGTTACTAATTTATACCTGAATAAGGTTTTAGGAACGGTTTTATAGCGATCTGAAAGATATTTAGTAATTTGAAGAATAAAACGCGAAATGCGGAAGAATAATTACGCTTTGAAAGTTATATTTAGTCTTTGAAAATAGTTGCATTGTTGCTTGAGGGTTAATAATGATAAAAGGGTGGAGTATATTGGGATGGAAAGTTATCGGTGTCTATAAAATTCTACGTCTGTGTGTGTTAATATTTCACTCTGCAGCGAAAACTACAGAACGAAGACGAATGGTCTGCGTGTAATTGTTTTCCGAAATCTCCCGTTGTACACCATAGCAGTTCCATGCTGACAGCTATAATGGGGTGGAAGATATGGTGGTTGAAAATCTTCAAATTATAAAGAAAAATTCGGACTGAAGGCCAGCGATGAAGTTTGCGACTCTATAGCAAGAAGGTTACATACAGCGAAACGTGATGCCAGAGACCATATCTTTGGTCTATGCGTGCTACAATGTCTTCAGCTCTTATCTCTGTAAGGATAAGCATACAAATAAGGAAATATAAGAATAAACAAATAAAGCAGTAAAAAATTTTAATACATCTCTTTCAAAAAATCGGTTTGACGTTTCGCGCATTACATCAAGTGATCGATCTGTAATATTATTACAATCATTATTGTTGAATTTCGTGATTGGATTCTTCGAAACTAGTGCATTTTTACGTTTGATTTCTTATTTCTTATCTATTCTGTGTTAAATGTAACCCGTTTTTAGAAAAAATGAGATGGACAGATAGAGAGTGGATAGGAAAAGTACCAACTCAAGGCTCGAATAAATAAATAAATACCAGGGCAACGCCGGGTTTTCAGATAGTACATCAATAATAGTAAAATACAATATCACCAATTACTATAACAGTGTTGCTAACTGCACCGCCGACTTTAACCCACAAACGCACAGCTTCAGTACACTCCAACTTCCGTCGATTCCTAGTGCGAAGAACAAGTGGCTCAATAGTACTAATAACAGTTCTACCATAAACTTAAGAAGAAACACGGCTAAGCTGAGCGGTCTTTCACACTATAACATCACGCATAGGGAAAGAATCCAAACTTGTCCTAGCAGCATCAGTAGCACGTACTAAAGCATAAATAATCCAACCATTACTCCATCCCTATTCACTAACACTCAAGGTAAGATGAACAGTACCACCCAGAAACGTACGAGGCGCATACTAAAGCATAAATAATCCAACCATTACTCCATCCCTATTCACTAACACTCAAGGTAAGATGAACAGTACCACCCAGAAACGTACGAGGCGCGTACTAAAGCATAAATAATCCAACCATTACTCCATCCCTATTCACTAACACTCAAGGTAAGATGAACAGTACCACCCAGAAACGTACGAGGCGCGTACTAAAGCATAAATAATCCAACCATTACTCCATCCCTATTCACTAACACTCAAGGTAAGATGAACAGTACCACCCAGAAACGTACGAGGCGCATACTAAAGCATAAATAATCCAACCATTACTCCATCCCTATTCACTAACACTCAAGGTAAGATGAACAGTACCACCCAGAAACGTACGAGGCGCGTAGTAAAGCATAAATAATCCAACCATTACTCCATCCCTATTCACTAACACTCAAGGTAAGATGAACAGTACCACCCAGAAACGTACGAGGCGCGTACTAAAGAATAAATAATCCAACCATTACTCCATCCCTATTCACTAACACTCAAGGTAAGATGAACAGTACCACCCAGAAACGTACGAGGCGCGTACTAAAGCATAAATAATCCAACCATTACTCCATCCCTATTCACTAACACTCAAGGTAAGATGAACAGTACCACCCAGAAACGTACGAGGCGCGTACTAAAGCATAAATAATCCAACCATTACTCCATCCCTATTCACTAACACTCAAGGTAAGATGAACAGTACCACCCAGAAACGTACGAGGCGCGTACTAAAGCATAAATAATCCAACCATTACTCCATCCCTATTCACTAACACTCAAGGTAAGATGAACAGTACCACCCAGAAACGTACGAGTCGCATACTAAAGAATAAATAATCCAACCATTACTCCATCCCTATTCACTAACACTCAAGGTAAGATGAACAGTACCACCCAGAAACGTACGAGGCGCGTACTAAAGCATAAATAATCCAACCATTACTCCATCCCTATTCACTAACACTCAAGGTAAGATGAACAGTACCACCCAGAAACGTACGAGGCGCGTACTAAAGAATAAATAATCCAACCATTACTCCATCCCTATTCACTAACACTCAAGGTAAGATGAACAGTACCACCCAGAAACGTACGAGGCGCGTACTAAAGCATAAATAATCCAACCATTACTCCATCCCTATTCACTAACACTCAAGGTAAGATGAACAGTACCACCCAGAAACGTACGAGGCGCGTACTAAAGCATAAATAATCCAACCATTACTCCATCCCTATTCACTAACACTCAAGGTAAGATGAACAGTACCACCCAGAAACGTACGAGGCGCGTACTAAAGCATAAATAATCCAACCATTACTCCATCCCTATTCACTAACACTCAAGGTAAGATGAACAGTACCACCCAGAAACGTACGAGGCGCGTACTAAAGCATAAATAATAAAACCATTACTCCATCCCTATTCACTAACACTCAAGGTAAGATGAACAGTACCACCCAGAAACGTACGAGGCGCGTACTAAAGCATAAATAATCCAACCATTACTCCATCCCTATTCACTAACACTCAAGGTAAGATGAACAGTACCACCCAGAAACGTACGAGGCGCGTACTAAAGCATAAATAATCCAACCATTACTCCATCCCTATTCACTAACACTCAAGGTAAGATGAACAGTACCACCCAGAAACGTACGAGGCGCGTACTAAAGCATAAATAATCCAACCATTACTCCATCCCTATTCACTAACACTCAATGTAAGATGAACAGTACCACCCAGAAACGTACGAGGCGCGTACTAAAGCATAAATAATCCAACCATTACTCCATCCCTATTCACTAACACTCAAGGTAAGATGAACAGTACCACCCAGAAACGTACGAGGCGCGTACTAAAGCATAAATAATCCAACCATTACTCCATCCCTATTCACTAACACTCAAGGTAAGATGAACAGTACCACCCAGAAACGTACGAGGCGCGTACTAAAGCATAAATAATCCAACCATTACTCCATCCCTATTCACTAACACTCAAGGTAAGATGAACAGTACCACCCAGAAACGTACGAGTCGCATACTAAAGAATAAATAATCCAACCATTACTCCATCCCTATTCACTAACACTCAAGGTAAGATGAACAGTACCACCCAGAAACGTACGAGGCGCGTACTAAAGCATAAATAATCCAACCATTACTCCATCCCTATTCACTAACACTCAAGGTAAGATGAACAGTACCACCCAGAAACGTACGAGGCGCGTACTAAAGCATAAATAATCCAACCATTACTCCATCCCTATTCACTAACACTCAAGGTAAGATGAACAGTACCACCCAGAAACGTACGAGGCGCGTACTAAAGCATAAATAATCCAACCATTACTCCATCCCTATTCACTAACACTCAAGGTAAGATGAACAGTACCACCCAGAAACGTACGAGGCGCGTACTAAAGCATAAATAATCCAACCATTACTCCATCCCTATTCACTAACACTCAAGGTAAGATGAACAGTACCACCCAGAAACGTACGAGGCGCGTACTAAAGCATAAGTAATCCAATCATTACTCCATCCCTATTCACTAACACTCAAGGTAAGATGAACAGTACCACCCAGAAACGTACGAGGCGCGTACTAAAGCATAAATAATCCAACCATTACTCCATCCCTATTCACTAACACTCAAGGTAAGATGAACAGTACCACCCAGAAACGTACGAGGCGCGTACTAAAGCATAAATAATCCAACCATTACTCCATCCCTATTCACTAACACTCAAGGTAAGATGAACAGTACCACCCAGAAACGTACGAGGCGCATACTAAAGAATAAATAATCCAACCATTACTCCATCCCTATTCACTAACACTCAAGGTAAGATGAACAGTACCACCCAGAAACGTACGAGGCGCGTACTAAAGCATAAATAATCCAACCATTACTCCATCCCTATTCACTAACACTCAAGGTAAGATGAACAGTACCACCCAGAAACGTACGAGGCGCGTACTAAAGCATAAATAATCCAACCATTACTCCATCCCTATTCACTAACACTCAAGGTAAGATGAACAGTACCACCCAGAAACGTACGAGGCGCGTACTAAAGCATAAATAATCCAACCATTACTCCATCCCTATTCACTAACACTCAAGGTAAGATGAACAGTACCACCCAGAAACGTACGAGGCGCGTACTAAAGCATAAATAATCCAACCATTACTCCATCCCTATTCACTAACACTCAAGGTAAGATGAACAGTACCACCCAGAAACGTACGAGGCGCGTACTAAAGCATAAGTAATCCAATCATTACTCCATCCCTATTCACTAACACTCAAGGTAAGATGAACAGTACCACCCAGAAACGTACGAGGCGCGTACTAAAGCATAAATAATCCAACCATTACTCCATCCCTATTCACTAACACTCAAGGTAAGATGAACAGTACCACCCAGAAACGTACGAGGCGCGTACTAAAGCATAAATAATCCAACCATTACTCCATCCCTATTCACTAACACTCAAGGTAAGATGAACAGTACCACCCAGAAACGTACGAGGCGCGTACTAAAGCATAAATAATCCAACCATTACTCCATCCCTATTCACTAACACTCAAGGTAAGATGAACAGTACCACCCAGAAACGTACGAGGCGCGTACTAAAGCATAAATAATCCAACCATTACTCTATCCCTATTCACTAACACTCAAGGTAAGATGAACAGTACCACCCAGAAACGTACGAGGCGCGTACTAAACATAAATAATCCAACCATTACTCCATCCCTATTCACTAACACTCAAGGTAAGATGAACAGTACCACCCAGAAACGTACGAGGCGCGTACTAAAGCATAAATAATCCAACCATTACTCCATCCCTATTCACTAACACTCAAGGTAAGATGAACAGTACCACCCAGAAACGTACGAGGCGCGTACTAAAGCATAAATAATCCAACCATTACTCCATCCCTATTCACTAACACTCAAGGTAAGATGAACAGTACCACCCAGAAACGTACGAGGCGCGTACTAAAGCATAAATAATCCAACCATTACTCCATCCCTATTCACTAACACTCAAGGTAAGATGAACAGTACCACCCAGAAACGTACGAGGCGCGTACTAAAGCATAAATAATCCAACCATTACTCCATCCCTATTCACTAACACTCAAGGTAAGATGAACAGTACCACCCAGAAACGTACGAGGCGCGTACTAAAGCATAAATAATCCAACCATTACTCCATCCCTATTCACTAACACTCAAGGTAAGATGAACAGTACCACCCAGAAACGTACGAGGCGCGTACTAAAGCATAAATAATCCAACCATTACTCCATCCCTATTCACTAACACTCAAGGTAAGATGAACAGTACCACCCAGAAACGTACGAGGCGCGTACTAAAGCATAAATAATCCAACCATTACTCCATCCCTATTCACTAACACTCAAGGTAAGATGAACAGTACCACCCAGAAACGTACGAGGCGCGTACTAAAGCATAAATAATCCAACCATTACTCCATCCCTATTCACTAACACTCAATGTAAGATGAACAGTACCACCCAGAAACGTACGAGGCGCGTACTAAAGCATAAATAATCCAACCATTACTCCATCCCTATTCACTAACACTCAAGGTAAGATGAACAGTACCACCCAGAAACGTACGAGGCGCGTACTAAAGCATAAATAATCCAACCATTACTCCATCCCTATTCACTAACACTCAAGGTAAGATGAACAGTACCACCCAGAAACGTACGAGGCGCGTACTAAAGCATAAATAATCCAACCATTACTCCATCCCTATTCACTAACACTCAAGGTAAGATGAACAGTACCACCCAGAAACGTACGAGGCGCGTACGTTTTTGATTGTACAAAAATCTACAACTGTTAAACTAGTTTTGTATATAGCTTCCGTAATTTTGTAGGCAATTGTCATAGCATGGCAGAAGGGTTTGTGTGCCTTTTTCATAGAATGTTACCGCATGTGTATTCAATCATGTGGTAACATGTTCTTTCAGCTCGTCATCATCGTTGAAGTGTTGTCCACCAAGGACAGATTTTAGGTGTAAGAATAGGAATACTGTCAAACGTTTTTCACGATAATGCCCTGTCTCACACACAGAATGTGACCAAACAATTCTTACGGAAATTTCAATGGGACCTGTTTGATCATCTTCCATACAGCTCTGACCTCTCTCCTAGCGACTTTCATCTCTCCTTACACCTAAAATCTGTCTTTGGTGGTCAACACTTCAACGATCATAAAGAGCTGTTACCACATTGTTGAATACACAGGCGGCAACCTTCTGTGAAGGATGCATGCAAAAACTTGTGGCACGCTATGACAAGTGCCTACAAAATTTCGACAGTTATGTGGAGAAGTAGTTTAAGAGTTGTAGAATTTTGTGCAATAAAAATTTCTTCTGTATCTGTATACAATTTCATTTTATTACCAAACGGAACTAACTGTCTGGACGCGCCTCGTACATATTCAACTTTAGAGTTTAGGAGACTTTGGAACCAAGGTGAAACAACACCTTTTTTGATACATGTGTTTACGAAATAGAAATTTTTAACTACCTGGCTGTGCTAGGAATCTGAAATACATTCAAACAAGGAGCCTTCAAAATGTTTGCAGAGCCGGGACTCCCATTTCTCAATGCGAGCTTATTTTATGCTATATACGTCTTGAAGCCCGGGCCTCTGCCACACCGATACCAACATACCCCTCCCTCCCTACACCATCACATTCTCCACATCGTGTCCCAGGGTAACTCTCGCCACCTCCCTCTCCCGGATGACGATCTCCGTCCCGATGTTTACCCATCCTATCAGCCCTGATCCCTCCCCATATATTACGTGCGTCCCTCCCCTCTCTCTCTCTCCTTTGCCTCTCCCGCTTTCTGGACGCGCCTCGCATTAGGTCCAGCTAGTACAGTAGTCTGAGCAGTGGTACCTAACTCAGTACCTGGAGGTAAACAAATTTCTCAGATGCTATCACTTGTTACACGTGTTATTCTGGCACACTGTTGGTAAGAAGCTGGTATCGTATTTCCTGTAGACGTGGCGGTGTACTACTCCCAGACGTGATTTTCGTGATAAGTCGTACCTGCCAAATGGAGGCAGCCTGCAGCTGATACGGATGAGCCACGAGCGTTCTCGACCTTTGGAGGCGTTTAAGAGCGGTGGGAGGTGTTCTCCTGGGCCCCCGCCCTCTGCGCCACCCACAGACTCCGATTGCCTCATTAGATGAGGCGGCGGCAGAGCACGCCCACGGCGTCTCATCACGTCAGCGTCGAGCTGCACCGCTCAAGGAAAACAAACCCAACCTGTTAGCACCTCCCTTCTAATCGCCGTTACTGCAATTACATACACTTATTTGGCAGAGGTTGGCAATGACTTCAGCATTTAGATAACCCCTTAAATTAACTGAAAGTGACTCGTCAGCAAATGGCTTATTCTGTTTTCAGGTTTATTAAGCCATATATGGCTGAAAAACTCGCCCAGTGGTGATTTAACATTTTTAATAACAGTGTTATGACAGGTCAAAGGAAGTGCATATGTTCAGAGTAATAGACATGCAGACAATAGACAATACAGCGAGGCTCTCTGCGATACTTATTACCTGTAGTGTGAAGCAATCGGAATGGATATTAAACCGGTTCTAGCTGGTTTGATTTCATTCAAGAGAATCAGATATTGGCTTTACCTGACATCGCAGGTTGTGGGGGCGATCTGATAGATAATAATCTTGAAAAAATTGGAAAATAACTTATTTTGTGACGACATAAAAAATGTTAAAATGTTTGTTAAGCTTATGGGACTTAACTAGGGGTCATCAGTCCCTAAACTTACAAACTACTTATGAACTAGCTAATACTAAAGACGGCACAAATATCCATGCCCGAGGGGGGGATTCGAACCCCCGACCGTAGTGGCCGTGCAGACCGAGACTGGAGTGCCTCAGTCCCCTCGGCCACAGCGGCCGGCTGTGACGACATATGCCACCATCATCTAGTCATATAAAAATTAACAAGTTGGTCATCTTACTTAAAAAATGGAGATTAAATAGTGAAACTTAACAGACAGGAAGACGATGCTGAGATATGCAAATGATTAGCTTTTCAGAGCATTCACACAAGGTTGGCGCCGGTGGCGACACCTACAACGTGCTGACATGAAGAAAGTTACCAACCGATTTCTCATACACAAACAGCAGTTGACCGGCGTTGCCCGGTGAAACATTGTTATGATACCTTGTGTAAGGAGCAGAAATCCGCACCATCACGTTTCCCAGGTCGATTGTAGCCTATCGCGAATGCGGTTCATCGTATCACGACATTACTGCTCGTGTTGGTCGCGATCTATTGACTGTTACTAGAATATGGAATCGTTGGGTTCAGGAGTGCAATACGGAACGACGTGCTGGATCCCAACGGATCAGTTCGACGACGTTTGCAGCAGCATGGAGTATCAGTTCGGAGACCATGGTTGCGGTCACTCTTGACGCTGCATAACAGTCATGAGCGCCTGTGATGGTGTACGCAACGACTAACCTTGGTGCACGAATGGCAAAACGTTATTTTTTCGGATGAATCCAGGTTCTGTTTACAGCATTACTATGGTCGCATCCGTGTTTGCCATCGCGGTAAACGCCCATTGGAAGCGTGTATTCTTCATCAACCGGCGTGATAGTATGGGGTGCCAATGGTTACACGTCTCAGTCACCTCTTTTTAGCATCGACGGCACTTTGAACAGTGGCCGTTACATTTCAGATGTGCTACGATGCGTGGCTCTACTCTGCATTCGATCCCTGCGAAACCCTACATTTCAGCAGGGTAATGCACGACCGCATATTGCAGGTCCTGTACGGGCCTTTCGGGATACGAAAAATGTTCGCCTGCTACCATGGCCAGCACATTCTCCAGACCAATTCAAAACGTCTGGTCAATGGTGACTGAGCAACTGGCTCGTCACAATACGCCAGTCAACTCTCTTGATGAACTGTGGTATCGTGTTGTAGCTGCTTGGGCATCTGTACCTGTCCACGCCATCCAAGGTCTGTTTGACTCAATGCCCAAGCGTATCAAGACCGTTATTACGGCCAGAGGTACTGGTACTGGGTACTGATTTCTCAGGATCTATGCACCCAAATTGCGTGAAAATCACATGTTTGTTCTAGTATAATATATTTGTCCAATGAATACCCATATATCATCTGCATTTCTTCACAGTACAACAATTTTAATGGCCAGTAGTGTATTTTTAGATTTAGACTAAGTGCTGTGTTGCACGTAATATTTGATCTCCATTTTTTAAATAAGACAACCAACTTGTAAAATTTCATATGACCAGACGATGGTGGCATACCGCACTGAAACCAGTCATCATAAAATAAATAAGTATTTCGCGATCTTGGCTATTCACTTTTTAACATTATGAATCAGAAATTATCGAAAACCTTAGATGTTATTGGAAAATGTAAATTAATTTTAGCTCTTTCTGTAGACCCAGTTATTAAGCTTCATGCAGAATCATGACGCTGTAACGCTTGAAAGTAGCAAGAACACTTACAGTTGTCTAAGACATACTCTCCGGTGGCGTAACGTATTTTTGGCAACTATTTTTATGATATACCTTTATATTCAAGGAACAAAATCAGTCATAACCACAGTAGACAAGGATAAGGTTGGAGGATTATGTAAATACACGAACATTAAATTGTCGGAGGGTACCTACGAAAAATATGTGTTTGAAGTCAGGCTTGAAAATTTTCCAAGTACTGTACTTATTTAAAGTTACAGCTGCAAAGCATTTGGTCACGATACGAGTAAAAAGGCACAAATATACGAAGAAAGAGTTAAATGGGGTATAGATCTGCATCGTAGTATCGAAAATGAATCTTTAAAAATATCACAGAATTTACATAACACCACTTAAGCTCAACCTCTAAATCCCTTCTGTACACTTTCACTGTCAGCCTAATGAAATAAGCACCAAACAACGAAACTATAAACTCCCCAAAGTTGCAAGGAGCACGTCCATTAATGTAAGATTTATCATCAACATAAGTAAATCATTTGTTGAGAAAGCACGGAACAACTGTTTCATGATATCAATAAAGAGGAACACCGGAAGTCTAAACGTGTAATTTGTCTCACGTAGAGAGGTTCTGACACCTACTTCTTCTTCTTCATCTTTTCCTTCGTCTTTTCCACTCAGTTGGAGTCGACGCTCCCTGTAAGTGTCCTCCATGTCCCTCGGTCCCATTCGTCCCCTTCCTTTAGATGATTCTCCCTGAAATCTTCACGTATACAGTCCCTCCAACGTCTTTTTGGTCTCCTTTTTCCTCTGCCACACTCCAGTACCATTGCTGCCAACATTGTCATGACATATTCGTACTACAGTAATCCTCCGTCTTGAAATTTCTTTGAAAGCTCCGCCACTTTAACATTGCCTCTTATTCTGTCATTATTGTTCCTATCGGCTCTGGTGACGTCACAAATGCTTCTCAACATTTTCATTTCAGGCACATCCATTGCTTTACAATGTGACTTAATTGGTGCCCATGACATTGCTCCGTAAATTATTGCAGGTCTCCCTATTGATTTATTCCCCATTCCTTTAGCACTCGCGTTTATTCTTCTGTCACACAATACTCCTGACGTCCTTTTCCAGTTCATCCGCACTGTTTGGGCTATTGGCATGTCAGGTTTTCCATCGTTGAACACTGATGATTGTAAGTAGTTAAAGCTACCGACTTTCTTCAAGTCTTGCACATCCACCCAGATTGTTTCTTCTTTTTGTCCTCTTAGGCACATTTACTCCGTTTCCTTGCTATTGTTTTTAATTCATCTGTCTTCCAAAGCTTTCCTCCAACTCTAAAATTTCATTTCCAGCTCATCCTACTCTACATGCTTTATAATACTGAATACTGTATCACCTGCGAACATCATACAGCAAGCAGCTTGCTCTTTAACAATGCATCGATACAATCTGACAATACATCGATGGCCAGAATGGATATATATGGCCTCAATGCAGACTCTTGGTGCAACCCAACTTGCGCTGGTATCGTCTGTTAGTCCTACTTTGCTTCGCCCTACATACTCTTGCACTTCCTTCTCTTTCATACATCTCTAGATTTCTTGCTGCTGCACTCTGTCATAAGCCTTTTCTAAGTCTATAGGCACAAAATGCAATTCCTTCTGCATCTCCCAATGTTAATGCGGTTTTGACACCGTCATCATGTTATTGTAGTATTCCGTTTATGTTTTCTTTTATTTCTTTGACCGATTCCTATAAGTGCAAGGATATCAGTAAAAATTCCCTTCACCGCATCAGCTTGTGACGCTACCGGGTCGTAGTTCGTTGTCTTTTTAAGTTCTCGTTGATCGGCGTTCTCGTTAATGGTTGTCTGAAATTTCATGCGGCAAAACTAATTCACTACAAACAATGTAGGCGACTCGTAGAATTGCTGTTCGTTGACGCTTCAGTGAATAATTAGTGCTCAACTGTCCTCATTTATGGTCAGCGTAAATAACATACTTCCACCCAGTACGCACATCCCACACGTCAATAACACAAATTTACACAGTTTGTGTGTTGAATGCAAGAGTTCGAGGTGTACATTTAGTGCGGCACGAATATGAAGAATCAGCTTTTAATCATAATGGTAGAAACACTTTCCACGCGACTTACACTGATCAACATTTACATAGTTTTCCATAATCAGAATTCAAAGTGACGTGGATTGTGCCTCAGATACGTCACGAAACCAGACTCGAAACCATACTCCTTATTGGGGTGGATTATTCCTCCTGATAAAGATGAAACAAGACTCATTTACATGGTGCGAAAGAATCCTATTTATATCATTCAATGTCTTTGAAAATTATGTATTATTAATTCACCACATTGAATTAATTATAATGGAAAAATAAACAATTACATACAACACTGGTACAGTAAAAAGTAGCGTAAAAATACTGAGTAAATTGATATGCAAATCTCGGTCAAATTAATTCCGCCTCACTTTCAAATATATTTTAATAGGTTTTTAAACGATTACTTCCGAATAAACGGTAATTATACAAAAACTAATCAAGGCAAAAGTTTCCTAACATTACTTGTGAAAGATAATAATGCCTACTTTAAGAGAAAAGAATTTACTTAGATTTAAAAGAAATACTAAGTAGCGTACAAACGGGATTATAACAATACGCCTCTTCCATGAACTAATTAATAATTAGTAATTAAATAAACTTCTGCGACGTGAAATAATAGAATATAATTTCAGTTTGTCACGTTAGAAAAAAGTTTTGGAAAAGCAAATGATAATAGACTAATTACATTCGTACCAATTATTATTATGCAACACTGGTATCGGCAGGTTCAGTAATGCAAGCAGATGGAAATGAATCCCAAATGCTTCATTGAAAGCCCCAGTAGCGGAATGTAAACACTTTAATCAGACACTGACTGCCCGGGACAATAGCACCCATAATCAATGTCTTTTTTTGCTCTCAACATTAAGAGAGACTTTCCTTTCGTTTTGCAGGCTTTCTTTTTTTTTATTTTATTTTTCCTTAGGAAAATGTTAAAATGTTTTTAAATCTATGGGACTTAACTGTTCTGGTTATCAGACCATAGGCTTACAAACTACTCTAAGTAAGAACAAACACACACACACACACACACACACACACACACACACACACACACACCAATGCCCAAGGGAGGACTCAAACCTCCGACGGCGAGCAACCGCGTGCTCCGTATCAAGGCGCCAAAGAACGCTCGGCCACTGAGCAGCTGTTTTCTTTTTTTCTCCTCAGGTTATTATAAATAATATTAGTATCATTATGGTTCAGTTTATTTTTAACTCATTTTATATTTATCAAATAGTTTGGAATAGCCTCGAACATTAGAGATAAACAATTTGCACAAACACAGGAACTAACGCTGAGATACGAAAAACGCAGTCTCACCACAGTGTAACATATAGTCACGATATTACCGCTCAGTTTTGTTATAGAGAGTGACAGCATTGTTCCAACAGGCCCGCAAACAGCATTTCTAAATACGATATAGCAAAAGTGGGAGTAACATCGTTGTGTCGAAGGCGAGTGATCAATCTGTGGGCGCAATTTGCGCGTTTTTGAGTGTGGATCAAGTGAGAGAGAAAGAGAGAAGATTCTTTTTCAGTACTTTACTGAAAAGAGAAGGTGTGTGGAAAGAAAATCTGAAATTACCTCTTATTAAGAGTAATCAGATTGTACGATATTCGCAGTGTTGGTAAGCCACTTTTTGTCTGACGCGAATACAGACAGAGTGAGGTAGTTAACGCCTGTGGGTGAATTGCCGTGGCATCGCGTTGGGTTGATTTATGCAATCAGCGTACCACGCGACAGAAGTTGATCCAGTCAGAAGTTAGGTTTGTTTCAAGCGACGGCGCATCAGCCTGCAGCCATTTCAGCAAACGGTACTGTGTGCAAAGCTTATGCTTAGATCACGCACTTAGTGCGACAGCCTCGAGCGATCTGCAGCTTTTTTTGTTAATTTAAAGTTAGGCACGGTGTTTCAGCCATTTTTGCCGAGTGCAGTTTTCTTTACCTTACAGTTCAATTAAAAATTCTATTCCTCCGGTTAACAACTTGCTTCTATCCTAACAAATCTGGATTCTTTTGAAATTTAAATTCATTTAATACGCTTTTTTGGTTAAATGAATTAAATACACAGAAATTGTGTTTACTTTCAGTGGCTAGTGACGCCAAATTTGCACCCCGTTTGTTCTTAAAAATGTTTGTAGAGTCTATGGGACTTAACTACGGGGTCATGAGTCCCTCAACTTACAAACTACTTATGAACTAACTAAGACTAAGGACGGCACAAATATCCATGCCCGAGGGGGGATTCGAACCCCCGACCGTAGTGGCCGTGCAGACCGTGACTGGAGCGCCTCAGCCACCGCGGCCGGCGTTTGTCCTTACTAGCAATGTTTAGATATATGTTTTTCTTACAGGTGATGTTATCTGCGTTGGGTTAAGTAATGTTGTAGAAACATATCTTAATCCGACGAGGGACGTCTCTCTGACTTCTACGCGACTTGCTGTTAGGTTCTTCCACGAAGGAGCCACGGGTACACTGTCAGATAGCTAGCGCAACAAAATCAGTTGGAAGTTTGTGCAAAATTACACCACAGCAAGCAATTTCGCGTTATAACCTTGCCATTACAGATAAGGTCGACGGAAGATGGAGAGTCATTGCCGGAGAGGGAGCAGACTGGGATTTAACGTCGCGGAACGGTAAGGTCGACGCAGTGCAAATCGGAACGTCTGCATAAATTTCGTTGATTTTCGTTTTGACCCAGTGATTGTGGTGCTCACTGCCTCAGCAATTACTGCACGAAAAAAGATTGGAGATGCAGAAATCTAGTAGGAAAAACTACTGTTCCGACGACACATCCGTATCGGTTTATAAAAATGTGTCATATTTTGAAATAACGAAAAAATAAATTTCGAAAGTGCTTCAGTAGAGTATTTCTTCAGTATAATTCCGTTGCCCCTGACAACATCGATGTATGCAACCACGCAATGCGCCTCTCCACACTGCTTGGTCGTTGCATACATTACGTTTAGATTACAGTCATACCCGTTCAATAACGTGTTCAATAGATTATTTACTTCACCATTACCTTGTACTGAACACTAATTTCGCTCTTTGTTACACACGACAGCCATAAATGCATTATTTACAGGATCACTTGCGAACGGACTATTCCACCTGTGTGGTATACTCAGAATCATTTATAAAACTAGCTTAAGACATTCTCAGAGGAAAGACAACATAACCACAAAATTTCAGTTTTTCCAGTCAAGTACAATAATACAGCGGTGACGCCAATCAATAATAGCTAGTGCAATGAATTTGTCATTTTAATCACTGATGCCAGCACATTCTCGATTTCTTTCTATGGGAACCCGCGTCCTCTGATGAAAGACACAGGTAACCGACAAATTTAAAACAGACGCAGCAGAAAATTGCTGTAAGGGAAGTTGTGATAAGAAATTCCAACTGGTGCTACCACTGCACCGAACACAGGACTAGCATAAGCATGGACTAGATGCCTACCCAGAGGAAGACAAGCAATTTTTCAATAAGAAATAAGTTATTCAGTAATACTAAAAGTATTAGAAATACTTATAAGTTCAATGGAGTGTTCCATACAGTCTTGTTACAATCAGTATAAAGGTGAATACTATCCTCAGATCAAAACAAAGCCCATAGTTATCGATAAGTACAAACGCATTTTTGTTCAAGATTTCAATATTTCATTCAAAATGACGCACTTTTCGATCGTATAATTGAAACAAAACTGAATTGATTGCCGAGATAACACATTGAAAAATTAATTTAATATACTAATGGAAGTGCATCTCCGAGAAGCCCTGGTAGGTCAATATAATATAAAATTAGGAATGGAAAGCAAGTTTTGAGAAAGACATTCAGCTAAGAATTTTACCCTTGATTGTCCACTACTAAAGTCTCCACAGATCAAGTGTTCCGAAAGAGGTAATTGTTCACATATAAATTTATCATTCATCCCCGTAATTAGTTATGCCGTCAGTTTTTATTCTTTTGTTTGGGATGAAACGGTAGCATCTATGGGTTCAGAGGAAACAGCAGCATACTGAAGTACTTTGAAGTTCACAATATATGACTATATGAAGTTTATTTCAATGTCAGTTATTCTGGGCTACAAAAAAACTGTAGCTTTGTGTATGTTTGTATGCTGTCTGCTGCAAAACGAAAAATTTCCATTGCTGATCGCCACATTATATGGACATTCCATGTTGCAAAGTGTTAGGCATTCCGCTGTTGTGAAGTTATCCAAAAGCGCAGTATTTACAAAGGGTGATATCTTAACGACTCATGGTCAAAGCTACCAATTTGTGTCAATTTTATGACATCTGAAAATTCTTTATGAATCAGTGACGAGCTAGGCAATTAGAAAAAGTTTTGGAAGTATCGCAGAAGTTATTTTTGCGATATGGTGAAGGGCTCTTTCTCACTTTAGATGCGTAATAGTTAATGCTAGTATAGCTTACATCTCATTGGAAAAACCTGTCATTAAGTCAGCTTAGTTTAACAAAAGAAGTCATCCTGCGACCTTACAGGTTTTGATTTCGAAAGAACGATTCAGGATATGTATCACAACTTCAACAGACCACAAACATATGGAACCTACGTAAATGTGGATGAGAGTGTAGCTGCGTCTGCAGAGGATATACTAGCACTTTCATTAAGTGCTGTGTTTGGCGCATACCATAAAAAGTGATTGTCACTGCTTAGAAAATATACAACATCGTACATTATTAATTACAAGTTAATATTGCTTTATTGCTGTAAGTGTATCAGGCTTTAAAGAGTGACAACCTGTTGCACCAATAAACAAATATTGTGGGCTTAAAAACTACCTACAAGACATATTTCAGTTAACACGACGTCACAAACTCACGCGACAAAGTTTTAATAAGCACAATAGTTAAAAATTAGCTTTTGGAATACAAATGGTTTGGATCAAGTCGAAGAAATATATCGGACACTGCACGAAGTACAATATAAAAAACCGAGTAACGGCTTAATAGCGTTAAAAAAGCTCCTATTACAGAGTTGTAACTGTACATTTAGAATATGCCCTTCATTACGAGAAAAATATTTAAATATTTGTAATTCCTCGTGCACGTCTAATCTGTGGCCTTCCTTTTCGATATGCAAAATGTTCATACCGAATTCATAATTTATAACTATTCTGCTTATTAAAACTTTGTTACTCGTTTATTCTCTCTACTAATATTGTATTGCCAAAATCATGTCTCAACCATCTCGCATGTTTAACAAAGCATTTTGTAGCAATTGTTTTTTCAATACTGTATTTCTCTGTACAGTAGTCTAGTTGTAATTGCGGCTACTAGATGGCAGTACTGAGGTAACGTCTACCTGTTCACAACTCCACTTAGCACACGCCAGTCTGATGCCTCCGTGCAGGCTAGCAGCCCATAGTAGCTAGCTTTTTCTAAAACTTTCCTTTTAATTTTGTGACGTAAGCTTTACAGCTGAGTTGTATATATTATTATGTCAGTTGTTTTATTTTATAATTTCTGATGAAGGAAATCATAGTCAAGATTACCTGACATAGTCGGGTCTGGAGGCGATCTAATCGTTTTATAGTTTTCAAAATGACAAGCCAAGATTCAGGGGTTCGAATCCCCCCCCCCCCAAGGGCATGGATATTTGTGCCGTTCTTAGTATTAGTTAGGTTGTAAGTTTAGGGACTGATGACCCCCTAATTAAGACCCATAAGCTATACGAACATTTGATTAATGGAGAAGAAGAAAGAAAACACGTATATTGAACCAAACTGTTAAAAAAAAAAAAAAAAAAAAAAAAAAAAAAAAAAAAAAAAAAAAAGTTACGTAACGCTAGAAGAGGCGCGCACCGTCATACACTCGGCCGCAAAGTGCAAGACTTATTACAGAGTGGCCATGTGTCATAAACTACTCTATGATGGCAAACTGGACGACTTTTAAAGGTGGGAGAATATAAGAGAGTTCCACGCTGAAACACAGGACGGTAAACGGACGTTGAAGACCAACTGGTTCCATAAATCCGGCTTACCCCACCGACCGAGCCGCTGAGTGCACAATTTGTAGTGTAATGGGACGTCAGGCCGCCCAGCGCCCGGCTGGAAGTGCGTCCTTCAGGAGTCAGTGCTGGGGCCGCGGCATCCTGGCCTTCAGCTGGAGACGCCGTCCTCTGCCGGCGCTCGTCCCAATGCTGCGGCTTCCGTCTGCCAACCGTGGCCGCCGTCGTTTTTGTGGCGTTCAACATCAGGTCTCAAGCACCGAGGACGGGGCCATTAATAATGACGTCAAAACTTCTGTATTAGCAGCCCTTCAGGCAGGAAAAGCCGCAAGCGGAATTACCGGCCGCATTGGCGGCAATGCATACGTCTGTAGAACCACTTTCTTGGCGAAAAATTTAATTTCTTAACTAATTTAAAAACTTGAACTTCACACTTGTCTAAATACCTCTTTTCCCATTGTTAACATAATCTTACTATTTTCATATATACTTACTACTACCATGTTACGTATAATTATCATTAAATATTGTTCTACATTTGTCTTCGTATTGTTTAAAATATGTGCTACCATGTATAGAATTTTCAGTACATTGATGAGTTCTTCAAGATTATGGTATAGGAGGCAAACTTCTGCAGGCAATTAAAGGACTTTACTTGGACTGTCAGGCAGCAGTTAGAGTAGATAGCAAATTAAACTCATGGTTCAGGATAGTTTCAGGGGAAAGACAAGGCTGTAACATGTCACCACTGTTGTTCATACTATTCAACTGTTCAACTGTTTGTTAAGCTTATGGGACTTAACTACGGGGTCATCAGTCCCTAAACTTACAAACTACTTATGAACTACTTACGAACTAGGACGGCACAAATATCCATGCCCGAGGGGGGATTCGAACCCCCGACCGTAGTGGCCTTGCTGACCGTGACTGGAGCGCCTCAGTCACCTCGGCCACCGCGGCCGGCTTCATACTATTCATGGATCATATGTTGAAAACAGTAGACTGGCAGGGTGGGATTAAAGTAGGTGAAAACGAAATAAGCAGTCTCGCATATGCGAATGACTTAGTTGTAATGGCCGATTCGATTGAAAGGTTGCAAACTAATATTTCAGAGCTCGTTCAGAGGTGCAAGGTTTATGATATGAAGATCAGCATCTCCAAAACGAAAGTAATGTCTGTGGGAAAGAGATTCATACGGATTGAGTGCCAAATAGGAGGAACAAATTTAGAACAGGTAGACAGTTTCAAGTACCTGGGATGTATTTTCTCACAGGATGACAACATAGCGAAAGAACTGGAATCGAGATGCAGCAAAGCTAATGCAGTGAGTGCTCAGCTAAGATCTACTCTCTTCTGCAAGAAGGAAGTAAGTACCAAGACTAAGTTAGCAGTGCACCACTCTATCTTTCGACCAACTTTGTTGTATGGGAGTGAAAGTTGGGTGGATACAGGTTACCTTATTCATAAGATAGAGGTTACAGATATGAAAGTAGCAAGAATGATTGCAGGTACCAATAGATGGGAACAATGGCAGGATGGTGTCCATAATGAGGAAATCAAAGAAAAGCTGGGAATGAACACCATAGATGAAGCAGTTAGAGCGAACAGACTGAGATGGTTGGGTCATGTTACACGAATGGGAGAAGCAAGGTTACCTGAGAGACTCATGAGCTCGTCAGTGGAGTGTAAGAGGAGCCTAGGTAGACCGAGAAGAAAGTACTTAGATTCGGTGCAGAATAATTTTGAAGTGAAAGGCATAACATCAGACGAGGCTTCAATGTTAGCATTGAATAGGGGATCATGGAGGAATTTATTAGAGGTATTATGCTCCAGACTGAACTCTGAAAGGCATAATCAGTCTCTAATGATGATGATGATTTGTTGTAAGAAATGTTTCTGATCACCATGACCGCAGATTTTATGATGCCAGTAATTGAATAATAAAAATAAATTAACGTAGCGCGGGATGGCTGCGCGTTGTAAAGCGTCATGTTACGAACTGGACGGGCGTCCCCGCCGGATGTTCAAGTCCTCCCTGTGTGTGTGTGTGTGTGTGTGTGTGTGTGTGTGTGTGTGTGTGTGTGTGTGTGTGTTAATGTTGTCCTTAGTACAAATTAGTTTAAATAGTTTGTACTTCTAGGGACTGGTGACCGTAGCAATTTCGATCCAATAGGTTTAGAAATTTTTTACATTTCTGTAAAACAATAACACATATACTGAAATATTTTGTAGCCCAATTACTGAAACATTTTTTATTATGTAAAATTTTTCTTGCATTTGGGCCGGAAACTTCTATTGTCGTTTATAGTTCATACTATTTTAAAGTGGGACGTACGTATGTAGACACGGAAACCATTAATTGTGAGGAACTAATTATATTAGTTATATATCTGTACTTATAATAAAACTGCAAATGTAGGCCTGTCGCTGTTCACTCTTCAATCTTCAAAACTACTGGCCGATTGTTCATGCCGTTTTCGCAGGAAACATGAGAAAAGTTTGGGTCAACAAATAGGCATAATTTTATCAAAATCGGATCACGGAGTAAGTGTTTCGAGTTACCGTCGTGTCTGTCTGTTCAACTATTGAAGAAACCTCTTATCTCCAAAACTACTTCACGAATTTGCATGCGGCTTTCACGGGTAACTTGAACGGAACTCTGGACATGCCTGTCTCTTTGAACACGTTTATCTCCAAAACTACTCGACGAATTTTCATGCAGTTTTCATACATAACTTGAGCTTATCCTGCTGCTATATAAAGGCTTCGATAATTAAAATCATTTGTATAAAAGCCATCGTGTATGTTTATTCGTTGAGGATAATTTCCAAAAGTATTACACCAACTTTCATGGGTTTCCACAGGTAAATTGAGGACTGAAGAGCAACCTCGGCTTCATTTTATCAAAACTGGATCAGGTGAAGAAACGATATGGTAATTTGTAGTTTCTGGTGTATGCTACCCTTGAACAGTGTAGTATAACAAAGATGCGATAGAGTCGCTATTACTTACATAGTATACCAAATAATACATAGCGATGCTGAGTTTTTTATTCTCATAACTAAGGTGTAATACACTGATACAAGGGCTACGATTTTCCTTATGGCAGCAGTGTACTGTTGCTGGCAACGACAGTTGAATCTTTGAAAAATGACTCACGTACAGTGGGTGAATAATTTTTTTTGTTGATTATGAAATAAATAATTAATGTTGTTCCAATCAGTAAATTAATGATCCCCCTAAAGCGAATATTTCTTTGCCAACATTAACATACAACCGCTGCCACTGAAAGAAAAATAAAAATCAATAAATAATTAATTTTTTACTAGCTCCCTCTGGGATGGATGTGTGTTTGTCCTTCGGTTAGTTTAATTTAGTTTAAGTAGTTTGTAACTTTAGGAACTGATGGCCAACGTAGTTTGGTCCCATAGAATTACAAACAATTGTATATTTTTTGAGGCGCTTTAGTGCACCAAAGAATTAATAGACGCCATTGCTGCGTAATAAATATGGCGTAGTAAAGCAAGGAAGCGTACGTCTGTGATATAATTCAGCGACGCAATCTTATCTCTAAGAATGCCAACATAGTGTTACTGAATTCGCTGTAGGACATTTCTTTTCTTCTTTTGGGACGTTTCATTTATGTTTCAACTATAACGATATTCTTTCCTGTCTCTCAATTGTATTCGTTTACATAAGTCTTCTTTGGGAGGACAATCCTCTGTATGTAGTTGAATTATGGTTTTGGTGATCTTTTTTACTGACTGAGGTGCGGAATCCTAAAATGCCATGATACGCAGAGGTTCTTCTTTAACAACCGTTGCGAAGCACGGGCGTATAAGCTAGTGAATCTATAAAAAGAAAGTAGGTAACATTATTGTTTTATTCACAGTTCAATATTTATGAAAATTTTTATAACATTGCTTATTACATAGTAGTACTTTGAAGTAGCTACATATGAAATTAGTTGGTATCTCTTGCTTCTGTATGCTGAAATGTCATCATTTCGACCTTGTGTTACTTCCTACACTGTGTGTCCCAACTACTTCAACGACTTACAAGCGCAAATACTCATAAACTCCACTAACGCCTGTTCTGTTTTTCGATATGTATACTTGCGATCCCCTTCTCTGTATACACTGAAGAGCGAGAGGTAATGGTACAGTCATGAATATGCAAAGACGCAGAGATACGAAAAGAGGACGACGCTGCGGTCGCCAAAGTCTATAAGAAACAAGAGGTGGCTGGCACAGGCGTTAGATCACTCACTGTTGCAACCAAGGAGGTTAAAATAAGGCGAGATAACGAAATTATTGTAGCGTTACATTGAATTTCTTTTTATTAAAATTATATCTGCGACGCTTGTCGCTAGCATCCGTTCTCTCTGCCAATAAATCTCTGACTATTTTGTTTCACAAGATACTTTCAATTTTTTTGAATGAGCTGGGGAGAAAACGGAATCGCTTTTCGTCTTTCGTTTTTCTGCCGTTGTATTGAGCGGACGTCTCTCTCTCGACCTCTGCACATTGAAATGTAAGTGTGAGCTGTTAGGATCTTCTAATTGTAATAAATTCAACAATTTCATTTCAAATCTCTAATTTATTTAAAATGAAAATTTTCCCCATTTTTCACTTTTCTCAAAAATCTTTGTTTCCAGCATAATTTGTAAAAGGATGCTTGGCCATTGTTGTACATTGCTTCACGATTGTGACAGAACATTCCAGATGCAAATTTCACTTACGCTCATTTTATGTTAAAAATTATTTCAATGCCTGTAGTAATTCTTCTGCTTTTCAAAACGAAGTCCGATAATTTAGTAACTTTCAGCTTCTATAGTAATTGAAATTATACACGTTTCTGAAACTTTAGTATTTAAAGATCATGCAACCAAGCATCAATTTACAATAAAGAAGAGATTAATTACTTCATACAAGTTCGACTGCAGTATGACGGCTCCCATTTATGAATATATACCAGGTAACAAACAGATTCCGCTATTTTCTTTTGGAATGATGCTTTCTGGTGTTGTCTTCATTCTAACTACCATTGCTACTAAATACTGATGGCGGAATCTTTCGTGCTTTTCACAGTGTTATTATCTTTTCAAAATAATATTCATTGCCTTATTTAACGCTTGGCCAAATTTCAATATCGGCATTTAACTTCGATCCTTATGACAACACCAGCCATAACAATAGAGAAAGTATCATTACACTATGCAAAGCTTAGCTGTCGGTTGAAGCCAGTCCGCCATCTTGCGGAGCCAAGGAAATATGTCTTCAGATTAAAGCTCTGTGTTGTTATTTTCCTGTTAACTCTCATACTTTTAAATGACTGTCATTTCTGAGTACATATTCTATATAGAATACTTATGTGGACAAATTCAGACCTTCCAGATAGGTGAACTGTGATTTGTTAATGCAAAATTTCATTCAATAAGTATTACTTAAATATCGCGATAATACCCAAATTCTTTACAGGAACTAAAATTTTCAGCTGTAGTAGTTCACAGGAAATGCAGAACAAGATTTTTCCAATAACGACAGACCAAAGTTATATCATTTTCTTAAGTTCAGTTGTGAAGGGACGATTTATATGTTGAATACATACGAAAATTCTTTCTGCAGAATATTCACACTGAAATTCTGAACCACCAGGCCTCCGAAATTTCAAGGCGACCTACATCTCGTAAAAATGAAAATTAGAAGCCACTGAGGGAAAATACCGAAATGAATAGCAGTATTAATTTAGCAACAGATTTTTTCTGTGTGAAATGGCAGATGACTTTCTTGGTGTGCTTGCACGTACATAGGTAATCCAGATTAAATTTTTTTCTTATATAAAGTATGCACTTTCAACTCAAAAATAATGAATGTACACTCGTCACCCCAAATGTTATTGACTCCACAATATGGCGACGGTGGCTTCACTTCTGTGGCGTTAAGGTCACCTCCCTCTATTCTAACCTCCTTCGTTGTAATAGTGGCAGATTATCGTGAGTTAAGTTAATTTCAACGTGGTGTTACAGTCGGCGAACGAGAGGTGGGACGCAGCATCTCCTATGTATTGCTGAGGTGGGGATTTTCCTGCACGACCATTTGAAGAGCCCATTTTCAAAACCAGCTATGTGAATGATAAGCAATGTGTGAGAATACAGGAAAAACTAATAAAACGAACTATGAATGTGGTAGCGGACTGATTTTTCTACAAGCAATAGCTGTACACGATTTTAATACGTGTACCAAAGCTTTGAAATATGTGATGAGTAGGAAATAAGTTATAAATATATTTTATTTGCATATAACAGGTTTTGCAACTGTGTTGTTCACATAGCAGACTTTGCAACTCTTGCGGCAGCCATATTCACTTTGCCTTAGTTGCAAAACGAGCTAAAATTGTTGTGGGGAAGATGAATATTAATTACAAACCCTAGAAACGTGGAAATATTTAGTGATTATGTTGGAATGTACAATGCATACGTCTGTAATTATAAACCTATTGAACAAAGTTCATTACATCACATCGTGAAAGACAGTTTGCAACTTTTACTACTTTGTATTCTCTATGTGTTAATATTCTATCAAAGTACTGCTACAAACTAATAACAGATTTAGGCTATGTCTGTTTCATCAGCTTGTTCAGTAAAATGTAGAAATATGGAATAGAGTTGAAGTGCCTTGTAGATAGCACTTATAACCTCATGTGTCATTATCATCATCATCATCATCATCATAATGTGCGTTTTCATATCCACAATTTGAGTATCAGGATCCTGTTACGCAAATAACATTGACATGGAATACCAAATCTGGTAAGCTGTCCAGTTCTTCGCAAAAGTGAAGAGCAATAAGTGTTTTCATATACTTGATCTTTGTCGGTTTTACAGGAACACCCCTTAGGATATAAGAGATGTGAGCACTCTTAAGATTCTTCCCCATCCTGCACAAACTTTTTGCTTCACCAACAAAATTGCAGGATGCCTCTCCTCAAACTAGGAGGGATTTGCTGCTCTGACGTCTTGTGATTATTAACCTCTTTGCTTTTTGAAATTGAAAATGCCATTGTCCAGGAGGTCTAAGAATGCTTTCTGCACAAACTTTTCAATCCTTAACAGGTGCATCTTTTCCTAGATGTGTAATGGTTCAATATCTCTTGATGGAGTTCAAATACTCTTCTGGGTTTGCAATGACACTTCTAGTATTAAATTCTCTTGCAAGATGTCCAAATATCCTATCCGGCGGACGAATGAATGTCGCACTATAGGGTACATAGTTAGATTTTTTCAACAGAATGAGGCGCTTCAAGAAGAAACCAGTGCATTTTCATCCCAGTAACTGTTTTGTTCTTATTTTAGCCACCACAGCCATCAGAGGTTAATCTTTGTGTGGTTACTTTTCCATGTCAGAGAACACCACTTCCTCTTCCTCGATCTTCGTGGTTCAGTCTCTGCAATAAATTCTGTATCCACTGCCAGTACCGGTATTATATTGATTTGACGGATCATCTTCATTTTAAACAAATAACATTGCAAATCTCTGTAGGAACGAGACGTCAGCTTGGAGACTATATCAACGTCAACGAACTCAGAGAAACTGACGCATGAGTGAAACAATTGCAAGCAGAATTTCACAGATGACTCTCCACACTAAGCAGTACAGCCAACATAACTGTCAACGATAGAAATAAGCATTTTATCTAAGGATAAAAAAGCAGCCCGCGGTCGCAAATTAAAAATTATTTGACCTTGTTTCGACAATGACTATTATTTCATAGTTTTCAAAATGACAAGCCAAGATCGCACACTAACAATTTATTAAATGACGACCGGTTTCGGTGCACTGTGTCACCATCATCTGGTCACATATACTTTATAATCTGGTCATCTTGTTAGAAAAATTGGATATAAAATAACAAGTGCAACATTGCACTTAGTCACTATATAAAAAACACATAAGTTAAAAACAAGACAAAAGACGATTTTGTAAGCTGTCATGTTTTATGTATTTTTTTATATAGTGACTAAGTGCAATGTTGCACTTGTTATTTTATACCCAATTTTTTTTAACAAGATGACCAGATTATAACATATATGTGACGAGATAATGGTGACACAGTGCACCGAAGCCGGTCGTCATTTAATAAATTGTTAATGTGCGATCTTGGCTTGTCATTTTGAAAACTATGAAATCATAGTCATTGCAACGGCCGGCACAAATTTTCATTCGCCACAGTTTGGTATTCCATCTAAACCTAATACAGTGAAACCATAACATCGCAAATTGCGATTTATTTCGTTCATTTGAACGCTGTAATTCGTTATAAAAGTACTGCACGTATAAAAAGATCGTTGCGTCGTACGTTAGCATAAGCTCTTGTCGAAAACCTAAAAACATCCTGCCGCTGTGTAAAAACGCTAAGATGTTCGAAGGCATCAAAACTGTTCAACTGTTTGTAAACCTAACGGATCAAACTGCTGGGGTCATCGGGCTTAAGCTAAGGACAACCACGCCCGAGGGAGGACTCGAATCTCCAAAGGTAAAGGCCACGAAATCGATGAAATGGCTACTTAGAACGCACGGGCATCCCACGCTGCAAGGTGTCTACCCAGTCATCATTCTATGGTGAAAATAAAAGAGCAGAAGAAAAGCTGATTTCACCACTAAGAAATCGTTCACTTAGGAGGATTACAAAACATTGTATCCACTCAGAATGGACGAATAAAATAAAAAGTTGTCGGGTTTCCGTTCACATTATGTGGTTAAACCTCCACTAGCTTTCTACTAAGCATTCCTTGGCGATTGTCAAGATTGCCCACTGACGTTACTGATGCCCACGACACCGCCGTATAGGCAGGCGCTGGATGCGCCTGTTTCAGCTCCGCGATCGCTGGGTCCCACGCAATGCTGAGCTAGAGTTCGCCGTCTCTGTTACGCGTATTGTCATTTGTAGGCTTCCAGAAGCTGTTAGTGCGAGCCACTATGCAGGTGTCATCAAATTCGATTCGATGACCATTTACTAAAGGATACTCAGGGGAAGCAGATTACTCTAGTTACTTCATTTCATGTGTTCTTTGACAGTTCGTACCGTTAGTCAATATAAGAAAAACCACAGTTGCAAAGTATCTTGTTCTGAGACCTGCTGCGTCCTTAAGTGCTATCAATAGCTGCCGGATTTTTGTCGGACGCCTTGTGTCTCTTTAGCAGTCGGCTTATTTTGCCTGACACAGAACCGCGGAACGACAAAGAACCAAATTTCTTGTCCTCTTTCTTGTTAGTGGCCTGATTGTGCTTTGTCCTAAGATCGCAAAAACGAAATTGTTTAAATGTTTGTTAGTTTATGGGACCAAACTTATGTGGTTCTCCCTAAGCATACAAACTAATTGAACTAATCTAAGAACAAGACACACACTCATGCCTGAGAGAGTGGTCTCGAACCTCTGACAGTTGGAACCTCACAGTGCCTGAAAAGGCGACTATAACGGCTCGGATAATCCCGTGCGGCCCTGAGATCGCATCACTTACTACATTTGTAGCCATTATTCCTGAAGACCTTGTGTAGCCGGTTCTAATTATGGGGCAGGTTATAGGCGTCTGATATTGTTCTTGCGCGATGTGCCAATGTCTGTAATACAGTGCGCTTATGTGCCATGTAATGATGGCTAATAGCGTGCAAGTACAGATTTGTGTGAGAAGCCGCTGTCGTCAAGGCATCCATTCCGTTTGCGACGGACGAGGACGTCGAGGAATGGCAATGTGTTCTTTTTTCCTTCCTGCTTGGAGGACTGGATGTTACTGTTATTGCTTTTCAGATGTTCCAAGAACTCGTCACGCTTCTCACATCCGTGGGGCCAAATGACGGACGTGTCGTCTTAGATGAAAATCAATGTCACCAGAGCCGAATGAAATTCCAATCCAGTTTTATAAAGTCTACGAAATTGGCCCCTTGGCTTTCGTTTATCGAAAATATTCGGCCCAATAGAAGTGACTGGGAAAAATCCCAGGTGACTCCCATTTATAACAAAAATATAACTGACCTGCATAATCATTAATATCGTTTTTTTTTTTGTCGGGCTGGGGGGAGGGGATGCTGCGTGAGCAGGAGGTGAACCGTGACGTGGAATGATGTGGACATGGGTCTGTAACTAAGGGAACAGATTAGTCCACATGTTATGTATAGAAATGATGAAATGAAAACTTTGCTGTGCTTGTCTGGTATAAAGTTTTTCCTAGCTAATACAAAAAATCGGGAGTCTACAAAATATCTTGTGCATCATGTGATAGTGTTTACATTGGAAAAACAGCGCGTGACTTCTCAGTCAGATTTACGGAACAGTCTAACAAAAATAATACAGCTATGGGGTGTCATCTCAACGACAAAAATCATCATCTAGATACGATTGAAAACTTCTTAAGGATTCTTCATGTAGAGCCGAAAGGCTTGGACGTAGACATTCTAGAAGGTATTGAAATTTATAAATGTTGTAAGGATAACCCAGGTGGGATTTTGAACGAACAAATCCGTTCCCACAGGAAATGGTTCTTTGACATTCTTCGGGATTTATTATGAACACTGCCTAGCCTGCTTGTTCCCTGAATCCAACTATTATGAATGCTACCGCTTTCTACAAATGCAATTACACCTCCTTATCTGATGGAAAGTGTCTTGTGTTAATTTTACGATTAATATTTGTTCTATCGTTGCCTACAGCCAACTGTCGTAAGGAACGCTAATCATATTTTTGAAAACATCTCTGACAATGTTCTGGATTTGTCGAACTGTCTATCTCATTTTAAATGAAATATTATTCTCTGTCACCTATTTTATTTTATTTTGCTTATGTTGTTGTAACTTTGATTACGTGGTGCTTGTATAGCCTGTCATGATTAACAACAAAACAGCTGACAAATCAATGATAATTTTTGTTTTTTAAAAGCCTTTGTACAATTGTTCTTTTAAAACCTTTGTATATTTTATATTTTGTACAATAAGCTCACAGCCACCCTATATAATTAATATGCATAACCTTATGCGATATGGCGCCACTATACGCCTTGTAATGCCACCTGGTGGCAACAAATGTCTACCTGGACAGTACCGAATGTGGTAAAGTTTGTAGTCTGCTCTTGTATGTGTATCAAACAACTTCTTACATCTGTTCACGAGTGCACATGCCACGGAAGAGGTATAACACGACTTAAGTCTTCATTTTAAATATGAAATGTAACTTACTACTTTTTATGTCATGTGAGAAATTGTGTTATTTCTATGTTCGTAGATGTTAATCTGATGATGGCAAAGCCGAAACGCGTGATTTTTGAGGGAACGCTATACATGAAGCGTGACCTATAATAAAGAATTTGCGACCTAACCAGCTTCACAGCAGTACTACCTAATCATCTGTAAACCAGCCCCATTATCGCTTTGGGCCGGCGCTCGAGGCAAGCAAAGAGGTACAGAGACTGCGGGTGCTCCCGGCGGCCGAAGTAGCACACAGACATTTATGGCGTCTTGTGGTGGCGCGGCGACTTGGGTGGACCGCCGGCGTTATGTCAAAAAGTGACAACACAACACGTTTGCTGCAGAACTCTTGAACATACCTTTAGTTCGAATGTAGTAAGTTTCCTTGAGAAAGCTATGGATGGATCAGCACGGGTGTAGAATGTTTGCTTGGTTGAAACTGAACTTTCCGTTTTCTCAAATGATACCTTATGAATCATATTCATTAATTTCCGCAAGATCTTCGACATGGAGCTGTGCTAGCAGACTGCTAACGAAGGTACGAGCATATGAAATAGGTGCACAGACGTGTGAATGGCTGGAAATAGGATGTTGTTCTCGACGGTCTGCCGATTGTCCACACATTTCGAGATTGCTACATACGCGCTCGTCTGTTTGCTGCTTTGTTCTGCGCCATCTGGTGGATACTTATTGGCAAGGCCAGTGGGCTTAGACATTGAACCGGTCGAGGGTTGACAGTGAGGCGGTGGAGACTTTACGAAGTGGTGACGTCAGATACAACGCCAGTGTGGTGTTCAGCAGCTTGAATCTCCTGAACACTGACGTTGAATATGTATAATATTAAGAACACAGTACCTTAGATTGTCCACAGATGCCACTCAACCCACGCATGAACTCTTAAAATGCGACGGAGTGGGTAAGACGGACAATCAATTTCAGTGATAACATCAGGAAGGATGTACACTGCTTATGTTGACTATAGTTCAGCCATGCCAAAAATGACAATTTTGATCGTCCCCACATTGTTATGTCAGGAAGGACTGCCGTCAAGGGACGGTTACAGACGTCTCGGAATGACCCACAGCGATGTTGTTCGGACATGCAGGAGATACAGAGATGGAGGAACTGTATATGTCTAGCCTCGCTCTGATCTCCCAAACGTCCGGCTCTCGTAACATCAGGGACAAAGTCTATCAGAGCAACTGATGACCATTACTTATAGATTTCAGCTCGGTGGAACCCTGTGAGGCAAGCCACCTTGCTGAATAATGGTTTTAGTGGAGGTACAAACCATTGTGTTTCGACTCAAGCTGTACGGAATATACTGCATGACATGCAACTTTGCTAACGACGTCCATGGTGAGGTCTAGCTTTGAAATCTAAACACCATGCTTCGTGGTACAAGTGTAGACAACAGCACGCTGAATGGACTCGTCAGAATTGGTGTCTCTCTTCAAACAAATAATCGTCGGAGAAATGTTTTGGAGGCAGCCTGGTCGCCTGAACGTCTTAGACGCACCGTCTAGTGCAGTGCTTTCCAAATTGGGTGTCGCGACACCCTGGGGTGTCGCTTAGTAGTATCAAAGGTGTCGCGAGACTAGTAAATTTAGACTCTGAACAAAACAACTTGTCATAAAATAACATAAAATATCCATCTCTTCATACTACTCTGAAGACTCGCCTGCAGCTAATCATCCTTCTCTTCATTCAGTGCACCACAGATCACATATTAAAGGAATGATCGGTGCACATTAATTGCGTGCTCAGCCGCTAGGCGGCAGCTCTGTTTCAGCAGCAATAGACACTCAGGTTTCGTTCAAGTAGCTGCCAGTTGCCAGATTCCAGCAAACTGCGCATGCGCAGAGCTGATTCTTATACTCGATAACAGCTCTTCCCATGCGCAGTTTGCTGGAACTGGCAGCTGCTTGAACGAACCTTCACTGTAGTCTGCTTTCCATCTCAATAAGCTGCACCTGAGCGTTTTATAATGGTAGCGTTTCTTACAATTAAATGTCAATCAATGACACAGTGGCTGTAGAAGCTGTCACAGATTGTAAAAGCATCACAATTGTCCACTGACTAATGCTATTCAGTTGCGATGTTTAGTATGTAGTATGTCGGGGTGATTAACGGATAGTAGTATTTTAAATGCAGTGATCGTTGGTTCGAACTCTGGTATGCGTTAATAAATTTTTTTCTGTTTCCTGTATGTAACAGATTGTGGGACCATAAATGACATATATATTCTTGTCACAAATATTTATCAATTTTTTCCGAATATGTCGGGACTTGCGAGGTCATGGTGAAGCAAGAACCTAACAATAGAACTTAAATAATAATTCGTCACTTGTCATAAATACATCCTCTTTATTTCTAAAATAATGTGATAATAATGAACTGAAAGGCAACAGCCACTGTGCTGTCTAAATCAGTAATCCGAGCAGCTAATTTCCAGATGGCGTTTTCAATCGATCAAGCAAAACCGTATCTCGCGTTGTCATGTACACACGACAGCGAAAAACGGTTTCCGAAATTCAGTTTTCGTGTTTCGGAAGTTGGTCGCATGTAGAAGCAAATATTACTGTGTGAGCTAGGCATTGTTGTTTGCGGTATTACTCTGTTGCACATCTCCGTAGTTTCTAATGTTTCCTTTTCTTGCGACGAGTGTACGTAATTGTTGCAGTCAGGACCAACATTAAACATGTCAATGCGTACGAGGATTTCAGTTTCGTTTACAAACTACATTTAAGTGATACTTTATTTCCGCACCCCTCCCCCCTCTCCGCTAAAACCATCTAAATTCTACCTTATGTATTTATATTAGTGAAAGGGTGTCGCGAAAAACTGTAAGCTATAAAAGGGTGTTGCCATGAGGGAAATTTTGGAAAGCTATGGTCTAGTGAGTGCATCTAGGTGGTGGTTCTCTTATGTTTTAGGGTGGCATTATGTGGAGCGACCGTACGTCACTGTTGGTCGTAGAAGGCAATCAAACGACTCTACGGTATAGGAATGACGTTCTCTAACGTACAGTGCAATAACATCATTCGCATTTCTATAAGTCGAGAATTTTCGCAATCATCGTGCACATCATGTAGTTGCGATCCTTAACGATGTCACAAGATTAGAGTAGCCAGCACGTTCTACAGACATGAACCCTATCGCTCATGACTGGGATTCACTGAAGAGACACGTATTTGGACTAGATGTCTACCGAATCGCCGTAGAGGAGTTGAACAATGTAGACCAGCAGACACTTGATGATGTAGTGGACAGTATGCCACAACGAATACAGGTAGGCACTTAATTGTGATTTGCAGAGTACCCCATGTAGATGTAGAAGTAGAAGAGGCGTGTTGCCTGGTGTCGGGGCTATTGGTGAACGCTGTAGTCTGGAACACAAATTCAAGCTGTCTAGGTTATTATCGTACAACTATTGCGTTTCTTTTTAACCCTAGGAATCGTGCTATTACAACCCTGATGTGTGTGTGTGTGTGTGTGTGTGTGTGTGTGTGTGTGTGTGTGTCTATATCTCTGAAGCCGCTCTGTTACAGATTTTTGTGTTCGCAATTCAGAGATCAAATGATGTTTTATTTATATGTAAAGGGTGATGAACTCTTAGAATCGTGGTGAAGGAACACTTCTTTATGTGTGGAGAAACTAATTCGAACATCCAGGGAGTGAAGTCCACTGAACAGTGGCGTAGCTGTGTCACCAAGGGCCCCGGGGCAAAACTGACATTGGGGCCCTCTTTACACTAATACTGTACAGATGCAAAATTACGTCATCAGCTCCTTACCGCCAACTGGAAGACATAATAAGGCAAACCTAAATAGTACTAAGTAAATTATTATGTGTCACACAGCAGATAATGTTTGATCGTACTCTCTAATATAATTGTGAAAGTTGGTTTGTTTGTTATGTTTCCACGCAAAAATTATTAGGTGATGGATGAAATTTTGCAGAGGGATGGAGTTGGACCTGGGTAGGACATACAGATGAAAATGCCCCATGGGGTAGTTTTCGTCAGCGGTGACAGCAGGCGGACTTTTGTCAGTGCCGCAGCTCACCCTCGCTAAACTACTGCGCTGTTGGCTCATTTCGTTAACAGCCCAGTCAAAGGAGGAAAATATGGGAAATATTCGTGTAGGATGGTTTCATCAAAAGTAAGTTGCCGGATTTTGTTTGATGAAACACTTTGGATTGAGCCGTGCCCCTGCCAGGCTTCTTGAAGTATATGTGAGTGTCTGGCCAGGAAGAATTAATACGTAAAATAACTAACTCGATATCTTCACTTATTATTGAGACAGTGGTGTAGAGGGCAGCGTCTTGATGCACAATTCAGTATTGAGATAAAGTAATTGTTACATGAAACTTCTGATCCGTGAATGAAATTAAACCTTTCAATAGCAGAATAAAGAAATAGTGTGCGTGTAGAAACATACCTTAAAAGACTGCGTGAAGTGCTGAATTCTCACCACAGTGAAGGTGTTTATTTTTCACGTACAAGAACTGAGCAGAATGCGGCAGAGGGTACAGTGTGAGTTGTTGTTGTTATGGTCTTCAGTCCGGAGACTGGTTTGATGCAGCTCTCTACCCTACTCTATCCTGAGCCAGCCTTTTCATCTCCTCATAAGAATGGCAACTCACATCCACTTATATCTGCTTACTATACTCGTCTCTTGGTCTCCCTCTGCGATTTTTACCCCACACACTTCCCTCGAATGCTAAATTTACGATTCCTCTATGTCTAAGAATGTGTCCTACCAAGCGATCCCTCCTTTTAGTCAGGGTATGCCAAAAATTCCTTTTCTCACCAATTATGTTCAGTACCTCTGTGGTGTCGCACAAGTCTAAATTGCGCGCCACATACTTTCGCCGCGCGCCGCCATGCCTGGCTTTGGCTTTTGCAGAATAATCAATAAGGTCTGTTAAATCTAGACTTGATGCAGCCTTGTTTTCGGTTGCTATGAGTGCCAAATGTCCGAGTCGATCTCGAGCCATACTGTACCTCAGATGCGTTTTGATAATTTTTAATTTGCTGAACGACCTTTCGGCTGCTGCAGAAGAATAAAACTGCGGTAAATACTTCCGTAACCTCACATTGTAATAATGCATATTTTGTTATATTTTCCTTACATAATTGACGAACTGTCCATGTTGGGGTCAATTTGGCAGGATAAATTAAAAGTCGAAATTCCTTCATTGGACCAAAATATTATATACAGTATAACGTCTGTTATTCGAAGTAATTTGGGGACATGGATATTCGGAAATCCGGTTTATTCGGATATTCGAACTGTACACTTCTATTTGCCAATAAGAAGTAATGTACAGTAAATGTATTTACGCTGTATTTGGAGGAGCGCGATACTTCACATTGCGCCTTGCGGCACGCCGCAACACTTGGAAGACGCAGTTGTTGCTGTGAGCAGCTCTGATGCTGCCGCTACTTCTGCAGACTGAAGTGTGCCGATTGTTGGACACATTGGCTGGCAAATTTGCCTGTCGGCAGCGCGTCTTGTGAAGGCCCAATTAGAAGCATTGTTCCGCCAGCCAGTGGCCCAGTGCGGCTACTGTGGGAAACTTGGTTTGAGGGGAAGGGGGTATGATGGACGATAGGGTGGGAGGGTACAAAAAATTAAATAAAAAATTTGACGCTCTACTGTAACTTTTTTCGATCGTCGCTCACGAAGGCTGAGGGGCCCCTGGAGCTCGGGGGCCTCGGGGCACTGCCCCGCCTAGCCCTATGATAGCTACGCCACTGCCACTGAAGAACAAGTTACTGTTTCATGTCTACTCTGTTATCTCGGTTAAAGTTTGTGAAATGGTCCATACCCATGCCAGGTGTCACTGTTGCATGTATTCCTCGGTTATGTCCTGAGGATCAAGGTAGACGTAACTACTTGGTCACGAGAGACCAAATCCAGGGATCAAACTAGGTTTACTTCCACTTCATATGGATGTTGAATGCTGCAGATGTGATAACTGAGGAGTTTGTTTCTTGTTCCATTAAGATAGTTACTATTCCGGCAGAGACTTGATAAAAAAAGTAGGAGAAAGTTTCCTTCCGCCGGCCGCAGTGGCCGACCGGTCTACGGAGCGCTAGTCACAGTCTGCACGGCCGCTACGGTCGGAGGTTCGAATCCGCCCCTCGGGCGTGGATGTTTGTGCCGTCTTTAGTATAAGGTAGTTCATAAGTAGTTTGTAAGTTTAGGGACTGATGACCCCGCACTTAAGTCCCTTAAGCTTAGCATACACTTACAAGGTTCCTTTCTGATTGTGGTTACTTTCAGTTGTTTCTAAACATTCAGATTCTATTAATTACGTCATATGCATGAAGCAGGGGAATATTGTAATATGAAGATATCGTAGTCGATATCTTAAACTGCAGTGGCGAATGACACATTTTTAATCCTCGCTTTTCGTTCTTCACCTTACTGTATACATCTACATCTACATGGGATACTCTGCAAATCACATTTAAGTGCCTGGCAAATTATTAAGTCTGGATTCTTGTAAAAAGCGTATAATACCCTATTTCCCTGCAGCTTACTCTTATTTTTCTCAAAATTTCGGAACCCTGTTTTACAATGTCGAACGCTTTTTCTAATTATATCAACGCTATCAATCTCTGTAGAGTTTTCTTCACGATTGCTTCCTGTATCTGGCAAAATGTCAGGACAATTACGCTAATGTTTTTATTCTAAGGTCAATCTGATTTATCTGTATATTTCCTTTGACCGTAATTTGGATGCTTGAGCCGTGAAACTCATTGTACGATAGTACTCACAAAAATCTTGCCATCTTCACAAAGCATTACATAATTACAATAGTAAAATATAATACGAGTACCTTACAGCATGGGTGTTTGAGTTGTCTATAGGTTAGTTTACCTTAGTTTGTTTGTAAGCTACGAACTAATCACCACGCTGTTGAGTCCGATAGATTTACAAACATTTGAAAATGTTGTTGCTGGTTGGCACCATTGCGTACGTGTTATTACTGAGACGCAACCGTAGTGCACAGTGCGTAGTCATTGACGTTAACCTGCTGTACGTTATACGTTGTGCTCTGCGACGACCAACACAGATGAACAGCGTCGTCTCTCAGACTTCAAAACAGTTGAACTCGATGGTTGCAGTAAATGGGAAACGGCGACACTGTTTAACGTTTCACAAACAAGGTCAAATATCTTTACAACATTAATTGAATTTTTCATCGGTGCTTGCCAGTACATGACAATATTGTGAAAAAGGAAAAATTCCTCTTGTTCTGCAAAATTATTTATTTAATTAAAAACCGGCTTTCGGCTTTTTAAGCAATCATGAGGTAACATCTGAATATTGCTCCCATTTTTCACAGATATGCCAATCACAAAAATGTTATTAAGTTACAGATGATATAAATTCACGTGTTCGCAGGAAAGTGTCACATTTTTTGTACCGAATTACATTTATTAATCCATGAAAATGTGTAAAAACCTTATGTTATATGTTGAGGTTCCAAGCTTGAAAATTATCGTTAAAAGCAGGGGAGGGGTAGGGGTAGAGGAAATGGGGAAGGGGGGGACTAAAGTAGGGCTTGTTACATTGCGAAATAGTATTGAAATGGTAACATATGATACGTTAAACAAACTGATAACTAAAACTTATTTTAGTAGAGGGGAAAAGGGAACTGAGTTTGGTCATTTAATACTATCCTGGCGTCCTATGCCACATGTTTATTGATTTCTAGTATTTCCAATAGTTCCATCTTTCTGCTTTTCTTTACAGGGCGTAAGATCACTATTGGAAATATTATAAATCAATAAACATATGGCAGAGGACGCTATCATAGTATTAAATGACCAAACTCAGTTCCCTTTTTTCCCTCTACCAAAATAAGTTTTAGTTATCAGTTTGTTAAATATATCACATGTTTAGATTTCAGTACTACTTCGCAATGTAACAACCAACACTTTCCTCTTCCACCCCTTCCCATTCCCCTTTCCCCTCCCCTCTGCTTTTAACACTAATTTTCAAGCTTAGAACCTCAACATATACCACTTGCTTTTTACATATTTTCATATTATAATCAATGTGATTCACTGCCTAAAATGTAACACACTTTCCTGTGAACATGTGATTTTGTATCATCTGTCTTTTAACAACATCTTTTTAAATGGCGTATCTGTGAAGATGTGTTAGCGACATTCGATTCTTACCTGATGATGGCCTAAGATGCCGAAAGCCGGTTTGTAAATAAGTGAATAATTTTGCAGAACGTTAGGAATTATTCCTTTTTCATAGTAACATATCTTTGTCTAAAAGTAACAGAGGTCGTGGAAGTTAAATGACAACGACCGACGACAAATAAAAACGATCGTCAGCAGAAAACATAAAACTACCATGTAAAAGCGAGTGTGAAAGTCGGCACTCACTTGAGTAATATGTTGTGTTACGGCGGGAGCTTAACATTTACGGAATGGCTGCAATTGCTAAGCCATTAATAACATCTGCCGCCATCACAAATCTTGACGATAACAGAAAGTGTGTGGTATGGTCTGATGAATCGTCCATTCCATCCTACAAACAACTTGGTTTACGTATCGAAAACCCCAACAGTAATTTACGATACGACAAGTCAGCGTCCTGCAGTCAAACATGGCGTCACTTCCGTCATGATTTCAGCATTTATATACTAGTTTTCAATTGTTCCTATCATTGTCGTCACTGGTTGGATGACTGAATGAATATCTCATCATCCCCGCCAAAAATGATGACTACTATGGCTAACATATTGGTAAAAAATGCAGCCATATCTCGAAATGATAATGTACCCACATACACAGCCAAAAAGCTCCATATATGCTTTTCACAGCATCGGAAACTAATAAAACATCGGTCCTGAACTGCAAAATGGCCGTATCTCAACGACTAAAAGGCTTTGAGGTTTATACCATTTTCATGAACAATATTGACATTACGGTTTGGAAATACATTCGACTCTGAATAACATGAATAAGAAACTGAATTCGTAAACATAATTACTTTTGCATCGACATTTTACATAAAATATTTCAACTCATAATTTACCTTTAAACCAATAAGAACTTTCACTGTACTCGATGAAACTTACGTTTAATGGTTTTTTATTTTTCGCTGTTTTTCAAATGTTCAAATGTTTGTAAAGCTTATGGGATTTAACTGGGGGTCATCAGTCCCTAAACGTACAAACTACATATGAACTAACATATACTAAAGACAGCACAAACATCCATGCCCGAGGGAGGATTCGGACATCCGACGCGGGAGACCGCGAGATCCGCAACGTGGCTTTCCAGACCGTTCGGCTTCTCCCGCTCGGCTCACTATTTTTACAAATGTATATTAACCAACAGTTATCCAACGTAAATTCATTCTGATAATTTTTCTGACAACTGGTGGTATCGACCAAAAAGTCAATTCAGGTATATTATTTGTTGTGGTTACTATTTTTACTGCACTCATTGCACCGACGTGTACCGACATATTCCAGGCGTAGAAATTTATTGCACAGACTGAAAAAAAAAAAATCTCATCGGTCTGTTTCTCTTGCATTTTCCTTGTTATTTGTGGAGCTGTAGGAATAGCTCCAGCCGTTGGTAATCCCAAAATTTCTGTGATTCGTTTCTTGTTGTACGCTGACGAATATAGAGGATTGACCTTCATTACAGCTATTCTTTGGAAATATTATGAAGATTAAAATACACAATTTTGTGTTCTACGGTTTTGTTTATTTGGTGACTCGATTTTCCGCTTATTAGGCCATCATAAGACATTTACTGAAGTTAGGTCAAAGAAATTGTGTTGTCAGTAAAACAGGAGATATGTTACACACAGGAAAGTAAATTAACTTCTTTTATGGAGCAGTTGCAATGTTTATGAATATCTTCTTTGAAAAGAACTTTTAGATTTTATTTTCTGGAAACTGTTGAATCAGAATTGCCCTTGTAAATTCCATGTCCATTGATTCCAACTATATTTATAGGGGAGAGGAAAAAATTATAAATGTCCACCTTCTGGCATTACTGTCACACAGTATTTACATTTCATCTCATCAACTTTCTCCACACCAGATTTAGTTTCTTGTAAAATGTTAGAATTTCTGACTTGCACTTTTCCAAAACATTATCAATACTGTCATGTTAAGCAGACGGTGCCAGGAAAAATGTATGTCTCTTAGCTTTATACGAAACAAGTGTCATATTCAGCCGAAATTCAAAAATGTTAGTTCCACAGGACGATATTTGCTACTGTCAGAAATGGAAGTATTTTTTTCGAGATTAACTGATGCTAGATCTGCGCCTCAAGAATGTTCGCACGAGGACTGACATTCCGCACTTCACGATTACCGCCCTTCAGACAAGGATGACTGATTCCGATCACAGTAATTGGTTGCAGGAGGAAGGGAAGATAGAAAAGCCGCTAACGGAAATCATGAATTTTTAATTTATTGTTGACGGAGAGAAAACTACGCACTCACGGTCCATGGTGCGTGTATTGAAGGGTTAAGGCACTTTACAAATCTGATTCTCGAAGAGTTGCATCAGTTCTAAGAGCCAATGGTGGCGGCCCATGTGCTTCGCAATAAGTAAATAATGTGTTTATTTATATATACTCTTGTGTATGATGTTTCGCAGGATCGAGTGAGTACAGCAAACTGTATCGAAAGTCTGGCAATAGACAAAACGATAAGTATAGCAATCCTACGCAGACGACTGACCCAAGCGTCATAACACAAAAATTCGCTTAATTTTTCCACGAATTACTCGACAAGAAAGAGTGAACCAAGAGGAAACTCTTCAGATTAGGTTTGAAAGTTCTAGGATTACTACTATGCTTTTTGAATTCTTGTGCCACATAAATGAAAATGGATGCGATGTAATACTATATGTTTTTCTGCGCAAGGGTCAAGAAGGTGTAAACCAAACGCAGATTCGATTATTCCTGTGTTACGTGACTTAAAACTACAAACTCTCTGTAATACGCAGATATTATTAACAACAAAATATATCACATGACATATGTATTGCGCGGCCAGAATTCCCAGGCTATTGAACAGAAATTGACAAGACGTTCGCGACCATGAACCACATAAATAAATACTTTTTTCTGTATCAAAGGAGTTACCTTGAAAAGAAATAACATGCGTAAAGAACGAAACTAAGTAATGTTCGTGTTGAACTGTCACTTTTTTTGGATACTGTTCTGTTACTTAGTTTTTGACAAGATCCTGAGCCGGCCGCGGTGGCCGAGGGGACTGTGGCGCGCCAGTCACGGTCTGCACGGCCACTGCGGTCGGGGGTTTGAATCCCCCCTCGGGCATGGATATTTGTACCGTCCTTAGTGTTAGCTAGTTCATAAGTAGTTTGTAAGTTTAGGGACTGATGACCCCGTAGTTAAGTCCCATAAGCTACACAAACATTTGAACATTTTTGGAGATCCTGAACGTAGGCTTTTTACGGCAGTTTACTGGTAATATGATCACCTGGAAAATTGAACTGTTCAGTCTCATCATGTGTCATTCTGTTTATTCAAAATGTGAGTTTTGTTTAACTGGTGCTTTGGTGGTATGGCCGAGCGCTCTAAGGCGCGTTACAGTTGAGCGCGCGTTGCTCCCCGTCGGAGGTTCGAGTCCTTCCTCGGGCATGTTTGTGTGTGTGTGTGTGTGTGTGTGTGTGTGTGTGTGTGTGTGTGTGTGCGTGTGTGTGTGTGTATGTGTATGTGTGCGTGTGTGTGTGTATGTGTATGTGTGTGTGCGTGTTGTCCTTACATAGTTTCAGTTCGTTTATGTAGTTTGCAAGCGTAGCAATTATGTCCCGTAGATTTACAATCATTTGAATATTTGATAGTTAAATTGGTAGTAAGAATCTGTAAGAACTGACTCTTTCTGTGATTTAGTATCAATTTTTTACAAGTCAACTTATTCCTTTATTGCATAAATTGACAATGTATCTCTATTCCAAACAATAATCCATACTACAAGCTGGTATCATCAGGAAACAGAAAGTCTTTAGAACTACCGGTTATGCTCATATCAATGATATAATTCAGAAGCGAGTGCCTGAACATGGGGCACCCCGTCTCACTGTCTCCTAAGTGTGACCCACTGAGAATGCATACATTCTCTACAATGCTGTCTATTACGGTAACGGGTCAAACAATTGTAAGGTACCCCTTTATTCCGTAATGTTCCAATATCTGCAACAATATTTTGTTATCAACTCAATTAAACACCTTTGTTGAATCAAACAATACCCCTATTCGCAGCCTTTTATTTAAGTGTGTAAACGGGTAAATTTATATATTGCATTATCGGTTGTAAAATCAATTATGACACCAAACGATTTGGAAGAAAATCTAAGCAGCTCCCTTAGGTTGTTTTCAAATGACGCCGTCATTTACCGTCAAGTAAAATCACCTGAAGATCAAAACCAACTGCAGAAAGATCTAAATAAGATGTTGTAAAAATTGGCAATTGACTCTAAATAATGAGAAGTGTCAAGTCGTCCACATGAGTACGAAAAGAAATTGTTAAACTTTGTTTACGAGATAAATCAATCAAAAGCGAAGGCCATAAACTCCAAAAAATACCTAGGAATCACTATACCTTCAGACTTAAGATGGAAAGAACATGTAGATATTGACATGGGAAAGGCGAACCAGAGACTGAGTTTTGTTGGCAGAACACTTAAAAGATGCAACAGTACTAGTAAAGAAACTGCATACACTACGCTTGTCCGTCCATTTTTGGAGTATTGTTGCCCAGTGTGGGATCCTTATCAGGTGGGTTTGACGGAAGACATCGAAAGAGTCCAAAGAAGGGCAGCTCGTTTTGTATTGTCACGATACAGGGGAGACAGCGTTACGGAAATGATACAGGATCTAGGATGGGAATCATTACAGCAACGGCGCTTATCATTGCGACGTGGGCTACTTGCGAAACTATAATCGCAAACATTCTCCTACGAATGCGAAAATATACTGTTGACTCCTACTTACATAGGTAGAAATCATGAGAATAAAATACGAGACATCAAAGTTCGCAGATATTCAGGTGTACTTTCTTCCCGCGCGCTATTCGGAAATGGAATGGGAGATAAATATTATAAAGATGGTTCGATGAATTCTCTATCAGGCACCTAAATCTAATTTGCAGAGTATTCCATGTAGATGTAGAAATTGTACACGTCACAGGATCGATTAACGTTGATTAAACAGCTTTTTCAATAACGTTAGCAAAACCTGATGGCATATATATAGGTCTAAAATTTTCTAACTTAACCCTTTCACATTATATGAGGAAATGCATACTGTAAACCATCAGCTGTTTATTATTTTTCAAACTTCTACCGGTTTCGGTTATAAACCATCTTCACGGAAGACTATTAAATAAAAATGCAGAAACAGAATTGTACACATAATATAACCCAGTAGTTTCATATAGTAAGTACTTACGAACTAGACAGACTGATTAAACAGGTGCATATATGCCTCCTTATGCATACTGGCATGCATGTCACACAATAAAAACAAATAAGACGTCACTAGGCATCAAGTCTTGATTAAAAACATAAAAGCAATGCCAGTCTGTGTGATGGTAAACCAAGGTCTATTCCAAGAGAACCTAACACAACTATTGAACACATCAGTCAATGAGATAAAATCAACGATGATCAAAGTATACATGGTGTGAAAATGATATATCTTAGGCAACCATCATAGGTTATATCATTGACAAGGTGTCATGGCGACATGTTACAGAAAGCAGTATGTAAAAATTACGAAAATAACAGGATGGATTATGAAAACAATAAAAATTTGTAACAACAACAATTATCAGTCAATCTATAAAAGTAAGTGACTAAAGTATACATCAAAGACCAAATGTTAAGATACATATTTAAGAAACTTTCACACAGTTAAAAATTAGGTGTTAAAATTGTAAGAATCTGAATGAAAGTCGTTGGTCCACTTAAGCTGTTATTTTATTGGAGTAGTGAAGACCCGCACAACTGGTTTCGCAATCTACAGTTGCATCTTCAGGCGGTTTCAAAAGTTTTCCATATAAGTCATTTATGATGGATAACGGGGTTAATGGTTAGGTCGTACCGCAAGCACCTTGGCCCTTTTCGTCAAAAAGATAAAGAAGTCTATCGTGCGGTTCTTGTCATTTTTGTTAAAAGAATAGAAAAGTCGGCAATTGGTAAAATTTGTTTGGTCTGTGAGAAAAAGTGACGTGATGGGTATCCAGATTGTTGTCAGTGTAGTGAGGATCATCAGATCCATCCAGGTGGTCAAAAAGTTGCATATTCGTGCTGGGCGGAAGTGTAAATACAACTGAAAAGACGGATTACCCTGTGTATCGGTCGCTAGACTAAGGCCAACCGCACCGCACGGTAGACTTCTTTTTAATCTTTTTGACGAAAAGGGCCAAGGTGCTTGCGATACGACCTAACCATTAACCCCGTTATCCATCATAAATGACTTATATGGAAAACATTTCAAACCGCCTGAAGATGCAACTGTAGGTTGCGAAACCGCTTGTGCGGGTCTTCACGACTCCAATAAAATAACAGATCAAGTGGACCAAGGACTTTTATTCAGACTCTTACAATTTTAACATCTAATTTTTAACTGTGTGAAAGTTTGTTAGATATGTATGAATATTTTAGCTGTGGTTGCCCGTCATACAAAGTTCTTATCTAATGTTAGGAAATAAAGCAAACCTAACCCAATAACAGGATCGTAAAATTGTAAAAATAATAAGCAGCTGATGATTTACAGTATGCATTTCCTCAAATGTTCAAAAATGTTCAAATGTTTGTAGAACTTACGGCACTTAACTACGAGGTCATCAGTCCCTAGGCTTACAAACTACTTATGAACTAGCTAAGACTAAGGACGGCACAAAAAACATCCATGTCCGTGGGGGGATTCGAACCTCCGACCGCAGTGCCGTACAGACCGTGACTGGAGCGCCTCAGTCCCCTCGGCCACCGCGGTCGGCATTTCCTTAAATATCGTACGGCTGTTGAACCACATTACAATAAAAATTTATGCCTTTCACATTACTTATAGTTTGACTACTCAATCTGTCAAGAATTTATTTCCAAAGGAAAAACTACAAATATACCTAAGTACCGGGCTAACATAAGCAGATCAATAGTTATCCTGCTAGATGCACTGTCATACCCATAACCTGCCTCTGTCTTTAGTGATTGAACATGGAATTAATCAAATGTTTGTTTGTATAGTCTATGGGACTTAACTACGGGGTCATCAGTCCCTAAACTTACAAACTATTTATGAACTACTTACGAACTAGAACGGCACAAATATCCATGCCCGAGGGGGGATTCGAACCTCCGACCGCAGTGGCCGTGCAGACCGTGACTGGAGCGCCTTAGTCCCCTCGGCCACCTGGAATTAATCCTCCCCTTGTTAGTATCGCGGAAGACTACTTCATGTAACAGTCTCGGAATCCTGTTATGTTAGAGGTATTAATATTAATTTGTCCACCTCCTGTATGCTGAAATTACGTAAAGCGTAAATCAATCTGGAGAGCCCCTCGCAAGCAGACGGCAGCAACGAGTTAACGGCAAATTTATTACTCTCTGCGCCAACGCACTCAGCGGGAACACAGTAGTCAGTCGGAGGTTAACGGCAGCGGACGAGCAATACGACCGCCGTAGCCGCAGGCGGCGCACGTGAGATACCTGATGGATGTGTCGACACTCCGGCGTGCCGCAGGGCCGCCACCTCTCGGCGTGACCCCGGATCACGGCTAAGCCGCCGCCTGCCGGGAGGAACACGAGATGGGCGGACCCGCCTGGGGCATCCCAAGAGGTCAGGCCCCGCGGTACTCCGCCCCCAGCACCACGACCGCATCCTGTACGGCAGGCACTAAAAACTAACGACCGTAAATACGTCTCAATCCGTGCGTGGACGTCCGGCACTAGTCGGTTATACGCTACACGTTTCTCGGAAGAAGCACGCGAGAAATGGAAAAACACATGATTGAATAAACACTCGTAATTTCTGCGTTCCAGCACTGCTAATAATGCGGAAAATAACCACCCCAACCTTGAGCGGGTCGATAAATAATGTCTTGGCATGTAATTCACGATTGTCGATTACCTTGACCGCCAGATGCCCACGAAAGTATCCGCATACGGAATAATGAGAATTCGCTGTAGCCTTTAAATATTTCAGAAATTCAATGTATGATATAAGTATCAACACGACGTAATACACTCCACTTAAGGACTCAATCCTTCTGGATGCGAGGGGAAAGCGCAAAAAAGATTAGAGACAGAACGACAAACGAACTAGAACTGCAGCACAACTGCACAATAAAGTCTCGTCTTCGAAAACTGCACACGTTAAAACATAAACAAACTGCTGTACTGTCTGTAATTTAGCATAGGGGTATGATTGTGCACAGTTCCTGCCTTTTCCCTGCATATACAACAAATAAATAAAATATTCAAAGTTCTTAAAGATGAGGGTGGCCGGCCGCGGTGGCCGAGGTGACTGAGGCGCTTCAGTCACGGTCACCACGGCCACTACGGTCGGGGGTTCGAATCCCCTCTCGGGCATGGATATTTGTGCCGTCTTTAGTCTTAGCTAGTTCATAAGTAGTTTGTAAGTTTAGGGACTGATGACCCCGTAGTTAAGTCCCATAGACTATACAAACATTTGAACATTTTTTATTTTGATGAGGGTGTGTAAATCAAAACATCAACACTATTTCAGTTCAAATGATGTAGTTCGGTTTATTTCTAATTCCTTAATCCCTGATAGCTGATGCCTCTGGCCTCTGGCAGATTTAATTTAACACTGTTCATAGCTCGTGAGCCCCCACAAACAAAATGTTATTTGTCACTGACTGTTTTAGTGTCTTGACGCTATCAAAACCAAAGTACTTCTATTATTCACTTCGTCTCTCCACAATAAGCACTGTTTCAAGACACAAATTCACACGGTAACTTTCCGCTGAACTAATATCTCAGCATGTACTTCACTTCAATACGCTTTTCAGCAAGCTACCTCCAAGTAAACACATGCACTCCTTCTTATTGCAGCTACAAAAAGTCTTCCACCTCGATAAACTTACACAAGTTGAAATCGTTGCACCGACTGATGATGTGGCCCGCCTCGGACACACTTAAACACACACTGAATCAATATAAACACTGCCGTCGTAGCGGCGAGTAACAGAGCCTCCGGCCAAGTGCTCGGAACACTGACTCGTCTGCACAAACAAACACAGTGCCAACTCGAGGCACAGACCGACGCAATCCCCACGCAGGTAAGCTACCCTCCGACTGCCCCATACAAAGGCCGCGTGCGACCTTTTATGCGCCCTAACTGGTTTTACCCCTACGTCATCAAATTCCCAGCATGAACTACCCAAAGCCTAGCCAAGACGCACAGACTTCAGCCACATACATTTCTAACATTTGTTTTAAAATTGTAATAGTTATGAAATACATGAAATAATATTTGCTTATACACTTACATGAAGATACACATACTTGCACAAGTTATTTAAATTGTATACCTGCACACATAATTGGTAGTCTATTTAAATGAACATTTAACATAAAAATTACATACTATTTACAAGGATATCATGTGAAATAATTATTGAAATAACTTTATATGCAAACATTGCCATGCTATCTGTGTAATTGTCTTGGATATAAATATGGTAGCGACTGGTATGTAATTTTTCTCATAATTGAAATGCGTTCTCTGCATCAGATCAACACCTCTCGCAAAATATATTCGTATTATCAGATGCACATAGACAGAATGAATAATGTGAGCCCACGCTCGTCTTTGTATAAATATTAACATGCAAAATCGTTACATATTTATTTAATGTTTGCTGCATGCCTGAGTTCCAGTTCAAATTACCAATTTATCGTACATTAAATTATTTATGAAGCATCATGTTATCAGTGAGGCCCATAGAGGTTCCTCAGTACATAGTATTGCTACAAATTCAAGTAATGTTTGAATATTTTATACTGCGCTGGACGCTGCACCTCGGCCGGTAGCTCCCATTGTCCAGCACTCCCCCTGGTAGGACTTAGCCTGGACTTCCCTAATCCGGGAAACACCACTGCCTACTGGCCTCTCCTCTGCCTCAAGCCCACAGCGCTCGCCAACATGAGAAAATTCTGTTCATGGCCTAACTGTAAATGTTATTTTACTTAATACATATACTGCTACCATTAAATGAAAGATAAAGTATAACATTTTGTGCATTGTCATGGACAATGTCTGCATTGTATTTAATGCTATTTAGGTCTTATATTTTATGGCCAAGTGGACGGTAATGTCACATAGAGAGTAAGAATCTCTTTTTCCCTAATCACTTCACGGAACGGTGAGACAGTTACAGATCCTAGTGATAAATAAGCCTTATACCACCATCCACAGTGTGGGTGACTGACTGATACTTGATCCTAGGCTTTCTCTTTTGCATACTAAAAGTACTCAGAAAGATATAAAAAGGTACGAAACGTCTTAACAGCCAAACCGGTTGAAAATTGATTATCCCACTTTGGGATAACGTACTCGGGTATCAGCGGATGTGAAGCATGCGTCGTCACCTCCTAAAAAACTCAAGGCACTGCCCTCAGCACGCAAGGTGATACTCATCGTCTCTTTCGTCGGTTCTTGCAAACAAGTTTCCAACAGCTGTTCACTTTATACTTTTATTTAGGTACATCAACTGTACCATCGTCTGGCCCCTACATAGATAAAAAACATTAAATAGATTCAGCAATACCATGACATTGAAATTTAACGAACAAGTTTATAACTGTTCTATAAAAGCAACATATCTTACGTAAAAACAGATAAATCATCTAAAAGAAACAATTGCGTTGTACAGTGGTGTTACTGTAATACAATGTGTCCATTGGTAATGAAAATAAAGTCCTGTACATTAATATCGAAACGAGGGTTTAATATTAAGTCACTCAAAAAAATGGGAACTACGGTGATCTTCAAATACATGAAATACTCGACCTCTGTAGAGCAGTAAGGGCATTCAATGTATTTTAATAGCATAAAACTACCAGAACCTAAGTATACTGGACCCTGTAGATGTGAGATACTCACATGCAATAAAAATGGGAAGATGTGTCAATTCAAAACCAAGTACCGACTTTTAGTTGAATTAAAGCACTGTCGTTCAGTATAATAAAAGCCATTTATTGTAAGCACTGACTGAAATAAAACTACTCATCTACAAACATTTTGGAACTAAGCTAAACTCATGTCTTGTTATATACTAAAGCGCAGGGCTGGAGTAGGCAGAGGTTAAAACTAAATTAGGAACAACAGTAACATCAACACCTAACTTCTTACATATCGCAATATGTATGTCGCAGATGTTAATGCAATTTCATATGGAATCTATCTACACATGGAAACCTGAAAAATAATATGGTAGGAGCTCATCAAAATATACGTTTCTTTCGTCGTCCAAGGTCCAATACGCATCGACTCTCTCGAGTACGGTAAATCCATTAACAATGACGTGTACTGTTAGACACTGAGCAGTCTACGGAGTCCGCAGTCCATCATTAGCTAACGGCCTGGACTGCTCACGGAGGGAGTGATTCTACTCCATGATGAAGCGCGTCCACACGTCTCCAGGGTCACACAGAGTGTACTGGACAAGTTGAAGAGGGAGCATCAGTCCTACATCCCGGACATGTTATCATGTGTTACCAGTGTGTTTGGTCCGCTAAAATAACATCTCAACTCCAACGAACTGAAGGACACAGTATAGGACTGGCTCTTGTCACGGCTACAAGATTCTGGGAACAGGGAATTCAACGGCTCTTAAAAGTGGGATTGTTGTGCCGAGATCTCTGCTAATTAGTTCTAAATGGTTGTACCCACAGCGTCATTTCGAACCTTTTCATTTGAACAGCCCTCTTATGTCTTGTATTCTAGGGGCCCAGACAAACTCTTATCACTTCATGCTCAGCTTTCGTCAAACAATTCACTTCGCCTCTTCGGGTTCTGAGGTTAGAACATGACCGACGTATTCCTGCCTGTTGTAATAGGCGACTAAAAGGAGTCTACAACGCTTTGATCATAAACATACGATACTCTTAAACTTTCTGGGGGAATTAAAACTGTTTCCTGGAACCGGGATTCGAACCTGGGATTTTTACCTTGCCCATGAAAGGCAAAGGTCCCAAAGGTTCGATGTCTTAATCCCGGTTCTGGCAACAGTTTAATCTACCATGAAGTTTTATATCAGTGCACGCTCCACTGTAGAGTGATAATTATTATTATTTCCCTAAATTTTGTAGAAGTGCGGGTCATTTTGTGAAAGTACCTTATGTCTGGACTACATCTACATGGGATACTCTACAAATCACATGTAAGTGCCTGGCAAAGGGTTCATCGAATCACCTTTATACTATTAATCTCCGATTCCATTCTCGAATCGCGCGCGGGAAGAAAGAACACCTGAATTTCTCCATCTCTCGTTCGAGCTCTGATTTCTCGTATTTTATTCTGATGATAATTTCTGCCTATGTAATTGGGAGTCAACAATATATTTTCGCATTTGGAGGAGAATGTTGGGGATTAGAGTTTCGTAAGTAGTCCACATCGCAGCGATAAACGCCGTCCTTGTAATGATCCCATCCCAAATACTGTATCATTTCCGTGAAGCTGTCACCCCTGTATCCTGACAATAAAAAACAAGCTGCCCTTCTTTGGACTCTTTCGATGTCGTCCGTCAAACCCACCGATACGCACCCCACACTGGGCAGCAATACTCCAAACAAAAGGACGGACAAGCGTAGTGTGTACAGTTTCTTTAGTAGTTTTGTTCCATCTTTTAAGGGTTCTGCCAATAAAACGCAGTCTCTGGTTCGCCTTTCCCACGACATTTCCCTTTGTACCCTTACACATTCTGCTCCTAATATGGTAATTACATTGGTTGTGGGAGTGGTAGGATTAGGTTGAGCTGTGAGAAGCTTCTGCCCCTCGTAAAACTAATTTTATTTTTAATTTTAAACAAAATTTTGAACTTCTATTACAGCCAAAGTAATAGCAATTTTATTCAACCAGCAGTTTCCGAAAGGTTATAGTTTATATTCAATTCACACAATGAATCATTAAATCCTATCTGTTAATTAAGAAACACATCTTTAAAACTGTAGCATAGTACCTTCCTGCTGTACAATTCGGTCTTTAATATAAGAAAACTAACTGAACCAAGAAGGTAAGCACTGTCATTAAACAAAATAATTTCATTTGTCAACAACTTTACAAGGGGAAGTGGCTATTTTAAATATTTTTTATGTATATAGATATATCTGTCATAAAAAAAGCACAAAGGTAGGAAACGACCACAACCCTGTAGTAAGATTATCTGTCCACACTCTAGCATTTAGATGCCTAAAGATAAGGTTACCAGATTCTGCAAAATTATCAGTTCAATATAAAATTTTGTCGCACGTAACTTATGGTGTGCGGACCAATTTCAAATAATATCCAGAAACAATATCAACCTCGAGTATTTATTGTAAACACCAAAGCAATATACTCAATTAGTTGTGGACTCGCAATCTGAAGACAGCTACAGAGCCAAGTACGCATTCAATGACGCAACGTATACAGTGTCAGTTAAATTAACTCCAATACCACTACATAACCACAACAGACTAGCGTCGCACCTTTTGACCAGTGAGCCTCTTTCAAGTTATTCGTAATAGCATTGTAACAACTACAACCAACTAAACTCATGTGTAAGCCTTGAACTACACAGTACACTCACTCCGGCGAACTTCGCTGTCTACAAAATTCCTTTAATAGAAAGGCCACGGCGAAACAGACTCGTGGCACACTGCGTCAGGCGATATAGACCTCGCGTAGTGTCTTCTTCCGGGCAACTCCTCCCGATGTAGTCCGTCACGGCGTGCATTTGGATCTGCTCCAATAACTGCCGGCTGTCCACAAGCCTCGGGCTTGGTCTCCTCATCTCTACATCTCGTGGCGGCGCCTCCTTCGCGGTGCTCTACTGCAGTGCCCCCAACGAGGTCCCGCGGGCGGCTTGTGGTGCGGATTTCAACCATCCTCGGCACCTGACGTCCCATGATGACACAGTAATGGAACTGTCATATCATCCAATATGCACCGTTTTGGCAAGGACGCCTTACGTGGTGGACCAGTTACATCCGTTCTGCACTGCCATATAATGCAGTCACTGCAATAAAAGACATAACTTGCACCGCACATTAGCCAGTCCATTGAGGTTCTCGTCTACTCTCTCAGTGGAGGCCCCATTGGGTTAAGGACTCCACAAGCATACCAAGGGGTAGATGTCCTCCTAGGAGGGGCAACAAGACACCCGGCAGTGCCCATTCCATCAGGTGGCTATAGCTGTATGGGACTTATGGTAAGAGTCCCTGGTCGGTGTGAGTGGCATTTGGGTCGATGGCACGCAATGGAGAGAACGTAATCGTCGAATGCTGGAGATAGCGTTCGCTTTGCGAAGAAAATTTTAGTAATACTGAAAAATATGATCAAAAATGGTTCCCTTCCCTGGTTACACAATTAGAGAATCGTAGGGCTAAAAATCAACGATACACATATTCTCCAAAATACCTATTTAGCACCAGATGAACCGGTCATCCTTTGTAACCAACGAAGCATCTGTTTTAGCTTGATTACTTAGAGGGTAAGTTTGGGAAAATGGCTGGAACGTCCAAAATGCAAAACGTGTCAATACTGATAGTATTTTCAGCACAGTCATGGACTCAACTCGCCAATGACAACCTGGATAATGTATTTGTTTGTATCACTCCTTATAAGAGTTTAAGCCTGGTAGAGAGGACTATATTCCATAGAGATCTCCTTTTGCATTCATATGATGAGTTATACACTATACTATAGCGACAAGGTGTACACTTCGTCCGACGTGTCTCCAGGGAACCTAACCGATGCCTTCATCTGCGACTTTAGGGATGATTAATTGCTTGGCTGGGTTAAGGCGATGATATACCTGTGACATAGAAATTATGTACCACCCCTATGCACTGCTCAAATACTGGAAGCTTGGACATGTGTTGTCTCGGTGTTATTCCAATCAAACAAATCAAGTTTCCAGCTATGTGGATCCCGGTTTTTCGGGTCTATCGCGGATATCACATGTATCGTACAGAATAAGACAGAGTGTCTGGTGGTGACTTAATATCATTGCTGTACTTTTCATTTGAAAAAACTGAGATCTTGTTGTTAGATATCGAATTAAAAGCAGTGAGAACCAATTTTCCATCTCTGGGAAAAACTAGCAGCAATTCTTAACGTTGTTGGGGAAAATGTTTGGTATAGTTACATAATAATTTTTAATCATCACAAAGTGCTATTCAAACACTGGAAAAACCATAAGCAGTGCGTTTCAGCAGAAGCTAAACCAGTTACGATTGACTTAAGGGGTGCATGTCGATATCTTTTCAGTTTATAGGCCGGGACGTACTCTGTCTGTGACTTGAGAGCATTAGTTTCAAGTATTCCCAAAGCCTGTAACTCTTTAAGAAGTTATGATTTAGCGAAAGGTGCCTAAATAAATTTAAAAGTATTTTTCTAAATCTTGAAGAATGGTTGTCCATAAACACACAAGAACAATCAGGACAAACGCCGAAGTAACCGAAGTACAGCTGTAGGGAGCCAAACTTTACACTGTTAACACAGGTAAAATACTGATTTCTTAGTCTTCTGAAAACAAATTACTTATAGGCTCTGTCGGGTCAAAGATCAACTTATTGAGAGAAACTGTAATGCTACGCTTTTATCGAATTCTATCGTCTTACGTATACTGGTACTATGATAAATCTTAAATAATCTGTGATTCACGATTAAAAATTTACGTCCTCCATCGCAGCAAAGAAACAGTAGAAATCGTTATTACAAGTAAAGCCATTCTATTGCTGTCACACCGGCAGTTTGAAGTGTGTTAAATCCGCGTATTTTCTTTCATGTGCGCACATAGTACGCCGCTTATAATATTTCCACATTTTTATCTTAACTGTATCGTATACATTACATCCATAGTAGTATCTCATACTATCACGCATTAAATAAGTTGTTTGCCTCGTTGTTAAATGTTTCGATGTTTCTAAAGCCTTCACACGGTCCAAGTGCGATGAACTGCTGATCCCTCCCGTATAAGAACCATTCATTAACACAACCGTAGCCGCGACGAAGCGCTAAATAAAAGTTGTTACAGCGCAGTAAAAGGAAGAAAAGATGTGGGCTTACTTCACGGGAAGAAAAGCAAGCCGTGACGGCGGAAGACCTCTATTAGTCGTTGAGACGTGAGCTATTGGAGACGAAGCTACGTCTTCTGCAAAAGACAAGTGACTTGCGACTTTAGGAAGCAATTTCATGGTCCTTTCCCTGTCTTGACAACCAATCGCGAGTGACAGTTACAATAACTCACAAATCATGGCAGTGACTTCCGCACTAATTCAACAAAATGGGACGTGTAATATAACTTTCTGTGCAGCTACGTGTTACGAAGAGACAGAAATAATGAAATCTTGCGGAGTACTTCAAACCTTCGTACCCACTAATGTAAGTGACGAATGACACAGTATCGTGAGGGAACAGACGGAGTCTGCAGTTTTGTCTATAAATTATAATTGAAGAGACTTAAGTACGTTAAATATAATTCCGGAAATAAAAATTAGTATACCCTCTTAGAGTTTTCGATTTACTGAAGTCTTATTATTATAACAGTGCATGCGGAGTACATTAAATGATTGCATTTACAGATAAATACGTCAAGCGGTCCTGAAGTGTCATTTATCGATCAATGCTGGAACATATCAGTAGGCGGTGTGACCTTCACGGATGGCAATGAGCCGCGGTGGAGTGGCCGAGCGCATTAAGGCGCTATGCTCCGATGCGCGAGGCTGTTCACCATCTGGGGTTCGAATCATCCTTCTGGCATTGATGTTTGTGTTGTGTTTAGTGTAAGTTAAAATAGTTTGTAAGTTTAGGGAGTGATGACTTCGCATTTAAGTCCCATCGGCTTAACAAACATTAGAATTTTTTATGGCAATGAAGGCGCTGATTCCGACATACTTTCGATGGTGAATACTGTATTGTGATAAATTAATCCATGCCTGTTCGAACTGTGCACTAAGTGCTGCAACACTTGTTGGATTAAGTCTCTTATGTGTCAGTTGTCGTCCCTTCATACTCCACACGTGCTCGACTGAAGACAAATCCACAGATCGTGTGAAGGTGAGGCACATCTTGAAAAGGTCTTTGAGTTTCACGCGCAGTGCGTGGGCGATCATTATCCTGTTAGAACAAAACACCAACTTCCTGTTGCAAGAATGGCAACAGAACGGGTCTTACAACGTGCTGCACATACCAGGGGCTGGTAAACGTTCCCTCCACAAACACCAAACTATAATACTCTCCAAAAGGAAAAGAAAAAGCCAAGTTAGCAGTATGATTAGTTGATCAACGATCGGTTTCCATATGCTATGCCATCATCTTATGGTCGTATATATATTACATTGTAGACTTTTTCTTAAAGATGGAGATTAAACAAAAAGTTCAACATTGCGGCTTAGTCATTACATAAAATGGAGATATTATACTATGGACGGGTTATAAGAGACTCTTACAAGCAGTCAACAGTATATCATGTGCATTTTATATACTAACTAAATGCAATGTTGCACTTTCTGTTTAGCCTCCATCTTTTTAGACTTGATCAAATTGTTGGAACTCGAAAAGAGACAACACTTCTGTGAAGTCACAATGCAATGGAGTCTGCTATTGTCGCTGTTAGCACACGTTGTTGACACACCTAGCTTATCTCCGAGCAAATGGACTCGCCCTTCCCACGTCACAATCGATGGAGCAACAGTACTGGTGAGCGAGCGGTCTAACGTAATGGTGTCACTACGTTTTCGAAACAGGAACAAAATGTTCAAAATGTTCAAATGTTAGTAGATCTATCGGACCAAACTGCGTGGTCATCAGTCCGTAGCTAACAAACTACTTAACCCTAGGTAAACCAACCAAAGGACAACACACACACACCCATGCCCCAGGGAGGACTCGAACTTCCACGGCGAGCAACCGCGCGCTCCGCAGCGAGACTCTTTGGACCGCTCAGCTACTCCACCGCGGCGAAACAGGAACAATAGCTACCTCAATGCACAATAATATTGTTCGTGCAGTGAAGGCTTTCACGACCGGCTGAAATAGTTGCTGTTGAATATTCCGGGTTGTGTATGGTCGTGGCCGAAAAAACATTTCTACTCCTGACATTACGTTCAGAGCTGCGGTAGACATCTTCAGAGGTGCTTCTGGTAGCTTAGATTAGATTAATACTGCACGAATTATTTCAATTTACATTTAAAGAGAAATACTAAAATGAGCTCTAACATGGAAATTAAGCGTTTCCTGACACATGTCAACATAACATATTTTCTTTCTTTGTGTGTGAGGAATGTTTCCTGAAAGTTTGGCCGTACCTTTTTGTAACACCCTATATATTAACTAAATGAAATGTTGTAATTTATTTTTAACCTCCATCTTTCCAAAGACATGCACCAAATTGTAAAATATACACGACCAGAAGATGATGGCAAAACACATCGAAACGGGTCATCAATAAATTAATCATACTGCGATCTTGTTTTATTCTCTTTTGGAGATAATTAATCATTTCAGGTCGCCTCCAGTCTGACATGTTAGGTAATGTAAACTAGAGTAGCTTATCGCACCGCAGACCATATGGTCTGGGTTGGAGCCACAGAGACTTGGACGAGTGATCTCTACGAAGCAATGCTCGCCAGGTCTTCGTAATTTGCACAACCAATCACAAGCAAACAGCGAAGGCCACGGCATGACTTCAGCCGTGCATATCGATGCTGCGTCGCAAGTGGAAGACTGGATGGAGGTGTGTTTGTGTCCGTAGTCCCACTACGAGTAACCGGTCGGCAGCTGATCTGCCACTGCTACCCATTTAATACGACTTTCTTTGCGGATGTCTGTGCTGCGTGGACAGCCAGAGTCTCTTCCTTGGTGTGAGACCACGTGAGCGTTACAACCACCATTGTTGCATAACTGGTTCCGCACATAGAGCGTGTATTTCAGTTCTAAAAAGGACCATCTCGCCTCTCGGAAGACCGCAATTTGGCCCCTTTCGAACTGACTAACTTGGCTGTAGAAAGCACGAATTCTCTTTGTGGCAGTTGCAGTTCACTCACCTGTGTTGGTCCTAGTGCATTCCAGGTCCATATTCTTCTTGGTTTATATGTTCCTCATCGTCTCTCTTACTTTTCTTGCTTCTCCTTCTTGTCCACCAGTGATTGTTTCATATTAAATCCAGAAGATATTCCTAGCAACTCTAAAACTTCACATCTGCTAACTTCCCCACCATTAAAACAAATTACAGCATCTAACACACCTAATCTCATGGAGATGAACCCAACGAACACTGTTTTTGGCTGGTGTATCCACTGTCACAAAGCACACGCTATGGATTGTTATCCCTTGAGGCTTTATGTAACAAGGTAGCCCAAACTAACTTGAAAATTAATTGCTCTTATGTTTTTGTGAGAGAAGTCTAATGACCATAATCAACGCATGAACGCCTGCAAAAACGCGACAAATATTCACAAAATTTTACACAACTGTAACTTGAAACCCCTAACTCTTAATAGAATAAAATTGCAGGATAATGTTTCAACTCTCTTTATGAAAAATTGGATATACAGATATTTTCCCTAATTCACATATTGAACTTTTTAGATTTTTTTGTGAAGGCCTGTAAATGATTGGCGACTTCATACTTTGATTCTATGCATTGACTAACCGTCTTACTTGAAACTTTAGGTACATATAATGAACATGTGTATCTAGAAAGTAGACTACAATTATGAAATTTGATTCACAACTTTTAATTCTAGAAATAATTACATTTAATGTTCAAATAAATGCTACATTTTTATAATTAATCAGTAGATATTTTTGCACCTGTTGATAGTAGGTTAGTGTGTGTAGTCTACTTTTCTCCAAATAATATCCTGAAACATTTCAAAAAATTTCAGATATCTAGCTCATATAGTTTATTTTTGCATAAAATAAACATGTCAGAAAATGTATTTGTCGGGAAATTCTATGTAAAGCATATATTTATCTATAACTCACCTGTGTTGGTCCTAGTGCATTCCAGGTCCATATTCTTCTTGGTTTATATGTTCCTCATTGTCTCTCTTACTTTTCTTGCTTCTCCTTCTTGTCCTGGCTTCTTTAGTTGCCTCAAGAACCACCTTTTCAGCTTCGGCTACTCTCGACTTATCAGTGCCCACCAGTGATTGTTTCATATTGATCCCAGAAGATATTCCTAGCAACTCTAAAACTTCACATCTCCTAACTGCCCCATCATTAAAACAAATTATAGCATCCAACACACCTAATCTCATGGTGATGAACCCAACGAACACTGATTTTGGCAGGTGTTTCCACTGACACAACGCACACGCTGTGGATTGTCATCTCTAGAGGCTTTATGGAAGAAGGTAGCCCAAACTAACTTGAAAATCAATTGTTCTTATGTTTTTGTGAGAGAAGTCTACTGACCATAATCAACGTGTGAAAGTAGCAGAAAAAGGATATGGCTACATACGAGTAATCTTTGAATGTATATTTAAAACACTTTCCGTAGGTCAATTTAAAAGTTTTAACCACATTTGTATTCAGAACAGTCTAAACATTAATTTAATACGAGAAACAAAAAATTCTATTTTTAAGAGGATTCACGAGCAAGTTACCTTAACATTCCGTATTATACACATGGACGGTGCCCTGGTAGCTAGGTCACTGTGCTGTTGGTGGACGTTGTAACAATTTCTATTAGGTCAACTAATCGCTATGTGGCATGTCACATCAGCGTCGTCTTCCTGGGTATTTTGGCAGTGTATGATCGTACAGGATGCGTCAAAAGGGAAGTTCAGATTTAAATTGCATATTGCAGATAAAATTTAAAAATGGAAACATATTGCACGAGTCACTGGATAGAAGAGGGCGCAAAGATATGGTAACGCTACACTTTGTTTGTACAACATGCTGACTAATCCACATGAAAAATCATTTTCTGTGCTGGAAGTCATTGTTCAATTGGAACATGCTCTACCTGCACAAACATTTTGGTTACGGGGGCACGTTGATGAAATCGACTAAAAATTTAAATTTTCGATTTACTTTTTTATTTCTTAGTACAACTCGGGACAATAAGTTTCCAAAGTTTCAATGTTGAAATCGCATCAGAAGTGCCTAGTAATTAATCGAAAATGTTTCGCGGCGTCCCTGCCACGCCAACGTTTCGAAGCAGCACTTCAATACCAGCTCAGTGAACAACGATTCAGTGTATTACTTTCAACCAAACATCTCTGGGATAGATCTAGAAGGCCGTGATACATACTTTTTGGTTTTATAGATCACCTTTAACTCTGTTCAGTATCTTAAAAACAATAACAAATTAGCTGCAACGTTCATGACGAAGTAATTCTTTTGTTTTTGCCTTGTAATACTGACGGACACTTATATGAGTGTTCGATTCTTTCTTCATTTAGTTAAAGCCACGATCACAAAGAGTGTATAAAAAACTGAATAAACTGCGTTTGAATAAGTTAGTGAACAGAAGACGGGAGAAACAACGACAAACCAGCAATGACGTACGTCCGAAGTAAGAACATATGCCTAAAATGTGGTCTACTAGCAGCTCCAAATGAAAAATTACTGAGGTAAATGGTGTACACTACAGTGATGAGTCTCGGTTTCTGGCTGATCTTGCACTTCTCAAAAAGTGTGTTCATGGCAAAACCTACAATCTAATTGAGTCTGCAAATTCATATGGAAATGATGCCTTTAATACACATTTACAACTGCTACAGTAGTCAGAATTGCAACTTACGATACAGTTCTTGTATTCAATTATGGGAACGTCGATGAACAATGGGCTTCAAGATAGGAAATTTTACACGAGACATTCTGAGAAAAATAGATTTACAGCGCGTCTCTGCGGCTGAAAAGTCAGTTGAAGACCTGCTAAAGAAAAGACAACAGACAACAAGAAACCAAAAGAGAAGCCTTGAAGAGAAAGACGACACAGAGTACAAATGTAATGCGATCTGAAGAAGTGACACAAGGGAAAAATGTTGGGTTGAACTTTAAATTGCGTTACCTGGAAAGTTTGTTTCTTAAAGTGAATGTACTTTTCCTCGGATTCTATAAATGTTAGAATTATGGACTTTTCTACACATATTTGTGTAAACCTAATAAATGTCTCAAGAGCAAATTTTGAAATTCTGATAGCATGCTGAGATATGGGGCAAAGTGCTTGAAATTTTCATAAAATTAAAATGCATTTGTGGAATTATAATTAAAAATTAAGAAAATTCTCCTATTTGACCTATTCCAAAAACCTCATGAGTGAAGCTTACAACAAATAAAGAGATGAAACAGATAAATTTTTGTGGAAATCTTTTGAATACTTTCTGAAATAAAACATACATTATATTTGGAATATAAAACTTCAAATTTCATCCAAAAACTATTGAGTATATATATAATCATAGGATGTAAACGTGTTACTTTCATGGAAAGCGTGGTACAAAATGTCATTGCCATATCTCTAAAACTGTGGATTTGGTGCATTTTTGAAGTAGTCTGTGTTTTCATCAACTTTCCCCCTTAATGGCATAAATAATTAACTCTATGTTGGTCCCTTATTAGCCAGACTCGCATGTCTGATAAAACCGTCGATTGTATCCGAGATTAATTGGAATACAGCTCTCATGTTTATCAAGTTCCGCGGTGCTGTGTTCTCAAACTAAAAATATTTCATTATACTTTAGATTCGAATCGTAAACAGAAAAAAATTACGATGTAATATAAACATGACAGGCATATAACTACTATCACGCCCTGGTTGGTGGCCAACATGTAATGAAGACTTGAGTACCACGTTTCACTAATTTCAGAAAAGCATGCCGGCCACGGTGGCCGAGGGGACAGGCGCTCCAGTCACGGTCTGCACGGCCACTGCGGTCGGGGGTTCGAATCCCCCTTCGGGCATGGATATTTGTGCCGTCCTAGTTCGTAAGTAATTCATAAGTAGTTTGTAAGTTTAGGGACTGATGACCGCGTAGTTAGAGTCCCATAAGCTGTACAAACATTTATTATTATTATCTACGTACACCTCAATGTGCTGGTGGGTGTTGTTTACTGCAGAGCTCTGCAACCATGCTCTAGATAGCACTGTAAATGTAATTGTAGACGCCATACGTAATGCAGATATCTTAACTATAACTTATGTAATAATCATTGTACATATTCTACAGCGAATTGTCATCAAAAGCCGTGATGATAGTTGCAACTTTAACCTTCTTCCCGATAGACTGTTGGTATTCACTGCTACTGCTTCCATCGCCTTTTCCCTCACTTACCGTAGCACTACCGCTTGCAGTGAGTTGTTCGTCATTATCATCCCTATTATCATCATTATGTGTTAGTGTTACAACAGTATCTAACTTATGCTGATATTTCCGTACCATAACAGATACGAGAAAGCATGCAAATGATTCATCTTCTACACTAATACCATCTTCACGAAAAAGGGTTCGCCAGCCGCGGTGGCCGAGGGGACTGAGGCGCTCCAGTCACGGTCTGCACGGCCCCAACGCTCGGGGGTTCGAATCCCCCCTCGGGCATGGATATTTCTGCCGTCCTTAGTATAAGGTAGTTGATAAGTAGTTTGTAAGTTTAGGGACTGATTACCAAGTAGTTAAGTCCCATAATCTTAACAAACATTAGAACATTAGAACATCAGAAAAGCATGCCAAGTGTGAGACATCGATCTACTGTGTGCGGTGTCTATGATTTTTCTACCGACATTAAAGGATGTTTGTATGACAAATATTCGCCATTGCCTCGTGAACTATACAAAATTTTGTCACAAACATGCTTTCACGAGGTGTTTTTCGCTATTTATGAGGAGGTTAAATTTTACTCACGATGTTGCTACCCGTTGGCAACGGATGAGAATGGCTGGAAATGATGCGACCAATGACGGGGCACATATGGCCAGCCAATCGGTTATCAGCCGCTTTTAATTGTTACGTGAAAAAGTAATTATATGAAACAAAAGAACGTAGAAGAATGTTCGATGCGTCTCCTCGTTCAAACGTTCCGATGAATCGTGAAATGGGTACGTTTTATGCAGGGTGGCGGCCATGTAGAGAGCTAATGTTGACAACGAAATACCCATTCTACGTTAATTTGCTATCTGGACAAGAGCACATACAAAAACTTTAAACCAAAGAGTAGGAAAAGCGTTAGTTATTTACTTCAGGGGTACAGAAATAATCATGCCCTTCATTTTACGACTTCAGAAAACATTTATGTAAGAGATAATTAATCTTTTCTGTTGACTATGAAGTAAATGATCAATGCAGCTTCTTCTCTATGGTTGACAGTGACTGTATGTACCCTTCTCCGGTCACTAAATTAATATCATGGTAAAGGGAATATTTCGTTCGCAACATTCTTTCGTGCCATATTGCGCCAAAGCAAAGTATTCAATGTCAGACAAGTTTATTGCGTGTAAGAAACCAGCAAGTCTCATTAGAAACCGCCTACTATCACGCGATTGGCTAATGAGAACGTCACACAACTCCCGCCATTTTCATCCGTTGCCAACATCAGCACGCTAGGCCCCCACGTCGTAAGTAAAATTTAACCTATGAGGATCAAGGCGAAGTTGAAATATTATCTAGCGAACACCTGTTATTGTTTTTAAGATTTACATGACATAATTAACTAATTATTTATCTGTAATAATCTATGCCTATTGACACTTGTAAATGTATTATTGTTTCAGTCGTTATTTTTTATCAAGTAAAATAATTGTGAATGGTTTGCTTAGTTTTATTATTTTAAAGGAATTGCTTGGAAAACACTGATTCGAAGTTGATGTATAATTAATACCGAAACCGGCCATCTGCAGTGTTTATATTTAAATGTTAAAAAAAAAAAATCTAATCCGAAGGAAATTTTCGCTTCTTATTCTTTCCTGCTAGACATTATGTAAAAACATTCGCATTTCATAAACCTGCGACAGGGAAGTCTCTTTCTGGACGAATCAAAATTTCTAGTGCTAGGTAAAATAAATTTCTGTAATGTAACAATTCGGGGTCACCAATCCTAGTATCATTGTCGCTCATCAGTGAATCTGTATTTTTTGCCGTCTCTGTGCACAAAGGGTATGGGCCTTTCTTTGTTGCGCAGGAAACTGTATCAGGAAGTAATAATTGGTGACACTGCAGTACTAGTTGTTTCTTCAGCTTCACGATTTTTATGCATGTCACTCAGCGTCGCTTTTAAATTTTTGGGCTGCAGCGTTAACAACACCATCCCACAACACAGGATTAGAAGAGATGAATACCAAGTGCAACGTCAGTTTTAAGACACACGGGCTGCAGTTCATAGGTACCATGGAGCAATGAAGACTGGGTACACAACTGAGAAGGGCAAGAACTTAGTACTAGAGCCCACATTACAGAACCAAGCTTTCGAAGTCTGGCTAGCTGCGGAGACCTTAGGCAAAAATTTAAAGACCGCCTGATACAAGCAACAACACATCTTAGCCCATGGGATACATCTTACGATATCGTCTATCAAAGTGCAAAATCTCCGACAGTGTTCGTCACTGTAAAACGAGCAGACGGCATTATAACAGAAAATATGCGACAATCTGCACAGTAACTAATGGTTACTACCCTGCCTGATGATATCACAGAGGAAGAATTTTGTGAACACAGGTAATCGCGAAATTCGGAAAGAGAACGCGAGGAAATAAATAAAATGAATAAATCTCCTTGCCCTGATACCTTTACTGATGAATTTCTACATCCCCTTCATGTGAATATGACTATATCTGTGCTAACTTTATAACACTGCCGCAGCGGAGTGGCCGAGCGCATTTAGACGCTAGGCTACAATATGCGAGGCCGTTTCCCGTCGGGGTTCGAATCTCTCCTCCGACATGGATATTTGTGTTGCCATTACCATACGTTAGTTCATAAGGAGTTTGTAAGTTTAGGGACTGATAACCCCGCAGTTATGTCCCATAAACTTAACAAACATTTGAACATTTCTATAACACTTTTTTATTACAGAGAAGAATGACAAGTTAAGGAAAGAAAGCAAATGTAATTATCTCGAATAATTGTGAAGACAAGTAACCCTTGCTGCATATTCCTGTATACCGATTTGCGTCGACGATACCCTTAGGAACCGTATGGAGAAGCTGGTATGTGGTATACTACTGGAGAATTCTTCAGGTAATTAACTAGATGTATATTGGTTTACCGAGTGGGGTGGTGCAGTGGTAACACACCGAACTCACATTCGGGATAACGATGGTTCAAATCCACTTACGGCCATACAGATTTAGGTTTTCAGTGATTTCCCTAAGTCACTCCAGGCAAATACCGGAATGGTTCCATTGAAATGGCACGGGCGATTTCCTTCCCCATTCATACCCAAAAATACGAACACGAGCTCCGTCTCCAATGACCACGCTATGAACGGATCGTTAAACCGTAAGCTTCCTTCCTGCCAAAATGGTTTCTTGAGGAGAAAGACAACAGAAGACAATATAAATGAAGTGAAAATACTTTATAATAATGGGTCATTAGCAATGATGAACATCATTAGACCGTTATACAAGTGAGTTAAAAACTGGTACTAGAACCGATACTCGGAAACCTGCAGGATAATGATGATATCGACGTGGTTGTGGAATATGTTAACGACTTAATGATCCCTATGAAAGGAAGCTCTACAAGTAACATAGTTGCTGTTAAAAGGGAATCATTTAAAGACTTAATCACTGAATTGTCAGATCTATAAAGAGATAGTCCTTTCCATACACTTAGGTGTCTACTTGTATGTTGTTGTTGTTATGGTCTTCAGTCCGGAGACTGGTTTGATGCAGCTCTCCACCCTACTCTATCCTGAGCAAGCCTTTTCATCTCCTCATAAGAACGGCAACCCACATCCACTTGAATCTGCTTACTATACGCGTCTCTTGGTCTCCCTCTGCGATTTTTACCCCACACACTTCCCTCCAATGCTAAATTTACGATTCCTCGATGTCTAAGAATGTGTCCTACCAAGCGATCCCTCCTTTTAGCCAGGGTATGCCAAAAATTCCTTTTCTCACCAATTCTGTTCAGTATAAACTACCAAATTATAGAAAGTGAGGCCGTAATATGGTGAACAAAATTTTTAGTTTAGCGAACTACGGGTAAAAGCTGCCAATTCAAAGACTAAGAACGTGTCTTCGTCACTGTTTCAAATATGATATTGGATGTAATACTTTTAATAAATCCAACTCATCTCGAGATGCGAGAAAGTGGGGCAATGTTCAATGTAATGTCAGAAATATATAAATAAAAAATAGACATTAACATGATGTGCTGAAGACTCCTATAGCATAATCGATGAGATGAAGCCCAAGCGGCCAAATATTAATCATGGGCCGGGAATGAATGGCCTGAGTTGGTGTAAAATTTCCCCAGGTTATATCCATATGACGTTCCCTGAGGCAGTGAGATGGGAGAATTTTTCTTAGAATAACTGAAGAACGTATACTGCCAACTTGTGTAACACTGTCAGCGAAGTATCAAGGAAGTATATTCCAGATTTCGAATTACAAACAGAAAGACGTATAAGTAACGTTGAAGAAGATATCCTCGGAATAGGGAAGCAACTTAAATCACGTAACAAGAACAAGTCTTCTGGTCAGGACTGTATACCCATTCAATTTCTATCTGATTATGCTGAAGAGATAGCTCCTTACTTAACAACCGTATGCAACCGCTCTCTCAAAGAAGGATCTGTACCAAAAGATTGGAAGGTTGCACAGGTCACACCTATATTCAAGAAAGTAGGAGTAACCCACTAAACTACAGGCCTATTACATTGACGTCAATTTGCAGGAGGGTTTTGGAACATATCCTGTATTCAAACATTATGAATTATCTCGAACAGAATGATCTATTGACCCAAGGTCAACACGAATTTAGAAAATATCGTTCATGCGAAACATAACTACCTCTTTACTGAGACGTAGTGATGAGTGTTACCGACAAGGGACCTCAAATTGATTCCGTATTTCTTGATTTCCAAAAGGCTTTTGACACCATACCTCACAAACGGCTTTTAATCAAATGGAGTGGTTACGGTATATCACCCCAAATTTGTACCTAGATAGGGGATTTACTGTCAGAGAGGACACAGTTTGTAGTAATCGATGGTAAGGCATCAACTAAAACAGAGATGATATCGGACGTCCAACAGTATTGTGTTATTGGACCTCTTCTGTTCCTAATTTACATAAACTATTTGGGAGAAAATCTAAGCAGCTCTCTTAGGTTGTTTACAGATGGCGCCGTCATTTACCGTCTAGTAAAATAATCTGAAGATCAAGACCAACTGCAAACGATCTAAATATCACTATGGTGTCAAAATTGCCTATTGACTCTGAATAATGAGAAGTGTGAAGTCGTCCACTTGAGTAGGAAAAGAAACCCGGTAAACTTTTTTTTTACAAGATTTAAAAGATAAATCAATTAAAAGTGAAGGCCGTAAACTCCACAAAATACCTAGTAATTACTATTACCTCAGACAAACTGGAAAGAACACGTAGATAATGTCGATTATTCGTGTCAGTATGACAGTGCGCATATTGTGCGAATTTTAACGGACAGTCACAGATCTGAACCCAATGGGGTCTAGAGTCTTGAAATATATTTTACATCACTCGTAGAAATATCAACATACTTCAAGTCACCATCAACCAGTTCTATCATTCAGTGGCCTCTTTATGGCAGCGTATGACATATTATCGCAGTAGGATCATTAATTTCTTTCGAACTTAAACTTCCGTTGGCCAGTTAGCGGGCTTCGTTACATCTATGTCCCATCCGCTTTCTGCGTGAATTGGGATCCTGACGTATTCAGCGAAACCCAACATCCCAGTATCCTAAGGCGCAAGTCGAGGAATCTGAAGTCTACACTGTCGCAAAATCCTCTGAGCCTTTGATTCAGACCCTCCACTCGGCTCTGTATCAGGGGTCTACAGGCGTTCCTGTCAACTCCGTGGAGATGGTGAGCTCTGCGTTCATCTTGCAAGCGAGACTGGCAGTTTTTATCACTTCAGATAGCCGCTCAAAAGCAGAGAGAATCTATTCCGACTAAAGCGACACACATCGTTGGTACCGACGCCTGCCACCACCTGCAGTTGGCTGAAGCGCGTACCTTTCATGGCATCCGTTAGGCCCCGTTCCGCATCTGGAATTACTCCACCCGGTAAGCACAACACGGAGTGCACATTGGTCTTCTTCCCGTGTATGGCAGCCATATCTCTAAGGGGCTCCATTACCCACCTCATTGAATGTCCGTGTTTCAAAGCCATAAGTTATTATTAGAAGTATACATTGATCAACAATTATTTTCTCCAGCTCAACCAAAATTGTAGACTACAAAAGAGAAGAGTGTCTTCCGTAAGCTTTCCAGTTAAATTTAATACGTTGAAATATTAGGTTTTAAATGTAACATATTAATAGTTGAGCAAGATAGTCGTATTCTGTGACTCTTTGCTGTTGCGTACTTCCAACATTCTTCCCTTCCATGTTATTTCATTGTCCATATCTTGGTTTTATCGATGCTCTTTTTCAGACCTTGTTCAAGGAATACTAACCCAAGTTCGCTAACTAAATTGTAAGTTGTTCTATATTATTTAGGTATAGAATATTGTCATCTCCAAAACCTCAAGCTGTCCATTCTTCATTCTTTTCTGAGAACCTGACTTCCCTTAATTACCCAAATCAGTTAAGACATACTTTTTGTAGGACTGCCGAAAATGGTTGTTTCGCACTCTTGCATATGGGAAATTCATCGGTTTATCCAGCAACAGAAGGATGGAAAAACTGGTAGAAGCCGACCTCGGGGAAGATCTGTTTGGGTTCAGGAGAAATGTAGGAACACGGGAGGCAATCCTGGAAGATAGGTTAAGAAAAGGCAAACCTACATATCTAGCTTTTGTAGGTTTAGAGAAGGCTTTTCACCATGTTGATTGGAATAACTCATTCAAGTTCTGAGTAAGCAGGAGTAAAATATAGAGAGCGTAAGGTTATTTACAATTTGCACAAAAACCAGGCAGCGGTTGTCAGATTGAAGGACATGAAAGGGGTGCAGTGGTTGCAAAGGGAGTAAGACAGGGTTGTAGCCTTTCCCCTATGTTATTCAATTTGTACATTGAGCAAGCTATAAAGGAAATCAAGGAAAAATTTGGAGAGTGAATTAAAGTTCAGGGTGAAGAATTAAAAACATTGCGTTTTGCCGACGGCATAGTAATTCTGTCAGAGGCAGCAAAGGACCTGGAAGAGCAGTTATACGGAATTGACAGTGTGTTGAAAGGTGCATATAAGATGAACATTAACAAGATCAAAACTAGGGTGATGGAGTGCAGTCTAAGAAAATCAAGTGATGCTGAAGGAATTAGATGAGGTAACGTCACAATAAAAGAGGTAGATGAGTTTTGTTACTTGGGCAGTATAATAACAAATGATGGTCGCAGTACAGAGGATATAAAATGCAGAATGGCAACGGGTAGAAAAGCGTTCTTGAAAAAGAGAAATTTGTATGAATATTGATTTAAGCCTAAGGAAGTCTTTTCTGAAGGCATTTGTGTGGAGTGTTGCCTTGTATGGGAGTGAAACATGGACGATAAACAGTGCTGACAGAAAGACGATAGAGGCTTTTGAAATGTGATGCTACAGAAGAATGCTGAAAATTAGTTGGGTGGATCGCGTAACTAATGAGAAGGTCCTGAACAGAATTGGGAAGGGAACCAATTTCTGGCATACCTTGACTAAACGAAGGTATCGATTGGTAGGACACATTCTTAGAAGTCAAGGAATTGTGAATTTAGCGATGGAGGGAAGTGAGGTAAAAACCTCAGAGGAAGACCAAGAGATGGATACAGTAAGCAGATTCAGACAGATGTAGGTTGCCGTTCTTATGTGGAGGTGAAGAGGCTTGCTCAGGATATGGTATTGTGGAGAGCTGCATTAAACCAATCTCGGGACTGAAAACTACAACAACATCCAGCAACGCTCACAAATTTAGTGTATTTTATTATAGCCTGTTAAACTTTATCTTCTAAAGCCTCAAATATGGATGGGCGATCGATCGAATCAAATGCTTTTTCAAAATCTCCAAAGGCAAGGCCTGCCCTTAGAGTGAAGATGTGGTCAATTGTATTAAACTCTAGCCGGACTCCAGCATTTTCAATTAGGCTGAGCGAGATCAAGTGTAGTGCTCAAACCGGCCGCGATAGCCGAGGGGACTGGGGCGCTCCAGTCACGGTCTGCATGGCCACTACGGTCGGGGGTTCGAATCCCCCGTCGGGCATGGATATTTGTGCCGTCCTTAGTCTTAGCTAGTTCATAATTATCATTTAAAACTTCCGGGCTCATAAGCCGTGGTCGATTTATAAAACTTTCCCCTAACGTTTCATCTTCGGCTGCGGAAGACATCTTCAGAGGTAGAGTAGCGAACTGCGATGAGAACTTGAGGGAGCGCCGTATATATAGGCAATGTAGAGGGCACCACAAGATATCACGTGACGTCGGCTACGACACTATCTCTGGTATTGCCAACATTCTTGGCAGAGAAGAATCGATTGTCATTCCGCTGGTGTAAAGCAGAAGTCCAAATTCTGTCTAATTTAACAGCTTCCTCTTTTCTGTTAAAATTATTGCGATGTTTATATATCTCGGTTGCTTCTCTATATGTGCGCGCATGATAGTGCAAGTTTTTGAGATGACACTAGTCTCATTAAATTTAATTTCATGGTTGCCTTCTTGGTATACATGTTCTGCTACGGCCGATTTCTCCGTGTGCCCAAGACGGCAATTCCTTTTATGTTCGACCACACGAGTATTGACGCTTCTTTCAGTAGTTCCAATGTAGACTGAACCACAGCTGCAGCGAATTTTATATACACCTGGTGTATTCAGCGGATGTCGTACATCTTTTGCAGATCTTAAATATTCTTTTATCTTCCTTGTAGGTCTGAAAATGGTTTCTACCCCATACTTGTCCAGCACTTTTCCAATACGGTCTGTAACCTTATTTATGAACGGAAGAAAAACTTTCCCCTTGGGCGGTTGTTGTTCCTTGTTAACATTAACTTTCTTCCTGGGACGAAGGGCTCTGTCTATTTCTTTGGTAGAATAATCGTTCTTCTGGAAGGTGGATCGTAAATGCTACCCATAGGTAGGTTCACAAATTTTATGCGCCCTGTCAACCAATGTTTTAACCACACCTCTTTTTTTGTCTGGGATGGTGGTTAGAGACTTTATGTAGGTAGCGGTCAGTATGAGTAGCCTTCCTGTAGACCTTGTGGCCCAACGTCCCGTCCACGTGCTTGATTACAGACACATCGAGAAAATTCAGCCTCCCATTGTTCTCCGTTTCCATCGTAAATTGTATTCTGGGTTTGACGTATGGCGTCTAAAATTACATCTACAGTGCTATCTAGAGCAGAGCAGAGCTTTTCAGAAAAACGACACCCACTAGCGCACTGAGCTGTACGTAGAGATCCCAGAATAACAGTCTGCTATATTCCCTAACATTACGTTTTTCATCCATATTTCGTTTATCTTACTTTATATTTTGACAGACAATGGTTGCTATGGGATACATTTACTTAGTATTTCCACAGTCCAAATTGTTATTTGCGAAATGTTTACATACCACTCTCACTATCAAAGTTATATCCTGTGATGGCTGTCAGGGATATTTTACTTTTACACCATTAATACTCTGCGTTCTGCTAACTTGATCACATTAACTATGTAGTTCTCAGTATCTTTCTTAGATACTATTTTCTTAGATTCTGGCTCCATATATTGCAGGCTCGCATCGTTTTATTTATAATGAAGACCTCATGTCAAGTGACACCTTCAGTATATTTTATTGTTTGACATGGATAAGGTGACAGACAATGTACCATCGTAATCAGTCTGTTTAATTTGTGAGTATTTTCTGGATGAAACTACTGGCTTATGTAATGTATTTTATTTTAACTTGTGTATAATTCATCATTGTCATTTTTATTTTACACACTTTTCTAATGATAGTTCATAACTGAAGCCGGTAATGCTGTAAATATAATAAACAGCTGATGGTAGGCAATATGCATATTTTGAAGTACCTGAACTAACTTATGCTAAGGACAACAAATACAGCCATGACCGAGGGAGGACTCGAACCTCCGATGGCGACCAGCAGCCCGCTCCGCAGCTAGGCGCATTGGAACTCTCGGCCACTCCACCGCGGCTATTCCGATGATACGTTGCTACATTGTAACCGAACGTTCATACAGATATGTTTGTTCGAGCCCATGTACTTTCCTTGTGAGTAGCACTATCGAAAGGTAAGACATCAACCCCACCCCCATCCACCATCCTTCGCGCCACTATTAAATGTGTAAATAAGTGTACGTCATTTTATGCTTCATTTTCTTGTACTATCTTCAGCGGAAGGCGCAGGGAAAAATGTTTTTCCTCCTTGTGTAAGCTGCGGTACGTGGACGAAGCGCAGGCACGATGCGCGCCTCCAGGAAGGCTCGTGGGGAAGGTCACGGCTGCATCGCAGGTGTCGGTGGCGCGTCGTGACCCGTGTCGCAGCGGCAATCGCCGGGGCCGTGACCTAGCCGCAGCCGCCGATGACGTCATCCACGCCAGCCGCGCCGTCAGGAGGGCGATGCCCTCTGCCGCCGGTTCGCTGCACCGACGCGTCGGGCACCGCTGTTCCCTCGAAATTCAGCGGCCCTATCCAAGCCCACACAATATCGTAGGCGGACGACTGCGAACGGCGGACAAATTGAAGAGCGCCGCGGCGGCCATTGTGGTGGCAAACTTCCGCGCGAACTTTAAATGTGCGTAAGATTCTTTTTGGTTAGAGAGAGTATTCATTTGAGTTACGTCGCCAAAACTATGTCTAATTGAAATATATAACTACAAAACAGCTCTAGACTCAACGAATATACAGAAACTATAGGTTGTGTGTAAATTTATTACGCATAAGGTGTAGAAATTCGCCAACAACGTTTCCTCTTCCTAACGAAACCGAACTATAAAATGTAGTCTTTTTTTTTAGCGTGCTAAGTTCAGCATATGATCGGAACTTATAGTCAAACACGATTTTTTTGGCACTTTCGCTGTATATTCTACGATTGTGAAACATATGTACAGACATTAATTTCGGAAGAGTTTCATAATTTACGTCTTCGCTTTAGTGCTGTATTCTCCAATATTTAGATATTTCATAGCATCAAAAAAAAAAAAAAAAAAAAAATCAAATAGGGCTGTCTGAAACATCTAATGTTGAAAATCGATTGTGAAAGTGAAATATGTCATCAGATGCAGAACTGAAAAATAGCGTCTTACCTTGTGAATACAGTAATCAGCCACTACCAAATTTTTTTAAGAACACGAAGTATACCATAACTTTTTCTTAACAAATGCATCTAACATTAGCATTAGGGTATCGATCAAGAATATTAACATTTTTAATGCTGTAAGCCAAATACCTTACAGTAGCGTTAACTGCTCAAAAGTCAACAACTATTGTCATAGGGCTCAACTTCACAAAGTGTATCCAATGTGGCTACGTGTCATTCATATATGCAACTCTACACAGTTCTGCAAATCCCTTTCAGTTGTTATACCTATATGTAGAGCAGATTACCTTTACATTCTGCGTTACAAGTTGCTAATATTAATTTCATAAACAAAGAATCAAACTGCATCGAGGCAACTAATTTTGTGACCCAAATAATTATTTTACACAATCATAAAATGAAACAAGTTGAACTTCCTGTCCACCAGTACTGCCTAAAGTACTTCCTTTTTAAGAGCTACCAGTATTGAAGAAGCCTATTATTTATTTCATTCAATCCTATAATGTCTTGATCAACAGTCTGTTAAGCAAGAGTAACTATTTCTGAACACAATTCGGAGGACTACTTGCACTCCTGAGAAATATAAATTGGAACACAGTATTCGATCTTTTTCAAATGTTCAAATGTTTGTATAGTCTATGGGACTTAACTACGGGGTCATCAGTCCCTAAACTTACAAACTACTTATGAACTATTTACGAACTAGGACGGTACAAATATCCATGCCCGAGGGGGGGATTCGAACCCCCGACCGTAGTGACCGTGCAGACCGTGACTGCAGCGCCTCAGTCCCCTCGGCCAGCGCGGCCGGCTCGATCTTTTTATTCCTTTCTTAAATTGATATATACATTTAAACGCTGAGCAGCTCTTCACCATCGTGCTTTATGTACACTGCACTAGTGAAACCGTACAGACGTGACTATCAATTATGTATATATCCAGCAGTAGATATTTAATACAGGATTTACCTGCTAACAACACTCGTATTTATCTGACGCTTGCCACTACCATGGCGGCCGGGCGAAGGTTCAAATTATCCCGCGACAGCAGCGCCGTTAGGAAGTCTAGTTATTTTTAAAAGGTCTTTGGCCCTATCCGATTTCGTTCCTTCATCTTCCGTAATGGGCAGTGGCGGCGCATCCTAGTGTTCACTGGTTCACTGAAACCCCGCAAAAAAGCTCGTCGTGGAAAAAAGTAAATAAATAACATCCAGTATGTTATTACACTCTCATTCTTCGTTTCATTCTTCTATCATATCATTTTACATGTAGATTCAAGGGAACTGTATCGCATGAGAAACGTTTTATGTCGCGGAGACAGCACGTATACGATTCGTAGCGTGGCCACTTAATATAGGTGGCAGTGGCCGCAGCGTTGCAATGCTCATGCGCGGCTGAGGAGCAAATTATCTCCTGAACCCCCTGGAGGCATCATATGGGCGCACTCGTGTTACTCGTGTTACGAGGGGAAACGCCGCTTTTAGCATCGGCTTTTTTCTTCCTTGGATCGGGACAGTGCGTACGCAGCCACGACTACCAAAAATTATGCGTACGAGTTACCCACTTTTTTTCATAACCTTACATACATATATATATATATATATATATATATATATATATATATATATATATATATATATATGGTGTTTCACTAAGTGTTTTTGCCTCTGTAACTTATAAAATAATAGGTGACGGGAAATTTTAATGCGGTAGGTCAACACAAGACATGTTACATTTTCTGCAGAGCTATGAACATAGTTTATTGTATCATTTTCCAAAGAGTTACACCACAAAGATATAATTTTTTAAATGGAACAATAGTTTTCTTCTATATTGTATTGGACTCGTTTAAACCAGCTACGTCCAAATCAAATTAAACTACATTCCTATCACTGTTAGTTTGGGAGCTACAACCCTTCAAAGTTCCGCGGGGGCGGAGGCTGCGATAGCTTAGCTGACTGGCCGAGTGGCTATCCCCTGGGGCACAGCCCACTGTCTCATGACCACCAGCCAGTCGGCTACGCTGTCGTAGCCTCCGCCCCCTAAACTTTGAAGGGTTGTAGCTCCCAAACTAACAGTGATAGGAATGTAGTTTAAATTGATGTGGACGCAGCTGGTTTCAACTAATTCAATGTACGATAGAAAAAAACTATTGTTCCATTAAAAAAAATATATATTTGTGCTGTAAGTCTTTGGGAAATGATACAATAAACTATATTCATAGCGCCGAGGAAAGTGTAACATTTCTTCTGTTGACCTAACGCATTAAAATTTTCCGTCGCCTATTATTTTATAAGTTACAGAGGCAAACACACTTAGTGAAACACCCTGTATATATTAGCTATCTCCAAAGATCATTACGAAAGGAAAAGACTATTTCGTTTAAAATTTAAAAAATAGAACACTCTTGAGTGCAATTAGGAGGGAAAGGTTATGTCATACAAGTTCGAAATCCTCCAGTGTAATCACAATAAAGAACATAAAAGAGTAAGTGGAACCCTCACTAACCTTGAGCATAGGTAAAATGTCGGGGCCAAGATGGTTCTGAGATATGGGCATCCTTGGGGAAGCCTGGAAAGGTAAAAAAAATAAAAAAATAAAAATAAAAAAAAAAAGTGACTGTGAGTGTTGGGGAGGGGGGGGCCTAATTATACACCATGGTAGGACCTCCTCCTACATTTATCGAAAGGAAATTTAATCGTTACTGATCCAAAGGGGGAGGGGAGATGCTCCCTTGCAGTAATAAAAAGTGATATAATCTTTGATAGAAGGGGGCCGTTGCAATGCTCCGGAAGTACTGTGTCACTCCTATTTGGGTGGCATCCTAGGAACGCCTGTCAAACAGAATAATGGGACGAAACAAGCGGACACTGTCCAAATTGAGTCGGGGGACAACCCTAATTGAGAACGCCCCAGACTGTAATGTGGGGTAGGTCAGTCCAATTTGTATGAGGGAAAGTTAAAGAAAGGCAACACCAATGCTATTTTGGGGATGATTGGCCCGATAGAAAAGCAACGAAATTGAGGCGAAAAAATGAAAATGAGGGAAGACATTCTATCTCAGACATAAAAATGGAAGACGGGAGTGATACAGTTTTCCGTTAGCGGTTCGGGCCCCGTTGATAACCGTGAATGAGGGACAGCCCCATGAAGTTGGCGAATCGCTCCTTATAGTTCTTGGCGGTTCGGGTACGGTCATGCGAATCCCAGAGATAGGCCCTGAATTCCACGCTGTCGGCTAGCTGAACAATAGCATATGCCGCATTCCCAGCTAAGCAGACGGCAGAATTATGTCGCGTTCGTGGGCTGGCCACCATGCATGGCATGGTGAACCACTCCACTGGAACATTTGGCGGAGTAGTTCTAGTAATCAAGGCCATCATACCACGGGTGAGGTCCCATACGGAAGACACTCTGTGGCACTCAAAGAGATGCTCCCTGATGACACAGAGGCCACAAGATGAATGTCAGCGATCCCCTGCGCGGTTCCTATCTACATCTAGAGCTACATGGGATCACATTTAAGTGCCTGGCAGAGGGTATTGTTTGATCGTTCATACCACAGACTGCGAACTTAGCTGGTAGAGGCGCCAGCTTCTGGCTGCTCGAGCCGTGGCGGTTACACACGAATGGTCGCGTTGCGCATCTTCAGATCCTCCATTCCGGCAACATTCGCCCTTCATATTTGATTTTGGCGCGTTGAAGATTCTTCAAACACAACTCATACGTGGAGCAACATAAACATAAATTAAAGACGCATCAACTGAATAAGCCTTCAGAAGATCAGATTACGAATAATAACGAAGTCACTACTCTCCACCTAGGAAGAACAGTCGTCTGGTTAGCGGCATAGCGTTGCGCCGTCGTGGGTAGTGGGTTAGAGACCAAATGTATGCATTTTTTTAAAACTCAATCTTCTTTTTAACAAATACGGGAATAACAATGACTTCTTTTGTTTCTTACCACATATCTTTGGACGTTTTAGCAAATTGTCGCAATTTTGAGGGTAAATTACATTTATATTCTTCGCTGTAACAAATGGTTAAAAGCCTTTGCGCATGCATAAGGTTAGGTGAGAGTGCTGTGTACAGTGTCAAGTGACACGAAGGTAGCTTGTCTCTCCATCGCAACAGATTAATTTTGTTACAAACAGTGTAATCATTTACTTACTGTGTTTTAGTGTTCATGTGCGTATTCATATGTTCTTGGCGTTTATTAGGAAAGAAAAATGAATAACGTTCAGTGTCTTGTAGAAACAAATAATAATGAAGACTACACGGAATGAAGGGGTCAAGTCCATTTTACAGACTTTTCAGAAGAGTAATTTCAAAGTTTAAAACGTTACAGTTTCATTGGTTATTGACATACGCTTCTGTAATTTATACAGTACATTCTACAACCTTTCTTTAGTATTCCTTGATAGTATAAACAATATTAAAAAAAACTGGTCCCTTTACGTCTTTTTATCTGTAAATCTATTTTTTAATTTCTTAGTGTAACGCACAAATAAGATTGTCAAAGTCAGATTGTTATGGGATATTGGGATGATATTTCACTATATAACTTCCCTGCAATTCCCCTGACAAAATTCTATTTATATTTGAGTGTGGTCATTATCGTACAGGGTGTTTCTGACTAATTAGGTTTTAGTGACAACGCTTTTTATCAATATCCTGTTTTTATTTTGTCTCAACTATTGTATCTTTAGATATTAATGTAGATTTCTCTGTATCAGTTAGCATATTAGTACAATTCTTCTTGCAGTTACAACGCTCCCCTATTTCATGTGACATTGCTCTTAGCTTTTTAGGTACTTCAGACTGTCTACCAAAGCTTGAATCTTGATCTTCCATTGCCAGTTGAAACACCGTCCTCAGTTGGATATCACACGAAATTCAGTCTACTACATCACAAACGAATTCAAGTGAATGTCAAGGCTACTCTGTGTTAGCACAAATCACGACACGATATTCGGTTCTGCCACAGCATAAAGCAAACAAGCTAATGTGAAATCTGCTCCGTGTTTGCTTCAACAATACATATGAAAATTAACAATGACATTGAATTTAACGATGTCAACAATGATACTTCCGTAACAGCAGGTAAAAAATACAGAGAGAAATCGACATCGGCTGGACTTCACTCTTTCTTTCCGTGTTTCGGATGGACTTGACCCGTTTTCTCAGTGTATACCATATTTTGATCTCGCTGTAAATCAGTGACTAAACCCATTACATTCATTTAAGTTCACCCAACTGGAAGTAAATTTGATGAACTTCATAAGGATACCAGTTACTCATTTTCGTGAAATTTGGACTTAACCCCTTCTTTCCGTGTAGTCTTCGTAGAAACAAATTACTGATCTTTAAGCTTGGAACAAAAGTGTGAAATAAAGAAGCTTGGTAGGCTGACTCCTCAGCTCGAGTTGAAGCAAGCGCAAACAACCGAGGTAAGACATTCTCCAGATCTTTTCACGAAAATATATCTAAGTGTGGGTGGAGGTGGGGGCAAACCAGGGCGCTTCCTCCCAGCGCCATTCACAGAGGTGCGCCAAATTGCCTCTTTGGACGTCGAGGAGGGGGGGGGGGGGACGGCAGCATTATAATATCCGGCACTCAAGGAAGTGAACCTCCAGTCCATTTTGCTCGTACTCGGTCCAGATTCCACGCTCTGATTTGAAGGACAGTTGCTCGCAGTAGGCAGGCTGTGATCGGTAGAGGTGGACAAATCAGTGACTGCTGCTCTTCCGTTGTGACCGCCACAGCAGAACCGCAGTTCATGGCGTCGTTCATACTAACTCGCTATAAGCGATATTTAGTATACAATACCTATATTGCGATGATAGAAATGTACAAATGTTTATTCATCTATGGACCTTAACTGCTGTGGTCGTCAGTCCCTAGGCTTACAAACTACTTTTAGACTTGCTCACAGTATGTTACTATCAGATCATTTAAGCTGCAATGCATTTACCTGTGTTCTTGACATAATTGTGTTATGGTACGTGTTGTGAGTTAATGCTGTATCCACATTTATTATAACTCCATATATGCTGCACTACATAACTGAATATAAGTTGCGATACGTAGCCCGAGGTTTTACGCTTGATCATAATACTATATATTCAGTTCATTTAAAGATACCTGTGCTTATGTTTTTGACATAATTGTATTACTGTGTTTGCTGTGAGTTGATTCTGTATCCCTGTACAACATAACTGTACACACCCTGTCATCCTTACGCCTTACTGCTTGTGTTACATAAGCCAAGATCTACTTGTCTATTTCATCCACTGTTCCTTTTTAACATGATCATAATAAGTTAATTTTAGATTATTACAATGTAGCGCCTGTATGGTGTTTGGTGGGGGTCGTTAGCTGAAATATTATGTACTGAACTGGGAATAAATGGAAATGCGGGTTATAATAATAAAGAAGTGGGCTCCGCGTATGCGGTTGGCAAGAATGTAACATAAACGGAAAAAATATCCGTACTTCGTTTTAATAAATAGCTATACAAATTCGACTGCAGGTCCCGTAATCATCCCTATCTTTGATGTAGGAAATATTGGAATGGAAAAAAGCAATGGAACCGATTTAACAATTACTGTATTGATCATTATTAGCTGTAATGGCGTCCAGTTCCTTGACACTTCATGTTCACGCCACTCGAATGAAAAAGGGCAGTTAAATGAAAGATGACTGCAATTTAAAATTTTGTATAGATGTATTTCAATTTAAAAATCATAATTTACAGAAGCGGCATTATACTTACACAAAATTGAGTATGACCAGGGGAGAGCATCGAATACGTCTTATCTCCAGCAAGGCGATACGAAGACAAAAAAGAAAGTTAATCGCTATTCCTTCTCTCCCACAGTAAAACAAGGGAAGGTGAATCACAGATAATTTAATGGGAGAGAAAGAAGAACGATCTATGCCCTACTCGAAATTTCTCTGATTCATGAAATTAATTTTTTATTTATTTATCTACGATTTATATTGTGTCGTTTCATCATTTACAAACCAATCCATATATATTATTATGTATGCTATTTTATTTTACTAGGCTCAATACCATCCCGTTGTCTGCCTTTGCATATGTTGATTATAATCATACTATTCTGTCCCAGGATAACAGACTGCAATATTCCCTAACATTACGTTTTTCATCCATATTTCGTTTATCTTACTTTATACTTTGACATACAGTGGTTGCTATGGGATATATTTATTTATTGTTTTCACGGTCCAAATTGTTATTTACGTAATGTTTACATGCCACTCTCTCTATCAAAGATATATCCTGTGATGGCTGTCAGTGATATTTTATTTAGACAATTAATACTCTGAGTTCTGTTAACTTTAACACATCAGCTATGAAGATCTCAATATTTTTGTTAGATACTCTTTGAATCCTTAGACCCTGCTCACTATATTGCAGGCTGGCAATTTTTTACTTATCATCAAGCCGTCATGACAAGTAACATTTTACGTATCTTTTATTGTTTGGCATGGATAAGATGAAAGACAATATACCAACGTAAGGAGTCTGCTTAATTTGTAAGTATTTTCTGGATGAAGCTGCTGGGTTATGTCATGTATTTTATTCTAACTTGTGTATAATTCATCATTGTCATTTTTATTTTAATACTTTTCTAATGATGGTTCATAACTGAAATCGGTAATGTTGTCAATATAATAAACAGCTGATGGTAGGCAATATGCGTTTTAAAGTACTTAAACTAAATTGCGCTAAGGACAACAAATACAGCTATGCCTGAGGGAGTACTTGAACCTCCGATGGCGAGCAGCGGCGCGCTCCGCAGCTAGGCTTATTGGAACTCTCGGCCACTCCACCGCGGCTATTGCGACGATATATTGCTACATTGTTAACAACAGCAGAAGATAAAAATCAATACTTCAGTCAGAAATATGAGCTCACGTGAAGAAGACGTAGTGGTTTATTGGTTCAGGCGTAGGATGGGAAGATAAAGGAAACACTTGGTAAAACCCAACCACCTTACCGTCCTGCACCAAAGCTCGGTTGTTTCTCGAGAGTTTCATCAACTTGAATCCAAATGCAGGATGTTTATATCGAATGAATTCTGAAAACTTTCATTTTCTAAAACCCTTTGTCACCAATCCTTGGGGGAAAAAACAAAAAAAAAAAAAAAAAAAAAAAAAAAAATAAATAAATAAATAAATAAAATAAAAATAAAAATAAAACCACAGTTCAGGAAAGCTATTCATCCAGAAGACAATCTTATGTTTACAAAAGGTAGATATGGATATCAACAACACTATTAATGAAAATCAGGTTTTATTTTTACAATGTGTTATAAATTGTAACAGGATTCCAATCAATAGCCACAATTCAATCACGCAATAGGTTTTACGAATTCACAGATTAGAGAAAATAACTCACCCACCAGACAACATGTGAATGAATGAAACTAATCAAATGTACATTCTTTACAGAAAAAAAGTTATCCTAGTGCTATAAAAATTGCTAATTCCAATCTGTTTGTTCTTTTCATGAAAAAAAGTTGCAATGAGGCGGTGCGAGTGAGGGGCGCTGAAATGATGCTTCATCGCGGACCGCTGTCGCCCACGTCCACAACTTGTGCGCAATAATGGAAGCCTCCGCATCCAGTACCAACGCAACTACCTCTAACCGTCACCGCCGTTACTGAAATTCTGCCTACGGACAGCACCAAAAAAATCGAGTTCATAATGAAGAAAAAAAAATCTGATGCAACTTTCTGTTCTATAGACATCCATCGAAGTGAACAGACTGTAATACAACGAAACTTGATCTGTTCTTGAGAAAATAATTCTAAAAAGAAAAAAACATAGTATTGCAAGAGACTGCTCCTTATTGTACTTATGTGCTGTGTATTATATGTAATTTACTTAATTCTTTTATTTAATGTTCGATGTATTTGTATTCTATGAAACTAACCTTATCAGGAAGTTTGTATGTCACGGCTATCGGATTCTGTAGTATACCGTACCTCATCCGTGCCTCACGGGGCCGTATAATAACACGGTTTCCCTTTTCCGCTATTATCAAAAGGAAATTTGTTACTTTTATAATTTCGGTTTGGAAAATGATTATCTATGGATAATCAAACTTCACTTTCTATTTCTTTTCTTTTTCTTTTAAAGACAGAAGATAGTATCTACACCTTGGTTTGTACTCCGTAGCGATAGCATCTTGCAGACGATAGCTGTACTTTACCATTTTATGTGGGCACTGTTATGTGGATTTTGTACAAGGTAAATATATGTGCTGTGCGCAGATTCCTTTTTATTAAAAAACTCCACTTCTTACTTGAATTAGCACTTATAAACTTTTTATTAATAATTTTGCCTTTTCTTCCCTCCGACCATAATGTCTTTTTCAGCCTTGTTGCATCACCCAACAACGGATGCCACTGTTTTAGTTAATATTGAAAGGTGATATTTCATGTAGCCTACCACTCTTTTTTCAAATTTTATTCCATATTATTATAATTTACTGGCAATAAAATCTGCAGTCTATTTTGTTGTAAATTTTGGGAAGTCCGATGTATTTGACTTACGTAATTTCATATCATAATTTTATCATGTCACTTATCTTACTTTACGGTCTGCTACACGAGTCGTAGTTTGACATCGACGAACTGCCATTCACTGTTCGGCGAGTGGTTATTATACTACATATGAATATAAAAAGCAGTATCGATAAAATTGAGTAGATTTATTTTAATTACGGTTTTATAAGTTCTGCCATGTAGTTCGATTATGTTGTGGCGATGTAGAAATCTGACTGAATACCAAAACTGATGGAGGTGACGGTTTATAAGACCCACAATTTAGTACATAAATTCTCTATCTGTCATTATATACCTGAAATTAAAATTTAGAAGTACGAAAATTAAAAGTAGTACAATAAATTCTTTATCTGTCACTATACACCTGAAATTAAAATTTAGAAGTACGTAAATTAAAAGTAACACTGTACGTGTACTTCAATATTTGTTAACACATTAACGAACATTTAACTTATAATTACAGTTCTGTCGTTATCGAGTCTCTCCAGCTGAATATCATAGTTGAATTACTTATTTCGTGTGTCACAGTTCCAAAATAATTACATTGTGATTTAATAATATAACAATCTCATTATTTACTTGTCTTTCATAGTAAATAAATAAGCAAAACAGATGCCTGTGTCATTTATTTCTGATGCTATTTTTATCCATGTCGCACACGTCACATCCGTCTTACTGTATGCCGGAACAGCGTAGTTCCGGATGAAATTGTGAACTTTCATTAAATTAATGAAAGGATGTACAAATTGTCTTCTTTCCCTCACGTTGACACTCTAAATATTGTACTAATCGCTGAAGAGACGGCAAGAGGCACTTAAAGAGATATGTCGCTTACGATACGTTGCGCAGTTGCGCTATTGTGAACTTTTTCTGTCACAGGATAACAGTCTGATATATTCCCTTAACATTTCGATTTTAATGCATATTTCGTTTATCTTATTTTATAATTTGACAGACAATGGTATCTATGGGATACATTTATTTATTGTTTTCATGGTCCTAACTGCTATTTACGTAATGTTTACATACCACTCTCTGTATCAGTTGGCGTGACACCTCATCAAAGTAATATCCTGTGGTGGCCGTCAGGGATATATTATTTTTACATCATTAATGCTTTGATTTCTGCTAACTTTATCACATCAACTATGTAGTTTTCAATACTTTTGTTAGATACTATTTGAATTCTTAGACCCTGGCTCACTATATTGCAGGCTGGCATTGTTTTATTTACCTTCGAGACCTCATGTCAAGTAACAATTTACGTTTCTTTTATTGTTTGACATGGATAAGGTGACAGACAATGTACCAACACAGTCAGTCTGTTTAATTTGTAAGTATTTTCTGGATGAAACTACTGGGTTATGACATGTATTTTATTTGATTTCAAGTATGCGTGTCGCATACCGTATATCGCTTACGATGTATCGCTTATCTTATATCTCCTTATTTCGAACGGCGCTTAACACAAACAGTCGCGAAACTCTGCAAGCGAAAAAGTGCAGCGGAAGCGGGCAGTAAGGTGTAGCAGAAGAATGGCATGATACAATACGAATAGCTGCTGTTTTTACGTTGTTACTAAGCGTTGTTCCCAAGTTTGTAATACAAGTATGAAAATATCACTAAAGAAATACCACTGCTCCTGTTACTGGCAGTCTATATAACAAAATGTCAGTGCGGTGTAATTCTTACGGCTCGCAATAGCTGAGTCGTAAACGCATCGTCCAGAAAACATTTTAAACGCTGTAATAAGTTGGAACGAAGTCAACGAAGAAGATTACTGTCGTCAGTATTATACGTGGTCATAACAGAAAGAGCGCTAGCATTGATTTGACACCCTAGTAATTATGATTTTGTACATAGTTTGTCTTAAAAGCAACAACCGTCACAATTATTTACCGTAAGTGCAATTAAGCAGCAGGCAAGTTGCATAAATTAAAAACGCTTTACAAAGATTTAGACACCAGCAAAAGGTGTAGTCATCAGAAGTATTCACACAATTATAACGTGAAACGTATATTAGAGCATGCTGTGCTCAATTGGCATAAAATAACAACAGCGGCTCAGCTACAATTTTTATTTTTTATTTATTTTTTTATTATTATTTTATTATTTTTTTATGAACCTCCTGGTGTTTGCCTGGCGTGTGACTTTCACTATTAACAAATGTATGTTAGTTTATGCGAAATAAGCTAAGCATGCTCCAGTTTTATACATTTCATGTTATAATTTTATCAGTTCTTCTAAAATCCGAGTAAAGTGTACTTTTTTGAATGGTAGTGTTTGCCCATCTATGCAACTACTAATAAAATGCGATTTTTCTCACCAGACACGTTTAGTTCTAATGACAGTAAAACATCTTCAGTGGTCTGTAATAATAGAAGTCTACAGTTTGTTTTGTTTTTTGATTGAAAACTGTAGATTTCTATTATTACAGACCACTGAATGTGTTTTATCGTCATTAAAACGAAAGGCATCTGGTGAGAAAAAAATCGCTTTTTATTTGTAATTGCAGAGACAGACAAACACAACCAGTCATAATTATAAAAGTAACTAAGGACATCATGCCTACACAAATGAAGATGTACTTTGTTTATGCTACTTGTTAGCTCCTTATTTGCACTTACAGTAAGCCCTAGGATTACTTGGTTCAAAAGTTTCAGTCAACTTTCTACCCTGTAAATTCCTTGAAATGTGAGTATAACTAACGGCAAGCAAGGCTGAAATTTTGTTTATACTTAGAACTACGAAATTTGTAAAAACAAAAGGAGGGCAAACTGATGCCTTGTCTTACTATTACGGGCCGCGACTCATATAAATTAAACGTTGGATAAAACCTTCTGAAAAATATCTGTTAAGTGTTGGTAAATGATAAATGAATTTTATTATAAGACGAATTTTGCTAGGATTTTGTTATCAGTCTGGAAACCAGACTAGCTGTGTTCACTAGGTTCAAAAATGTTCAAATGTTTGTAGAACTTATGGGACTTAACTACGGGGTCATCAGTCCCTAAGCTTACAAACTACTTATGAACTAGCTAAGACTAAGGACGGCACAAATATGCCGAGGGGGGATTCGAACCCCCGACCGTAGTGGCCGTGCAGACCGTGACTGGAGCGCCTCAGTCTCCTCGGCCACCGCGGCCGGCTGTTCACTAAGTGTTAAGATTATCTTGTAGGGGACATTAAATACATTTCAGAGAAGTAGCTTTATTTTGGTAATATTCATTATAGCATGGGCAGAGGCTCAGTTTCAAGAGAAAATTCACGTATGGAAACCTTACTGAAAGGTTTCATTACAAATAGTTATTGTTCATTTAAATGTGCTTGGCACTGCTTAGTACGACAGAAACGTTCATATTAATTGATCATCTACTGTTTTGTAACAACACTTAAGGACGATTGTATGCAAGTCCTGATGTGTTTAATATTGTCAATAAAACTTGTTGAAAAACATACGCTTATCACTTGCGGATCATCGAAGGTTCTAAGCTAATCCGCTTTACCGTTTGTTACTTGTTAAGTCAGGCTAAAAGAATATACTTTTCTAGCATTGCTGAGGCACTATTCCACCACGCGCACGGATCACCTGCAGCTGATGGTGTGTTGCCAGTCAGCTTGGCCAGCTAAAATGTGCTATCTACTGTGTTATACCTACGCACCAAACGTCTCTGCCCGCGAAAGACTTCGCGAATGTATCTTCGTAGTGATGATCCGCAGTTCTCACATGCAAGTATCCTTTCACGACGTTAAACCCCATACTTCTTTGCTTCTTTTTATTCTTCCACGGTCGATCTGCCGAAAGACGGTAACTGTCCTCTACGAGTTCTACTGAATTTTCTTATACAAAACAAATGCAGGAAAGAGCAGTCGACTACGTGGACACGGCCGTCTGTTCCTCGTCTATAAAGCTCCTGAAGTTGGCACTACTGGTGCTATAGTTGTACGCCTGCCCTGAGATCACATGAGAAGTGCTTATTTATCACTAGCTGAAGACCTAGCGTTGTCCGGGTATTTATTTATTTATTCCAGCCTTGAGTTCGCACTTCTCTTATCCCTTCTGTTTCTCTCCATCATTTTCCCCCTACATAAATCTTATTTTTAATGTGACAAAAAGTAGTATTTTTAACATTTTTTGATCGTGGTCCATGAAGATTCAGCACTAATTACGATTTGCTGTGTCCGTGTTTATCGACAGACCTAAGCAAATGAGGAGGAAAGTCGAAAATCCAGGATCGAGTCCTACCGCGACACATATTTTCATATGTCGCCATTAAATCACACAAGTGATGCTGACTTGTAACTGCAATTTCAAATTCTTCTCTTGTGTAGTTCCAACTCTGTTAATGTTCAGAGAGGTCTTCAAATTGGCGTGTATTGAATATTACTTAAGACGTACTTATTATAATAGTGACGTTAACATTAATTCACAAGAGGTTAGTTACTTATTTTCTAACACAGAAGAACCAGGTGTTAAATGAATAATGGTCATAGCTTAGGGGGGCCTGGACATGAACGGACTACATTTTCATACCTTACTTTCGGAGCACATTGCTCTTGATCTATAATGTTGCGGAAGTTGCGATTTCGTACTAACACGGAATGACATTAATTCAAGCTGTAATAGGAAATTTATTGCAATATCTGTTATAGATATTTCAATCTGTTATAGTTTAAGAATTATAATATCTGCCATAGTTTAAGAATTAGAATATTTTGACCAATAAATGTTTAAGTACACGATCCCTTTCTGGAACTATTTTTGGTGCATCGTCAGTCTAGTAGTATTTAGACTGTGATAGGCTGCGGTCAACATTCGTAGGAACACATTATGCCTCTTATTTTCTAATTTGGTGTATATCTGAAGAAATAGAAAAACCTTATTACACTTCATTACTATTTTGTCCAAAAATTTCCGTTAAAATTATATACGGAATGACAAGCATTGATGCCTTCTGCAATTTATTGGGCATAATACAAAGATATTGTCCCGTTCTACAATTGGGAAAAATTTGGTGAGCATAGATGAAGCCATAATGAATATATATGTACCTTACATTCTGAACAAGTCGTTTCGAAAAAATGAGAAAAGATTGTTAACAGTGTTTCTGACTCATCATATGCTTCTTTTAGAACATTTCACTGACATCATATTGCAGGCCAGTTGTTTCTTTATCATCTGCAGACATTTTCAGGAGACTTTTTTTTAATCTGGTCTCTTTAGTGGTGGCTTCCGCAGCCCTTTCAGCTTCAACTAGTCGAGAGCAATCTATGGCAGTTAGAGCAGCTATCATATTATTTCTTTGTTGGATATCTAATTTGTCCATTACTTTTGTCCTGATAATTACACCATCATTGAAACAGATAACAGCATCCGTCACACCTATTTTGAGTACTGTCAATCCAACAAATACTGTCTTCGGTTCTCGTTGCCATGTAATTTTTTTATCTGCAAGGTTCCTGTATATTGGCTTTATTGTTTCTATTTCTATGACTGTGACAGGCACGGAATGTTTTTGGTGATATTCCTTGCCTGAAGAATCAGCGTGGCCTGTGTGCAGACATTTGTTCAAGAGCGTTTAAGACTATACAAGCTTTTTAAATAAATCAAACATTTTTTGATATGGGAGAACTTTGTCTTTCAGATGGAGGCAACTTTGTTTTCGATGTTTGTCTTTTTCACGTCCAGGTCCCATTCAACAACCAGCTAATCCAGAGTGTCTTTTGATGTCTACTTCGCTGATAGCGGGGTGCGGCACCTCGTAAGTGGTGAATTACTGAGGATTTCCCCAAGAGGTAATATTTTACTTTGAATTACGCTTTTGACATGTTTTTCTTCCTTCATCGAAACTGGGCGTGCTGCTTGCCACACGGAAGTCTGTTAACTGCTTTATATGGATGTGAGGAATGCTTTTAGCAGCGTAGCCGTCTGAACATTTGTCATGTAGGCGTGAAACTGCTGCCTTTACCTGAACGCTTTGCAGTATGGGAACGTGTGGCGGTGGTAGCAATCTAGGTGAAAAAGTATGAAACACCAAACTCATGTTGTCTATCGAAACTGGATAAATTGAGGACCGGTACTTAATTGTTTGTGTAACTCAGTGCTTTTGAATGTGTGCTGACGAAGTGGCAAACTGCAAAAGTGATCTGTCTTACTTGAAGATTACAATATACTCGTAAGTCGAATATACTGTAGTCTAGATCAAAATGTGAGACAATTATTTTTATACGTGCCAATATGGCTGTTAATGTAGTAAAAATCCACGTAGTTGGAATCTGTCTGAGCACATAATGTTCAAAACAGTGAACGGACACAACAAAAATATTGGATTATAATTTTCATGGTTGGTACTGCAGTTTGCAATTGTACAAACAAATCTTTAAGCTTTTTATTGAAGACATGAGCCAAGACAGCTTTTTATTTTTATTAAGATTACCGGTTTCGGCAGTTTAACTGCCATCTTCGAATCTTAGATTTCATTCTTCACTACACTATTATTAAAATCTTTTAAAAGCACATTTACTCGCCAACTTAATTGTTGGCTTATCAATAAAAGTAGAAAGCGATCTTGGCTCTTATCTTCAATGAATTGATTAAAAGGTCGCCCCCAATCATAAAATCGTAAGTATTTTTGGCTGAAGGTACTCACTACCAGTACTATGTGCTTGCTTTCCTTTTCCACTCCCATATAGAACGATGGAAAAATGAAGTTTTGTATGCATCCGTAGGAGCCCTGATCTCTCTGATCTTATCTTTGTTGCCTTTACGCGAAATATAGGTTGGCGGCAGCAGCATCGTTCTGCACTGCGCTTAAAAGTCCGTCCCTCTAAATTTCTTCGACATTGATTCTTCAGCGACTCTCATTTGAGTTCCCAAAGCATTTCAGTAATCGAAACCATCAGTAATAAAGATAGCAGACCGTATCTTATTTGCTTACATGTCTTCCTATAAACCGATCTGCAGCGGATTCCAATAAATTCCAATAACTTGAGCAATATTCAAGACGCGGTCGTACAAGCATTTTATGTGTGGTGTGTTTTACCGAAGTCGACCATCCGATTTCCCTACGATTGTCCTTATATGCTCGTTCCATTTCATATCGCTGTGCAGCGTTACACCTAGATAATTAATCTACGTGACTCTGTCAAGCAGCACACTATTTACGCTGTATTCAAACATTTCAGGATTGTTCCTCCTACATCACCTTACATTTTTCTACATTTAAAGTTACCTGCCATTCCTCAGACCACCTCACATCCCGCATCCTAGTACATTCAATAACGACACCTTCCTTTACACCATAGCATCATCAGCAACAGCCGCAGATTGCAACTCACTCTGTGCGTCAGATCATTTATAAAGACAGAAAACAGTTTCGATTCCATCAGACTTCCCTTGGGCCATCTTGACGATACCCTAGTCTCTGATGAAGACTGGCCATCGAGAACAACGTACTGTGTTATATTACTTGTCTTAGAGACACTCACATATTTGGGTGCCTATTCCATATGCTCGTACTTTCGTTACCAGTCTGCACTGCGAAACCGGGTCAGTCGCCTTTCGAAAATCGAGAAATATACGGTCTCCCTATTGCCCTTCATCCATGTCTCGCAACATCTCACGAGAGATTCGCACGACCGATGCTTCATAAGGTCATGTTGATGCATAGACAGAAGCTATTCCGGCTCAAGGAAATTTACTGTTTTAGAACTGCGAATATATTCAAGAATTCTACAGTAAATTGATGTTAATGATATTCGTTTCTTATCATGTGGGTCCGTTCTTTTGCCTTTTTTATGGACTCCTCGGTTGCACATTGGTAGAGTGCCAGACTACAAATCCAAAGGTCGCGGGTTAGATCCCTGCCAGGTCCTAGGATTTTAATCTCTCACTTTCCACTTTTTTTCACCTCTAGCAGTATTGCTCATGTGAAAAATACCGAGTAGCACTGTGGTTCGGAACCCACGTTAAACTGTAGGTCCCCCTATGACAGACTGGGTAAGTCAGTTCGAAGGTCGGAGGAAGGCAACGGCATACCACCTCCAAATAGGACCATGCCTAGTAAAGCACTGTGGTGTTGAAACCAATCTTCGGATTGTTGACTGCTTTATTTTTTTTTAATAGATGGCAGTTACGTGCGCCTTTTTCTAGTCGCTTGTAACTTTGCGCTGGGTCAAAGATTCGCGATGAATGGAAGCTAAGTAAGAGGCCAACGCCGCAAAGTACTCTGTAACACCTAATTGGTACCCCATCGTCAGCTGGCGACTTCTTTCTATTGAACTCTCTCAGCTGCTCTCCATTTGGGAGGTAGTGCGACCATCAAATGAAGGTATGTTTATATGGGCCTCCTGCGTGAATGATTCCTTAAACGTTAAATGTAAAACATTGGCCTTAATTTTTCTGTCTTCTAACACGACCTCAGAATGACAACGAGTGACTGGACAGAGGCCTTAGGTCCGCTTACCGAGCCACGGCGGAGTGGCCTACCGTTGTAAGCCGCCTTGCTGTGGAGCGCACGGTTGCTCACCGTCGGACGTTCGAGTCCTCCCTCGGCCATGGGTGTTTGTGTTGTCCTTAGCATAAGTTACTATAACGTAGTTTAAGTAATTTGTTAGCCTAGAGACTGATGACCAACCGAACCAAACGATTTCAATTAGGACCATAAATTTTTTAGTTTGTCGGCAAGAGGTTTTGCTAAAGTTTGACGGTTATACTTATTGTATGATTTGCGTATCGCTCTTTTTACAGACGCACGAATGTGTACTAACTTTTGCCTGATTTGATTTGCTTCAACTGTTTCGAAATCTTACCATCACATCACAATTTTTGAAACGGTAAACATTTTATGTGTAATAAATCTGATAGTATGTATCACAAAAAATTCAACCATTTGCGATAAAGCTATATTTCGAAGTCGCAGTTGTCAGATGTAAGTTGGAAGTACCCTTATATGCCGATAAACTTGCGCTCTGACGCGATATGACCCTTGTTATTCATGGCGATAGTGTTGTTTGCAAATTCACAGTGGAAGCATAAAAACGAGATTCTGTAGGGTTTAATTGAAACAGTCGTGGAATAACCAACGTGGGGATGAAATATCAAAAAAACGCTATAGCCGTGTATGAGACTCGTCATACGACGGACGGAGAGCAATTGTAGAATTGTATAGGAGTACTTACACCTTATATGTGACTGCTGCGACATAGGGATATAGCTTCATCACAAGTGGTTGAATTTGTTGTGAAACATACTATTTGATTTACTATTTACAAAATTTTAACCGTTTCAGAGTTTGTGAGGTGAATGTAAGCTTTCGATATAAATCAAAATGTTTAGAGATGTGAATGCACAGTTTTAAAGTACAGTAGGAACCATGGAAATTATGTCTCAACATTTTTTTGTCTGTTATTAGCTCTAATTGCTGTTCGGTTATGGCATGTTTTAAAATGGAATTGTATAGAAATGTCATAAAATCGGTTCGATGAACCCTCTGCCATGCACATCAATGTGAGTTGCCGAGTATCTACGTAGGTGTAGATGTACGTGAACTTTATAGCTTACTAAATGAGCCCGTAAGGAAGCGTACGACTACTATTAACCCTACCTTTTACGGATCCCACATTGATGAGCAATCTTCAAGCGCTGGTCGAACGAGAGTTGTTGATGAACTGCACTTCCTGAGTATTGTTCCAATGAATCTCAGTCTGGCATTTGCCTTACGCCCAATTCCGTTTCATATCACCCCTTATGTCTACTCCAATGTTTGTCCTGCTATTGCGTAGTTATATAATAAAGGATCTTCTTTTCAATGTAAACGCACAACTTTACACTTGCTGAAGTTGAAGCTACATCCAATATTAAATAGGAAGTCGTTTCTGAAATCATTTGTCTGGAGTGTAGCATTGTATAGGAGTGAAACGTCGACGATAAAGTGTTCAGACAAAAAGATGATACAAGCTTTTGAAATGTGGTGCTACAGACGAATGATGAAAATTAGATGGGTAGGTCACGTAACTAATGAGGAGGTACGTAAACGAATTGGGCAGGAAAGAAGTTTCTGGCATATCCTAAGAGAAGGGATAGATTGGTGCGACACATTCTGAGACATCAACGAATAGTCAGCGTTAGAGGGAAGTGTGTGGGGTAAGAATCACATAGGGAGACCGAGGACCGCGGTGGAGTAGCCGAGGCCGGCCGCGGTGGCCGAGGGGACTGAGGTGCTTCAGTCACGGTCTGCACGGCAACTACTGTCGGGGGGTTCGAATCCCCCCTCGGGCGTGGATTTTTGTGCCGTCCTTAGTATAAGGTAGTTCATAAGTAGTTTGTAAGTTTAGGGACTGATGACCCCGTAGTTAAGTCCCATAAACTTAACAAATATTTGAACATTTTTTGGAGTAGCCGAGCGATCTAAGGCGCCTCGTTGCGGAGCACGCGGTTGTTCTCCGTGGGAGGTTCGAGTCCTCCCTGGGACATGTGTGTGTGTGTGTGTGTGTGTGTGTGTGTGTGTGTGTGTGTGTGTGTGTGTGTTGTCCTTAGGTTAGTTTAGTTTAAGTAGGTTGTTAGCTACGGACTGATGACCACGCAGTTTGGTCCGATTGATTTACAGACATTTGAACATTTGGAGACCAAGGCACGAATACACTAAGCAGATTCAAAGGGATGTAGGTTGCACAGTACAGGGTAGCATAGATAGCTGCATCAAAGCTGTCTGCGGACTGAAGACCACAACAACAAAATGTTGAGACTCAATTGCCATACCATGCGCCATGGTTCAATACGCTACAGATCCTCCTGCATTTCGCTACCCTCTATCAGTGTTGCGACCTTTCGATAAACTACGGCAAAAGACCACACTCAACTTCCGGTGTTACTTACAAGATCATTTATATCAATTGAAAAAGCAACGTTCTGATAACAGGGGCTCGCCTGAGGTCACTCTATCAATTTGTAGTTTGTGACGATACTCTGAACTTCACTTCAGAGAAGAGGTATCCAGTATGTCGACGACTCAGTTGTTTCCGCAACAACACGTCCCATTATAAGGTTGCCCCTCTCCAATAATGGGCGCAGAATGCTGTGCGAGAGACATGCAACCGGTCATTTACAACTTTAGAGCAGCAGCAGTAATATGCGGAGCTTTCACGTGGGGGAACGTCCCTTCGGCAACCGAGGGCAATACGTTAGCCGGCTATATCCACAGGGATGAGCTCTCGGTGGACGTTAAGGACGACAGATAATGGGCTGCGGGAGAACAGGCTGGCAACATTACGAGTCGGAGAGAGTACTCAGGAGAGAGATTTTGGAGTGCTGACCGCCCATAAAAGCATCCGCGCCTCGCCTCGTGACGTAACGGAAACGACTCCTCGTCCCGATGCAAGCGACGCGTTGCGTCAACGGCCAGCTCATCGACTCCAGCGCGCATGTCCAGACATTACGCGATGGAACGGTCGCAGGTAGCTCTCTCTCTCTCTCTCTCTCTCTCTCCACTACAACTTCCTTCTGGTTTCTTCACTCAGTCTTCTGCTGTCTGTGTGGTTGTACTGTTTGTCTAACGACATACTGATGCTGTAACCTTCGAGCGAGCGCGTTGGGGTATTCAGTACCACATCTGGGAATTTCGTAGTACTGCACCATAGTGCGGCTTTCCAACTGTAGGTAATTTTGATGTCTCTCTTTCGCCCGCCTCTTCCGCTCTCCCTCTCCAAAAATGACTGATGATGCTGTGGTGTAAGGGTGTCGTCTTTAACTGATTGTAATAGCATACAGAATGACTGAGACAATATTTCTAGTTGGTACGAAGAATGGCAGCTGGCTCTCATTATAGAAAAACGAAAGGTGATGCGCATGAGTAGGAAAAACAATCCCATAATGTTCGAATACAGCATTAGTAGTGAACTTTTTGATACTGTCGCGTCGTTGAAATATCTAGGCGTAACATTGCAGACCGATATGAAAGGGAATGAACATGTAAGGACAGTTGTGAGTAAGGCGGACAGCCAACTTCAGTTTATTGGGAGAATTTTGGGAAGGTGTACTGCACCTATAAAGGAGACCGCGTATAAAACGCTTGTACGACCACGTCTTGAGTATTGCTCAAGTGTTTGGGACCCGCAGCAGATCAGTTTAAAGTAAGACATAGAGGCAGTTCAGAGGCGAGCAGCTAGGTTTGTTACTCGTAGGTTCGACCAATGCGCGAGTGTCACGGAAATGCTCCGGTAAATCAGTTAGGAATCGCCGGAGGAAACACGACGTTCTTTTCGTGAATTTCTGTTGAGGAATTTAGAGGGTCGCAATTTGAAGCTGAGTGTAGTACGATCTTGCTGCCGCCTACTTACATTTCGCGTGGTGATCACAAATACAAGATGAGAGAAATTAGGGCTCGTACGGAGGCATATAAGCATTCTTTTTTTCCTCGTTGTATTTGGGAGTGGAATTGGAAAGGAAATGCCTATTAGTGGTACAGTGTACCCTCCGCCACGCACCTTACGGTAAATTGCGAAGTGTGTATGTAGATATAGCTGTAGACTCAGAGCCCTCAGTAAAAAAGGTTCAAATGCTTGCCAACCTTAAGGGACTTAATTGCGGCGTCATCAGTCCCTAATCTTACAAACTACTTATAAAGTAACTTATACTAAAGACAGCACAAACAGCCATGCCCGAGGGGGGATTCGAAATCTCGACTGGGAACAGCCCTAAGTATTGCAATGTTTTTCAAGGAAGATAAGTGCCTGCTTTCGTTACACTAGTTCCTTTCTGACAATTTTGAAAGCGAGTGCTATATTCACTTTACGCAAGCTTCTAAAAGTCTCTTCTCAAAGAGTTTTTATTACAAGCATCAAAGAATTCAGCGTGTTCATTGATGAACGAACACCTGAAAAGGAGATACATAATCATATTCCAGAGTTTCTGAAGAGGATCTTCCCGTTCACTGCCACAGCAAGACCTCAGAGAAGAGGAAGAAAGGCTGTTGCAGCTTACGCGGAAGTAAAGCAAGATAATTCCATGGCGAAAGTTCTTGTAAAATGCAAGCACTTCTGGTTACAGAGACTACGTGTGTAACATGTTATCAAGAGAAGACTGACTGTAGCATTCCTAATTATATTGTAGGAAGAATATATTTCAAAAGAATAAACATAAAACAATCACAGTTAAATTTTCTAGTCTTCTATATGAAGTTAAACCTGTAAAAAGTTAAATAATGAATTTCTTTGTATTGTTAATACCTTTATTCAGGTGCCGAATGAAGCTTTCGAAACAACTATGTAATAATATCACTGCAAAATTTATATATTTACCTTATACCTAATTCAATTTTAAGTTACGAAAGAACGTGGGGTCCTGAATCCCCACGCGCCTGTCGTGCCAAAAAACAAGAAACAAAGTAAATAAGTAAAAAAAATAATTAAAAAAAACATAATATCAAAAATTCGTGCGCGCCCAGTCGAGCAGCTGTACAGATAGACAGCATGCCTCTCCGAATAGAGTACAATTTCTCAATGTGATGAAACATCCTGTATCTGTTGTAGACGACCAAGACTGGGGTTAGAATGCAGAGAGCTTTTGAAAGTTGTCGCTGCCTCAATAACCACCACGTTGTTTGTTTGAAAACTCTACGTTGGTAACAACAAAGATGTAAAATATTTGGGGAGTGTTTGCTTGATATCGTTGGTTGCAGGTTGTTAGTTAGCCGAGGGTACGTTGCGGTATGGCAGTCAGTTGTAGCGAAAGCATGTGGTGCCTTGAAAAAGAAACCATGGGAGACGAATCGTTTAATTTTGAGGCATTATGATCAATGTTGTCAGTTTTAAATATGGGTGAAATTTTATAAACTAATATTTACATTCGAAAAGGATATGATTAATTTCATTACGATCGCGCGTAGCTTTGTTGAGTGGCTAATATCAACTGTGGCAATCTAGCAAACCAAAGGTTTGACGTTGGTATGTTATTGTATGGTTCCCGCATCCCTCTTTTTATAAACGCACGAATCTGTACTAACTTTTGCCTGATAAGATTTGCTTGACCTATTTCGAAATCTTACTTTCATCTCAGAATTTTTTAAACGGTAAAAATTTTATGTTTAGTAAATTTACTATCAAAAATTTCAATCATTTGCGATAAAGCTACATTTCTAAGTCGTAGTTGTCTGATAGAAATTGGAAGTAACCCTATATGCCGATGTTCGCGATCTCTGTCCGCTGTATGACCCCAGTCATTTATGGCGATAGTGTTGTTTGCCAATTCACAGTGCAAGCATAAAAAACAAGCTTGTATAGAGTTTAATTGAAAAAATAAGGTTTCGCTCTCGGTACAGTCGTGGAATAAACAACGTGGACATGAAAAAAAATCTATCACCGTTTATGAGAATCGTCATACGACGAGATTCGACAAAAATTTCCAATTTTTCTGTTTACTTCAGTGCCCTGTAACAGTCGAGATATTTCGAATTCATCAATTTACGGCTGTTGATGCTGACCAATGTTGCCCATTAGTTCTGACATTTCGATATCTGCAATTATATATTTTATACATCTACATGTACATCCATACTACGCAAGCCACATCATGTTGTGTGGCTCAGGGTACTATTTGTACCACAGTTACTTCCTCCTATTCCAGCCGCGTATGGCTCGCGAAAAAATGATTGCCTGTGCGCCTCCATGTGTGGTCTAATTTCTCTAATTTTATTTTTGAGCTCGCTTCGCGATACATAAGTCGGACGAAGTAGTACATTGGTTGACTGTCATGAAACGCACACTCGCGGAACTTCGACAGAAGCCCGTACCGTGATTCAGAACGCCTCTGTTGCTGTGTCTGACACTGGATTTTCTCGTCTCCGTGACGCTTTCGCGATTACTAAATGTGCCCGTAACGAAACGTCCTGTCCTCCGCTGTATGAACGAAATTTTGGTAACTTACTTCCTTTGTTTGTCCTGCTATTGCGATTTCTTTCTCTATAATTGCAGCTCTTTACAGTTGTTTCAATTGTATTCCCTGCATTAAACGTTGACAGGCTACAATTCCTCCTGCATTTCGTTGCCCTTTCCTAGTCTTGAGATTTCACGGTAAATTACAACATCATTCTCTAATCGTCTCCTTTTAGTAAGGATCCAGAAACTTCCATAATTACTATAAATATAGGGTAAAGTAAAATGTGACACTTCATGTTAGATTAGAGGGAAGGAATAAATTTTCATTTCCAGAAATATCCAACAGAGTTTTGATTTTTGTTATCTCCTACCTATCTTGACACTTTCACGAATGAAAGTCTTATCAGTGAACTTGTCGTAAGAAATATTACGAGTAATTGCACTGTCACTTAAGGATGGTGAAGTGAAAACACATGATAACTTTGGCTTACCGGGAATATACGAAGTTGAAAATTGTTTCGTTAATAATTTTTGGAGGAAATGCCAGCGCTTTTTCTGACACTCCTTTCTATGGACGTAACATCAGACACTAAAAATGAACAGGAAACGGAAGTCTCTCGTCGCCACTTACATAACATTTATTGCTCGTTCGTAAACAGGTGTGGTCAAGGTCCTTAATGCGTGACAGGTGCCATAAAGATTGTATCTTACTGGATTCTCGAGTTCTTTTCTTAGTTGTCGTCACTGGATGAGAGATGAGGATGGCTGCTGAGAGCGGATATCTGTTCCCTGAAAAAGAAAACAAAAAAGCCTTAGTTCTTGAATCCGTTATATCATAACACTCTTCAGAGTACTCACGATGAGTTGGTAACACACGCCCATTAAATACATCTCTTAATACGTCGATTTTGTGGCATATTCTGCATGTCTCGTTTCAAGACATACTAGTATTGACTGTACTCAAAATTTGACCAATTGTGTATACAATTAATGTAACGAGACTCAATTTTTTTCTTTCTTTCTGTCTTAAATGTATCGTTCGACGAGACGGTTGACAAATCATGACTGTGCACATTCTTATTACTTCCTTGGCACATTTTAATAGTAAGAGCTTTCAAACCTTCCATTCCCTTCCCCATTACCCCTTCCTCATTCTAAAAAAAAAAAAAAAAAAAAAAAAAAAAAAAAAAAAAAAAAAAAAAAAAAAAAATGAAATAGTTCAAATGTCGGTAAATCTAGCGGACCAAACTGCATGGTCATCAGTCCGTAGCTTACAAACTACATAAACCTAGGTAAACTCACCTATGGACAAACATACACACTCAGGCCCCAGGGAGGACTCGAACCTCCGCAGCGAGGTGCTTTAGACCGCTCGGCTACTCCAGCGCGGCCCTCATTCTCCCTAGCCCCTTCTTTCACCTACCGAAATACCTTTATGAGTTGCTAAATAAGTATTATATATTTTAAATAATGTTTTGTTTATATTTGTTTCGCTTTTTATTGCAATCAATACCTTTGTATATTACAAAATACAGAAAAATGTTGCCTGGGATGTTATTTGTGATTCATAGAGGTACACGTCATGTATAATATGAAAAACAGAACAAATCATTCCAAGTAATACTATTGTTTTATGGAGTAAAATATGTATAAAAATACTTTTTGTATTATGACGTTACTATATTGTACAAGAGATTTTAATTTATTGCATATAATATAATAAACCTACATTTCTAGCTTTTGTAGAGCTGGAGAAATCTTTTGACCATGTTGACTGGAATAAACTCATTCCAATTATGAAGTCACCAGAAGTAAAAGATAGCGAACGGAAGGTTATTCAGTAGTCGCAAAAATAAATAAATAAATAAATCGTTTTCTTCAATTTTATACACTCCTTTCAATACAGTGATCATTACATTCAATTGCTTTAAAACAATTAATCAAGTATACAGAATTTTATAGCAAACTAGATTGGATGCTGGATACTGCTCAATTATGTTAATTTTATTTTTACTTTAACGGCAAAGGACAAACTGTACATAAGGTTATAATATTTGCAAAGCAACAAATTAAACCCCTAGAAACTACATGACAAAACTTAACTTTCGACGGTAAAGAGAGGAGCTGACAATTATATATTAAAATATTAGATAAAATCAGTTCATAATACAGAAATGTGCAGGGTGTAAACGGGAATTTATAGTTCGACGATGACCTGAGAAAACCTGCCCCAAGGACTACCCATAAGTGCAACATCAAAACCGCTGTAGGTGGTTAGCAGCAATAACCGTTGAACACCAATACGCATTAAACCCAATAAGGCAATGTGAGTAGCCAGATATTCTTAGTAAGATGACAGCCAACAGTACAGATAAAATGCATTAAAAACTGTAGAGAGAGAGGTTTGAAAGTGGAGGGGAGGTGGTTATCATGAAATTCCAAACTGAAACTGCCAAAAATACTCTCCTCAAACCTAGAGCAGCACGCCATGATCGAGGGTGCTTACGCCCCCCCCCCCCCAACACACACCGTTAGCTGAACCACCCAAGCAACCGCGTGGGAGTAGCCGAGCGGTCTGGAGCGCCACGTTGAGGACCGCGCGGCCTCCCGCGTCGGAGGTTCGAATCCTCCATCGGGCATGGATTTTTGTGACGTCTTTAGTATAAGTTAGTTCATAAGTAGTTTGTACGTTTAGGGACTGATGACCCCGCAGTTAAATCCCATAAGCTTCACAAACATTTGAATTTTTGAACCACCCAAGCTATGGACAGAAATACCTACTTAGCGATAGCCGCCACTACAATTCACCCTGATAGCTGGTACCCTCAACGTGCATGGATAGCTCGAACCGCTCACGCATACCGATGACTTCACCCTTGTCTACCGTCACTTGCTGAAGGTGGTGAGGAGGTAAGTACAATTCACATCCAAGTCATAGTGCCGGAGGACTTTCGTAACAGGGCCAAAACACACACACACACACACACACACACACACACACACACACACACACATACATACACAGGCCCGGCCCACCGACCTTATTACCTCGGTCGGCTCCCAACATGTCTCGCTGCTTGTCACTCGAGGATAGCTCGCCACCGCCGGCGTACGCCCGGCGCTGCTACAAGCACCATCGGCGTACCGGCCAGGCAGCGATATACTTCTGAACACGTCGCTTCACTCTCCAAGAGAAACTGATTAACTGCAATGAACGGCCCAGCACACGGCGCGCACACGTGAACAGCCGAGAACTGATAACAACAACTCCGTCGGTGTTAGCAGGCGAAACCACAGTCGATCCTAACAAGCCAAGAAAATGTAAATCCGCGAACGGTATCCACAGAAAGAGAATTTTCATCAACAAACAGACATGGAAGACTATCCGGCGCTAGCAATAGGATGAAATAGATCAGGAAGGACGGTCTGCAGCAGAACCAGGAGCCACCACGGCTCAACCTCCTCGACTCAAACCTGCACAGGGGGATATAAAACAATTCGATTAACATTCAAAACTATGACTGATTGCTGAAAGAATTACCACAAATCAAATACAGTCGTGGAGCACCAATTCCAACATGGAATCAAGCCTTCAAAAATACAGTTCATCGCTTGCACATATACAGGTTAATTACCTAACCATGGTTTCGACTTCAACTATGGAAGTCCTAATCAGAAGTAAAAAACTATTTGTTACATGAAATGGACAAAGGTTCTTGACCAAAAGAGCTTACGTTAAAGGTATAAAAGTAAAGTTTCAAGCGTCAAGATTAAAACGAACACATTTCATGTACCTAAAACACGCCGCTATGAGTCGCGTGTGTTTTAATTTAATTTAATTTTTTTTAAAGTTTTCAATTCATCTACACTGTGGAAGGAGTTCCATTCAGAAATTCCTTTAATTTCTTTTTAAATACTAGTTGGCTGTCAGACTTATGATGCTACTTGGTAAGTGGCCAAAGACTTTTGTGGCAGCATAATTCACCCCTTTCTGAGCCAAAGTTAGATTTAACCTTGAACAGTGAATATCATCCTTTCTCCTAGTGTTGTAGCTATGCAACTGCTAATACTTTTGAGTTGGGTCGGATTGTTAATAACAAATTTCAAGCGTGAGTTTATATATATTGTGAAGATACAGTGAAGATCCCTAGATTCCGAAATAAATGTCTGCAGTATGCTTTTGGGTGGGCTCCAGCAATTATTCCGATTACGCGCGTTTGTGCAATGAATACTTTTTTATTCAATGTTGAATTGCCCCAGAATATGATCCCATATGAAAGCAATGAATGAAAATAGGCGTAGTAAGCTAATTTACTGAGATGTATATCACCAAATTTTGCAATGACTCTGATAGCATAAGTAGCTGAACTCAAACGTTTCAGGAGATCTTCAATACGTTTCATCCAATTCAGTCCCTCGTCACTGCAAACACCTAAAAATTTTGAATATCCTACCTTAGCTACAGATTTATGTTGAGAGTCTAAATTTATTAATGGTGTCATGCCATTTACTGTATGAAACTGTATATACTGGATTTTATCAAAGTTTAATGCGAGTCCATTTGTAGCGAACCACTTAATAACTTTCTGAAATATTTCATTTACAATTTCATCAGTTAATTCCTGTTTGTCGCGTGTGATAGCTATACTTGTATCATCAGCAAAAAGAACTAGCTTAGCATCTTCGTGAATGTAGAATGGCAAGTCATTAATATATATTAAGAACAGCAAGGGACCCAAGAACGAACCTTGTGGGACACCCTTTTTTATAACTCTCCAGTTAGAGGAATTAATTGATTCTTCTGTATCATGTGAACTGCGTATTTCAACTTCCTGCACTCTTACGATTAAGTATGATTTAAATCATTTGTGCACTGTCCCACTCATATCACAATACTTAAGCTTATCTAGAGAAATAGTAAAAGCGGTTCGTTGAAACCTGCCATGCGCTTAGTTTGAGCTGCAGAGTGTTTGTGTTGATTTAGATGCTGCAACAGCTTCCATATTACACCTCAAACAGATTAAATTTTCCACCGGCAAATAAGGATATGACGGGGCAAAGCGGGCACGAACTGATGATGGCCTTGTCCTTGACCGTGACGAGTATCTTCGAGGAAAAACTGCGAAGATTGATCGTGACAGCACAGGCTAATCTCGTGTCTGCGAAAGAAACGGCGGAACAGACGCCGTAGCTTCTCTGTGAAACATCCGTGACCGTGGAGACGTGTGCGTGTCGGCGCAGGGTTCACGGCCACCGGCGGCCAGCAGCTCAGCAGCTCAGCAGCTCAGCTCTGCCCGCGCCTGCTGGGACACTGTGCGAGGGGCGCGCCGGTGTTATTACGAGTCGTCGACCGCGCACACACGCGGGGATGGAGGTTCATTACCGACGACGCCGCGTCTTTGACGGCCGCTCCCTGGCAGCTACCGCCGGAATAATGACGGAGGAACTCATCACGCAGCGTGACTCACGGTTTGCTGGCAAAACAGCGCCGTAGCACCTCCAGTCACATCAGTTCACTGTGATTGCCGGCGGGGATGTGCTGCCGGTGAGGGCTGACGATAACGTATTGCACTGTTGACAGTACGCGAGATCTACACAAACAGAAAACTTGGGGAAAAAAACTCAATTTGATCATGACTGATAAGTATCCGTTGTAAGCATGGGCGCCGTGAGAGTGGTACAAGGAGGTTCATTTGCAACCCCCTGGATTGGATGAAAACACACAGAAAAAGATGGAGAAATAAAATTTTTGTTAATCTATGTAATGCCAGAATGCTGCTTTACTTTATAGATGTTAAAACTGTTTATTAATATAGCAATAGGCCTATTTCAGTACTGTGGCGATCATTAGGCTATGTCCATATGGTATCGTAGAGGTATTATTTATTATAATAACGGCATATAATTGCAGTATAAATGCTCTTAAGATGGTATATATATGATTTTATGCTTAGCAGGTATTAATTCATTACTGCTATTCTGTCAGCTTAACATATACTCCAGGATATCGCTGGATACTGCAATTATATGCCGTTATTATAATAAATTATACGTCTACGATGCCATATGGACATTGCCTGATGATGTCCACAGTGCCGAAATAGGACTATTGCTATATTAATAAACAGTATTTAACATCTACAAAGTAAAGCAGCATTTTGTATTACTTAGATTAACAATGTCCTTAAAATATATACACAATGCTGCAAGCCCAAGTGAAATGAAATAAAATTTTATTATTGTATAATATACTATCTGCAAGTATCCGGCTTTGCCCGGGTTTAAAATAAGGTTTTCCGTTATAATTTTGTGTACGTGTACCAAATTTCACGTTATTTGGTTGTCTGGATCTTGAGTTATAAGGGAACAGACAGACAACAAATGCGTCTTATATGTATAGAGATTGTAACCCCCATGCACCGAACGAAATTTTATGTAAACAGTAACCTTCACCTTGTCTTCAAGGTCAAGTGTACAAAACTGCATCAAGATCGGAGCTAAACTGTTGATTTTGGTGAAATCCATAAGTACCCTCCACCATGCACTGAACGAAATTTTATGTAGACAGTGCCCTCCCTCTTGTTTTCAAGGTCGCTTGTGCAAACTTTCATCAAGATCAGTGCAAAGATATAGATTTACACGGACACATTGAAAACGTACTTTCACTCTTTCTCAAATTTCCCGCTTGGTTTTCAAAATTATGGAACGAAACCGATTTAAGCACCTTCCCCATGTAATTTTGTGTACCTGTTCTAAATTTCACGTTTTCTGGTTGTCTGGATCTTGAGTTATAAGAGAACAGACAGACAGATAACAAATGTGTCTTATAAGTATACAGATTATATTATTTTTCCTGCGTAAGATTTGGTGCACTGTCTAAATAGAAACCTGAAGCAGCTAGGATGGTGTCCAAAAGTGTTCATTGTTTAGTTTATGGGCAAAAAGGCGAACAACACCCAAAACACCAATATAGGCGTGTTCCAAAGATTTATATTCAAATACCGGTATTTTTCCCGCGTACCTTAATACAGAGACCTTACTGTAGATAATTATAAGATTGTACTGCTACAAATTATGAGTGTAATTCTAATCGATCACATTTCACGATAAGAACATGATGGCGTGTTTTCGCTGTCATACCTATCTTACAAGTTAATACGCTCTTTGTATTACCTCGAAGCCATAGTTCAAATGAGTGTTTTATTTTATTGGTTTCGGGTACTTTCCCCATTTTACCAGATAATCGAGCGTACTTAATCTATGTTGCATCACGAAAGAGGGAGAAAGCACCTGTGGCCTGAAACATGCCAGAATTTGCCTGGAGTGAACTTGGGAAAAGCACGGAAAAGCAAGATCAGGATGTCCGGCCCCAAAAGGGTAAGCGGCAACAGAAATCGGTAAATGTTACGTTGATCTTTAAATCTCCCACTGCCAACGTTAGCACCCCAATAGTTATAAAACAGGCTTAAGTTTCCATTTATTACTACAATCAGGATCAAGTTTGTTATTTGGACATTAACGTTTCTGTACCACACTTTAACGTCATCTCATTAGGCCTACGTTTGTACATTAAAAGTTAATAGGAAAGGAAAATTGCAATATTTTGTCACCACTAAGCAGGACACAGACTTTACTTTCTAATTCTTCTCGGGAGCAAAGAAACAGACTCTCAAACAGTTATAATGTTATATACTCGATAAAATATGTTTTTCTCTCTCATGATAGGTTTCAGATTGTGTATGTCTGCAGCTTTAAGAATATGAGAAATGCTACTACATTATTGTAATTTATAACCACAAGCTATACTATATATTTGTCTTCAACGTTCTTTTAATTATTTTACGTAAACGCTGCCCAGTTTTGTCTAAGATTTTCAAATATTACGCGCAACAACTAGCTTGTCACCAGAGATCCAAAATATAATACATTACATTCTCGCCAAACTGATACTGATTCGCACAACTAAACGGCACTTTTTCCTACGAAACAAAAATACATCTTCTCGCAATCTATATTTGTACGTTAGTTTCCCCCTCCCCAAGAAATCAATACCTAGTTGCATCTACGGTATTGCGGGTCGAGATGCACCCACCTGGAGATAATCTTGACGGCACCCATGGTTATAAGTAACCGCTGGCACCCACTGTTCTTCTGCTATGGGGTATCATAAAATTTTTAAACGCTCCCATCACACTTCAAATGAATCAGAAGCCTCATCTCTCTACACAATCTGATGATACGCTAACCGCGCGAAACGCATAACTGCATAAAATAAACACAAAAATTGCAACATATTCTGCTGATTATTTGATTTATCCGTTAGTTGCATAATATGAAAACTCTGAGTAGGATAGTAGTGGAACGTCTGTCTGAGAGATTCTTTTGTTTTGACTAGCATCGCTGGTGTGGCTCAACTGCGTGCAGCAGTCAAGTCGATAATGTGATGGGGAGAAGTTCGTTTGAAATGATTTTAGTTTTGATAACAAATATATGGAGAAAAAGTTGCCCGCCGCGGTGGCCGCGGGGACTGAGGCGCTCCAGTCACGGTCTGCACGGCCACTACGGTCGGGGATTCGAATCCCCCCTCGGGCATGGATATTTGTGCCGTCCTTAGTATAAGTTAGTCGTAAGTAGTTTGTAAGTTCAGGGACTGATGACCCCGTAGTTAAGTCCCATAAGCTTAACAAACATTTGAACATTTGAGAAAAAATTATTCATATTTGACTTAAGTGAGTGGGTGACATATTAACGTGATTTTAAGCTCAAGACAATTTTGGAGGGGGAGGTAAGAAAGTTAATTTTTTTTTTCATTTTTACAGCGCCTGTACGATTTTTTTCTTAGTCAGCCAATGTTTAAACATTGACTCGGTCCACAATGATATGTTTTATGAAGAATCAGTTAACCTATAATTGAATCGTTAAGAGGAATTACCCTTTTGCCACAAAATAATTTCGCTGTTGTTCAAACATTTAAAATTTCAGACCAAAAGAATATACATGGTTTCGAATTTCATTAACAGTCAGAGTTGAGATTTAAGCTTAATATGAGAATTTCAATGAAACTTACATAACAATAAATCTGATCGTAATTTTCGAGTCAACCATCTCAGAAAATACGAATCATTCTTAGAACTGAAACATCACGTAAGTTTGGTACTTAATTAAATCGTTAAAAGAACATACATTATAGTTAAAAGTAGAAATATGTACTGAAAACTATACACAGCTTGTTCCATCGTATTAAAAGAGCAGTGTCGCCATTTGCAGTTATGTACGAATAAGGAACATCTCCTAGACCACGTAGAGAATTTCCAAATTCAAAAAGCAATAATAAAAAAACCACATATTAAATAATCAAGTAAACATCAACAGCGAAACTCTTTTTAAATAAAACACATAGTAGAGTAACACAAACCTTCCCCACCTTCAAACCCATCACATAATATGACCACATATAGAAAACAAACAAGGACAAGAACCAACAGAGCACATAAAATGCTGAATGTACAAAATCGGTTATATCTAGAAAATCTACCATTCGTATTTTCGATTGTGTCTACGTCAGTCCTAATGATCGTGTATGGTAGGTAAATACTGATGGTTGTATGCTATTTTTCTAGATATAACTTATTTTGTACAGTCTACAATTTATGTATTTTTCTTTCTTGTTCTTAATTTACAGCACTGATGGTGGCTATTAACATAGTTGAAATAGATGTGGAAAGTTGAAGAAGCATCTAAAGTACGACTAATGCTGAAATTTGGTTTGTTATTCATTACGGTTATATTTTCACCTATTGTTGGCAAATGCGAGTAGATAAGATGTACATTTTTATTCTGCACAAATGACATACAACAAATACTACTATACATTTAGGAAGAAAATTATATAGTCTATGCTTATGTACCATTTCATTTCAGAGGTAACAACAAACAAGACACATACTATGTACTCATGAACACACAACACATACAATACCATTTCTTTATGTTATTTCATTTAATTTTTATTCATTTTTTTCCGCCACTGTAGGCAAGTATCATGAAAGAGAACATTAAATTACAATATATGCTTAAATTGATTGAGGATGTACAAATCATATTTTACGTCACACTTACTGCATTACTTATTTTTGTTAGTAAATACCGTAAAAAATCAGTCAGGTATATTAATAACTGGTCAGTTGCAAGAACCATACCTATTACTGATAGCTGAACTTACTACGGCACAGTATAAATAACGAAAAGTGTGTGTCCCCGTTAACTGGACACGCCGCGGGAGCAAATAAAGTGATTTTATTGCATTGCGAAAATCATTTAATGCGTGTTCATTGTTAACATTTAGTGTTGGTTTGCGAAACAATGTCTTAACTGACTAAAACTCAAATAATTCATATCACTATTTGTTTCCTTCTCGGGTTTTCAGCCGGATACTAAAGTCAGCTTGACACAATATTTCAGCGGCGCAACTGCCCGCCATCCTCAGGTGAGCGTGCTGGTACACAATCTCGCCGGAACAGGTTTCTTTTTTTCTGTTCCAGAATGTCTTCCCATTTGTGTCCTTTCTGCTCCACATCTGATCTTACAATCTCTATCCAGTGTTGCCTTGGTCTTCCCCGTGCTCTTCTTCCTATGAGGTTGAGGTTGAAATACTTTTTAGCATGTATTTCACCATTCATTCTCATTAAGCGCCCATACCACTGAAGTCTACGTTTTCTTATGATGCTGGTGACAGGAACCTCAATACCAGCTACTTTTCTATTCACCTAATTCCTAATTTTACCCTGTCTGCTTGTTTGATTCATAGTTCTAATGAATCTCATTTCCATTGCCTGAATTCTACTGAGGTCTCTGTTTACTAGGTTACAGGTTTCTAAGCCGATTGTAAGGATTGGAAAAATTATGAATGGTACATGGTGGCTGTCACAAACACTTATTACGCCGGGAAAACCTTTGTGGTCAATTCAGATCACTGATAGAGTTAAATGTAATTGTCGATGAAACCTGGGTTTACGTTTCAGTCGACGAATTAGATTAGATTAATACTTGCGCTAGATCGTAAATACATTTCGCAATGATGTGGAATGTGTCAGTTAATGGGGACAGCGTAGAAGCTGGGACTAGCAAGGAAATGAAAGCGAGCCAGAAGCATAGTGGCATAGCATGAGCGCTTTAACAAAGTCACGAAGCAGTACATTGATTTGAATCTCGCTTCTTTAAAATTCTATTAATGCCAAAACACGCAATAAGGCTAGGCTTGACATCAATGCAGATGAACTTCAAATCTTGCTATGGACCACCCACTGTCGGGACGCCAACGTTATCGGCCATCAGTGCTCTATTTCAAAACACGGAATGCAGTGCAGATTTGCTGCACGGTCATCGCCGATCGAATCGAGCGCACAGTTGCGTGACGAATGACACCAAATTGGCCAGCAAGTGGCGAGAGTAGCATGACTCCACAACAATGCCAGCGATTGCTATGGGCGCAATAGTCGAGACTGATTGTCAGAAATGTAGCCACCCGCACTTTTAAGGGTACTGGGGCACGCACCCAAACCTCCAGATGTAATGGAAAGAACCCGGTACTTCGTTCAAAGCTCACGTACGTGCTTCTTAGTAGGAGACTTTAGAAAAAAAAACTACTCATCCTACATATTACACGAAGTGAAAGTAATCTCTGTTGCTTAAATATGAAATAATGGTTTTTCTGCAACGATAGACCGAGAGAAGGCGAATGTCTCACACTTCAAAGCACTTACAAAATTATTTATAAATTTACTTTCTTTATTTCAAATATATTTGATATTTATTGTACTAGCCTAGAATATATTCCCATTGTTAAAAACGACAGAAAATTATTTCTACTCAGGTTTTGCTTTCAAGATTTATTGTTTTTAGGAATGTTATTTTACAAATTGTCTTCTCGTTATTTTGTCCATCTTTGAAGAACACCAAGTGTATTTTCAGGATTTTAAAATTCCTGTAAGACCTACCTTTCTTTTTTTTTTTTTTTTGGAACTGTTTGCGGAGTTGAATTTCATTCATTACCTATGTTGTTGTGGTTTCCATGGTGAAAACTGGTTTGACTGAGCTCCCAACATTACCCTGTGCAAGCCTCTTCATTTCTGAAAAACAATACCAAACCATATCCTTTTGAAACAGCTTACTGTAATTATTCGTTTCTTGGTCTACCTCTGCCATATTTATCCCACACACTTCCCTCTAATAATAAATGGACAATTTCTTGATGTGTCGGAACGCGCCGTAACGTTCGCTCCCTTGAGTCCAGACATTCCAGAAATTTCGTTTCTCAACAGTTCTTTTCAGTACCTGCTAATTAGTTACGCGACATTCTCACCTGATGTTCAGAATTCTTCAGTAGCACAAGATTTCAAACGCTTCAGTGTGTTTTCCTCTGGACTGTTTAACTCTCTTGTAGGGGTATCCTCCCGACAAGTCCCTGCAGAAAACCTTCCTAACGTATTAATATTCGATGTTGCCAAATTTCACTTCTTGAGAAATGCTTTCCTTCCCATTGCCACTTTGCATTTTCTTACTACATTACTCCAGTGCCACTTGTTCTAAAGCGCCATACTGCGGTTTTCGTGGCCACCCACCGCCGGAGTTTCGAGTCGTCCCTCGAGCATGGTTGTATTTGTTATCCTTAGTGTTTAAATTAGTTTCTGCAGTTTGAAAATCTAGGGACCGATGACATCAGCAGTTCGGTCTCTTAGGTTTACGAACATTTGAACTACTCCGGCAACCAGAAGTTGTTTTACTGCCCAAGTGACAAAATGCTTCTATCACCTGTATTGTCTAGTTTTCTAATGTAATTACATCAGCATCGCTTGATTTAGTTTTACTAATTCCTCAATTGATATTCTAGGTCCTTTGCTGTCTCTGAAAGAATGACAACCTCGTCGGCAAACCGCAGTTCTCTATTTCTTAACCGATGTCTTGTTTCTGTACAAGACTATTTTCCAGATAACATTGTCAAAAGGTAAGGTTGCGGGATTGCCTTTCTCTAGTCTATCTCCTAGGACGAGTATTTCCTCGCCTATTCCTATATTTCTGTTAAATCTAAATGATCTTGCCCTAGGTTATTAAACTGATGTTCCTGTAATTTTCACGCCGGTGTGCACCGTGATTCAATGAATATATATATTATAAATATTTGGGCTGCAAATCATAGCGCAATTCTCCATTATACTTTAACAAAGTATTAGTGTTTCTTCGTTTATTGCATTTTAATTCTGTGTAATACCGATGGCAGAAAGAAAGCACATTCGTCACTGGCAACACTAAATTCTCGATAACACAGTCGCTAGCTATAATAGTACCCACCATTTCCAAACCAAATTTCTAAGACAAAAACTTTTCAATTTTATTTTTGTAATAGTGGTCTTGTGTAAGCCCCAATATTTGTGTGTTTCGCCACCAGCTCTTTATTGGATTACATTTACAATGGAATCATATATCCATCTTTCATTATGCCTTCTTGAAAAGCTGAAAGCATGGTTGTCGGAGAAAATTTCGAACCTATATTCTCACATTTATTAAGAACCGTTAGAAATATATGTTGATAATAAAAAAAATCATTGAAATCAACTTTTATTAAGCAGCCCATGGGTCGTAAATTCCTGTATAAATTTTGAAATTTGCATCAACACAGTAATTTTTACAAATCTGTTGGCAGGTGTGACATTTTGCAATGTGACTTTGATCTGCATCATGCGGCAGTCCATCATCACCACCACCACCATCATCATCATCATCATCATCATCATAAAATAAAAGAAATCAAATGAGATCGAAAACGGAAAGGTTTAGGTGTTACTTTTTCCGGCGAGATATCAGGGAATGGAACTGTAGAGAAATTTCATAAAATTCATTCGATGACCCCTCTGCCATGCACTTGGAGTGTATTTTTCTAGATGTAGATGTTATATAATAGGTTTAATAAAAATAAATAATGTATTATTGTGGAACATAACGTGTGTTCAACTTTTTAATCTGACTGTGTTGCCGTGAATACTGTCGGAAAATACGAAAAAATTCACCTGATGTTAATTGCAAGTATTAAATTATCCAGTGACGACAGAGATATGCTCTCCATTGAAGGCCAAGACATGATTATAGCGATAGAAAATAGGATAATATCTAGAGGTATTAGCATAAATTCTGGTTGTGGAATAATTTACGTCAATATTAGGATAAGAATGTGTAGAACAGTGGCTAATTATTTGTGATTTTCACCTTGGCAGAATAGTAAAGCTCTCTTCTCAGCATCATTATATAGTAACAGATCCGCCTCTATCAGGTTAGTTGTCTCTTACGAGTGTCGATTTTATATTTTTATCGTCCTTCACATATATCTTAAGTAGATTTTCTCTTGAGAGCAGAAACATTCTTCTGCCTCTAAATTTCTTCAGCAGCTATTACTGTGTGGATGTGAACGACTTGACTGTCGAGCATATCGGTGCTATTTTTAATAACACTTTTACAAATATTTATGCAGCACGTCTATCGATTACATCATTTTTAACAATGTTTGGACTCAGAAGTGAAACCTTTCTGAATTAACATTTTCTTCCTTGTTCTATTCAAAGTAACTTTGAAAACGATAAAGTTCATGTTCACTACGAATCGGTCTTCTGTAGACTGAAACCTAAACCCACAAATAATCAAGGCCTTCTGGCTGCTACGTGCTGATACTTGAGGTTTTCTCAGTAGGCACTACCTGCTGAGCACACCTTCTTACTGGAGACTTGAGTACTGCTGTCTCTGCTCCAAGGTATAACGAAGGCGTTCGGTGGGTATGTTAACAAATTTTGTTCCGAGATATACTTTATTCTGAAAAAAAGGAAGCTTCATCCACATCATACTCCTACTCAAATAAACCACGTGTTTAACAACAAGCGCGTTTGGAAACGGCGTTTCGTTATGCTTTCCTCCATTTTGCACACTATTCTTGCAACTAATTATAATACAATTATATATTTCAGAGGTGATAAATAACTGTACATTGAAAGCAATGACATTTGCTACTTCGCTCATTTATGATCACCCAGACGTAGCGATACTTTTCATTCTCATGTACAGCGTGACTACAATTAGTATTAGGCCAATGTAGTAGAAAAATAGCAATGAAGGAAACAAACTTTATTAACAGTTCAATGCTCCGCCAGATCCTGCTAAATAGTGCTCCGCCTTTGAAATAAAGTATTTATATCGCTTTACGACAAGGTTGTAGATATGTTTCTCTGATCCTAAATGGGGGACTAACACCTACCTAAAAACTAGTAACACGAAATAATGTTAGCAAAATAGAGAGCAGTACGAAAGCTCAACAAGTCCCAAGTTTTATTTGGCACAAGAATAAAATGGCACAATTATTCAGTCAGATCTACAATACAATTACACAAAATTGATGACGTCAGGTCATACATAAGACAGCTAGATAACACATAGACGGATTGCTGATAGGAGTAACATAAAACCACATCACAGCCAACAACGGTTGTTGCCAACATCAGCTCACTTTCCTCGCCGCGTCCATAGGTAAAATTTTACCGAGCATTTACTAGTCGTTGCCGACATCAGCACACTACACCTGCTCTTCCGTAACTAAAATTTTACCATTTAATAAAAAATAACCTTTTAAATTCATGAAATGTGTCAGCTAAGTAAGCAATAGGTGAAGATAACAGTCGCGACAGATTTCCGGTTACAGTGTAATACAGTTTCAGTAACACTACAGTGAAGGGTGGCACAGCGTAATGAGAAAATTAGTAGACTGCTAATTCTGCAGCCTGGCTTCGCATCGCACAATATATACTTTTTACTCTTTACATTTTATGTTACTCCTTGCAACATTTAACTTATAATTATGAAATTTAAAAGTACTTAAATATATCAGTGCTCTTGAATTGCTAAGGCAACAGCAACAGTTTTCGTTCCAATTAAAACACACTCATCTGTACAGCATCTAAACAGTTTCCCGATTAGATGAGTAGCTAGTTGGAATGATTATACACACATTGCTCCGATTCCAAATGGATAACATTTAACACTTACAAAATATTTAGCGACCTTCACTTACCGAGCTACATATTTCGTAAATGAGAAAAAGCTTATGTCTTTATAATCATTTAGGCACAGCATCTGATACGTTTCCTATCACTGCTGATCATAATAACAATGATGCAACTCCAAGTATTGCCACATATTTTTACCTTTAATAGTACATCAAAATATTGTTTACTTGTACGTAAAGCCACGGTGGAGTAGCCGAGCGGTCTAAGGCGCCTCGCTGCGGAGCGCGCGGTTGCTCGCCGTAGGGGATTCGAGTCCTCCCTTGGGCATGGGTGTGTGTGTTGTCCTTAGGTTAGTTTACCTTAGTTTAAGTAATTTGTAGGCTACCGACTGATGACCACGTAGTTTGGACCGATTGATTTACAAACATTTAAACATTTTAACTTGTACGTAATCCAAGCAGTTAAATTGCTCAGTTTATAGAATAAACAAATAGTATTCAGTCGCCTCTTGCTTCAAAGACAGCGTTTTACTATCTCCCAAGATGGCGGACTTCGCACATACGCACTAAATTATGGCGCACAGATTGCAGATTTACTTTCTGTATACTACCTATTCTTTGGTAGACGTGTAATTAAGGAAAATTACCAACTCCACTTTTAAAGAAATAGGTGTGCAACGTATTTTTCGGAGCGATGTACGATTCCACAGGGACTATTATCCTGTAGAAAATCTGTTTTCGTGTATCAACAAACTATCAAACAATTCATATTGTATACTATGTTACTCTTTTATGTGCAAATGTTGGTAAATCTAAGGGACTTACCTGCTGCGGTCATCAGTGCCTATACTTAACAACTACTTAACCTAACTTATGTTAAGGACGACACATACATCCATGCCCGAGGAAGAACTTGAACTTCTGACGGCGAGCAACCGTGCGCTCCACAGGAAGGCGTCATGTAGCGCTCGGCCACTCCATCGCGACTTTCTTTTATGACTCTGTATAGTCTCTACGTGCGGCTCCGTAGCACAGTGGTAGCATGCTAGACTTCAAATCCAAAGATTTCGGATTCGATCCTGGCAGTTCCTAGCATTTTTATCTGTCACTTTCCACTTATTTCACCTCTGGCAGTGTTGCTAATGTGAAAAACTTCGATTAGCACTGTGGTTCGGAACCCACGTTAAACGGTAGGTTTCCCTATAGCTGGCTGGAGTAAGTAGTCAGTTCGAAGGTCGGAGGAAGGCAACGGCATACCACCTTCAAACAGAACCATGCCTAGTAACGCACTGTGGTGTTCAAATCAATCTTCGGATTTTTTACTGCTTTACATTTTTTATGTTCTTTATATGTTTACCATCTAACAATAAACGCTTACTTTTTCCTCTACTATACGCTCTCAACAGCATGTCCCAAATGTTCAGATATTGACCTATGTAGTGGTACGACGACAGGATAACTGCGATGTTTAATATTGTTATTCATGTTCTTCTTTAGTCCCTAATCATGAAATTATTCTGACAATAGAAAAAGGTTTATCAGTTGCTAGGACGTTGTTGATTAGTTATTTACAGTTCCCTAGCAACACCAACCATGTAAATTCTCTAGACTTCGTCCGAAGTGTCTCGCACCACAAGATAAATTAAAATTTGTAGGAGTAATTCATTTAAATCAAAAATAAATAAGGTTCTTGTACGAGCGGGGTATGAAAAATAGTCTGCAGCCGTTAATAAAATTTCATCAAAGTTAAACACAGGCACTTCTATTTGCTGTTCTTAACTCGTACTGAAAAAAATATTAATAATCCACTGCCTTCTAAACACTGCTTTTCCACATTCACATTAAATACGAATACAATGTAACATTCTAAGCTAATCAGTGGTGATTCAATCAGAATTAAATTGTTTTCTGAAATATCTCGAGATTCTTCGCAAGAATTAAATTTCTGTTCCTATAAAATATTTTTGATCATAAATAAATCTTCATAAATGCAAAATATCTTTCAGCATTAAAAAATATTTATTCTTCTTCATGTTAATACAGCGTCAGTTTAGCAAGAAACTTGAACATGGTCAACAAGCTTGGACTGAATCTCAAACAAGACTAACTACAATTTAATATTCTTTTCTTTTCTTCTTTGAAACGATTGAAGCGCGGCAATAAAGAAGGCGCAGCAGCATTCGTAGCCCCGTAGCTGTCGGTTAAATTTTAATAGTGGCCGTCTGCTGTAATGTTGGCTGCGGCGGCGGCGACGCTGCCCTTGTTGATTGCGGTGCCTCGATCGTACATGAAACAAAACATTTTAAGAATAATATTATAAAAAATAACAATATTTACATAAACACCAAATATGTATGCATTTTAAATAAAAGGTTCGTTTTCTTTCATTTTTTTTATTTATAACTTCAAAACAGGGACGACACAGGAAAATTTAGTACGACTATCTTGTCCTACTACACTTACTGTCCAAGTAACGTAGTGCCATAAGGTCATGAAAATAAAAAATGTTTAGAAATCTACATCTACACGCCGGCCGCGGTGGCCGAGGGGACTGAGGCGCTTCAGTCACGGTCTGCACGGCCACTATGGTCGGGGGTTCGAATCCCCGCTCGGGCATGGATATTTGTGCCGTCCTTAGTTGTAGGTGGTTAATAAGTAGTTTGTAAGTTTAGGGACTGATGACCCCGTAGTTAAGTCCCTTAAGCTTAACAAACATTTGAACATTCTACATCTACATACATACTCCGCAATTCACCGTAAGGTGCGTGGCGGAGGGTACACTGTACCACTACTAGACATTTCTTTTCCTATTCCACTCCCAAATTGAACGAGGAAAAAAAGAATGTCTATATGCCTCCGTACGAGCCCTAATTTCTCTTATCTTGTCTTTGTTATCTTTACGCGAAATGTAAGTAGGCGGCAGCAAGATCGTACTACACTCAGCTTCAAATTCCGGCCCTCTAAATTTACTTAACATAAAATTCGCGAAAAGAACGTCGTCTTTCTTCCAGCGATCCCCAATTGAGTTGCCGGAGTATTTCCGTGGCAGTCGCGCATTGGTCGAACCTACCGGTACCAAATCTAGCTGCTCGCCTCTGAACCGCCTCTATGTCTTCCTTTAAACTGATCTGATGCGGGTCCCAAACACTTGAGCGATACTCAAGACGTGGTCGTACAAGCGTTTTATACGCGGTCTCATTTTGAGGTGAGGCACATCTTCCCAAAATTCTCCCAATAAACCGAAGTCGGCTGTCCGCCTTACTCACAACTGTCCTTACATGCTCGTTCCATTTCATATCGCTCTGGAATGTTACATATTTGAACGACGCGACAGCATAAAGAAGCTCACTAGTAAGATTCGAACATTATGGGATTGCTTTTTCTACTCATGCGCATCACCTTACATTTTTATACATTCATCTACGTCTACATCTACATGGGATACTCTGCAAATCACATTTAAGTGCCTGGCAGAGGGTTCATCGAACCACAATTATACTATTTATCTCCCATTCCATTCTCGAATAGCGCGCGGAAAGAAAGAACACCTGAATGTCTCTGTTCGAGCTCTATTTCTCTTATTTTATTCTTATGATCATTTCTACCTATGTAAGTGGGAGTCAACAATATATTTTCGCATTCGGAGGAGAATGTTGGCGATTGAGAGCTAGCTGCCATTCTTCGCACCAAATAGAAATTTTGTCTAAGTCATCCTGTATGCTATTACAGTCAGTTACAGACGACACACTCCCATACACCACAGCATCATCAGCAAACAGCCGAAAATTATAACTTACTCTGTTCATCAGATCATTTATATAGATAGAAAATAATAGCGGTCCTACCACACTCCCCTGGGGCACGCCTGACGATACACTCGTCTCTGATGAACACTCGCCGTAGAGAACAACGTACTGCGTTCTATTACTCAGGAAGTCTTCCAGCCAGTCACAAATCTGGGAACCCTTTCCATAAGCTCGTATCTTAGTTAGCAGTCTGCAGTGTGGCAGGAGGAATGGTAGCGTTAAGTGTATAGCATGAAAGCGATGAGCTCCAGAACAGGTTGCGTCATGTGGGCACGAGTATACAAATATTTGACATCTGTGGTACACGAAGTTGGCTCCCATTAGGGAGTGCCCAGCACTGGCGAGATCACGGATTAACCTCGCTGCGTGCCGGCCGCCAGCAGAGTTTACACAATGAGAAGGGTGGCGGCGAGAGCGGAGGCGCGTCGTGAGCAACTCGTACTTCAACTTGCTTCGTAATGTCGCTCCTAAGGATACCGCCGGCTTTCTCCTGCGCGTAGTTCTTGAGGACACAAAAGGAATTTCGCTTTCTTAAAGTTTTTTCGGGTCGTTCGGCGGAATGTTAGCATTTTTCTGGGCACGTGCAGCGTAATTGGAGGAAGAGGTAAGTTTGTTTTTACGCTGACGTAACAGGAGGCGCTACTGTACGCCGGTCACTAGCAGCCAGTCGGACATTTTTGTTAATCATTACGTAACTCGTGTAGAGGAACTTCCGTGGTGGGTACTGTGACACTGTGCCCCAACGGAGCCATTAATTGTCACCGGGAGAAAAGGCTGCTTCCAGCTGGGTTCAAATGTTTTGCCTTTGATACTCAGGCAAACAAAGCGTCATTCAATGGAAAGAGAAATTGAATGGCTCTTTTGGAAATATAGGCTACCGAACTCCAACAATGGCAGCAGCTATGACAACGCACCGTTCAAATAATAACAACTAGAAGTATTACGACCTACTTCTAGAGTTGGCATTTCGGAGGTAGTTATGACAACGTATAGTGGGATAGTGGACACGACTGGCGTCCCGGGCACAATTGACTTTCCCCTCCACCCCCCCCCCCCTCCACCCCCCCCCCCTCCACCTCACCTCAACGGTTCATGTGGTACGAGAGTACACTTCACTGCCGCCGTTCTCTCTCTAGAAACACATATAGTAATATAATAAATAGATTTTACTTTAATAAGAGTAATGTTCAAATGATAGTAGAATGTCGAACCTGTGTTAAAATATCTGTTATACATTACAATACAAATAGTCCATACTCGAATACGTTTCTACAAATTACTATTCTGTTTCTTGAGATAAAAAGGAACACAGGCTCCGGTAGGACTTGAACGATTGCAAAATAATGTACTTTAAAGTAAAGACTAAGATTTAGTTCGGTAATGTGTCTCTGTCAGTGGAAAAATCGGATGTACTCTCACGTAGAATTACTTAAAAATATAAATGTTTTCAATTATTCGGAAACATGTAAGAATTGCCTCTTGCTTATTTGAAAATGTTCAAATGTTTTTAAACTTATTGGATCAAACTGCTATGGTCATCAGTCGCTAGACTTACAAACTACTTAAAGTAACTTGTTATATCTCGGGAACTTACATAAATCACAGATCGTACTATAATGTTAAAATCAACCAAAGACAACCATGTCAAATATAAATGTATAATATATAATATCCTCCAAAATTTTAATAACATTTTTAACCATAATCGCTAATAACAACATAGAATTAATAAAGAAAGTTATGCCATATCTGTTAAGTTCTATATTTTCTCTCTGAAAGAAGAATTTGTAAATATTTGTAAACGTGTAGTATTCTGAGGTATTGACAGATGCAGTATCTGGCTACAATTCGTAAATCAAATGTAGAACATCACCTAATAAATAGTCAGTTGAAGCACTTACAATCTCTAAATACAGTATGTACTGCACACTTTCTATGTGAAATTTGTAAAATTTTATTTACGTAAATTTATTCATGTAGCACTTGGATACATACTGATATAAGAAAATGTTTTTGCAGAAACACCTGACCATGGCAATTAATGCCGAAACATATCTTGTGTGTTATATAAGTTAATAATTAATTACAATGTTTTGGACTATCCTTTCCCATGTCAATATACTTAAAGTAAGTTACACTCAATGTCATTTCACACAGGCGTAGCGTATCTCGAGCTACGTCTTCGGAAAGATGCTCAGTTGTTGAGATGGTGTGCTGAATTCAATAGTGTTTGTGGATAGTACCAAAAATGTCGTTCAGTATACCGTAGCGTGAGTCAGATATTCAAAATCAGCTTCCATATACCCTGTGATTTTACAAACAAGTTGTTTGCCGATTTTCGGATAAAAAAATCACGGCATACGATACTAATTGAATTGTATGTAGTATCTTACTTTCAGTCATTTAGCCAGGAAAATGGCGTAGCATTTATTATAACAATTGCTTCAAATTTCTAAATCAGGCACTAATATACAATTTTAAGTAATTAGTAAATTTCAAATTAAAAGTCTTTTCATTCTATTAAGTGGATGTAGATTTAGAAGTATATCGATAAATTGAGATGTATTGTGTACTGCAGTAGGAAAGAACAAGTAGGGGCCACATTATCTGGGTCTGGCTACTTATTTGAAGAATTGCTTTTTTAGAGTAACTAAAATGAAGGAGAATACGAAAAAAAAACATTAAGAAGGAAAAGAAAGTTGTACAACCGTAATAAGGACTTAATATTGCAGTCTTACTCACACCTATAATACTGGACGAAAAGAAATTTTTATACCTTACTTGGGTTCCTTAAAATTTGAGAAAATTTTCACCAAGCTATGTCACGCAAGTTAGCATCTCTGTATTCCATTTTAGAATAGTTCCACACCGTTGGATACTTTTCACTTGGTCAATTAATGCAGACATTGTCAACAACACACACACACACACACAAACACGCAGTAATAGATCTGTCCAGTACTATCACTTGATTTGTGGAGAATATTTTTCAATTGACCTTCCATAAAAATCATCTTCCATAGAAAGTAATATAAATACAAATATATAACGTTGGCAACTCTCACAGACCACACGAAACACAAATGAACAGACAAAAACATAGTCACACTGTAGTGAAGTGATAAATAAATAGACAGGCATTCCACTTATAACAGGTGATATGTAATCTGAATACATTTAAAAAAGTGAAGTGATGTGATGTGCTGTGATGAAACGGAAGAAAAGACACAAAAACACACGAAAAGTGCTGTACACAACCGAAAAATGCACGACAGGAACAAACTAACTCCAGTCAACAAGACTGAGAAACGGTAGTAATATGTAAAGAAGAGACGTCAACACCGCGAGTAAACCGAATATTAAGTTAAAAACACATAGGCCTAACGTGCACAATGTTTTTAAAAAACTGTTTTTAATCTATTTATCGAAAACAAACTGTACAATCCTTTGTATCATTTACAGATCACAGTAGATACTTTTTTTTTAAAAAAAAAAAAAAAAGAAGCGAAACGCGTCTGCTGTAAAATAAAAGTCTTAATTGCAGTGAGCAAAAGACGGATTACCTCTTATAATCAATAATATTTATTTGACATCCCATAACAAAAACTAAACATGCTTGGAGTGTGTTTTTCCTCTGACCTCTCATACCTGCGAGGCATAGAATCTACCAATATGTTGAAAAAGGCCTCATCTATGGCAGTTCTCTCCCATGAAGAGTAAACCAAATCTCACAAGGCATCCGCAGTTCTTGGAGAAGGGTCTGTCCAATTATCCCGCACAGTCTTCTCGAGTTTAGCACGTAGGTACTGTATGGGATTGAGATCAGGTGCCTTGGAGGCCATGGTAGGCATTGATTAATATTCGCCCTCCCTTGGCACCAGCTATGAATCGTAATGCCAGTGTGCGATGGATCATCATCATGTTTGTAAATGAGACGTCCTGTAGGACAGGATGGTGATTTGTTATTTCAGGGGGATAATGCTCGCGTTCACACTGCGCGAGAAAGTCAACGTGCTCTGCAAGACGTGCGGAAACTTTTCTCTCTAACACACGATCTCCGAAATTGTCCCCAATCGAACAATTGAGGGATTTGATGGGACGGCAAGCTATAAATGCGACTCGTTAACCCGTAACTAAGTAACCACGTTGAGCAGTGGTGGAAATGTATCCCAAGAAAATATTCGCTTTTTTGATTGGATGTATGCCTAAACATTCTCCTGCCTGTGGGGGCTACACCACTTGCTAAAATCAGTGCACCCAACGAGGTGACGCAGTGGTGACACTCTGGACTCGCATTGTAGTGGTTCATAGCCAACTTCGGCCATCCAGATTTACATTTCCATGATTTCCTTGAATCACTCTGGAGATATGTCAGGGGGGTTTCTTTCAAAGGGCCTTTGTCTTCCTTACCCAAAGCTTCCAGCGAGAGGTCCGTCTCGAATGTGAACCCTAGGCTTCCTTGCCACCTAATATATTTCAGCATAGATCGATACTTGGTTCCTCAGTACTGATTGGCCTATTGATCTGCAGATGTAATCATTACATGTTCACGGTTCCAACAATAACTCTTGAATTGAAATATATCCAAGAGGTTCTACTAATTTTTATTCCCAGTGGTAGATTAACTCCTTTTTTATCGCTTATAACAGTCCATATGGCCTCAACTACTAAGTCAACTATTAGATACCCTATTAAGATGTGATTACATCAGCTAGTTATCAGTGTATTATTAAATTATAAAGAGGCATCCTAAACTTATCTTTTTGTGAATAGTCTGTTTTGCAGACACTATATTTCAATCTAGAAAGTAGCTCAGAAAATTGTATACATAATTCAATGGTGCTTTAAAGACAGAAAAAAAAAAATTTGGAAAACACTTGTAAAATGTAAACTACAAAAATAATCATGATGTTATATACCCTATGTGACCTGAGCAGATAAATTGAAATTATTAAAAATCTATCATTTACTACGACATTTAGAGTGGGTGCATATGATTTTATTATTGTTTTGGAATATTTCACACTTAATTTTGTGTAATTACACTTTTATTAATAGTAGCGAATGTACAAATAAATAAAGTGCAACATTTTGACGAGTTGTCAAATAGAGCATTTTCACAAACACATTTCACTACACTACTTGTTTATAACTTTATCCTTTCATGTCATAACATTTATTTGAAATATCATGATTATCTTATAATTTCACAATTTTGTTTTGAAATTATATATGTTAGTTTAGTGAAAAATTCAAAGATGATGCACAAGTTTTTGATGATCTTATAAAAGAAATTTGCCGAACTGGCGCGGTCTCAGTTAAATTACATAATAATTCAGGACAGTCAAGAGAAATGTCTCGTTGTTCGTCTGTTGACTTAAAAATCGAGGCGATAATGGCTGTATGATGCTTGTGTTCCCAAGAAATGATAAAACGAAAACAGTCGACTGTGAAAATTAACCGAGAAGAGGGCAACCGTAAAGGCGACTTTTGGAAATCAAAGAATTATTCCTCTCTGTGTAAAGTAACTATTTTTTGTGCCCCCCACCCCCCGGACAAACAAGAAAGACATTGAAAAGTTTGTAAATTGAGTTCAAATAGCAATTCTCCTATGGCGTGCAAAGTGAGTACTGGATTCATAATCTGAAGGTAGCCAGTTGAAGTCTCATTAGCAACAATTTTTTATCAGTATTTTCTAATTTTTATTACTTTATGATTTTGGTTTTTGACATGTGATTCTACAGCAGCAAGTCTTTAAATGGATACAGAACCCTATTATACGACCGTCTGGCACCTTGTTCTTTGCTCTGTATTGTTGGCTATTCACAATCCTATAATTGGTGACGGTATGTAACAAGAAAAAGGTGGGAGGGGCGGTACCATTGACACGTTGTGGATATTCAGTTAGCTATTTTCAGTCAGTTTCTGCTATTACAAAAGAGTAAGTACTAATATTTTTCCCATTTTCTGTGGTATCGTACAACGTTCCTAAAAATATGTAAAAATGACTTTATTATATAAGGAACTCATTGTTCGATGGGCGATCTATTATTTTTTAATAATGATTTTGCAGCCAAAATCGCATTTTTCATTTATGTTACCGTTTTCGGCGTGCTCGAAGTCATCTTCAGACCTGTCGTAATTTACATAACTTCACAACATTTTTTATATACTAAAAGAGTACATCCAGGTTGAGGCGTCACCAAACATAAAATTTCTATTCACAAATGTAATTAGAAATTTTATGTTTGGTGACGCCTCAACCTGGATGTACTCTTTTAGTATATAAAAAATGTTGTGAAGTTATGTAAATTACGACAGGTCTGAAGATAACGTCGAGCACGCCGAAAACGGTAACGTAATAAATGAAAAATGCGATCTTGGCTGAAAAATCATTATTAAAAATAACTTTCCAGTATTTCTCAGTGTAGGAAAATGTTATACAATCGATACGTTCTTAAAATGGATTGTATCAAGGGCGGAGAGGGATAAGAGCTTACTAACGTCAGTGATGGATATCCACACATAAAAATCTGAAACAGAATTTTAAAAATCTTAAATAGAATCTTCCTTGAGATACGTCAGAAGTGCCAGTTGTCGATTTACCAGAACATTGTAAAATATGACCATTAGCATTAACATTGCTTCACGAGACTTTCATTTGTTCACAAATTTATTAGTCGTTGGTAAACATAAGAATGACACTTTTTTCTAAGCATGTAAGTACGTCGAACTGATGCCTAACTTCAATCTTTAAGTGTCTGCATTTCATTTTGTGCCGCTGTCTGACACCGGCCGATTGGCCATTCTCTCTCTGTATAGCCTCTGTACGCCATGCGGCTATTGAGCACTGACTCGCATCAGGAGGCTGCCTCTGGCGCCATCGAAGCATGAAAGTCGGTGGAGTAAACATGACATGTAATACCTCCACCGGTATTCAGAACGCAATAGGTATTCTGGAAGTGTTATTTTTCATCACGCCGTCGTAAAATGACAAAAATAGCCGCAAGGACACAATGACAGAAAACAAACAATTGCTGGGGAATGACGGTACAGAAACTGTGAGGAGGTAATTGTCTGCATACCAGCTCTCACGATACCTAGTAAGGTGTGTGGGAGGGGGAGTGAAAGGGGTGATGGGTACATTGGGGGACATTTTCTGATTTTTGTTTATCTTCTCGGTTAATTTTCACAGTCCACTGTTTTCGTGTTTCATAATTTCTTGGGAACACAAGACTCATATACCCATCTTCGTCTCGGATTTTAAAGTCAACAGCCGAACATCGAGACATTTCTCTTGACTGTTCTGAATGATTATGTAATGTAACTGAGCATGTACCAGTTCAGCAAATTTCTTTTATAAGATCGACAAAAACCTGTCTATCATCTTTGAATTTTTCTATCGAAGACTTCTGCCACATTCCATAACTACACACATAAAAAGTGTTGCATCACCTTGTTTCCTTGGGCTCCTGGACAGTGGCGTTGAATATGTGTATTGGACAATAATAATAATAAAAAAAAGTTACTTAGATGTCACTCAACTCGAACAAATGTGTAAACAACCACGCATCAGCAGTAGCAGTGCCAAGACGGCCGATCACAACATCAGGAAGGAACAACACTCCCTGTAATGACTGCAGTTCTGCCTGACCTTGAAGGTCAGTTACGAAGTTTGATATTATCCACAATGTTACTTTGCGCCAGGAGGGCTTCTCAACGAAAGATGTTTGCAAACGTCTCGGAGTGAACCAAAGCGATGGAGGAGGTGGAGGAGGTACAGAAACACAGCAACTGCCGATGACATGACTTGCTCTGCCCGGCAAAAGGCTGTCACAGCAGCTGATAACCGCTTGTTACAGATTTAAGTTCGGAAGAATCCTGAGAGGGACGCCATGTGCAGCCATACAACTTCGGGTTTCGATTCAAATTGTACGTAAGAGGCTGCATGAAATGCACCTTCACGGCGAGGTCCAACTTTCAAACCTTGCAGACAGACCGCCCAGCGAACCGCAAGATGGTTCCTTGATCTTTTGGACTGGATATATGGGGGACCTAGAAATTATTATTACGAGAGAGAAAGGACGAAAAGATTTTTTTCGGGGGTGAAGGCGAACTGATAAGAAGCTGCAGAACTACTAACCATACATTCACCACGCTAGTCCTTACCTTTTGAAGCATTGCTGGACGGTGTGGAATCCTTATCAGGTGGAATTGACGGAGGAATCGAAAGAGTACAAAGAAGAGAAGCGCGTTTTGCAATATCTCAATACAGAGAGTGCCACGGATACAGGAGTTGTGGTGGGTGTCATTATAATTGTGGAGTCATCTTAAGAAATTTCTATCGCGAAAATGCGAAAATATATTGTTTTCCCACCTAGACAAGAAGAAATCACAATAAAAATATAGTTCAGCGCTCAAACGGAGAGATTTAACTGTTCTTTCCTCCTGTGTGTTATCAGAGAATGGAATAGTATGAGTAGTATGAAAGTGGTTCGGCGTAACCTCTGCCAGTGACTTAAAAGTGATTTGCAGAATAAACATGTAGATTTCTCCAGAGTGTGGCCTAATAAAGAAGTGAAACGCAGACGACAAGCAGTTCAGTGCGTAAATTTTGAAACGTGGTGCTAGAGAAGAATACTGAAAATAAGATGAGGGGTTCTTGTAACTAATGAAGATGCAGAGATTAGAATTGGCGAGGAAAAAGAAATTATGCCACAACACGATTATAATAATCTATTGGCCGATGGGCGTTTTGGAGTCTAAAAATTCCAGAGAGAGAGAGACGAAGAGGCAACTATAGTTGTAAAGTAGACGATGATGACCTTCCATCTGCAGGATTACTGCAGACAAGCACTATGTAAATCTGTAAACATATTTTTTGTGAATTTTTGTTTCGTGTATTTTTGTAATTGTAAAAGCAGTAGAATGTCAGTAGCGCGCTCTACTGCGTGTGTGTGTATTGTTAACTAAGAGGCAGTCCCTGGACTCTGCGAGTGGGTCTCGTCGTGTGCGGACGCCGTCCGTGTTTCGCAGGCACGAAAACTGATCGGAACATTTATTAGCACGTTCAATGAAGAAGTATTGATTGTGAAAGTTTATTTTGAAAGTGCGACAGTGTCGTTTATCGTAACAGTGTCTGCAAGTGTCAGACTCGGTTATCGCGTCGTACGTATGTGATCACGTCGCGCGAGTAAAAAAAAGGAAACGGATTCGTAACATGTCTCTACCGCGAGACAAATTCGCGTATCGCATATTTGGCCCACTCGAATGGAATGGACACTTGATGAACATTTTGTATAAATTTGTATTGTCTCGCAAAGAGAACATATTCAACAGAATCTCTGTATGGATGTCTGTGATTGTTGGTGAAATCATAATTGTACTGGAAGACATCGTGGAGAGATCTCACCGAAAGATGAGTACTAAGCTGTTTTGTATTGTGAACTGATTTAGTATTTGTGTTAAAATATATGATTTATAAACTTTTTTCAAACGAAAAGTCCTTGATCAACCTAAATAACTTTTTGATAATAAATTGCAACAATAATTTAAAAGTGAACAGATAAGAAAATAACTTGAGAAGTAAACTTTATCTACCTAAGGCATTTGATGTTCTGTCATTCAGTGTCGCTAAATTTGAACAGAGAGAATTTAAATTTTTTTATGCTACGGAAATTTCATTAAGCACAGTTAACTAAACAAGGACAAACCATTAATCTCATATTACAATATTTAACCACCGACATTTCCAGAGTAGTAATAATTCACTTAGCAAATGAGAGCTAATGAACAAAAATCATTAGTAAAATTAATCAAAGTAGTTAGCACCAATGTGTGTGTGTGTGTGTGTGTGTGTGTGTGTGTGTGTGTGTGTGTACTGAAATTGTCATGGTATAACAAAATCCATTGAAAAGATCAAAAGACAGTTACTTTCAAAACGATAGTCAAAGTTGTACTTTTCAGTCACGATAAAAAATAAATAAGGGGAAGCACACAGAAGCTTTCTTTTGCGTTAACACAATTTCAGCTAATCTAGTTTTCCTCACAGTATATCCACTGGATGTATTACGACGTGGGGTGGTAAGTAGAATCTTCAGTGAAGTAATCAAATGCACAAAAATCAAAATTATTAATCAACTTGTACAGGCAATTAACGAACTAATTAAACTTTTCGATTGTAACAGGGAATAAATTTAGAAGTGAATTATATTTCGAATGTGCAAAAATTGACAGACAGTTCCGGACTTGTATCAATATTTTTCGATTTTAAAAATACGAACAATGATCATTTATCTTTATTTTCAATCTAATGCAATATTTAAACCATATCCCAACTCATATAGCAAGCAGGTCGAAGTGGAAGTCGATTGCAGTAGTAATTTGGATGTGAAGACAATTGGATAGGATAGAGGAGCATTAAAGCTGCGTCGAACTCAACATCATAATATGTCACTTTTAAGTACTATATTCGCCAACCTCATGTTTTGTTCGGTATGTGAGTGTAACATGATATTTTCTTTTAGTATGAGGCGTGTTTTTTTTTTCATGAAGTACCGTTTTGAAATTAACAAAAGACGTGCTAAGATATCTCAATAATATTACTTTCACATGCAAGTCTGTACCTTAATCTCCTTTGCTACATAATTTCCAATATTGAGGCACTTGTCACAACGTTGTATCAGTTTTTGAATACCCTCCTTATAGAAATCTGCCGCCTTACTTGTTAACCATTGCATCACAACTGTTTTGACTTCGTCATTGTCTTGCTCTGTCACAATGCCACTACTATAAACATCAAGAAAGTCATCCCGCAAGGAGAAATCGTAAAGCGTCTGTTTTCTTACTTACTGCATCAAACTTTCATTAACGACCGAAGGACGCCCACTCCGTTGTTCATCATGCACATTTGTGCGACCATCCTTAAATGCTCTCAACCACTTTCTTACCATTCGATCAATCATAATGTTTCCTCCTTAAACTGCACAGATCTCACGATGAATATCGATCGCTATTAGGCCTTTAGCACTAAGAAATAATAGCCCTTACTTCACAGTCAGTGGGACTCACGATTATCGGAGGCACCTTATACACTCAGTACACAACGGACTGAACGGAAGAATCAGACTGAAATGCTGTCATTTTGTAGACAACAGCTGCAGGTACCCAGTGCGCATAAAATTATTGAGATATCTTAGCACGTCTTTTTTAAATTTCAAAACGGTACTTATTAAAAAAAAACGCCTGGTAATTTCCACTTTTGATACTTGCTGCTTCCATTAACGTGATTTATCGTCCGTGTGTACGGAGTTCGTGTTGTTTGAAATTCATCCAAAGTGAGTGCACGCAGTGGTTGACGAAAAAGGTCTTGCTCTAGGTTAAGATAGGGTCTTGGTACTTTTCCGATACTCCTGTTTTCTAAGGATTCTCAGAAAGGGTTGCATAATATTGCCTTTTATTATCTGACTCATTCTTGACGAAACCACTTTGATCTTAGTGTATCAAGATGTACACTATACGGAGTGTTGGTTTTCATTGGAGACGTTGAAATATATCGAAAACTACACATAGAACCATAAGTTTAATGTGCCAGATTTACTTATCACGGATGGGGAGATCTAGAGGTACATACTATACTCGGCCATTCAACCCACTCCGTTCGTGGGTGGGGGGAGGCAACTTTGAAATCTTGGATCGGATCCGCCGTTTAATAATGCGGATTACGATTCAACGGTGCAAACTACACCCTCTTAAAATAAAGTTTGTTGAATAGTTCTTTAACGTAGATGAACTAAGAACTACAGTTACCGTACTGTCCTTGCAATCTCCCATAACCAGCACCGCTGAGCTCTGTGATACACGTCCTGGAAACTTGGCACGAAGTCTTCCTTGGAGTGGTGTTGAAAAGCCTCGTTACGTTTCGTTGGATGTCAGAAATATCGTCAAAACTCTTTCTTTGCAAAGCGACTTTGAATCGAGTGAATAGGAAGACGTCTGGAGCAGTGGTTCCCAATCTTTTCTATTCTTTTCTTTTTTATTTATTTATTTATTTATTTATTTATTTTTTATAGTATGACCGACGAACCTTCTTGAAAAATTTCGCGCCCATTATATGTCTATGGCGGACACATATAACGCAACACATTACTTGTCCAGAAGACCATTATCCTGTCCAATACAAAATTTGATATATACGAATTAAATTTTAAAGTCGAAGAGATTTGTCAAATTATTAACTATTGGTATTAATAATACTTTCCATATCTAAATTCAAGCCTGTTGATGTTAGTCGTAAAATGTTTTCTTGGTAGTTTATCTTTCTATTTATTTAATACAATTGGAAAATGGATGCTCGCATAAATAAGTAGTTGTGAATCCCATTAATTCTTTCAAAGCTGTATTTGGAAATTTACTTTTTCTGACTTAAAATGAAATTAACCTTGAGTGTTTAAAGAAAGTGCGCAAATAAGAATCATGTGATAGTTCCGTCAGGGACCCTTCCACACATGCTCATAGTTTTCACTTTTTAAGCTTGTTCTGTGCAGACGGTTCCTTACCGTAATAAAACATAAGGAATTCTTGAACAATTACTCTAAATGGGAAAGCAGAGTAGCATTTCTCGCCCCGTCACAGTTACAGTGGTGCATCTAGAACATGTTAGGTATGTCTGAGGAATAAATTTCAAATGGGGTTTCCAATTACGAAATAATTGCCTGTCCTACCCCGCGCAGCTTGAAGGTAGGATACAACGTGCCATTTTATATTCAGTGGACATGGAGTAGCATGCTATAATTACTATTGTGTGTCCATTTCCTTTCCTTCCATAACTATGCTTCCTGAGCTATGTGATACATGGCCTGGAAAGTTAGCACTAAGTCTTTCTTTGGGAAGGTATTAAAAAGTCTAGTCACTTTTCGTTGAATGTCAGGAATATCTTTAAATCTCTTTTCTTTTAAAGCGAGTTGGAGTCGAGGGAATTGGAATAAGTCTAGAAGTTTCGGATCCGGTGGATGTTGAAATTGCACGACAACGCCAGCTCACAAACAGCCAATATCGTTAAACAGTTCCTCGGTAGAATGAAACTTTCACTCTGTAGCGGAGTGTGCGCTGATATAAAACTTCATCTACATCTACATACATACTCCGCAATCCACCGTACAGTGCGTGGCGGAGGGTACACTGTACCACTACTAGGCATTTCCTTTCCTATTCCACTCCCAAATTGAACGAGGAAAAAAAGAATGCCTATATGCCTCCGTATGAGCCCTAATTTCTCTTATCTTGTCTTTGTGATCACTACGCGAAATGTAAGTAGGCGGCAGCAAGATCGTACTACACTCAGCTTCAAATTCCGGCCCTCTAAATTTACTTAACAGAAATTCACGAAAAAAACGTCGTCTTTCTTCCAGCGATCCCCATGGCTTAGCCACAGCCTAAGGGATGTCCCCAGAAGTTTGGAAAGTTTCACTTTGGCTCAATAAATTATTATTTTTTTTGGCATGAGTACTCCTTAAAACTGGTTATTGTTTTAGTACTTGCATGGTTCGAAGGAGAGCTTCTGTGAAGTTTGGAAAGTAGGAGACGAGGTACTGCCGGAAGTAAAGTAGTGTGGCGGTATCGTGAGTAGTGTCGGGATAGCGCAGTCGGTAGAGCGCTTTCCCGCGAAAGGCGAAGGTCCCAAGCTGGAGCCCCGGTTCCGGCACACAATTTTAATCTGCCAGGATGCGCGAAGCATACAATAATTACCACAGCCATACCTTAGCAAAAGATGTTTCTGAGAACCCGAAAGAATTCTGGTCCTATGTAAAATCGATAAGCTGGTCAAAGCCCACTGTCCAGTCACTCCTCGATCATTCCGGGGCAGTAATAGAAAAAAGCAAACAGAAAGCTGAAGTTATAAATTTAACCTTTAAGAAATCATTGACGCAGGAGGACCGCACAAATGTACCATCATTTGATCAACTCACTAATTCCGAAATGGGGGACATAGTAATAAGTATTTCCGGTGTAGAGAAGCAACTGAGAGAGAACGTCTGCTGGTCCGGATGGAATACCAGTTCGGTTTTACAAAGAGTATTCTGCAGCATTGGCCCCCAACGTAGCTTGCATTTCTCACGAATCTTTAATTCAGCGCAACGTTCCTAGTGACTGGAAAAAAGCGCAGGTGACTCCCGTTTATAAGAAAGGAAAGAGAACTGACCCAAACAATTAAAGGCCAATATCGTTGGCATCAGTTTCATGTAGAATTTTGGAGCATATTCTCAGTTCGAATATAATAAATTTCCTTGAAACGGAAAAGCTTCTTTCCATGAATCAGTACGGGTTTAGGGAACATCGTTCATGTGAAACTCAGTTTGCCCTTTTCGCACATGACATCTTGCGAGCCATGGATGAACGGCAACAGGCGGATTGTGTTTTTCTCGACTTCAAAAAGACGTTCGACGCGGTGCCACACTGCAGACTACTAACGAAGATACGAGCTTATGGAATAGGTTCACAGATTTGTGACTGGCTGGAAGACTTCCTAAGTAATAGAACGCAGTACGTTGTACGTGTATCGTCAGGCGTGCCCCAGGGGAGTGTGATAAGACCGCTATTATTTTCTATCTATATAAATGATCTGATGGACAATGTAACTTGTAATTTGCGGCAGTTTGCTGATGATGCTGCGGTGTATGGGAGGGTATCGTCTTTAACTGACTGTAATAGCATACAGGAAGACTTAGACAAAATTTCTAGTTGGTGCGAAGAATGGCAGCTAGCTCTCAATGTAGAAAAATGTAAGGTGATGCGCGTGAGTAAGAAAAACAATCCCATAATGTTCGAATACAGCATTGATAGTGAGCTTCTTGATGTTGTCGCGTCGTTCAAATATCTAGGCGTAACATTGCAGAGCGATATGTAATAGAACGAACATGTAAGGACAGTTGTGAGTAAGGCGGACAGCCGACTTCAGTTTATTGGGAGAATTTTGGGAAGATGTACTTCACCTGTAAAGGAGACCGCGTATAAAACGCCCTTTGTGACCACGTCTTGAGTATTGCTCAAGTATTTGGGACCCGCAGCAGATCAGTTTAAAGGAAGACATAGATGCGGTTCAGAGGCGAGCAGCTAGATTTGTTACCGGTAGGTTCGACCAATGCGCGAGAGTCACGGAAATGCTCCGGGAACTCAATTCAGGATCGCTGGAGGAAAGACGACGTTCTTTTCGTGAAATTCTGTTGAGGAAATTAAGAGGGCCGGAATTTGATGCTGAATGTAGTAGGATCTTGCTGCCGCCTACTTACATTTCGCGTAGTAATCACAAGATAAGAGAAATTAGGGCTCGTACGGAGGAATATAGGCATTCTTTTTTCCTCGTTCTATTTGGGAGTGGAATAGGAAAGGAAATGTCTAGTAGTGGTACAGTGTACCCTCCGCCACGCACTTTACGGTGGATTGCGGAGTATGTATGTTGATGTGCATGAAGTTTTATATCAGCGCACACTCCGCTGCAGAGTTGAAAGTTTCATTCTAGCGAGGAATTCACTTTAAAAGAAAAGAGATTTAAAGATATTCCTGACATTCAACGAAACGTGACGAGGCTTTTTAATACCATCCCAAAGAAAGGATTAGTTCTAACTTTCCAGGAGATGTATCGCATAGCTCAGGGAGCATAGTTATGGGAGGAAAGGAAATGGACACACAATAGTAATTACAGCATGCTACTCCATGTCCACTGAATATAAAATGGCACGTTGTATCCTACCTTCAAGCTGCGCGGGGTAGGACAGGCAATTATTTCGTAATTGGAAACCCCATTTGAAATTTATTCCTCAGACATACCTAACATGTTCTCGATGCACCACTGTAACTGTGACGGGGCGTGAAATGCTATTTCGCTTTCCCATTTAGTGTAATTGTTCAAGCGTACTGTACACAGAAGTAAATCTTCGGGAATATCTGCAGAAATGTTTCTTATGCCGATTCGTCGCGTCTTCACGGTCCTTGGCACTAGCTGGTAAACCTCATCTTTAAATATCCCCACAAAAAGAAATCCACAGTCGTCATGTAGGGCGATCTGGCGTGCCAATTAAAAAGGCCATCTCGCCGATTTACCGACCAGAGTAAACACTGTCTAATACTTCTGTCCCTAAGGATGTGAAATAGGGGATGAACGTATTTTGAAAATACGTTGCTATTTAGGCAATTTTGAGTCTAGAACTACAAAATTTCGGATTTTAATTCAGGGTTCGAATTAAAAAGACACGTGTTTCGGCATTTTTGAAATTGAACCATTACGGGGGTAAAATAAGAATCGCAAAAAATTGATTTTCAAAAATATGTTGGTGTTAAATTTTAAGCTATAACTACGAACCTTTGGATATGGAATCTTGGTCAGGATTACAAAAACACGAGTTTCAGTGTTTTTGGATATTCAACAAGTAAGAGGGTAAGATAGGAAATGAAAATTTCTTTTTGAAAACACGTTGCTATTAAGACAATTTTGAAGAACTGCAAAAATTGATATATGTATTGTTGGTTAGAATTTAAAAAATTCGTGTTTCGGTGTTTTTGGAAATTCAACAACTAAGGGGGATCAAAAATTCTTTTCTGAAACAATTCTCGTCAAGCAATTTTGAAGCTAGAGCTAAAAAAATTGGTATTTGTATTGTCCGTTAGAATTAAAAACTACGTGCTACGGTATTTTTGGAAATTCAACCATCAAGGGGGTTAAACTGGAGAGTGGATATTTTCCGAACATCTTTTGCTATTAAGGCAAATTTGAAGCTACAACCACATAAATTAGTATATGTTTTCTTGGTCAGAATTAAAAACATACGTGTTTCGGTATTTTCAGAAAATTAATCATTTAGGGGGTGAAATAGTGGATGAAACATTTTTTGAAAGTACGTTGCTACTAAGCCAATTTTGAACCCAGAATTACAAAAAATGATGTTTGCATACTTGGTTGGAATTTAAAAGACACATGTTGAGGTATTTTTCGAAATTCAACTATTAAGGGGTGCAATAGGGGGTTAAAAGTAGTAAAATCAAATGTTCAAATGTTTGTAAATCTTAAGAGACTTAACTACGGGGCCATCAGTCCCTAAGGCTTACAAACTAATTAAACTAAATTAGACTAACTTATGCTAAGGACAACATAAACACCCATGCCCGAGGGGCGAATCAAGCCCCCGACGGCGAACAGAAGCGCGCACCACTGCATGGCGCCTCAATACACACGGCCATTCTGCCGCGGCTACAAGTACTGTCATTATGATAGTACTTCAGCTACATCTATGAAAATTTGTATTAAAAGGGAGAAACAACTGGTGCAGACCAACCAGCCTACGCATGCGAAGCAGCGGGTGTTAAGCTAGTAAGACATAAAGACCTTCACAACCTTGTATAAGAACGAACTAGTAAGAACGGTACCTGAGAAATGCTCGACATACGAGGCAACAGCAGACTCATTATTTCTCCTACAACAGCCGTAAATCAGAATCATTTCAGTTTTTTTTATTCTGTGGTTGCAACATTCATTATATACTCGTACGTATGTAATGATAGGTACGTGTCAAGGTAAGAAAAACATTCCAAATCGATTAGTCTTGTCGATATGTCGGAATTATGCAACGTTCCGAATGGGGTTTCCAATTAGAAGGTACGAATTAATGGCCCGTCTTACCCTCGTAGCTAGGAGGTGGGGTTGTACGTGCCATTTTATATTCAAAAGACGTTGAGCAGAATAATGTAAATTACGATTATGTAAGCCATTTCAATCCTTCCGACTATAACGCCAAATGTGGCAAAATGAAACAAATGTGGTGCTTCAAACAAAACGCAATTTATGCCTTCGAATTTTCTTATACATTCCTGGAAAATGCACAAAAGTCCTACAGTTTTCTTCCGACCTTACATGTAATCTTGCACATTTGACCATCAAAATAAGTAGGTTACTGTCTACAAAAAATTTCCTATGGTAAATTATAGACGGTACTCTACGTTAAGATTTCGACACATTCCTACTGTTCTATTCCGAACTTGAAAGTAGCTTTTTACACATGGCTAATAAAACTAGATGAAGGTCTTTGTCTACATCAAATGTCGTAGGGTGCAGGACGGAAAGTACTATACTTAGGATAGCTATGTTTCGATTGTGTAGCAATTTTACGCACTCGTCTTCAAAACACGAGGGTATCATCCAACAAACTTTTACACAGTTTATTAATGGAAACTTCGCTTATGTTGAGAGTTTTTATAAACCGCGAGTCAGCGTATTATGCATGGCAATTGATACGCTGCAATAATCGTGTTTCGCTGATTACAAGGAATCGTGTGGGCGGGATATGTATTGGCGGACGTACAGACCTCAGAGTCGTGTTTTGGTATTTTTATGTGCCCTAGGCTGGTGCCACAGAGATGGTTTCCTTCTGGTGAACAACAACGCTCGTCCCCCCAAAGAGCTGCACTTCTCGACAACATGCTTGAAGCTGAGGAAAGTGAACGAATGGAATGGCCAGCTTGTTCACCGTATAAACTCGATTGAACATGTCTGGGATGTAGTTTTCAGACGCATATCAGCCTGACCGGCACCTCCCACAACGATTCCAGGAATGGATGTTGCATTCATTAAAGACTGGCCAAACATCCCTCGACTGCTGATTGATGATCTCACACTGTCCATGACATTCACGTGTGCAACTGTACTGGTGGTCCGTGATGATCACACACCATATTAGAGGGCAAAGTGAATGTTTCACTGTTATGGTAGCCCCATGGTGCCTCGTTCTAATTAATTGCCATGTATACCTTAAGTAAAGAGTTGAAACAGTAAAATATCGTACTGTATCACTCTCAAATTACAATTGTAGCCAATATCTTAATAAAATCCGTTACCATGTTAGCTCATCTGATATCCTAATTCTTCTGAGCATTTTAGTTGGCATCGTAATGTCGTACCGCCGAACGCCTGCCATTTCCAACATCCGTACACTTGACCCACTTAAGTGTAGCAAGATGACGTTGCTATTCCTCTCTACCAGGTCAGACCTTGCCTTGCCGCACCTCTTTGAGCTTATCAGTCGGACTCCAAAGAAAAGAGATTTGCACACCTTCCTGTCTCTCTCTCTCTCTCTCTCTCTCTATTCGTTTAGTCGATTCCGACTTTCGTGACCCCATGAACCAAAGCACGCCACTTCCCTCTGTCCTGCACTTTCTCCCGTAGATCCTCCAGGTTGGAACACGTTGCTTCTGTGATGCCATCGATCCACCTCATCCTCTGCCGTCCTCTTCTTCTAGTGTCTTCGATCTTCCCCAGCATTAATGTCTTTTCCAGTGAGGCATGTCTTCGCATTGTGTGTCCAAAGTAGGTCAGCTTCTGTTTTAATATTAGACCTTCCAGAGAGCAAACTGGTTTTATTTGCTCTAATATAGATCTGTTGTTTCTTTTTGCCGTCCATGGAATTCTAAGAATTTTCCTCCAGGACCACAATACAAAGGAGTCAATTCTTCGCCGTTCAGCCTTTCTAATGGGCCAGGTCTCGCATCCATACATTACAACTGGGAATACCATAGCCTTTACAATACGCATCTTTGTTGTTAAAGTTATGTCTCTGGACCTTATAATCTTTTCAAGGTTTGACATCGCCTTTCTTCCCAGCAACTAGCGTCTCCTGATTTCGTTGCTGCAGTCGCCATCATCAGAGATCTGGGAACCGAAATAATTGAATGTGGACACCACCTCCATGGATTCTCCTCCTATATCCCATGAATTAATAGGTTTAGTTGCCATAATTTTGGCTTTCTTTACGTTTAGCCTGAGACCGGCCTTTACACTTTGTTTTTTTTAGCTTCAGCAACAAAGTCTTTAACTCTTCTTCAATTTCTGCCAGCGGTATGGTATCATTTGCATATCTGAGGTTGTTTACATTTATTCCAGCTATTTCAATTCCTGTCAGAATCTGGTAAATGTCTAACGACAAGATGCTTGGGAACAAACACGATCCTTTGAATTGAGCAAATAGAAAAAAAAACTGAGGCAAAGGTAAAATAAATAAAGAAGTAAAAATCATATTCCGCGTCCTACATGTTGCGAGTCACATACATCCCCTCCAGTGGCAAAGGTACTGTTTGCGCAACGAAATTATGAATGTATCAAGCTGTGACCGATGACAGATGAGTAACCAGTTCTGAAAGACCTGCTCAGAGCTGGCGTCACGTGGGACAGTGAATGCCCGCAGAAAAGAGGGCGAACATTCGAAGTAATATTTTTTAAAGCGCCCAGTTAACGCAACGAATACTGTCATGGAGCTAATGAGAGAAGCCAGATGTAAGCACTTCTTGGAGGGAAAGAGCACTATGAGACCTTTATAAAAGTCGTATATATGTCCCTAGGCAATTAGTAACGTTTACTACGAAGACGCCCAAATTGCAATATGGTGACGCAAGAAACAAATTGCCACGAATTTCGCCCATGAATCTCAAATGTAAACACGCAATTACTGAAGGATGAGTCATATCGAATTATTCCTTCTTATGTAAGTAATTTATTTAACCTTTTCTTCAGAGGTTCCCTGCGTATATATTTCAGTTTATAGTGTATGATATTTTCCATCTGTTTTCTCTGCTTGAGTTTTGCTGTGGTATTTTTGAAATTTTTCCACACAAAGAGTTGTGATATGAACAGAGAAAGTGTCCGCAGCAATATGATTGGAAGGTTTAGTGTAAAGTAAATTATAAGCTCAGTTGGGCAGAGGTCACAGCATCTAGATTTCCTCTTCTCTAGTTCCTGTTTCAAAGGTCACTTATAAATAATTAAATGATATATAAAATAATTTTAACTGGGTGACGTTTGTTTCTTCAGTTTAGTGGTGATTAGTAGTACGTGACTGTAAAACTCCGCATACAAAACGAATGTTTTGCATCTTTAATTACGAAAATCTTTTCATCAACGTCTGCAACGTAATCCGAAGATACAATAATTAAATGTGAATCTCCAAGATTTGGCGGTGCAAAGACTGCTCCATCAAATTTCCAGTATGCAGCCACAAGGACTCTTCCCGTTTCCTCTTTTTAAAACGTACATCAATTTTACAATGAAAATTCAAAAGGAGGTATGCCTTCCATTCTTGGACGTTTTGGTTTGGTGCAAAGGTGAGGCACTATGAAACATAAAATTTATCGGAAGCCGACGCACACGGATTTGTAATGTGCAAACAGCTGCTAGCATCCCTGCCACTTGAACTTGGTCCACAGAGCACATGTCATTCTGACGACAGCAGTTTGCAAGACGAACTTTACGACGTACAAAGGGAATTAGAAAACAACAGATTTTCTCTACAACAGATACAAAATCCACTGCAAATGAAACAAAATCTATAGATTTTCTGCATTTGTGGGAAGTAGTAGTATGTTAAATGGTTTATAATTAATTTTTAATATTTACGAATGTAATGGAACTGTACTGTACATTTTCAAGTACCACTGCGGCGGCTGCTGTTGTCCTTTTACGACTGTGAATACAGTATATAAAAACACGTTGATATGAAATAGGGTAGTAACTATTTAAGAATGAAGGGAAGTTACCTACGTTTTCTAAAGATGAAACACTCTGACATAAAGCAGCACACTGTGCGTCAAATGTAGGCATTTTTGCTGCAATTGCATCACCATTAGCCAGTCTGACGAATTCCCTCTTACAGGCAACAGTAAATATATGATAGTGTATTTTATTGTGTATGAGGTGGTTTATTTTATTGTGTATATTTTTATAGATTTTATGTTTGACTCACCATCTGCACTGACAACACTTTTAATGCCGAGCAATTCTGTTACGGCATAAATTGAGATACAAGGTATGTAATACGGTTATGAATGTTATATTTGATTCATATGTGGACATTGTACTTCATTTTCCGTATTCCAGAAGATGGTACCTCAGCGTGCCGAACCCGGTCGTCAAAAGTCAAAACAAAGAAATAATTTTTGCGATCTTGGCACAATATTAATTTCAATTGAAAAGAAGATCATCCATCCCCAAACATGAGCATATTAAAACATTAACTAATTATTTTCTACATTTCGAACAGGTTGTCATTAATTACAAACGGTGGATATTTCGTCTGTATTAAGTCCTCTGTCAACGATCTTGAATTCTTGAATCCTGAGTCGACGACACCATTTCTCGTACAGCACAGCATAGTCAGAAAACACCTGCAAATTGTTGCCCACTGTCCTGTCAGATAATCCATGTATACTAAAAAAAAAATTACCCTCTCACAAAATTTGTCCTGAACATATTTCTGACGGTAAAGACTGCGATGAGTGGGCATTGTGGGACAAAATGGATCCAGAAACCAATGTACTGAGACGCCATTCAACGACGCTACGGAGAGTCCAAAATATGGGCCCCAGAGCTTGACGCTAGACATCCCGTCCAGCAAATTCGATGCTCTGTAGCGTCGTTGGATGACGTTTCCGGGCGTGAGATTCAAGGTTCATTTTGTTCCTTAAGATACTTTCTACATCGCTTACAAGTTTGTTGATGTAATTCTTTGATTCTGAAACACGCTGACCTATGAAATACTTACCCATCTCCGACATTCATTTAATGTCGGAAATATGCGCAACAGGAAGTTTTGTGAGACTTTTTATTTTTATTGCTGGCTTGTGAGCAATCGCGCTGCGAAGCCCGAATGCGTAAATTTCTCTTCACCGTCTATAGAGAACTAGCTACCCGCCCTGACTTCGCGTGAGTAATATGGGATATATGAAATGTTCCACAGACGACTGTCGAACTATTTCCGAAGCTTGTCTTTCGAGGTCCAACGATATACGAACTGCCCTCTTTTCATAAACATCTTCGTCTTGTTGGCATCTGAAAAACGTATTTTGTTTATTACACGATGACACACTAGTATTATGAAACAATATACATACGTTCACTTTTACGGTAAATTTCGTAAGTTTTAGAATATATAGCTTTTCCTAAGAATATTTATTGTTGTATTTCGTAGATTTTTGATTGCCATGATCACCCACTGCGACATAACTAATTATACACCTAAACCCTCCTCTCTGTTGCTAGCATGTCCGTTGGTGAAAACTGCATGGAAAGCTATTCAGTAGTTTTTGACTTTATCGTGAACAGGCAGACAGACAGGCGCGGTCGGGCCACTTTGTTTTATAACGTGTATAGATAGCTAAGAGATGTCTTCTCGGCTAATATCTCCCAGTCAACAGAAACCAAATGGTTTTAAGTAATTCCCATTGGTAACTGAATATAAGTGCAAGAACTATGCTCACCCTGCAATCAAATCGGCTATGATCACTTTCATCGGGGCCGCATCCAAATTATGTTCTTATCGTGCAAACGGTTTCAGCAGCGTCTAAAGTATTCAGTAACGTCTGTTCCGTATCGCACTGTGAAGTGTAGTTTTCGACAGGAAAACGGTGTAAGACGAGTCAAGCTAAGAGGTGGGTTCTTAGACGCCAACTGAACCACCTCCTACCACCTTTTCGTGTCGCTGCGGAGCGGAAGTGTTCCCGAAGTGTTTTTGTCGACAACCATAACAAAACTGGTTGTTGTGATGTGCAGAATGGTGGTGGAATTAGGTGCAGATCGGACATAATTAACCCACCTTATAGTTTCATGAATCTCTCTTCACCCCACGTACCGACATCCTGCAGCTTTAGAAGTTGCCGAATGCGACGATGAATTCGCAAGGCACTTCACTTTTACGCCTGTATACAGGATGAATCACCTAACACTTGCACCGCAAATATTGCGGAAACGGAAAGAGCGATTGATGGGCGGTATTCACAGAATGGATTGGTAGCCAAGGACTCGCATTGTTAGCCAATAAATAGATTGTAAAAATACCAGGAAACTGAGTTTTTTATGCAAACATACAATTTTCAAATAGAACAATGGTTGTTTCTATCATGCACTGGAACTTTTAACACCAGCTGTGTAAAAAAAAATGTTGACTGATATTTTATCACGTTTAGTTTGGCAGCTACAAACATTCAAAGTTTTGGGGGCGGAGGCTACGACAGTGTAGGGGCACTGGCTGGTGGTTATGAGTGAGCCGTGCCCCAGGGGCTAACCACTCGGCCAGTCAGCTACGCTATAGCAGCCTCCGCTGCCTAAACGTTGAACGGTTGTAGCTGCCAAACTAAACGATATAAAAATGTCATTCAAAATTCTTTGTACACAGTTGGCATCAAAAATTACAGTGCATGATAGAAACAACCACTGTTCCATTTGAAAAACTGTAGGTTTGCATTAAAAATACTCTTTCTAAGTAATATTACAATCTGTTTGTTGGTTAAAAATACCAGCCCCTGACTACCAGTCCATTCTGTGAAAACGGCACGTCAATCGCACTTTCTGTTTCCGAAATATTTGCGGTGCACATGTTACGTGATTGACCCCGTATACAAGGGTTGTCGTTACGTTTGATCCGCACTGAAAACTTCTCTGTCTCACCAGCAGTTTTCTGGATGATCGCTAACAAATTTGATTCAAAATCTGTTTAAGGCTCTTTCCTTGAGTGTGTTGTGCTCTTTTGTTTTAATAGATTACCTACAGTTAGACGGTTTGTTCAGTTAGTTATTTTCTCTTCTCTGTTGAAATATTTAGCAGTGTTGGTCCACTGTAGAGATTTCAGAACCTCCAATCCTGAGGTGACGTTATTGTCCGGCACAACAGTCGGCACTGATTCATCACTAGTGGGTACACACCAATGAAAGATTTCATACTGAAGAGACTCTTTAAATTTTCTGGATGATCATGTAACAAATCTGATCCGAAATCTGTTTGAGACTCTTCCTATCTTCTTTACTTATTGAACCGCTGATAATAGAACTCATGGCTTATTTGTACGGTAACGCGTCTTGGTATCGTGGATACGTCTTTCTAAATGTCATGGAACGCGTCTATCTTTATTTACATATAAAAATTCGGTCTAACAATGATTGTCAGCGGTGGAGAACCTGCTCAACTGACCTTAATCTAAGTTTGCACACTGCATATGATTTGCTCCAGCTTAAAAGATAGGGTATAACCCCGATATTACTTCATTGCAAATTAGATGTTTTTATCTAGGTTCGATAAGTGTTCAATAAATTTTTGTGATTATTAACCTGAAGGAAGGGCTAGTTGGAAAATTCTCGGACGGAGAGTCAAAGATCATGGATTTGAAACTCGCTGCACAATCAGTGTTGTCAGCCTGAGTTTTAACCTAGGCTTCATCTCTCAACAATCAGTTTAATGAATAAAGGTTGTAAAATACTAACGCGACATATTTAGAGTCGAATGAAAAAGCTGGTGGAATACGTCCATGGGGAAGATTTCTTTGGATTTAGAAGAAATGGGGAAGATTTCTTTGGGTTTAGAAGAAATGTAGGAATACGCGAGGCAAAATTCACATTATGAAGGTAGATTAAGGAAAGACCAACCTATCTTTCTAGCGTTACTAGATCTGGGGAAATATTTTGACAATGTTGACTGTACGTAGCAGGGCTAAAATATTGGGAACAACGTAACTTTCAGTTTGTATAAACCTAGACAGCATTTATTATAGTCTAAGGGCATGAAAGTTATACAGTGGTTGGGAAGGGAGTAAGACAGGGATGTAGCCTTTCCCCAATGCTATTCAATCTGTACATTCAGCAAGCTGTATACGAATGCAAGGACAAATTTTAAAAAGAAATTATAGTTCAGGTAGAAAAAATAGAATCTTCACGGTTTGCTGATGACATAGTAATTTTGTCAGAGACAACATAGGACCTCGAAGAGCAGTTGAAACGAATTGACTTTGTCTTGCAAATAGGGTATCAAGATGAACATTAACAAAAGCAAAACAAGGTTAATGGAATTTACTCTAAGAAAATCAGGTGATGCTACAGAAATTAGATTAAGTAATGAGACGATAAAAGTAGTAGATGGATTTTGTTATTATGGTAGCCAAATAATTTCTGGTGGGAGAATTTTGGGAAGATGTACTTCATCAGTAAAGGAGACCGCGTATAAAACGGTTGTGGGACTCCGTCTTGAGCTGGCCACTGTGGCCGAGGGGACTGAGGCGCTCCAGTCACGTTCTGCACGGCCACTACGGTCGGGGGTTCGAATCTCCCCTCGGGCATGGATATTTGTGCCGTCCTTAGTACTCCCCGACGGGGAAAGGAATTACGCATCGTAGATAGCGCCTCAATGCGCTCGGCCGTTCCGCCGCGGCCCCGTTATGGTCTTCAGTCCGGAGTCTGGTTTGATGCAGCTCTGCACAATAAGGTATCCCGAGCAAGCCTTTTCATCTCTTCATAAGAACGGCAACCCACATCCATTTGAATCTGCTTACTATATTCGTCTCTTCGTCGCCCTCTGTGATTTTTAACTTCCCTCCAATGCTAAAATTAAGATTTCTCCATGTCTAAGAATGTGTCCTACCAAGCGATCCCTTCTTTTAAGGTAGCTCTTCATTAGTTACGCGATCTGCCCACCTAATCTTCAGCATTATTCTGTAGCGCCACATTTCAAAAGCATCTATTCACTTCCTGTCCGCACTGTTTATCGTCCATGTTTCACTCCCGTACAAGGCAACACTCCACACAAATGCCTTAAGAAACGACATCGTTACAGTTAAATTAATATTCGTTGTAGTAAATTTCTCTTTTTCAAAAATGCTTTTCTCTCCATTGCCATTCTGCATTTTATATCCTCTGTAATGCGACCGTCATGTGTTATTCTACTGCCCAAGTAACAAGACTCATCTACCACCTTCATTGCTTCGGTACCTAATCAAATTCCTTCAGCATCACCCGATTTTCTAAAACTGCATTCCATTATCTTTGTTTTGCTCTTGTTAATGTTCATTTTATACGCTCTCTTCAACACACTGTCCAATCCATTCAACTGCTCTTCCAGATCCTTTTCTCTCTCTGACAGAATTACAATGTCATCAACAAAACGCAATGTTTTTATTTCTTCACTATTTCCTTGCTTTCCTTCACCGCCTGCTCGATGTACAAATTGAATAACTCTGTTTAATTCCATTCCCAACTAATGCTTCCCTTTCATGCCCTTCGAGTCTAATAACTGCGATCTGGCTTTTGTACAAGTTGCAAATAACTCTCCTTTCCCTGTATTTTACCCCTGCTGACAGAATGTATTTCAATCAACTTTGTCAAAAGCTTTCTCCAAATCTTCAAAAGCTAAAAATGTAGGTTTGCCTTTCCTCAAAATAAGATAAGTAGTAAAGTGAGTATTGCCTTCCGTATTCCTAGATTCCTCCTGAATCAAAACTGATCTTCCCCGAGGTCAGCTTCTACCAGCTTTTCCATTCTCCTGTAGCTATTTCGTGTTAAAATTTGGCAACCATGACTTATCAAACTGATCGTTCTCCAATTATCACACCTGTCTGTGCCTGATTTCTTTGGAATGGGGATTATTAGATTTTTTTACTGTCTGTGGGTATTTCGCATGTCTCATACATCTTACACACCGGGTGAAACAGTTTTGCCATGGCTGACGCTCCCAGAGACTTTAGTGGCTCTGAGAGAATGTCATCTACTCCCGGGGCCTTGTTCCGACCTAGGTCTTTCAGGGCTCTGTCAAATTTATCTCTCAGTATAGTATCTCCAATTTCATCTGCATCTACTTCCTCTTCCCTTCCTACAACATTGTCTCTCAGTTCATTTCCTTTGTAGAGCTCCTCTATGTACTCTTTCCACCTTTCAGCTTTCCCTTCTTTGCTGAGAACTGGTTTTCCATCTGAGTTCTTGTTATTTGTAGAGCTTTTTTTTCTTGTCTCCAAATGTCTCTTTTATTTTCCTGTATGCAGTATCTACTTTTCCCCCTCTTATAGATTCTTCTACAGATTTGCATTTGGCGTTTAGCCACTCCTGTTTATCCAGTTTGCACTTCCTATCAATCTCATTTCTTCGTTGTCTGACTCCATTTTGCCTATTTTATTTACTGCATTTTTATATTTTCTCCTTTCATCAATTAAATCCACTATATCTTGTGATATCCAAGGATTTTTTGTAGGTCTTGCCTCTCTACCTATTTTGTCTTCTGCTGCCTTCACTATTTCATCTCTCAATGCTACCCATTCCTCTTCTAATGTTTTATTTCACCCCGTTTCTGTTAATTTTTGCGTAAAGCTCCCTCTGAAAATCTTAAGGATTTCAGGTTTCCTCAACATATACAGTCCCATCTTCTACAGTTTTTTCAGTATCAGCCTACCTTTCAGGGCCAATAAGTTATGGCCAGAGTCTATATCAGCCACTGGGTATGTGTTACAGTTTTAAACCTTGTTCCGGAATCTATGTTTTACCATTATAAGATCTATATGGTAGCTTCCGGTGTCTCCTGGTCTCTTCCACGTATACAACATTCTTTCGTGATTCTTAAAGCAGGTGTTTGTTATGATTAAATAATATTCCGAGGAAAATTCTACCAGGCGACTTCCTCTTTCATTCCTTCTGTCCTGTCAATATTCATCTACTATTTTTCCTTCTCATCCTTTTCCTACTACCGAAATTCAGTCTCCCATCACAATTAAGTTTTCCTCTCCCTTAATTGTCTGAATAATTTCCTTTAACTCCTCATACATTTCTTTAGCCTCCTTATCATCGGCAGACCCGGTTGGCATATAGCCGGCCGCAATGGCCGAACGGTCTGCGGCGTGCCAGTCACGGTCTGCAAGTCCGCTGCGGTCGGGGGTTCGAATCCGCCCTCGGGCATGGATGTTTGTGCCGTCCTTAGTATAAGCTAGTTCATGTTTGTATAGGGACTGATGACCCAGTAGTTCAGTCCCATAGGGGCTTCAAACATCTGAACATTTTGTTGGCATATAAACCTGTACTACTGTTGTCGGTGTTGGCTTCGTATCTATCTTGACAATGATATTGCGATCACTGTGCTGCTCCTAGTAGGTTACCCGCATTCGTATTTTCTTATTCATTATCAGTCCTACTCCTGCGATGCCCCGAACTGATTGTGTATTTATAATCCTGCACTCACCTGACCAGAAATCCTGTTCATCCTGCCACCGAACTTCCCTAATCCCCACTATATCTAATTTCACCCTACCCATTTTACTTTTAAATTTTCTAATTCTCCTACCCGATTAAGGGATCTAACATTCCACGCTCCGCTTCGTAGAATGCCAGTATTGTGTTTCCTGATGACATCCTCCTGAGTAGTCCCCGCCCGGAGATCCAAATTGGGGAATATTTTACCCGAGAGGATGCCATCATCTAATGTTCATACAGTAGAGCTGCATGTCCTCGGGAAAAGTAACGGCTGTAGTTTCCCCTTGCTTTCAGCCATTCGCAGTAGCTGTGTGGCAAAGCCACATTAGCTGATGTTACAAGGCCAGCTCAGTCAATCATCTAGACAGTTGCCCCTGTAACTACTGCAAAGGCTGCTGCCTCTCTTCAGGAACCACGGGGTTGTCTGGCCCCTCCACAGTGGTTGCTCTCCTCTGCGGTTGCACCTCCGCTACAGCTATCTGTATCGTTGAGGCACGCAAGCTACCCCACCACGGCAATATCTGTGATTCATGAGGGTAGAAAAGCGAATAAGAGAGTAAAACAAATTTTATTGCAATAATACGGTAATTACGTGGTGCGTCTTTTAAGGTAGGGTGCATGGTGCAGTGCTGCTCATTTGCTTCTTAAACTGTATCAGTAATTGTAAATATAAGTCTTTAATACTATTATTACAGTACTGAATTTTATAGGCTTTTTATCTGTTAGGGATATTGAAATTATAATTACGGCGTTTGATTCGCCCAAGTCTCCTGAATCTACTCATATAATTATACTTGTCGTATGATCATTCCCTCATTTTATGTGGATTTTTTAGAATAATGTGTGTGGCTATAGTCTATTTCAATTGCAATGTGGTATAGCCGCCCTCGCCGGTCCAAGACCGCCATTTCCTGTTTGCGACCTCCATTCCATTCCTGTTAGCCGGTCGGCTCGGGAACCCAACAGATTGCCAAAACTTGCTTTTCAAATGGAAACAATCAGCTTCCCCCTGTGTCTGTAACGTCACAGCAAGATTTTGTTTTCGTGAGGTGGAGGGGCGACAGTGTGACTATAAGAAGGCCAATAATCAGGAGGAACTCTTTGCAAAGTTGAAAGGTTCCGGTTATCATGAAATTTTAATCAAATGACAATGGCCATTTATACTGCCAAAATACACCCACTTGTCGAGCAGTAATCGGCACAGTGCGGGAAAGAACGCTGCATCAAAATACGTCGGGCTGGTAATGACTCGCGAACGGCTACGCAAGCAAATAAATATGCTGGTTACCCTTAAGAAAACATTCAACTGAAACAGCAAGACTGCGCGCCATAAAACATCACGAAAACAACTCTGAGTCGGAATTCACACCAAGATGGTAATCCGTATGGAAAGAAACCACAAGATGTATAGGGCAACTTAATTTATCAGTTCCGAGTGTAAATGTCCGACGTTATATAAACACTCGTTTATCAACATTGCACGCCACAGAGCGCCACCGTGTTGCCAAAAGTAACGACCCAAGACTCATCCAAGGAGTTAACAACCAGCCACGTCCTTTGGTGAGGTGCGGAATACGCTTCATATTGAAGTCGCAGTGCCACAGGACAACGTATCCCTCACTGGCCCACACTAACCGCTCCGGTCACACTACCGGACTCTTCGCTTGTCACTGCTGGTGCACCCCCCTCCCCCCCCCTTCTCACCGCCACGCATGCGCAAGAAACTTCGATAACAAACGCTCAATGATCACGAGTGCGCCCTAGTGATAGGCGGAAACACAAATGTTCAAATCTTTGTAAATCTAAGGAACTTGTCAGCAGTCCAAACTACTTACGCTAACTTAATCCTAGCTTAGTAAAAATGTTCAAATGTTTGTAAAGCTTATGGGACTTAACTACGGGGTCATCAGTCCCTAAACTTACAAACTACTTATGAACTACTTACGAACTAGGACGGCACAAATATCCATGTCCGAGGGGGGATTCGAACCCCGACCGTAGGGGCCGTGCAGACCGTGACTGAAGCGCCTCAGTCCCCTTGGCCACCGCGGCCGGCCTAGCTTAGTAATATCCGTCAAAATGACGGCTACGTTCAAATTGTCAGTGAGCTGTGAAGTTTTAAGGAACAACTGATGAACAAGTGTACACTGGTAGAGTGTTGGTTTGGAATCACACTCGCCGAATTGACGGATTGTTACGTAAGTTCAAACCCCCCTGAAAGACGGATGTTAATAGCGAGTGTTAAAACCAGATGTTAGTAATGCTAAGGACAACACAAACACTAGGGATTGCAATCCAACACTGTTTTCAATCCAGTGGGTCTTTTTTTTTTCTTTCTAGATTTCATTCAATCCAGCGGGATCCCGACAAAGTTACAATTTTTTTAATTATAATGTAATAAAACATTTATTAAAAGTCACAAAAGTTGGAGTTTTTGAGGGATTTACAGTATCACATGAGTTTAAGTTAATTAATTGTCTCGATTTTCTTATTAAAATGAACAGTAACAAAAGTTACAATTTTATAAATATAAAATAAGAAGTCATTTCTCGTTTTGGAAATATGACATTAAAGAACGAATAATATCAATAGTTTTATTGCCGCAAAAGGTTATTTCCAACTTGGGTTGATAGTTAATAAATAATTATGCAACAAAGTCAAATACTTCGTCTTCACTTCGTCAGTGTAATGGTCATCTGTTTTTGTAATCCATCTTTTAAAGTTATTTTCCAAAGACTGTTGACTATTATGTGCACATGTATCAAGTCCAAGTTGTACATTTTCATCATCATCTTTAATGACTCATTCTGCACAAAAAATGTTTTTTTCTTTTCTTTTTGGATGCTGACTTCACTACGCCTTTCGCTAACTCGTGCTCGTAGTGCCTCGGATAGCTCATTGCTTAAACTGTGTCTTGCTTCTATAAAATAAATCGAAATGTTTGCAGCTGTTAGGGTAGACTCTCTTCTGCACAGTGTTCGACACCGAATTTAAAGGGCTGTAAGCTGACACAGTTTTGATTTTGTACCATTCTTCGTCTGTAAATGATATGTCGATGACAGCCTTCTCAATGCAAACCTTGAGACTGTAAAACCTGTACCACGTCTCAACTGCCATCATTCAGTTTACACATTAAATGTGTGTGCGTGCAATTCCAAATGAGACAAAGGAGTGAACGGCAAAGCGCTACGAAGTGAATTTAAGGCGCCAAATTTGAAAGTATGCTTTTGTGGGATCCCGCAGTTCCTAAAATTGCTGGATCGTGCTGGATGCGGGATCCCAGTTTGCTGGATTGCAATCCCTAACGAACAACCATGCCAAAGGGAGCACTCGAACCCCCGACGGCAAACGGCCGCACGCACAGCAGCTGGGCGCCTTAGTGCACACGGCTATTCTGCCGCGCAACGAAATCGAGATTGATGCTACGAACCATAAAATTTACTTCCGCCAAGAGCAATAACAAAAAACGTTGTCAAACAGAGCTTCCCGACAAGAAGACAGCGATCCACGACAGAGAAAAGCGACAGGAGTGAGAAGATAATGACCAGCAGAGATGAAACGACAATGACCGAAATTTGCGACTGGATAGGGCATTTCCTGTCAGAGAGGACACAGTTCGTAGTAATCGATGGTAAGGCATCGACTAAAACAGAGGTGATATCGGGCGTTCCACAGGGTAGCGTTATTGGTCCTCTGCTGTTCCTTATTTACATAAACGATTTAGGGGAAAATCTAAGTAGCTCTTAAAATGTTCAAATGTTTGTATAGTCTATGGGACTTAACTACGGGGTCATCAGTCCTTAAACTTACAAACTACTTATGAACTACTTACGAACTAGGACGGCACAAATATCCATGCCCGAGGGGGGATTCGAATCCCCGACGGTAGTGGCCGTGCAGACCGTGACTGGAGCGCCTCAGTACTCTCGGCCACCGGGGCCGGCAAGTAGCTCTCTTGGGTTGTTTGCAGCTGACGCCGTCATTTACCGTCTAGTAAAATCATCTGAAGATCAAAACCAAGCGCATAACAATTTGAATATCAGTATGGTGTAGAAATTGGCAGTTGACTCTAAATAATGAAGAGTCTGAAGTCGTCCACGTGAGTACGAAAAGAAATCCGTTAAACTTTGTTTACATGATAAATCAATGAAAAGTGAAGGCCGTAAACTCCACAAAATACCTAGGAATTACAATTACTTCTGACTTAAATTGGAAAGAACATGTAGATAATGACGCGGGAAAGGCGAACCAGAGACCTGCGTTTTACTGGCAGAACCCTTAAATCATGCAACAGAACTACAAAAGAAATTGCATCCACTACGCTTGTCCGTCCTTTTATGGAGTATTGCTGCCCAGTGTGGGATCTGTATCAGGTGAGTTTGACGGAGGACATCGAAAGAGACCAAAGAAGGGCATCTCGTTTCGTTTTGTCACCATACATGGGAGACAGCGTTACGGAAATTATCGCTGCGGCGTGGGCTACTTATGAAATGTTCAAATGTCTGTAAATCTACCAGACCAAACTGCGTGGTCATCAGTCCGTAGCTTACAAATTACTTATACCTAGGTAAACTAACCTAATGACAAACACACACACCCATGCCCCAGGGAGGACTCGTACTTCCACGGAGAGCAATCGCACGCTCCGCAGCGAGACGCTTTAGACCGGTCGGCTACTCCACCGCGGCTACTCCCATTTAACGTAGGTAGAAATTATGATCAGAATAAAATACGAGAAATCAGAGACCGAACGGAGAGATTCAGGTGTTCATTCTTTTCGCGCGCTATTCGAGAATGGAATGGGAGATAAAATAGTATAACGGTGGTCCGATGAACCCTCTGACAGGCACTTAAATGTGATTTGCAGAGTATCCCATGTAGATGTAGATACAGGAAGAAATTTGGACCCCACCCCCCCCCAAAAAAAAAAAAAATAAATAAATAAATAAATAAATAAAATAAGGCGGTCTGGAGCGTTTGCAAAGGGGCAACAACGAGAAGACAGACTGATGAAACTCTAAGCAAGATCGCCACGGTTCAGCGACTTTAAACCTCGTTTAGAGGAGGAGGCTAGCTTTAAAGGCACAAAATTGCAGTGGTCCATCCGCGACTTGACCCCGCGAATTCCGGGTTTCCTCGCCTGCTAAACGATCAGGCCCGACCCTGCGGCGGCATTTCAAGCCGGTCGTTGACTCTGCGGTAGACTGACCGCAGGTAACCGTGGGACTGGTCGGTACCGTGCAGACTCCATCAGGCGAGAAGCGCGTGGCAGGCCGGGGGCAAGGTGAGGACGCGCTACACCGCGGCTGGGAACGCTGCGTGGGCGGCGCAAAGGTTGCCGCCGCGCCGCGACCCGGAACACCCGGCCAGTCATCCAGCCAGTCATCCGGCCAGAGCTCCGCCCCGCGTTCCGCAGCAGGCCTGGATGGGCCGCTGTCGACCGCGCCTGCTGACGTGTCTCGTGTGCCGTACCTGCGCCTCGTCTGTGGTTTCTCAACACTGATGTCTAAATTTAAAGCATTTTGGACTTGAACAGCAACCTGGTTGTAATATTAAAGTGACTTCGTTGAACTGTTAAAAATACGCTAGTAAAAACTACTAGGGGATCAGGTGGGATATCATACCCAATATTCATATGGTAACGTATTTTACTCAGACATCTTCTAATATATAAAGCAGAGTGTCCCTAGATCTGTACGTGTTGCATACAAATCTACAGTTTTGATCCAATGTTTATGAAATTTTCTACACGTAAGCTTCAATTCATGACGACGGTCGCCGTAAGTGTAAGAATCTCATACGATATATAGTTAACGAGATATGACGTCATAAACAATGAGATGTGCGAAAAACTGCTGCATTTTGCGATAATGCTGCCCATTTTCTCCTAAACCATTGGACCGATTTCAACCAAATTTGGTACACACATTCCTTACCGTGAGGTAACCATTGCTGCATTGTTCAGAATCACATACGGCTCATAGTTCAAAAGATACTACGTCATAATCAGTAGAAATAGCAAAAAATGCCATATAATGCGGCAAGACTTTCGAAATACACTGTATGAGAATGACAGTACTTACCGACTTGCAATAAAGTTTAAACGTAATTTCAAACCTTTATTAAACTTTTTCTCGCTGGCAATCATAGTAAAATGATGAAAGGAGAAAAGTTTCTCACTTACTACTTTTCCGTTGTTTATGCAGTAAAACTTCGACATTCGGTATGACATTACAATTTATAATTTGTACATTACAGATTGCAGCCGCAGAAAATTTTACACACATTATACACAGATATGGTTGAATGTACCTTCCAAATTGTATCACAATACGTCACGTAGTTAATGAGATATGAGCACATAAACAGTAACGTTCCGCTGTTCATGTACTAAAACTGCGGCATTCGGTATGATGTTACAATTTATAATTTCTACACTACAAATTATAGCAGCAGGAAATTTTACAGACAGTATACACGCATATTGTTTAGTGTACCTTCTATATTTTATCACAGTACGAAACGTAGTTCATGAGATATGAGCATGTAAACAGTAACGTTCATGGAAAACCGCCCCATCACGCAGTAAGTTTTAATCTATTACTTCTTTACTACTAATTGTATTCCCAAGAGCTTTTACATACAGCCCTTATACAAATGAATATCTACCTGAAAAATGGCAGGAATAAATAAATAAATACCCGGGCAACGTCGTGTTTTCAGCTAGTTGGTTATAACTGTAATTTCTCAATTTTAAAAAGGGCTGTTGAAACAGCAGCTTTTGGTGAAAGATTAACATTCAAAAATACAGCTCATCGGTTGCAAAATTACAGGTTGATAACTTAACCATGGTTTCGGCTTCAGCTGAGAAAGCCTTCATCAGAAGTATAAAAATAGAAAGTACATCGTAAAGATGGTGCAGGATCAGCAATGGTAATATTTAGAATACGATTTATTTTTCCGTCACAGTTGCAATATCTTGGAGTTAGTGACTAGTTTCGGATTGAATGGTCCATTTTCAAACTGTTGGCCTACAAAAAGAGAGTTACAAGCATTAAGTACACTGTCCATATTAAAAATCATAAAACCAGCACTTGGTATTGATGCTAGAAAAGTCGCATTTTCCAACCGTAATAAAACAATGCATGAAGCAAATGGCTGATAAAATCTTGTACATTATCTAATGTCACTAATTACATAAAAATTTAATATCGGTTAAAACAGGTGATGCATCCACAGGCCTCCAACGTGTACTGTGCATGTCAACGTCGTTTAGGTGATGCCTGATGGCTCCGTTAGAGGCCGCCACCTGTAGTATGCCTTACAATAGTGTCGGCACCATTATAGACGATTAAAAATAACATTACGGTATTGATCAGGAAAACGACCAGCGTCATAATTTAGGTATTAACAGGAAAAAGTAAAATATTTTCCTTTTTCCTTTTAATACTCTCTGTTTGTAGGCCAACGGTTTGAAAATGAGCGATCAAGTCCGAAACTAGTCACTAACTCCAAAATATTGCCACTGTGACGGAAAAATAAACTGTTTTCAGAGGTAAAAATATTTAGTTACATGAAATGGACAATTATTCTTGTGCAACAGAGGTCACATTCGAGTTACAAATGTAAAATTACATTTCTAACTTGAACGTGACCTCCGTTGCTCAAGAATAATTATGCAATTAAGGCTTTCATGACCGGATGTCATAGTTGCTGGTAGAACTTCCGGGTTATTATAAGGTCGTGGTCCATAAGACTTTTCAGTTTCACCTAACGTTTCGTCCAGACCTTGCCAACTCAATGCAAGTAAGAAGACCTCTGAGGATGTCCAGCGCAGCTCTGGACGAAACGTTAGGTGAAACTGAAAAGTTTTGTGGACCACGGCCTTATAACCCGGAAGTTCTATCAAGAATAATTGACCATTTCATGTAAATAAATATTTTTACTTCTGATGAAGGCTTTCTTAGTTGAAGCCGAAACCATGGTTAAGTAATCAACGTGTAAATTTGCAACCGATGAACTGTATTTTTGAATGTTAATTGTAATTTATATTAACAGTACGATATTTCACTATTCGAACTCTCTACTTGAGCTTTACTTAGACCGAGGCACAACGGGGCTATACCATAGTAGTGACAAACTCATTCTCGTTGCCCTCTGATACGGTGTATGTGATCACATCGGACGGACGGTAGAGTACCACACATGCGTAAGTTTCAAAATGCGAGGTTATGAATCAGCTCTTGAGGCATAATTCGGCAGTCTTCAATTCAAATTCACTTCAAATTTTAGTAAACCTGTGGGACTTAATTACTACGGTTATTAGTTCCTATGCTTACAAACTACTTAAACTAACTCAAATTAACCTAAGGACAATTCACACCCATGCTAGAGGCGGGACTCGAAACACAGACGCAGAGCAACCGTCGCAGGTCATTCTTCCACGAGTGCACTATCCATCCTGCAATCGATGTAGTAGTCCGGCTGCAATGCATCTGCCAAGAGTATCCCAGACCCGCTCAATAGGGTTTAAGACCGGCGAACAAGCTGGCCACTCCATTCGTTCAATATCCTCACCATCAACGGGCGTTATCACCCAGTCTCCTGCGGCACCAACGTAGGCACATGAGGAAACGACTATTGTCCGGCTGAACACAAAATATTATCTCTGAACAGAACCCGGCGCCATGTGGGCTACTCGGTGTTGGAGCCTTCTAGTGCGTGACGCACTAGAGGGCTCCAAGTTTCCTGCCAGCTTCACATCAATGGAGCTAAATTTCCTGAAGATGGCCTAAAAGAAGACCGAAACTAGTCGAAAAAAATTTATGTACTCTAGAGTGTTGTTTATATATAAATTTAAATAAGGGTGCTGTTGCCCAATTAGTGAAACAAAATGTTTCCAAAAATATGTGATAAATATTTAATTTTACTTATTTCTATTTCACATTAGTGGTGCAAAGTATTTACACGGGTCACCTACTTTCTTTCTATTTTTAATCGTTATACCTCTTTTATTATTAGTCTGGCACGATAAAAAAAAAAGAGCAAATTGGGAGCCTAATGTTGGGTAGTCGGGACTGCGTAGTATGCAACTGAAAAGCGGAAAAATTGAGTTACCTAGTTTTTATATGCATGTGGCGTCTGTTCCGAAAGAGAAGACGTCTTTTCTGATTCTGCAGTTGTTGTTGTTGTTATGGTCTTCAGTCCGGAGATTGGTTTGATGTAGCTCTCCACCCTACTCTATCCTGAGCAAGCATTTTTATCTCCTCATAAGAACGGCAACCCACATCCACTTGAATCTGCTTACTATACGCGTCTCTTGGTCTCCCTCTTCGATTTTTACCCCACACACTTCCCTCCAATGCTAAATTTACGATTCCCCGATGTCTAAGAACGTGTCCTACCAAGCGATCTCTTCTTTTAGTCAGGGTGTGCAAAAAAATCCTTTTCTCACCAATTCTGTTCAGTACCTCTTCATTAGTTATGCGATCTATCCACCTAATCTTCAGCATTCTTCTGTAGCACCACATTTCAAAAGCCTCTATTCTCATCCTGTCCGCCCTGCTTATCGTCCATGTTTCACTCCCGTACAAGGCAACACTCCACACAAATGCCTTCAGAAAAGACTTGCTTACCCTTAAATTAATATTCGATGTTAGCAAATTTCTCTTTTTCAAAATTGCTTTTCTTCCCATTGCCATTGTGCATTTTATATCCGTTGTACTACGACCATCGCATGTTATTTTACTACCCAAGTAACAAAACTCATCTACCACCTTCATTGTTTCGTTACCTAATCTAATTCCTTCAGCATCGCGTGATTTTCTAAGACTGCATTCCATTATATTTTGTTTTGCTCTTGTTGATGTTCATTTTATACGCTCTCTTAAACACACTGTCCATTCCATTCAACTGCTCTTCCAGGTCCTTTGCTGTCTCCGACAGAATTACAATGTTAGCAGCATAACGCAATGTTTTTATTTCTTCCCTCTGAACTTTAATCCTCTTTCCAAATTTTTTCCTTGCTTTCCTTCACCGCCTGCTCGATGTACAAATTGAATAACATCGGAGAAAGCCTACAACCCTGTCTTACTCCCTTCCCAACTGATGCATCCCTTTCATGTCCTTCGAGTCTAATAACTGCAGTCTTGCTTTTGTACAAGTTGTAAATAACTCTCCTTTCCCTATATTTTACCCCTGCTGGCTTCAGTATTTGGAAGAATGTATTCCAGTCAACTTTGCCAAATGCTTTCTCCAAATCTACAAAAGCTAAAAATGTAGGTTTGCCTTTCCTTAATCTATCTTCTAAGATAAGACGTAAAGTGAGTATTGCCTCCCGGGTTCCTACGTTCCTTCTGAATCCAAACTGATCTTCCCCGAGGTCAGCTTCTACCAGCTTTTCCATTCTCCTGTAGATAATTCGTGTTAAAATTTTGCAAACATGACTTATCAAACCGATGGTTCTGTAATTTTCACACCTGCCTGCGCCTGATTTCTTTGGAATGGGGATTATTACATTTTTCTTAAAGTCTGAGGGTATTTCACTTGTCTCATACATCCTACACACCAGTTCAAATAGTCTTCTCATGGCTGGCTCTCCCAGAGACTTTAGTAGCTCTGAGGGTATGTCATCTACTCCTGGGGCCTTCTTCCGACCTAGATCTTTCAAGGCTCTGTCAAATTCATCTCTCGTTATAGTATCTCCTATTTCATCTTGATCTACTTCCTCTTCCCTTCCTAAAACATCATCTCTAAGTTCATTTCCTTTGTAGAGCTGTTCTATGTACTCTTTCCACCTTTCAGCTTTCTCTTCTTTGCTGAGAACTGGTTTCCCATCTGAGTTCTTGATATTCGTAGAGTTGCTTTTCTTGTCCCCAAATGTCTCTTTTATTTTCCTGTAGGCGGTATCTACTTTTCCCCTTCTTATACATTCTTCTACAGATTTGCATTTGCCTTCTAGCCTCTCCTGCTTAGCCATTGATTCCTGTCAATATCATTTTTTAGTTATGGTCAGAGTCTATATCTGCCACTGGGTATGTCTTGCAGTTTATAACCTGGTTCCGGAATCTATTACTTACCATTATAAAATCTATCTGATATCTTCCGGTGTCTCCTGGCCTCTTCCACGTATACAACCTTCTTTTGTGATTCTTAAACCACGCGTTTGTTACGATTAAATCATGTTCCGCGCAAAATTCTACCAGGCGACTTCCTCTTTCATTCCTCTTGCCCAGTCCATATTCACCTACTATTTTTCCTTCTCTTCCTTTTCCTACTACCGAATTCCAGTCTCTCATCACAATTAAGTTTTCCTCTCCCTTAACTGTCTGAAAAATTTCCTTTAGCTCCTCATATATTTCTTTGATCTCCTCATCATCGGCAGAGCTAGTTGGCATATAAACCTGTACTACTGTTGTCGGTGTTGGCTTCGTATCTATCTTGACAATGATAATGCGATCACTGTGCTGCTCATAGTAGTTTACCCGCATTCCTATTTTCTTATTCATTATCGGACCTACTCCTGTGATACCCCCAACTGATTTTGTATTTATAATCCTGTACTCACCTGACCAGAAATCCTGTTCATCCTGCCACCGAACTTCACTAATCCCCACTAGATCTAACTTCAACCTATCCATTTCTCTTTTTAAATTTTCTAATTTTCCTACCCGATTAAGGGATCTAACAATCCACCTTCCGATCCGTAGAATGCCAGTATTGTCTTTCCTGATGACAACATCCTCCTGAGTAGTCCCCGCCCGGAGATCCGAATGGGGGACTATTTTACCTCCGAAACATTTTACCCGAGAGGTTGCCATCATCATATTTCCATACAGTAAACAAAAAGTTCAAATGTTTGTAAATCTTATGGGACTTAACTACGGGGTCATCAGTCCCTAAACTTACAAACTACTTATGAACTACTTATGAACTAGGACGGCACAAATATCCATGCCCGAGGGGGGATTCGAACCCCCGACCGTAGTGGCCGTGCAGACCGTGACTGAAGCGCCTCAGTCCCCTCGGCCACCGTGGCCGGCTCCATATAGTAGAGCTGCATGTCCTCGGGAAAAGTAACGGCTGTAGTTTCCCCTTGCTTACAGCCGTTCGCAGTAGCTATGTAGCAAAACCACATTAGCTGATGTTACAAGGCCAGCTCAGTCAATCATCCAGACTGTTGCCCCTATAACTACTGAAAAGGCTGCTGCCCCTCTTCATGAACCACACGTTTGTCTGGCCTCTCCACAGACACCCCTCCGCTGTGGTTGCACCTACGGCACGGCTATCAGCATCGTTGAGGCACGCGAGCCACCCCACCTCGGCAATGTCTGTGGTTCATGGGGGTAGCTGCAGTTGTTATTGTTTAATATTCACACCAAGCTAAGTGGCGCAGTGATAAGACACTTGACTCGCATTCGGAAGGACGGTGGTTCAAATCCACCTCCGGCCATTCTGATTTAGGTTTTCCGTGATTTCCCTAAATCACTCCAGGGAAATGCCGGGATGGCTCCTTTCAAAAGGGCACGGCCGATTTCCTTCCCCATCATTACCCAAAACTCCGAGCTTTAGCTCCGTCTCTAATGACCAAGCTGTCGATTGAACCTTAAACCGTAAGCTTCCTTCGCAGGCAAATGCCGGGAAGGCTCCTTTCAAAAGGGCACGGCCGATTTCCTTCCACATCATTACCCAAAACTCCGAGCGTTAGCTCCGTCTCTAATGACAAAGCTGTCGATGGGACGTTAAACCCTAAGCTTCCTTCCTCCTTCATATTCACAGAATATATGACATCAATTGCGAATGGGCAAAGCCGAAAATGTGTACCCAGCCGGGATTAAAACACGGGTCTCCTGCATTGTAGGCAGTTGCGCTGACCCCTACATCACTGGGGGTGAAGCTGGCAATCTGATGGGAGGCATACTTAGGTATGCCTCCCATCAGATTCCCGGATTAGGTAGTCCTTGTAGGTGCGGTGATCACTGGGTCGCCAGTGGTGTAAGGGTCAGCGCAACTGCCTAGAAAGCAGGAGACCCGGGTTCGAATTCCGGCTGGGTACACATTTCCGGCTTTACCCATTCGCACTTGATGTCATATATTCTGTGAATATGTACCTAGTTTTTGTTCTAAGGTGACGATATCTGCTACAGTTTAACCCTGTGAGTCACACCACCAGGTTCCTACGTCTGAGCCACACCATAGGCCTCAGAGGCCCACACGATACACAATAATGGAAAACTCTTTAAGAAATTGAATGTCATGATAAGGATGAGGGTATAATACATTAAATAACCTTGAATAACATAAAAGAAATATATATTTCCTCAAAACACCACAAAACAGAATAACCAAAGACTCATAAATTAAACAATAATAGTTTAAACTTCATATAACGCAAAAAATCAATTATATTCGAAAACCATGTTCAATTAATAATGTTTAGACTGCAATCGGTATCACAAAATTCAACAGAAGTTTCTCATTTTTTACCGGTACAATCTGAACAATTTTTTTTTTTTTTTTTTTTTTTTTTTTTTTTTTTTTTTGTGGTGCTGACCACACACAGGAATTTACAGAAATCACACTGCATTTTTGATTTCGTTTGTTTTTTGTAGTCACAAATTTTACAGAAGTTCTTTTGGGAATAGCTCCTTGCTCAATTTCTTTACGTTATGCCTCTGCAGGTGGAGTCATGTTTAGGCATATATACTATCCCGTAGGTCACGGGGAGTTGGTGTGTCAAGCGTAGACTTCATCCAAGGTTCTGTAAGGTGTTCAGAAAGCAGCAGAAACTCAAATCGGGACAATGGTTTTGTTTGTCCGTTGTGTCTCCGTTTCCCTTGGCTTTTGTAAAGTTATGGAGGTCTCAGACACCTAGTTGTTTACCAGAACGGGCAGACAGGGGCGGAAGTGTTGTGCACTGTACACTGGCTCAGAGACAACTAACTAGAGGAGGCATACATGCGAGTAACGGCCCGTCCAGCTGTGTTGTAGCGTGATTAGACAGGTCTGAGTGAGCATCTGGGCCTCAGAGGCCTGTGGTGTAGTCGGCTGGGTTCAAGTAAAAAAAAAAAAAAAAAAAAAAAAAAATAGTTCCCCATTCTTGTATTAGGTTGACTTTTGTGACGCATGAGGTCGCCCACGAACTGCACCCATGTCTGGGATGACGGGAAATCCAACGTCCCCACGCCCAGTGTTCGCCCACGGAGCGGGTGGTCACAGACGCATTGAGTCACCGCGAAGCGACGGGACACGCCGGCAGCCATTTCGCGCAGAGTGTCTCGCAGGCGGGCACTCTAGCCGAGCGTCGAGTGACGGCCCTCGGGCTGTGCGTCTCTCAGGTCTGGCCGCGCTCGCTCTCTGATGCATCGGTGGCGTCAGCCCTCCTACACAGCCCGGCTGCCCTCTTGTCGCTACAGCCCGCGGGAGTGACTGAGTGGGCGGAAATGACTTCCAGGCGTGACCAGGCTGCAACTGTTGTGACAGAACCGTTAGCTTTACGTCAGACAGGGCGCTCCTGCGCAAATACAGCCACTGCTAGACTTCACTGCGCGGTTGCTCACCCGCTTTGAGTAAAATACCGTAACTGGAAGAAATGAATTGACAACCTTACAGGGAAAAAACACTGGATTTGGATTTCGAGTCCAACGAACTGTTTCCGCAAGGCGTTTGATACAGTTCCCCACAGACGATTAATGAACAAATAAGAGCATATGGTCTATCAGACCAATTGTGTTATTGTATAACATAATGCAGCATGTCATTCTCAAAGAAGTCTTCCGAAGTAAGAGTGATGTCAGGTGTGCCGCAGGGGAGTGTCGTGGGTCCGTTGCTGTTCACGATGTATATAAATGACTTTGCGGATAACATCGTGTAAGGGATTAATGTCTTTGCTACCATGTCTTTGAAGTGGGCCATGGTATTTGTAATATCGCTGACTTGTAGTGCCAGCAGTGTAAGTGGTGTTTATTGTAGAAGTAGTAGCAGTTGAGTTGCTGACCGGTGCAGTTGCATAATAAGACTGAGGTTTCGTTTTGGTATTGTTAGGCTGGTCTTTAGAAAATAGTGGCACACAGTGTTGAAGTTTTATATGTTAATTTATGTGTTGTGCGTGTGAGGCTAATTTAAATATAATAAATGTCAATATTACCAGTGAAACTTGCATTATCCATTCAAGTCACCTAATCATTGTTGCGGTTAAAGTGTAGGCTCAAAACTAAGAAGAGGAAAACTTTATTCAAATTAAATATTAAACATTAAATGCATCTCTTCTCCACCAATTTTTTGAGTAGGACAGTTAAGCCCCAGGTAACAGCAACCTGACGGGAGGAGGAGGGGTTGCCAACGGAAGCCAACTAAGGTTTTTTGCAGATGACGCTGTAGTATATACAGAGGTTGTAACAATGGAAAATTGTTATGAATTGCAGGAGGATCTGTCTCGAATTGACGCATGGTGCAGGGAATGTCAACTGAATCTCAATGTAGACAAGTGTAATGTGCTGCGAATACATAGAAAGAAAGATCCTGTATCATTTAGCTACACTATAGCGGGTCAGCAACTGGAAGCAGTTACTTCCATAAATTATCTGGGAGAAGGGATTAGGAGTGATTTAAAATGGAACGACCATATAAAATCAGTCTTCGGTAAAGCAGATGCCAGACTTAGATTCATTGGAAGAGTCCTAAGGAAATGCAGTCATAAAACAAAGGAAGTAGGTTACAGTACACTTGTTCGCCCACTAATTGAATACTGCTTACCGGTGTGTGATGCGTACCGCCGGCCGCAGTGGCCGAGGAGATTGAGGCGCGCCAGTCACGGTCTGCACGGCCACTACGGTTGGGGGTTCGAATGCCCCCCTCGGGCATGGATATTTGTGCCGTCCTTAGCTAGTTCATAAGTAGTTTGTAAGTTTAGGGACTGATGACCCCGTAGTTATGCCCCATAAGCTATACAAACATTTGAACATTTTGATTTGGATCCGTACCAGGTGGTGTTGGTAGAGGAAGTAGAAAAGCTCCAACAGAGAGCAGCGCGCTTCGTTACAGGATCATTTGGTAATCGTGAAAGCATTACGGAGACGATCGTTAAACTCCAGCGGAAGACTGCAGGAGAGCCGCTCTGTCGCTCGGTACGGGCTTTTGTCGAATTTTCGAGAACATACCTTTACCGAGAAGTCTAGCAATATATTGCTCCCTCCTATGTATATCTCGCGTAGAGATCGTGAAGATAATATGAGAGAGATTAGAGCTCACACAAAGGCATACCGACAATCCTTCTTTCCGCGAACAATACGGCAATGGTATAGGAGGGAGAGCCGATAGTGGTACTCAAGGTACCCCCGTCACACACCTATCAGTTGGCTTGCGAAGTATGGTTCTAGATGTAGATGTACGTCCTGCCAAACCTTTAATTCAGACACGGTCTAACACAGTGGTGGCCACAACGCAGCTCGCGAGTTCCATGCGGCTCTTGCTTCAATGCAGTGCGGCTCGTGTTTTAAGAAGTAAAAAAAAAAAAAAAAAAAAAAAAAAATTACTCACATAGTACAAATGAAACTGCCTTGCTCACACCTACAACTGTGGAACTTTCTCATCGATTTGTCCGTGCACTACCGTGCCAGCATTGTAGCAGCACTGAGGGAGCACAGTCATTATTGTGATATCTCTTAAGTTGGTTTGTTTGTGAATATCGTAATGATCATCGGAGGAAGGAAGGCCTGCACATACACCACGTAAAAATGCCCTTAATGTTGTTTGCAACGAAACTGAAAGCGTTTGACATGTTTAATGAAGGTCATGACTACGGCAGTCGCGTTAGATTTATCGTAAGAAAATGAAACAGTAAGAAATACAGTGAAATACAAGAAAGTAAGACAACAGAAAACAACCACTACATTTACATGTGATGTATCTACTGGAAAACACCTGTTGGTAGCGGGCGGCACTTTAAATTTCAGTCGCTGCGGCCCATATTGGTGTGTATCAGATGACTTGCAGTAGGTGCAAGAGCTCCTAGACCTTGTTACCTTGGAGGATACTACTCGACGTTTTGACGTCCCTGGAGAGTGTTTTAGTGAAATACTGAGAGCCTACTGGGAAGACTGTCAGTATTGCTACTGATGGTGCACCATCTGTGAAAGGCAAAAACCAAGGCCTCGTAGGGCTTTTAAAGGCTGACACTTCTCAGCCTGAAATGTTCTTTGTATTATTCACAGACAACATTTAGCATCTGAATATCCACAGGTGCTACTAAAAAACTGTGAGTTTCATTCGCTCAAATCCTTCATAGAGAGAAATCAGCAATGACGATCTTCCTGGCAATGTGACTTGGTGTTGCTTAGTGAGATGGTGCTTAGTTCTACACACATTTTTTTTTCCATTTACTAGATGCAATGAAGCAATTTCTGCAGGAAAAAGGAAACTCTTTTGCAAGTTATTTTTTAAGTCTGGAAATTATACAATGGCGCTAAGTGAAAATGTGAGCCTGGACGGGATTCCAACCCTTGTCTGCCGCTTCGGGCCAGCAGTCGCATTCACCACTTGGTTATTCAAAAATGTTCAAATGTTTGTTAAGCTTATGGGACTTAACTACGGGGTCATCAGTCCCTAAACTTACAAACTACTTATGAACTACTTACGAACTAGGACGGCACAAATATCCATGCCCGAGGGGGGATTCGAACCCCCGACCGTAGTGGCCGTGCTGACCGTGACTGGAGCGCCTCAGTCACCTCGGCCGGCCACTTAGTTATTCGCGCTCGCCTCTGCCACAAGTCGCACCTATGGCTGTAGATCCCACATGGTCCATGCCCTCTCACACTCGCCATTACGAATTCCCGTGCGACGTTGAACATATGCCCACATCTGCGGTGAAGTATATGTACCAAATGCCGTCTTCGTGTGTAAATAATATTATAGATTTGTGTGGTGTATGTTATTTAGGCTATTTCCTTTCATTAGTTTGTGGGAGGTGTCTGTGAGAATTACTTTCGTTAAGGATTGAAATTATGAGTGAAATATACTGGAAGTCGCAAAGATCATTTTCGAGTAATGCATGCACAAAAGCCGCGGCGGAATGGACGAGAGAATTGAGGCGCCATGCTCCGATGTGCTAAGCCGTTCCCCGTCGGGGGTTCGAATACCCCCGCCCCCCCCTCTTCGGCCAAGGATGTTTGTGCTGTCTTTAGTATAAGTTAGATTATAAGTATTTCGTAAGGTTAAGAACTGATGACCCCGCAGTTAAGTCCCATAAGCTTAACAAACATTTGATGCACAAAATTGGAAAATTTGAATGCCGACAGCTTCAAGACAAATACAGTTTCTAATTGTGGTACTTGTCTTCTTGTGTTATAACGCGAGAGACTGAAAATGAATATATCTCTAACAAAATATTCTGGACGCCGAAAATACGACTTTATATTGTATATTCGAAACAGGTATGTAAATTTGCTGCTCCCAGATGAAGTCATGTGGCCATCCCTGGCTCTTAACACATACAGTCGCGACACTCAATGCTGTGAAAGTTGTTACCAACTGACAGTGGCAACGACACTAGCGCTCCTAGTGGTGGGCAAGAGTAATGTTTGTTTATAATTACTTTTCTATATAATCAACCAAACAATATCTGCAATGCATGCGTTCCTAGCATTAGTAAAATATCGAGAGACGTAAATAATCCTGAAATATATGTAAAAGCAGCCGAATTTCTCTGATTCAGTTGCGTAAACAACAACTCATTCATGAGGAAACACTTACGAGTATGTCGTGTCTGATAAGGAAATCTTATGTTTGTGTCTTTCAGTAATGCGTTAATTTGGTTCGAAATATTGCCCAGAAATGTGGATTTTTACGTATTTAGTGTTTCCCTTATTAGTGTTATTTCTTTTCGTATATGAGTTTTTTGTTGGTGTGGTACTATTATTATGTATTTGAGTGACACTTTGACATGTGTGATCTTTGTATCATAAATTTATTAATCTTTGCTACTGAAATTTCGTTCGTGTGTAATCTATGATGGTCTAAATTTTTTTACACATTTTCTTGGTGTACGATATCAATAAAATTTTCTATGTAGTTTCCTGTAACAAAGTGTTTGAAGTCACACTGGTACGTTCTGTTGCTGTGTGTTTCCATTCCATGATTAATGTGACTTGAAGATAAGTAATAAAGTGAGCTATAACATGGAAATTAAGCGTTTCCGGGCACATGTCCACATAACATTTTTTGTTTCTTTGTGTGTGAGGAATGTTTCCTGAAAGTTTGCAAACTTTGAGCCAAATTACAGCGGGTGCAACCAATAAAGCACTGTAGAAGTTCACTAGCTAAAATCTCACTGTGAGAACGGGGTTCGTCTTCGCGGTTTATCGTCATTTCTGATCGCAGCAGTAGGAAGACGAAGCGGTCGCGAGTGGTGCAGGTGTAGGGCCGGCGAGAGGTGTGGCGGCGCACCTGTTAGCGCCGAGCGGTCACCACTTTCCAACGCGAGGAAAGTAAACAGCGCGTACACAATGGCCAGGCGGGGGGAAGTGGGTCAAGGCCGCAGCCACTGGTAGCCGCACTTCCGGTGCCGGCCGGTTGCGCAACCTGCTGGCCGCGCCACGAAAGTCCGGACCAGTGGCTGGCTGGCGTTTCACCCGTCACCCACTCGTCGCTTCGCCTGCGACTCTCCCGCCCTCTCACTTTCCAATGCGCTACTCTGTCCCGTGGGCTATCCTGTACTTGACCCACCGCCGGCACTCGAACAGTATGAGTTAATTTTGCATGCCAGTGTGGTGGACATATTTGTACGGAAGTGAAACACAGTGCTGAACCGAATCAATGGCGGACTGAGGCTCCCGAAGGCCCAGGTCGGCGAAATAACAAAATGAGGCGCCCCTCCACTTGCACTACAACTTTAGAGATTTGGAGGCCACCAGGACGAGAATTGAATTGATTAGTAGTCTCTGTTGCAGATTACAATATTTATTTCTTTTTAACGCATTTCGCGCTTTTGGCGCATCATCAAAAGACGCAGAAACAGCTGGATGGCATTAGTTGGCGTAAAAGTACACGATGCTCAGCATCAGCATCAGCAGCGTTGTGTTGCATAGGTCCGCGTTCACAGAATGAATATCGATACATACATACATATCGATGTATCGATTTTGATTCACCTGTCTAAATGGAGGTATTATTGACAGAGGTACTGATGAGGATATCCTTGAGGTAGAGGTCAATGCTGAGGAAGGCAGATTGGTGGGTTGAGTATGACCAGGTGAAGTGAATGGAGGAGAAGGTGTTCAGGTTTTGAAGGAATGTGCGTAATGTGTCCTCACCTTCAGATTATTAAAATAGCATTAATCAATCTAAATCTGATGAGGGGTTTGGGATTCTGGGTAGTCAGCAAGAATTCCTTTACATGTCCCATGAACAAGTTTACAATATCTCTTACTTTGCAGGCATCACTTAGAAATTAAATCATAGTACAGCCATGGACTGGCATGTGACACCTTCCTATGCCAACTTGTTCATGGGATAAAAAAAAATCCCATGAACAAGTTGGCATAGGAAGGTGTCACATGGCAGTCCATGGCTGTACTATGATTTAATTTCTAAGTGATGCCTGCAAAGGAAGAGATATTGTGGGTGTGGGTGGAAGTGGTCCCGCCGCGGTGGAGTAGCCGAGCGGTCTAAAGCGTCTCGCTGCGGAACGCGCGGTTGATTGCCGTGGAGGTTCGAGTCCTCCCTGGGGCATGGGTGTGTGTGTTGTCCTTAGGTTAGTTTAACTAGGTTTAAGTAGTTTGTAAGCTACGGACTGATGATCACGTAGTTTGGTCCGATAGATTTACAAACATTTGAACATTTTTTTTGAAGTGGTCACTGTGATGAGAAAGAAGGTTGCGGGCTTGTAGGTAGTCAGGCATTGTAAAAGGTAGTGTTCAACAATGGAAAGACCAAGAGCATTGGGGATGTCAGTGTAGAGGAAGGTGACATCTAACCGTGATGAGCATGATAACAGGTGATAAAATAACAGTAACAGTGGAGATTTGGTGGAGAAAATTGTGGGTTGCTTTTATATAGGAGGTAGGTTGTGGGTAATAGGTTGAAGATATCGGTCCACAATCACATCAGCAGCGTTGTGTTGGATAGGTCCGCGGTCACAGATTCAATATCGAGACATACATACATACATACATATCGATGTATCGATATTCATTCTGTGAACGCGGACCTATCCAACACAACGCTGCTGATGTGATTTTAATCCAGTCCAAAATGCCGACCAACGTGTGATTTTATGCCAACTAGTGCTATCCAGCTACTTCTGAGTGTTCTGATGATGCGCCAAAAGCGCGAAACGCTTTAAAAGGAAATAAATATTATAATCTGGAACAGTGTCTACTTTTCAATTCAAATATAGAATCACTGTCAAAAAAAAAAAAAAAAAAAAAAAAAAAAAAAGCTTTTTAGATTTGGAGGCCCCAGATCGAGAGGCCATGAGCGTCCAAAGAAGAAAAAGGCCCGGTATGGTAGGCTCTTCACCCCCTTAGTCCGCCACTTTTTTTACGAGACAGGAAAAAAATCATTTCAAGGATCAACACTTATTCTCCTTTCAATTTTCATTATAATATTATTTAATAATTTTATAGGACTATTCCCATATATTTTTGCAAGAACCAGGTTCATAAGCTAACAGTCACTTTTGTATTTACGAATTCAAAATATTGAAACATTCCGACCGTTCAGGACACTGAAATAAATTCAACGGTTAGTAAATAGCAAACAATAAATCATTGTTCAAAGACATATTTTGTCTCGATATATACCAAAGATATAAGTCTGAAGGAGAGGCTTTTGAATAAAAAATTTTGTTACGGCCGGGATTCAAATCCGGGACCTAGGCAGGTGCTATACCACCTCTTTTTATTTATTTTTTTTTCCACAAGTAGATCGAATGTTTTGCGGTCGTTCGTTCATATTGAGCCCTCTGACGAGCACGCTTAGCCACAGCGCCCGGCACCACTAAGTCCCCATTCCTTAATGGACACAGACAGTCCGTGTAGTCGCTATAGCTATTAAGTCACTGTGGCTTAGTGGTATAGTGCCTGCCTAGTAAACAGGAGGTCGCAGGTTCAAATTCTGGCCGTGCCACGAATTTTAATTCAAAAGCTTATCCTTCAGATTTTTTTATATGTATCGAGACAAAATATTATCTGTGTCTGACATACTAAGATAGGATCGTTCCCATTAACTAAGGTTCATTGCTGGGGTGCTATTCCTCAATTGCAGAGCCTTGGCAACACTGATATGTATTTGTATGGTGGAACATGAAGTACAATTAAAGTTGGTATTGAGGATGGAAACATGCAGGCGCTGTTTCCATTACGTTGTAGTGGCTTAGTGGTATAAGAGGTCACCGGTTCAAATCCCGGGCATGGCACAAATTTTAATTCAGTGCTTCTCTTTGAGGTTGAAAATTAGTGCTAGATCTGGATTCGGATCTAGACTTCCCCTCTACTGGGCAGCAATCAGTCGCCTTAGCCAATTAGGCTATCTAGACACGCTTCTTTTCCAACCTAAATTATCAACTTACAGAACATTACGACTGTAGTGCCCCTTGCCCATTAGTTCCTCTTACTCGCAGCCTACAATGAATTCTCGTAAGGGATCGACCATATGAATGCTTACGCAATAATTTACAATTATTGATATGGTGTCTCTTCTTTTCGGGTGATAAGTGTTGCCGGTGCAGGATATTATGAACATATCTCTCGATTAAATTCCATAAATGCTAGGTGAAATTCATGTACCGTTCTTTCGGTGGCCAAATCATTCGCAGAAATTGCCCTGAATCTACTTCAGACCAGTCGCAAAGACTGACAGTTATCACCTGTTGCTGCACTATCATACATAAAAACTACAACGTCGTTCAGCAATATGAAGTCCACGAATGGATTCAATGGGTCATCCAGTAGGCGAATATAACCATTTGCACCATAGTACACCATGCCATGTAAAATCAGCCCAAAGTATTATAGGGCCACTGTTAACTTACATTGGTTCAACTTCCAAGCAACGCTTGAGAGGGAGAAGCGACTGAGGCAAACATTTATTACTATTATTATTTTTATAGCAAGTGCATAACTGGACATTAAAGCGTGATATCTCGATAGGGGATAATGATTGTTTGGCGAAAAATAAATAGATATTTTCACACTATCCATTTATGTACGTTCGTGTAATGTTTGAACAGATTATTTTATTTTATTTCATTTTTTTTTATTATTAAAGAACAGGAAAATGGAACCACCCGAAAAAAGATGAGACAGTCTTACCACCGCCACTTTTGCCCTAAAAAGAATAAATAAATAAAACAACAATAGCTCTTCAGGCGTTGGCTTCTGTCTATACCTATCCCAAAACAAACTAACCTAGATGGGAGAGGAGGGCGGAGAGAGGCAGGAGGGGGAAACCAGGGGTATATGAACCACAGACATTGCCGAGATGGGGTGGCTTGCGTGCCTCAACGATACAGATAGCCGTACCGTAGTTGCAACCACAGCGGAGGGGTATCTGTGGAGAGGCCAGACAAACGTGTGGTTCCTGAAGAGGGGCAGCAGCCTTTTCAGTAGTTACAGGGGCAACAGTCTGGATGATTGACTGAGCTGGTCTTGTAACATCAGCTAACATGGCGTTCCAACGTAATGTTGGTCAGAAGGAAGGTTGATGGTACATTGGGACATTCTGTTTATAGGAAGCCTACTCACATTTGTATCTGCGAGCTGATAGTTGTCATCATCCAGTTCAGCGTGAAGGAGTACTTCGTACCTTGGTTCACAGGGCACATGTTATTTCAGACCATGAAAGTTTGTCAGCTGTATTGTCCCATCTCGAGGTCACCTTTCGTCAGAATGGTTATAGTGAGAGACGGATGAAATATGAGTTGCGCTATCAGCTTACTGTGCAACGTGTGTGACGATAATATGAAGTGGCACCTAAATATATGGCTTTTTTTGCCTTACGCAGAAAGCATTTCCAACAAGATTGTCGTGTACTGCGGAAATATGATATGTATTTCGACCACTTTCTAAGATATAGGCCCTGTTGAAGTCCGTAAAGGATTATCTTGGTTTGCGTGAGACAGGTGTATATCGTATTACTTGCGTTGTTGAATGTCATATATTGGTCAGACCATCTGGACTGTGGAAGATCGGTGTTTTGAACACAAACATTACATGCGCTTACAATAGCCAAACAAATCCGCCGTTGCAGAACACTGTGTCGGCACCGGTCATCCTATGGAATACAACAACACGGAGATTCTGGCACGCACTTCCACCTATTGGGATAGTGGTATTAATGAAACTGTTGAAATTAAACTATCAAGTGACCTTATAAACAGAGATGGTGGTTTTTGTTTAAATTGTGCTTGGAATCCGGCACTGTCTCTCGTAAAAAAAACAGAGGGACAGAATTAATGTGCCGCGCGGGAGTAGCCGAGCGGTCTGGAGCGCCACGTTACGGATCCTGCGTCGGAGGTTCCAATCATCCCGCCGGCATGGATTTGTGTGTTGTCCTTAGATTATTTTAACGTAGTTTAACTAGTTTATAAGACTAGGGACTGGTGACCAACGTAGTTTGGCCCCATAGAATTACAAACATTTGGACATTTTTTTAGAATTAATGCTGCCTCACCTGTTGATTAATAGTCACTATCGATATTTTTTATGTTTGGTCATATGGATATGTTGACTCTGCAGTGACTTGTACTGTGTGTGTTATCTTTCTCGTTTACCCTCACCGAGGTATTAAATACGCTTGCACATTGCTTCTTTGAGTGCAGTTGTGCCTTGAGAATGGCAAGGTGTGCTCATGTCAAAATATCGGCGGTTGTCGACGACGTCACCCAGCAACACACCCGTAAGTTGTTTGAACATTCATTACGCCGGGAAAAGCTCAGGTTTCACATTAAGTTAGTATACTGGAAATGGAAGACGAAGTGGAGGAAGATGTGATAGGAGATATGATACTGCGAGAAGAATTTGACAGAGCACTGAAAGATTTGATCCGAAACAAGGCCCCTGGAATAGATGATATTCCGTCTGAACTGTTGATATCGTTACGAGAGCCAGTCATGCAAGATGTATGAGATAGGGGAAATACCCTCCGACTTCAAGAAGAATATTGTAATTCCAAATCCGAAGAAAGCAAGTACAGAAAATCGTGAAAATTACTGAACTATCAGCTTAATAAGTCATGGTTGCAAAATACTAACACGAATTATTTACAGACGAATGGAAAAACTTGTGGAATCGGACCTTAGGGAAAATCAGTTTGGATTTAGGAGAATTGTAGGAACACGGGAGGCAATACATTACGACTTATCTTAGAAGACTAAGGAAAGGCAAACCTAAGTTTTTAGCATTTGTAGATTTGGAGAAAGCCTTGACAATGTCGCCTAAAATACACTCTTTCAAATTCTGAAGGTATCAGAGGTAAAATATAGGCAGCGAAATGTTCAACCCATACAAAAACCAGACAGCAGTGATTAGACTTGAAGGGCATGAAAGGGACGTAGAGGGTAGGAAAGGAGTAACAAAAGTTTGTAGTCTCTCCCAATGTTATTGAACCTGTACATTGAGCAAGCAATGAAGGAATGTAAGAAGAAGTTTGGAGAGTGAATGAAAGTTCAGGGAGAAAAAATAAAAAATTTGCTGTTTACCGATGACATAGTAATTTTGTGAGGGACTCCAGGGGATCTGGAAGAGCAATTGAATGGAATGGACAGTGTCTTGAAAGGAGGGTATAAGATGAACATTAACAAGAGTAAAATGAGGGTAATGGAATGTAGTGTCAGAAAATCAGGCAATGCTGACGGAATTAGATTAGGTAATGAGACAATAAAATTAGTAGATAAGTTTTATTATTTGGGTAGCAAAATAACTTCCGATGCCCGGAATAGACAAGATATAAAATATGGGAAGAAAAGCGTTTCTGAAGAAGCTAAACGTGTTAACATGCAGTATTAATTTAAATGTAAGTAAGTCCTTTGTATGGAGTGTAGCAGTGTATGGGAGTGAAACGTGACGATAAGGAGTTCAGACAATGATAGAAGATTTTGAAATGTTGTGCTAGAGATAAATGATGAAGATTAGATGGGTAGATCACGTAACTAATGAGGAGGTGCTTAACCGAATCGAGGAGAAATGGAGCTTTTTGGCATAACCTGACTAAGAGACATCAAGGAATCGTCAACTTAGCATTAGAAGGAAGTGTTTGGCGTAAACGTCATAGAGAGAGACCAAGGGACGAATGCAATAATCAGATTCAAAAGGATGTAGGTGGCCGAACTCTCAGATGAAGAGACTTGCACAGGGCAGGGTAGCGTGGACAGCTGCATCAGTCTGTGGACTGAGGACCACAACAACAACAGGAAGGATTATATCCAATTTTTATTATTTATTTATTATAATTTTCCCTTATTCTTCTATTTCTTGTTCTCTATGTATGCATATCCACACACGCCTTCAGTGGTGTAACACGATTTTCCAATAATCTTTGTTTATATGGACACAAGTTAATGGGCTGCAGCCTATGTCGTGCTCTTTGCAAAGTCACTCGAATCGGTGGACTAGTGCCGTAACCCGATAATACCAATCCGCCGTCCATTTACGTCCCACATCGATTCTTGTCGTTATTTCACGCAGCGTTACTTATATATATATATATATATATATATATATATATATATATATATATATATATATAAAAGTTGCTACTCTTGCTCATTAATGCATGCCGCTAGTCTCTGCGTCATCCGTGATGACAGATATTGTCTGGAATTTTATATTCTTGGCACACATAGTGTATTTGTGTATACTAGATTGAACAATGATTTCTGAAGTGAAATGACCCACGCGTCTAGCTACATCTACCAAGTCTGTTTTCTCCCGTCGTGGGGAAACCTTTTCTCACCTAAGATATCGAACTGAAGGAGAGACATTGAATTAAAATTTGTGCCGATGACGGGATTCGCATATCGGACCTCCTGCTTACTAGGCAAGGGCCTGAAGTATTCATGCACAGCGTCCTTGCCGCGGCGGAATAGACGAGCGCATTGAGACGCTATGCTCTGATTGAAGAGGCCGTTCCCCGTCGGGGATTCGAATCCCCCTTCGGACATGGATGTTTGTGCTGTCTTTAGTATTCGTTAGTTCATAAGTAGTTTGTAAGTTTAGGGACTGATGACCCCGCAGTTAAGTCCCATAAGTGTAACAAATATTTGAACACAGCGGCCTTATGGATACGGTTATTGCATGGACTTTCTTAAGGAGACCCGTAGGTGGTCAAATCGAACAAATTACGATTTTTCTATTTTGCTATCAAAAATTAATTGGAACGTTCTATTTCCTCTCACTCCTGCAGACGAAATGGGTGGAGCAACCGAATGCATCTAACAACCTCTTGTGATTTCTTGGCGAACTACTTTGCATTTCCACGTCCTGAAGTTGAATATTTTCTTATGTAGCACATACAGCGAGTGTGGAAGGGTTGACTACATTGATTTCTGTGACAAATGAAGCGCTAAGAGCGATTAACATTGTCTCTTTCTTGTCGTTTGTTTCGAACTACTTCAGTGTTGTTAGTAATAATATACTTCTTGTGTTAAGCTCAGTGATGGAAAGTCAATAGGAGGAAAGGCAGGCTTACTGATGAGGTGATTGAACCCCTACAGAGATACTATGGGCATACAATAAGGCGAAACTAGTAATGCTAGTGACACGCGTAAAGTGGTGTGGACATTGTTCCTTCACACCGCCGTTTCCCATAAATATCCTCAACTCAGCCTCAGCAGATTCCTGATGCAAATATAATGCCAAAAAGGACTATGATGAGAGGAATGATTTGCCAGCAGCTGTAATAAACGCAATAAGACCAATTTTTCAATACAGTATTGGAATTGTTACATGAATGTCTATACGGAAAATCGCAGAATCCTAATGAGAGTGGTTTAATTTGGACAGTGATTCCTAAAAGGGTGTTTTAAGCATAAAAAACTGCACTTTGGCATTTATGATGCAATAGCAACCTGCAACTATGAGAAGTATTCAAAGAATTAGGATTTCAGGCTCGGGTTAACACTGCACGAGCACTATAAGCTTCGTTTATGGTAAAGTAATCAACACTAATGAATGTATGATTAAGTGCAGTAACTTTTTGATAAATTAATGGTATTATTTTCTGTGATTTTTGGATTCGAAGATTTTACGCGCAATTTTTTCAATTTATTATTAACCATAAAACTTTTTATAATGCCTAGATTAAAACTATGTTCCATATAAACATTGCTTCCATGTAAAAGAATAGGTGCGCCAAATTTCATTTCAATCCTTCCAATAGTTTTTGATATATGTGTTCTTGAAAATAGGGAAAAACGCTTAAAAGCTAGGGTATATATAAAACTGCCCATATCCATAGTCCACCTCTTCCTCATCATCCTATGCAGCTCTTTTAGCTTCTCTGATCCTTTGCATAGCATTTTTTCTATTTTCTATACTGAAGTCTTTACCTTCGGGATTCGTTGCTGATCAATGATGAGCAGTATCTGCTCAGTGAAGACTCCACAGCCTTCTATACCACACTACTTAGACCACAAAATGGTTCCACAGCCTTTTTTACAACACTGCTGTGTTGTATATGAAAACCACAGCCTTATAAAGCTGTATTTCTATGTTCAAAGCCAAAATTGTGCAAGAAGCCCAACTACCTGAGAATGTGAAGTCTTGTTACATTCCCGTCATTAAACACAGCTGCAGCGTCCAAAGCAGAAATCTTCATTACCAAATGGGAAACATATACAGTTTTTGGACATCTGTTTCAAATAAGAGTATTGAAACTTTCATTTGGGTTCCTTGAAATTTGGTCATGGCGCATTGCACTGCTTAAGGTTTTAATATTTTTATATCATTTGTAGTTCGAATTTCAGGGAAAAAATTTAGGATAATAATCTCAACTATATTTCCTATCAAATAAGCAAATAAAAAGTGTGATTTTTCATTGTTTCTACCACCGTCTCCTCTTCTCAATAAAGTATTTGTTCAGCTGCGTTGAGGCCCACCTACTAACTGACAAAAACATAAATTAAATTTGTATCCTGCATGCTCTTCTGAATTGCACCGAAGGGACCGCATTTTTGCTTAATTCCGAAGAGGAAAACGGTGATTTTCTCCCGGACACGAAAGCTAGTTATGTAAATAAGAAGGTATCAAGAACATAACTCCTGAACAGTTTGTCCATGACGTACTGAGTCTGACTATAACTTTAACGGTAAGACACGTTTGAAAAGAGAGCCAGTGAGAACATGTGTATACTTTTGACTGTTGTTTAAAACCTCGAAAGTCAGAGAAAAATTTCGCCACTTTAAAGTTGCCCTGGTTTTCATGGTCGACCTCTTCTGTAGTTCTGGAACGACCGCTTTTGGGACGTTCAGGTGCGCCGAACTGGCATCTTCCTAGTGGCCAACGTAGCATTGCAGTGTATTCATGCACCTGACAGTATTCGAGTCCCTACATACTAGTTTAGTGCTAATCGCCGTCTTGATGATACGAAGTACGCTTCTGCATCGAAGACAACTTACAATCTCTGAAATAATTTAACGAAATTGATTCGCCAAAGCGAATTTCACACATCTTCACTCTGTTCTGTACTACCAAGTGGTGACATAGGAAAATTTGTGCTGGGTTCGAGTCTCGGTCCGGCACAAAATATTGTATGTCATCGTTTGATAGTAAATCTATACCTAACGCAGTGGAGCTGTGTGACATTCGCTATTGCGAATAAATTTCGATAAGAAAGTAAGTTATTAACGCAGTCAGGAAAAAATACACCTACATATTTTTACTGTACATTTACCTTTGTATTTTATCGGGTATTAAGTATTGATGTTTCCAAATTCACTTACCAACTCAAGTGCTTCGTTTCATTAACGTTTATGTATTAAGGACAACAGTCAGACCAAACTTCCTACATTTGCCCCAATGCCCCAATGAAACGGTGCCCCATTGCAAAGCGCTAACGGGGGTATGAGCAACCGGGGTAAATACGACGCCAAAATGCAGGGTAGCACGTAGATTTCTTACGTGGAATATAGAAGTCAAATTTGCCTTCAGAGACAAGGGTATCATTAAGAATGCCCGAGGCGGTTGCTTTCTATCTATAAAAGTGATATTACCAACGGGGTGAGAAGTTATCTTTGGGTGTTTGCTATCAACGTTAACTGACATTCTTTTCTATAAGGTGCAACATACTGTAAAGTATGCAATTTTGTATTGTTTGCTATGTAAACATGGGAACTAATTAAGTGAAATTTTCCAGATTCATTCATATTACCACATATATATTCTGTAATCTTCTGTCTCTAAGTTGCCTTTCGTCCACTTATCATAGTGCCAACGAGACGATGTATTTTATCGGTTGTCCTATTTTGAATGAATGTAAGAATCTCTTTGACAGATGACCACAGAATGAAACTCGTCTCTTCCTGGTCTTCTCGGTAATTTTAGGACAAAGTACATTCAGTTCCAAATTTGATTTTACAACTCACTCTCCATCCTTATTCTGCGTTTTACCTAGTTTTTTTTTAATAATCATCATTATATTTTCAAAGATTTTAATGCCATTTTTCATTCATTTAGACAAAGTTTTTGCGCACTATAACAGACTTCTGGATTCACGACTACATGCTAATGCCAAAACTTAATAGCTTTACATAAACATTTCTTATTGTATAGAGTTCTAATCTTTATGTAAGACCTTTTCATTCTTTCAGTTCTGGCATTGCTTGTTTTTTACATTTAATTTCTATAGTTTCATCGAGATATATCCGTTTTCTTGGAACAGGCATATTCAGTTTTTAAAATTGTTGGATAAATTTTTTAATCGGTAACATTCCGTTTTCTTCAAATGATATATTTAGACCGACTTTTTCCGCTGTTTCCTTGAGCTGTTCTATTCTTTTCCTGGAATTCTCTAGTATTTAATATAGTATTACCAGTTCATCTGCATATTTTGGACCTGCCTAGTTAATGCACTTATCAACTTTTATCTCTTCTTCGATTTTACATCACCCGTACAACTTCTTCAGGGACACAATTTAATGCATGCAATTTTAAATGACCTAGAAAGTTTTCCGAAAAAATTTACTTTGGTGTCTGTGCACTGTAAATACTTTCAGTATTTCAAAAAGTGAGTATCTGTCTATAGAATCATAAGCTTTTTAAATTCTATGAATATTAATGTTTCCATTTTGTTTGACCTTTTGATATATATGATTACTTGCGTAAGGTTTAACATATAAACTAAGCTTGGTATTCTCCAATTTATTTATCAAATATACGGTTTGCTATGTCCACAAGAGCTTTTGAAAAAAATTGTGTTCTTAATGTGGCAGCCTCTGTAATAATAAATATCTTTTTTATCACCTTTTTATGTAGTGAGTGAACTGGTGCTACCTTCCAGCTTTCTGGGACAGTTGTAGTTTTCCAGGCTTAATCAATTTCCTCTCTCATAATTTTGCAGTGAGATCAACTTAACCTTGAAAAATAAAAATTATTAAAGGAAAGTGGAATATTTGTCAAATGTAAACCTTAAGGACTGAATCATTCGGGAACATTGAGTGACGCAATATTGTCAAATGTAAACCTTAAGGACTGAATCATTCGGGAACATTGAGTGACGCAATATTGTAAAAGATTTTATTTAAAGGGTGTGTGTACATGAATATCAGCACTGTTATATCATCCTTAAATCACGTGCACCACATGTGTAAGTCTTCTGTAAGGGAATGAGTCTTATTTTAGTTCTATGATTGTACCAAAAATATTATTCTTCAGGTCCTCTATGACGTTAATTGTATCACGCAAATGCATTGTGTTAAAAGAAGGCAAGACTAAGAGAGGCACGAAAGACGGCGGAGAGAGATAGGTCGGCTTTGTGCTGTATAGCGAGGCTAGGTGATCTGAGACGACACTCGAAGTGACCGGTCATGTTCGGTCATTCTAATGTGCAAACAGGGTGAGTCGGAAGGAAAAGTAAATGGTCTGAGGGGTGATGCTGCTGGTGATTCTGAGAAAACAAAGCTTTTGATGAACGTACGCCATTTTCTTAACTACTTTCGGGCAAATCAATGAAAACTAGGAGCAGGAACAATGTAGGTGATTGGTTATTTGTTTGTTTGTTTTTGATAGGGAGACCAAACTGCTAAGGTTATCGCTCCCCTGATGGGGAAGGGAAGGAGTGAAGATAGGAAAGTAGGTGAACGGAAAGTCCAGAGAGGAAAGAAGGAAGAAGGACTGCATTAGTTCAAATGTCTGAAAATCTATCGGACCAAACTGCGTGGTCATCAGTCCGTAACTTACAAACTACTTAAACCTAGGTAAACTAACCTACGGACAAACACACACACCCATGCCCCAGGGAGGACTCGAGCCGCCACGGCGAGCAACAGCGCGCTCCGCAGCGAGACGCTTTAGACCGCTCGGCTACTCCACCGCGGCGACTGCATCAGCTCGGAGATCCGTGCTCATCATGCACGTAGTCACGAAAAAGCCGTGAAACTCCTGGGGGGAATGTAGGTGACAGTACGTTAAGTTACTGTTAACCCTATGGTTTAATTAATTTTCTATGTTTCGTCACAGAAGATGTTCTATCAGACCACCGTCAACTTCACTGCAGAGTGGACACAAGAGAGGAACTCGTGCGTGCTGTACACGCTTGTGCTTAACCCTCCGTCGGGCGCACCTCCAGATGAAACAAAATCAGGCGCACCCGACCTGAGAGGCCACCCACATATTTTGTGGACTAGCTCCGCCATCTTAAATCAAATTCAAAATTCGTGTTGGCTAGACTTGAAGAGGGTGTAAAGGAAGGAATTACAGCAAACGTAAAGCATAATAATGGATTTATTGAACAGAATACACCTTAAACTAAAGTAACTAAAATTACCAATTTCCCACAAAGAGAATTTAAAATTGGTCAAACAGACTTCCAAAAAAGTAATGAAGTTATTTTTAAAGGACATTAGGCAGTCTATTCTGACATGGAATCATCTTTTCTCGCCACATTTGCAGCCAAAAACCGATGCTATAGTTCCCAAATCAACAGCTGAAACACAGGTATGGCACAGAACATATACGTCGCTCAAGCAGATTGGTTGATGACAAGCTGAACATTCGTGATTATTCATCTTCCTAACTCTTGTTTCAGCCACGCATGGTCGACGTTTTAGCCATTTGGGAGGTAATGTGGGAGAACTTTCCCGTTCCTTGTGGGGTAAAAAAATTTTCAGTCGAGTTTGCAGCCGAATGGACATTCCACATATATTCATAGCATACACAGGCTAAATTGTCCAGTTAGAAGTTGATGACACAAGGTTTTGCAATTGGTGGCGTCATTTGTAGCAATATCTTTTACACTGGATGTTGTGTAATAATGATGTGACTCTTCACACTATGAATAGTAGAAGGTATCTACTTAGAGTACTTCGTCGTCTTATCGTTTCCAAAATAAATCTCCTCATATATTTTCTTCTCTTCTTCATATTCCCGAGCTGTTCCCTAAACTTCCTGTTCAGTTGCTGAGTCCTCCTTGCCTTCTCCTACCTCATCCTGAGAGTGGGTGTCTCTCTCATCGACTAAATCTTCGAGCGCGGCTGGATCTTCAGCAGTTACATCCTCGAGGAGGCGCATACATTTCCACAAGATCATTGGCTTAGAGGCATAATATACTTTTCTGGACATTTCAGCAGAAAATATGGATGTAATAACGTAGGAATAGAAAGGAAAACTGAAATTAGAACTCGATCAGGCGCACTTAGTCTGAAGGGCCAGGGTCGTGAAAGTCTTCTTTTTTCCGAAGGTAACGGTGAAAATCACAGAGGACAGACTTAGTTTGATTGAAACGAAGTAATAAAATAAAAATATCTTGAGAAATCTCACCTTAAAAACTATAACGTAATCGGGCGCAGACGGCCTGTGAGGCCCAAGGAGTTCACGGTGATCCGCGTGCAAATCGATGGCAGCCTGCGGATCGGCAATGTGTGAGGATCCCAAAGTTACGCGAGTAAACGGAGAGGCGGGCCGCTGGGCCACCACTGTTAAGCACGGGAATCAAAAAAGTGTTTTGCTGACCTGTGAGGCCGACTGCGCCCGACGGAGGGTTAAGTAAAGGAATGCAGAACTGAGGTCCGATTTACAAGAGCAGCAAAAGGCATTGCCGTTAACGGTGGATTTAACGAACATATTACGTTAGGAAACTCACACAGTGAAACAAATCATAATACTATCTTAATTTATTATTACCTGCACTTTTCCCGTACCTAGTTGTTTTCATTGGTTTACCAGGAAACGGTTAAGAAAAGGGAATATCTGTATTAAAAGGTTTTTGTTCAGAATCACCAGTTGTATGAAACTCAAAGGATGTACGTTGCCTCCCTGTATTTACGAGGGTTGTAACTTAAATAGTGGCATAAATTTATTCACAACCAATAGGAAAGCGTTACATGTTTGCACTTGTTAGCCTGTTCTGTTGATGGTCCGAGTGGAGCAGTCTACTGCCTGTCGATTCTCTGTGGTTACTTCATCTTCGGAATCAAATCAAAGTCACAAGGAACTTAAGTCCTGAGAGTATGTTGGATGGTACAGTACTTCCCAGTCCCATCGACCGAACAGAGCAGCCACAGCTTGCGCTGTATGCGACCTCGCATTGTGCAGAATGATGGGTGAGTTGTGCAGAAAGTGTAGCCGCTTCTTTCGCAAAGCTAGTTGCAGGTGAAGCTCCAAAAATTAATAGTTATATTGTGCACTGAAGGTCTGCCGTGGAGGAACTTAATACGTTAGCATGATACCATCACAGTCGCACTTTTATCATAGTGGAGCTCTGACGCATTTGAAGACCTTAATGCCACTGTCGTGATGTACGACCTCTGGGACATTCAATCTTCAACCAACTCCGTTGTTCCTGTTTCGAAAACATAGTGACACCGTAACATTAGACCGCTCGCCCACACAAGACTGCGTTTCCCTCGATTGGCGCACGCCGGTGACGTGGGCCGGGCGAGTCCATTTACTCGGAGGTAAGGTAGGTATGCCAACAACGTGTGCTGTCAGCGACGATAGCAAATTCCATTGTATAGTGTCTTAACAGAAGTAATGGCCACTACGTAATATCCAGCCCTCGTAAAATTGTTCCGCATATAACTCAATAAATATGGGATCATATATACTGCGATGGAGAAATATTTCACATCAGGCAACACGTCATATTACATTTCTTATTTACTGCGAAGAGACTCCGTTATTCTAGTGAATTCCTGAAAGATGACAGTGCTGTTGAGAGCTTTGAAACAACTTTGAACAGTCAAGAGCATTTCGCTGTAGGGAGAAGCAATAGCCGGCCGCGATGGCCGACGGGACTGGGGCGCTTCAGTCACGGTCTGCACGGTCTGCACGGTCGGGGGTTCGAATCCCCCCTCGAGCATGGATATTTGTGCCGTCCTTAGTGTTAGCTAGTTCATAAGTAGTTTGTAAGTTTAGGGACTGATGACCCCGTAGTTAAGTCCCAATAAGCTCTAGAAACATTTGGATTTGAAGAAGCAATAGATTTCTATAGAGCTACAAGGAAAGGAAGAGAATGAGACAGTGTACGTCTAAAGATTACCCATTATTTCCAATTGATCTGGCTTTTCCTTTAAGAGACTACAGTTTGCAATTAGACTGGCATTTTCTATTATGATAAATAAATCAACGGCCAATCTACTCATTTCTGTGGATTGTATTGGAAATCTCCCTCACACGGACAGATTTATGTCGCTTGCTCAGGGATGGGCTCACCACATAAAATATTCATATTAGACCCTGGACAAGTCACAAGAAATATTATGTTAGGAAGGAAGGAAAGTTAGTATTTAACGCACCGTCGACAGTTTCGTCATTAGAGGCGGAGCTTACGCTCCGATTGTTTGGGTAAGGATGTGGAAAGAAATGGGCCGTGCCCCTTGAAAGGAACCACAGCGGCATTTGCCTAAAGAGATTTAGAAAAAACACGAAAATCGTAACTCTGGATGCCTGGAGGCGGCTGAAGTGCACTTTACGAGTCCGCGAGTGGTGTTTCATGGGTAGACGGTGGCAACGGCGCTGCAGCCAATCAGAAGTCACGTTCGCGCGGCCAATAATAAATAGCTTCGTGGTTTGTAAACAAATCGTCGTAATGGATGTAAAGATCAACATATTGCAGTTGAATGTGAAATTTACATTTACGTTCTGTAACGGAGATTGAGCGTAAGATAATGACAAAAAAAGTCTCTTGGATATCGTTTCAGATTCTTTTTCCTGTGAAAGCTGCACTCTGGCATTACTATGTAGTCCAAATTCTTTTCAACAGTGATTTTAATTCTGGTGATTACATGACTTTTACAGCGTTTTTGTATGGACATCGTGTGGAATACTACAACATCTGGATTTTTCTTCGGGAAATTAACACTAATTTAATCAGATTCATTATTCACGCACGGTACTGCAAGGCACTGGAAAAAATATAGTCAGTCGTATTACTTGAGAGAGATATAGAGAGACAAGTATTTCAATTTACGTTGCAAGAAAATATTAAATCTGAACGAAAAAGTAGTGCAGAAACGTGATCGAGGAGTGTGTAATGTTCCCCATACAAATCGTGTGAATCATTTAGAAAAACAAGCCATGGAAACTTATTGTTAACATTTACTTTTCACATATTTTGAACATTGTGTGCGAATGTCGAAGACGACATGCTGTAAACTACACGGATTGGTTACATTTTACTGTAAGTAAATAGCAGTTCTAGGTACTTTTCATCAACATATCTTGTCTTAAAGTGATTATTTATTGACCGAACAAGGGTACATAGAAGAACCTGTCGACCATAGAGCAGGAACAGCATTAACTGATTTCTGCAAATTTGTCGATAGATATTTAACAAATCTTACAAACTTTAATGACGAGTTCAGTGAAATTCATAGTGAAATCACTACCGAAAACGCTGCACACGAATGCCACACAAAAATTTAAAACTAACGCCAAATTCACTACACATGAAACGCGAAATCTTATTGGCCGCTTTCATCTGCGGTCTGAACCGCCGTTCTCCCGAATGCGAGGCTTGTGCGTTTGCTCGGTGTTGTTTACAGTCAAGTTGTGAATTACATGAATTTATGAATGTCGCATATCATTTCTATTTTGATTTCTATCTTTGTTTGGCTGGATACTGTACTTGAAATTTAGTACGTTATGCAGGACAACATTACTTCTTATATATTCTCTCTTAAATATAGCCGGCCGCGGTGGCCGAGAGGTCTGAGGCGCTCCAGTCACGGTCAGCACGGCCACTACGGTCGGGGGTTCGAATCCCCCCTCGGGCATGGATATTTGTGCCGTCCTGGTTCGTAAGTAGTTCATAAGTAGTTTGTAAGTTTAGGGACTGATGACCCCGTAGTTAAGTCCCATAAGCTGTACAAACATTTGAACATTTCTTAAATATAATATTATTTATTATTACAGGACTAATCAATACAAAGACATCTTGTTGTATTCCTGTTATCCTCCGCCAAGCCTCTTTGTCCAGCGCATCTTCCTTGTCGATGCTGCATTGTTCCATTACTCCATTTATCTGGTCTGTCCAAGAACATCGTGGTCCCGCACTTACGTCTGCCGTGAGGTTTCCATTCATAAACCTTCTTTGGCTACCGATGATCTGGCATTCTCATCATATGTCCGTACCATTTCAGTGATTTTCTTTCAATTCTATCACTGTATCACTTGCCTTCATTCTAGCTCTTATTTCGTCATTAGTTTTTCTTTCCATCCTTGATAGTCTGGCACTCCTTTGCAAATAATCCATTTCCACAGCTGTTAGTCTTCTTTACAGATCCGCATTTAATATCCATAGTTCTGATCCATAGCAAAGCTGTCATTATCTTACCTACTCTTCTCTTATTGTTGTTGGAAATATTCTTATCCCAAATAAATATAACATGTTTTTCGAAAAATAGGAGATGAACAGAGAGCGAAGAGATAGAAGTACTAAAGGCTTGAAAAAATAAGTAAATTCCCCGGCAACGTGGGGCTTTGAGCTGGTATTACATACAATTTTTATATTACTACTAGCTAAATTCCCGCTGCTTCGCACACGTAGACTGGATGGTCTGCATCGGTTGTATCCACTTCTAAATATAATTTTCATAGATTTAGCTTTAAAAATGCTTTCCTAATCAAGTATTTTGATACAACTCTCCACTCCCTGTTGCACCATTGTCGGCAGAATTCAAAACACCCCGAAACGCATTTTTTAAATTATAACCATGGCTCCAAATTTTCACATTTCTATTATTAAAATAATCTTGATAGCACCCTTAAAAGATTATCCCTTATTTCATCCGCTTAATGGTTGCATTTCCAAAAATATGGAACCACCTGTTTTTAAAATTCCAATGAAAAATGTAAATCCGAAGTTTTGTATTTCTTCTTCAAAATTGTCTTAATAGCAACGTATTTTCAAACAGACGTTGCCGCGGTGGAGTAGCCGAGCGGTCTAAAGCACCTCGCTGCGGAGCGCGCGGTTGCTCGCCGTGGAGGTTCGAGTCCTTCCTGGGGCATGGGTGTGTGTCTATGTCCGTAGGTTAGTTTACCTAGGTTTAAGTAGTTTGTAAGCTACGGACCGATGACCACGCATTTTGGCCCGAAAGATTTACAAACATTTGAACAAACAGACGTTCATCCCCTATTTCACCCCCTTAGGGATGGGAATATCGACAAATCGCTGATGCCTACAGTGTAAGATAAGCAACATCTACAAATTTCAAATTTCTATCGTCTGTAGATTCACTTTTCAGCACCGTTTTCTGTCTTTTAGAAACGGATCGATAACGCGAAATTCTTTTTTGCGCTTCGGCATCTTTCTTGGTAGTTTTACTTTTCAAACTGCAATTTGTACTCATTTTTCTTTATTCGTACGCTTGCTGCAGAAAAAACTGAAGAATGTGCATCACGTTTCGCTGTATATAACCTCTTTGCTATTATAGTGTCAAAAGTCATCGCTGGTCTTCATTGCGATTTTATATAAGTCGGCGACTTTCAACTACTATGTCATCCACCCTTTTATAGCTATCGACACGAAACTGCTAATCCTATTGTCACTATTTTGATCCTAATTACTACAGTTCTTTTCAGTTTTTATATTGAGATCATTCGTGTATTGCCAGTGTAGTTAATGCTCAGTTAATGTATGTCTGTGTTTCCCACTGTTTTATCTTTGGGTCTTTTTATCTTGAGCATCTGTTGATCGTGGTATTGGTTCACATATTACGGATTTTTGTTCACCACTTTCACCCACCGCCACACAACGCGACCAAAACACCATAGTGCACACCGCGAACCTAAGGGCTACTTTCATGCATAAGCGCCATCGGTCTGAAGTGAATAATTTTGGCTACCAAGTAAAATATACGGACACACGTCCCATGTTCCATTTTTACATATGTGTATTGATTGATGTCTTTATAGTAGCTGCATTAATTATATTGAGTCGCGGTATTTTTTGAGAAATATGTGTATCTCGTTACGAAAAATATTAACCACTGCAATAGAGGACAAAATGTGACTGCGATGTATGGAACACAGCAGCGTGTCCGCTAGGGATAAGAGCAACTGGAAGAACTAATGTGGTGCGTGGCGTCTGGGAACAAGGTCGCAGATATTTCACTCGGCTCATGCGGACCTGCGGTTATCCGGGACCTGTTGGTCGCAGGCTCTCACAGGACGAACGCGTGGCGGCGTCGGCGGTGGCCGCAGGTACCTGATGCATAGCAGGCCTTGAACCTCGTGCGTCGGCCACCTGGCATCCGGGCCGGACAGAGGCAGCGCCCGGCCGAGCAGCTGTGTCCGCTGCCTAGGACGCAGGGGGAGAGGAAGGGAGGCGGTACGCAGAGGCTGCAAACGGGGTGGAAATTTAATTTCTGAACTCGCAGTACTTCAAACAAACTGCTAGATCTAGTGCGAAAAGACCTTTAACCCTCAGAGTGCTGCAGACGTGATATGCTGCGGCGCTTCACCTTGCCGTGGGGCCTGCGGACGTCGTTTGCCGTGGCAGTGGAATTTCCCTTGGGCCCTGCAGGTGGCACTTTCCGCGCTGCCTGGGCCGGTACCTGAGCCCTAAAGACGGCATATGCTGCAGTCGGTTCCACTGCCTGTTGTGGGCCTGCGGACGTCAATAGCCGTTCAGGCCTGCTGCTTACATGCTGACCGCCACAGCATTCCGAGCGCTTAGGATATTTATCAAAAAATGTTCAAATGTTTCTAAAACTTATGGGACTTAACTGCAGGGTCATCCGTCCCTAAACTTACAAACTACTTATGAACTAGCTTACACTAAAGACGACTCAAACATTTTGTCCGAGGGGGGAACCGAACTCCTGATGGGGAACAACCTCATGCATCATAGCACAGCGCCTCAATGCGCTCGGCCGCTCCGCTGCGGCTACGTTACCCTATGCCAAGTTTTGCGTTTGTTCTATCGTTGGAGTTTTTTTTTTTTTTTTTTTTGGGCAACTTTGCTTGAACTCTTGTGGCTATACATGGCACTTAAAATTCTTTTCAGTATTATTCCGATGAGAACGTATACAGTGTACATGATAGCCAAGTTTCATATCTTTCAACCACATATTGCTCGAGTTATAACGGCTCAGCCAAGAATTCAGACTCGCCCTCCGCAACTGACTATATGTCGGTTAGTATTGCTGCAACGAATCTTAAAATTTTCAGTTGTGCACTGGGAACATGTAAGAATGTTCACATCAAAATTCTCGTGATGGTCGAGCTGGAAAATTTTCCGAAATTAGGCGATTTACCATGGAATGAGCCAGGAGTTACATGTCAGCAGCGTAAGGAGTTTCAGTGTCCATTATGTCTGACGAGCAATCATTTCCAGATTCAAAGCTATGGTATAAGTATCCAGATATACTGCGCTTATTTGTAATGTCTGCGAGCACACTGTGAGACTGTCGCGGCCGCACTGCTTGCAGAAATTGTCAGGCCAGGGCGAGGACGGTCGAGCGGACAACTCCAGGCAAGGGCAATAGTCCGCGGAGATGGCTGCCAGCGCAAAAACATGTTCAGATGTTTGTTAAGCTTATGGCACTTAACTGCGGGGTCATCAGTCCCTAAACTTACAAACTACTTATGAACTATATCAATGCATTGTTTCGCGGCGAGTTATGTTGATAAAATTTTAAAATTTTCTCAGGCTTCCAGCCGCACCATGTGATTTAGTGATTTACTGTCCATGACGTTCCCGCAGAGATCTCCTTGGCCATGCTGTAAAAAAAATAAAAAAAATAAAAATAAAAAAAAAAACTACACATGATGAGGATTAGTTAATAAAATTATTTCTGTGAGATTTTAAGGTACTCGCTCATTACAATTCAAAATTTGTGTGATATCGTAGGTAGGGCCAGGCATGAAAAAACAGTTTCACCTTGTGTGCAAGATGTATGAGACAGCGAAAATATCGCCTCAGGATTCAGGAAGATTAATTCTAATTCAAAAGGAACCAGGTGCAGACAGCTATGAAAATTATAGAACTAGACACATTTTTAATCCTCCGGGAAGTTTCATATCAGCACACACTCCGCTGCAGAATGAAAGTTTCATTCTGGAAACATCCCTAGGCTTTGGCTAAGCCATGTCTCCACCAAATTCATTCTTCCAGGAGTGCTATTCCTGAAAGGTTCGAGGAGAACTTTTGTGAAGTTTGAAGTTTGGATGATGGGAGGCGAGGTACAGGCAGAAGTAGAGTTGTGATGACGGATCGTGAAGCGTCCCGGTATAGCTCAATCAGCAGAGCGCTTACCCTCGAATGACAAAGGTCCCCGTACGTTTCAAGGTTAGTTAAATTTGCCTTTTGTCGTTCAATCTAAGCAAGATCTTTCTTTCTTCACTTTCCTATTTACAGCTGTATTCACTGACGTTGTGAGGGTTGCTTGGCCTCCCAGGTCCCCAGAACTCAGTCCATGCTATTATTGACTTTGGAGTTACCTCAAGTCGCAAGCGTATCGTGACCGACCGACATCTCTAGGGTTGCTGAAAGACAACATCCGACGCCAATGCCTCACCATAACTCCAGACATGCTTTACAATGCTGTTCACACCATTATTCATCGACTACAGCTATTGTTGAGGAATGATGGTAAACATATTGAGCATTTCCTGTAAAGAACATCATCTTTGCTTTGTCTTAATTTATTATGCTAATTATTGCTTTTCTGATCAGATGAAGCGCCATCTGTCGGACATTTTTTTCAATTTTGTTTCTAATAAAACCCCACGTCATTCGAAACATGTGTGTCAATTTTTACCTCTCTGTCTACATTATTCCGTGATTTATTAAGTTTTCAAATTTATACTGACTCTTTGATCACCCTGTGCATGTACTCCGCAGAATAGAAAGGTGTCGGGTATGGAGACCAAGAGACTAAAGCAGTAAGATATGAAGAGGTTGCACGGTATAGAGCAGCGTAGAGAGCTGCATTAAATCAGTTTCTGGACTGAAACCACAAGAACCAAATTTGTCTTCAGCAAGTCCTTCTAAATGTTACAAAAATGTTGCGTTGTCATGCGTTCTCTCTCAAGCAGGTGTTGTTTAATATTAAGCACCTTATATGTTTACTATAGAACGGCAACTGTTTGCAGGAAATTGCTGTTAGGAGAATACCGAAGACTGATTCGAAAAAAAGCTGATCGTAAAGTCTTACAAACTGCATGCTCTGGAGGGAGACTGTGTCACGACAGCCGCTAGTGAAGCGATCATCTCTGGCATCGGCGATTACGTACAGGATCTCTGGGCGTTGTCTCGCGCAGAGTGACCCCATTGCTCAGCTTGCGGGGAATAAAGTTAACGAGAATGCCGGCGTCTCACGCGCCGATGAGTCTGCGGGTCGCGGGAAAGTCGGGACCCCTTGTTCTCGGGGCAGGTGAATCAGCGGGCAGTACGGCGGCCAGACAAGGTAGAGGTCTGCACAGGCGCGCGGTGGCGCTGCATCTGCTTCCGTATCGCGAGTCGCATCCATAGTAAAGAGCAGAAACCGCTGCCAACGGGCGTCAGAACCAACACTTGCAGTTACTGTCTCTCTGACTAAATGAGTGCCTTAGAGAAAGCTGAATGTGTGTATAAAAGGATTGTTTGTATGTGTAACACAACTAGGTCTTTATTCACACGAAGGGATGGGTGCTATCGACAAGGGTTCGCAAATCGGTTCCGTATTTCTTGATTTTCAGAAGGCTTTTGACACCGTACCTCACAAACGGCTTTTAATCAAATTGCGTGGTTCTGGTATATCGCACCAAATTTGCGATTGGATAGCGGATTTCCTGTCAGAGAGGTCACAGTTCATAGTAATCGATGGTAAGGCATCGACTAAAACAGAAGTAATATCGGCCGTTCCTCAGGGTAGTGTTATTGGTCCCCTGCTGTTGCTTATTTACATAAACGATTTAGGGAAAATCTAAGTAGCTCTCTTAGATTGTTTGTAGACTACGCCGTCATTTACCGTCTAGTAAAATCATCTGAAGATCAAAACCAATTGCATAACGATTTGAATAAGATATCAGTATGGTGTAAAAATTGGCAACTGACTCAAAATAATGAGAAGTGTGAAGTCGTCCACATGAGTACGAAAAGAAATCTGTTAAAGTTTGTTTACAACATAAATCAATCAACAGTGAAGGCCGTAAACTCCACAAAATACCTAGGAATTACAATTACTTCTGACTTAAATTGGAAAGATCACGTAGATAATGTCGTGGGAAAGGTGAACCACAGACTGCGTTTTATTGGCAGCACCCTTAACAGATGCAACAGAACTACAAAAGAAACTGCATACACTACGCTTGTACGTCCATTTTTTGGAGTATTGCTGCCCAGTGTGGGATACTTATCAGGTGGTTTTGACGGAGGACATCGAAGTCCAAAGAAGGGGAGCTCGTTTCGTATTGTCACGATACAGGATCTGGGATGGAAATCATTACAACCCTCCATGACCGCTCACCGCGACCCTCACTTAGTTGTGGGGCTGCGTCAGCCTTTGGTTACTTTACCGTCCATTGTTTCATTCGTCCAAAATACTACGATGCTCATGCAGTTGCATCATTCAGGCTTTAATAACGACGTGTAAGTCCTGTATATACTTCTGTACATCTACATACATACTCCGCAATACATTCAAAGGTGCGTGGCGGAGGATACTCAGTACCACTACTAGTTACTTTCTTTACTGTTACATTTCCCTATAGAACGAGAGAGAAGCGAATAATTGTATGCATTCGAACGAGCTCTAATCTCTCTCATCTTATGCTCTGGTCTTTACGCGAAATGCAGGTTGGCGGCAGTAGAATCGTTCTACAGTCCGCCTCAAATTCCGGCCCTTTAAATTCCTTCAACAGTGCTTCTCGACAAGAACGTCGCCTCCCCTCCTGCGACTCCCAGTAGAGTTCCTGAAGCATTTCAGTAATGCTTGTGCATTGATTCTACAAGTTACAAACTCCTTTAAACCGATATGGTGGGCAAATTAAGAAATATTCAGGACTGGATCCTACAAGCGTTTTATACGGGGTCTCCATTACGGACGAATCAGTCCTTCACAAAATTCTCCCAATATAACGAAGTCGAACATTTGCCTTCCCCACGACTGTCATAAGCCAGTTCCATTTCATATCAGTGCGTAGCGTTACGCCTAGGTATTTAATTGACGCGACTCTGTCAAGAAACACACTACTAAGAATGAAACTTTCACTGTGCAGAGGAGGTTTGCGCTGATATGAAACTTCCTAGCAGAAAAAAATTGTGTGCTGGAACAAGGCAAAGGTCAAAGATTTGAATCCCGGTTCCGGCACAGAATTTTAATCTGCCAGGAAGTAGCACACTACTAATGCTGTATTCGAACATTACTGGATTGTTTCTCCTACTTATCTGTAACACCTTATATTGTCTTACATTTAGCGCTAGAAATTTGTTCGAAGTAATCATGTATCCTCATTCAGCATTCTCATCCTTCATCCTACTGCAGTCATTAAATAACGACATCCTGATCTACACCACAGCATCATCTGCAAAATGGCGCAGATAGCAACTCTGTCCGTCAGATCATTTACATAGAAAGAAAATAACAGCTGTCCTATCACACTTTCCTGACGCACCCCTGACATCCTAGTCTCTGATGAACACTCGCCAACAAGGTCAACGTAGTGGATTCTATTACTTAAGTAATCTTCGAACCACTCACATATTTGTGTAACTGTTCCATAAGCTGGTACTTTCGTTAGCAGTCTGTAGCGCTGTACCGTGTCAAATGCATTTCGAAAATCGAGAAATATGCTGCCTGCCTGTTGCCATTCATCCATAGTAGACAAGATGTCATGAGAGAAAAGGACAAGCTGAGTTTGACACGATCGATGCTTCCTAAAGCCGTGCTGGTCTACATCTACATGGGATACTCTGAAAATAACATTTACGTGCCTAGTAGAAGGTTCATCGATCCACCATTATAATATTTATCTCCCATTCCATTCTCGAATAACGCGCGGGAAGAAAGAACGCCTGAATCTCTCCGTTCGAACTCTCATTTCTCGTATTTTATTCTGATGATCATTTCTACGTATGTAACTGGGAGTCAACAATATATTTTCGCGTTAGGAGGAGAATGGTGGTGTTTGGAGTTACGTAAGTAGCCCACGCCGCAGCGATAAGCGTAGTTGTTGTAATGATTCCCATCGTCTTAGGAATCAAATAGAAAGTAGGTAGCACTGTCCCTCTCCTTATACAGGGTCAATAACGCAGGCGGCGAAGTTTTAGACTGGCTGTAATCCTTAATTATTTTTGTGCGTGTTTCAGTAAAATTCTACTCGTCTATTATTAATGTGTGTCATTTAACTTTTGCTTGCTTTTGGCGCAACGGGGTGAGTAGTATAATAAATGGTCGTACTTTATGGATTATTTCTATATGGCATAGATACTTAATTGGTTCAGTGAGTTTTGTAAAGAACAGAATTTATTGTAATGATGGCGATTGGGCAGATTGGCCCAGAGAGGACGGGGTACGATGGTCAGCAATCTCCTATGGGAGATGTACTTCTTTAAACTCGATGAAAGGGTTGTTACTTTTAATGATAACAACGTTTATAATTCTTCGAGATTATTAAATTATTAACATAATTGTCGAAGTTAAACATATTTTGATACATTTCAGAGGTCAAAATATAGTCATATTCACGAGATAAAAAGCGTTGAACAAATGCTAACCAGTATATTTATTTTAATCAAAAATGTTCAAATGTTTGTTAAGCTTATGAGACTTAACTACGGGGTCATCAGTACCTAAACTTACAAACTACTTATGAACTACCTTATACTAAAGACGGCACAAATATCCATGCCCGAGGGGGGGATTCGAACCACCGACCGTCATGGCTTTTAATCTTAAACAGCGATCTGAGAAATCAGAATCTCGTTAATTACCTTTTTTTCAAATCATGAGTTACTGCTTTGGTTTAAACCTTTGTTTTATCTGTAGTATCATAAAAAAATGATCCGAAATTATAAAAGAATGAAAGGGGAATAATTTCTGAAGATACGATGCTAAAATCAGTTTTAGAAGTAAAATATAAGGAAAGATCTGTGGGATTCCAAGAAAATCGTACTGGAGGTACTGCGCCAAGTACAGACAGACCTCGTGAATTTCAGCCTTTCCCATTGGACGAAAGCATTGGAAAGGAATACTGAAGATAAATTAGATCACAGACTAGAAAAGCCCTTTTCAAAAAGGAAAGATGAGGATAATGATGACGACGAGGAAGAGTCACAGTGCCTTTTTAAAACAGTCAACTGGAGAACAAGGAATTCAGTTCACGAACTGTAAGCGTTGGGCTCATCAGAGACGCGTGAAAAATGAAATCCATTGACGATTTTATGAGTGTTAAAACCGTGTTGATCCTTTGTAGTTGGACATTGATTAATGTTGACTGGTTTGTATTAAGACACTAATCGTAATACGTTCAACCACTCCTGTTGTCGTAGTCTAGTTATACTTACCAAACGGCTTCATAGGTCAACGTGCCCAAGCCTCTGGGCCAACTTATCCCGAGGTAGGGGCAGATTGACCCACGTGACATATGTCCAGTAATGCTTCAACTGATATTTTCAAGCTTAATAATTGCCATCGAGATTCATTAAAGACCTGTCTAATATTTAACGTTAATTTTGTGGATTTAAATATATTAAATAAATTAATATTTACAAAAATAAAAAAAAATATAGCCAATGTGCACCAGTCACCCCTACTGGGAAAGGAAGAAAGGAGGCAAACATTTGTACACATTAAAATGGCACGTAAGGAGGTAATAAATTCTTGAATCCTTACAAAATATACATGAGAAGTCAGCGTCCGAATTTCAGATTCAGAACTGAAGAGCTAATAAAGTAAATAATATTTGTTGCTTTATTAGGATTGTGTAAAAATTAAGAGCGTTTTTAAAACTGAAGTTATTTGTATAATGTTCGTTTTCTTTCACTCTCGTAGTTATCTCACCATTATCACATTAGTTTAATCATAGAATCCGAATGGTACATACAACGCCGAAATTGTTTAATGTATCATGTGTTCAGTTGGATTTATAAGAAGGAGATGACAGTGTTTTACAATGACGAAAATATAAAATGATCACGAATGTACTTTACTCTATATCTTGTATCAAAAAATGTTTGTAGAGATTGTGGAGGAACTTAACTACGGGGTCATCAGTCCCTAAACTTACAGACTACTTATGAACTAGCTTATACTAAAGATATCCAGCTACAGTCAGGTAACAAAATTGTAATCCACTGATTCACCTGAGGATTGGGGTGTAATCCTTACAAACGCGCCATGAAAGAAATTAGAAGAAACTGACACAAACAACTGTTTTAGTTTCTATTTCATAAGCAATGGCACTTCCAAAACTCCTGTCCAATAGGAGCGACATATGTAACTTTTATTCTGCAGATGCGATTTGGTAGTTTTCTATTTATTTCCTTTATTTATTTGCTGTCGTTTACAATGACCTGCCATCTGGTTTCTAAGTCAGGTCGCATTTTTCATTGTTCATTTTTATTTTACACAATATAATATAATACAATAAATGCGATTTGGTAGTTTTCTATTTATTTCCTTTATTTATTTGCTGTCGTTTACAATGACCTGCCATCTGGTTTCTAAGACAGGTCGCATTTTTCATTGTTCATTTTTATTTTACACAATATAATATAATACAATAAATAATATAATTTAATTGAGTACTTTATATCGATATATCCATTTAAGAAGAGGTAAAGAATAGATACAAGTATAGAGATTTATGTTGCAGATTTCCCCCTCCAAATTTCTTTCTTAAATTTAATTCATTTTTATTTTTATTTTACTGCCCCAACTAGTAGTTTATGATGGTTTGCTTAGTGAAAAAATAACATAAATTTATACGTAATAGAAAAAAAGATGATAGGAAAGAGAAATTATTACAATATGGAGCCTAAAGCCTTTTGATGCTTGACGGTCGAAGTCTTGCCATACACATCAAGTCGCCAACGCTCAAAATGTTTAATTTCAAATGTTTGTATAGTCTATTGGACTTAACTACGACAATTCATTGACACTTTCATATTTGTTTTTACTGCTGTGTTTACACTAATTATTGTCTATTAAATGATGATCACTGTCTGTGCTGGAGTCCGTGTTGTTGTCCCTTTCGTGTTCTCAATTTCGGTTCCTTCGCTGCTACTTTCAAATCAAATGTTCGTAAAGAGTATGGGACTTGACTACGGAGTCATCAGTCCCTAAGCTTACAAACTACTTATGAACTACCTTATACTAAAGACGACACAAATATCCATGCACGAGGGGAGATTAGCACTCCCGACGGCGGACGATCGCGCTCACCGCAACACGGCGCTCCAGTACGCGCGGCTAATCCGCCGCGGCGCTGCTACTTTCTGTACACTGTGTTTGCTCACTGCTAATGTTGTTGTTTTCTGTATGGTCTGTCTCTTTTTTATTCGTCATATGTCGCATGCGAGATTTTATCTGTTAGTGTAATGAGTGTTGTCCATTGGTCGTCTTGTGTTATGGCATCGTATCATTGTTGAACATGTAGTGCTGGTAAGATGTCTGTGAGGTGATAGTAGGTCTTGAAGAATAGGACCACGTGTTGGGAGATCCCCTCCTCCTCTCTCTCAAACTCACACGGTTTAAGTGCCTGGGATATTGGCCGTGTCCCGTCAAGAAGTGGGTCATCATTCTTGGTCTGTCCACTAAGTCGACAAAGAATGAATGGAATCATTCCCACTCCTCCATAAAGCTTATCACATGTTGCCAGGAGTCAGTTCTCCAGCATCTCAGCTGTTTTTTTTTTCTGTTCTAGAGCCGACCCATTTAATTTACCAGGTCTGGCAGACCATCCTTAACCAGAATGAAATTTTCACTCTGCAGCGCAGTGTGCGCTGGTATGAAACTTCCTGGCAGATCAAAATTGTGTGCCGGAACCGGGACTCGAATCTGGGACATTTGCCTTTCTCGGGCTAGCGCTCTACCGACTAAGCTATCCGGACTCACGATGCCGCCTCACAACTTTACTCCCGCCAGTACCTCGCCTCCTACTTTCCAAACTTCACACAAAAGCTCTCCTGCGAGACATGCAAGACTAGCACTCCTGGAAGAAAGGTAATGGTGGATATATGGCTTAACAACAGCCTAAGGGATGTTTCCAGAATGAAACTTTCACTCTGCAGCGGAGTGTTCGCTGATGTGAAACTTCCTGGCAGATTAAAATTGTGTGTCGGAACCGGAAATCGAACCTCATAACTTGCCCGTGAAAGGCAAAGGTCCCAGGTTCGAGTCCCGGTTCCGGCACACAAGTTTCATCCTTAACCACTACGTCGCACCAGATTTTGGTGGTTACATCGATCGGGAAGACTCTTAGCACCGCACACACTGCCTCCACTGAGGGTGCAGAATGCCTCCGATGGGCTGAGAATGGCGCTCCTCTGCCCCCGCCTTACAGCCCTGACGTTGGTGGTTAGCATCAGACGGTGCACCCAGATACTTGCCGCAAAGAATAGTACTGTAAAGCATCCTAAAATAATTTTACACAGCTCAAAAGATGGCGGAGAGGGGGTGGGGCAGAATGAGTTGTTAATGTCCTGGCGTAAAGTTCGTGGCTAGTCGGTTCCTCCAGTCAAAGAAAGACCGCGGGCTGTGTGTACGGGAGACAGCATTCCACACAGCATCAGATGAATGCGAAAGAAAGCAACGCGTACCGCGGCCGTCCTTGGGTCGACTAACGACTGAGGCGTGGGGCCCTCCCGCCAGTGGGCGGGATGCGCTTCCCACCTTTTAGTCAGAAAATATGACGACTTTGCCACCCACCACCGGCATGAGGAAAAGCGGCACTATTTCCTACAAACTTTTCGTCACATTACACCGAGTTCCGACAAAATTTTGTTTGTGATACACGTTCCGATACTTTGAATAAACATACCTGTCTTAAAGCTGGAAACATGATCAAGTCATTTATACTTCCTCTGACAATAAAGTTCTTAAACCTCTGTCTGTATTAATGAGAAAGGACACTCACCCACTCCATGACTAAACACGAAATCTCAAAAACTACTTCACCTATGAAGCTGAACTTTGGCAGGAATGTAGTTTACAGGTAGAAAACGTCAGCAAAGAAAGTTTTTTTATGATAGGTGCATGTGGAGCATACTTCTCCTACAGACTCACGAAATCTATAGTTTCACTCCGATTTTCACGAAATTTCGCATGCTTGACCTTCAAAAGGTCACCGTCTACCTTACGTTTCATACGGTGCATGGGGGAGGATAGCTTGTAGCATAAAAATAGATCCCTAAATACTTTGGTCACACCATAACTTGAGAACGGCTCGAACGATTTTACAGTTTTTTTCGTTATTCTCAGAACAAGGGCTGTATAAAATACTACTGGATTATTTGAGAACAACAAAGTGCGTTTTTCAATGTGACCCTGCGTTTTTATTGCATAGAAATCTATAGGTTTGTTCCGATATTGATGAAATTTTCCACACTCTAACTGTATAACATTTGCAAATGATTGTTAAAAGAAGGGAAGGAAGAAGGATAGGAAAGAAAAGATTGACAGTGCCCGCATTTGGGCATTAAGATTAACAAATGGCAACAAGTGAAAATGTGAATCGGACCGAAAATCGAACCCGGGTTCGACGTCCGAAAGAACAGACACCACACCAATACAATATGTATAAAGTTTCGTTCGGTGCACGGTGGAGGGCACTTACGTACGGAATTTTACAAAATTCATAGTTTTGCTCCAATCTTCATGAATGTTTGCACACATGACCTTTAAACCAAGAGGAAGATCACTGGGTACATAAATGTTTGTACGGTACATGACAAAGGGTACCTTGCAGAAAACTTTGCCGAGAGAGGGAAAGGTGGAAACGAATAGAGATGGGAGAGGGTGGTAGAAAGGGTTTGTGGATTACGAGAGTGAACGATAAATAAACACCCGGGCAACGCCGGATTTACAGCTAGTAGTCCTATAAAATTAACATAGACGAACTCTGATCAAGAGTTGTCGTCCTGTGCTATGAAGTAGTCACCTCCCCTAACTATGCACCCCTAAACTTTCGCCGGGACGTATCGTGTCGTCCGAGCGTCAACGAAAATAAAAATTTCATTTTCTTGATTTTTTCATTTCTATTCGAAATTAAGTGTCAGGTTCTTGAACTGAGAGAAGAAGCGCTCAATCTATCACCTCTTCATAAAATCATTACTTTAAATAAAATATATCAAAGTTCTCTTGTCAAAGGAAATATCTGTCATAAATAAATAAATAAGGAAAAAATCGTGCCTATGCATGTTGTTGTCGGCACAGATATTATACGTTGCTGTCCTTTATAATCGCTCTTTATAAAGACTCGATTTTTAAAGATCTTTAAATCATCGTCTTCTTCCCTTGTCTGAATGTAATCTTCATTAATATACATATACTCCCAAAAAAACTGTAAATTCTCTACGGCGTATGAGATTATAGATAATACCACTACAAATAAATATCTTGCAATATGTAAAAGGTTGACATGATAGTCTTTAACACATTATTAAAATTCGAGATGTTATAACATTTTATTGTTTGCACGACATACGAATCATCACTTTTTTGTTCTTTTTCATTTTACAAATCATCTCGGTAAATAATGTAAATAGATATAAACATTTTCGGCGGCGACCGCGGAGAACTGCATGTTCTTGTGCCTCGTGACCGTCGACCCGCGACTTGAAGTGGTCTGATGTTTACTCCTTGAGCGGTGAATATGTTGATCTCGTAGCTTGAATATCCGTCACAGCAATGAAACATAAGAAACACACAAAAACTTTCTTAAGAATCACATAACATGAAGTATTAACTTTTGAAATCATAATTAATATAAACATAATAACCTGAAAGAAGGAAGCTTGGATTTTAACGTCCCGTCGACAACTTGGTCATTAGAGACGGAGTTAACGCTCGGAGCTTTGGGAAAGGATGGGGAAGGAAATCGGCCGTGCCCTATGAAATAAACCATCCCGACATTTCCCTGAAGAGATTTAGGGAAATCGGGGAAAACCTAAATCTGGATGGCCGGAGGTGGATATGAACCACCATCCTTCCGAATGCGAGTTCAGTGCGTTATCACAACGCCACCTCGCTCGGTAAAAGGAAAGAGATTTGACGATATTCTTGAAACCCAACGATACGTGACGAGACTTTTATAGACAATTTTGATCTTAAAACGGTGATTAGTTCATTGAAATCTGTAGCCAGAAAATAAAGGGACTACAATAAAGCGAAATTGGCTGCACTCCGCTTGGAAGTGTTTATAGCAAGTAGTAACAACGTAATGAATCGAATGTTCCTCTGTGATTGGGAAGTGTGTCATGCAGCTGATTGAGTCATAAACTCATGAGAATACTACGAAAGTACATTCAATGGCATATGTAAATACAGTAAAACCTCTCTCGAATACAATTATAATACAGCCTTAGGAGCAATAAATCGTAAAGCCACACCAAATGCCGTAATTATACTGAATGAAACATGAAAAGTAGTAAGCGATAAACTTATAATTACCTGACATCTTATTCAGGATTTATACAGGATGCGATCTAAATATGATACTTATGAGATCTTTATTTGCCATATATCGCTTATACACATTGATGACTAGTTTCGACTCGTGAAAGAATCATTATCAAATCCGTGACAATTACAACACAAAACTACAGTGTACAATAAATGCCTAAGTGTACAATAAATGCAGTACGTTATTTATTGTAGAGTAACTTGTAATTTGCTGCTGTTTGCTGATGATGCTGTGGTATATGGAAGAGTATCGTATTTAACTGACTGTAATAGCATACAAGATGACTTAGAAAAAATTTCTAGTTGTTGCGAAGAATGGCAGCTACCTCTCAAAGTAAAAAAAAAAGTAAGGTGATGCGCGTGAGTAGGAAGAACAATCCCTTAATGTTCGAATACAGCATTAGTAGTGAGCTTCTTGATGTTGTCGCGTCGTTCAAATATCTAGGCGTAACATTGCAGAGCGATATGAAATGAACGAACATGTAAGGACAGTTGTCAGTAAGGCGGACAGCCGACTTTGGTTAATTGGGAGAATTTTGGGAACATGTACTTCATCTGTAAAGGAGACCGCGTATAAAACGCTTGTAGGACCACGTCTTGAGTATTGGTCAAGTGTTTGGGACCCGCAGCAGATCAGTTTAAAGGAAGACATAGAAGCAATTCAGAGGCGAGCAGCTACTGGTAGGTTCGACCAATGCGGGAGTTTCACGGAAATGCTCCGGCAACTCAATTGGGGATCGTTGGAGGAAAGACGACGTTCTTTTCATGAAATTCTGTTGGGGAAATTTAGAGGGCCGGAATTTGAAGCTGAGTGTAGTACGATCTTGCTGCCGCCTACTTACATTTCATTTAGTGATCACAAAGACAAAATAAGAGAAATTAGGGCTCGTACGGAGGCATATAGGCATTCTTTTTTTCCTATTTGGGAGTGGATTAGGAAAGGATATTCCTAGTAGTGGAACAGTGTACCCTCCGCTACGCACCTTACGGTGGATTGCGGAGTATGTTTGTAGATGTAGAAGTAGGTAGCTCTTCCAGCGATTAATGAATATCAGTAAGCAATGTGTGTACCAAGTCTGGATGAATCAGTCCAGTAGCAGGGCATACTAGCTGCATACATTACGGGCCGTTAAAATTGCTACACCAATAAGAAATGAAGCTGAAAAAAAAGTATTCACTGGACAAATATATTATACTAGAACTGACAAGTGATTACATTTTCACGCAATTTGGGTGCACAGATCCTGAGAAATCAGTACCCAGAAAACCACCTCTGGCCGTAATAACGACCTTGATACGCCTGGGCATTCAGTCAAACAGGGCTTGGATGGTATGTACAGATACAGATGCCCATGCAGCTTCAACACGATACCACAGTTCATCAGGAGTAGTGACTGGCGTATTGTGACGAGCCAGTTGCTCGGCCACCATTGAGCAGACGTTTTCAATTGTTGAGAGATCTGGAGAATGTGCTTGCCAGGACCTACAATATGCAGTCGTGCATTATCCTGCTAAAATGTAGCGTTTCGCAGGGGTCGAATGAAAGGTAGAGCCACGGTCGTAACAGATCAGAAATGTAACGGCCACTGTTCAAAGTGCCGTCGATGAGAACAAGAGGTGACCACGACGTGTAACCAATAGCATCCCATACCATCATGCCGGGTGAGACGCCAGTGTGGTGATGACGAATAACGCTTCCAATGTGCGTTCATCGCGATGTCGCCAAACAAGAATACGAATATCATGATGCTATTAACAGAACCTGGATTCATCCGAAAAAATGACGTTTTGCCATTCGTGCACCCAGGTTCGTCGTTGCGTACACCGTTGCAAGCCCTCCATGGTATCCGGGTTGATAGTCCATCCTGCTGCAAACGTCGTCGAACTGTTCGTGCAGATCTTCGTGGTGTAGCAATTTTAATGGTCAGGAATGTAAGTGTAAGCTTTAGGAAATCTAGTAACATCTAATATACATCTACTTATGATATTATTTATAAAATTAAGCTTCATTGATATTGTTAGACAATTGCAGTACCCTGGCCAAAATAATAATAAAAAAATTGTATACAGAATTCACTCAAGACATATTGTTGAAGCAGTGATGTTCAGCTCGTGACAAAATCAGGTTTCCAGATCAATAAGTTAAGCAACACTGAGTTACCTGGAATCAATACATTCTGAAACACCTCACAGGTGACAATGCAATCGATAGGTAAAATAACATGAGACAGTAAGTAATTTTCGAAATTTCGGAAAAGAAGATCTACTAAGTAGGAAATTATCTATACATTGAGACATTTCTTAATTAACACAAGTGGCCCTGAGTCTTAAGTACGACACTCCTTAAGCAAAATATATTTTTCAGTTGGCAATCATGTCAAAATAGGATAATGTGTTTCATTCTGAAAAACACACACACAAAAAAGTTCAACAATTTAAAACAAAGCTGTAGTAAAATCTACATCCAGACTCCGCAAGCCACCTGACGGTGTGTGGCGGAGGGTACCTTGAGTTCCTCTATTGGTCTCCTATTCCAGTCTCGTATTGTTCGCGGAAAGAAAGATTGTCGGTATGCCTCTGTGTGGGTTTTAATCTCTCTGATTTTATCCGCATGATATCTTCGCGAGATATGCATAGGAGGGAGCAATATACTGCTAGACTCCTCGGTAGAGGTATGTTCTCGAAACTTAGACAAAAACCCGTACCGAGCGACAGAGCGTCTCTCCTGCAGAGTCTTCCATTGGAGATTATCGATCATCTCCGTAACGCTTTCACGATTACCAAATGATCCTGTAACGAAGCGCGCAGCTCTGCATTGGATCTTCTCTACCTCCTCTATCAATCCCACCTGGTACGGATCCCACACCGGTGAGCAGTATTCAAGCTGTGGACGAACAAGTGTACTGTAACCTACTTCCTTTGTTTTCGGAGTGCATTTCCTTAGGATTCTTCCAATGAATCTAAGTCTGGCATCTGATTTACCGACGATTGATTTTATATGACTTTTCCATTTTAAATCACTCCTAATGCCTATTCCCAGATAATTTAGGAATTAACTGCTTCCAGTTTCTGACTTGCTATAGTGTAGGTAAATGATAAAGGATCTTTCTTTCTATGTATTCGTAGCACATTACACTCGTGTACATTGAGATTCAATTACCATGTCCTGCACCATGCGTCAACTCCATGCAGATCCTCCTGCATTTCAATACAATTTCCATTATTACAAGGTCTCTATATATTACAGCATTATCCGCAAAAAGCCTCAGTGAACTTCCGATGTTATTCACAATGTCATTTATATCCACGACACTCCCCTGTGGCACCCCTGACATCATTCTTACTTCGGAAGACTTCTCTCCATTGAGAATGACATCGCCTTGCGGAAGTCAAGAAAAACAGCATCTTCCTGAGAACCCGTCTCTATGGTCCTATGAGTCTCGTGGACGAATAGAGCGAGCTGGTTTTTACACGATCCCTTTTTCGAAGCACCTTGCTGATTCCTACAGAGCAGATTTGTCGTCTCCAGGAATGTCATTATACTCGAACATAATACATGTTCCAAAATTCTACAACTGATCGTTAGAGATATAGGACTATATTTCTGCACATCTATTCGACGTCACTTCTTGAAAACGGGGATGATTTGCGCCATTTTCCAATAAAGAAGTAAAGTTGTGGGGTGAAATCGTGAGTCGTGTCGGGATATGTCAGTCGGTAGAGCGCTTGTCCGCGAAAAAAAAGGTCCCAGGTTCGAGTCCCGGTTCCGGCACACAATTTTAATCTGCCAGGAAGTTTCAAGATTAAATTGGTTTTCTTTGAGGTAGCATTGTTTTGCTACACTTGGTAAGGAAGGTGGAGGGTCACCAGAATATTTGTACTTGGAAGGGAGTCGCATATTCGAAAAGGTTGAAAAACACCGATTTAGAGACTTACACTTCTTCACAATTAAATACAGCGAGTGCAGTAGTTCGCAGTGTTCTCTAACATTTGAAGTGACATCGCCTCGCCGCTTCAGTGAACCTGTTCTCGGATATCAGGTGTCCGCAGCCTCCCTGCGTGAGCTGGGGATTTGCACAATCAGCTGAGAGCAGTCGGCGTTACGAAACACACTGGATGGGCGCTCCGCGGTCCCCGGTCACCTGCTCAGGATGGACCAGTGTCGTCATCGCCCCTAGGCGTATGCAACCCGCGGTGCAGCGGTCACTTTCCAAACGGCAACGCGATGGGCGGCGCCAGGAACCGGCACGTCGCAAACGTGGCTCGGGCCCTCCAGCGACAATAAGTCCAGACCGCCTATTCGGCATCATTACCGAGAGTCGCGTTTCGACACGAACCGAGGCTGAAACCCGTTCGGCAAGTTGCGGTTCACGGAGGGGACATTTCTCGGTACTGTTCCATCCGGGAGTTACCCGCATTCCTTCGATACCCTTGCGATTGCATAAGCTCTCGATGCTTCCCATTCATATTTGTGGGTAACGTACAGCATCTGGATAACAGTGTGGATTACCAAGGTTTCCAGTTCTGCCTAATGGTCTTATGTCAAAGTGGTAGGTGGATCAAAACAAAATCTCCAGACTGTGACAAAAATGTCATTGAAACGGAGGATGATACTCTAAATTACTAAATCAGTTTTTCCAAATCTATTTCACAGAGGACGATTGCATTGTAGTTCCTTCTCTAGATTATGGCACAAATTGCAAAATGGCAGATATCGAAATAATTGACGGATAGAAAAACAATCAAAATCGCTCAAAGGAGGAAAGGCCTCAAGACCAGAACGGATACTAGTTTCTTTTTACACAGAGTACGCGAAGGAAATTGCCCTCCTTCTTGCAGTAGTGTACCCTAGGTCTCTAAAAGAGCGTAGTGTTCCCAAAGATTCGAAAATGTCGCAGGTCATCCCCGTTTTTAAGAAGGGACTTCGAAGAGGTGTGCAGAACTATAGGCCTATAACTCTAACGTCGGTCAGTTGTAGAATTTTGTTCGATTATAATGACATTTATGGAGACTAATAATCTGCTCTGTAGGAATCAGCATGGGTTCCGAAAAAGGCGATCGTGTGAAACCCAGCTGGCGCTATTCGTCCACGAGACTCAGAGGGCCATAGACACGGGTTCTCAGGTATATGCTGCGTTTCTTGACTTTCGCAAGGCGTTTGATACAGTTCCCCACAAACGCTTAATGAACAAAGTAAGAGCCTATGGTCTATCGGACCAATTGTGTGATTGAGAAGTTCCTAGGTAACAGAATGCAGCAGGTCATTCTCAATGGAGAGAAGTCTTCCGAAGTAAGAGTGTTGTCAGGAGTGCCACAGGGGAGTGTCGTGGGTCCGTTGCTGTTCACGATATCTACAAATGACCTTGCGGATAACATCGGAAGTTCACTGAGGCTTTTTGCGGATAATCGTGTAGTATATAGAGAGGTTGTAACAATGCAAAATTGTATTAAAATGCAGGATGATTTGCATCGAAATGATGGTGCAGAAAATGGCAATTGAATCTCAATGTAGACAAGTGTAATATACTGCCAATACCTAGAAAGAAAGATTCTGTATCATTTAGCTACACTATAGCAGGTCAGCAACTGGAAGCAGTTAATTCCATAAATAATCTGGGAGTGGGTATTAGGAGTGATTTTGGCGGCCGCGGTGGCCGAGGGGACTGAGGCACTCCAGTCACGGTCTGCACGGCCATGCCCCCCTCGGGCATGGATATTTGTGCCGTCCTAGTTCGTAAGTAGTTCATAAGTAGTTTGTACGTTTAGGGACTGATGACCCCGTAGTTAAGTCCCATAGACTATACAAACATTTGAACATTTAGGAGTGATTTAAATTGGAACGCTCATATAAAATCAATCGTCGGTAAAGCAGATGTCAGCCTTAGATTCATTGGAAGAATTCTAAGGAAATGCACTCCGAAAACAAAGGAAATAGGTTACAGTACACTTGTTCGCCCACAGCTTGAATACTGCTCTCTGGTGTGGGATCCGTACCAGGTGTGGTTGATAGAGGAAGTAGAAAACATTCAACGCAGAACAGCGCGCTTCGTTACAGGATCATTTGGTAATCGAGAAAGCGTTACGGAGATGATCGATAACCTCCCGTGGAAGACTCTGCAGGAGAGACGCTCTGTCGCTCGGTATGGGCTTTTTTCGAAGTTTCGAGAACATACCTTTATCGAGGAGTCTATCAGTATATTGCTTGCTCCTAAGTATATCTCACGAAGAGATCATGAAGATAAAATCAGAGAGATTAGAGCCCACACAGAGGCGTACCGACAATCGTTCTTTCCGAAGACAGTACGTGACTGGAATAGGAGGGAGAACCGATAGTAGTACTTGAGGTACCCTCCGTTACACACCGTCGGATGGCTTGCGGAGTATGGATGTAGATGTCTGATGCATCCACTTGCAAAATGACTGCGAGATACATTGCCCAAAATACATGCAAGGCCTGAGGTTCGAGTCTTCCCTCGGGCATGGGGATGCGCGTCGTCCATAGTGTAAGTTAAGTAGATTATAAGTCTAGGGACTGATAATCAAAGCAGATTGGTTCAATAGGTTTAAAAACATTTGAACAATTACTTAGCGATTTTGATCAATATGGGCAAGGACGCTCCATACTGAAAATAGAGACACATGTGTTTCGAATTTCTGCTAGACGTTACACGAAACAAGCTTAAAGTTTATGCTACGAGGATCATTTTTAAAGTAACAACAGATTTGTAATGGAATAAGAAAAAATCTACTTATGACCCGTAAATTACAACTGTGTATTTATTTCGCTTCTCAACTTAGTCATCAAGAATATTCAGACATGCGTCAAGTCGTGGCATAAGCTTTTGGATCCCAGCCTCCAAGAAATCTGCCACCACAGACCATCGCAGTTTCTGGCGTGATGTCTGTGCATAATAATTTGATGCGTTACGGAGCTTCAAAACTGAAAATATTTGACAACATTGACAGGTTTTCAGTATTTTCTATTACTGATAAATAATTCTGAATCAGTATTACTATTGTCATAGTTATTATTAATATATATGGTACCGTTTTCAGCCTATTTATGGGCCATATTCAGATCCAATGCGGGTTCGGATTGAACCCCACGCAGAGGATAGACAGTTCGTCTGTCAGGACGACCTGTTCACCTGCTACGTGGGATTCAAGCCGAAGCCACAATGGATTTGAAGATATCCCACAAATAGGGCAAAACTGATCTTAAGATTTTGAACACAGTGTGTGTTCAAATCAGCAAGGGTAACAGTAGATAAAAATAAGCAACCCAACAAGTATTCTGATGAAGACACCTTTAGCTGGTATCGAAATGCGGGAAAAGTGTAATTAATTACAACGCAACTTGTTGGACTGATTATTTGGATTTACAATTAAAGGACCGGTCTCATAAAAATTTAATAATAACGCGATCATGGATTGAACTGCAAGTAATACTTATCTTCACCCTTGCGGATATTTCTGATGCAGCTGTTAAAAAATGAAGCGTCCATCTTGAATTGGACGGCCTATTGTGAACTGCCCAAGTTTACGTTTGTGCGGCCTGCTGTGTCACCGCCAACGCCTGCCATCATGGTGGTATCCATCTGAAGATGGTCTGCAATGGACCGATCCGGGTATGAAATATAAATAACATTTTTTTAAAAATATTAAATATAACCATTGTACCTAGTTCGCTGTTTCATCTCTAGTATGCTTGCGGGGAAAAAATCTAACTCTGTTGTTGCCAACCGACAGGGCGTTTCCATAGATCGTGACAAATTTTAACAGGGCATAGAGAATGATCTACTGAACGATTTGAGGTGAGGAACGTGAGGTCGGTTATACAACGAAAGTAAACTTAAAATCTTAAACATGACTGACTTAGCAAAGGTATTTCACAGCAGTAGAAGTTACTGCCAACCAGTTGCAAATTAAAGTTTAGTAAGCTTTACCGCGGTTTCGATTGATATAAATCAATCTTCTTCAGAAGATACATGGACATTACATTGTTACTGTGGATAATTTACATGCGTCAATCTGTGTACACATAATGTAGCCCTGTAAACAAAGGCACGTCAAACATATAAAATGATAAAATATATTGTGTAACATAGACCGCGGGGCGTGCTTAACATCAAACATATAAAATGATAAAATGTGCTGTGTAACATAGATCGCGCGGCGTGCTAACTGGTTAGCACGCCGCGTAATCCATGTTACACAGCACATTTTATCATTTTATGTGTTTTACGTGCCTTTGTTTAAAGGGCTACATTATGTTTTCACACATTGACACGTGTAAATTTTCCACAGTAACAATGTAATGTCCATGTATCTGAAGAAGATTGATTTATATCAATCGAAACCGCGGTCAAGTTTATTAAACTTTAATTTTTAGCTGAAAATAAACTTGTCTACCACTTCATCTCGCATTACTGTTTTAGAGCTTATCTACAACTAACATGCGTACATGTTTACATATATGGTGTGCTTTTTACTTAAGTATACATTATTTTTTTCCTGCAAGGAAACAAGAACAATGAGCCTAATTACTTGGAAGCTATGAAGCAGGTTTCGTTTACTTAATGTGACCATCAGGTGGGCCTGTTTTATCACATTTATATTGTGCCATGACACAACGTGCTATGAATCCACGGCAGACATTTTCATTACTGACAGATATTCAGAGTAGTACAGTACAATACATTGTGGCAGTACCGGTGAAGTTCAAATATTTGTAAAGCTTATGAGACATAACTGCGGGGTCATCAGTCCCTAAACTTACAAAGTACTTACAAACTAACTTACACTAAGTATAGCACAAACTGCCATGCCAGAAGGGAGGATTCGAACCCCCGATGGGGAACAGCCTCTCGCATCGCAGCATAGCGCCTCAATGCGCTCGGCCGCTCCGCCGCTGCACCGGTGAAGTTTCTCAGAACTCGTTGACATGCCCCTTGTCGTATTCCAGGGCTTGTGAGGTCACCTGATTTAAATCCCCTTGGTTAATTCCTATGGGGACTGTTAAACACGCTTGTTCATGGGACAGTAGTGGATACGTAGATGGAAGTACTTACCAGAATTGTAGATGATCACGATGTTATCCGAAAAACATGTGTGATGTTTGTCAGAGTGCGTCAGAATCTTGTTCGACGATGTCATGGTTGCACTCAGGGATATGGCCATCAGTTTGGCTACAATTTATGAGATACAGTAGCAACGGTTCGCTCATTATGTCAATTTGCTGACATTACCTGACAGTGCACGATGGAGGCGATCTGCATTAATTACCTTCGAAAGTAAGACGCCAAGATGGCAATAAGATCATTAAATTTCCTGACGACTGGTTTCAATGGGCTATGCCACCATTATCTGGTCGTGTAAAATCCTACAAAGTAGTCATCTTACGTTGTTTAAAAAATGTTTAAACTGAAGGTGCAACATAGCACTGACTGGAGTCTCTTACAAGATTAGATTCGATTTAGTTGGTTCGTTCCATAGATCCGTGTTGAGGTGATCCTCATGGATGTGGAACACGTCAGTAATTTTTATTTCTTTATTTATTATTTTTTGCAAGGTGATAATATAATATTACTAATACAGGTACATACTCTTTTTGAAAGCTGATAATATAATAATACTAAAAGTATAAATACAGATACATGCATCATTTGGTTCTGCTTAAGAATTCGTCAGCGGAGTAGAAGCAGTTGGCGACTAGAAAGTCTTTTAGGCTCCTCTTAAACTGATCTTTGTTTGTAGATAATTTTTTTATGATTCCTGAGTAGTGGATCCCTTTTTGAACAAAAGTTGTCTGTGTATATCATTTTTGTTCCTAGTATTGTAGGTATGAACTGAGATGTTTGTTGGGAAAAGGTTTATATTATGTATGACAAATTTAATTAAGGAATAAATATACTGAGAGGCAGTAGTTAATATATCCAGCTCTTTGGAGAGGCTTCTGCAGGATTTCTGTGAATTTACACCACAAATAATAAGTATTACACTTTTTTGGACTCTGAAAGCTTTTGCTTGACTTGAAGAGTTACCCCAAAATATTTTAACATATGGCATTATGGAATGAAAGTAAGCAATAGATAATAACTTTTGTCTTGTAATGTTTTCACTAAGTGCTATGATGGACTTTCTGTTCAACCTCCATTTTTTAAATAACATAACATGACCACATTGTAGAATTTTATACGGCCGGATGATGCTGCCATAGCCCATTGAACCAGTCGTCAGGGAATTTAATAATCTTATAACGATTTTGGCGTTTTACATATGAAGATAATTGGCGGTATTGCAGTTTACTGTAACAAATATAAATGAAAAATAACTCGTTAATGTGACTGCAATTCCATTACTTGCCACGGTATAGATTCCGAGAGATCTAAGACGCCTTGTTGCGGAGCGCGAGGTTGCTCACCCTCGATAGTTCGAGTCCACTCTCAGGCATGGGTTTATGTGTTGTCCTTAGTATAAGTTAGTTTAAGTAGTATGTAACCCAAGGGACTGATAATCGCAGCAGTTAATTCCCTTCCGTTTACAAACATTTGACCAATCCCTATTATTTCCTAAAAATAGAGTAATTGTAAGGTCGTTTTGACCATATATATATATATATATATATATATATATATATATTTAACTCTCTGATCAACGATTTATTTTCAGTTTCGTTTTCTTTTGTTACCGTTGGCCAGAGAGGGTTAGAAGACTTTTTCTCATCATTGTGTCCCTTCATTGCAGCATCAGCAAGTTTTAGGACTCCGATGGATTCTTATTGTACTTCACCTTTGAGTGAGACAAATACTTTTGGATATGATAGGCGATGAAATTGGGTTTTATCCTACTTTATTGCCTTACTAAATCACATTATAATCTTCAAAAATATACAGAGTTCCTTTATCTGGCAAACCACTGTGACACAAGGAATTTTTCAATGTCTGTAAAAGAGTATACTAATATTCAAGTTTTAACATTTATTATTACTCTAATATTACATTTCTATTCATATTTTATTTTCAAACTAAAGGCCAAAAGAATGGAAGTTTGGTTTTTCCAGAGCTTCTATTCCAAAAAACTGATTTTTAACAGTTAGGCAGAATCCTACATCAGACACTTCGCATGACCATCTCCTCCCTTGTGACTTCTTTTTTGAACTTCACTTTTCTTATCGTCTCAGACGAATTCGGTTCATTGCATTGTCTTTTGTTTACAGAGACTCTCCTTCTAAAAGTCTTTTTGGGCTATAGGGACAGAGGTTGTTTTACATTGAATCACCTATGCCACAAGGGAATGCAGAACAGCAAGGAGTAGTTTAGCAGTGAAACCACTGACGCAAAGGGTTAATGTTCACATGTTTGTTAACCTATTGGACTAAACGACAATGGTCATCCTTTCCTAGATATACAAACTGCTTGAACCAGGTTATACGAAGGACATCACACATACACACACACGCCCGAGGGAGGACTCGAACCTCCGAGGCGGAACAACCGCTCATACCACAGCAATGCGCCCAAACGCGCCTGGCCATTTCGGTGCGGCCAAAGCGTTAAAGTAGAAAATTAAGAGCTGGGATCGAAATCCATCCTAAATGTTCGCTTAGTGCAGCAATTAACTATTGTATTCAAAATTTATCCTTGTTAGTCGATATTCATATTTGGTTCCCGTAGTACCTGCAAACATTTTCATTTATCTTCATAATTTTACTAACTTAGATCTTACGTAATTCGTTTCAAAATTATTGTTATGAGAAATCACGGTCACGAGCATTAAGTAAAAACCGATTCTGTTTCTTAATTTGGTATCTAAATCTTCACTTTGAAAGGACATCGTACTTATCTTGCGTTTTTTTTTTTTTTTTTTTTTTTTTTTTTTTTTTTTTTTTTTTTTTTTTTTTTTACCTGGTCAACCGACTACAATGTTGCATCTTCACCAACAAAAAGATTAAGTAGGTACTATCTTGCCAAATTACAGTGCTATTTGCTTTACCGTTCCCGTTTACAGTTTATTCAGAACTTTTATTAAAGTTCTCCTTTATAATATATAATCTTGCTCACCATTCCAATATGCTAGTACTGTTAGTTAACAATGTATTCGGGCACGTAGCATTATTCAAGCTTCTCTGAGCCTCAAATTGTGAAGCATCCTCAATGTCTCGTAAAATTATTGCAACCTCTTGACCCTTTCAGACCTGGTTATTTTCTGGATGAAGGAAATTATTATTATTATTATTTTGCTTTATTCCTTTACGTTTTTAATGATTTTAGAAGAAATATTTACGCTGTTGTATGCATCAATTTACATACTGCGAAATTACATATGCTGAAAATCAAAGCTTCTTTTTATGGAGTAAAATAGTTTACTTTGTAGCACTAACTTTTGTACTAAATAAACTGATCAATAGTTGCCATGCAAAATAATTACTACTAATTTTCAGTTGTTCAGTGAAATACAAATAACCCACAACTTGCGTGTTCTTTGGAGTTCACAAGGTGCTGCGCAGCGCAACACTGACTACTTGGTATTTTTATAGTGATTTTTATAGTGATCTTCCGCAGTTGACAGTAAGTATGCACGATGAAAAGGTTGAACACTCATAGTCATATACGTGTTGTTTCAATTGAGAAAATATATTTCTGATCTATCTTAGACACAGTAAAAGTTATGTACACAATTGTAGCCAGAGGGTCTGAAAGGGTTAAGGATACACCGTGTAGAGTTACTGTATGAGACATCCAAATAAGACTTGTACCGTTATAACTGTTCATTTCGTTCAGTTGCTCTTCCAAGTCCGTCTGCGAGGGAATTAAAGTATCACCGGCGAAACGCACCGCTTACAGCATACCGCAACCGCGAATCCCCTATAATCCGTTCCTAAATCAGCCATTCGCACTCACGGTCTCATCCCACTTTACATATTTAACGCTCATCTGACCGAGTACGGGTCCTAGAGACGGAACTGGTTTTCGAGGTGGCCCACATATTCGCTAAGTCCGTGCAACCTTGGTCGGAGCGTGTCGAAATACCGCAAAGAAGAAATGTAATGGCAGGCGTCGCCGGCCCGGCCCGTGCCGTCCAGAAGACCTCCTCCCAGGTCCGTCGGATGCTCGCCGGGTCGCCGGTTCAAGGCGAGCGGCCGCGCCGCGCGCTCAGCAGCCGTTACTTTAGGAGGGAGTGCCCAGGCTGCGCCACGCCAGACCGCCCGCCGGATAAATGTCGACCGGCGTGCACGGCTGCACCCCGCCCGCTCTCAGCGTGGGATACTCCAGCACGCACCTTGTGTGAGGGATTCCACTGGACACACGTCGAGGATAAAGTGACAAAGTGTTGGTACGTCAGAGGATGACCATGTCTGACGTCCAAGTCCTCAGTCTTCAGAGACTGTTTGGATGGAGCTCACCACTGTACCCTATCCTGTGCAATCCTCTACATCTCTCAATAAGATCAGCTACTTACATAATTTTGATCTTATTTAATATCTTCAGGTAAAATTTCCGGGCTGATGGACCGTGGTCCAGATGTAAAACTTCCTCCCGGCGTTTCGTCTCCATAGAGGGCACCACCATACGTCACGTGATGCTGACTTTGTAACTATCTCTGGATGACGTCGTCATTCTCGATTAAAAGGCCGGCCGCGGTGGCCGAGGGGACTGTGGCGCTCCAGTCACGGTCTGCACGGCCACTACGGTCGGGGGTTCGAATCCCCCCTCGAGCATGGATATTTGTGCCGTCCTTAGTCTTAGTTAGTTCATAAGTAGTTTGTAAGTATAGGGACTGATCACCCCGCAGTTAAGTTCCATAAGCTATACAAACATTTGAACATTTGAATTCGATTAAAAGAAATAGAGTGTCATTTTGTTGATGCAGTGTCGACATCCACATTTTATCTAACTTCACGCGTTCTTCTTTCCTATTAAAATTATTCTGGTGTTTGTGGATCTCTAATGCTTCTCTATACATGCGTCTATGGTACTGAAATGTCCTTGCTAAAACGTTCCTCTCGTTAAATTTTATTTCATGGAAATAAAAAACATGTTCAGCCACTGTCGATTTTTCCGTATGGCCCAGACGACAGTTCCTTTTACAAGGCGCGTTCAGAAAGTAAGTTCCGTTTGGTTATATAAAACTATCGGGTACAGATACAGAAAAAAAATATTGATTGTACAAAAATCTAGAAGTGTTAAACTATTTTACTACATAGCTACCGAAATTTTGTAGGTAATTGTCATATCATGGCACAAGGGTTTTGTGTGCCTTTTTCATAGAATGTTGCCGCCTGTGTATTCAACCATGTGGTAACATGTTCTTTCAGCTCGTCATCGTCGTTGAAGTGTTGTCCACCAAGGACAGATTTTAAGTGTAAGAAGAGGATTACTGGGAAAAGATTTTTTTTTTTTTTCATGATAATGCCTGACCTCACATACCGAATGTGACCAAACAGTTCTTACGGAAATTTCAATGGTACCTGTTTGATCATCCTCCATACAGCTCGGAACTCTCTCCTAGCGAGTTTCATCTCTTCTTACACCTAAAATCTGTCCTTGGTGGTCAATACTTCAATGATGATAAAGAGCTGTTACCACGTGGTTGAATACACAGGCGGCAACCTTCTGTGAAGGATGCATGCAAAAACTTGTGGCTCGCTATGAACAAGTGCCTACAAAATTTCGGAAGTTGTGTGGAGAAGTAGTTTAAGAGATGTAGAATTTTGTGCAATAAAAATTTCTTCTGTATCTGTATACAATTTCATTTTATTACCAAACGGAACTTACTTTCTGGACGCGCCTCGTATGTTCAGATATTCGAGTGTTGACGCTTCTTTTTTTTTTTTGTACCAATATATACTTTACCACAGCTGCAAGGAATTTTATAAACTCCAGGTGTTGCTAGGGGGTGAAGTGCGTCTTCTGCTGATCTCAAATGTTCTTTAATTTTCTTCGTGGGTCTGTAGATGGTTTCGTCGCCATGCTTGTCCAATACTTTCCCGATTCGATCAGTATGTCTGCTAACGTATGGCAGGAAAACTTTTCCAGATTGTTGCCGTTACTGCTCAGAACTTCTGGATTCTTCTCTTCTTTGATGGAGAGCTCGATCAATTTCCTTGGCACTATATTCATTTTTCTTGAAGGCCGACCGTAAATGATTTAGTTCGTCCTCCAAGTAAACTGGCTCACAGATTTTGTTGGCTCTATCCACCAAGGTTTTAATGATACCTCTTTTTTGCCTCGTATGATGGTTTGACTCCTTGTGGAGGTATCGATCAGTATGTGTGTTCTTTCTTTATACCTTATGGCCCAGAGTTCCGTCCTCTCGTTTTATTACCGATATATTCAGGAAATGGAGTTGGCCATTGCTCTCTTTCTCCATCGTGAACTGTATATTTTGATTAATGCTATTGAGTTGCAATAAGAAGACATCCACCTCCACCATGGCTCCACACTACAAAGGTGTCGTCATCATATCGATACCAATTAGTTGGCTTCTTTCTGGCAGTCTGCAGCGCCTGCTGTTTACCTAGGACATCTCAGTACCATGCACACATGTATAGAGAAACAATAGAGATCCACAAACACCAGAATAATTTTAGTAGGAAAGAAGAATGTCTGAAGTTAGATAAAATATGGATGTCGCCACTGCATCAACAAAATGACAATCGATTATTTTTAATCGAGAATGACGTCGTCAGCATCACGTGACGTATGGTGGTGCCCTCTATGCCATCTATAAATGCGAGAGCCCCTCGGCCTACAGTGGCAGTAGCCGGCAAGACCCTGGAAGATGTCTCCCGCAGTTGGAGACGAAACGTCGCGAGGAAGTTTTACATCTGGACCACGGCCCATCAGCCCGGAAATTTTACCCGAAGACAACGCCGGCCTATTTAATATATTCGTCTCTCAGTGTCCCCTTGCTATTTTTTAAACCACAATCATTCCTCCAATGCTGAACTGATGTTTTCTTGATGTCTCAGAATGAGCCCCACGAATCGATCCCTTCTTTAGTCAATATATGGCAGAAATTTCTTTTTTCTCCATGATGTCGCTGATAGCACGCGTTGGTGACATACCTATCTTACCTCCGAACAAACGGACTTGCCCGTCCCACGTCACCGGGGTGCGCACACTCGAGGCATACACAGTCACTTGTGCGCCAGCCGTCTAACTTGGATGAGATTTGGACCACATCGTACGAGCCACAACTGAAACGCAAGTCCAATAAATCATTATTGGACGCCGCGAATGTGCGTCAGAGCCCCATTATGGTGAAATTTGTGGTGATTCTCGTGTACGACGCATTACGTTCCTCCATGGCAGACCGTCAATGCATTCAATCTCTTCTATCCCGTCTTTTCTGACCATCTGCGCCTCATACTGCCTCATACAGCTCTAACCTTTCCTCGCCTCTATCAATCTCTGTCCCATTCTTCTATCATGCAATTCTTTCTCCCCGTCTGTTCATATTCCTCTCTATGAGTCCATCCCGTCCTCTGTCTCATTATCACACCTCTCGTATTCCTTTAGCATGATCGTAAGTGAGGCAGAAATCCATCCAGGAACCTCTACAGAGATGTTCAACCAATGCTTATGTCACATATGGACTGTGTAATGCATCACTAGTCCAAGCGCCATATGTCATAACAGACATAATGGAACCTAAATTTTACATGTTCTTAAAATATATTTATTTATAAATGTTTCCTAACTTTTTGTACCAAAGAATGGTTAGTGTTCTTTCACTTAGTAGTGACATCACACTATAAATAACTACTAAACAGCACTAATTGCGCTCACGTCAGAAATATAAAGTAACGGCGCTTGGTCTTGTGATGCATAACACGGTCCATATAATGCACACGATTTTCTGCTGGAATATACGTCACGACTCCAGGGAGCATACAAAATGTATCAATGGCATTCAACTGTGTGAACTGACAGTGAATTTGTCCCTGTTGTTTCCTTTTCACTCAGCTCAATGTTTATGACGTCATGTCTCCTGAATAAACCGGAAGTTATATGTATCTTGGTTGTGACTTACGCCGATATTAAACATGATACACACAATGGTCTCTCTCTCTCTCTCTCTCTCTCTCTCTCTCTATATATATATATATATATATATATATATATATATATATATATATATATATATAGGGTGTCCCAGCTATCTTGTCCAACCGAAATATCTCTGGAAAAATAACAGCTATTGGAAAACGACTTTCACCGGTATCAATGTACGGCTGGGTTCCATGAATGTACATATTTGGAAACATTTTAAAACGAAAGCAAATGTGTTTTTTAACACAAACTTAAGTTTTTTTAAATGGACACCCTATAAAAAAACTACGAACCATATCGTCCTTACAGGCACTGACCAGTGGCCAAGGATACAACCGATGCAACTGCTCCACTAAATGCGCCACAAATCGCTACAAATGCAGAGATAAGCAGAAATAAGAAAATATTGTGTCATTGCGAATATAATAAAAGCTTGTTATAATAAGAGAATGCCGATTTTATATATTCTAAAGTGAACGGATTGTATTCATGCTTTATAACGGAGACATATAAATACAATGCATATAGCTTGAAATTACACATTTTCTTTATCCCAACATTATTCATCTTCCAGTTCTGGCCGATCTGTCAACGCCACTTCGCGACTTGGCCGGCCAGTTCCCGCTCTGACTGATTTCGGGCTTTGGCTGCAACACATATGCTGACAGCAGAAGCAACAAAGATACAGAGGGATAGCGTATGCAGAATGTATCGTGAACACAGTGGTATGGAAGTAATAAACTAAAACATTCTGAGAATGCAGCTGTTTATAAAACTGTAGTTAATATTGCAGTTTATTCATAAAATACAGTTGTTACGCACATTCTTATGAATGGAACTATGATGAGAAGATGTTGGATTTTCAGGTTTTCAATTTTTAAAATTATAAATGTTCAAATGTTTGTATAGTCTATGGGACTTAACTACGGGGTCATCAGTCACTAAACTTACAAACTACTTATTAACTAACTAAGACTAAGGACGGCACAAATATCCATGCCGGAGGGGGGATTCGAACCCCCGACCGTAGTGGCCGTGCAGACCGTGACTGGAGCGCCTCAGTCTCCTCGGCCACCGCGGCCGGCTTAAAATTATAATGACATGGTTTTATTTAGTACGTATATTGTCAGACATCCTACCGAGAAAATGGTAGAGGTTTCTTAGAAGAAGAATATTGGTGTGAATAACACGATTTAAAAATAATATTTTAAATCATTAATCGGCAAATGGGATGAAACGCATTGCATTAAATAATTTGTAATGTGGGTGATCTGTTGTTTTAAATATTTTCTTGGTTTACTGGTCATTATGGGAAGAGTTTTATGTCTATTATACATAAGTTGGTTGTGGGTCACTTCGATATTAAATGTGATATGCACATTGTCTGAGGTTGTAACTGGCATATGAATGAGCATATACGAGGATGTGACTGTAACACCCCACTGACTGGGCTCAGCCCTTTGTCTGGGGAGAAGATAGACTTCTGTAGAGTCCTACGATTGGAGTACCTTAAGCAAATTTCCTTTTATGTTTGGACTTTATGTAACGTACTGAATATGTAGGATGGATGACAGTATAATTGATGGTAGACAAAAATTTTATTTACAGGGAACAAAAGGCGGTAAGCAATGCAATGTACGTTGCTGCTAGTTCTAGCTACAGGCGTCATGAGCGGCAAATGTAGCGTACGTAAAATGTAAAAATTATTATCTATGTTTAAGATACTTCATTGGTAATATTGATAAATATTGCTTAAGGGATAGCGGTGTCAGTAACACGGAATGTGGTTGAGGCGGGAGCATAATTCTTTCAGTAACGGATCATGTATTTCATGGATCTTATTCTATGTTTTTTAATTATGGTTCGCACTTAGTGAAGGGTACTGTGACTGATTCGTATATGTCGCTTGTGGATCATGCCTATAATGAATGTGATATGCATACGAAAGAGGTTAGACCTGACGTTCAGTGTACCGAACATGTGGGGACAGCACCATATTGACACCACCGTATTGTTTGCAGATAAGATTGACATCTTTAGTGACGTATGAAGAGTCTGATCTGTGGGCGTGGAATGAGGTAAATAATGATTTTTATGATTTTTCTTTTGTATTTTGCGTTAATGTGGTGTACCGATAATGTAAGTTGGATGACAGTATTATACATGCAGTTATTGAAACTAGTTATATATAATTTCCTTAACGACAGCTGTTTTCCAAAATTGTAAATTATTGATATGGTGTCTGTTCTCTGAAAAGAAAAGACACCGTATCAATAATTGTATATATGCCCCCATCAGGCAATTTACGATTTCTGCAGGAATCCAGTGTAGGCTGTGAGCAAGAGGAACTAATGGGCAGATGTCAATACGATCGTAGTGTGCTATAAGTTGAGAATTTTGCCAGGAGCGAAAGCATTCCTGGATAGCCTGATTGGTTAAAACGACCGATGACACGAAGCGGGAGAACGGGGTTCGAATCCCGGTCCAGCACAAATTTTCAATTTTGCGTCGAATTTATTTCAGTGCCCTGAAACAGGCGAAATGCGTCAGTATTTTGAATTCAGTATTCTATATGTTCGAAGGAACTTTCATCATTCTGGGAAGAAAGTGTTGTGTCACCCTCCCAGCCATTTGTTGTATCATTCTTTCTGTCATTAGTTGAGTACTCGCCCCGCTCTAGTTGTTAGGAAAGGTACGGTGCAGGATTCGATGTCAACTGTAACAATTATTCAGATTAATAATAGAAGTTTTATTGACTGTATTATCGCTAGTTGCGCTGAGACCTAGTTACTGCTTAGTTCGTAGCCGAGTTCTGAGCTAGTAGTGTCCTACTTGTGAATAGTAACTGAAAGGCTATCCAGAAGCCCATGGTGGAGAAGCCGAGCGGTCTAAGGCGCCTCGCTGTGGAGCGCATGGTTACACGCCGTCGGAGGTTCGAGTCCTCTCTGGGGCATGTGTGTGTGTGTGTGTGTGTGTGTGTGTGTGTGTGTGTGTTGTCCTTAGATTAGGTTACCTTAGTTTGAGTAGTTTGTACGCTACGGACTGATAACCACACAGTTTGGTCCGATAGATTTACACACATTTGAACATTTCCTCTCCAGACGTAAGTCGGTCTAGATATAGCCGCTTGTAGAGGGCGCGCATCTTCGGTTACTCCCTCCAGGATGCGCAGCGCCTTCTTGTGATTGGCTTTCGGTCGATCGCTGCCTTCTACACGATCGTTCTCTTACGTCTGGCGCGTGGCGCTGACTTTACGCCACAACAGTAAGAAAATCACATCGCTATGCAATGTAATGTGCGGTGCTGATATGCACGCTATTCCGCATTGTGGATGGGCCCATATAGTTTTAGAGTGTTTACCTGCGATCAGGCTATGTCGAGACCCTTGGTAGAGAGGACTCTGCGTTCTCGTCTGACGTGGTCTAAGAACTCCACACAAATACAGCAAAGCAGAAAAATACCAAATCACTTGTAATTCATGTCAGCCGCATCGCATTGGACGTACATGGAGGAATTTCGGAACACTATACAGTGAACACTTTAGAGCTCTGAAGAGTGAAAGTAGACATTCAACGTTAGCACATTTGATAAATGAGAACCCCCAACCCATAACGTTCGAAACTGACCAACAAATCATGAAAAACAGCAACGTCAAAACGGCAAACTCACGATACAGGAAAATTATTACATTCAAAAGGCCATAAAGGAAGGCAAACACTTAATTTACCAATGCACAGCACTTACCACTCTTCACTGCCTTATATGAACTAACACAGGGTACGGGGCGTCCTCCATAGCACACACACACACACACACACACACACACACACACACAGGACCACAACAGAAACCGTAAAAAACGCGGCATAGTTGCAGAGACAGTTTGGCGATATACATCACGCGCCACACACATATAACAAAATGGCGTTAAGTTCAAACAAATGCCGCAGGCAGAATATTTATTCATTTATTCATTTATTTATGTGAGAGCATACATCCAGTTCCTGCAGAGCACTGTCCAATTAATGTAAGTTTCCAAAATATGTACACCTTCTTCCCGATATCCTCATAAACCGTAACGATAACAATACTCAAACCCAAGTTTGTAAAAATACCGAAATAGGATAGTTCACGTTAGCCACACTTGCTAATAGCAACCGATCATTTTGTTGCAGAAATTATGCTGCATGCCGAAACACGGCAACAAATACATTGCAACATGCACTGCCTAAATCATATAAAGGTACGATAATGACTGTACACAACGATATAGCTGTAAAGAAAGTGTATACTTCAGGTTTACCGTTATTTCTGCATTCTTCTAGAACAAACAAAACCCACTGATGATGTCAGAGTTTCCTTTGAAGCCAGTATGGAAATTTCAGTAGACAGGTTTTTTTGCATCCAGACGTACCTGCAACCCCACATTTATAAGACGGACACGGACTAAGAGTTTCAAGTTACAGTTTTTATCATATATCTGAAATATGAATAATTGGATTTAAAGCAGCTTTGCCATATTAAAACAGTATCAATCAAAGTTCTGAAAGTTAATTAGAAAAAATTTATTATTACCTCGAGTTATGATTCTAGGCCGCTCCTTTCATCTGAATAAATAACTTTCATAAGATAAATTTTTTCTTACTTGTCAAACAAACACAGCATACATTCCCAAGGTTCGAGTGGATTCCTAAGAATAGTGATACTGCAGAAAAAATATGTAAAGCTGTCTTTTATTTCGGTTGCGGATGGTCTTTTAGGTGTGCGATTTAACGGGCTCTCTTCCGCGAGAAACAAAAAACCGGCTTTCTGAGACAATGCGTTGTCGGCCGCTGTCGGGTTTTCGACGTGTTGTTACGTGCAGAGGAGAGGCCGTATATTTTGCGCCGTCGTGCTTTCGCAAGTCACCCCTAGCACGGCCTGGCGCTAACTGAGAACGAGGAATGCAACTGCACACACAATCCGCATTGTTCTCGTGACTGGTAAAAAAATTAAAAGGTATTTTCTTATCATTTACCAAACAAAACACAGTAGTAGCATCCGGGAACTTACAAGCCAACAGTCCTTCACCTTCAGTAAGTCAAAGTAATTTCTAAAATCGTAGAATGCTTTGCAATTGAAGCGTGAAGACGTTATTCGTTACAATTGCATCCTCTGTCACAGGAAAAAAAAAGTTGAATCCGAGAACTATTCATTTTCAATCCCCGTAGTCACAAAGTTTACGGAGATTCCGTTGTGTTCTCGTTTTGGGCACGGTCTTTGAAACAGAAACGAAAGTTCAGAGCGAAGCCGCAAAGGAGTTGATTAAAGGGAGGAATCCCTTCCAGAATAATAATACATGTTAAACATTTACTAATCACCACAGCTAAACTTCGCTGTGCCTACATGATATCAAGTAAAGCAAATAAATGTTTAAACAAATCGAATACTTCCAAAACTAGCTCTCTGCATGTTGTAATAATAATTTTAGAAAACGTTGTTGCGGGAGTTCAGCGATCTGTTATAACAAGATAAAATAAACAGTCTAAGATCGCAATATTATTCTTTTAAAATGACCGGTTTATTCAAAAATCTATGCCACCTTCAAATATAATCCACCATTTGGCAGTTTATTGACTATGGCGGAACGTCGATGTCATGACCCCGAGCAACAGACAAGTGTTGGAGTATAGCTGAAGAACATGATTTCGTTGGCTGCACATTATAGGAAAATAAAAGAGATATTTGGAGACAAGAAAAGCAGCTGTATGAATATCAAGAAATTAGACGAAAACCAGTACTGGGCAAAGAGTGGAAAGCTGAACTATGGAATGAATTTATAGAGGGCTTATAATAAGGAAATAAACTTGAAGGCAGTATTCTAGAAAGGGAAGACCAAGTGGAGGAAGATATGATACTGCGAGAAGAATTGACAGAGCACTGAAGGACTTGAGTCGAAAAAGAGGCCTATGGATTAGATGATATTCCATCTGAACTGCTGTACCGTTAGGAGAACCAGTCGTGAAAAAATTGTATCATCTGGTATGGAAGATGTATGAGACAGGAGAAATACCTTCCGACTTCAAGAAGAATATCGTTGTTCCAATTCCAAAGAAAGCAAGTGAAGACAAGTGTGAAAATTATAGAACTATCAGTTTGATAATTTATGTTTGCAAAATTTTAACACGAATTATCTACAGGAGAATGGAAAAGCTGGTAGAAGCTGACCTCGGGGAAGATCAGTTTGGATTTAGGAGAAATGTAGGAACACGGGAGGCAACACTCACATTACGACTTATCTTAGAAGATAGCCTAAGGAATGAGAAATCTACGTTTTTAGCGGTCGTAGATTTGGAGAAAACTTTTGACAATGTCGACTGGAATACACTCTTCCAAATTCCGAAGGTAGCAGGGGTAAAATACAGGGAGCGAAGAGTTATATTCAACCTAAACAAAAACAAGACGGCGGTTACTAAAGTAGAAGGGGAGGAAAGGGACGCAGAGGTTGTAGCCTTTCCCCAATGTTGTTCAATCTGTACATTGAGCAGGCAGTGAGGGAATGGAAGGAGAAATTTGGAGAGGGGATTAAAGTGCAGGGAGAAGAAATAAAAACATTGCGGTTTGCCGATGACATAGTAATTCTGTCAGAGACCGCAAAGGATCTGGAAGAGCAACTGAATGGAATGGACAGTGTCTTGAAAGGAAGATATAAGATGAACATTAACAAGAGTAAAACGAAGGTAATGGAATGTAAATTCAGAAAATTAGGCGATGCTTAAGGAATTAGATTAGGTAATGAGACAATAAAAGTAGTAATTGAATTTTGTTATTTGGGTAGCAAAATAAATGCTTATGCCCTAAGTAAAGAAGACATAAAATGCAGAATGTCTATGGGAAGAAAAGCGTTTCTAAAGAAGCGAAACTTGTTAACATCCAGTATTAATTTAAATTTTACATAGTCCTTTCTGAAAGCGTTTGTCTGGAGTGTAGCATTTAATGGGAGTGAAACGTGGACGATGAGGAGTTCAGATAAAAATATGATAGAAGCTTTTGAAATGTGGTGCTACAGACGAAAGATGAAAATTAGATGGATAGACCACGTAACTAATGATGAGATGCTTAACCGAATCGGGGAGAAAAGGAGTCTCCGGCATATCCTGATTAAGAGAAGGGATAGATTGGTGGGACACATTCTGAGACATCACGGAATCGTCAGCTTTAGAGGGAAGTGTGTGGTGTAAAAATCGTAGAGGGAGACGGAGGGACGAATACAGTAAGAATATTCAAAAGGATGTAGGTTGCCGAACGTATTCTGAGATTAAGAGACTTGCTCAGGACAGGGTAGCGTGGAGAGCTGCATCAAACCAGTCTGCGGACTGAAGACCACAACAAGAACAACATAATAACGTGCGGAATGGACGCATCTGACACAGTAGTTCTACTGCCGGCAATAAGTTGGTGTGGTAGACTTGAATGTACGTATTTCATCTCTGATACCCCCTCCACCCGACTATTCCTATCTACATCAAAAATCCGCAAGCCAGGGAATGAGGAAGAGTGTACTTTGCATACCATTCTCACTTCCCCCAACTCTAATCGCCTATATTGCGCGGATAAAACGATTGCCTGTATGTCTCCGTTTGGCCCCTAATCTCTCCCTAATATGATCCTTGTGGTCGCTTCGCTAGATATACGTAGGAGGAAGCAGTATATTGGTTGTCCCTTCATGAAACGTAGGCTCTCGGAACTTTGATAGAAACTCATACCGCGCCTCTCTTAAAGCGTTTGCCTTTGCAGTTTGCTGATCATCTCTGTGACGCTTTCTCGATTACTAAATGACCCCATAACGAGTCGTGTTGCTCTCCGTTAGATCTTCTCTGTGTCACGTATTAACCCGACCTGATGTGGATCCCACACTGATGACTAGATCACGATTTTTTAGGTCGTAAAAAGCGCATTTTAGGGGCACTTTCTTTACCTCATTTACGCTCAATAAAACCTAAGAGAGACCCATAAAAGAATACATCAAATGAAATAAACATAAAGTAAAATACGTAGTTTTGACTTACGAGCAAATTTTCAATCGTTTACAATAAGAAAAACATCACACAACATTAGTGATTAAACTGACACCAAATCTTTATAGTTTTCGAAAGATAAAAATATAATCAGATCAGTATCCGTTGTGACTCGTCTAGGGGCTTCACGTTGGTTGTCTTGTATTTTGGTTTTAGCTTGTGACTTGTAAGCTGTAGATTCGGCTTGACTTTCACAGTTGTAGTGGATGGATGGGTTCAAAATTTTGTCACCTCAGCATGAAATTTAAGTTGGTAGACCTGGTACTTCTTCGTAATTAATAAAATTTATATCTTTGTTGAATTTTTCATAATGTAAATATTGGTTCTGCGTATCAATTAAAATTAAAGACTTTTTATAATGTTTGAGCATGAAATTCCGTTTCTCAGGGGCTGATATTTAATAAACTGAAAAAATTGAATCATTGAGTCCCGGTAGTTCAGACAGTTTGAAACCCGTCACAAACGATATTACTTGTACCTTATTCCTGTCTATCGAATTATTCTTTAGAAAAAAAAAGTCGTTAGAAGTTTCTTCTAATCAAAAGTGTCAGATATTTTCTTTCACATATTAACTGTTTCATTAGGAATTTCATAGATATATGTTCACTTTTAGAATCTTCTTGGACAATATTAGGAAACTAAATACTTGAATAATTGTTTAAGACTTGTTTAAGTATCACAGCACTTTGTTCTTGTGTATGTTGATACCCAACTGCGATCAACTGCACCATGCGTCAATACGGTAAAAAATCCTCCTGCATTTCGCTACAATTTGGCAGTGTTGCAACTTCTCGATTAATTACAGCATCAACCACAAAAAATTGATCTTCTGATATTGTTTATGAGGCAATTTATATATAATGTGAAAGACACAGTGCTGTAACACTCCCACAGGGGGCACACTTGATATCACATTAATATCTGACGACTTCTTTATGATGAGAGTGACATGCTGTGTTCTGTTAGAAACGCATCAGTCACGTCAAACACTTAGTATATTCCATATTCTCTCACTTTGATATCAATCGAGTGAGAATGATTCTCCTTCTTCATGTACCGTCTCCATTTCCAAGGTTGGCTATCATTGTGGCTATTTTAGTTCCGAAAGCTGCATTCTTAAATAGGTCAGATCACGTGACATTAACCATTTTTGCAGGTGCCCAAACCAGGACTTTCTTTTCCTTCCATTAGATCTCATTCCTACTATATTTCCTTGTATTATGAGCTGCAGATTATCATACCTTGGATCTTTCATCTCTTATGGCCAAGATATTTTAGTTTTCTTTTTTTCACTTCCTGTAGGAACTTCTTCTCAGGACCTCCACATTGGTAACATGTTCTGTCCATCATATTCTCAAACATCGTGAGGTAGGCCCACATCTCGTAGGCTTCTGTTTTCTGCTCGCTTTTACTTCATACAATAGGACTGGGAACACACTCCATTTGCGTATCAGAGTTCTTAGGTCCAGGCTCAAATCGCGACTACAGGGTAGCTTCCTGACCTTCGTAAAGGAAGTACGAGCCCTCTCAAAGCGAATCTTTATTTCCGAACAGTAATCCATGAAGCAGTTGACAATCGTACCCAGCAAGTCATACTTTTCGATTCTAGCCAGCCTTTCGCCTTCGTACCCAGCAAGTCATACTTTTCGATTCTTGCCAGCCTTTCGCCTTCCACATGCAAATGTTCATTGCGCATTTCAGGTTTGGTGACAATCATCTATTTGGTTTGCTTAATATTCAGTGTCAAGCCGTATTGACATTATTCCACACATGCTTTAGGCCCATCATGTCTTAGGCTGAAAGTAGTGCATCGTCCATATAACGCAAATTGTTTAGTGGAACTCCGTTGACTCGTATTCCACCAGCAACATATTTTAGTACCACTGCTGACGATTTCAATCAATAATAATTCCGACAGAACTCGTTTTTACACAGAGTACGCGAAGAAACTTGCCCCCCTTCTTGCAGTGGTGTAACGTAGGTCTCTAGAAGAGCGTAGTGTTCCGAAAGATTGGAAAATGGCGCAGGTCATCCCCGTTTTTAAGAAGGAACGTCGAAAAGAGGTGCAGAACTATAGGCCTATATCTCTAACGTCAGCCAGTTGTAGAACTTTGGAACATGTATTATGTTAGAGTATAATGACATTTCTGGAGACTAGAAATCTGCTATGTAGGAATTATCATGGGTTTAGAAAAAGGCGATCGTGTGAGACCCAGCTCGCCCTATTCGTCCACGAGACTCAGAGGGTTATACACACGGGTTCTCAGGTAGATGCTATTTTTCTTCAGTTACAGTTCCCCACAGGCGTTTAATGAACAAATAAGAGCATATGGTCTATCAGACCAATTGTGTGATTGGATCGAGTAGTTCATAGATCACAGAATGCAGCACAGCATGTCATTCTCAATGGAGAGAAGTCTTCCGAAGTAAGAGTGATGTCAGGGGTGCCACAGGGAAGTGTCATGGTTCGGTTTCTGTTCACGATATATATAAATGACCTTGTGGATAACATCGGAAGTTCACTGAGGCTTTTTGCTGATAATGCTGTAGTCTATAGAGAGGTTGTAACAATGGAAAATTGTATTAAATGCAGGAAGATCTGCATCGAATTGACGCATGGTGCAGGGAATGGCAATGAAATCTAAATGTAGACTGTAATGTGCTGCAATTACATAGAAAGAAAGATCCTGTATCATTTAGCTACACTATAGCGGGTCAGCAGTTAATTCCATAAATTATCTGGGAGTAGGCAGTAGGAGTGATTTAAAATGTGCGGTCATATAAAATTAATCCTAAGTAAAGCAGATGCCAGACTTAGATTCATTGGGAGAATTCTAAGGAAATGCACTCCGAAAACAAAGGAAGTAGGTTACAGTACACTTGTTCGCCCACAGCTTGAATACTGCTCACCGGTGTGGGATCCGTACCAGGTGGTGTTGATAGAGGAAGTGGAAAAGATCCAACGGAGAGCAGCGCGCTTCGTTACAGGATCATTTGGTAATCGTGAAAGCCTTACGGAGATGATCGATAAACTCCAGTGGAAGACACTGCAGGAGAGACGCTCTGTCGCTCGGTACGGGCTTTTGTCGAAGTTTCGAGAACATACCTTTACCTAGGAGTCTAGCAGTATATTGCTTGCTCCTACGTATATCTCGCGAAGAGATCATGAAGATAAAATCAGAGAGATTAGAGCCCACACAGAGGCATACCGACAATCTTTCTTTCCGCGATCAATACGTGACTGGAATAGGAGGGAGAACTGATAGTGGTACTCAAGGTACCCTCCGCCACACACCGTCGGGTGGCTTGCAGAGTATGGATGTAGATGTAGATGAACTTATGTAACATCATTGCAATAAAAAGTCTGTGTCTAACTCTAGGAACCCTATGTATTTCGCTAAATTAATAATTGGAAAATCAGGTATAGAAGAAGCCTTAACGAAGTCTGAACGACTGACGCTGTGGCGCGAACCTTCCGCAATTTACGTATAGATAGAAACTTACAGAGGATTGTAGTTGTAGAACTGCGACTAATTTTGCAAGTGTATAGTAAGTTGACGTCAAGAGGAAACCCTGGTATGCTATGTACGTCTGTGGTTACTGCTCGTAACTTACTGGGCCAGTGTCAGGTGTCACGTGAGTCGGTGCTTACCTTCACGACGACGTTAACTCTTCGTCGTGCCGGAGGTCACCGTCGTTAAGGTTTGAGGAATTGGCAGACGTCAGTTCTTGTGATCCCACAAATGCGCTTACCGCGAAACACTGCGTTAGTCTGCTAATAGCAGTACCAAAGTCAGTTTGTTACGACGATATTCTGACTTTTTCCTGGCCGTTAAGGAAAGAGGTGTTAATATCAACATCACCGTTCTAGTTTATTTTAGCATCAGGATTTCTATCTTGTTTATAAAGCAATTTTCCTCTGTCAATTATATCAAGTGCCCGAAAAATGTTCAAATATTTGTATAGTCTATGGGACTTAACTACGGGGTCATCAGTCCCTAAACTTACAAACTACTTATGAACTACTTACGAACTAGGACGACACAAATATCCATGCCCGAGGGGGGGATTCGAACCCCCGACCGTAGTGGCCGTGCAGACCGTGACTGAAGCGCCTCAGCCCCCTCGGCCACCGCGGACGGCAACAAGTGCCCGAAGAATATAATTGAAGACGAGATATTTGACATCAGGTGAGGGATGCTGTAAAAGTAGGGTGATCTCAAAGCGTTGTTTAAAGTCCGATTTGATAACGAAGTAATACGTTACAATTTAAACTGTCGCACCATCATTCAACAACATATAATATCTCACCTGAGCGTATAATCGCCCTTCAGAATTACACTTAGAATAGGACAAACTGCATTTTCCGGTTGCAAAATATTCCTTTAGGTCTCGTGCAAATAAAACACTTAACCACAAATCTTATGGACGTCTCCGGCTTTGGTCCGCTGAACAACGATCATTAATGTGTAGGGTGATCAAACGGTCCTTTAACATTTGCATAGGCACAAATTCACTGGGTTATTTATCCCATTTCTTTTCCATGGTATAAGAAACAATAGTAAATAAAAACAAACAGTAGATATTACTGAAATACTCTCACAAGTGCGAAACGCGTAATCAGAAATAAATAATTAAATTCCTGCTCAGGTGGACTACTTTCGTTCAAAAACATTGAAAACCGTTTGCTGTATCACACGGACCAAATAAAGTAGAATCATTACTAATTGGATAGTTAAAATCTGTCATCAACTTGATAGTAACGAAATTTATAGTATAACATTTTACATAGATTTAATATGTAACTAATAAATACATAATGTTAGGCCTATATGTACACTTTTGTGTCAACAGCGAATCCAGAGGTGGGGCTAAGAGGATCGAGTCTCCCTCCCTTCCCCCAATCCCCTCTCGCAGGAGTGTTACCTAATAAAGATTTTGGAAAACAGACTTCACAATTGGGTTTCTCGTCAAATTCTACCCTTGAAACATGTATAACATGACCCCCTCCCATTTGTCAGCTGAATCCAACATGGCGGATATGAAGATGGCGGACGGCTCTCGCAGGACACCCAAAAAGTTCTCTCCCACCCCTTTTGTTTATGTCCAAACCTCATTACATTTTCGCGATATTTACTCCGGTCTTGACTTTTGGGACACCCTGTCTATTCCGTGATTTACGACCTGTACCGTACATGTGAAAATGTGTTTTTTGCTTCATAATAAAACTGTTAGTAGTTGCAAACGTACATTTGCTGATTATTATCGGACATTATTACTCTTAGTTATTAGTTTCTTTTATAATGTTATCTTTTGTCTGAGTGAATTTCACTCAAACTGATTATTGGTAATCATGCCTCGACGAAGATCGAATATAGGTCTCAGCTTGTCAATGCCCGAAACACGGCGTTTGAGCCAAAGAAATGAAAATGGGGAAGAGAGGGAAGTGAGTTTGTCGTTGGAACGTGAGGGACACGTTCTACAATGAATTGGAGAGTTATCTGTGGGTTAACTTTCATTCTTACCAACACGCTCAGCGCAACGGCATGATGCGACACTACGACAGAAAATAAAAGTGGGTATATTTGCTCCGCTACCAGTGAGAAGCAGATTCGGATTGCTAGTTAAATATAAATATAGGCTGATACATTTAATACTTCTCTGTAGTTTCTTTTGTATGCTAAATCCTGTTCGTCATCGTAAAGTCATTCTCTAGGTTAGAAATATTTTTGGCATCTGAACGTAAATAGCCCTTATTAGTAAGTGAAGAGCACTTCCCTTTGAGTTATCCGGAAAATTCGATATATTCCTTCAGGAATACCATAGACATCCACTCATTAAAAACGAATAAAAGCTTTGGTCGGAATAACATACATTTCTTCAATATACCTTACCTTACAACAGTTATCAAGAGCGTTTGTGAAAACGTCTTCCCATTATATTATTGTGGTGCAGAACAGCAACCGTTTGAATTCGAATATTTTAATAAAAGTCTATATTGGTTGTAAAATCTGTCTTTATTCATGTATGACGCGTTTCGCCCGGTTAGGGTATCTTCAGATATCTTCCATGATGCCCCCCAGAGGGCTCACGGTTCTCCTGTGAGTACGTGCATGGCGAGTACGAGGCCCCGAGCTAATGCAGCCGCGGTGGAGTAGCCGAGCGGGCTAAGGCGCCTCGCTGCGGAGCGCAAGCTTGCTCGCCGTCGGAGGTCCGAGTGCTCCCTTGGGCATGGTGTGTGTGTGTGTGTGTGTGTGTGTGTGTGTGTGTGTGTGTGTGTTTTCCTTAGGTTAGTTTACCTAGGTTTAAGTAGTTTGTAAGCTACGGACTAATGCTGCAAAATGGTTCAAGTTGTACCCCACTAACAGGAAACAAAGGATGTCAGCGCAAATGACTAGTGAATTAGGCCAACAGTCATCATCGGATGGGGAAGAGATTACATGTGTCCCACAAGGATCCATCTTAGGGCCATTGCTTTTTCTTGTATACATTAATAATGGCCTCTCAACAGTTACACTACCGGAAGAAGAATTCGATTTGTTTGCAGATGATACAAGTATTGCTATAAAAAGTACACCGATCATAGTCATAGAAAGGTCTACTAATGATATTTTCATGAACATTGATAAATGGTTTAAAGCCAACTCATAGTAATTAAACTTTGAAAAGACTCACTACATCCAATTCAGAACCTGTAAGAGATTTTCGCCACCATATGCATTCAGTATGAAGAAGAGCAGATAGAGAACGATGACACCACAGAACAACAGAAACGACTCACCAAATCTGTATTTTCAATACGAGTGTTATCAGACATAGGAGACATAAAAATAACAAAGCTTGCACACTTTGCTTCCTTTCATTCCATAATGTCATATGGTATAATATTTTGGGGTAACTCTTCAAGTCAGCCATAAGTCTTCAGAGTCCAAAAGCGTGTAATACGTATCATTTGTGGAGTAAATTCACAGACGTGCTGCAGAAGCCTCTTCAAAGAACTGGGTATATTAATTACTGTCTTTATTCCTTAATGAAATTTGTCATAAATAATATATCCATTTTCCCAACAAACAGCTCAGTTCATACATACAACACTAGGAATAAAAATGATCTACATAAGGACTTAAAAACAGTTACTTTAGTTCAAAAAGGGGTCCACTACTCGGGAACACACATTTTCAATAATTTACCATCAAGTATAAAAAATTTAGCTAGAAATAAAGACCAGTTTAAGAGGAGCCTAAAATACTTTCTAGTGGCTAACTCCTTCTACTCTATTAGTGAATTTCTAAATTGTACCAAATGATGCATGTATCTGTATTCATACTATATTAGTATTATTATATTATAAGCCAAAAAAAAAACACTTAAAATGTATATATATCTGTATTTGTATTATTAGTATTATCTATTATTCAGCTTGTAAATTTTGATTCTTGACATGTTCCACATCCACGAGGATCTCCTCAACATGGATCTTCTAAAAACTAATCTAATCTAATCCAAAACCACACAGTTTGGTCCTATAGATTTACAGGCATTTGAACATTTTGAGCTAATACAGTCTTCCTTCCTTCTTTACTTTCCGAATCGCAAATCCTTTCCCCCTCCCCTCCTTTCCTATCCTCCCTCCTTCCCCTCCCCAGCGGGGACTGATAACCTTAGCAGTTAATTGCTCCCATCTCAACAATCAACTGAACTCAACTCTTTCGTGATGTTCTCGTAGCACAAATCACGGCTTCGTTACAGCGCCAATACGGCGCATGTCATATTAATACCTAATACAGCTGTAACGAATCCCTAACTCTGTGCTACGGGAACATTACAAAGGATATCTGAAGGTTTCCTAACCTGGCGAAACGCGTTATACCTGAATAAAGACAGATTTTGTACCCAATCCAGACATTTGTTCAAGAACTTCATTGATATTTAGAAATTGTAAAACACCCCAATAATTTCAATAGGATGGAGGAGGACGTGAAACTAAATGAAATCTGGATTCCCGTGTTGAAGAAGAAACGTAAGAGTCTTCCACCATGGGACGACATTAACGGACGACGGCAATCGGCAAAGACGAATTGCGCGCGCATATCAAAAACATCCGACGTCACACCTCTGCGCGCGAACCCTCGTAAATGGAGTTTGGCTTCAGTCAGTAGTGAGCCAGGGTGTGCATGGGACTTTCAAAAGTGCCACGATCCCCCTTGAACATGTCCTCCACAGTTGGGGAAGAAACGTCGGATTTTAATAATAAATTCAAAGAGCACGGGATAATAGTCCGGAAATTTGTAGTAATATTGAGTGGATTAATTTTGCCCCATGTAATTTCAGCAAATAGCTTATAAAGATAATAGCGGAAACTCTTCCACAAAACGTGCGACAGCGCTCCCGAGCACCTCCTAGTGGCGTGAGTTGGGAACTAAACCTGAGAGACAGCCGCGGATTTGCATTGTGAAGCTTAGAAGGCTTACTTTACAGAACTAGGAAATGATGGGAAAAGGAGTATATGTGTTGTATACGGTTGTAATAACTACAAACACCAAAGAACTCCGAAATCTTTCTTCAGATTCCGGAAAAAATAAATAGTTATAACTACAATAGTTTGCGCAAGTTACCATTAGGCCAACACAGATAGTTTGCTTTTAATAAAGAGTGTCGTTTACGCTTTAATTTACCTTATTTTTTATGATCTGTTTATAGATGCAGCCAGTGAGGTATTCGTGCGAGAAGGGACTTTTTTAAAAAGCCCAGAGTATTTGTATAAAGGCCTTGCCGCGGTGGTGTAGCCAAGCGGTCTAAGGCACCTCGCTGCGGAGCGCGCGGTTGGTCGCCATCGGAGGTTCGAGTCCTCCCTGGAGCATGTGTGTGTGTGTGTTGTCCTTAGGTTAGTTTACTTTAGTTTAAGTAGTTTGTAAGCTACGGTCGTTTGGTTCGATAGATTTATAAGCCTTTGAACATTTGAATAAAGGCCTATTATACCAGAGCATTTTGCGCATACACATTTGAGAAAAAAAAATTAGTTGTAATTTGTTCCTTGCGTGTAATTTTATTATTTTTTTTAAATAAAAGGTGGGTAATTTAATACATCAACAGCTGTACCCTATAATGGCAAGTTTTATTTGAATGCCTTTATTCGAAAAGTAGCCCAGACGAGACTTGAAACACATCATCACAATACCTTGACTCAAAGGATTTTGTATTGAAGCATACGTTATATTTTATAACGCACAAGGCTAAACAGAAGTTTTAAGTAATGTCTTAGGTTTTTATTGTCATTTTCAGTATCTGGCTTGGTGCCGTGCCTTCCATTCGGCTTTCTAAAGCCCCATGTCAAGATGCATACATCTATAGGCCTAAAACTTGTCATTGATTGCTATCCAAATAAACTCTACAGATTATGAAGGGCATTATTTGTACTTCTATGCAAACACTGCGATCGTGCTTCTCCAGATGCGTTCCGTTTTATGCAACATATAACATTATCAGTGGTCTGCAATGAGAGTAATCTACGATTTGATTTGTATTCATAGATCGAAAACAATTCCTTAGATGATTTGTAAAATGTAGATTTCTTTAACCTCCTACGGAAAATTTTACTTAAATTTTCGCCTCACATCAAGAAGCGCTGACGTGTTGCAGAGATCGTGGCAGAGAGAAACGCTTTATTTTTTCAACCCTGAACTAAATGAATTGTCATGTAATGTAATATCTCCAAAGCCATCACAAATGTAAACCTTTCTAAGAAATTTTGGTGGGCAGGGAAATAAAATACGGAATTACATGCGGCCACAGAGTTTCCGCTATTATCTAGATAAACAACTAGCAAAATTCCCGTTGCTTCGCACACATATACCAGATGGTCTGAATTGGTTGATTCTACTTCTAAATATGAATTTTCATAGATTTAGCTTTAAAATGCTTTCCTGGTAAAATATTTTGATACAACTTGCCACTCCCTATTGCACCATTGTTGGCAGAAGTCAAAATATCCCGAAACGCATTTTTTTCAATTATAACCATGGTTCCAAAACCAAATTTTCACATTTCTAGCATCAAAATAGTCTTAGTAGCGCCCTTAAAAGATTTTCCCTCATTCCACTCACTTAATGGTTTCCAAAAATATCGAGACACGTGTTATTAAAAATTTCAAGGTTCTATCGTCTGTAGATTCACTTTGCAGCGCCGTTTTCTGTGGGTTTTTTTTTTTTTTTTTTTTTTTTTTTTGCAAACGTATCGAGAACGCGAAATTTCTTTCTTAAGCTTTGGCATCTTTCTTGGTAGTTTTACTTTTCAAACTGCAATATGCACTTATTTTTTCTTTATTCATACGCTTCTGCAGATAAACAAATGAAGAATGTGCATCACTGTATACAATCTCTTTGCTATTATAGTGTTAAAAGTCATCGCTGGTCTTCAGTCCGAATTTTATACAAGCCGACGACTTTCAACTACTATATCATCCACCCTCTTACAGCTATCATCGACACGGAACTGCTAATCCAGTTAATATTTTCATCCTAAGCACTACAGTTGTCTTTCCAGTGTTTATGTTGAGATCATCGGTGTATTACCAATGTAGTTAATGCTCAGTTAATGTATGTCTGTGTTTCCCAGTGTTTTATCTTTCAGTCTTTTTATCTTTGAGCATCTGTTGATAGTCGTATTGCTCCACATTTTACGGATTTTTGCTCGCTACACTCACCCACCGCCACACATCGCGACCAAAACACCGTTTTGCACACCGCGAATCTAAAGGCTACTCTCATGCATATCCGCCATTGATCTGCAGTGAATAATTTTGGCTACCAAGTGGAATATACGGACACACGTCCCACGTTCCATTTTTATATATGTATATTGATTTGATTTCAGCTAGTCGTTACCGAGAGCGCCGATCTAAGAGATCTTCAAATGTTCAAATGTTTGTAGAGCTTATGGGACTTAACTACGGGGTCATCAGTCCCTAAGCTTACAAACTACTTATGAACTAGCTTATACTAAAGACGGCAGAAACATCGATGCCCGAGCGGGGATTCGAGCCCCCGACTGTAGCGGCCGTGCAGACCGTGACTGGCACGCCGCAGACCGCTCGGCCACCGCGGCCGGCTACGAGATCTTCAAGAGGCAGTGAACTACGACCCGGTACGTCACAATTTGAATGTTTAAAGTTCAGTGCAGTTATGTCCGCTAACGCGATTAATAAAATTGTCATTGAAACGTACGAGGATATTAGATTATTTTCTTTTTAACGTCATCTATGTTTCTTTCCTGGCACTGTAGGTGATAAATTTCAAATAATTACTGATAACAATTAGCTTCTACCTACGTAATCAACTGTGTTCAGAAAAATGGATTGCCCTATAATATTCGGCAACTGTACCATTAATTATTTACTTGAGTTACCTGCCCAATGCAATTTCAGTCAAAGCGTATCGGTATATAACCGGCAAATGTTAACATCGAAAAACAGTGGTTATGCAATAGACGCAAGCGCCCTGAGACTGTTTCGCGGAACACTGTGAACATATGAACAACGAATATTGGTGAAACCAGAAAAATATATTTGGGCCCATCAATACTGAGCTGACAATATTTACGGTATTGAAAATATTTCAGTTCCCAGGAGCAGACGGTTAATGTATTGACGCATTGTCAATGTACTGATTAATAGTATTGATCGTGTAAGGAACCCTTAAGTGGTCAGATAACTGTAATTGAATATTTTATCGTCATTGTCAACAAGATGCTTATTGTGACTCACATACTGATAACAAAGACTGTCTCATTCCGAAATGATAACGTGTTCACACCTACACAGTCATAAAGGTACAGGAGTACTTTGTACAGCGTTAGAGAACTAACAAACATCTTCCCTTGGCAGCACAAATAACCATTTCTGAACATAAATGAAAAGTTAGTAGGAGTTTTAGAGCAGAGAATGAAATTTTATCGTTTATCTCAAAGAGCTTGAATCACTCTCACTGACAAGGTAGCACAAAGTTTCTGAACCATTTGCACCAATTCGATGTTGCCGTTCTAATTCTTGGAGAAAAGTCTAGAAGGAATCACTCTTCCAGAAATTGAGATGTAGTAGGCAAGCTACAGAGCCAAATGTTTACTGCTTCATCACCCAAATAACAAATTAAACAAATTATTTTATTTGAACCTCAACTGTTAAATGGAAGTTTGTGATCTCAGAGTGTGTGTAATATAAGAAACATGATTTCCAGATAAATTAATGGTTAAGAGAAGATACATACATTGCTAGGAAGACAAACAAATAACATTTCATCATAAAATAGGAAACCAAAATCTGCTAATATGCACTTTAAGAAAACATAAAGTGAAATAGTATGCTTAGAGATATATTCTATTGTATATCTGAGTAGGAACTGGTCATGAAGAAACAAATATAATAAATGTTTCTAAAAAATCTTGCCAGCATTGGCAGCATTATAGATTAACTAAGCCTATATGAAATATTCCCGTGTTCTTGTATACAGCAAAACAACTAATTTTTTATTTCATTATTCTGTACATGGTTGGAACATTTGTCCTTCACTATTTTTCAAGATATTAGTATAAACAAACAAAGTATTGTTGTATTTTATAGTTAAGCATATTTCAGATCCGCAACTCAATATATGAAAGCAGGATTATTATGAATCGATGTAAATTGATAATTACCTTAATTTTGAATGTAAAGCTGCAATTATCTTGACATAACATGGCCAAACTAATTGTTTAGCATAAATTTAATAGTTGTAACAATGTATGGTATTTTAGGCCAAACTGTAAAAGGAGGTCACACAAAGATCGAAAAGTCAGTTATTTAACAGCTTTCCAAGCCGCCACTATGCTGGTTTGGGCACCGATGTACATATTGTTGTAATGCATTGTAGGGCAAAAGTGATGAAATTAATCCGCTTTACAGATACCTGGTGTTTCCTCTGAGTTTTTGCCTTAATTTTGCCGCACACATAAAATAGAGAACATTTCTCTACCTGCACGTATTCTGAATGAATTCGAGGGATTCCTGTAAGCAGGTTATGTAGATGCTGTATTATAAGAACATTCTACATCCACGAGAAATCAAGGTAACTGCCTTGAACTTTGATGCTGGGGAGATTTATTAAGACGTGATGACCACAATCACTGAGTCGGTGAGCAGAACGTCTGTAAGGTGGAAAAACGTTTTAAAATACACGAAATAAAAATGTAACTCTTATATAACGTCCACTTGTCTGCAAATTGAAATTTATTGGAAATGCATAAACGTATCTTCCAATACAACAGCAGTACATCATGACAGGCAAGGAGTAGGCAGTGGCCTGGTACGAGGTGCGTCTGAAAAGTTCGGTGAATGGCTCCATATTTTACAAACCCCACTGGCGAGCATGAGGTGCCCGCGCATACGAACCGAGGTATGTGAGGAAACCGCCCACTATCGTGCAAAGCACTGTAGTGTACCGGTGGCCCACGCTGCGATCCAGGTAACAGGGTCAGTGTGAGAACACGTGTCATTGCAATATGGAACGCAAAATGAAGGAATACGGTAACATCAAGTGTTTCAAATTAGGCACAACGGTGACTGAGACTCATGGGATGTTAACGCAAGTGTATTGTGTTGAAGTATAGAAGTGTGTGTTCGAGTAGTAGCGGAGATACTACAACGCGTGACCTCAGTGCTTGAAGCGACCCCACAAGAAGCGTTTGATGACAGTTTGTAACTGCTGTACAACTAATGCATTAGTCTGTTGTAGGCAATGGAGATTACATCGAAGGACGGTAAAGGTTCCTTTTTCTTTTTTAACTCTTGTTTCCTGTATTTCCTTAGACGATACACGGAAATTTTCTGATGCACTTCACGCGTCAGGGGAGAACCGTCCACGGTGTGCTGCAGGTATTATAAACGAAACAAAACTGAAATCTAAACACATTTCATACATAAAATATTTACAATGTGTCCTTTTTTATATTTTAAACATGTTAAACAAATATTTAATCAAGAAATTGACTGCGAAACTGAGCTTAGTGAGGATAAGTGTGAACGATTACATAAACGTCACACTACAAGCTTCAACTGATCTCAAAGGCATGGGCGAACTCGTTACTAATAAATAAATGTTTCTATGTCAGGTGTTCATATTATTTCGCCCACCTCTTCTATTTTTCTGTAGCTATAATGATTTTCGTCTTTCTTATTTCGTCGGAAAGTAGGCCTATGTATGTATGTATCCGGATCCCGCTCCAGTTACTGCCTGCTGAGTGCTAACGAGTCTCTTCCAGTTGGCTCGGTGCTCCCGCCACTTTTTCTTGTTCACTTGCTGCCAGGCTTCACCTCTTCTTTCTACAGATGTACTCTATCCTTTTTTACACCATGGGATTGGGCGCCCTCTAGGTATTTTCCCATCCAGCTTTAATTCTTCCATAATTTTGGGAAGTCTCTGCCCACACATCCTCTTAACATGCCTGTACCAATTTAATCTCTCTTTTTTTAATTCTTCTCTCATACTTACTTGTTTAAGATCCTTTCTAATATATACATTCCATACTCGGTCCATTCTTGTTTTTTTTTTTTTCCATTAACTGCTCTGAGAAATTTCATTTTTCCTGCTCAGTCATAAGTGAGGAAAATATTTCGTGCAAATTGTCACACACTGGGCTACAAACACAAATTCCTATTGCGCATGTTCCTATGTCAATGAATGACAATGCAATTGAATGGTAAAAGTCTGAAATATGAAGTGGGCTTTTGGGTGTTACGGTGCGCCGACATAGGCTGAGGGCACAGATCAGCAACAGGGCACAACATGCGAGTGTTGTAGGTAGTCTTGCTGATCACAAGAAGGCAAAGCATGCGGCGTCAAACGACGGTCTGCGTGACACTGCAAACAATGACAACGCTGACATCTATCTGGAACCGTTGTCACTGGCCGGTGTCATGTATCGTGGCTAGTTGGCATAGGGAAAAGAACTTGTGCCCTGTAGGCCTTCTGCCGATCTGTCCCCTCCTACATCTATATGGGTTACTCCGCAAATCACATTTAAGTGCCTGGCAAAGAGTTCATAGAACCACCATCATACTATTTATCTCCCATTCCATTCTAGAATAGCGCGCGGGAAGAAATAACACCTGAATCTCTGTTCGAGCTCTGATTTCTCGTATTTTATTCTGATCATCATTTCTACCCCTGTAACAGGGAGTCAACAATATATTTTCGCATTCGGAGGAGAATGTTGGCGATTGTACTTTCGGAAAATAGCCCACGCCGCAGCGATAAGCGCCTTTGTTGTAATGCTTCCCATCCCAGATCCTGTATCATTTTCATAACGCTGTCTCCCCTGTATCGTGACAACACGAAACGAGCTGCCCTTCTTTGGACTCTTTCGATGTCCTCCGTCAAACCCACCTGATAAGGATCCCACACTGGGCAACAATACTCCAAAAATGTACGGACAAGCGTAGTGTATGCAGTTTCTTTTGTAGTTGTGTTGCATCTTTTAAGGGTTCTGCCAATAAAACGCAGTCTCTGGTTCGCCTTTCCCACGACATTGTCTACGTGTTCTTTCAAATTTAAGTCTGAAGTATTAGTAATTCGTAGGTATTTTGTGGAGTTTATGGCCTTCACTTTTGATTGATTTATCTTGTAAACAAAGTTTAACGGATTTCTTTTCGTACTCATGTGGACGACTTCACACTTCTCATTATTTAGAGTCAATTGCCAATTTTTACACCATAGCGATATCTTATTCAGATCGTTGTGCAGTTGGTTTTGATCTTCAAATGATTTTACTAGACGGTAAATGAAGGCGTCATCTGCAAACAACCCAAGTGAGCTACTTAGATTTTCCCCTAAATCGTTTATGTAAATAAGGAACAGCAGAGGATCAATAACACTACTCTGTGGAACGCCCGATATCACTTCTGTTTTAGTCGATGCCTTACCATCGATTATTACAAACTGTGTCCTCTCTGACAGGAAATTCCCTATCCAGTCGCAAAGTTGGGGCGATATATTATAACAACGGAATTTGATTGAAAGCCGTTTGTGAGGTACGGTGTCAAAAGCCTTCTGGAAATCAAGAAATACGGAATCGATTTGCGAACCCTTATCGATAGCACCCATCACTTCGTATGAGTACAGACCTAGTTGTGTTTCGCATGAACGATATTTTCTAAATCCGTGTTGACCTTGGGTCAATAGATCGTTCTGTTCGAGATAATTCATAATATTTGAATACAAGATGTGTTCCAAAACCCTGCTGCAAATTGACGTCAATGAAATAGGCCAGTAGTTTAATGGGTTACTCCTACTACCTTTCTTGAGTATAGGTGTGACCTGTGCAACTTTCCAATCTTTTGATACAGATCCTTCTTTGAGAGAGCGGTTGTATATGGCTGTTAAGTAAGGATCTATCGCTTCAGCATAATCAGATAGAAATCTAATGGGTATACAATCCGGACCAGAAGCCTTGTTCTTGTTAAGTGATTTTAGTTGCTGCACTACTCCGATGATACCTACTTCTACGTTACTCATTACGGCCTATGTTCGTAATTTGAAATCTGGAATATTGATTTCGTCTTTTTTGGTGAATGAGTTTCTAAAAGCTATGTTTAGTAACTCTGCTTTAGTAGCGCTGTCATCGGCAGGATCGCCATTACTATCACGAAGTGAGGGTATTGTTTGTGTTTTGCCCCTAGTATATTTAACATATGACCAATATCTCTTTGGGTTTTCACTCAAATTTCAAGAAAGAGTTTCGTTGTGATAATCCTCGCTAAATTTCGAGCTTCTGTGTAGGATCGCCAATCCTGGGGATTTTGTGTTCGTTTAAATTTAGTATGCCATTCGGCGCAGAATGATTTTGAAGTAAAAGGCATAAAATCAGATGAGGCATCAATGTTGGCATTGAATAGGGGATCATGGAGGTGTTTTATTAGAGGTACTATGCTCCAGACTGAACGCTGAAAGGCATACTCAGTCTCTAATGATGATGATTTTCCTTTGCTTTTGCATCAGTGTCCTGATCTGTCTTGTGTACCAAGTGGGATCGCCACCATCTTTTATTAATTTATTTGGTATAAATCTGTCAATTGCTGTCGATACCACTTCTTTGAATTTGTGCCAAATCTGGTCTACACTTACGTTTAGTGTTAGAAACGAGTGGAATCTGTCTTTCAATAAGCAATGTATTTTATTTCTATCTGCTTTCCTGAACAACTATACTTTTCGTTTATTTTTGGTAACTTTGGGACTTTCGATATTCAATCTCGCTACGACAGCTCTGTGTTCACTAATACCTGTATCCGTTTTGATGCTCGTTATGAGCTCTGGATTATTTGTTGCTAAAAGATCAAGTGTGTTTTCACATCCATTTACAATTCTAGTTGGCTCATGAACTAATTGTTCGAAGTAATTCTCAGAGAATGCGTTGAGTACAATTTCGCACGATGTTTTAGACGTATCTCCTGATTTTAAAATATAATTTCGCCAACAGATCGAGGGTAAATTAAAGTCACCGCCTACTACTATCGAGTGAGTCGGGTAGACTCAGGTTTTCTGTGAACCTTTCTGTTATCGTATCGTCAGAGTCGGGAGGCCAGTAAAAGGAACCAACTATTAACTTATTACGATTTGCAGGTGCAACCTTTACCCGTAATAGCTCACAGCAACTATTAACTTCAACTTCGCTACACGAAATACTACTTTTGACGGCGACAAAGACGCCTCCACCTACTTTGTTTAATGTATCCTTTCTGAACACAATTAGATCTTTTGCAAATACTTCTGCTGAACTTATTCCAACTTTCACTGCCTACTATGACGTGTGTTTCGGTGTTTTCTATTAGCGCTTGCAGTTCTGGTACTTTCCCGACACACCTACGACAATTTACAACTGTTATACCGATAGTTCCCATATCTACATTTCTCCTGTGATCCACCTGCACCCTTTGAGATTGCCCATTTTGTTTTCTCCGAAGCCCTTTATCCTAAAAAACCGCCCAGTCCAGGCCACACAGCCCCCGCTACCCGTGTAGCCGCTTCCTGCGTAAAGTGGACTCCTGACCTAATCAGCGGAAACTGGAAACCCACCACCCGATGGCGCAAGTCAAGGAATGTGCAGCCCACACGGTCGCAGAACCGTCTGAACCTCTGATTCAGACCCTCCACTCGGCTCTGTAACAGAGGTCCACAGTCGGTCCTGTCAACTATGCTGCAGATGGTGTGCTCTGCTTTCATCTTGAAAGCAAGACTGGCAGTCTTTACCACTTCAGATAGCGGCACAAAACCTGAGAGGATCTCTTCAGATCCGCAGCGACACACATCATTGGTACCGACGTGAGCCACCACCAGTTGGCTGCACCCCGTACCGTTCATGGCATCCGGAAGGAACTAGTTCCACATCTGGAATGACTCCACCCAGTACGCACACGGAGTGCACGTTGGCCTTCTTCCCCTCCTTTGGCAGCCATCTCTATAAGGATCTGCATCACCCTCCTAACGTTGGAGCTCCCAACTACAAGCAACCCCCCCCCCCCCCCCCCCGTCTGTGAAAGCCCGGATCTTGTGGGCTGAGTGGTGACCTCAGGATGAGATACACCATCCGACTCAGGAACGTTGTCCTGAACAGGTAGCGCCTCAAACCTGTTCGCAAGACGAACCGGGGAGACCTCGCGATCGGTCCCCCGGAATGTCTTGCGCCTCCTGCCACGAACTGGAGCAACCTCCCACGCAACCACGGGTGGGGTGTCTGCCTCACTGCTAGCAGTTTCAGGGCATGTCGATGGCGCTGGCCGATCGGTGGAGACGGCGGGAGTCCGTTCGGTCCCGACTACCGGCCAACAACAACGACGCCCCTCGATCGCAGCTTCCGTGCAACCGAGGTTAACACAGCTTGAAGCTGGGACCGAAATGTCACCAGCTCAGACTGCAATTGGCCAGAGCAGTCACAGTCCCTATTCATGATTACAGTCCCGAAAAAACAAAAACTATAGTCGCGATGCGTTCAAAGGAAGACTACACTGTTTGTTAAAAAGCGGATGTGAATGTAATCTGCACTAGAGGACAGTATAAATTTCCAAATTGAAACGAGAATGAGCAGACGAAAAACCAAAAGACTATACGTCGCTTCTAATCAGAAAATACAGAGAGATGACTGTCGCGACGCGATTCACACGACGGAATAGTACACAAACCAAATATTTAACGTGAAATCAAATAAGAACGCGAGCACACAATAACTTTAATAAACTGAAGGGAAAGCGCACTGAAAAGTCAAAATATGTAGCTTCCAGAGAGAAGGCGGTTACACTTACAACTAAAAATGTGCTGACACTGGAGAGGTGCGTACTGGTCGACGCCCACTAGCACAATGTCAACGAACACCCAAAAGTCCACACATATTTCCAGATTTTTACCATTCAGCTGCATTGTCATTTATTAACACAGGAACAATTTATGTTTGTAGCTCAGTGTATAACAATGTGCACGAAACATTTTTTCATCATTTATGACTCACCCTGTATATTGCTTTCAAAACACAGACGTCGGAAAAAGTGAATGTGTATAAATAAGGGAAATCCTTGTTATGGAATTCAATGTCAGCTTCCCAATGCCCGCTAGCTCAAAACAAAGACCTACACCGTAATCTGGAAACATCTCGCCGTCATGTATCATGATGGAAAAGGAGATGACGATTGTTGTCTCGTCAGAATCGTCTCCCCCCTATCAGGGAAGGAGACGTTGGGAAATCTTTCCCGGTTTGACGCCTCCGATACAACAATGGCGCTTGCCGGCGGTCGGCCGCGTCCTGCCTGTGGGGTCGCCGTTGAAGTGGGTCGTGGCAGCGGCCGTTGGCCAACCTGTCTCCGGCGTTCCCTTTTTTCGGCGAGGTCGCTGGGTGCCACCCCAGACAATGCGATGGGCCGGCGCCGACCGCAGCTTTGATTATCTGTCTTCCGCCGAGCCACGGCCTTCGCAGACATCTTCCACACGTCGCTGCGTGCGGCCCGAAACACTATCGTAGCGAGGGCTTTCTTTATCTGCTTTCTTAAGATAGACGTTAACCGGTCGGCACACGGAGCGTGTGTCAACGTGTGTGGTCAACGTGGCGAGCCCACCATGCGGCTGAACGCTCGGAGTCGGCGCAATTTGAGCACACGAGACGGGTGCCTCAATGAGCTACACGCGACCGTAGCGCGCTCCAGCGACAGTTGTCGGCGGTATCAGTTGCTGGAATCACACTGTTTACCAAATCAAAAGAGTGGAATTCCTGCTTTACTTCTATTGAACCGCTTATTTCCGCGCTTGTGCTTATGTTCGTTATGTTCTGTGATAGTCCTAAATAAATAACAACAAATATCTATCAATATTAGACTTTTATAAAAGTTGCATGTTATGTCAATTAGTGAATCAAATTATAAAAGTTTCATGACAAACTGTTAAATATAAAATTAAAATAGGCCTTCACAACACAAAGATTATTGCAAGAGTCTCGCTTTTTAATCAATCTTAAATGATCACGCTTCCGCGGTCATTGTGACTATTCAGTAGAAGAATGTTAAGAACGTGTTGTAATGTTTTCATGATTGTTAAGTAATTACTGTTCATTCTACCACTTTCAAACATAATACTTAGCTTTTCGACATTACGATGTATGGGGGTTCTGCTCGCTGCAAATTTATTCTCCTGGGGCGTCGTGGTAGAAATAAATACTCGTATGTAAAATTTGTCACATCTTCTTTAATTTGCAATCAAACTACTTCTCCACCAAAACATCACAAGTTCAAAATGTATACAATACAACAGAACTTAGAGCAGATAGTACTTTCACTTTAAAATGCAGACTGACATAGATTCCAGTGCACATAACGAACGCCAAAACTCGAACTCCCCCACGCAAGGCGGTGAGGCAAATATATAATATCGGCAATAATGACCTTACATTATGCATTGTTCATAACAATTGAATATACTAATTTACAATTAACAAACACACAAAGAAAACATTTCATGTACACAAAAATAATCACAATATAAAATGAAAACTGTACATACAATAATTTTACATGGCACATATATTTTGAAGACAAAATAGCAGTACTTTCTGTTTTACAACAAACGGCAATGTAATGTCAATTAATTAGTTAATGAGTACATCATACCTGTTCCTAATATATACTGAACTATCAAATCTCATGGCCATTCACAAAATATACTCAAAATTTCACGTCAGTCATTATATCAAAGAATTCAATATTGTAAATCTCGACTATTACATTAATTAACACAATTAGCTGCTCAACACAACTTGTTTATCAGCCTAACATGTATACAATGCTATTTATTTTCATTTACATAAAGTTTCTAAAATTCGTCTATCTAGTACTTGAAATAATGTACAATGACAAAAGTATTGTTTATAGAACAGTCTGGAAACGTCTTATAGAAATCTCTTAATTAATGAAATCTATCACTTGTTTTAATCACAGTATCACAAAGACACTGTCCTACACTGATTCCTAGGCTGCCTATTTCGTTTGCAACTATCTTCACACGCAACATATATCACTATTAAACCACACGATTCCGGGTCCGACGCAGACGGTATCGTACGATAACATTGAGATGAGAGGGCCAGTAGTATCGTCACAGTGTCAAATGCAATACGTGAAACAATAAGTTCGTATTTTACTCTGAGGTGCAAAGTGTCTTGTTCATGAAACGAATCCAAGAAACTCACTCCTCAGAGGGTGCACTCTTATTTTTACATAGCAGTATACTTCTAAGAAATTTGTAGGAAAGTCTTTGAGTATCACAAAAACCGAATAAAAGAGGAAAAAGTATTTGCTTATGTGGAGCCTCGAATCACCACCGCAAGCTCTCATTACTCCGTAGTCCACGACTTACCCCCTACGCTACGGCCAGTTACATCACGAAGAATGTATGCCACATACATTATTCGACGTGTCGTATTTGCTACTGGGCGATACGTCGGTTGCTGACATGTAATTACAACAAATGATACAAAGAACTATTCGTGTTGATAGATCTTCAGTCCGCCTTGCCTTGAAACGGCAGATTACTATAATACGGAAATTTTTTAATTACGGATAAAACGTTTCCAGTCATTTATTCCAATAAATAGTACATTAATGGCCAGTTTCCAAGAGATTATCAATTTACTCAGTTACTTCTACTTGCTTTGAAACGTCATACATTCCTAAGACATAAGTTATATACATAAAAATCACGAAATACGACGGCCAACATGGCGTCTTCGTCTCTACCGAAAAGAGCTGCCCCCTCCCCGGACAGCCGTGTGGTGTGACGTCGGTGGCGTTCTCCCACCTTATTAGTGATCGTACAGACGCTTGTTGAGAATATCTGTCATGCTTGATACTGCCCCACACGCTGGGAAAGCCTCTCCAACATGCGGTTCGCACGCTGTGACATCAGAAACTCACCACGTTGGCTACACTCGTTCAGATACACGTTCCGTGTGCCGACGGTTTTAGGCCTGCTTGGTCTCCCGATCTATGTGAACAGGAGACACACCAAATAACTTGCTCAAAAGCATTATTAACGAGTGCGTCGTCTGTTCTATCAGACATGTCGCTATATGATGATACTGTCTGTGCCGATACAGTAGTATTTGATGGTACAGAACCGCCCATAACTACGTTATAAATTTCATCACCGTGAAAAAAGTGCACATATTCTGCCATGGGTATATTTTTATTAGAATTTTAACTACTATTCTGCCTTGGGCACATTGTTATTGGGATTTGAGCCGTAGGTTCGCACGTTCCGTTTCTATGTGACATTCTGATTTTATTTTGAATGCACTTGTTACTATAGACAAGTAAGTAAACTCTGCCATCAGCAAGAGAGTTGGCATTATCTCTGACCTGAGTAGTAGCGAAAGGCAGTCTGCAAGCGGCAAGCAGTGCGTCGTTGGCTAGACTCGGAGAGTGAAGCTTGTGTGAAGCAGACGCAGTCTTCCAGTTAGTTTCGTAGCTTAGGCAGCCGCATTGTATTAAAATTTCTGCTGATTGGAAGGACGAAAGTCTCCCCTGTAGTGGAGACCATTGTATCACTAGCTATCAATACGCATTTGAAAGAGAAAGGTAAATTTACTCTGCTAATTATTATAATTATTGTGATTATTGTTGTAGTAGGTGCTTAGCATTTCTTATCAATGAATTAATTAACAAAAATTGCTAATTTTGATTTAACCTGAAGTCACTTACCAGTTTTCATTGCTTTTATCATTCTGAGGATTAATTTCGTTTTCTGTTATCGCCCTCAGACAAAGCAAGTCATTGACTTACAATTTGATAATAATATTAGTAAAAGTGTAAACCTTAATGAGATAGATGTGCATAACTAGTGAGAATAAAAGTAACACACAGGTAGTCAAAGTGAAATTCTTAAATAGAGAGTTTTGTTGTACTGATGAAAATTGTTAGGTTGATTAATAGGCTTAAGAGATACAGGAAAATATAGTTGTCTAGCAAGAAAGGAAGTATTTCCATTCAGTTGTGGTCTAAAGATAATCAGATTTGAAAATTACGTAAATGCAATTGATACAGTGTAGTGATTGTTGAGTGATGCGCATCAATAGATCAATTGACATTGATGACTACTTGATCTTTTTGAATATTCTAATTGAAGTATTATTTAATACAAAGCTGATAAAATATTCCAGTAATCAGATAGACTTATTTTTCTTGGCTCTCGCAGATGAATTGTTTGAGTAGTATAGCTTGGTCACTAGTATACTGTGTACGCTAAAAACAATCTTGAAATAACCTTATTTGATATTACTTTTCAAATACATGAGATTAGAATTCAATAAGATTATGATTTTAATTGCAATTGTCTCATTAACAGTTTGCCTTTATTTACTGTGTTATCCGTTGCGCCCAAAACAATCACACATAATTTTATTAGGTTTAATGTCAGAAGAGTTTAATACATTTCAAGGACAGAATCACACTGAAATTCATACTTTAATTAGTTATTTTAATAGTCAGGGTCATCACATTGTTTTGTTGGTCAATTTTACCTGTAACAGTCACGCTACACACGACCAGTGACACACTCTTGTTTGAATGCAGACAAGGTTTCACGTTTTAACCTAAATCAATCACACACCCGAGTTTCAACCTGTTTTGCAGGTTATCCCACGACTACAGCCAGCCAACTTACATCCTGTACATGTTTTTATGTGATGATCCTTCTGTTATTGATCATAGCAGCTTCAGTTGAAATCTTTATTGCATCGGTAAAAACTATACATTAACAAACCATATCGTGTCTGATCATTAGCTGCACACAACATGCTACATACTTACACCCACTCAGACTCTTGCGTGCCACAACGCATACGTATATAGATAATGCCAAGTTCTAGAGTGTCCTACAATAAAGTTGGTGCAATAATATTTCTGAGATTCATTTAGACGTTTTTCACAAATGACATATACATCAGATTAATCACAGAAAGAGTAAACCTTTTTACGAATAGTTGTAAATCGGGTGAAATTAAGTATCAGTCACTCATCCAAAATATAATTAGTGCAGTATGGGTTTGTTTACATAATTACAAATTTTAAGTAATTAATTATCCCTATAGCTTCGTTATAAAATGATTATGTCAAACTTTTTACGATGCCTTACATAACTTTAGAAAATAGTAGTAATCATATTCTTGTAAAAATATGAATAACTGCATAATGTTACCAGACAATAATGTTATTACTATTACGAGATTTTTATAAACTGTAATTAAACAAAAGTAATTTGACAAAAAATGGTGGAAATGGTAAAATTTAAGATATAACAATTATTTTCTATAATATTATTTGCATTAAAATATAATTATGCACATTTGTATCTGGACATAAAATTTCGAAAATTTTCTTTCAGTGGTATTGCAAAAATTTATCTGGTTAACTATCATTACTCTCAATATTTCCGTAAAATTTCGAATGAAACTAAAGCATTGACAGATATGTACCCTGTAGATACAGAAATGATCGAATATTAGTCAACATTCTACATTGATAAATAGGATATCGGGTCTTTCATTAATCTGCACAATATGATACATAACGAGCTGTTGTAAATAATGATTTAGGCCTACTTGATATATTTTTGTCTCAGCTGCTGGTACACAAAGATTTCGGAACAAGGATTTGGACTGTGAGACATATCCATGAGCAGATGTTGTCTCTGGCCATAATTTATTGCTTACTAACTTTTAGTTGCGGCTTCAATCGGCTTGATATCCCAGCATACCTGTCAAACACCATCGAAAGTACAATAATTTCCCAACTTTGTTGGGTCTTTGTCCTTGGTCTGGCTCGACTCCTCCTACGATCCACAGGCGAAACTGTAAAACGGTTATGTCCCTTTTACACAATGCACTTTTTTCCCCGAAAATCGACTAATCGAATCGTGGACAGCTTTTCTGCCATCGTGTAAATCAGGACCAACCATGGCGCGAGTGCGACTATGTCGTCAATAATCCTTAGATTGTGCCGAGTGTGTTGAGTTCTATATTTTCTAGTGTGGTGAACACTGCGCATGCGCAGACGCAATGGCTGCATTGCGCAGCAGAAGACGCAAGGTACTGTTTTGTAAACAACGAAGGCACGAGGTAAGTAGTATAGTACGGAATAAAACCAATCTAATGAGTCATCACTGGCATTTTTACTTAAAGTTTTCCACTGAAATAATACAGAGCATGTTGATTGCGGATTACTTTTTATTTTTTTGTAGAAATAGAGCGGACGAAAGAAAGCGTTAAGGCTCTTATTTCGGCTTATGAAGAGGAGAGAGCCCTCGTAGATACAGAACATTTTTTATATCACAATATGGTAATTTTAACCGCCTCTAGTATTATTTATGACCTTCGTGTGTTACGGTTACTGCAGAAACTCATTAAAAACAGCATATATTTCCTAGAATTCACGAAATGAAAAGCTCAAAGTAGTGGCAAACAAAGTATCAGCAGTTTGCCCAAACGTTACAGCTGAAGATTGTAAAATTTGTGGTGACATTATGGCGCGCAATTAGAAAAAAATTCGCTCGTCTTTGCAACCACGATCGCATACAAACGCTTCTCTTCCTGACACTGCGCTCTTTCTTCTTCCCTCCTGCAAAGCGGCGGCGATTACTACCGTTGCTGCATGAAATACCACAAGATTTTCAGCCATTTCGCTGTGTTCAATAAAAGGTGGTCGGCCGCGGTGGCCGAGGGGACTGAGGCGCTCCAGTCACGGTCTGCACGGCCACTACAGTCGGGGGTTCGAATCCCCCCTCGGGCATGGATATTTGTGCCGTCATTAGTCTTAGCTAGTTCGTAAATAGTTTGTAACCTTAGGGACTGATGACCCCCTAGTTAAGTCCCATAAGTTCTACAAACATTTGAACACTTTGAATAAAAGGTGATTAAAATGAAAATTAGCACACGAAGTATTACGACGACAAACACAGCGCAAAGACCGCACAACACACAACACACACACACAAATTTCGAAGCTATCGCATAAACGCAAATGATAACGCAAAACAAATGAAACACAGAACAACCATGGGCGCTGCAATAGGTACACTCGGTTCGAGTAGTCAACCAAGAAAGTCGCTCGTGTAAAACGGGCTTCAGGAACCTTTCTCCCATGCATACAAACATTTTGTCTCTCTAACTGCATTCATCTACGTTCTATGATATTCCGTCCTAGATTTTCTTTGATATCCTCCTTAATATACCGCCATTTTTCACATTAATACCTGCAAATAATCATTGCTACTTTCAGATCTGTAACCTCAACCGTATTACTGGGGTAACCTATATCCACTCAGCTTTGACTGCCATATAATAGAGTTTGTCAAAAGACTGAACGGTTCACTGCTTACTTAGTCTTGACATTGACTTCCTTCTTGCAGAAGAGAGTATATTGTAACTGAGAGCTCAGTGCATTAGCTTTGCTACACATTGATTGGCGTTCTTTCGCTAGATTGCCATACTTTGGGAGCATACATACACCTATTTGGTATTCAATCTGTTTAAATTTCTTTCCCACAGATACGACTTATGTTTTGGAGATGCTGATCTTCATAGCATAACCTATACATCTTTTGATCTAGCTCTGAATTATCGGCTGCAATTGCATCTGCCATCAAAACTAAGAAGTACGCATATGTGAGACTGCTTATTTTCTTTTCACATATTTTAATCTCACACTGACAATGTATCGTTTTCAACAAATGATCCACAAATAATATATCAACAATGATGACAGGGTACAGCCTTGTCTTACCCCTGAAAGTACCCTGAACCATGAAGTCAAACAGTTTTCATTTGTCATCAAGTCTTGATGTAAAGTGAAACGTGAATTTTTTATTGATTGACATTGATAATGTACTAACTAAATGAGTTTGCTTAGTTTATTTTTCTGAAGATGGTTTAAGACCGAAACCAGTCGAGTTATAACTATAGTAAACATTTATGGTTGATAATATCCATTTCTTAAAGTTAGATAAAGTTCCCAGTTCCACTCATATCACTTCTCTACTTATCTGCGGCAAGTTAAATATTTGTTGCTGACTGCCCCTAAGAGGCAGAAACCCAGTTTGTCTTCAACTAATACTCGCACTCGTCCTTTAACAATACCTGAGAAGGATTTGCCCACAACGCTGGAAAAGTGTGTGCAAATAAATGGAGCCGCGGTGGAGTAGCCGAGCGGTCTAAAGCGTCTCGCTGCAGAGCGCGCGGTCGCTAGCCGTGGAGGTTCGACTCCTCCCTGGGGCATGGGTGTGTGTGTTGTCCGTAGATTAGTTTACCTAGGTTTAAGTAGTTTGTAAGCTACGGACTAATGACCACGCAGTTTGATCCGATAGATTTACAAACATTTGAACTTTTGAAATAAATGGAAACTATGCTGAAAAGTAAACAAAAGTCTGTAAATCAAGGTAACATGATCTATCTGAAAGTAACTATCATTGTTTATGGAACATGTGGGTTCGTTGGGACGATCTGGAATCTATATATATAAAAGAAAGTCGTGTTAGTTACACTATTTATAAATAAAGAACGTATGAACCGATTTGGCTCAAAATTGGTGTGGAGGTAGCTTAGAAGCACGAGATGGACATAGGATACTTTTTGTCCCGTTCGACCGCGTTCCCGTATTACGTGACATAAAACTGAAAGTGCACTTTCAGATCGAATAATTTTCTAGATTCTCCAAGAATCAGCTTATTCATTCGTTACTCGCCTAGCGACAAAATACGCTGCATCGGAGCAAACAAATACGCCAAGGAGGTTAGATTAAAGGGAGACGGCATTATCAATACTGAGAATACATGAGAAATATCATCTTCCTCAGTAAGTTTAATATGTCTGAAACTATATTATTATGCTGATTATCAAAATAATATTATTTACTATGAAGAGAAAACAACTGTTGCCATCTAAAATTTCATTGGCTATCTCAAACTTTGCCGCGATTGGTCGGCTTCATTCCCACGATCCAGCAGCTGTTGCCAACGTAGCTGTACCACGCCTGTGTCGCGGATTGTAAAATTTTACCGGCCTATAGCAATGCTGTTAATCGTGTTTCAATTACACTCCTAATAAGAGTTCCTTATTCACTTACAGGTAAGAAAACAAACAGACGAATAATGCTGCCAATTACAAAAACCATACTATCTGGTTGAGCGAACTAGCCATTTTGGCAGCGAAAAATAAGGACGTAGACAATTTGAACGTAAAAGTTCAAAGCAAATCGCTGGCCAATAACATACAATATTAATATTGTCTCAAGAAAATGTATTATTGTTGATTTTGCATTCATTTACTTCGATGGTTTCCATTTTCGATCCTGTTGAAGTCGTCAATTATTCAACAAAATTCCTGAATTCATTGGATTTGCTAGGAATGCCACCGAACGATTTGCAAATCAAGGTTGGATCTGTGATAGTCATGTTACCCAATGTAAGTCAACCGAAAATATGCAATGGAACAAGACGCTCCGTGAAGAAGATGATGAACAATGTGACTGAAGCAACGATAATCACAGGAAAGTTCAAAGGAGAGGACGTTCTGATTCCAAGAATACCACTGATTCCAATCGACTTGCCGTTTCAGTTTAAGCGTGTCCAGTTTACCGTTCGCCTTGCGTTCGCAATGACGATTAATAAAGCCCATGACTAGTCGTTGCAAGTTTGTGGATTAAATCTTGAATCGCCGTGTTTTTCACATGGGCAGTTTCACGTGACATGTTCGAGACTTGGTAAACCATCTGCACTGTTCGTTTTCTCTCCGGACAGAAAGACAACAAATATCGTTCATCAACAAGCATTACAATGGACGCATCACAAAGGTATGAAAAGTCATAAAAAGGATTTCTATTCTGCTCGCTGCGATGAAAACTTGCTAAGCTGTGCTGTAAAAATGTGCGGTTTTGTTTTCCTTTCTCCAGTCAGTTTTAACATGAAACAGAAACGTTTTTCATTCTTAAATGTATAATCACGCCTGTTCGTACAATAAAATCATTAAAACTACGGCCATTAAAGCTATTAATCTCACAGACAGAGAAACTCGAAAGGTTTCTCTTATAACCCATTTCCAATTGATTCACCCATCCATTTTGACTTATATTACCAATCAGGGTCCCAATAACAATACATTAGATCAGAGAGAGGTGGAGGAGGAAATGGATTTAAAAAGGGGGGGATGATATAGACGCAGAGAGGATGTGGAGGATATGGTGTGGGATAAGGGAATGGTATGAAGGTGATGGAAAAAATACAGGGAGAGGAGGCGATGTAAAAATAGAGGAGGGAAGAAGGGATAGACATAGGGAGAAGAAGAGGAGAGATTGGGGTATATAACCCATACACATTAGCTACTGCGAAGCGTTGCCGGGTTTGCTAGTAAGTTTATAATGTTTTTCAGCCAAGATCGCTGTTTATATTGATGGCCGGTTTAGATGCACTAAGCATCAACTGCTGACTTCCATCATTATCTTAAAAGAATGTGTTGATAGTATCCCTACATTACATTTGTCTTATGATAATAACAAACAAGTAGACATGCACAGCACCAAATAGCACAATGATAGCATTCTTCGTATGTGTGTTGTAATAACATCATTTTTCTCAAAATAGTTGACGTCAGCTGTACAAGATGCATCACTATCAATGTACGGCGGTACCATATCTACTTAGTCTAGCATTTTAAATATTAATAATGTGTTTTCTTTCTGTTTACTGCATTTTATCAATAAAAAGCCCTATAGATAATGTTAGAAACTTTACATTCCCGTCAGTGTTGTCGGCTAACATAGTACTTTCTGTCCATCAAACTCATGAACCTTTGTAAAGACCGGAAGATTTTAAGAATCAAGGGGACACAAACGACAAGATCAGTTCTATTATCAGCACAGACACCTAGCAGACGTTATTGTATCGTTGCTGTATTCAGGGTCTCAGTCCGATAGTAACTTATCGTACAACCCGCTCGCGCAACGGTATCTAAAAGCTGCAGATGAGCAGGTCGGTCGCAAGGTACCAGTTGGTCCTTCACCTCGTGTAATTTACTGCCTTGTTTTAGCCGTTTAAAGAGATTAAGAATTCAGCATACAGTCGGCAGTGGCACATCCGCCGTTATAACGTTCAGCACCTGGTAATAAGAGCCCGCAGAGACCGACTTTAATTGCGTTCCAGCTATACGCCTTCAGCGGGAGGTCGTACAGAGACGCTCTCACCTCAGTGAGACCTCATCCTAACATCATTTCGTAACTAGTATTTTTAGTTACGGTAAAATGAGCACAAACACCCATCTATTTTTTTTTTTTTTTTTCAGAAAATGAATACTGGGTAACATGGATGATAACGAATACTTGCTCCAATATAATTAACATAAAGGAACTAAAGTTCAGGGTGAAGAATTAAAAACATAGCGTCTTGCCGACGACATAGTAATTCTGTCAGAGACACCTGAAGGACCTGGAAGAGCAGTTGAACGGAATGGACAATGTGCTGAAAAGTGCACAGAAGTTGAACATTAACAAGAGCAAATGTAGGGTAAAGGAGTGCAGTCTAAGAAAATCAGGTGATGCTGAAGGAATTAGATTACGTAACGAAACAATAAAGCAGGTAGACGAGTTTTGTTGCTTGGGCAGTAAAATAACGAATGATGGTCGCGGTACAGAGGATATAAAATGCAGAATGGCAATGGGTAGAAATGCGTTATTGAGAAAGAGAAATTTGTTAACATCGAATATTGATTTAGGCCTAAGAAAGTCGTTTCTGAAGCCATTTGTGTGGAGTTTTGCCTTGTATGGGAGTGAAACATGGACGATAAACAGTGCGGACAGGAAGATGATAGAGGCTTTTGAAATGTGGTGCTACAGAAGAATGCTGAAGATTAGGTGGGTGGATCGCGTAACTAATGAGGAGGTACTGAATAGAATTGGGGAGAAAAGGAATTTCTGGCATACCTTGACTAAAAGAAGGGTAGGACACATTCTCAGACATCAAGGAATTGTGAATTTAGCGTTGGAGGGAAGTGTGTGGGGTAAAAGCTGCAGAGGAAGACCAAAAGATGCATACAGTAAGCAGATTCAGACAGATTTAGGTTGCCGTTCTTATGTGGAGTTGAAGAGGCTTTCTCAGGATAGGGTATTGTGGACGGCTGCATAAAACCAGTCTCCGGACTGAAGACTACAACAATAACAAAAAAAGATCGTTATTTGCTGATTTATTATGATTTTCGATGTACACCATATTTTCTCCGCAATTTCAGTACCATGCGGAAGTTTTCTTTGCGTCTTTGCGATAATTAGCGTGTTCCAATGCCCTGCGTTGTATAAGTTCATGAATTTTGTTACGTTCAAATACTTAATCTATTACTTTTACTTTTGGGTTATGATGTAGTTAAAGGCTCAGTTTATGCTAATGTGTCGAGTCATGTCATAACTATAGCGGTACCTCAAAGTATGGTCACCGAAATCCCATAATGATCACTCTGAAGTAAAAGCAAATTTTTTTCGTCTTTCATTATAGTCGACATGGTCGATTTGAGAATGTGCGCAACTGCACTGTATTATTTTAAATGTGTTTATTTCAGTCAACAGTTGCTATAAAATTGTTTAATAACATGTTTCGATCTCTTGGATCATCTTCAGATCGTATAGTTGCGTCCGCAACTCGTCTGGCTGAGTACTAATTGGTACTAATTGGTACTCAGCCAGACGAATTGCGGACGCAACTATAAGATCTGAAGATGATCCAAGAGATCGAAACATGTTATTAAACAATTTTATAGCAACTGTTGACTGAAATAAACACATTTAAAATTAAAATTTTTCGTCTTTCATTTCACCCTTTTGCAGTACGTTGAGGCAATGATATATTTGTTGTTGTTTTTTAGTGACCAGTATATTTTCATTCGCTGTGATTGAGCAGTAAAATTTTTTATTTATAATTCTACTAGGCCTTTTTCTGTTTCTTTAAACGAGTTAGACTTTTTTTTTTTTTTTTTTTTTTTTTTTTTTTTTTTTTTTTTTTTTTATGGAAGAGGTTAAAGATTTGTTTGATTAGTCTTTTAAGTTTTATTCTGAGCAGGTAGGCCTAAAATTTATCCTCCTTTTTCTCGTGTTATCCGAGAGCTTTCAAATTTTCTTGTAGAGAGTTTCCTTTTTTGTGTATATTAGTAACTATTTTACACTAACGATAACAAACACGCACCGATGACCGAGGGAACGACCGCCCCGCCGTAGCATGACGCCTTAGGCCTCGCGGCTTATTAACAATTTATCTTGAAGATTTGGTTCTGTGATATTTATTACGATTTTTCTCTCTTGTAGCTGTAGTTTCTCTATCTGGCGTCTGAGATTCAAAAGTGAAAAGCCGAGATCGTAAAATACTTATTTATTTTACGGCGAACGCTTTCAGCGGGTTATAGCACAATCATCTGACCATATCAAATGTTACAAGTTGATCATCTTAATAAAAAAAATGGAGATTAAACAGTACATGCAACATAGTATTTAGTCTAAACATGAAAATAAGTAAGTTTAATCAACAACAGCTTGTTAGAAACTGACCAGTAGTGCTTCTTCTGCGTATGGTGCCTTTGGTTTAATCACTGTTTTTTATTGTTTAAATTTGAGCCCCATGAAAGGGATTTATTATTATATGTGTCTTTTTGTCGTTGCAAGGCCAATTCTGTTTTCTTTTTTCTTTGATTCCATTACTTTACGTTCCACAGCATGGGTAGGCAACCACAAGGCCTTGGCGATCTACTATTTCAAATCACCGTATCAAAGTGATCTACTTCTTTACATGTATGGTAATTTCTACATTTTCAATTTTTAATGCTACCAAAACAGCTATATTTAACATGAAAATATTGTCTTGCATTTAATGTGCGACACTTGATAACATTTCTCTTAATCATATCCCTGATATTTGGTGTATACGCTTACTCGAATACAGGAGTGTAGATTTCGAAGAGTTACCTTGTTCAATGGTTACTTTTTATAAAATTGACATTTGAAAGCAATGATTTGCACAGGTAAGTAGAAAAAAAAGCGTTCATTCTAAGTGCAACATTATTAATTCAGTGTATTTCTCTTCAGGAATTAGAGACCAGCAGTTTTGGGTTCTGCAACATATTTCAGAGTCAAATAGTTTTTATAAATACATAAGTTCGTAGTTCACTGTAATAGTACCAAAGAAAATAATATAACCGTCTTGAACGGAACAAAACACACTACTTTCTTTGGGTAGGTACGAAAGCAATACTACACACTGAACGAAGATGAATGAAACAGTGTAGCAACGGTTGGCACACGGGTAGCGGCTGATTGAACTGTTTGGAAAATCACTCGCTGTAGAGGTTCAAAGAAGGTGTTGCTACCACTTCTACACGACTGTTAATAAATGAAACAAATCTATATGGAACGAGCGCACATTTTTACTGGCAACATATACAATTGTTAATTGTAGTCAACAACGTTTCTTCTGCACTCTCAGTACTCACGCGATCTACCACATAAGCACTAGCGATCTGCCGGTAGATTGGGGTTGACTTGTTGCCGACCTCTGTTCCACAGCATTCCGACTAACACATTTCCCGAGGGACTTCAACTCTTACTATTTCATTTTGAAACATTGTTAAAATATTACTTATACCAAGGAAGATTCTTTTAAATAACTAAATTAAATCAATTTAATTTAATCTTTTAACAATGTCTTTAAATGACTTATATAACTCAGTGGGCCTAGACAAATACAAAACTTTACTATATAAATCTTCTTGGATAATGAGGTATTTACTTGCTAGGTGGTCATAATTTTTTTTCTCTAAAATGTTAAGACTTATTTTAGCTGCTTGTTTTACTAGTACAAAGATTTTCTTACTTGCTTCCCCCATTGTTTGAACAAACATCACACATCATTTTCAAAAGTAATACAATGTATTTTGAAGTTAATGAAAGAAATCGCAATTTTCGATCACTTATGGCTTCACTGTACTAGGTTTAGATGTAATACCAATGTGCGGCGAATGAAAAATTGTGCCTGGCTGGGATTCGAACCCAAGATCTCATGCTTACTAGGCAGACGCGTTGACCACTCCGCCACCGAGGACACTGTGACCAACCCGACTGCAGAGGACTCTTTCCTGCACAGCTCCTGCCACACCAAAATCTCCGTTCGCCACGCTATCTCTTTCCTATTACCACAGCCTATTTGTTCTGTAATGCTCGCAGCCACAATATTGTATTCCCGCATCGGGGAGAACAGACCATGAGGTATCGAGACACAATTAATTGTTGTCAGTACTCCAGCCTCGGCTTGTATACAATTATATATTTTTGACGACGTTACATTGGTATTACAACTAAACCTAGTACAGTGAAGCCATAAGTGATCCCAAATTGCGATTTATTTCATTAAGAATAAACGCTGTAACGTTGTAAGAAATATATAATTATATACAAGCTGAGGCTGGGCTCCTGACGACAATTAATTGTGTCTCGATACCTCATGGTCTGTTCTCCCTGATGCGGGAATATACTATTGTGGCATTACAGAACACATAGGCTTTGGTTATAAGAAAGAGACAGCGTGGCGAATGGAGATTTGGGTGTGGCGGGAGACGTGCAGGGAAGAGTCCTCTGCAGTGGGGTTGGTCACAGTGTCCTCGGTGGCGGAGTGGTCAACGCGTCTGCCTAGTAAGCAGGAGATCCCGGATTCGATTCCCGGCAGGGCGCAAATTTTCATTCGCCGCTCTTTGGTATTCCATCTATATGTAGTACAGTGAAGCCATAAGTGATCGCAAATTGCGATTTATTTCATTAAAAATAAACGCTCTGACGTCGTCAAAAATATATGATTGTACTTTGAAGTTCTTCTTTTTGCAACCCAGTGTAATTCAACTCTTTATAATTTTCTGTGGGTCTTTTGACAGCTGCATTAGTCTCAAGTGCATAACTGAACAACTGCTCAAAATTCATTTCTCTGTAGTACCCCTGCTCTTATTTCGAAGGGATACGATAAGTCACCCTTGGACATAACTTTCGAAAACATTTCTGGTAGTTTCTTTTATGATATCTGTTGTTTTCTCATCCTAGCCCATTTCCTCTACGACTGATAAAAGAGATTCTCTATCAGTCGTATCGTATGCCTCTTTTTAAGATCAATGAAGTAGATTACAAACGTTTTGCCCTTTCTCTTTAGTATGCCATAATGTTTCTGAGGTTACTGCAAGTACTTACTGCAATTAGTTGCGTTCCTGGAGAGACGAAATAGTGTTTCACTGCCCACAGTGCACACTCGCCTGGAAAGCTTCCGTCAGACAGACATTTAAAGCCTTTACATCGGTTGAGGGCTCAGGTAACTCCTTGCCAGACGCAAGTTGCAGGGAAGTTCAACTTTACGGCCCTCAGGCTGCACGGCCATTATCAGAGGAGAAGCGCTAACATATTTCGACACGGGAGCTCCCGGGCGGCTCATTTCACGAACATGTGGTTCGTTCTGGTCGCAGCCTTGCCAGTCATCGAGAAAGAAAGCGCAGAAGGCCACAAATGTCAAGAACAGGCCGCCGGCAACCAAGGACCGATCTAATAATTCCGCATGACTCCCTGCCAACGTCTTCCTACAATTTTCTCGTCCACCGCAGTGACGTAGGACGCGTTAATGACTGAAAAATGAGGAGCTGCCGACGAGTCTGAGTGAGTGATGGGATTCTTCATTGGCAGACTGCTCCTTTGGGTCACGCCGCAGGCACGACCCTTATTTCATGCGGTCGCAGAACGGTCTAATGAAATAGTGTTTGAGGACAATATATCTTGGCAGCCCACGTACGGCACTTAGTATTTCACCAGAAAATTTCAGTATAAGAGTTGGGAAATTGCAAATTAATTCATAGAAAAGGTTTCTCTTCCTTCTGTTATTGCTGCTTTGATAGCCTATGCCGTTTAATTTCTTCCTTTGAGAATTTTGAAACTGTGTGCCATTGCGTCTGAGCGTGGTGTAACGGTAGGGGCATTGTTACCACAACATTGTTGGTCGTTTTCTGTTATTGGTTACAATGGGTCTTTTGTCAGCTGCATTAGTTGTTTGTTTGCTTTTATATTGTGTACGTGATTTGTTAGAGTTTGTAACCCTTAGTTAAAATCCGGGTGTTCAATTTCAATGTTTTGGTTTCATTAATTGAAGTTTTGATGGAAAATTTTAGAATTTTGTTAGTTCTGGGAACGATATTTAATATTCCGAAAAGCAAAGTAGAAATGGGGGTACCAGCACAGAGTGCAAACATCAGCTATATTTTATTCCGTGTACGCATATAAAAGGAAATTACGGGGATTGTTAGCATGTTTCATCTGTTAGCAGTCAGTTCTGGTAGAAGTACGTTAAAATATTATTCAAGTTAATCATTTCTAAGTTTAAGCCCGCTTCAGCACTAAAAGAAACAGTGTGTTATAAAGTTGACATCATACCGAACTTTAAATCAAATAATCGATAGTTACAACTTCAGGAAACATTTACGAGAAGTGAAAGTTAATATAAAGTTAGTGCGGGAAACGCGAAATAATAATAAATATGAAACAGGAAGAATATTTTTTTACCGATTTAGGACCCTTCTATATTCACTAACATTATCATTTTAAATCAGATTTGAGTATACGAGCTATAATCTGAATTTACATGTGTTGGAGGTTCATTTAAATAGCCGGACACGGTGGCCGATGGGATTGCGGCGCGCCAGTCACGCTCTGCACGGCCACTACGGTCGGGGGTTCGAATTCCCCCTCGGGCATGGATATTTTGTGCCGTCCTAGTTCGTAAGTAGTTCATAAGTAGTTTGTAAGTTTAGGGACTGATGACCCCGTAGTTAAGTCCCATAAGCTATACAAACATTTGAACATTCATTTAAATAATATCTATGACTTGATGTGTCGATGAATTAACTACAACGTTTAGGTTTCACTAATTGATTTAATATTAGAAATGAAGAACCTGAAAGTTCAATGGGACTTATAAACAATAAAACACTTTGCCCACATGTAAAAATAACGCTGCAATAAGTAATTTTTTAGAAACAGCAGAAACTGTTGAACAGCGGTAGGCAATGTGTACATAATCTATGGAGTCAATATCGGAGGCGTCGAGTGAATTAAATAAAATAAATCATCTTTTGGTGAGATTCACCTAATAATACCTTGGGAACATCTTTGTGACGTCCCCCATCGATGCAGGCACCACTAATACAAACTTTAAATGCTAAAAGTCCGGCATAAATATGTGTCAAAAGCACTGATGTGTTCCGTTACACTGTCGGGAGGCGTTACAAGTTTTCAGATCATTATCGCAGATATACAACCTCTGACAATAAAGTTCGGTGAACATTATCGAATATGAACCATAGTTACCTCAGTGTCCTTAAAAATAGTCACCTTACATTTCTATGCACCGCTGAGCTTTTGCGATACATGTTCTGGAAAATTTGCAGGAAGTCTTCCTTTGGGATGGTGTTCCTCGTCATGTATCATCGGATTTCAGGACTGACGTCAAAGCTCTTCTTTCAAAGCGAGTTTGAGTCGAGGGGTTAGGGTTTGACAACCGGTGAATGTGGTGTACGTTCAAGTTCGAGCACCGCCTTTTTGCCAGGAACTATTTGCCGATATTGGCTCTGTGTGAGGGAGCGTTAACTGAACATCCAAAAAACCCACTGGATCACAGTCCAGAATTCTTCCTATTCTCGCTTTGAAATAAAAGCGATTTGACGATATTCCTGACATACATCGAAAGGTAACGAGGCACAATCCCAAAAGAAGACTTCATTTAGTTTCCAGAGTCAAGTTGTGCATATGTATGGGAGTTGACTATTTTGAAGGACCACAATAGTAGTTCATAGTTCATCTACATTAATTTTACAGGAATATTCAGCGAAGTCTATCAGAGATTTTATGTAACCAAAAACGATTACACATGTTAACCGGCTTGTACCTGTACATCAGTAGTAACGATTCCATTATTTTCCATTTTCTGAAGTGTTGTTGGAAGAATATTCGTTATATAACTTTCATAATGGAAATAGTACCAACAGATATTCAGAATATTTTCACTCACTTGCAAAGATTCTTTGTACGACCATTAGTTAAGTAACTGAAGTTTTTACGAACTCACCCCAGTAACAAACAGCACTCTTTAATCATGGTGAAACTATTATGAACCTAATGCTGGAAGGTATGATATCTTAAGTGACAATAGAAGAGGCTAATTTACCTGTCTCGTGTTTCTCAGTATTAGACACGTCATTCGCTCATGAAGACTTAACCTGCTTGCAAGGCCTAAAGTAGTACTACACTGACATAAATACATGAAAAGTCCTCGAAATCAAAGGTTCGGGAGTATGTAGTAGGTTTCCAAGTTCAGGTTACTTGCCATACACGAAAGAACCTTCTATCCCACTCTACAGGAGTCCACTGAATTAAATCAAGTATGATTGCAGAAATCTTAGGTAAGGATGCTGGCAGTATCACCAGATACATTATATGACCTGGCAAGTATAAGTTACTAACTAAGGTCAGTAACCATTAGTATCAGCGATAAAAGGAAATGATGTATCTAAAGTTAGTGATGGAAAGTGAACGATATCTAACGTTCTCATCTTATTTGTTTAACTTACAAACTGGTAAAAACCAATTTCATCTTCTTCAGGGACAAGATACAATACTTAATAATGAATAAGTAACTATTATGCTGAACATCCCTTAATAATTCTTGTACATAGTTTGAATTGGAATGCAATAAATTTACTTGAGACGGAAAAACTCTTGTCCATGCATCAGCACGGTTGTAGGAACCGTCACTCGCGTTAAGTTCACCTAGCTGTTTTTTCACATGAGATTTAGGAAGCCATGGATGAAGGACAATAGGCAGTCTGCATATTTCTCGATTCCCGAAAATGATACAGTGTCCCATTGCACACTACTAACGTAGGTACGGGCATATAGAATGGGTTTCCAGATTTGTGTCTCGAAGACTTTTTTAGTAACAGAACGTAGTACATTGTTCTCGACGGCGAATGTTCGTCAGAGGCAAGGGTATCGTCAGGATTACCCTAGGGAAGTGTGACAGGATAATTATTATTTTCTATCTACATAAATTATCTGATGCACAGGTTGAGTAGCAATCTCTGGTTGTTTGCTGACTATGCTGTACTCTACGGGAAGGTATCGTCATTGAATGACTTTGGTAGGATACAAGATGACTTGGATACAATTTGTAGTTTGTGTAACGAATGGAGGAATAAGTTAGGAGATGTAGATGAGTAGTCAAAACAGTCCCATAATGTTCGAAAACAGTATTACTAGGTACTGCTGGACACAATATAGTCAATTAAATATGTAGGCGTAACGTTGCAGAACGATATGGAATTAGACGAGTATTTAAGGCAAATTGTGGGGATACGTTTGCGTACATGTGGTTCTTTAGTAAAGCAGACAGCGTATAGATATTTGTGAAAAGCATTCCTCAGTACTCTGCAAGTGTTTGAGATCTGTCGTCGTCCCCCCCCCCCCCCCCCCCACAGACACACACACACAATGATAGATTTAGAGGAGGAAACAGAAGCAATTGTCACACGAGCTAGTAGATATCTTACGGATATGTTCGATCCAAACGCTAGTGTTACAGAGTTGATTCAGGAACTGAAATGAAAACCTCTGGAAGGATGACGACGTATCTTCCGAGAGAACCTATTGAGGAAATTTAAAGAGCGGGGGCATCTGAACGTGACTTCAGAACGATTCTATTGTCGCGATCTTACATTTCGCATAAGGACCTCACGAGAAATTAGGCCTCATTTGGAGGCTTATAAGCAGTCCTTTTTCTCCTCGCTATATCTGGAAGTGCCTCTGGAAAGGGCTTTATAATAGTGGTACGAGGTACCCACAACATGAACAGTATAGTGACTTAATATGCAGATGTAGCTATAATCAACAACGAGTGTACAAGCACCTCCTACAGATGTCGATGAACCTCAGTACGTTATGTAACGCTGCATCAGAATCACCTCCAAGGGTGCGACTTACGCCAATGTGTGACAATCACGTCATCTCTGTCATGGCCAATCAACACGAACTGCAAAGTACGAATTTTATTCGGGATTTCGTTACACACCACATTACAAGACGTGTTAAAGATCTCGCCGCTTCGGTCATGCTTGGTCTTACAAGTCCCCAGACCACAATTATTCGTTGTACCTGAAGTACCCCTCATTCCATCTCATTAAGGATTATAAAAGACATAATCCGACAGTAATGTCTCACCTTTCCCAATGGCATTCTACGTTTCACATTATTGTTCCTCGTGTACTGGTACGCCAGTGAATGAAAGCCGATAAATTCAGCATTTGTTATAAATAACATCGTCCTTGATTAAATATCTATTGTTATGCGCCATCCATTGGTTTTAATGTGGACTTTTTTTGGCTTCCATAAGACCCCATCTCTTTCGCAATATGACCGTAAATTTTTACCTCTCCGCCAACATTATTCAAAACAATATTGATATTTCAAATTGAACTGACGTAACCCCGTTACACTCTATATCCACTGTATGTACAGCCCATGAAACTTATTAATTAATAAAACAAACTATACATTTTTTAATCATTTATTTAAAATGACGATGATAGTGACCATTTTGAAATGTCACACCATATGGGTGTATCGGTCGTTTCACGTAGCACTGGCGTGAAGTCACAATCGTAAACCGCCTACGTGAGGTAGAGAATCGTGAACTGACGCTACCATTATGTGCACCACTAACTACAGCAGTACGATGCGTCAAATCTGATTATAGCCACTACCGAAGCCGAAACCTCAGATAATTTAAAATGAATGATAAATATTGTTTTGAATGTCTCATCAATTAATATATGATAACTGATTCCTCTTTTCTTCAAACCAACTGTCCATAATTGTAGTTATCTTAATTGAAAATTTTATTAGGCACGGTCGCAACGAAATATTTTCACAAATTTGACAAAATTTCTGTCTCCACCCCTACTTACGGACGTAAGACACTTCAATCATTCTATTTATGTTAATGGCCATTTAGTCATCGTCAAGATTGTATAAAACTCATGCATAAGCTGTTCCTGTATCGTTGAGATCATTCTCTGAAATGTAACACACGAAGAGCGTGAATGACAAATGAAATAACGAGAGTAATTTAGAATAGTGTGAGTTCTAACTGTCTGTAAAAGCAAACTCTAGCGGTACCGTTACGTACTGTACGAAAAAGAAAGCTATCGATAAAACAGAACAAAATTCTAAATACGCGAATGAAAACTTCAAACACGAAATACTTAACTGGTGTTTTTAAGAAACTGAAACTAAATTTAACCATAGCAGTACACAAAATAAACTCACTATTCAAGCATTAAAATTTCCACATGGTGTCACTGCATTTAATATATATAATAATAAGTACTAACGCAAAAGCATTTAAGTTCTGGAATAAAAATATTTAACGCTGAAACTTAAAAAGCAAGTAGTGTACCGCAATTGAAAATGGCGGAGGAAACCTACTTTTGGAGTGCAGATTTACGATATATTCAACATTAATCAAGGCTATCCAAAAATCATAAAATTTAGTAAATTGGCAGGTTTGTGGGCTCGTGAAATAAGATAAAAGAAATTTTTACATTCCGTAAATTTAATCGGTTATAGCTCGAATCGCGTCTCCAACGATTCTTTTCGTCATGAGCCAGTGTTAAGCTCTAATTTTAAAATGCTGAAAAATGAGAAGTGAAACAAATAACAAATCATGTGCGGGATAATATTAAGCCATCTAAGCAAACTGACAATTGCATCGTTTAATATTCTCAGGAATGTGCAGTACATAAAAATCTAATATAGTCAAGACAAACTAGAAGACACTTCCTATCCTAATAACGGCATAAACGACAGTGTGCAATCTCGTATTTCGCGCTTCAGAGGCAGCTCAGGAAATCGATAGTTATCTCACATTCACTTTCTACCGCCTTCTACCACCTTCTTGTTAATTAAAATATGTACTTTACAGGGCGTTATAAAATTAATTAAATAATAATGTTCTTTTATGATCTTGGCTGCAGTTTCTCATATTAATATACACTACTGGCCAGTAAAATTGCTACACTAAGAAGAAATGCAGATAATAAACTGGTTTCATTGGACAAATATATTATACTAGAACTGACATGTGATTACATATTCACGCAATTTGGGTGCATCGATCCTGAGAAATCAGTAACCAGAACAACAACCTCTGGCCGTAATAACGGCCTTGATACGCCTGGGCATTGAGTCAAACAGTGCTTGGTTGGCGTATACAGGTACAGATGCCCATGCAGCTTCAACACTATACCACAATTCATTATGAGGAGTGACTGACATATTGTGACGAGCCAGTTGCTCGGCCACCATTGACCAGACGTTTTCAGTTGGTGAGAGATCTGGAGAATGTGCTGGACAGGGCAGCAGTCGAACATTTTCCGTATCCAGAAAGGCCCGCGCAGGATCTGCAACATGCGGTCGTTCATTATCCTGCTGAAATGTAGGATTTCGCAAGGATCGAGTGAAGGGTAGAGCCACGGGTCGTGACACATCTGAAAGTAACGGCCACTGTTCAAAGTACCGTCGATGCGAACAAGAGGTGACCGAGACGTGTAACCAATGGCACCCCATACCATTACGCTAGGTGATACGCCAGTATGGCGATGGCGAATACGCGCAATGTGCGTTCACCACGATGTCGCCAAACACGGATGCGACCAACATGATGTTGTAAACAGAACCTGGATTCATCGGAAATATGACGTTTTGCCATTCGTGCATCCAGGTTCTGTACACCATCGCAGGCGCTCCTACCTGTGATGCAGCGTCAAGGGTAACCGCAGCCATGGTATCTGAGCTGATCGTTCATGCTGCTGCAAACGCAGTAGAACTGTTCGTGCAGATGGTTATTGTCTTTCAAACGTCCCCATCTGTTGACTCAGGGATTGAGACGTGGCTGCACGATCCGTTACAGCGATGTGGATAATATGCCTGTCATCTCGACTGCTATGATACGAGGCCGTTGGGACCCAGCACGGCGTTCCGTATTGCCTCCTGAACCCACCGATTCCATATTCTGCTAACAGTCATTGGATCGCGACCAACTCGAGCAGCTGTGTCGGGATGCGATAAACTGCAATCGCGATAGGCTAATATCCGACCTTTATCAAAGTCGGAAACGTGATGGCACGCATTTCTCCTCCTTACACGAGGCATCAAAACAACGTTTCACCAGGTAACGCCGGTCAACTACTGTTTGTGTATGATAAATCGGTTGGAAACTTTTCCCATGTCAGCACGTTGTAGGTGTCGCCACCGGCGCCAACCTTGTGTGAATGCTCTGAAAAGCTAATCGCCGGCCGCGGTGGCCGAGGTGACTGAGGCGCTCCAGTCACGGTCAGCACGGCCACTACGGTCGGGGGTTCGAATCCCCCCTCGGGCATGGATGTTTGTGCCGTCCTAGTTCGTAAGTAGTTCATAAGTAGTTTGTAAGTTTAGGGACTGATGACCCCGTAGTTCAGTCCCATAAGCTTAACAAACATTTGAACATTTGATTTGAAAAGCTAATCGTTTGCATATCACAGCAACTTCTTCCTGTCGGTTAAATTTCGTGTCTGTTGCACGTCATCTTTGTGGTGTAGCAATTTTAATGGCCAGGAGTGCATTGTATTGAATTTATTTCATCGTCTATTAAATTATTGTTCATTCCCCGTTATATTTCGTAACAAGCTTATGATGTCTGTTAATCGTTATATGGACTGTGGCGTATACAGTATGGGCTTCTTAATCAGTTCTTGAGGGATATTTGGCCATTCTTTCATGAGTGCAATATTCAGCCTATCAACCGTTCTTGGAGGTGCTGGGTATAATGCGTCTGCCAAGTGCATCCCAGACACACTCAGTCGGGATTAAATCCTGTGAACAAAGTGGCCACTGCATTCGCTTAATTCCTTCAGCTTCAAGCATGTTGTCCACAAGTGCAGTTTTGTGGGGAGGTGTGTTATCGTCCCCCGGAAGGAACTCATCTCCTATGGCACCAGTATACGGCACAGAAAACGGTCTCTATAACTACGAGGACTCAAAGCGGTATCCTGAATGACGAATTGTTCGATTTCCACGTTATCCCCAATTGAGGGAACGACGATTGTCCTGCTGAACACAAAATCATGACTCATCTGTGAACAGAACCCGGCACCAATCGTTACGACTCCAAACCTGATGTTACGCCGTACAGTTTCTGATGGATAGACGGTGTCGTAATTTTAATGGGAGAAACACTGTAGTCCTTTGTGCGTAGAGGCTACATTATCGAACGCTATTTCGGCCAGTGTGTTGATATTGCTTGTGCTGTTGCTGCCTTGTGGGTGCGTTGCAGCTGAGGTGCAGTCAGCCTCCTGTCTCGACGAGCTGTTAACTGGAGGTGACGGTAATCTCTTGTTAGTCGTGGACGACCTTGGCCTGGCCTCCTTTAAACGAGTCCTGTTGTCTAAAATCGCGTCCAGGTGTTAAAAAATACACTTGGGGATTGTCGAGTAGCTGCAGCCACCTCTTTGTAATCTTCGTATGACTCTCCATGCCACAGCTTCGGGAACGTCACTTTCTTGTCACATTGCACTACGTGCTCACTACAGTATTTGAACGCAAGTGTTTGGTACATGGTTTAATAAGGTAACCACAATTTAACACTAACCTATTTGCAGCAAATTTCTGGTACTACCACTATTTACGTTACTGTAATGATGTTAACCCCACTCCGTTGAGCCGACAGAAAGACACGAACCACATTCTGACGATCTCAATACTTCAGAACCTAGAGATATCTGAACTGACCAGGATAACTTATACTAATGAGAGCACACACATTCGAACCTTTGGCGGGAGCGGCTGAGCGTGAGATTGCGCCTCAGACCGCGCGGCCATCCTCGACGGTAGGAGGTACCGTAAAACAAGGTGACTTGGGACACTTTCTGTGTTTCCTTTGCTTTGTCTCAGAGCCCATGAAACATACGAGAAGAACACGTATATCAAAATTTAGGTCTGGGTCAGTAGATTAGATTTATGTATGAAATATTATCTTAAATTTGGTCATTTATTATTTTATTTAATTTTTTGTTGGTGTTCCAAGTCACCCCGCAGGGTGGGGTGACTTGGGACATGTGGGGTGACTTGGGACACATAAAATAAATTTTTTCCACATTACTGCATTGACCTCACCAAACAGGTGACCGGGGACACTGAATATGTTTTCCTTTTTTCATTTTAAATATGTGCTACCGATTTTAGTGTCTTTTAAAGTGAAATAATCAAAATTATGGTTTATTAAAATTTAAACAAATGTTGAACAGTTAAAAATTTTCAAACCATTAAAAGTAGTACTTGAATTGAAAACAAGTTAAATGTAAACGAAGGCTTCCGCGGCCGATGTCATTGTTGATAAAACTCCTCTGGGTATTGGACCGCATGATCAATATATCAAATATTTCACCGACATTTCGGCCACTATTGCAAGCGGCCATCTTTTGGGTGTTACGTAAACTGCTGGATGAGGGTAAAAGTAACAGCCAGAAGATGGCCGCTTGCAATAGTGGCCGAAACGTCGGTGAAATATTTGATATATTGACCATGCGGTCCAATACCCAGAAGAGTTTTATCAACAATGATAACAAATTGTTCCCTTCAACCTGAGGACATCAGTACACTATCACATAAACAATAATAAGTAGCAAAATACAGTTCCTGTGACGCGCGGGAGTAACCTAGCGGTCTGGAGCGTCATGTTACCGATCGCGCAGCCTCCTGCGTCGTAGGTTCGAATTCTCCCTCGGGCATAGGTGTGTGTGTTGTCCTTAGGTTAGTTTTACTTAGTTTAAGTAGTTTTTAAGACTAGGGACTGATGGCCAACGTAGTTTGGTCCCATAGGATTACAAACAATTGAACAGTTCTGGCCTCCGACTGCAACATATTAAAAAAGGAAACAACGACAAAATGTCCCGAATTACTCCACTGTCCCAAGTCACCCCGTTAAAAGTTATCTGTTTTATGATATTTATTAAATATAATTTATTTTTTGGATTGGTGGTGGAGATGGAGCTTGCTACCTGACCGCGTGAGTGTGTATGTGTGCCTTTCTTTGTCTGACTAGCAGTGATTTCTGTTGATAACAAACGATAGGTTACGTAAAATTCAGATTTTCCACACATAAGAAAAGCACATCAAATGCTTTGTGACTGTTCCACACACTGTATCAAAAAATGAGCCCTGATAGTAAATTATGTGAATAAATGATTTTTTTAAAGCATCAGGCCCGCGCAATGGATAACTCAGTCGTGCATTGCTATGAAGAAAAGCTCTAACTGATCCGTTAGTTAGTTCAAAATGAATGCATCACTTTAATGCGTGTTGTAAATTCTCAACATCAGTATCAAAGATGAAAAACCTCAACAATTGGGTATGGTAAAGTTAAGCTCTCGTTTCCGAAAAGCAACTGAGAGTGCACATAACTATTTTACTGTGAAATGAAGTGAATCCTTGTGACACTTCAAAGATCCCAAAATCTTTACTGACAAGTAAATTGAATTTTTGTAATAGTTGTACTGTGGTTGGCTCATCACACTTAATCAAACACTACATTATCGTGCGTTGTTAATCACCTAATTACTTTATCAAAAAATGATCTCTTGAAATTCTCTACTCACAGTTAATACAAGCACAGAAAATTTTAATTAATCCATTGATAAGCACTGTACCTTTGATATTTCACTCATTGTAAGTGCCTCATCATTATCATATTCTCAACATAGTTTTCAACATTCCTAACCTGGTCCCTAATTATTTTAGTGAAAGTTATCTATTAAAACATACACTCACAGAGCCACCACGTGCAAGTACGTTTGAGATTAACACTTTTCAAATGTTCAAATGTTTGCAAATCTATCGGACCAAACTGCGTGGTCATCAGTCCTTACCTTACAAACTACTTAAACCTAGGTAAACTAACCTAAGGACAACACACACACACCCATGCCCCACGGAGGACTCGAACCTGCACGGCGAGCAGCCGCGCGCTCCGCAGCGAGACGCTTTAGACCGCTCGGCTACTCCACCGCGGCTTAACACATCAATTAACTGGTCGTAAAACTTATTGGAGGAAAAATGGAAGTTTCTACACACTACAAAATAATGGAAGAGAAATTTCATTATCACACTTATATTGAAATTTAAAAAGCAACATCATTAGAAAGACATATACGTATTACCTTTACATTCTTAGTCTGAACATCTTCATCCTATTCAGCAGTCGGGCTAACAGACATCCTCTGCCCACAGCACACCGTTCAACCTCCTACTCCGCCCGCTACATTACAACAAGACACGACTGCCCATTCCCACCGTTACACTGCGACACCCAGCGCGCCACCATTACCAGACAGAGCAATAATGCTACCTCTCTGACCAAGGAAGCTAAATATGCGGTATATACTCTTTGACTTACAGGAATCTTATTCACAAAATAATGATCCCAACAGAATATTACAAAATATTAAATCTAACTGAATATTGACCCCTCGCACCGTTTTACGGTATCGAGTTATTTTTGCCACCTCAGTGAATTTGTAAAATATCTCGACGTAGCTACGAGTCTTATTGTATTTTTATATGCCGACGGTAATTGCAAAGTGGCAGTGAAGTGTGAATGCGACGCCCGTTTCTAAAGGACGGCTGCGAGAAGAAGCGGCGAGGCGGCTCAGGCGGTGAGGATGTGTCCCTTGTGGCTGGCGCGAGCCTCGCTGTTCAGACGGCGGGAGTCGTAAAAAGCCGGCAGGCCGGAGGGGCGGGACGTGGGCGACGACCGCGCACTCAGCGGCTGGGAGGGGCGGCGGCCATTGTCACCTCACCTCACGCCTGCCTGCCGGCGCACAGTGGCCGCGCCGTCAACAGGCGCGCGCACAGGCGCACTATAACCGATGCTACATACAGCAGATTTTCCGGATTGTAGAATTTTTTCCGCAAATTTAGGGAAAACTACTATTTAATGGGGGACGAGGGTGGGGGGGGAGGGGGAAGTTTTGAGGAAACGGAAGCCTTGGCACGACTGTGTACAATATTTTGGCTCTTAGTTTCGAGACACGTGAATACTATGCTTATAACCAAACTTTTTTTATTAATTACTAGTTTAAACCCGTGGCTCCGCTCGCGTGTTGGTTGATTATAGTGTGCTATGAGGCTGGGTCTGAAGGAGAAATGAAATATGATACCTTCTTTAGAAACAAACATTTTTAGTCAACATTCAAGTAAAAAAATAAAATTATGTGAAGTGTTCAAATCAAATGTTTGTAAAGCTTATGGGACTTAACTACGGGGTCATCAGTCCCTAAACTTACAAACTACTTATGATCTAGCTTACACTAAGGACGGCACAAATATCGATGCCCGAGGGGGGATTCGAACCCCCGACCGTAGTGGCGGTGCAGACCGTGACTGAAGCGCCTCAGTCGCCTCGGCCACCGCGGCCGGCTATGTGAAGTGCTTAATGATTTACAATAAATAATACTTACATTATTCCTTATAGCGTGTGTTCGAATATCTCAACACGTATGGTGAGTAATGTCCAAATTCATTTTAATTTAATTTTAGGGCATTCTGGTAAACTACGTTATTTGTAGTTTTGTTTGGAGCATAAAGGTAGAGAGGTAGAGATTTTTGAGTTGCCCACCCTTGAGCAAGCGACGTATAATTTGACCATGTGAAAAACATGAGGGCTGTAAATGAATTCCTGCGACGATAATCACTTGACGTAATGCGCGAAACGTCAAATCGATTTTTTAAAGAGATGTATTAAAAGAAATTTCTTTTTTACTGTTTTATTTATTTATTCTTAAATTTCCTTATTCGTATGCTTATCCTTACAGAGAACTGAAGACACTGTAGCACGCATAGACCACAGATGTGGTCTGTGGCATCATGTTTAGCTCTATGTAACCTCCTTGCCATAGATTCGCAAACGTCATCGCTGGCCTTCAGTACGAATTTTTTTAATAATTTCACAACTTTCAACCACCATATCTTCCATCTCCTTATAGCTATCGGCATGGAACTGCTATGGTGTACAACGGGAGACTTCGAACAACAATTACAAACAGACCATTCGTTTCATTCTGTAGTTTTCGCTGCAGAGCGAAATATTAAACACACACACGTAGAATTTTATATACGCCGATAACGATCCATTCCAATATACTCCACCCTTTTATCATTATCAACCCTGAAGCAACAATGCAACCAATAACACCATTTTCAAAGAGTAAATATAATTTTCATAGAGTAATTACTGTTCCGAATTTCGCGTTATATTCTTCAAATAACTAAATATCTACCAGATCGCTATAAAACCGTGCCTAAAACCTTCCTCAGGTATAAATTAGTAACTGTACAAATATTTAAGTCTCTGCGTCTTGTCGTTCGGACGTGATAACCGTACACCGAACAGACATTCACATTAATATAAATAGATAAATAGCTATCCGATCGCTACGAAACCCTGCCTAAGGCTTTCCCCGGGTAGACTTTAGTAACTGCACAAATTTTTAGCTCTTTATGCCTTGTGGTTCAGACGTGATAAACGTACACCGAACAGATATTCACATTTATAGATATAGATTTACTACACCCGACTAGTACAAGCGTACTACGTCACCATTTTCAACTGTTTATCTTTACATCAAATACTAGCTTAAACCCGCGGCTCCACTCGCGTGTTGGTTGATCACGATAGATAAGCTATCTTTCACTAGTGTGCTATGAGATGAAATCACACGTAAAAATGCACTTGTTTCGAAGAATCCAATCACGAAATTAAACAATAATGATTGTAATAATATCACAGATCGATCACTTGATGTAATGCGCGAAGTCTGCCGTTGTACACCATAGCAGTTCCATGCCGATAGCTATAAGGTGGTGGAAGATATGGTGGTGGAAAGTCGTCAAATTATAAAAAGAAATTCGGACTGAAGGTCAGCGATGACGTTTGCGACTCTATAGCAAAGAGCTATACACAGCGAAACTTGATGCTACAGACCATATCTTTGATCTAAGCGTGCTACAATGTCTTCAGCTCTTTCTCTGTAAGAATAAGCATACGAATAAGAAAATGTAAGAATAAATAAATAAAGCAGTTATCGCTGCAGAGCGAAATATTACCACACACACACACACACACACACACACACACACACACACACACACACACACTTAGAATTTTATATACACCGATAACGTTCCATCCCAATATACTCCACCCTTTTATCATTATCAACCCTCAAGCAACAATGCAACCAATAAAACCATTTTCAAAGAGTAAATATAATTTTCAAAGAGTATTGTTCCGCATTTCGCGTTATATTCTTCAAATTACTAAATATCTATCAGATCGCTATAAAATTGTAACTAAAACCTTCCTCAGGAATAAATTAGTAACTGTAGAAATATTTAAGTCTCTGCATCTTGTCGTTCCGACGTGAGAAGAATACACCGAACAGACATTCACATTAGTATATATAGATAAACAGCCATTCGATCGCCATAAAACCGAGCGTAAAGCCTTCCGCGGGTAGACATTAGTAACGGTACAAATTTTTAGCTTTTTATGTCTTGTGGTTCAGACGTGATAAACGTACACCGAACAGACATTCACATTTATAGATATAGATTACAATGAATCAACCTTAATGTTATACAGTATGAATAACTAAGAGATGCTAATACGAGCGTTGGAACATAATTAGTGGCAACACCGCTTTGAAGACATTGTTGTTGTGGTCTTCAGTCCAGAGACTGGTTTGATGCAGCTCTCCACCCTACTCTATCCTGAGCAAGCCTATTCGTCTCCTCATAAGAACGACAACCTACATCCAATTGAATTTGCTTACTATATCATCTCTTGGTCTCCCTTTTCGATTTTTACCCCCACACACTTCCCTCCAATTCTAAATTCACAATTCCTTGATATCTAAGAATGTGTCCCACCAATCGAACCCTTCTTTCAGTCAAGGTATTCTGTTCAGTACGTCCTCATTAGTACGACATCTACCCACCTAATCTTCAGCATTCTTCTGTAGCACCACTTGTCAAAAGCCTCTATCCTCTTCCTGTCCGCACTGTTTATCCTCCACGTTTCACTCCCATACAAGGCAACACTCCACACAAACGCCTTCAGAAAGGACTTACTTATGTTTAAATTAATATTCGACGTTAACAAATTTCTTTTTTTCAAAAACGCTTCTATTCCCATTGCCATTCTGCATTTTATATCCTCCGTACTGCGACTATCCTACGTTATTTTACTACCCAGGTAACAAAACTCATTTACCATCTTTATCGATTCATTACCTAATTTAACCCTTTCGGCATCGCCTGATTTTCTAAGACTGCTCTTGTTAATGTCCATCTTATAAGCTCCTTTCAACACACTGTCCATTCCCTTCAATTACTCCTCCTGGTCCTTTGCTGTCTCTGACAGAATTACAATGTCTCAGCAAAACGCAAGTTTTCCTTCTCCAAATTTCTACTTGCTTTCCTGTGCAGCTTGCTCAATGTACAAACTGAATAACATTGGGGGAAGGCTACAACCCCGTCTTACACCCTTACCAACCTCTGCATCCCTTTCATGCCCTTCAACTCTGATAACTGCTGTCTGGTTTTTGTACAAGTTGTAAATAACCTTCCGTTCCCTATATTTTACTCCTGCTGATTTCAAATTTTGGAAGAGTGTATTCATCTCAACATTGTCAAAAGCTTTCATCAAATCTACAAAAGCTAGAAATGTATGTTTCCCTTTCCTTAATCTATCTTCTAAGTTAAGCCCTAAAGTAAGGTTTGCCTCCCGTGTTCCTATATTTCTCCTGAATCGAAACTGCCCTTCCCTAAGATCGGCTTCTATCAGCTTTTCCATCCTTCTGTATGTAATTCGTGTTAAAATTTTGCAACCATGACATTATGCAATGAAATCTGCTATTATGGGCTATAGCACACGTTGTTGACATACCTACCTTACGTCCGAGCAAATGGACTCGTCCGTTCCACGCCACCGGCGTGCCCACAGTCGAGGAAAACACGGTTCCTTAAGAGGGAGCGGTCTAACGTAACGGTGCCACTATGTTTTAGAAACAGAAACAACGAGTTGGATCAAGATTAAATGTGCCAGAGGTCGTACAGCACGACAGTGTCATCAAGGTCTTCAACATGCGTGCGGGGAATCGGCATTGCCTCACAGAACAGTAGCACGTTGGGTAAAAGACTTCAAGGGAGGTCGGAAAACTGTAGCAGGTCGACGTAGAGTCTCTGAAGAAGTGCATACTCTTGCCGCGTTAGTGGACAGTGATCGACGCCAGATGATTCGTGAGTTCGCCCACGACGCCGAATTGGCTTCACATGCTGAAGGAACACCAGGGCAATGCGAAAAATTGCATCACGATGGGTTCCGCATGAACTGACGGAAATGCAAGAAATGGATGCGGTATGGTGCTGCTCAGACGCGCGTGGAGCGGTATGAGAGAAAAGGATAGGCTTTCTTACGCTGTATCGTTACACTGGACGAGACATGGACCACATCGTACGGGCCAAACCTGACTCCGATCCAACGAAACGCGTCATTATGGGCACCACGAAAGTCGAAAGTGTGTCAGAGCCCCAGTATAGTGAACGTTATGGTGCTTCTCGTGTACAACTGTGATGGTGTTATCCTAACGCATTACCATATTTTGCTAAATCAATATAATAATGGGAAAACTAAGAGTAAGAAAATTTGGTGTCGCTAGAGATGCTTTTTCTCTTTTCTTTATTTTTTTTTTTAATTTTCCTGGTCGTGTTCTGTGTTTTATTTACAAAATACTATGTTTGAGAAAAAATGATCAAATGTTTGCTAATCTATGGGACTTAACTAATCTGGTTATCAGAAAAATTCAAATGTTCAAATGTTTGTAAATCTATCGGACCAAACTGCGTGAACATCAGTCCGTAGCTTACAAACTACTTAATCCTAGGTAAACTAACCTAAGGACAAATACACACACCCATGCCCCAGGGAGGACTCGAACCTCCAGAGCGAGCAACCGCGCGCTCCGCAGCGAGACGCTTTAGACCGCTCAGCAACTCCACCGCGGCGGTTATCAGTCCCTATGCTTACAAACTACTTAAACTATGTTAAACTAACCTAACGTCAATCACATATACACACATGCCCCAGGGAGGACTCGAACCTTCGACATCGAGCAAACGCGCGTTCCGCAGCTAGGCATCTTAGAACGCTCGGCCACTCCACCGCGGCTGTGTGTGTGGCAATTTTACGTATCTGAACATCTAATTCCATCCACCATTGATAATAATAATTTGAAGCAACAGTTAGGTTACAGATACTTGGAGAAAAGTTGCCGAAATAGTGTCATTTTGGAGAATATTTTGTATGCTATGGGGAAATTTCTATCTGGAAACGTTGATGTAGAGCTCAGTTCTCAAGGCAAAGTGGCCATGTGTGTCACCATCTGAGTCGACTAACTGCTAATTCCTCCGATCGGAGGATAGATAATATGGCAAACTAAAATGAAAAACTGAGTTTATATATTTTTTAAAACATTTTGGGTAACTGCGCTAATATTTGATAAATGTTTTAATAAAACACTCTACACGCGAACTTTTGAATTTATTATAAAGTAGGTTCAGTCCATAGGGCAGTGCTTACTTTTTAAAATCTTAGTTTCTGGGACGCGGCCCCGGTCATAGAAAAATACTTGTGGTATACCGTTCCCACCGGAGGTTCGAGTCGTCCATTGGGCATTGGTGTGTGTGTGTGTGTGTGTTTTGTCATTAGTGTAAGCTAGTTTATGTAGTTTGTAAGTCTAGGGATTGGCGTCCGTAGCAGTTTGATTACGGTTCAGTCTCTGGACTCGCTAGTTGCTCGCTTTATTTATTTCAAACGTCAACTTCGCATTTTCTGCGAATGTATTTAATTCATTACAAAGAAACAAACGCTATTCTTATTTGTGATCTGTCTTGCTATTGATTTCTTGAGGAATAATATGGTGTATTCTTTGAAATACTGAGTTGAAAATAACATTCTTTTACGTTTTAGTCTGTTTCCTTGTAGTTACTTTCATTAGCCCCTTTCGTTCGTTCATCGCAGTGAAAGTCGTCGTTCTTCTGTTTATGTCACCTTTCCATAGATATTTGGGGTGAATATTTTTAGTGGGACACCTTGTATATGGCAATACGACAAAAGTAAATTTCCACAAAGTAAGATGCAATTTACCTAACATATTTCTTGGAATTAAACGTCTCTTTCATATGAGATACTAATGGCTGCAACGAGTAATGTTTCCAATTTAAATAGCTGAAAATTAACCTTAGGGCGAAATTCTCAGACATCCGCAAAAGTTAGAATCATTAAACCACATACCGTTCATATCGATGAGTTGTAAATGACCATTGGAAGTTAATTAAAGCTATAAGTCTGTTGTCTGCACATTGCGCTGACAATTACACTAACTTCAGATATAAATTACCTCTCCCCCCCCCCCAAAAAAAAGGAATAAAGGTGTCAAGGTGACGCTTAAAGCTGAAAAAAGTAATGCAATTTTTTAACTCTACCACGGTGGAATGGCCGAGCGTTCTAAAGGCGTCTTGCTCGAAGCATGTTGTTGTTATGGTCTTCAGTCCGGAGACTGGTTTGATGCAGCTCTCCACCCTACTCTATCCTGAGGAAGCCTTTTCATCTCCTCATAAGAACGGCAACCCACATCCACTTGAATCTGCTTACTATACGCGTCTCTTGGTCTCCCTCTGCGATTTTTACCCCACACACTTCCCTCCAATGCTAAATTTACGATTCCCCGATGTCTAAGAATGTGTCCTACCAAGCGATCCCTTCTTTTTGTCAGGGTATGCCAAAAATTCCTTTTCTCACCAATTCTGTTCAGTACTTCTTCATTGGTTATGCGATCTACCCACCTAATCTTCAGCATTCTTCTGTAACACCACATTTCAAAAGCCTCTATTCTCTTCCTGTCCGCACTGCTTATCATCCATGTTTCACTCCCGTACAACGCAACACTCCAAACAAATGCCTTCAGAAAGGACTTCCTTACACTTAAATTAATATTCGATGTTAGCAAATTTCTCTTTTTCAAAAATGCTTTTCTTCCCATTGCCATTCTGCATTTTATATCCTCTGTACTGCGACCATCACATGTTATTTTACTACCCAAGTAACAAAACTCATCTACCACCTTCATTGTTTCGTTGCCTAATCTAATTCCTTCAGCCTCGCCTGATTTTCTAAGACCGCATTCCATTATTTTTGTTTTGCTCTTGTTAATGTTCATTTTATACTTTCTCTTCAACACACTGTCCATTCCATTCAACTGCTCTTCCAGGTCCTTTCCTGTCTCTGCCAGAATTACAATGTCATCAGCAAAACGCAATGTTTTTATTTCTTCCCCCTGAACTTTAATCCCTATTCCAAATTTTTCCTTGCTTTCCTTCACCGCCTGCTCGATGTACAAATTGAATAACATCGGAGAAAGGCTACAACCCTGTCTTACTCCCTTCCCAACCACTGCTTCCCTTTCATGCCCTTCGAGTCTAATAACTGCGGTCTGGCTTTTGTACAAGTTATAAATAACTCTCCTTTCCCTATATTTTACCCCTGCTGACTTCAGAATTTGAAAGTGTGTATTCCAGTCAACATTGTCAAATGCTTTCTCCAAATCTACAAAAGCTAAAAATGTAGGTTTGCCTTTCCTTAATCTATCTTCTAAGATATATATATATATGTGTGTGTGTGTGTGTGTGTGTGTGTGTGTGTGTGTGTGTGTGTTGTCCTTAGTGTAACTTAAGCAGTTTGTAAGTCTAGAGACTGGTGACTATAGCAATTTGGTCCAATAGGCTTAGAAACATTTGAATATTTTGAACTCCGTCAGCAGAAATGAAAGATGGTATTCACGAGTGACAGCTTCAAATCAAACTCTTTCTAAATACCGTTTTATTCTTGAACGTCGCTCTCTAACACCTAATATAAGAAATTTACGCATTAGTAGCTGCGCAGTTTTACTTTATTCAAAATTAAATTTAAGCACCGTGACAACAAATACCATCGCTCGTGCATGACCGCTTCCAGTAGTTGTCATTTAATAAATTTTAGTCATTGGTCAGTAAAAAAGTTGACATAAAATGAAGACGATACATGTAGAATGTCTTACGTAAGCCTATTAGACCCTTAAAATTGGTAATGCCACGTTCGGTTGTTCATGAATGAATTCAGCATCAGTGTTTCTTTACTGGTGGCATCGACTTAGCAAAGCGGTTATCACCACTATTCGACGATTCCAAGCTAAGCAGTACGTTCGTAAGGTAATGTAATGCCACTATAAATGGCCCGTTCTGGCGAAACGAGTGGGTTGCTTAAATTCGAACCATCATGATGATTAATTAGAATGCGCATACGATTTTTCCTAACCTTCAAAATAAACACAGAGGCGAGTCTCTGAGAAGGTCGTACTGTCGCACTTCACAGTCTTGACATTTAAAGATCCTGCATTATATGGTGTGGTCGGTCACTTTCTAAATTGTCTGGGATGTAAAAGGACTTTCCTTGTTCCACAGAATTTCAATATTACTGTTGCGAAACCGAGAAATAAGAGATCTAAAAGTGTTATACAGGGTAAAGTCCAGAACTAATAACATTTCTACAGTCACACGGTAACCCAGTTGAACAAGTCTCTATGGTCATGGAACGAGTCAGTTCTTGAAATTTAATCAGAAGAGTAGTAATAGCTAAAAACAAACGTATAAGAACCCTGTGCACACAAGTAAATAAATTCAACAAAGTAAACATTACAGGAGTTCCTCAACAGAATAGAAAGGAAACTTTCACTTTAGCAGATTAATACCAAGACTTCTGAATTATTGTAGCAGCTTATTGAAAACGAATGCAACAGGATACAGCACGTCTATCTGCACAATCGTCAAAGGGGTGGGATCAAAATGCAGTTTCGATTTATGTCTGGTGTTAACTGAGTAAAAGGTACTAACTCTCGGAAATAAGCTGATGTTCTTAACAACAAAGTATATTTATGAAAAAATGAACTGCTAAGCCAAAGTCAGAATTCCTGGACTAATGAACATGGGTCGCAAATTTATACCACACATTGCTGGAACCACCCTTTCCTGCGCCAGAAGTACATCGAAAAATGTTCAAATGTTTGTAAATCTATCGTGGTCATCAGTCCGTAGCTTACAAACTACTTAAACCTAGGTAAACTATCCTAAGGACAAACACACACACCCATGCCCCAGGGAGGACTTGTACCTCCACGGCGAGAAACAGCGCGCTCCGCAGCGAGATGCTTTAGACCGCTCGGCTACTCCACCGCGGCAGAAGTACATCAGCAGAGCTGCCTCAAAAGATAACACCGTAAGGCATGAAAATTAAGAAAGTAAACTTCTTTTCGTGTTACAATATCACTTATTCTGACACTGTTGTGTTAGCAAATAACACAGATCTGCAAATAATAATAATAATAATAATAATAATAATAATAATAAATAAAGTAAAGGTATTTTTACCGAATGATATGTTTTAGAATGTGCTGATTTCAGAAGTGATGCCAATTTTTTCTATCACATAAGATATTTTTGCAAATTCTAACAAAAAATCGTAAAAACCACTCCTTTATTCACAATTATCACATACAATATTTACTTATAACCATTGAAACATTATTTTGAGACATATAGTAACAATATTATACTTATTCATCTTTTTCATGAAAATTTTCTTCTTTTCCTTCATACTTCGCCGAGTCCTTTTTTGATTTCCATCTTCAGTTTCCCATTTAAGCATCCAACAGTAGTCAGCGAGCATAGTGACATCCTATCTTCTTTGGTACTGTCTCTCTACATCACGCACATCATGGTGAAACCATTCCCCCTATTTTTCACTGTAAGATCCCAGGTTTTCAGGAAAACTGTCTACGTGGGAGTGTAAAAAATGGACCTTCAAGCTAATCTTGCAGCCTTGAGCTTCATATGGTGCTAGCATCCGTTAAACAATGGTTTTTTAGTCAGGATCCTTAGTATTTCCCAAACTCTTTCGCACTACATCCTTGAACGATACCCAAGCTTCTTTTTTCTTCTCATTCATACTTTCCACAAAGAGAGTGTCGGTTCAAAGTTTTCTTATGTCAGGGCCAGTGAAAACTCCCTCTTTTAACTTTGCTTCTGGCTGCTTCGAGAATTTGGAACATACATATTTAAAACAGTCCCCATCCTTTTGCAGCGATTTTACAAATTGTTTCATGAACCTCAGTTTGACATAGAGAGGGGGCAACAAAATGTTTTCTGGTGGTAACAAAGTAGTTTTGATAACATTTTTCTCTCCAGGTTTTAAAGTTTCTCTGGGTGGCCAATCACTTTTACTCCAGTGCTGTTCTCTGGCTCTACTATCCCACAAGCATAAGAAGCGTGGGTATTTAGTATAGCCTCCTCCTGACCCAAAAACATCGTATTTTGAAGTCCCCACAAACAATCCATTGATGGTCCAGATATTTGATTTTTTTTTTTTTTCAGGATAAAGGTGAAATTGTTATAGTTTTCGTCCATATGCACCGAAAGTCCTGTCGGAAGCGATTTAAGTTCATTTTATTAATTACTATTGATATATTTTTAAATTATCATTAAATTCAAAAAACCACTTTGGTTTATTACTAATGAACATAAATACTGCAATACACATAAAAACTGAGTGAATTTTATCCATTACTGATGTTGAAGAACTCCGCGACTGTTCCTTATAGGTTGTGGTAATAAAATCCGCTACCTGTCACAATTATTGGTGGTTTATTAAAACACTACCGGTTTCGGGCTTGTGCCCATCTGACTGAATGTAAACATGGTGATGTTGAGAGTGACTACTGATCAACATCCATAAAGTGTACTGTTTGTTGTGCAAAATCTGTGATATGGGAATGCAAGTTAGCATTATGTTGCTGTTACTGCATTATTCTCAACTGATACCCACGAGAAATGTACGTACACGAATTGGATGCCCTACTTATATTCAACAACACTGAATGCAAACACCTGAAGATTGGCACAAGCTCGAAACCGGTAGTGTTTTAATAAAACACCGACAATTGTGACTGGCATCGGATTTTATTTCCATAACCTATACATAAAAACCCATGTGATAGAATTTTTGAATAGTTTTCCTGTTCTTGTAATGTCAAAATATGTAAGAAAATGTTTAAAAATCCTCTGCAGTTTTTTAGTACCAGACCTATTGCATCATTTAGAATTACCTGTATATGCTTGACATTACTTAAAAGGGCGATTTAATTTGTTGTGAAATGTATATTTCTAGATCGCTGTTCAATATTGCTTTTCGGATTACCGGTTTAGTTATCAACTTCAGATTTGCAAGTCTACATTTTCAAAAATAGCGCTTCTGCAAACACCATTTACAACTGCGCAATACAATCGTTTTGTGTCTTGATTTACAATATTTTGCATCTGTTCGTCATTTATAAGATCTATAACGTCACATAAACTAGAGTTGCAGATCTGAAGATGCCAACAATGTTTTGCTGAAACCGGTAATCTGTAATGAAATACTGAAGAGCGATCTTGGCATATGTATTTCACAACAAATTAGAATTACGTGTTGTACTAGGACGCACGTGATTTATGTAAATAAGAAACACCAACCGTCCGAGAACAGAACCCTGGTTGACCCCGACTTAATAGTACCACATTGTGAGTGTATACCACAGACACTTTCAATACTAATGAAATAAATCGCAATTTGCTATCACTTACGGATTCACTGTACTAGGTTTTCATGTAATACCAATGTGCGGTGAATGAAAATTTGTGCCCGGCCGGGATTCGAACCCGGGATCTCCTGCTTACTAGGCAGACGCGTTGACCACTCCACCACCGAGGATAGAGCGACCAACCCCACTGCAGAGGACTCTTCCCTGCACCTCTCCCGCCACACCCAAATCTCCATTCGCCACGCTGTCTCTTTCCTATTACGACAGCCTCTTAATTCTGTAATGCTCGCAGCCACAATACTGTATTCCCGCACCAGGGAGAACAGACCATCAGGTATCGAGACACAATTGTCATCAGGAGCCCAGTCTCGGCTTGTATACATCTAAACCTAGTACAGTGAAGCCATAAGTGATCACAAATTGCGATTTATTTAATTAAAAATGAACGCTGTAACGTCGTCAAAAACACTTTCAATACTGTAGAGAATTACCATGTTCTGTCTGTTATTAAAGTAAGAGGTGAACCAGTTGTGAACTGCTCCCTTATTTCATAATGTTTCAATTTTCGAAACAATAGTGGGTGATCAGAAGAGTCAAACACCTTCGTTAAATCAAAATAGAAGCCTAGCGTTCGCAGCTTTTAATTTAGTCCATCAAGTGTCTCACAGGAAAAGAGAGAGAGATAGACTAAGCCATTTCCAGTTGTTACAACACATCCATAACCTAACTTTATTTACGTTCGACAGCAAATGATGACAACTGAAATGACCAATTACTCATATGCAGCCTTTTCAGTAACTATCATATATGGCACAAATATACATATAAAGTTGTTTCGATAATCCCTTTCGGCGTTTTTACAAAGTTGTTTCCGTCAAAAGGCTGCCCATGCTAAAAGGAAAAATTGCAAGTATGGATAAGTACGGGCCTAACAGAAGGATCGTACTTTTGCTAGATACCCTGTCTTAAAGTCGTTGTGCTATTCCGCGAAATTTAAAGGAATACAAGCAACAAGAGAAGTAAGCAGACTTTTCGTGCAGCGATGATTCACGATCTTCGACGGGAACTCTGTACCCCCGGAGCAAATTTGATGGCTAGATTGTGGTTTGCCTGCTCGCCGGCCTTTTATGTACGGGATAACGAACCTGCACGGAACGATCCGACAACACGTTGCGAGTCCGTGCGTACCTGCGCCCCATTGTGACTAATATACCGCTGACGTCACACGGTAACGACGGGTTTTACCTCGTGTAAGCTTCATTCCTAGAGCAAGATGGGAAATGCAGCCTACCAGACAAGTAATAGCATTATGAAGAACCGCAGTTCACTTAACGGAACGACTGTGTTGTATGGCTCTTAACAGTGCGTTCAGCGCTGAGTGATCAGAAAATGATTGCATTATTAACTCGCCGCCTACCCCCCTGCTTTCTACAGTGGAAAAAAAAATAAAAACACTTAACTCATCTCAGAGATGAAGGGAGCGTTAGGAAGATAGAGTTTTAAAACTTCGAAAGGAGAACAAAAGAACATGCGATATCTTTTGATGTCACAGGTGTCTTTGACGGCGAAATGCGGAGTGGTAAACAAAAAGTGACGAAGCAAACAAGAAACATAACAGTACAAAGGGAAGCAACTCATTAAAGGTTCACGGGAGACATTGTAAACACAAACGCCAGGCTTCAGAGTGAATTTGCCGAAGGTAGGCAGGTAATAGATCGCGGTACGTAGGTTACGTGAGATTAGGAAGGAACGGAAGCTACACTTTAAATTAGTGTCTTCTAGGTCAGAAGTGCAAAATGCCTAAGCAGGAGTGGCTACAAGGCAAATGCAAGGATGTAGAAGAATGTATAAATAGGGGAAAATAGATACAGCCTACAGGAAAATAAAAGAGGTATGTACAAAAACCAGACAGCAGTTGTCAGTGTTGAAGGGCATGAAATGGATGCCGTGGTTGGGAAGGGAGTAAGACAGGGTTGTAGCCTTTCTCCATTGTTATTCAATTTGTACATTGAGCAAGCTATAAAGGGAAGCAACGTGAAATTTGGAGAAGGAATTAAAGTTCAGGGTGAAGAATTAAAAACATTGCGTTTTGCCGACGACATAGCAATTCTGTCAGAGACAGCAAAGGAACTGGAAGAGCAGCTGAACGGAATGGACAGTGTGCTGAAAGGTGCATATAAGATGAACATTAACAAGAGCAAAATAAGAGTAATGGAGTGCAGTCTAAGAAAAGCAGGTGAATCTGAAGGAATTATATTAGGCAACGAAACAATAAAGGAGGTAGATGAGTTTTGTTACTTGTGCAGTAAAATAACAAATGGTCGCCGCAGTACAAAGGATATAAAATGCAGAATGACAATGGGCAGAAAAGCGTTCTTGAAAAAGACAAATTTGTTAACATCGAATATTGGGTTAAGCCTAAGGAAGTCCTTTCTGAAGGAATTTTTGTGGAGTGTTGCATGGTATGGGAGTGAAACATGGACGATAAACAGTGCGGACGGAAAGAGGATTGAGGCTTTTGAAATGTGGTGCTACAGAAGAATGCAGAAGATTAGGTGGGTGGATCGTGTAACTAATGAGGAGGTACTGAACAGAATTGGGGAGAAAAGGAATTTCTGGCATGCCTTGACTAAAAGAATGGATCGATTGGTAGGACACATTCTTAGACATAAGGGAATCGTGAATTTAGCATTGGAGGGATGTGTTTAGGGTACAAACAGCAGAGTAAGACCAAGAGATGAATAGAGTAAGCAAATTCAGACAGATGTAGGTTGCCGTTTTATGTGAAGTTGGAAGATAGGTTATCGTGGAGAGCTGCATAAAACCAATTTCCGGACTGAAGACCACAACAACTAGGTCAGAAAGTCGTAACCAGTTATCTCCACATTCGTATCGCTTTATTGAGCAAAAGCAGAATGATAGTATAAATTACACATAGACTCTATATCTCTTTCTCTCTAAATTTTATTTATTTACAATCTTATAATATAATAATACTACTAGTATGAATACAGATACATACATCATTTATTTCTATCTAAAAATTCGTCAGTGGAGTAGAAGGAGCTGCAGCAAAATTTTTTGTGGTTGCTGTTAAATTATTGAAGATCTGTCTTCCTGAGTAGTGGACCCCTTCTTAAACTAAAGCAACTGCTTTTAAATCTTTGTGTATATCGTTTTTCCCCTAGAATTGTACGTATGAACTGAGCTGTTTGTTGGGAAAAGGAATATATTAAGACAAATTTCATTAAGGAATAAATATACTGAGAGACAATAGTTAGTATCCTCAGTTCTTTGAAGACGAATGGGCTATGTTTAACATAGATAGCAAAGCTTCATCTCCAACTGGCATCTCGTTAGACACGAATATTAGTAATACCCTATGGGTAATCGTCAGGCCTGCCTGATTTTTAACATGTACTGTTACAGGCCGACCTTCAACAATACGTTTCATTATAGCACAATACTGCCCCCATATAGCCCACTTAAAATCCTGTAAAAGAATTACAGAATGTAAATTCGGACTGTAACCTCAGAAACCGGATTCGGAACAATATCGCGTGTAGACGTCCTGACGTCTGCCAATTACTTTCTCAATTTTACTGGATGTAACTCTAAAAGTATTTCCAAAGACGTACAGCTAAGGGTTTCTTACCTTAGAGGTCCATTAGGACAAGGTTATTATCACGGTGCTGGAGACTGCGGTTTATGATGCAAGTGGACTATTCTTCTGTCCAGTAGGTCGTCAGTTGTTGCAGACCTGTCTGTACCGAGAAGTCCAGTGTCTGGTGGTCGCCTGTAGTGCGAGAGGCGAGCCGTTGCTGCAAATTGAAGACATTAGCGGCTCCTGAGACGTCTGGCTGGTATCGCAACAGCTGTCTGCGGCGATGGTGAAAACCCTGACGAAACGTCCCACCCGCTCTGGAAGTACCCTCTGCGGCCGCATTGCAGACGATTACTTTTCTTGTGTCTAGGTGAGGAGCCGCTTTGAATGTTTCAGTTGTGATGTCCCAATCTCACCGTGAAATTCTTTCACTGGTCATAACTGTTTGATTATAATTATGTAAGAAACCACCGATCGGTCGCGAAAGGACATATTTATTGCAAATCGAATTCGGCTACATGATAACAATCATCAGTGCTGAAGGTAAAATGACAAATAAGAGAGCAGGTCAAGTCAAGTAAAAGTACTGACATAACACTATGATTACATTATAGTGAGCAATTTCCGTTCTCTGGGGCCCGCACTGAAGAGTAAGTCTTCGAGCGACATGTTCAATACCACAGTAATTCGCACTAAAGTTCCCGCTCTAGTTGTCACAATTTGAAAATGTCCGAACGACATGTTTCGGGTCTACATTAGCCCATTCTCAAGATCTTGAATTCTAAAACATATCTGCCCTAAGGCAACGTCAATCGTAAAGCAGATATGTTTTAGAATTCAAGAACTTGAGAATGGGCTAATATACGAAACATGTCGTTCGTACATTTTTAAATTGTGACAATTGGAGCGGAAACTTTAGTGCGATAGTTCACCAGTTGTGAGATGGCATCCAAACAAACGAGCCGCAATAATTATAAATTATTTTTAGAGTACTTTAGAACTTTATTATCTCACTATAAGCTTATTTCGGCCTTAGGCCATCATCAGGTGTTCTGTAAATACGAGTAATGTAGAGAAGTTGTTACAAATATTCTTATAATTACATAAAATATTCAAACATACAAACGTCAGATTTGGCTACCAAAACAAGCACTGTTTGAACCACAAAGTTTTTAAAGGAGACAGACAAACACTAAAATACAATAATCATTTATGTACAAAATTACGTGTAACACCTGTCAAAAATCGTATATAGGCCAAACTGGCAGAACTTTCCAAGCTAGATATAAAGAACACACAAGAGACAGTGAAAATAATCCATCTAAAATTCTATCAACATGTAATCACGGAAAAAACATGAAGTAAAACCTATAGAGGAAGCATCAAAAATTTTACACAATGTACAGTAAGGGACAAAAATTAATATTCTAGAGGAAATCGAACCATATTCTCATATACACAACAACCAGAACAATGTACTAAATGAACAAACCGAACTCAAACATAAAATTTATATCGAAAATTTTATTCACATTATAAACAGACAAGAGAATGGGTAAACACCAAAGATTCCAAATCCATAGTAAAACTCCAATACAAAACCAATAAATAAACCAAAGATATTAATGTATAAATTACTGGTAACCATTAAACTTATAATACTGCCACTACAGCCTATGGTAGGCTGCACTAAAAAAAGAAAAAAAAAGAGAGAAAAAAACATAAAAATCGATTAATGTAACCAGTGCTGCTGCAGATATACAGACAAGCAGCAATAGATAAGCATAACATCAGCTTTTAAAATCAATTGGGCAGCAAATAAACGACAACAATATTATAAGTAATGTAAGTGAAACATTGTTAAAATTTTATGTAATTATGTCATAAGAATATATGTAACAACTTCTCTATATTACTCGTATTTACAGAACACCTGATGATGGCCTAAGGCCGAAATAAGCTTATAGTGAAATAATAAACTTCTAAAGCAATGTAAAAATAATTTATAATTATTGTGGTGTAGATTAGATTAGATTAATATTTGTACCACAGGTCATAAATACGACTTTTCGCAATGATGTGCAACGTGTCAGTTCAATAAATGGTTTCTATTCACAACACTTAATATTTTAAGGACTTTTTTACACATCTTCCACAACAGCAGATAATTTTTCCACATTAGACTGAGGTCCACACATAGAAGTATCTTCAAAGTTCCCAATTAACATATAAAAATTCTGATGGTATCAGTTTGGATAAAGGAAAAGTCATGAGCGCTCCCTATGTGGCGCGAACAAGAAAAGCTTTCGATTAAAAAATACTTACTATAAAACAATGTGATGAAAACTTCCAAGAGGAGGTCAGGGCCTAGTTTCTAGTGGAATCGTTCGAAGCACTGATGTGACGCGTTGTTGGATCTCCGCAACCGTTGCGACCTTCAACTCGTCTACTGTAATTTTCAAAGATAGCCACCGATTACCCGCAAGCGACTGTTGCACTTGTTCGATGTTGTCTGGGCTGTGATTGTGCACGCTCGATTCGAAGGTGGCTCAATCTCGACACCAGTCAAACACAGCCTTTCTCCTCACTTGCATTAACAAACCGTGGATCTCCGTCGCCGTTTTGTCTAATTTTAAACGAAACTTGATGTTAAATATAAGAAGAGGCATTGAATTAAAATTTGTGCCGTGGCCGTGACCTCCTACTTACTAGGTAGGCTCTTTAGACCACTCAATTAACACAGCGTCGCAGCCAAAACGACTACACGGACTGTCTTAAAGCACGTCTCCCTCCACACCACATACTTTAATTCCGCCTTTATGTTCCTTGTGAAATGCGTATCAAATTGCCAGGGCTCTCCTATATTGGAATAGCACCGCAGCAAAGAACGCGAATAGGAACTATCCCGCCTTGTTCCTCAGGCCGAGGTGATATAAATATCAACAAATAATACATATCCTCGCGATAACATTGTCTCGTTGTACCAAAAGTATTAAAATATTAGGAGAGGAAGACCACTCAGCTAACACAGCGTTGCAGCCAAAACGACTACACGGACCTCTTTCGAGTTCTTTGCTGGGGTGCTATTCCAATATAGGAGAGCCCTGGCAATTTGATGCGCATTTCGCAGGGAACATGAGGCAGAATTAAAGTACGTGGTGTGGAGGAAGACGTGCTTTAAGACAGTCCGTGTAGTTGCTTTGGTTAGCTGAGTGGTTTTAATGCCGGCGTGGCGCTTGGGATAGCATTACCGACTGCGGTGGTGAAGGTCGTTGGTTCAATCCCGTCCACCGTCAAAAATTTATGCCGGGGCCGTGGCTCAGCGCGCCTGGTCAGAGGGATGAACGCTCTCTGTAATAAAAAAGCTGACCCATGAACACAACGAACGACGACGAACAAACACGATCAGCGACCGCAAAACAACAGAACTACAACGACCAACAGAGGGGAAATAAAAGTGCTCTAATGCGCGTACCTAGTAGGAGGTCCCAGGTTCGAATCCCGGCCTCAGCACAGATTTTAATACAATGCCTCTTATATTTAATACCTTTGGTAGAACGAGACAATGTTGTCTGAAGGATATGTATTATTTGTTGAAACTTTATGTTTTCGAAATTCCTTCACTTCAGAAGACGGCGTAAATACTCGAGAATTCATATCAAGAACAGACGCTAGCCTACGTAATTTAGAAGTAGATACAGCTGGAGTATTAAAGCAACTTAAATCACTTAACAGAAGTAAGTCTCCTGGTCCCGATTTTATACCAGTTAGGTTCCTTTCAGAGTACGCTGATGCAATAGCCCATAACCTATCATATACTACCTCTCGCTCAGCGAAAGATCCGTACCCAAAGACTGGAAAATTGCACACGTCACTCCATTATTCAGGAAAGGTAATAGGAGTGATCCGCAGAATTACAGGCCTATATCATAGACGCCAGTTTGCAGCAGGATTTTAGAACATACACTTTCCTCAAATATAACAAACTACTTTGATGAAAACGACCTATTGACCTATAGTCAACACAGATTCAGAAGGTATCGTTCTTGTGAAACACAGCTAGCTCTTTCCTCAGAAGATGTGATGGGTGCTATCGTATTTTCCGTATTTTTAGACTTCCTAATGGCTTTTGACACTGTACCTCACAAGCGACTTCTAATCAAAAATGTTCAAATGTTTGTAATTCTAACGGACCAAACTGCGTGGTCATCAGTCCGTAGCTTACAAACTACTTAAACTAAGATAAACTAACCTAATGACAACACACACACCCATGCCCCAGGGAGGACTCGAACCTCCACGGCGAGCAACCGTGCGCTCCGCAGCGAGACGCTTTAGACCGCTCGGCTACTCCACCGCGGTGCCTATGGAATATCGCCACAGTTGTGCGATTGGATTTGTGATTTACTGTCAGACAGGACACAGTACGTTGTAATTGAGGGTAAGTCATCGAGTAGAACAGAAGTGATATCTGGCGTGTACCAGGGAAGTGTTATAGGGCTCCTACTGTTCCTTATTTTTATAAACGATTTAGGAGACAAGATGAGTAGCTCTCTTAAACTGTTCGCACATGATGCTGTCATTTATCGGTTAGTAAAGTCACCAGAAGATCAACAGAAACTGCAAAATGATTCAGTGCGATGTTATCTATATGAGGACTAAAAGAAATTCGTAAAAACTTCTGTCACATGGTAAATCAGTAACATCTACAGCCAGTAAATTGAACTAAATACCTAGTAATAACAATTAAGAACACCTTAAATTGGAAATAACACATACAAAACATTGTAGGGGAGGCGAATCTAAGTTTCACTTCCAGGACACACATTCCCGGTGAATCTGTGCTCAGTATGATCAGGCATTGATAGTGCCTTTCTTGATTTTTACTTGCCTTTAATCATTGGATGATCACTGTGACCCTGCTCGCTATGGCATGGTGTGGCACCCTCCTTGAATGTCAGTTTGTGCGCGTCTTTTATCGTCGTCGTGGTCATGGCCATGCTGGCTATCTGCCTCGGGCGCGGATGTTATTCTGTTGCCAGTGTGTTTTCAGGATGAGAATAATATTATTTGTTAACATACTTGGAACATGTATCTATAAGTTGGTATCTAAAATTATTTTCATTTATTTACGGGTGAGCCATAATTGACCATGAAGTAGATGTCAGGTTGCGACAACGGTCGGTGATACAGTTCCTCGTCAAGATCGGCGATGACTCTGCCACATCGATTCACAGGAAGCTGCTCCCTGTATATGGGGAGGACACAGTGGATCGCAGCAGTATCCAGCTGTGCTTGCAGAGGATTTCTCTCTGACGGACAATCCACGAGGTGGTAGGCCATCGACCATTGACCAAATCATCCAAATGGGTAATGTGGTACAGTCCCTATGGTACAGAAAAAAAATTGGACGTTGGGAGAAATGAAAACGATGAGGAAAAATGTGTGCAAGGCTCTTATCAAGACTTAATAGTGGAAACAGTCTTTTGACGGCGTCATTACGCGGAATATTTCTGTCCAACCCTAAGAGCAAAATCCAATCCACGGAGTGGCGTTATTAGGAAGAAGAATCCAACACTTTGACGAATAGCAGGCCGAAAGGTGATGGATTCCTTCTTCTGGGATCAGCGTGGTGCCATTGGAACCTGGCACCACCATTAACAGTGACCGTCACTGTTTCTCACCGTACAAAATGCGACCTGCCACCGAGACCCACAGACAACAGCTTCACGGCCAGCTCATCAGACTACACCATGTCAATGCCAAACACCATACAGACCTTTTGAACCAGGAGAAAATCATGAAAATGTGTTGGAAAATTGTCCCTCGTCCACCAGACAGTCCGGACTTCCCTCCGCCTGATTTTTACCTCTTTGATCGTCTGAAGGCCCACATTAATTTGATAGTGAGAAAGACCTTTTTTCCTGTGTCAAGCGATGGTGCAAAACGTCAATCCCCATAATTTACCAAAGTGCATTTACATCTTGGAAAGAAAGCATCATAGATGAGGGGGGCTACATTGAGTAGGTTCAACGTATAGCTAAATGTTCCAAGTATGTTCACAAAAAAATGTCATTCTCCTTGTGGAAAGAATAAAAAAAATTGGAGACGACTGTGCAAAACTTTTTGAACGCCCTTTTTAGTAGACGCCAAGAGTGTATGGCATCGCTAAATGTTTTCGGAGGAATCTAGGTTCTGCTGTTTTACAAGTGATAGCCGCAATCTGTGCGCCGAAAATACGGGAGCGGCAAAAGAGTGATTCCATTCACTCAAGATCTGCAGTGATAACAAAGTGCCTTGTGGTGTGGTGGGCTCTACGGTACGCACATGTTGTAACGAGGACACACAATGCACGGCCGCAACGGCTGTGCCATAAGAAAGAAATCAGAGCAAAATAAAATTAAACATGTTATTCCGACCACGGATTAGAGTTGCCAGTAAATTTACAAACTCCCCGATACCAATAACAGACCGGACGGGTACTTAATTACAAAGTAGCAAAATTAAATCAATTAATTTAGGTTGGTTTATTCATTTTCACCAACCAAAGAACATCACTGAATGATTGCTTACTTAGAGAACAATCGAATGGAAGGGACAGAGTAATTTCTACGTTCCCCGTTTGGTTAATCTAGAAATTGCTCAAAATGGAGAATTTCCTTTAGCCGTTAAATTTAAATGCAACCGGAAACGACGCCGTGGCGGAGGCATACTAACTTTGTCCCGCGCTCCAAACAGGTGTCCCAACCTGAGTGTCCGAGACACAGTGCCGCCTGCAAAGGCTAAGCTTCGCAAACGGTTTCTCTCCCATAACTGTAAGGTTGGTTACAGGGACTACTTTTGAACAGCGGAAGCACTCTGTGGTGCCGTGCCCGGGCAACAGACACGCACAGCCATTCGGTTGCAGAGCTTCCAAGTATCCACGTCGGGGACAGTCTAGAGCGGAAGTTACCGCCGCCGCGGTTGAGTAGCCAAGCGGTCTAAAGCGATTCGCTGCGGAGCGCGCGGTTGCTCGCCGTCGGAGGTTCGAGTCCTCCCTGGGGCATGGGTGTGTGTGTGTGTGTTGTCCTTAGGTTAGTTGAACTTAGTTTAAGTAGTTTGTAAGCTACGGACTGATGACTACGCAGTTTGGTCCCATAGCTTTACAAAAATTTGAACATTTGAAGTTACCGACGTATTAGGAAAGTGTGACTTAGAGGACCGGCAGAATCTGTTACAATGATGGGCAAGTGGAAGCATCCGGTACACTTACCATTCAGTTTACAGTAAGGTAAGCTAGATCTTTTGTCTCCTGCTCTGATTTTAGTATTACGACTTCATGGCTAGCAACGTTCTCTCTGTTTCAACCACTCTCCGGTCTCTCTAGGGACTGCAAATGTATCTGTATAAAATGGGCTTATCTCTTGACTATTCTGAGTAATACCTTGTGTGGTGTCGCACAAGTCCAAAGTGCGCGCCATCTACTTTCGTCGCGCGCCGCCATGCACGCACGGCACGGCGTTCTTACGACGACAGCCACGAGCGCCCTCTGCTGCTACTCCGCTCGTGACCACCACTGAACGACATCGTTCATTTGGGACTGAGATAGCAACCAGTTAGGACCTTCGGAATCAGATAGGCACCAGTGAAGACTTGGCTATCGTACAGGCACTAGGCAGACTTCTAGCTCAATTATGTATCAGCACTCTGCAGTATTGAATTCTGTAAAAGTTAAGTATTGTATAAATTCTGTTCAATATATATCTCGTTCTAATTTACTCTAGTGTTTCTAGTTTCTGGCTGCTCCCCTCCGTACCTGCACCAGCGTGCTATCTTTATTCCTGTGTCGGTCTCATTCCACTCGGCCACCGACACCTACGACGGAAACGAGACACAAAAGCGGCGACGAGGCTGGGACACAAAACCTTGTACTACAGCAAGGTGGTTTCATGGCAAAATAGTCATATTTGTGACAATGCAACAGGGCTTGCTTAATGTCGTCATATCTTTATGAATACCGATTTCACCACAATTCTGCCTATTTATTCTGTAACTTTCCTACTGTCCTCTTTTCAATTAATGAATCTCAAATAAGGTGACGGAACACCTGCCAAGAGAAGAAGTCCGACGGCTTTCAAATGTACAAATGTTTGTTAAGCTTATGGGACTTAACTGCGTGGTCATCAGTCCCTAAACTCACACACTACTTATGAACTACCTTATACTACAGACGGCACAAATATCCATGCCCGAGGGGGGATTCAAACCCCCGACCGAAGTGGCCGTGTAGACCGTGACAGGAGCGCCTCAGTCTCCTCGGCCGACGGCTTTACGGTCCATGGACAGCAGATCAGCAGGCGAGTGTAACTTCCTGTCTGAGAGGAAAGCCGATAGGCAGCCACCCTTCTTGCCTCATCTTTGTTAGAAAAACTTCACCAATTACACACACAGTTAGTGCATGAAGAGTTTTGACTTATTCGAATAACATCTTGCTACCCTTAGCCCTATCCTTTCTGCACGATAACCCAGACACCAGCTAGACAATGCACGACCCCATATCGCTGCACAAACACATGCCTCCTTGGTGTCACAGTATATGAACCTTGTGCACTGTCCCGACAGATACCCATCCAGATCGCCAATCGAAAGTGTGTGGCATATTGTGAAACGGTGGGTGCAGCGTTATGACCCAATGCCAGCCATCAGGAATGAACCTTAAAATTAGTGAATGACACGTGGATGCATTTACTGTAGGAAACCATTAGCGCCGTATACGCGTGGATGCTATAGAGCAGTGTTTTTCAACCTGTGGGGGAGGAGAGGGTCGCAAAGTGTTGTTCAGGGAGTCACTGTCACCAGAGGATGAAGTTACTTCAGCCCAGAGCGTGTTTGAAAACTACGGTTTCATAATACGATCCTAGTCCTAAGAAATATGAAACTTATATTAAAGTGTCGTAGCGTAATTCGTTGTTTATCACAATAAATACACCGTGTTAACGATGAAGAAAGCAGCTGCCAGAAAACAGTTATCTGAAAACAATCTGACAGTTAAATTAACAAGATGTAGTCAGTAGCTTTTAGAAATTCGAGAAAAAAAGGATCTACTTCTTTACAAATTGACTCTACAACAGGACCTTGGTTAGCGAGGATAATTCGATTTTGCTTCTTGCCTGCAATGCGTAACACTCGTTATGCAAGAAATATTTTTATCTCTGAATAAATCTGAAATTAGGATAATTTCCATTCGGAAAAAAAAATTAGACTCATCCTATAAAATATATTACTGCTTTTTTTCTGACGACAAAAGTTATATCAACACAAGCGAATTAAATATGTTGCCTTTGAAATCGCTCACACAAACATACAAAGCACAGTAGAAACAATTAAAAACAACTTGCTGCAGCACAAAACTATGACATTAACAGAAATATATAAATTCATTGAAATGTTGACACTAGAACTGTCACATAATTATTTTTCTTTTAATAACAAAATGTACCAGCAGAAAGATGGCCGAGTTATGGGCAGTTGCCTTGCAAGTTTGCTTGCTGACATATTCACCAACAACCTAGAACGTATTTTTTTTTAAGAAAATCTCTAAATAGCAACCAAGAAGGGAAAAAGAATGAACCTCTTCGAAGAAATTAATGAAAACAAACGGTAATTACACCAACTGAATATAGGTGAAAACCCGAAACGCGTCTTGGCTAAATAAAACATATCAAAAATTGACTGGCTGTTCAATTTATTAACATAATAATACACACTTGGGGTCAGTCGGCTTACTAAGGCAACACCTTCGCAGTAATCCAAACCTCGATTTTTTCCATCATTATTTTATAAACACAAAGTTTCGATTTTTTAGTAATAAATTCATTTGTTTGTTGTATGTCAACAATGAACCGACACCTACCTTATATCTTGCTGTGTTTCGACACAAATCCTGATTCCCATAACTTCCACACTTTTGTTTACACTCCTTAGGTGGCAAAGTTCTCCCTTGAGATATTTTGCTGTCACTTCAACAGAAGCCACACATGCTGCTAAAAATAACCATTACAGCCATTGAGATGTTGACAGAACATGAACGACGGCTTAACTAAGTGCGAGGGCTTCCACACCAAAGGTCGGTATGAATAAATTCATTTCGGATAATAGGTCAGTTTCTAAAACGCATAAAATCCAACTGACGTTTCAACACTCTTAACAGCTGTTCTATTCACGACAATGAAACTTCATTCATCTGCTTTCAACTTTAATGAACTCTATAGGGTTTGTGATAGCACAAAATCCTCAGAAACAAGATCGGTGTTCAGACGCTCTTTGTAGTAATAATCTTCAGTACTTCAATATTTTAAACTTGACTGTGTATCAGCAACTGTTACAGGATATGCAAATTAATAATCAGCCAACCAGTTGCAGTAATAGAAGTTTAATAGCTATCAAATCAGTATTACTGCAACTAATGGCTAATTATTAATTAGCAAATCTTCAGTACGTTGTAACTGAAACTACCCTATAGCCTGTTTTCTGTACTTTAACCACTATGATATAACAATACAGATTCTGGTAGTAAATGCAAACATTTAGTGTTTCTTTAAAATCATCTGTAAACAAAATCAGCGTTATGATTCTTTTTTAGAGGTTGACTGCAGTGAGATGTAAGATTTCCACAGTCATTATGGAATGAGGCCTGTCGGGATATAGGTTGCGACAACTTGTAACTGTCCAAATACAGTATATAAAATCCACCTACCAAAATTCTCTGCCGTACAATGAAGGACAATGAAACTATTTCTGAGAGCTGTTTTCTGCACATTATCTGCCACGTGAGATATATGTGGCAGATATATGAAAACGAGACATAGGGGGAAATGAATAAAATCATTCCAATCGTCCGTAATTCATATACGCGGGCGTTATACGATGAATACCATCACGGAAAAATGTTTCCTGTTGCATACGTCATAATGAATTTATCCGGGCGTAAAAATTTACGGCCACGAATTATTCTTCGGACCTCCAAAAAAACATGCCCATCGCGTCGGGAAGGATCGGATCTGTATGATGCAGGTGTAAGAATCCATATGCATAAAAGCTTTGTGAGACGTCGTGGCCATTTTATACACAAATGAAATTTTATCAATGTCTTGACCATAGTATTTATTTTACTTGTCTTCGTAATTTGTCGTTTACGAACGTTAAAAATATGTGCAGGAACCTCATCTACATTTGAATAATGATGATACCAAGCATTTGGTCACTTTACATGCTGACGTTAAAGTGCTAATTCAGTGCCGAATGTCTGCTTTCGAGAGTGTGATAAAATTTTGTGTCTAGTGTAATGGCTTCGCAGTGAAACATTTGCAGCGTCGACGAAGCAACCTTGCCAAGATGTGGGCGGGCAATATCCTGCAACAGAATGCTGCCATTTCGACTGCGCTGCAATACGCTGGGAAGCCCTTAGGCATCCTCCATAATCTCCTAACAATCTCTCTCCATGTGCCATTTTTGGCTCTCTGAAAGTAGTCCATCGTGGCCATTAGGTTTCTTCGGACGAAATGGTGAACGCCTGGATGAATCATGGTTCCGCGGCCAACCGCAAACATTCTTCCATAAACATACTGATTCTTTTGTTTCACTGTGGGGATTACGTTTGGAGTAGGCCTATTAAATACTTCACTTACTTTCTTTCAATCTGTCTTATATTCATTTGGGTGACAGTTCCAAGTCAGTACTACCAACAGCACGATCTTTTTTTCAGTACTTTGTCCATCCCAAGCAACAGTATCACATGATGGCTTGCCGATATAAGACCGCAAACAGTTTAACAATTGAGGTATTTATTTCAAACTTTCTGGGACTCTTTGAGCCCTTCTCATAACAATACGACTCTAGTTATGCGATCAATCCTGCCACAGTGTAAGGACAACACTGTGCCTGTACTGAATGCATAAAATCACTTACATTCGTCTGGAGAAGTGCTCAAAGTGGCCGAAACCAGTGAGAGATGAATGTTTCAGTTGTGTAACTCGTTGCTATTTTTATTTATCGTAGTCATTTTTGGCATAAGGATGCATCAATTTACAATGTTAGAAGTCCTGTGTCGACTCTGTGACGGTCGTCTTTAGAACGACGAATTGTGAGTCACATGTGTCGGACCTCTCATTGTTCTCCGCGGTAAGTGCAGAAAAGCTACCGGTAGTTTGAATCCTCTAAAACACCTACAAAACCAGATGTTTCGACTGTCTTCGGAGCATCCATCTTCAGTAGAACGCAACTAAGTGACTGCCACTTGTTTTCTGCAGTGCTGCAGCTCTGCCCTCCAGCCAGTCACCCGCGAACACTTATGATAATAATAATGATTATAATTGTAATAATTTCATGTGGCCCAGTCACCCAGTGCAAGTCTCTCAATCGGACACCACTTCGGCGATTAGCGTGTCCGTAAACTACCCCAGTTATCGAACCAGGGAAAATGGACATTAATTTTTACGTGGAATCCAATACACGTGTCGTATCTGGAGACTCCTCACACCATTGATAGCTGAAGGCTAGGTAAAAACGCAGACTGGAATGTGCGTGTTCTGACCAGTTTGTGAACTCACGACCTCTCGGTTTCCAGCCGGCCAAGGCTGCATCAAATTATAACGGTAACTGCACCCATGAAACCAAACCGGTGTTTCGACTCTCTTTGTAGCGGCCAGCATCAGGACGATGAATGTATGCATCCCAGCTGTCCGCCCGCTAGTTATTCTCCGGGTTAGGTTCCGCGAAACTTCGCTAATTCTCCAAAGGGCACTGACGAACGCAGTAGATTGGAAGGGAGTAAGGGTTGTAGACTTCCTGAACCTTATTCAATTGGTACAATGAGGAAATTCTGAAGGAAAACAAGGAAAAATTAAATTTCAGGGAGAAGAAATAGAAAATTTTCTGTTTACCTATGACACGGCAATGCTGTCGTAAACATCATAGGACTTGGAAAAGCAATTTAATGGAACGGACCGTATCCTGAAAGTAGGGTATAGAATGAACTTTAACAAGTGCAAAACAATGGCAATGGAAAGTAGCCGAATAAGATCTGGCTATTCTGTAGAAATTGGGTGAGAAGATAAGACAGTAAATGTAGTAGATGAGTTTTGTTTTTTGGGTTGGGCAGTGTAATAAGTTCTAAATGACCGATATATATAAGCTACAAAAGGCTGAATGGTAATGGGAAAGAAAGTATTCCCAAGGGAAATAAATTTGTTATCATCCAATATTAATTTATGTGTTATTTGTCTGAAGTGCAGCCTTGGACTATGAACAGTTGAGACAATTTTTCGAGATGATTAATTTGCCTGTTTCACGTATAAATATATTGTGAATACTAGTTCGCGCGAAATTGAATTGTCGCGTCCAGATCGCAAAAGGAACGAATTTCTACAACTACTTACTACTTTATCAGCTGTATGCTTGTTCAGCATAAAACTTTTGGACATTTGAAATCTACTGCTACAGAAGAATGCTAAGGAATAAGTGGGAAGATCGCGTGACTATAGAAGAAGTACCGAATAGACTTGGGGAGAAAAAACTGTCTGGTATACCTTGACTCAAAAAAGCGATATATTGGTAGATTGCTTTGTGAGACATGGAGAAAGCGTCACTTTAATACAGGAGGGGAGGTTGGTGGGTAAAAATTGCTGAAGGAGTCCACGAGCAGTGGTGGGTTGCTGGTATTATTCAGAGATAAAGAGGCTTGCACAGGATACAGTAACATGTGCAGCTGCATCAAATCAGTCTTTGGAATGCAGATGTCATGCTATAGTGTGGAAAAAAATCTGCTTCGGTTGTATACAGATTCTTTTATAAAGCTACTAACGTTTTCAGAACCTTTTAGTTCCATCTTTAGGTGATCAAATAAATTACGAAATATTTCATAGACTGTCGGCGAGATGAAGTCGTTACCCGTAGCAGATACCAACCTAGGAACACACTGTGTCATTGGGCTTGAACTGGCTGGCCCGAATCTCACAATCCATGAAACAGTCCATGATTTATTTGTTCACATTAACTGTAACGTCCCACAAGCGTTAGTGGCTTAATAAAATTCTACAAACAACACAGACAGTAGTAATTGAGGCAAAGTAATCAGAAAAAAGTCGTCGAATAAGACACAAGTGATATCTGTCGTTCTGCAGAGATGTGTTATGGGGTCCTTCCTTGTCTTTATAAACGATAAACTGAGCAGCAGTCGTATACTGATCGAGGATGATGCTGTCGTTTATCGGTTAGTGAAATCGCAGAAATATCAAAATAAACTGCAGCAACATTTACAAAAAATATCCGCATTGTGTAAAAATTGGCAGTTCATCCTAAATAATGAAAAGTGTGAAGTCATAATTAAGAGCATTGACAGTAATTCTTTAAAACTTTACTTACACGATAAATGAGTCAAATCTACGGATCTACGGGCCGTAAATTAAACCAAGTTCTTGGGAAATACAATTATGAACAACTATAACAGGAAAAATATTTAAAAAAATATCGTGGGGAAGGCGAACCAAAGTATACGATTTATTGGCAGAAAATGCAACAGTGCTACTAAGTAAACTGCCTACACTAAAATGTGCATTGTGGGATCGTCACCAAATGGAACTGACGGAGGACACAGAAAAAGTTCAGATAAGGGCAGCACATTTTCCATTGTGGCGATAGAGGGGAGACAGTGTCGTGGAAATGTTGCTTGAGTTGAGGTGGAAATAATACATAAGATCCTTATTTTATTTTGATGATCATATATCCCCATGAAGTTGTGTACTAACAAAATATGTTCCCACTCGGAGGAGAAAGTCGGCGAAAGAAATTCTGCAAGTAGATCTTGCCGCAACGAATAACACCTATCTGTTAATGGCAGATGTTATTCGTTCCGGTAAGATCTATTTGTAGAATTTCTTTAACCGTTTTTCTCTTCCGAATGGGAACAAATTTTGTTAGCATTCACTTACATAGGGAGATATGATCATCAAAATGAAGTAAGAGTTATCAGATCGGAAACTGAAGGATTTAGATGTTTGTTTTTCCCTAGCGATATTAGAGAATGGAACTGTCGAGCACTATTATGGAAGCGGAGCGTTTCTAGAATATTTTCCCCTCGGAGTGGTAAAGAGTCTGTGAATCCAAAGTTAGTGGGTTTGATTCCAGTTCAGTCCTAGGATTTTGTCATTTTTCACTTCTGCCAGTGTTGTTGATGCGAAAAATTCCTCATTTCACCTTGGTTCGGAATGCACGGTAATTTGAAGGTCCCCTTATAACTGGCTGGGTAAGTCAGTTCAGCAACGGCATACCACTTCCGAACAGGATCATGCCTCTTGGAGCACTGTGATGTTCAAACCAATCAAGCAGACTACTGCTTTGGTATGTGTATCAAACAACTTCTTACAACTGTTCACGTGTGCACATGGCACGGAAGAGATGCTAATCTGATGATGGTAAAGCCGAAAAGCGTCATTTTTTACATGAAGTGTGACCTATAATAAAGAATTTGCGACCTATCCAGCTTCACAGCAGTACTACCTAGTCATTTCACCATGGTCGCCTGCCTCCTCAACGACTTTATGTCGCATTTACAATATTAAAATAATTGTACTTGATGTAGGTTTCGAACACCTTTGTGGATGTTTCTTCATCAGAAAGAAAACTATGAAACGATTACACATAGAGCTAAGTGCGCTATTTTTGCTTAAAGTTAGTTATAAAAATATTAGCCATTTCTTCAGGTCGCTAGGTAACAGTTATATAACTAACTTTATGAAACAGGAACACATTTAGCTCAATGTGTAAACGTCTCATGTTATACTGATGATAACACTATTTCAAATCTCGATCGAGTATAATTATTTGCAAGCAACTTGCGGCGCTGCATTTTATTGCACAGTAAATTACGCTGATGAAGTTGCTGCTTCAGACAAGCAATTCAAATGTTCAAATGTTTGTAAATCTATCGGACGAAACTGCGTGGTCATCAGTCCGTAGCTTACAAACTACTTAAACCTAGGTAAACTAATCTACGGACAAGCACACACACCCATAGCCCAGGGAGGACTCGAACCTCCACGGCGAGCAACCGCGCGCTTCGGAGCGAGACGCTATAGACCGCTCGGCTACTCCACCGCGGCTTCAACTAATACTCGCACTCTTCCTTTAACAATACCTGCGAAGGATTTGTCCACAACGCAGGAAAATTGTGTGCAAATAAATGGAAACTATGCTGAAAAAAAAAAAACAGTCTGTAAATCAAGGTAACATGATTGATCTGAAAGTAACTATTATTGTTTGTGGGTTCGTTGGGGCGATCTGGAATCTATATATATAAAAGAAAGTCGTCTTAGTTACACTATTTATAAGTAAAGAACGTCTGAACCGATTTGGCTCAAAATTTGTGGGGAGGTAGCTTAGAAGCAGGAGACGGACATAGGATACATTTTGTCCCGTTCGACCGCGTTCCCGTGTTCCGTGACATAAAAATGAAAGTACGATTCCAGATCGAATCATTTTCTAGATTCTCCAAGAATCAGCTCATTCATTCGTTACTCGCCTAGCGACAAAATACGCTGCATCGGAGCAAACAAATACGCCAAGGAGGTTATATTAAAGGGAGGCGGCGTTATCATTGCTGAGACTACATGAGAAACATCATCTTCCTCAGTAAGTTTTATGTGTCTGAAACTGAATTATTATGCGGATCATCAAAATAATATTATTTACTGTGAAGAGAAAACAACTGTTGCGGCAGACATGCAATGTTCAAAAGCATATGTACATGTAGATGACGATTTCTTCCACAACAGCCACGCGTATCTCATTTGCGGATGTCCGGATAACCAAATCGTACACAGCCGGCCGCGGTGGCCGAGGAGACTGAGGCGCTCCAGTCACGGTCTGCACGGCCACTACGGTCGGGGGTTCGAATCCCCCTTCGGGCATGGATATTTGTGACATCCTTAGTCTTAGTTAGTTCATAAGTATATATATATACATGTGGCGTCTGTTCCGAAAGAATAGACGTCACTTCTGATCCTGCAGCTGTTATTATTTAATATTCATAGAATATATGACATCAACTGCGATTGGGCAAAGCTGAAAATGTGTACCCAGCCGGGATTCGAACCCGGGTCTCCTGCTTTCTAGGCAGTTGCGCTGACCCCTACACCACTAGGGACACAGTGATCACCGCACCTGCAAGGACTACCCATGCACGCCTCCCGTCAGATACAAATTCCCAGCTTCGCCCTGCCCATAGTACTGAAACTCGTAGTTTAACTAATTCCCGTAAGAGTAAGGGCTTCAAACTTGCCCACCCCTCCCCACTATCTGACGGGAGGCGAGCATGGGTAGTCCTTGCAGGTGCGGTGATCACTGTGTCCCCGGTGGTGTAGGGGTCAGCGCAATTGCCTAGAAAGCAGGACACCCGGGTTCGAATCCCGGCTGGGTACACATTTTCAGCTTTGCCCAATCGCAGTTGATGTCATATATTCTATGAATCTTAAATAGTTCATAAGTAGTTTGTAAGTTTAGAGACTGATAACCCCGTAGTTAAGTCCCATAGACTATACAAACATTTGAAACATACAATTCGTACACACTAATCTCTTAACCCGCCTCAGTTTGTGACACCAAAACACGTAGAACAAAATCCAAACAGACGTTTCGGCGCTCTCCGCAGCGATCATCTTCAGCAGTTTCCACGCGGAGCCTGAGCCACCTGCTCGCCGCCGCCGACGGCGCGGACTGTGGCGGGTCCTCCGACGCCACCCGCGTGGCGGCTCCGCGTGACGTCACGGCGCACAGCAGCTCCAGATTTCCGGCGCATTCCGACACCGCGGCGCGTCGGCCGCCGCCCCCCCCCCCCCCTCTCGCCCGCCTACCGCCAGGTGCCACAGCCGCAGACGCCCCTGCCAAAGGTCCGGCCCCTCCCTCTGCTGAAGAAGATCAAGGTGAGGCGGCCGCGGCGCGGTGGGTGTCGCCGCCGCTATATAAAGCCCCGGCGCGGCTGGAGTCGGCACACACCACCAACGGCAGCCGTCGCCTCTGCACTGCAGCTCCACCTCGACTCCACAACCACCATGCAGCTGGTGAGTATTCCGTGTGGAACCGTAGCATCAGGCCCCGGTGTTCGGGGAATTCTTACCGCGCCGCGTGCTCACTTTGCGTCCGTGTCCTATGGTACACGCTCGCACCGTTCTTCCAAGTACGTTAACGATAGTGCAGGTCTTGTAAAACTTTAACTACCACGAAGGAGGAAGGTTAGGGTTTAACGTCCCACCGACATCCTGGTCATTAGCGACCAAGCACACGCTTGGATAGTTGTTGTTACGGACGGAGGAAGAAATCGACCGGAATTTATTTCAAGGGACCATCTTGGAATTTGAGTGTAGTCATTCGGGTAAAAGACGGAAAACGTACATCAGAATAGCAGGAGCCGGGTTTGAATCACCGTCTTCCCGAATGCAAGTGCAACATGCCTGGTGAGTATTCCGTGTGGAACCGTAGCATCAGGCCCTGCTCAACAGGCGGAGGTCGCTCACCTTGCGTCCGTGTCCTACAGTACACTCGCATCGTTCTTCACGTAACGATAGAGCAGATCTTGTACAACTGTATTAACTACCACGAAGGAGGAAGGTTAGCGTTTAACGTCCCGTCGATATCCTGGTCATTGGGGACCAAGCACACGCTTTGATCTTGTTAGGGATGGAGGAAGAAATCGACCGTGGGTTATTTCAGAGGGATCATCTCGGAATTTGCCTGGAGTTAGGAAAAACACGGAAACCGTAAGTCAGGATGGTATAAGCCGGGTTTGAATCTCCATCCTCTACCAGCAACATGCCTGGTGAGTATTCCGTGTGGAACCGCAACATCTGGTCCTGGTGTACGGGGAATTTTTACCGCGCCCTTTGCTCAAATTCAAATTTCAAATGTTTGTAAAGCTTATGGGACTTAACTCAGTCCCTAATATTACTACTTATGAACTACCTTATGCTAAAGACAGCACAAACATCCATGCCCGAGGGGGGGGGGGGGGAATTCGAACCCCCGACGCGGAACGACCTCGCGCATCGTAGCATAGCGCCTCAATGCGCTCGGCCGTGACACCATTTGCTCATCCAGCGTTCCAGTCATTTAGTATACTTGCGTCATTCTTCCAGTACGAAACTGTAGTGCAGGTGTTCTAAAACTGTATTAACTTCTAAGAAGGAGTAACAGGAAAGATTAGCGTTTTAAATTCCCGTCGACATCGTGATTATTGAAATGTTGCTGTAAGGGAAGGGGAAGGAAATCGGCCGAGTGTTTCATTTTTATATGAACCATCCCGGCATTTGTCTGGGGTCATTTAAGGGAAAGGTCGGAAAACGTCGATCAGTATGCTAAGAGGCAGGTTTGAATTGCCCGCCTCACGAGTGCAAGTCTACTGTGTTACCGCTGCGCCAATGCCATAGGTTAACTACCACGAATGTGTGTCCTAGATGTACACTACACAAAGCCAAGATTCCTACATATTATTTTCTCGATAAACGATTTCGCCAAAACTACTTTGTCATCCTATTAATGATGGTAACGTAGTTCTGCTGACACCGATCACCAATAAAATAACAAATGGAGATCTTGGCTTGTTTTAAGTGTCCTCGTCTATTCATTACGCTGTAGATCCTCTCCTAAACTTGTGAGTTGTGAAGTATATACCGCGAAATAGTGCTCAGTGACTTAGACGAGGCCCTCTCGAAGTTTGTGAAAATTTTGTGTGAAACTGTATTAGCTACTCCGGTTGTGTGTCTTTCAAGTACAACTTTAATAACTCGACATCGCTACTTATTATTTTATTGCTGACGCTCTTCGGCAAAACTACGTTGCCATCGTCTACCCTCACGCCCACAAAAGATGTAGGCAACGTATTGCTGTCGAGACCGGTAATCAATAAAATAATAAACAGCGATCTTGGGTTTTGAACTGTTCTTCTCTACTCGAAAAACTAATTATCGCCTCCTAAACTCAATCACAAACCGCGGTTGCTTGTTTGCGAAATTGTGCTCAGTAACTTCGGAGCTGTATCGTCATATCATTCCTATCGATGTTTGATCCTCTTTATTTACGTCAATGATGACGATTTTTGGTAATTAAGCAACCGGTTTTAGTCAGTATGACCATTTTCAGATCTGTTATTTCCTTAATATTAATAAAGTTGTCCTTAGTGGCACCGTCACCAAATTAATATAATTTTGTGACAATCCCACTGTGACTCAACTCTATTAAGACACGTTACGGAAATGACAATTGTGAAGATGGCCATGACTGACTGAAACTGATTGTCTAATGACCAAAAATTTTGCATAATAAATAAAACTATGGAAGTTTCCTCGTCTCGTGATAATGTGCTGGTCTCTTAGTACCTGAAACTTCAGACATTCGTCCCCCTATATTTATGTAGTCTACATTTATTGCACTATCTATTAATGTGATGAAGTTCTACACGCGTATCACAGACACTTCCTCCTTTTCCGGTTGCAATTGCGTATGATTCGCGAAATGATTATGGAAGGAAGCTATACATCGGTTGACTCCTCTTCAAACGTACGCTCTCGGAACTTCTTCAAGGCAATTTACAAACTGCATCAAATCACTTCGCGTATCATCCTGTCATCTGATCATCTACTTGTTATCTCGGAAAGAAATCGTGGTCGTCCTCTGAAATCTAATACGTGACGTCAGCAAAAGAAGCTTTTCTGACCGCTTGGACGGAAGGAATATCAGATTTTTAAGGTGTGTTACGAAAACGAGTGTTGCTTTATGGATGTGATAGTGGTTTTTGGGTTCAAGCAAGTTCCTCAGGGGTTGCGATTCAAATATAAAAACCCCAGAAGCTCCTCTTTCGGTATTGGATTAGAATACCACTGCGTTGTCCAAATAAAATAAATAAAATAACCTGTGCAAGTTGGCTCCTTCTTTCGAATGACGTCCAAGTTCTCGCTCTTCTACTTCCCAAACAATACTGCATGTAGGACGACAGCAACTGTTGCGATCGTCAGACGACGTCCTTGCACGTGTCGGGTTTGCATGCACTGTCGCCAGCGGACTTGGTAGGCTCGTGTGGAGTGGCGCAGTGGCGCCAGTGACGCATCCCGACCCGCGCGGCCACGAGAGCGGTGGCGCGTCTGTTACGCAAGTGGAACCCGCGCTGACATAAATTTTCCGGCCCGGCGGACACTTGTATGGACCGAGGAGTGGACCGGGCCCCTTCCTCAGCCGCAGTGGTCGTCGCGGCGTTGCCTTCCCACGGAGCCACCAGTAAATCTAGCGTCCGGGTCACGACCAGACCGCGCAACCTTACACCTGTTACCGCGCAGGTGTCATCCCGCAGAGACAACGCTAACACTAATAATAGCACCTAGCAGCATATTCAGTGTTACACTACCGTTCATAATGAAGTCCTTTTACTAAATTAAGTGCCACAAGATAGGCCCACAGATACGGACTGGCTCGAAGACTTTTTATATGCTTTGTCCTCGACGGCGAGAGTTCATTAGAGACAAGGGTACTATCGAGTGTCCCACAAGGAAGTGTAATAGGACCGTTATTAATTTTTGTCGACGTAAATAATGTTACGTACAGAGTGAGTAGCATTTTGTGGGTGTTTTCTGACGATACGGTTGTGTACAGGAATGTATCGTAATAGATTAACTGTAGTAAGATGACCTACAGTACATTGTGGCAGGTCGCTCCACATGTAGAAAAATTTAAGGCGAAGCAAGATGATATAGTCACTCGTTTGATATGTCAATAAGAATTTGTCAATTGAGAGACGCGTTGATCCGATACTGAAACGTCTAAATTTAATTTACGACAAGCAGTACCGCTAATCAGGGAAATGGGCTTTGAATTCCTCCTGAAAACCCTGGCGGGCGAATTTATAAAAACACTGATTGGCTAAAGTACACAACATTTCTATAATTTACGAAGTACGTTTCTCGTAAAGGCAGGAGAAAAAGATGCTACCATTTACCTCCGTATCTGAATCGACACCATGGCTGTTAGCCGTGTGAGTATTTGAGTTCGATTCCCGGGGGTTTCAGAGTCTCTTCGTTCGGGCCTGGGAATTATTCTTATAATCGTTTCATCATAGGCAGACGTCGCCGAAATATTGTCAAATAAAAAGACTAGGTTGTCGTACTACCCAGGCAAACAGCATATTTACATTTAATGTTTTCGTAGTTTTACTTGTATTTTGGAAACGATGATTCTCGAAGCATAAATTACACGAGGGTCTGTATGCTTAAAAATTCGCAGACCAATATTTTTAAGGAAAATGTTGTAGGGATTCCTTACATGAGATGTTTAAACACTTTTCTACCAGAATACCCTGCATTAGTAAATAGTAGGTGTTGTGCCACCATACTAAAGAAAAACGATCAATATCGTCACAAAAATCTTCTTAGGGTTGTTATACGCCTAACTGCGTGATTAAAATGTATTTCTATTCAAAAAAAGAATTAGGTCAGTTCATGATCATTATACATAATTCCGACGACCATTTCTTTATTTTCAATAAAATTTAGTTGATTTAGATGTGATGTCATGTTCACAGATCTGGCGCAGCTTTTAAAACATTACAGAATCTTCGACGTCAAGTTTCTCTAAATTAAAGGAAAAAGTTTGGTTTCTTTGCGAAAACAACAGAAGATTCCTCGCCTCATGGTCTTTCCATCAGAACCTTTCCACTTTAGCTGACTTGTTAATCGACAGACTGGTAAACCCAAATCTTACTTCGTCCCTTACTTTCTCGAAACTAAGCTCGGTAAACTCTAGGCATAAGGACAACTATTCTCCGCTTCGTTTGGTTTTCTGTTCCAACTTCTCACCAACTCTCATAAAGAGTCTCAGAAGTACCACAGCTGAACAAACGCGTACTTTCTCATTGCACAACCCGCGCTGGCTAGTCGGGAGCGCGCGGTTAGCATTCCTCTAATTAACATAGCTCTACACACGAGTATTTCCCAGGAGCACTCAGCGGTTTCTTCCGGTTTTGAAACATATCTAGAGCACTGACCTCTTTACCACGCGTGCGGTGTAATAATAACGTGTCTTTGCTCCGTGGGTTATGCAATAGTTTTTGTGGTGAGACATTAGAAAGTTCATTAAGGCAAAACTGCATTGTACCACTCATGTGGTTTTGTAACAAATTTAACTACTGAGTTATTTTACTATGTTTTCTGATAATATTAGAAAGAGGAGAGGGGAGAATTTGTGCCCATATTGGCTGATGTCGTTCAGCAAGTTCGAATGATGATGCACAAAAAAAGTGTGCCCACGAACTTCGGTTTCTAGATGATCCGTATCATTATGTCTTGGGGAATCCCTCAATCTCGATTTTTTCCCAATAGCACTTGTTCTCGGCCACGGTTTTTTGTTTCTAATATGATGTGACGTTTACGCATTCTGACAGAGTTTGGAGAACCTCTCTCGACAATATTCAGGCTGGTACAGTGATTTCCAACCGGTGTACGGAGCTTCCGGTAATTTACCTGGAATTTGTGCCGGAGATTACCTGAAAATAACCCGGAGCTAAAGCCATTCGGTTTGGGCGGATGGTAATTTGGCATCCAGGGCTGACATTTCGGCGTTTGTGGGGGCGTCTAGTGATGAGCCTCGGGGGAGACGAACCCGGACGCAAGATCAACCTGCAAGGCTGCCAACCTTGATCCCGCGTGACCCCTCGTGACCGGGTCCAGGGTCGTTGTTGCGTGGAGTGGCCCACCTGTCAAACTGAATGAGAGGGTCGCAACATAGGCACGGGGGGAGGCGAGATAGGTGGAAAGAGGAACTCGTAACTCCATTGTGATCTACTTGGGTTGAAAGAACTTTTGGTGCGATGCTTTACAGTGTGGGATGGCTCTTTTTCTTGCTGCACGTGATTGGTACCTAAGCGCGGTGACGTAGCAAGTTCTTCTTGTAAGAAGCCACCCAGCCATGACGCTGTTTTGTTGGACTGCCATTAAGGTTCTGAAACGTGGCGTCGAACTGCATGGGCCTCTGTAACAATGTGCCGCGCATATTGGGATCGTTCAGAGATACAACACTACAAGGCAAACCAGTGAATGTAATGACAGCTGTCTATAATTGCCTGCTTTTTAGTGATATGGTCTAATTATGAGACTATGAAGAGCAAAACACCAACGGCGGTTACGAACAGCGCAAATTAAAGCGTAACAACAGTTTGATATTCCTTCCTGGTTGATTTCCACGCAGAATAGTTAAATGTAAGGCGATGTTTCGTAATTTCAGTTAAGATTACAAGAAACACTGTGGGACGTTTTTAACTTCTTAAGTGAATTTCTCATCAATGGGACGTAGGAATATGACGCACAATTACTAACTACAAATTTGTGGATATAGTGGTCATATGTTTCAACGCTCTCGTATATATTTGAAGTAACACTGTTAGAATAAATTGATTAAACGCCTTTGTCTTTTAACAACATATTAAGAATGTTTATCAGTGTACAATCTACTATCGGAGTGGTTAAAGGTGAAATTGTGGACTGATACGATGAATAACTGCAAACATATTGAGTATTATAATTTAATTTTTGCATCAAATTTTACATGGATTCTACATGTATGACTATACCTTACGTGCAGTGTGATGTAACTGTTTCCGTTTCATACAGAATTTTTAACTTCATGTTACAGTAACCATCTACACAGGAACGCATGGTAGTCATAATACAACAAAAGAAATCAGAACGATTTACGTGTTCTTTGCTCTCGCGCACTATTAGAGAATGGTACGGGAGAAAAATATTATGAAAGTGGTTCGATAACCTCTCTGCATTGAAACTTTAATTTTCAGAGTAAATTTGTAGATGTAACATGTTGGTATGATTCACAAAAATAGTTTCTGATAAGCACTCAAACATCTGGTCATAAGTGGAGCGTGTTTTCTAGTAGTCAGATTAACAGCAAAAGGATTAGTTGTTGAAATACTCCAAGCTATAAAGCAGTTCGGTTCTACAACAAACTGTATATCTCTGTGTTGCTGGTGTTTCTTTGATGAGGGAAAAAATCAATTGTTTGTAAACCTACTGGACGAAACAACTATGGCCATCAGTTCCTAGACTTACTGCTTAAACTAGAACACCACACACACATCCATTACTGGGGGAGGACTCGAACCACAGACGGAAGCGAGCATCAGAGAAAGGCTACGCTTCAATATCACCAATAAACCCAAACCTAGTAAGACACAATCTTCGTTAATCAGTTCCAGAGACTTTTCCGACGGCGACCCGCTGTCGTGTCATGCCCTGTCAATGGGCCACACTGGATGCCGGAGAGATATCTCGAAAGTACTAATCTATTGGTCAGTCGTTATGTTTGACGAACAGTGGTATCGCTAATTCTCACAAATATCTCAGAAATTGCTCTCACTTGGCTAAATGTAACCCATTCCAGTATTCTCCGAATAGAGAACTCGTTGGTAATACTAAAATTCTAGTCTAGCTCTTCCGTGTAGCAATCCTCGACACAGCGACCGGATAGAAACACCGCCGGCCATTAGACCTGCAGTAAAACCTGGTTTAGCCTTAGATGACGTTTTTCTTTCATATGTCTCAGCATTGCAAGTTTTCTGCTGAAGTAAGCAAACAATAACTATTTACCGGTTTCTACCGTTTCTCGTTTCTTCTTAATGCAGCATTGCACTGCAAGAGTTACGTTAATCTCTTTAGGTACGACTTCACAACCTCAAGTATTGTCTACATGATGGAAAAGTTTTAATCGCCCCAGACTATCAGCCTCATCATTTTAAAGCCCCAATATGATTTAGAAACTGTATAGGGGTGAGAGTGGCCGGAAGTGTTATTTTCGTGCATGGTACATTGAAGAATACAACAAACAGCCGGCAGTAGTTGAAAAAGGTTCTGTCATTTTGACGATTTATAAGAGGATTCATCTTCCCGCAATTGGACGATTACAGTTTGAGGTTTTGTACTGATAAGATCTGTCAAACAATTTATCATTTATGGCTTTGTGGGTACTGTTATCACACGTGATGAGTGACACTGGTGTTTTTCTGCCTGTGCAGTTGGTATGCCTGTCCGCCGTGCTGGCCGTGGCCGTGGCGCGGCCGCAGTTCGGCAACTACTACCAACCGCAGCCCACGTACAGCCCGCGGCAGCAGATCCCCATCCTGCAGTACAGCAACGACGTCAACCCTGACGGCTCCTACGCCTACAGGTGAGGCATCAGCGACGCGACCGCAGCTCTGACGCGGCCCTGAGTGCACTCAGCCGCCACAAACGTGTCCTCTAACTGCCCCATCCTGTTCTCTAACTCCTCCTACACACGCCACTGCCAGTTGCTACGAAGCACATTTTCTGAGTAACATACGAGGTGAAAAGAAGATCACAAACAAATTAGATTTACGGTGCACTTGTGGAATTATGGTTCACAGTAAGTGTAAGGTAACGCATTATTTTCTTCAAAACAGTTCTTTTCCACTCCGCTCAAATCTCTTTTGCTGTATCATATAGTGCCAAGCACAGAGAAATGTTCTACATTACTGCTACTACTATCTCTGGAGATTAATTTCAAGTTGTTGTTCCAGTTCAGATAGCTCCATAAGTAAACTCGTTTTTTATATGATTTGCTTTGAGTGATTGGTCTGCAGCCAAGTCATGTTACAATGAACTGTCTATATCATGTGTTGTTAAAATGATCCACTGAACAATTTGAGGTAGGATACCTGTGGTCAGAGAAACCATAGCTACACGTATCGTTATGTTTACTTCCTACAAGGAAAGCAGGACGAGCCCGATTACTAGTAAGTCATGATGCGGGTGTCATTTACTTTACTTCTCCATACAGTGGCTTAGTTGTATCGTATTTACCTGACCTGAATATCCTTAATTTTTTTTTCTATGGGGTATCTAGAGTCACTTGTGAGTGGATACTATCATCAGTTGTGTTCTGCTCAGAGGAAAGTTTTCACACGGTAACACTGCATGTAGTCTTCCGCCTCTTTTCTTTCCTTTATATCGTCTATCTCTCCTCTCAATCTTTTGTTACAAATTAGTCCTTCTAAATCATCTCTTATTACAATCTCGTCTCAAGAGATGACCCATCCAGGTCTTTGTTCTTTCTCTTCTCCTCTCACCAACCCTTCTGCCCCACACAGAGCCACATTCCAAAATAAAATTGCGTGCTACAATTCCAGCTGCTTGTGCCGTGATTCGAAACAGACGAGGGATATTTCTGGGGTGAGTCAGAATCTTGTTAGCTGATGTGCTTGTATTGAGGTTGATAGCCACCAGTTTCAGCACATTTTGGAAGAAATAGTGCGAATCGTACGTCGATAGCGTCAATGATGGTAGTTACAGTGAACTGTGACTAATATAAACAAAAAAGTCCACAACAATGATATCATATTCCTGTTGTCTTCTTAAGTTGACTTCTGCGACCGCAGTTTCCTTCTTCTCCTTTCAGTAAATATGTCCAGAAGACAGGTATCAACTGAAAATCATCCATGTCCTGGTCATCCTCCTTTCTTCACGTCTGTTAGCATTACAAACCTTTATCATCCTCTTTTTCCTTCTACAGTTCTCTCCATTATCCTTTGCAGTAGCCCAGTTCCTGCGTAATGTGTTCCACCCAAGATGTAATCGTCTTCTGTATCATCCTTATGAAGTTCCATTCCTCTCTTACCCTACTCAGTATCACATAATTTCTCTCACGGCCAGTCCATTTCATTTTCTCCATTCTTTGCCATAGCAACATTTCACAACTCTCTAAATATTTTTGTTCTTTTTTTCCCTATCTGCCCAAGTTTCAGATCCGTAAGACACCACGCTCCACACAAAATATTTGGCCAACCTCTTCCGGGGATTAATGGGTATGCTCGTGGCTGTCAGTAAATCTTTCACTCTCCCAAACGCTTCCTTTCCCATGTATATTCTCCGTTTTGCATCTTCTGTACAACTACCATTGAAAGTTATCAAGCTTCCCAGGTTGCTTACCTCAAATTATTCAGCAGAGCATCCCGAAGTCGTGTTAAATTTTTGCACTTTTTTTTTTGGAAACCCATCCATTTCTTATGTTGAGAGTCAATTGCCACTCTTTGCAGCAAGCGCTACTGTAGCTAACGTCGAGCCGCGCCCTAACGCCGAGTGTTTTTTGCTCTTCCAGCTACCAGACGGGCAACGGCATCGCCGCCCAGGAGCAGGGCTACCTGAAGAACCCCGGCCAGCGCGACCTGGAGGCGGAGAACGTGCAGGGCTCGTTCTCGTACACGGCCCCCGACGGCACGCCCATCTCGCTGCGCTACGTCGCCGACGAGAACGGCTTCCGCGCCGAGGGCGCCCACCTGCCCACCCCTCCCCCCATCCCCCCAGAGATCGCGCGCTCCCTCGAGGTGATCGCGCGCACCCCCCAGCAGCAGTACCAGCCGCAGCCGCAGCAGTACAACCCCTTCCGCAGGTACTGAGCGCCGTCGCCGCCGCACCGGCCGGTCGCCGAAGCCACGCGCCACCTCCGGGGTCATCACTACCATTCGAGTTCCAACCGGACACAGTGACCTGAGGACTCTTCCCCCAGCCCCCAGAAAGAGTACAAAATTTCTTGCCCAATCTGTGTTTGACCCTGCTGGTGGCGAAGCCTGCGGTACCGGCTCAGTTGGTATCACTGCCACGGCCAACTCCCCCCCCCCCCCCAACGTACCCCACCAATACGAAACGGCAACGGAAAAAACGGTTACTTCTTGTCCGCCTCAGGTACGAACTGTTGCTTCCCCCACTTTACGGAAGCAATGGCGACTACTCCGAGGCGAAATACGCGGAACGCTAATTCGCTTACTTCTTTGTTTTTTAAAAGTTTTGTACAAGTACCATTAACGAGCGCGCACTCTGGTTCTCACGAGCTGAGACGTCATGGCCAGGAGGGCTGTCGGAACGGCGCTGTTTCGCGGCCCCAGTGACTGGTGGAATACCTCCACCCAGTCGCATTCATTGCCCCCTCATCCCTTTCCCATGTCGCTGGAAGGCAGCCGCTTTTGGTGATGTGGCTCAAGCTAGCGTTTCGCTTTTGCGAGACGTTCTCTCTCTCTCCATCTTCCATGCTCTCTCCTTTCTCTCTTTTGTACGATCATAGTTGTGTCTAATTTCTGTGATCTTAGATCTGTATATTTTATAATGAAGTTATAAAAAATATGAATTATTTCATATTAAAAATGTAAATGATGTACGTTAAACTTAATAAATGTTTAACATAACTTTGCTTTCTTTTTCTTTATATATAACCGTGGAATTTCCCAAGATTTTAACCCTTTAATGCATTTCTTTTAATTTGATGCTATAAAAATATGGAAAAAAGAAACATTCTTAAAATTATTACGCACTATTAGCAATAAAAAAGTACATACGGTAGTTGGTCAACTATATAGTGCTTCCATCATGTACAAAATGCTGTAAATGTCACTATTATGCCTCTTATCTTTCCAGAAAGTAACTCATAATTCAACAATAGTATGTGATTGACTACTTTTACATGACAAAGGAGGAATACTAAAGAAAACGAACGTAAATTTTAGAAGTAACTCTATGCAGCTAACTGTCGAAATGATTCAGTAGCACTCTGCAATTTATTATTTCGTGAACGAGCTTCTAGCATACGTAACACTATGTATACAAGCAGCTACAAATCAATTTAAATGTCACTATAATGCAACAGTAGTATGTGATTGACTACTTTTACATGGCAAAGCAGTAGTACTAAAGAAAACGAACGTAAATGTTAGGAGTAACTTTATGCAGCTAACTGTCTAAATGATTCAGTAGCATTCTTCAATTTATAATTTCGAGAACGAGCTACTAGCATACGTAACAATATGTATACAAGCAGATACAAATCAATTTTTGGTAAAATGTTGATCAGTTTGAGAGATAATTGAAAATATGAGGCATGTAGCTCATCAGCTACACTACGCATTAAAGGGTTAACGTAAAGAGAATAGATTGATCTGTCGAGAAGAAAATGTTTCCATAACATTATATGGCCTGTAAGCAAAATCCCAGTAATTTCATAGACCACTAATAGTCGATGTTGCTGAATTTGTCACGCATTTATCTCCAGTTACCTTAAACATAAGTCGCCAGACTGAGTACAGATATCTCCCACCTTAACACAAGATAAATAATAAAAACTAGAGGCGCCAAAAGCAATAAGTGAATACTTCTAAACAGACGCGAGTAGTATCATTCACAAAGATTTCCCACGAACGTGTTTTTCAGCATTCCAAAAAAAAAAAAAAAATATGAAAGAAATGTAAAGAGAAAATAAATAGATCTGAAGGTGGGAAACATCAATTGCAACATATGACTCTGATTATTAAAATCGCATCTACATAACAATTCAGTTTTATAAAATTTTTAATTACTTGTCTTGCATGGTTCTGAGAGTAAGTAATGACACCATCTAATTAAGAACTACCATAGATGTTTATGGAAGCAATGATAAGTAATAAATACACATGGTATCTCCTAAACACTGCAGCATAGAAACCAAGTCTTCACAAAACCTACGCATTTCATCTGAACATGTACGTGTGTCAAAATAACATCGACAATTTTCAAGGACAGGCTCAAAGCGTAAGAAAAGTGTCTAGTAAATGTGGACTCTAAAACGCATATCGTAAACGCTCTGAACATCTGTTGAACTTCCATATTGTGAAATACATCATTTCTACAATACGATCTTCGCTTTCAGTACTTTATATGGAGATTGTATGAACCAAAACAAGAAAAAATCTTTTGTCTGAGTCTTCTGTAGATTTTTGGTAAAATATCCGCGTATATAATTAAAAGCACAAATTTTGTATATGCTCTACAACTTTGATTTTATTTAGTTAACGGTTTTCGGTTTATCAGACTATTTCAGGATTTAATATTTTGTCAAAAATGTTACTTTATTTGGCTACAGACTTGGAAGAGATGTTATTCAATTACATTTAGATTCTAGTACATGGAAAACTAGCACCTTTGGCACTACTAAGGAAAAAAAAATAGAATTATTATACATAAAGATAGAGGAGGTGGGCGGCCAATCAAAATTAAACTTTCACCTATAAACTGAAAACTTATACAACATTTTATATAAATTTACTATTTCAGTAAATAAATTAAGCCCACTTGAAAAGACTGTTGAAGGTTATTTTCAGTATTTTGGATGCAAACTAGAAATTTTAACTTTAAAGTGAAAAATGTACGTATTTAATGATTTTGAATAAAATATATTACTAAAGAAGAGAGCTGAAGAACATTTTAAAAAAGCTTTCATATGCAAATCAAGTAGAGCAGTTAGGTGGCATTGGGAACTTTGTAATTATATCTCCTTGGTACCTGCTAATCCTCTGTGATTCAGTCTTTTGTTAGTCCATCCTCTCTCTCTCTCTCTCTGTGTGTGTGCTCCTCTCCTCATCGCTGCTCTTTCTGTTCGTCTCCTTCTCCCCCCTCTCTTGACCTACAAACCTTTCTTCCCGCTTTTCTGTCACCACTTCCTCTTTCTGTCCATATCCTTTAACCACCTCTTTTTCCATCTCCGTCTACCGCCACCTCATTCCATTCCTCCTCCACCACCATCTCTTCCTTCCAGTCTATATCTCAAATTGCATCCTGTCCTCCTCCTGTTGTAAGAGATGATATTTATAATTCCCAATAACACTTCCTACATTACGTACCTGTTGCACTTATTCCACCTCCTACTCTCACCTCGCCCTACCCTCTCTGTGTTCAGCTATTCCTCTCACCCTCCATCATTTTCTCTCCCCCATTTCTGACATTCTCCTCCTACCGGGCCATCCCTACCTCCTGTCAGCGGAACTTCTCCCCTTCAGTCCGCTCGTCTCCTCCAACACTTTAGGCCTGTCTGTATCCATCTTCTCCACCCTATGTCAATGAACAATTACATATATGTGACAACTTTCATGGTGATCCGTAGAAATGTTTCGAAGATTGTTTCGAGGCACCCACCGAAAAGCACTATAAGAGATACTAGGTATCCAGTGGCCATCCTCCTGTTTTGAAGGTAAATTGTGCGAGATCAGAATAGAACTGTATACTGGTGTCCAGTTCTTCAAGTAAATTATCCTGTGCCACTCACCAAACGGAGTTATACGAGTATGTATATAGTGATCGTCTTCTTGTTTTCAAGGTCAAGTGAGCAAAATTTCAGAAAAATCGGAAATAAATTGCACGACATATTTAACAAGCACGGTTTTGTCTTAAATTTGGGAAACGCGTTTTCGATTCACTGACATCTGGGTTATGGGCCCATAACCCAAAAGTCCGTGAATCGAAACTGCGTTCTGGTACCAGTGTTATAGCCCGGACTAGGATTACTTGAAAACGGAGTTGCGGGTTGGGACACAAGAAAGCTTTAATAAAACATTTATTGAATGTTTAATGCCACTTCCGGGGAAATGTCTCCACTACGACTTCCAATGCCGCAGACCTCCACACAAAGGAACAAATTCTTTACTTTAAACTTTATCAGCAACAAATTTAGCAAGTCACCACTAAATTAAAAATAAACTGGCACGCTGAATACAGTTTGATTAACAACACGCACACAGCAAGTTGATCAAACAGTTACAATTTAGTAAGGAAATAACTAACACGGTAGGCAAGTCCCTTTGACTACCTTACACGCATTTTACAAAATTCGACAACTGCAAGCCCTTTTATCAAGTTGCATACAAACATCAAACATTTACAATTTGGCAAACCAATGATCAATAAAGTATACCAAGCTTGATAAACTGTGTGTGTTAACCTTTCTATTAAGAACTTTCCTTTAAAGAACCAAGCAGTCTTGATTATGTTCATACAATGAAGCATTTAAGGGGAACCAAACATTTATACATCGGATCCCACTCAAACGTTAAGAATTTAAACGAGAACTTTCGATAAAGAACAAACAGACAGGCAGTCCACAGCAAACCAGTTCGACTCCTGACTTTCAGTTCACTTATTTATTTATTTATTTATAGAATTTTACACAACAATATATGATCAAAATTTAAAGTCCGTTCTTGTCAATCATTAAACCGGGTTGTAAGAGCGAACAAATCGTCAGGAATACCACGGTTCGAATGAAGAGGTCAGCGTTGAACCAGATGTTCGATCGTCTGTTCTTCCAGGTTACACTCACACATCGGTGAACTGATGTAATTGTAGCAACCATGTCCAGCCCTCAACCTGTTGATGCGATACCAAAATTTCTTTGTGGAATTAAGATGATGGGCACTTATTCCAAATGTTTTTGTTGACATTCATGTCTCCAACTTTCATTTAGGTCAAACCCATCAGCAATGAGTTGCCCCGCACTGGTCTTCTTGATTATAGTCGCTGCTGTGATGGATGGCAAAATTCTTGGTGCAATGGCAGAAAGAATGATGGAAAGAATTTTCTTAGCTTTCCTTAGTAGAGCTTGCTTCCGTCTCAGGTGAGGTGGAGAGATGTTACTCAGTATTGATAACCAGTGACATTGAATTGATTTGTTGGTACCAGTAATGCAACGCATTGCGTCATTTTGTTTCGTGTCAACTTTCTTCTCATGTGCACTTTACAACTAGATGGGTGCACAGTACGCAGCAGACGAGTAGACAAGACTGATGTCAGATATAGTACGGTGCAATTGGACCCAAACCCGGACATCCGAAGTAAAATTTCCCCCCCCCCCCCCCCAGTTCCGAATTGTTCTATATAGTACACATATTATTTGGTAAAAAGTTACATCATTTCGAGCGTCGGGTTTTGGGAGAGGGGGTGAAAAGTTAGAAATTAGCTGTTTTTATCAGTTTATCTTAATTACTTTGAGAACTATGCACTTTAGCGCGTAAAGTGCCAAGTAGAAAAAAAAATCTACTTTAAATTGCCAACAAAAGTTTCCCGCGCGTTATCTTGCTAAAGTGAACGGTTTTAGAGTTACAGAGGTTGTAAAATTACGAATTTTTCGTATTTTTAAGATTTTCTGGAAATCACTAAGGAAACCCTTTTTTTAATACAACATTGCGTTTTGTAAAGGCAAATTGCGTATTTTTGTGGCCGGTGGTATGTTAATTATAACTCCTTGAAGGAAAGACATACTCATCACCTTCGCAAGAGCGCTCCTTTTTAAGGGAAAAGAAGCTTCCATAGGCCCAGGCCCTACAAACCTGTGGCACGGAGAAACCCACGATGAACCTGCTCTGGACATTGCCGCATTGAAAATGAATGTGCTCTCTGTACCTCAGAGCTCTATCTAAAGTGATTCCAAAGTATTTTTGGAAAATGATTGTACCTCAGTATAGTACGCTTGGTTTGTAGTTTGCAACACGATTCGCTAGATGGAAACAACGGAACTCAGTTTTTGTAGGGCTGGTGATCAATCTTCCGTTGCCAGCGATATCGAAGACGTAGTATACCGTTAGGAGAGCTTGTTCTGTTGATGGTTCAAATTCAAATGTTTGTATAGTCTATGGGACTTAACTACGGGGTCATCAGTCCCTAAACTTACAAACTACTTGTGAACTACTTACGAACTAGGTCGGCACAAATATCAATGCCCGAGGGGGGATTCGAACCCCCGACCGTAGTGCTGTTGATGGTGCCAATAGAGCGGTCTGATCTCTTCGCTGATTACCTCGATGTTGAGCGTTCTGTATCACCAATCAATCAATCGAATCTCTGGAACAGTTGTGTAGTGGTGTAGCGAATGCCATCGTCGGAATCAAATCAAAGTCACAAGCACTTAAGTCCGGGAAGTTTGGTGGATGGTGCAATACTTCCCAGTCACATTGACCGATGCATGTCTGTCACAGTTCGCCGACCTTCGTTGAAGGCGTTCCACTGTTCTGTACGGGAATGCCGATCCAAATGTTCAAATGTTTGTACAGTCTATGGGACTTAACTACGGGGTCATCAGTCCCTAAACATACAAACTACTTATGAACTACTTACGAACTAGGACGGCACAAATATCCATCCCCGAGGGGGGATTCGAACCCCCGACCGTAGTGGCCGTGCAGACCGTAACTGGAGCGCCTTAGTCTCCTCGGCCACCGCGGCCGGCAATGCCGATCCCCGGACGCTACTTGAAGACTTCGATGAAACTGCCTGGCACATTCAACCTTGATCTAACTCCGTTGGTCCTGTTTCGAAAACTTTGTGGCACCGTTAAGTTAGACCGCTCGCTCACAAGTGACTATGCTTCCTTCTATTGTGCGCACGACGGTTACGTGGGACGGAGAGTAGGCATGTCAACAACGTGTGCTATCAGTGGCAATAGCAGATGCCATTGCAAAGTGTCTCCACAGCAGTGATTTAAGTTCCAACTCGTAATTTCTTCTGAACATACTAACCAAGATGTCCTATGAAATTGTACTTCCTATCTTTGTTGTTTCAAAATGTACAGTTTATTCTGTATAGGAATGTACATTTATTGAATGGTGAACGGTATTGATATTATCAAGGTAATCTTTTGACACATCATTTCAACAACGTTAACATGAACAGTAGTAATCAATTACTTTATACACACGCCGGCCGCGGTGGCCGAGGAGACTGAGGCGCTCCAGTCACGGTCTGCACGGCCGCTACGGTAGGGGGTTCGAATCCCCTTCGGGCATGGATATTTGTGCCGTCCTTAGTATTAGTTAGTTCATAAGTAGTTTGTAAGTTTAGGGACTGATGACCCCGTAGTTAAGTCCCATAAGCGCTGAGGCCCCCGTCGCAGATTCGAATCCCAGCCAGTATAAATAGACCAAGAAAACATTTGATTTCATCCTCATTTGTAGCTTTGGCATCATGTTATCTTGTGAAATTTGATGCATTGTGTTGTATGTCAATATCTGTACAAGATGTAATCATCCTGATTATTATGTCATTTACAAATATTGAAAAACAGTCCACAGCAGTTTCCGCATATCTTGCGACAGTTTTCACACCAGGGAGGTGAATAACAAGGTCTACATTTCTAGTCTTTACGTTGCGACTAGGATAATTTTTCATCCATATTGTAACCTTATCCTTTCAAATAAAAAATTATGCTTGCTTTCATTATCTGCTGCACTTGCTTGCGGTTCGACTTGCTGGTTGTCTGCATCCACAGTTTCCGTGTCACTGTGATGAGAGAGAACTACAAAGCTGTCTGCTTTCTCCTCATCCCATTCTTCTCCTTCAAAAGAAAGTTTCGTCTAAGACCTCTTCCAGAAGCTTCCGCATTCTTTATTGTACTATTTCATAACGATCCATAGCTGTTTTAGTTGCACAGACCGACAAAATAAAAGCAGATGCTACGGAACATAAATTTGCACTTTCTCGCAGCACTGCAACATAAAGAGTCGCTCGGGGTGCCGACAACACCCCAAGGCTCATTGTTGCGCGTTTTCTTGGAACTTGCGCTTCCATTGTAGATTCTATTGCTACTCAAAACGTTCATATTACGTCCTAGATAGGTACCAAAGAACATCCATTGACAAAGATGACTGGGGTCTGCTGAACACCCCGCGTGACCGCTTAAGGGTTAAGTATACCTGACTTGCTGACGACGATATGCCTTCAACATGCTGTATTTAAGAAACAGATACGCTGCTCGCTTCTGCTACTGTCCACCGCCATTCTACGTTTCCATCTACAGCCATGGGTTTATAATACGTTTTAGTTGTTTAGATTTTACCTAATTTTAAGTTCCGTAATGTATTTTTCTAATTTAAATCCTGTATTTGTAGGTGTACAGAGCACAACCGGTTACCATTCAAACTGTTGCCTCATTAATTTCAAATGATTAGCAGAGTTTGATGATATTCTCTAATTTTTTTAATATAGTTACATTTGTTTGATATATTTGTCAGATTACTTATCCGCACTACTGTCGTTTATTTCTGCACGTTGGTAAGGCGCTGTTTCAGCATGATAAGGGATATCTACATACAGCTGGTGCAACAGATCTCCATGGTTTTGTCGTATGCTACAACTGCCAAGGCCAGCAACTCACCTGATCTCCCGTCAGTTGAACAGGTATGGGATATAATGAAGCTGAGGCACTCACCAGAATTTCTAATAGATTATGATCGTCACAAAATTGCGCATACCAATGCTGGTGTAAGAAAAATAAACTGCGGGGAATTATTGGTAGCAAAGGAAATGAGTTGATTTACAAACGAGAGTGGGAGAGAGAAAGAGAGAGAATATTTTTCAGGAAAAGGAGAAATTATAAAATATCTATCGAGAAATAGTTGCAGAGAAAATTCGAAGAACACCAGAATGTAATTATTGACAAGGGGGTAGAGTCAGTAAACAGAAATGAAAACAAATTCACTCTCGCAGAATGGAAAACAATGGCATCAACATAATGAATGTCAAATGAATCCCATTGTTAAACGACGAGGAGATAGAAGATTAATGGAAGGAGTGGCCCATTGTCTGGAGAGGGTCTCTGTCTCTCCCTCTCTCTCTCTCACTAATTAATTAGTCATCAGCCGTAGGTATGCGCTGACTTCTTCTCCAAGCTACTCTCATAATTACAATTATTCCACTCTTTCTTTAGAACCTTTTCTGACGGCTTTCCGGATGGAAGTTTTCACCTTTATGTAAACGTTCAGCCATCCTGACCATTACTCAGATTTGGGCCGAAGACTACGATTCACTGCCATGCTGGAAATCCTGAAAAAAATAAATAAATAAATGAAAATAAAACCTTCTTCTTCAAACAAATTTCTCTTTGATACCAATTGACGTCTCTTGGACATTAATACCCTGATAGCATGTATTAGTGTGTTTACTCCTCCCTACTTCATGACTTTCTTTCCAAGGTAACACAATTGCTTCAATGAAGGGAATATAGTTAGATAATCGAGAAAGATCAGTTGATAATACGCGTTCAATAATAATGCAAGTAGGGGTGATTAAATGCGATAACTTTGTATAATCGACAGTCCATGCACCCATGTTTCTGGCCCGGTAAGAATAACAATTCTGTATTGCAGATATGAAAAGTAGCGCACCAGACAGGTAGCTCCTATGCTACTCTCATTAAAAGAAATATTGGGTCATTTAACCGTGCGGGAGTGTCCACGGCTGCTCCATGGTGTCCGGCTGCTCCCGCCGGAGATTCGAGTCCTCCCTCTGGAATAAACGTTAAGCTAGTTTAAAGACTGCTGAGCATAGCAGTTCGGTCAAACAGGTTTACAAACATTTGATTTGACCACGATAATTTCTTGAAAAATGTTTGTAAATCTATCGAGAGTCAACTGCGTGGTTATTAGTCCGTAGCTTACAAACTACTTACACTAGCCTAAGAACATCACACACGTCCATTCCAGATGGAGGATTCGACCCTCCGACGCGGGAGGTCTCGCGACACGCAACGTTGTGTGCACCAGACCGCTCAGCTACTCCAGCGCGGGCAATAATTTGTCTCTGGGGTCTTTTCAACCATTCGAAAAAATGTGCTTCAGTGCGTTAGCAGGTTCTGATGCTAGTCGTACGTTCTTAAGGTATCTGGGCTCAGGGGGTAACTGGGTCATGGAGTTTTTTTTTTTCATAAAAGGTGTGAGAGTAATTTTACTTAAACTGGTTGGCAGCACTGAAGAACAATGGCTTCTACCTTGAATAAGCATTTTCACTTATCTAAGTATTGTGGTTTTCGTGTCGCAGTTTTTTCTATTTTGTAGTGCTGGAATTCTGGAGGCAATGTGATGTCATCCTTATTTTACTGAGCACCTACATGTTTCCTGTAAGTATTGTCACTGTGACAAGTATTTGAGCATAAAGTAGAAGCACTACAGTCACTTGAAACATTACGGGAAACATCCGTTCTCCTTTATTTTATTAGTTTGACGTGGTGGCCCTGTTACCCCCAAAAATTTTCAAAATTGGGGTGAGCCAGGTGCTTGGGGTATTTGTGCCCGCCCAGCACCCATTTACCCCAAGCACACCCATTTACCCCAAGTATGTTATCATTATTGCTTCTTTTTAATACATTACTGAAATCAATTTGTTTTTTTTTTTTTTTTTTTTTTTTTTTTTTTTTTCCTTGTAAGTTATAATTTTATCGAGAGTAAAATTCTTGAATATCTATCTGCAGATCGCTTTTATTTTGTATAACATGACCGGTTTGTTGACAGCTGCCGTTCCTCAGATCTGTTAAAAAATGTAACAATTAATTGTAAGCTACTGTTTCCAACGTATAAAATCCAAAAACGTTAATGGAAAATTAAATTATGAAAAACATACCAATTCTATGAGGTTACAGAGTAATCTGTTGCGTGATCAAAAGTGTTCACAGTCGTTACTAAAATATATATTGTCATTGGAAATAACTTCAGCGTCTAACCCTAAAGACACAGCTACAGTGAAAATAGTTGCTACCCCTGCAGACACAATGCCACAAGAAGTAGCCTCTTGCTTAAAAGATGCAGGCGCAATTTTGCTGCAAGAAGAACAAGCCGGTACATCCACAGCTGTATACCCGACAAGAGTAGCCAATACATCCACAGATGCAGAGCAACCAGGAGTGGACAACACACACACAGAAGCAAACCATCTAGGAGTAGCCAATTCATCCACAGCAGTAAATCCACTGGTAATAGCTAGTACATCAACAAGAGTACAAAAGTTTTGTAGAGCTATTGTTGGACATGCTTCAGCATGAAAAACGAACTTAAACAGCTGATAAGAAACGTAAAAGAGTTGTGATCAAATGTGAGATTATTACACCAAAAGAATGTCTATTAATGGAAAAAATAGGGAAAAGAAAAACACGAACAAGTCAACAGAAAGTTACTCATACACAATGCATAAGAAAAGAAGAAAAAACTGGCGAAGGTGAACATTTCTAAGCCCAATGCCAGCAAAAAAACTAAAAAGAAGAAATGTAATTATAGTGATGAAGAGACAAGGGAAGAAAGTGACCAGTTTTCTCACAGTGACCATGATCATAATTTTATCAGTTATTCCGACGAAGAAATAATTGACTAAGATGTGAATTCAATACAAGTAGGCGAATAGTGTTGCAAAAGTCTATGAAAAATGAAAAGTTAATTACAGGTTTTACGTTGCAAAAGTGGCAAACCAATCAAATGCTGGATATGAAGTCACGTTTTTTCAAACGACACGTCAAAACCATGAACATTATGGAAACAGTAAAAGAGGCATATATTAACGAAAATGATATAGTAAGAAAGGTCAAAGCATCTTAAAAGAAGCTCTGCTAGATTTCAAGGCATGATCAGCTTCACTGATGTTATTAGTGACTTAATAAACATTTCGTAACTTCTTTTAACCAAGATACACTACTGGCCATTAAAATGGATATACCAAGAAGACATGCAGATGATAAACAGGTCTTCATTGGAAAAATACCAGAACTCACATGTTATTATATTTTCACGGACCGAGCGAGGTGGCGCAGTGGTAAGACACTGGACTCACATTCGGAAGGATGATGGTTCAAATCGGCCTCCGGCCATCCAGAATTAGGTTTTATGTGATTTCCATAAATAACTCCAGGCAAATGTCGGGATGGTTCCCTTGAAAGGGCACGGCCGATTTCCTTCCCCATCCTTCCCCAAAAATCCGAGCATAAGCTCCGTCTCTAATGAACACGCTGTCGACAGGACGTAAAACCCTAAGCTTCCTTCCTTCCTTCCTACATTTTCACGCGATTTGGGTGCTTAGATCCTGAGAAATCAGTACCCAGTACCCACAACTTTAATAATGGCCTTGATACGCCTATGCATTGAGTCAGAGCTTGGATGGCATGTGCAGGTACAGATGCCCATGCAGTTTCAACACGATACCACAGTTCATCAACAGTAGTGAATGGCGTATTGTGAGGAGCCAGTTGCTCAGCCACCATTGACCACACGTTATCAATTGATGAGAGATCTGGAGAACCTGCTGGCCAGGGCAGCAGTCGAACATTTTCCGTTTTCAGAAAGGCCCGTGCAGGATCGGCAACATGCGGTCGTGCATTATCCTGCTCAAATGTAGGTTTTCGCAGGGATCGAATGGAGGGTAGATCCACGGGTAGTAAGATCTGAACATCTGAAATGTAACGGCCACTGTTCAAAGTGCCGTTGATGCGAGAAAGAGATGGCTGAGACGTGTAACCAATGGCACCCCATACGATCATGCCGGGTGATACGCCAGTATGGCGATTACGAATACACGCTTCCAATGTGCGTTCACCGCGATCTCGCCAAACACGGATGCGACCGTCATGATGCTGTAAACAGAACCTGGATTCATCCGAAAAAATAACGTTTTGCCATTCGTGCACCAAGGTTCGTCGTTGCGTACAACATTGCTCGCGCTCCTATCTGTCATGCAGCGTCAAGGATAACGCAGACATGGTTTCCTAGGTGATAGTCCATGCTGGCTGCTGCAAACGTCGTCGAACTGTTCGTGCAGATGCTTGTTGTCTTGCAAACGTCCCCATTTGTTAACTCAGGTATCGAGATGTGGCTGCACGATCCTTTCCATCCAAGCGGATAAGATGTCTGTCATCTCGACTGCCGTTGGGATCCAGCACGTCATTCCGTATTACTCTCCTGAACCCACCGATTCCATATTCTGCTAACAGTCATTGGATCGCGACCAACGCGAGTAGCAATGTCGCGATTCGATAAACCGCAATCGCGATAGACTTTTATCAAAGTCGGAAAAGTGATGGTAAGCATTTCTTCTCTTTACACAAGGCATCACAACAATGTTTCACCAGGCAACGTCGGTCAACTGCTGTTTGTGTATGAGAAATCGGTTGGAAACTTTCCTCATGTCAGCACGTTGTAGTTGTCGCCACCGGTGCCAACCGTGTGTGAATGCTCTGAAAAGCTAATCATTTGCATATCACAGCATCTTCTTCCTGTCGGTTAAATTTCGCGTCTGTAGCTCATATTCGTGGTGTAGCAATTTTAATGGCCAGGAGTGTATAATTAAATGTTAACTGAATTAGGGCTTATTAACTCTTGTTTTATAAGAAAAGTTGAGTTACTAAAAAATTTGAATTAATTTCACACCTAGTCCTTCTGTAGTGGTTCACTTGATAACTCGACTACAGTGTCGGCTTGTTTCAATTTTCTCATGGAGATTACATGTTATCCAACAGGCCCTCAATTGAGACAACAATAATTATACAATGTGGCATCTTTTCCGAAAGAACAGACGTCGTTTCTGATTCTACAGTTGTTATTCTTTCATATCCACTGGATATATGACATCAACAGCGAATGAGCAACGCTGAAAATGTGTACCCAGCCTGGATTCGAACCCGGGTCCTACGCTTTCTCGGAAAGTTGCGCTGAACAGTACACCACTGGGGACACAGTGATCACCACACCTGCAAGAACTACCTAAGTACGCCTCCCGTCAGAATTAGTTTCATAACTACGAATTTGAGTACTGTGTGAAGGATGAAGCTGGGAATTTGTATCCGACAGGAGGCGTGCTTAGGTAGTTCTTGCAGGTGTGGTGATCACTGTGTCCCCAGCGGTGTAGTGGTCAGCGCAACTGCCTAGAAAGCGGGAGAGCCTGGTTCGAATACCGGTTGGGTACACATTTCAGCGTTGCCCATTCGCAGTTGATGTCATATATTCTGTGAATATGCAACAATAATAAGTATGGAACTAAGACACCTATGGTCCGGTTACGCCTCTCTATGGGGGAATCTGGGCCCGTTGGGCATTTTTCTTTGCCTGTACCTTTTCTCAAGTTCAACTATAATGCAGATTACATTCTGTTATATTTGTAGGTAGAATGTTGTATTATAAGAAAATATGTTTTAGATGGTAATTTAACGTAATAATCCTTCCTAGACTAGTATTAAGTTAGGAACTACGCTCTCAGGTGAAAAATCGTGGCCCACATACCCTAACTGACCTAATCTACTGAAGGGTTTTTTATTATAAAGCTCAAAAACAATTTTCTGTATTTTATTACAGAATACTACAGCTATAGGCTGCTATTGCAAATATTCTTTAAGTTGCCGGTTTCTGTCAAGACCAGCTTAAGCCTTATCCACCATGATGGACGCCGGTGGCGGCAGACGGAGCAGCTGTCATGAGTCACGACCGAGAAACCGGTATCCTTTAAATACAAAAAGAGGAAAAAATATTGCAGACAGTGACTGTTTCATTCGATTATCAAATATAGAGAGACCAATGAAGCCTCAAACTGACACATGACCTCGAACACTGAGGATTTTCTATATCAAAGATATTATGATACTTTTTCTCCACAGTTTAAAAACACAAGTAATTAAATAGGACTTAATCCAGATATCACCGCATACAATAATCGAACAAAGATACTGTCATTTTTTTTTACTTCACCTAGCGTGAGAGCAAACAGTGGTCAAACATATTCCGTTAAATCACAAATATATATTCAGTGTGTGTCCGACACTGGGGATGGAGCTGTTTATGCTGTTTGGAGGGATTTATTACACGAAACAGGTATTTTTAATAATTATTTTACAATTTTCATCTCTGGACTTAACATCGACGATCTGTAATAAAAGCTCATCTTCAGTGGTTAACTACCCTGTTTTCTCGCAGTTTCGGCACTCACGTTTCACTTTCATACTAAGCTGCGTTTTGCGGTTCCGGCACACAATTTTAATCTGCCAGGAAGTTTCATATTTGGAACAGTTTACAGCTGGGGTGCCTTGTTGTTTAAACTACTTGGACGACGTAGTTGTATCAGGCCGTACCCCAGAAGAACACTATGCAAATTTGAGAAAATTATTTCAAGTTTTGGCTGATGCACGTCTTATCTGTGCCTTTTTCAAACCAGAACTGCAGTATCTAGGACACGTGATAAACAGTCAAGGTGTGCACTCCATGCAATCATATTTGCTAGCCATTCGCGACCTGCCAGCACCAAAAGCTGTGAAAGAATTACAGTCCGTCTTGGGAAAGTTAACTTAGTATAATACGTTTAATCCAAATGCAGCACAAATTGTAGCCCCTTTGCATCGGCTACGCCGTAAAGATGTTAGTTTTGTTTGGGCAGAATAATGCCAACGCAAATTTCGACGGTTATAATATGCATTGCTGAGTTATCGATGTTTGGTGCACTTCGATCCGGAAAAACCAGTTCTTTTGCAAGTCGAGTCGTCATCGTATGGTGTAAGTGCAGTGCTGTCACATCGACTTGGGGATACGGACCGTCCGATAGTGTTTGCGTCCAAACTTTTGACAGACACACAGTGCCGTCATTCTCAAATTGAGAAGGAAGCCTTAACCATAGTTATGATGTTAAGGATTTCCATCACTATTTATATGGGAGAAAATTATATTTAGTAACTGACCACAAGCCTTTGCAGACATTGTTTCATCCGAGCAAGCCGATTCCTACTCGCTCTGCACACAAATTGCAAAGCTGGGCATTGCTCTTATCATAGTATTAGTACGAGATTGTGTACAGACCCACAACTCGCAATGGAAATGCTGACGCAATTTCCCGTCTTCCGATTGGCCCTGATAAAGAATTTGACACGTCTGAGACGTCTTGTTGTCAGACAGATGCACAGGAAGATAGTTTGTTGCAATCCTTTCCGTTGGATTATTGGAAAATTGCGCGGGCCACACAAACAGACCCCGATTTACGTATTTTGCTGCGATACATTCGCACAGAATGCCCTCACTGACAACGTGACATTGAAAATTCGCTGGTGCGTCGCTATTTTGCTAGAAGAAATGAACTTTCAGTCCATAGAGATGTTATTCTAGTTACAAATGATAGTGGACAATCGCGTGTGTTGATCCCGCGACGTTTGCAGAATGAAGTTTTGAAATTACTTCACCAAGAACACTGGGGAATGGTTCGCACTAAGCAATTGGCACGACGACACTGTACTTGGCAGGACTCCCATATAGAAAAGGTGACGACACAGTCTGCACTACCAACCAGTCCGCCCAACCTCAGAAATTTTTTGCGTGGCACAAAAAATATTCACCATGGCAACGAGTGCATAATTATTATGCTGGTTCCTTCTGGAACCCATTTTCAGAGCCAATGTCTTCTACGACTTCCAGTAGCACGATTAAGAGCGTTGTCTTAAATTTTTGTGTGGAAGGTCCCTCAGTTCACATCGCACGAATTTCGCTGCTTTTGTGCCCGCAATGGAATTAACTATTTCACTAGTGCACCGTTTCGCCCGCACTCCAATGGCGCTGCGGGACGCTTCGTCCGGACATTTAAGCATCAGATGTCCAAACTCAGTTATGCGCACTCACGGGAGGCAGCTTTGCAACTGTCCTCGCTTCCTACCGCTCGCATCCACGAGAAGGGTCATCGCTGGCCGAGCTTCTGTACGTCCGCCCCCACAGCACCATGCTCCATTTGCTTCACTCTCCGCGCTACCCGGAACAGCAGCCGACGACACGCAAGTATCACTTCGTTCCGAGTAATCCAGATTTTTACAGAGTTTACAGCGGTCACCGTTGATGGGAGCTGGACGAGATCAAATGTTTCGCTGCTCCCATGTTTGAAATTTCAGGTCCTGTTGGAGTTGTACGCAGACACCGAAACCAAATTCGCCCTTGTTGTGTACCCTGTTATCCTTCTGCGTTTCTCGGCAGATTGGCGCTACACACAGACGGCGCGGCCTCCGCCGCCCACGCAACCTCAGCAGCCGCAGATCGCGACCCGACTTAATGAAGACGGAGCCGTCACCGCCTCCGCATCCGCTCAACATCGCAATGGAACTGGACCAGCACACCACGCAGCATCTGACGCCGAAGTCGCCACCGACATCACGTCATTGTCTGGACCCCAGGTTGAGGACCTGGGCCCTTCGGTGGGTTTCCCGAAGGGCATTCCCTCGCGAGCTCAGGCCAGATTGCGGGGGGGGGGGGGGGGCGGCGTCCGGCAGTCTGGCGTCCGCAGCTACAGACTCCATCACTATGTCCGCGAGCCTGCCTCCTACCCCGTTGTCGAGATTTGTACTCCACAACGATTCGGTCGTTTGATGGGGGGGGGGGGGGTGGAGGGATGTTGTGGCCTAGTCAGCGATACACGTGAGACGCACGAGAACGATCGTGGAGAAGGCAACGGATGACCGGCAGCCAATCACACGCCGGTGCCGCGCCTCCTGGAGGGAGCAACGCGCCCTCTACAAGCGGCTATATCTAGGCCGACATACGTCTGGAAGAGCCCATCTGAACTCCGAAATAGGCAGTCATTATGACTCAGCGCAGCTAGCATCGTACAAGAAGACACCGCCGCGAGAAGAGGCAGACAGGCTAAACTGAGTAACTTTGTAAATAATAGTAATTAAAACTTGTATTACTAATCAGTGTAGCTGTTTTAGCTGTCCACGCTTACCACGTGTCCTGAGAACATCCTCTCCCAAAAGACAGGCCAGAGAGGACGACTAAACACATGGCGACGAGGACAAAGAAAGTGTATCAGCGACTCCAGTAGTCATTAGACATCGTGAGAGAACAGAATGGGGGGCTCTGTGGAACTCACGAACGGACTGATGACCCCGTAGTTAAGTCCCATAAACTATACAAACAAACAAACATTTGAACTCACGAACATGGTCAGGTGATTGTCATAAGTCGGTACGCGAGATTTTCCCACTGCTAAACATACACAGGTCCACCGTTTTTGATGTGATAGTGAAGTGGAAACATGAAGGTACACGTACAGCACGAATGCATACAGGCCGACCTCGTCTGTTGACTGACAGAGACCGCCGGCAGTTGAAGAGGATCGTACAATGTAATAGACACGCATCTATCCATTACATCCCACAGGAATTTCAAACAGTATCAGGACAAAGTACTACAACAGTTAGGTGGCAGGTGAGAAAGCCGGATCGCGGTGGAGAGGCTGAGCACTCTAATGCGTCTTACTGTGTAGCGCCTGGTTGTTGGCCGTCCCTCGAGCATGTGTGTGTGTGTGTGTGTGTGTGTGTGTGTGTGTGTGTGTGTGTGTGTGTGTGTGTGTGTTGTCCTTAGTATAACTTCAAGTAGTTTGTAAGCCTAGGCACTGATGACCCTTTGATTTACAAACATTTTAACATTTGGAAATACATGGATTTCATGCTGAAGCTGCTGTCCATCTCGCAGGTGAATGCCAAACGACGCCTCTCGGTGTAAGGAGGGTAAACACTGGACGATTGAACAGTGGAATATGTGTGGAGTGACGAATCACTGCACACGATATGGCGATCCAATGACACGATATGGGTATGGCAAATACCCGTTGAACGTCGTCTGCCAGCGTGTCTATTGCCAACAGTAAAATTAGGTTGGTTAGTGTTATGGTGTCATCGTGCTTTTAATGCAGTGGGGAGGCACCAGTTGTGCGTGGCACTGGAACATCACAGGCCTACACTGATGTTTTGAACGCCTTATTCATCACCACTGTTGAAGAGTATTTCGGGGGTGGCGATTGCATATTTCAACAAGATTGAGAACTTTTTTAAACGCACGGCCTGTGGTGGAGTGGTTGCACGTCAGTACCATCCCTGTAATTGGTCTGCACTGAGTACTGACTTGAATCCTCTTGGAAAGCCTTCTTCCTGCCAGGTCTCACCAACCTACATCGATACTTCTCCTCAGTGCAGCACTTTTTTTTTTGGGAGGGGGGGGCTCTTCTAACTCCACATACCATACCACATACCATAACAAATGAACAAAAAGGAACATTCACGAAAATAGAAAATCAGAAAATTGAGTCCTTACGAAACCGAAATGCTTCCATCTTCGAAAGGAAAATAAAAGGCTGTGTCGCTCTGGAGGAAGCACTATTTCCTTCGCTCTGAATGTATTTACAAACGGCAAGAGTGCAGGAACAACACAATAACGTTCTGCCAGTGGGTACATAATGTGCGTGTTGCGAAAAACGTGTGTCAACGCGTGACCATGAAATAAGAAGCAAAGAATAAAATAACATAATGTAAATATCTATGAACAAGGTAGTAGGATAAATTTCTCCTACAAGTGACAGTGGTGTATGACTGAATTAGAATTTCAGAAATTTGAACCACCCGGATACCCTCTCCTATAAGGGGATATTACAAAAATAAAAATGTAGAGAACTTAAAAAACGCAACTTCATTGCTACGTAAGTAACTGAATACTCAGGGAAATGTTTGTGAAACACCATACCCCGTTATAATCCCGTGGTGGCAAAAATGTCAACATCGCCAGCCGACCCAACCTTGGGAACAAAATACGTGAAACCACACATGTCACAGTTCAGCACCCGAGAGCCGACTGTTAGCCGTGAACAAGTACCAAAGACAAAAATATTGGGAAATTGCACCCGTTACATTGGATGTGTTCCCATTTTTCGGTGGGAATTCTATAGACATCGTGCAGAATTGGTAGCCATTTCCCAAGAAACCTTCCAGCACTTGATTTATCTATGTCTGCAATACTGAACCTGTTAACAAGCCTAAGAATGGACCAACGCCATATTGAATTCCACCATTACGGTTGGAGGGTGGCATGAACTTGTAAGTCATTTTCTGCCAGGTGTCCCGGATACTTTTGATCAAATAGACATATAATGTGAAATGTGATAAAATTTAGCACGTCCTGAATTAGCCGAACGCTCTGTTGAATTTACGGTTTGCGCCTCTAGTATCTCTGCAATTTCTGAAGTAGATAAATTAGAAGAAACGACGGACACTATATTTGAGTTAATACAGTATTTCAATCTTTGTCTTCCCATGTAGTTTCGTATCTTCTACAATTCCCGCTTGTACTATGGAGGCTACTCCCTGATGTCTTGACACTTTTCCTACAATCCTGGTCCCTTATATTCTATATGTATCTTTTTTCGACAATTCTCCCGGGTAACACCTCATTGTATCCCTCAATAGTCCTAATTTTTAATATTCTTTGGAGTATTACATCTAAAACGCTTATATTTTCTGCTCTTTCGTTTTTTTTTCCACTGCCCAAGATTCACTTCCATACTTCAAGGACGTCCAAATATAACATTTTTCATACATTTCTTTCTCAATTTGAGATCTACGTTAGAATCCAGTAGAATTCTGTTGGCCATGAATGACCTTTTCTTGTCTGTGTAAGTCAACTTTTTGTGACCTCCTCCTTGCTTCGTCAGTCATGGCTTATTTCGTTCCCAAGGTAGGAAAATTCCCTAACTTTTCCTACATTGTAATCACCGATTTTGATGTAAAATTTCCCGCTACACACTTTTCTGCTACTTCTCATTACTTTGTCTTTTTTTGCTGTCGACACGGTATCACCCAGCAAATTCTATTTGTCTTGTTTTCAAGCAAGAACTCTGTACAAGTTGAGAGACAGTGAGGGTACGGTGTTTTTTTACAGCGTGAGAAAACTGGCGGACGTGACAGGCGGTTCCCAAGAGTAACCGCCGTGCGGTGCTGAGTTACGAGTGGGCCCTGGGAAGCGCTTGGTTCCCCTCACGCATGTGATGCGCATGCGGAGTAAACGAATTCATATTTCTCAACGCCCTGCGGCGCGGGCGACTTCCGCCGCTGTCAGCGAACCACAATTACCACACTCGCTATTTCGACACAAAGGTAAAACTGCTGTGCGGTAGGGAACACTTGCACATTATACGCTGAGAACAATTACGTCATGGAACAAGGTGCTCCTGGGACCCACATATATAATACAAATGGCTAAAAGAGGCCACACTTCACTGTGGCTCTGTATTAGAGAAACGGCTGGGAAAGTAAATGAAGGAATCCTTGCAAACAAAGAAGCAGCGAGAGTAAAAACAACGAAATCAGTAGCTTTATTAACAATACAGCAGTAGCGAGATGTGCAGTTGCAATAGGTTGTTTCTGCTGGGTCATTGTGCCCTTCTTCAGGCATATATGGTAAAGTAGATAGTCGCGGGGGAGTGGCCGTGCGCTCTAAGACGCCTTGCTGCAGAGTGTGCGGTTTCGAGGTTCGAATCCTTCCTCGACCATGGGCAACGCCACCTAGATACAAGGCCTGAGCGCTGTCTGCCAAGAGTAGTCATAACACAAGCAAACTATATTTCTTATCTAGCGTTGTGCTGAGTTTGGGAATAAGTCCACGTTGCAGACTGTATTTCGGAATGGTATTCGTGTTATCTATGTGATTCTCCATGCAGATTTTTGCTGGTATGAGACAAAATGCCTTATATGAATCGTCCAATATCGGTAAGATATTTTACTAATAGTTCATAAATATCTTATACCATAACAAATTTGTGTGTGAATCGAATAAATAACATTAACAATATTCTGAAACACAGTGTTGAACGTGTACGAGTTCCCAAACTCAGCACAATGCTACATAAGACAAGTAGTTTGCTTGTTTTATGACTACTCTTGGCAGGCAGCGCACAGGCCTTGTATCTAGGTGGCGTTGCCATGTCTCTCTGTGTGTGTGTGTGTGTGTGTGTGTGTGTGTGTGTGTGTGTGTGTGTGTATGTTTGTGTATGTATGTGTTGTCCTTAGCATAAATTAGTTACAGTAGTCTGTAACTCTAGGGATTGATGACCATTGTAGTTTGGTGCCATAGTTTCACAAACATTTGAATTTAAAAAGTCAATAAGTTCTGTGACATGACGCCTGCAGCATAGGCAACCACACGATGCCGTATGTTGCACCTGCTGTCGCATTCCAGGCGGCTTACTGTAGTTTCGGTTAGGTATCGTAAATGAAACAAAAAGTTTACTGGACAGCTATTATCCGGTTGAGAAACTTCCGATCATCGTTCGCACACCTGATGAGGTCACCAAAAACCGTCATGAAATCTTCGTGTAGATCTTGCGAGAGGATTCGTGGCACACTGTGGTGGGTAACACGAGAGGTGCTGCAGCGGAGTAGCCGAGCGTTCTAAGGCGCCTTGCTACAGAACGCGTGGTTGCTCGCCGAAGAGGCTTCGAGTCCTCCCTCGAGGATGGGAGTTTGTGTTGTCCTTAGCATAAGTTACTTTGAGTTAGTTTAAGCAGTTTGTAAGCCTAGAGACCGATGACCAGTTGAATTTGAATAAGACAAGTCGAGCTGTCCGTCAGAATTTTGTGGCAAGTACCACGGCTGACTGCTACTGCTTGTACGCGAGCGTATACCGATAGTGAGTGGTTACCACCCACCAACGTTGCAATTTCGTGAATCTTGCGTTCCGTTCCAACTGTTCGTGGCCGACCAGTGCGCACATCATCTTTTAGGGGGAAACGGAATCAGATTTTGGCTTAAAAATCTATTTTATTACCTTATCATATTCCGCCAAGTTTTCTCTTTAAAATGACGTATCATACATAGCTCTACTATAGTTATATTTTATTTTTGTAGATTTGTGAGGTCGGGTATTGCGCTTTACTTATACGCGTGTCAAATGGCTGACCATAAACTTTTTGGCAGTACATTTATATGACAAGAATAAAAATATCATGCTTTCCAGCGACTCTTTCTACACTATCACTCCGAAAATGTTTCTCTCTGGCTTCATTAAATTACTCTTTGACATTGTGAGATTGGATTGTTTGTAAACAGTGTGCTAAATTAAAGGGAGAAAAATTAGATGATTAGAAAACCTTGGATGGTATAAGAAGGTTGACTTTGTCCATGATACACCAGAATTGCTATGGCCTTGGAATCAGGCAAAACAGGCAATCTTGAAGAAATGTGGAAAGCTATATTGGCTTTGTATTTCCACACCGCATCCACAGATTTATTCAGAACAGTAGGTGAAAAGAGCTGGCGTAAATACAATAGGGGACTAACAACTGGAGATAAATACAGTCACCACCACAGTCTACCGTTAGTCATCATGGAAGAAATAAACCACATTTTCAGAGATCTCGCTGACACAAGTATTCTGATAAAATGTCTTCACGAAAGAACGCAGAACCTTAACGAGTACTTGAATAGTGTGATGTGGCATCGTCTCCCAAAAACAGTGTTGGTCAGAATTAGTACACTAAATTTTGATGTGTATGATGCTATGGCAACCTTCAATCTTAGGAATATCTCTAAATGCCAGTCCCTGAAAAGTTGGGTTTGCGTGTTGGTTCTCACACATAACGCGCTATGATGACTTTAAATCATAGCAAATCATAGTAATCCATAGTAAATCATAAAATAATAAAATGAAATCAGAATAATACATAGAAATGGAGCATACTATACTAAATTACAGCTTAAACTGCAAAATTAAGGTACCCAACACGTCCGAGATAGCGGTGAATTGGGGATTTCATCGTACGACTTTTTTTTTTTTTTTTTTTTTTTTTTTTTGCTATTATTGGCGATTACCATGCAGCTGTCATCTCTATAATTATAAAAGAAAATTTGTCCAGTTTCAGAGAAAATATGTTTTATCAGACAATTATTTGTTGTAAATCTATGGCATTTATTAAATGTGTTGTAAAGTAATAAAGATGAGATACTTTACCCACTGTGGAGCAGATGACGTCAAATTGCCCTTGGGATAAATAATCGTCGCCTTGATTTCGTCATTCAACTTCCCAACCCGTCCCTTCGTCAATCTCCTCCTGTACCTTCCACATCCTTCTCCTACTGCTACCCCTCGCTCTATGCCTTCTCTTGTGTCAGTCTATCGAATCCTCCTGCCTCACCATCTCCTTCTCCTCCTTCCTTCGAAATGTTTGTAACGTTTATGGGACTTAAATGCGGGGTCATCACTCCCTAAACTTATGAACTAGCTAATACTAAGGACGGCGCAGATATCCATGCCCGAGGGGGGATTCGAACACTCGACCGTAGTTGCCACGCAGAACGTGACTGGCGCGCCGCAGACCGCTCAGCTACCAAGGCCGGCTACTGTGACTCAATGTACGCCATTTTCAGATTGATACTGCCGAAGTGTGATTTGCAGTGCTCCTTTATAATGTCAGATGTAAGTGAAAATGCTACCGAGTGTGAAATCAGGTCTGGGATTCGTTTTCTAAATGCAAAGAAAGTTAAACCAAAGGAAATTCATCTGCAAATCTTTCAGGTTTACGGACACATTGCTATGAGTCATTCATTGGTTAGAAGATGGGTCAGACCGTTCAACGAAGGACGTAATAAAGTGCACGATTAAGAACGAAGTGGACGCCCGTCGATGGTTACTGATGAACTGGTTCACACAATTTATGAGAAGATTACTCACTACTGTAAGTTTACACTTAGTGCCCATCTCTTCTTATACCTAAAATCTGTCCTTGGTGCTCAACATTCCAACGAGCTGAAATAACGTGTTATCACATGGTAGAATACACAGGCGGCAACCTTCTATGGCTGGCCGCGGTGGCCGAGGGGACTGAGGCGCTCCAGTCACGGTCTGCACGGCCACTACGGTCGGGGGTTCGAATCCCCCCTCGGGCATGGATATTTGTGCCGTCCTAGTACGTAAGTAGTTGATAAGTAGTTTGTAAGTTTAGGGACTGATGACCCCGTAGTTAAGTCCCATAAGCTTTACAAACATTTGAACATTTGAATTTGATTAAGAACGAAGTGGACGCCCGTCGATGGTTACTGATGAACTGGTTCACACAATTTATGAGAAGATTACTCACTACTGTAAGTTTACACTTAGTGCCCATCTCTTCTTATACCTAAAATCTGTCCTTGGTGCTCAACATTCCAACGAGCTGAAATAACGTGTTATCACATGGTAGAATACACAGGCGGCAACCTTCTATGGCTGGCCGCGGTTGCCGAGGGGACTGAGGCGCTCCAGTCACGGTCTGCACGGCCACTACGGTCGGGGGTTCGAATCCCCCCTCGGGCATGGATATTTGTGCCGTTCTTAGTCTTAGCTAGTTCATAAGTAGTTTGTAAGCTTAGGGACTGATGACCACGTAGTTAAGTCCCCTAATTTCCACAAACATTTGAACATTTTTTGAACAACCTTCTATGAGAAGGCATTTTTGGCCGTTAGATCACAGCTGAAATCGTGTTCGGACTTCCTGGCGCAAGTCTTTAGGTGCCGCCATGTGGGCGACTTGATGATGAGGAATTGTTGATGAGAACAACAGTCACCGAGTGAAGAAAATCTCCAACCCGACCGGGAATCAAACCCGGGCCCCTAGTATGGAAATCTACCGTGCTATCCACTGGACTACGGAGGCGGGCACAAAATCTTGTGCCACGCTAGGACAAGTGCCGACAAAATTTCGAACGCTATGTAGAAAAGTAGTTTAACAGTTATAGATTTTTGTACAATAAACTTTTTTCTGTATCTGTACACATTTATTTTATACTAGCTTAAACCCGCGTGTTGGTTGATTATGATAGATAAGCTATCTTTCAGTAGTGTGCTATAAGACTGGTTTTGAAGGATGAAATGAAATACAATACCATCTTCAGCAACAAACATTTTTAATCAGCATTATCAGGAAAGCAAGTAGTGTAGATGAAATCACATGTAAAAATGCACTCGTTTCGAAGAATCCAATCACGAAATTCAACAATAATGACTGTAATAATATCACAGAAACGTCAAATCGATTTTTAAAGAGATGTATTGAAAGAAATTTCTTTTTTTACTGATTTATTTATTTATTCTTATCTCTTCTTATTTGTATGCTTATCCTTACGGAGAAAGAGCTGAAGACATTGTAGCGCGCATTGACCAAAGATATGGTCTGTGGCATCACGTTTCGCTGCATGTAACCTCCTTGCTATAGAGTCGCAAACGTCATCGCTGGCCTTCAGTCCGAATGTTTTTTATAATTTGCCGACTTTCAACCACCATATCTTCCACCCCCTTATAGCTATCGGCATGGAACTGCTATGGTGTACAACGGAAGACTTCGGACAACAATTACACACAGGCCATTCGTTTGCGTTCTGTAGTTTTCGCTGCAGAGCGAAATATTAACACACACACACATACACGTAGAATTTTATATACACCGATAACTTTCCATCACAATACGCTCCAAACTTTTATCATTATCAACCCTCAAGCAACAATGCAAGCAATAAAACCATTTTCAAACAGTAAATATAATTTTCAAAGAGTCATTATTGTTCCGCATTTCGCGTTATATTCTTCAAATTACTAAATATCTATCAGATGGCTATAAAACCGTTCCTAAAACCTTCCTCAGGTATAAATCAGTAACTGTACAAATATGTAAGTCTCTGCGTCTTGTCGTTTCGACGTGATAAGCGTACACCGAACAGACATTCACAGTAATATATATCCGATCGCCATAAAACCGTGCCTAAAGCCTTCCCTCCTGGGTAGATATTAGTAACTGTACAAATTTTTAGCTCTTTATGTCTTGTGGTTCAGACGTGATAAACGTACACCGAACAGACATTCACATTTATAGATATAGATTTTATATAACCAAAGGGACCTTACTTTGTGGCCCATCCTCGTATCATATTCATAGGCCAGTCCAGTCAGTACGTTGTCTGGAGCTAATCCAATGGGGTCTGTTGTTATCTAACACAAGAATGAATACAGGGTGTCTCCCTGTCTGAGACAATTACTGAGTTCAAATTGTTCTGATAGACTGGAACTGGTCCTCACATTACAGAATGTCTGTTCCAACGTCATTAAGAGACGAAAATTCAGTCTTCGAGTTCTGTGCCGTGCAGTTGCTTCCTGAGAAGATGGCCAGAGAGCCGGCCGGCACTATGTTTGGTATTCGGCGGGCGTCGGTTCGTTGACACAGTGGCTGCACGCCGGCCCGCCTACTGCGCATTCTCGCCGCGTCCACCGCGCCTGCACCTGCAGCGACTGCTGTGTCCTCTGTGTCTCGCCTACCAGAAGTCTTGAGCATCGGCATGCGCAGGAGCTGGATGTGGCCGGACTCATCGGCAGACAAAGCCGAGGCGTTAATTGCACGTGCTTACGCCGGCAGTGGTTCAGCAGCGTAACGCCTGTAAATTCACTTGTTGGCGAATGAAGTTTACGAATTAGACATCTCGCCTTTCAGGAGTACTTACACGAGGTTTCGCTTTGTCCTGCGACGACTTCCGCAATTTCCTCCTCTGTGCAGCATGACTGTCAATGAATTGAAATTACCTCACCTTGCAGTTTTGGAGGCGAACTGGTGTTATAGAAAGAAGAGAGAGGGGTATTGGAGGGGAGGGGGAGACAGTTTTAGTGTTAATGTTTAAAGGAAACACATGTAAAATCTGTATTGAAGACATGTTTCTATGTGCGTTTGTCCCTATATAAGACAAAAGATTCTATCATGCAAGTTAGAATAGGCGTATAAGATTTAAAAAGAACATGATTCTGTATAATACAGGATTTAATTATTTTGTATTTATTAGGTGCAAGATATAAATGTGACTCCATGTCTAGATTCATTTGTAACTCAATATTTTTGACAGATGGCAATCTTATAAAATGTAGTATGACCAGATGATGGTGCCACAGTCTTCCGAAAATGGTGGTCATGTAATAAATAAGTATTTCGCTCTCTTGGAGTTTTCAACTTTGAAGAATATTGTCAATGAATTCTCACAACTCACTACTGCTGCTGCCATACTTCTAGAGCTCGCAGAGACGAAATTACTTGGGCTCTGGTCATTAGAGGGTGGTGTAATTTCGGATTAAACACCTTCAGCAGTCAGTTTTTAGTTTATTCCCGCAACCAGTTACGGCGATATACTCTCGATATCTTCAGGTCACTGAGCAGACTTAACAACCAGTTGGTACTCGAAGTAATAACGTAATGTGCAGTACACTGACATTACTCCCTTCATGATTTGGAAGTAGGTGATAGTAGTATATTGAAGAGTCAATCAAATCGGTATAGGCATCCGTATACAAACATAGAGATACTTAACCCTCTATTTGGCAATGTTGGTCTCAAGCAACATCAAAACTGCGCTTGGTTTTCTGAAAGATGTTTCAATTTTCATTCTTGGATGGGTAACAGTGCTTGAAACTAACATTTAAGCTCTCCAATGCGAAATGTTTAGCAATAAACTGAATCTTTAGCGGACATTCCAAGCATAACTTACCGAGGTACATGTTTCATCCAATTTTGTGACGATGTTTTTCTTATAAATTGGACATATTATTTTAATGAGAAGAGGATGCCTGGTAGACCACTAAAAATGGACAATAACTGCAAAAGAAGAACTAAACAGCATTCCTGTACCATTCAGTGTTTTACAGTATGACAGATATGACAGTATGTTGTCACTTGACAGATTACGGGCCAAAAGAAATTTGCAAGTTCTGTCTTCAGACGTACGGGATTGTGAAATGTGGAAATCATGGTATTGTACTGAACTCTGCACCAAAAGCGACTTGTTTTCACACGTTTCACATGAAATAGTACAAAATTCAATCATTTCTACATTCATAAGAACTACACTGTAGTACTGATACTGTACCACCATGCGAAGTTTTGGGCAATGATACTTACAAACCAGAAACTATATTTTGAAAACAAAATCGTATAAATCTGTTCACATGGCCCTACACATTTAAATAACATAATACTTTTTCATCTCGTGATTTCTGTGTGTGTCAAATAAAGGGTTAAACTGAGGACGGCACTGCAGTCGGCAACGCCTATAGAAAACAAGAAGAGTCTGGTTGGGCCGTTAAATAGGATACTGCATCAAATGACAGGTTATTAAGTTGGCACACGAGAGTTAGGAAAAGCAAGTCCGAGGTAGGGAGTTTCCTGAACGAGCTATTCTAAGTGCACCCCAACTATTAGAAACCCGGTATAACATCAGATCACTTCGGATTTTAGTGCTAGGTCATCGACAAGTGCCGCGTGCGAACCAGTCAACGAAACATCACCGATATGTGCTTTCGGAGCCGAAGGCCCACTCGTGTACCATTGATGACTGCACGACATAAAGCTTTACCCCTCGCCTGCGGCGGAGCGGGAGTTGCTGTGTACTCTAATGGGCCTTGCTGTCTCCCGTAGGAGGTTGGACTCCTCCCTCGCGCATGGGCATGTGTCTCATCATTAGCGTAAGTTCATGTAGCTAGTTTCTAAGTTTAGGGACCGATGACCCCTGCAGTTTGAAGCGAAAAATTTGGAACGGTATTTTTTTTTTATATAATTTTTTTTTTTTTTTTTTTTTTTTTTTTGCCTACCTGGGCCCGTCAACAACGACTTAGGACTGCTGATGTGTGGAAACATGTAGCCTGGTGTGACGAGTCTCGTTTTTTTGTTTTACTGAGCGACTGCACGTGTACGGGTGCGATGACAAACTCATGAATCCATGGAATATCCATGTCAGCAGGTGACTGTTCAAGCTGGTGGATGCTTTACAATTGGCGTGTGGAGTGACATGGGACCCTTCAGACATCTACATACAGGGTGTCCAGAAAAGGGCTCCCTGATTTCAAAATTAAATATCTCGAAAACAAAGATCGATAGAGGAATGCAGTAAACGGTATGTTTATTGTGAAAGCTGTAAGAAGTTTATACAGCAGTTTGAAATAATATTTACAAAAGCTGCTAACAGACGGCGCTGTAATCGTCATACGTAATGCCTAGTATAAATAGTGATCCGAAGCCCAGAGCGATCAGTTCCACTATTGAAAAGTGAAAGGAGGTTAGAATACCGAAGGAAGAGATTAAAACCATGTACTCCATTGAACAACGCGTTTTTCTTGTGCTAGAGTACCACAGGTTAGAAGAGAGTCCTACGGCAACAAGGCGAAGTTTTCAAGCACGATTTAATGATCCAAAAGGACCCGATGCGAAAACCATTCGTACGCCCTTCGCAAAATTTCAACGAACAGGCAGCGTAACTGATGATGTAGTGGGGCATGTTGGCCGCAATCAAACCGCAGTTAGGCCTCAAAATATCGCCACAGTATCTGGAATTATTCAGCGTCATCCGTCCTTAGAATTGCATCTGAAACTGGTTTGAAGCGTTCCAGTAAGCAGAAAATACCGAGAAAGAGCCTACACATGCTTCCATTCAAAATTCAAACTCACCAGACCATACCCGTACGAGCTGTGCAACAATGGGTTGCCAATCAGATGCTCACAATGATTGATAGTGAAGGATTTCATGTTGGCAGAATCTGCTTTACAGATGAAGCACACATCCACCTGAATGGATACGTGAATAAGCAGAACTGGCGATTTTGGGGTTCCGAAAAGCCATATTGATGTGAGGCGGAAACCCTGTATTCTCCTAAAGTTACTGTGTGGGCTGCAGTATGCAGCAGAGGCATTATTGGCCCTTTTTTCTTCGAGAAACGCTCACTGGTGCACGTTACGTTGGTATTTTGGAACAATTTATCGGCACACAGCAAGCGTTAGGGGATCAACCAGGTACTGAATGGAGCCCGACCACGTCGGCCGGAACAAGTGTTTCTCTTTCTTGAGGAATACTTCGGGAATCGAGTCATTGCTTTGGAATATCCCAAGTTTACTGGTGCAGGCATGGATTGACCACCATATTCGCCGGATTTGACTCCCTGTGACTTTTTTTTTCTTGCGGCACAGTGAAAGACATGGTCTATCCGAAGCATCCCACCACGCTGGACGAGCTTGAATCGGAAATCTCTGTGGCATATGAATCCATTTCGGTTGAGACACTACGAAATGTGATGGCGAATTTCATTCTTCGTTTGCGCCACCTCTGTAGTGCCAATGGCGAACGTTTTGAAAACATTGTGATGTGATTGTTTGCAAAGAGTGTTTTCATATGATTATTTCACTTATGTATGCTGATATGAGCTGTACAGCGTACAGCGCCATCTGTTAGCAGCTTTTTTAACTATTATTTCAAACTACTGTATAAACTTCTTACAGACTTCACAATAAACATACCGTTTACTGCATTCCTCTATCGATTTTTGTTTTCGAGATATGTAATTTTTAAATCAGGGAGCCGTCTTCTAGACATCCTGTATGACTGACAGGTGACTCGTACGTAGGCATCCTGGCTGATTACCTGCATCCATTCATGTACACTGTGCTTTCCGACGGACTTCGGCTAATCCAGCAGGAAACTGCGACACCCCACACGATAATAATTGCCACTGTCCCCACGGACATTTTGGGTTGAAACACCGTTGGCCTCTAAACTCGCCACAAATAAACATTACTAAGCGTACCTGGGATGCCTTGTAACGTGCTCTGAAGAATTTATGGACAGCCCTGTAGGATGCAAAGTGTCAATTCCGTGCAGCACTACTGCAGACATTGATCGAGTCAATGCCACATCGTATTCCGGCTCTTCTGCATTCTAGGTAAAGGGAGGGGGATGGGGGGGGGGGGGCGAGGGTGTTCCGTTCATGAAATTAGGCAGCTGTGCCAGCTTATTTGGATCGTCAACGCAGTTTTACAAGATTTTCTTTCGCATTCACGGAAAAGCGCAGCTTAGATAGTGTTATGAAATCTATACTGTCAGTGTACTTACGCATCATGTCTGCAATGGGTCATACTGTCTTCTTCTTCTTCTTCCGCGTCCGGTTACACCAATTATATTTTCCCTTTTCAGTAATCAGGAACATAGGTTGCTTTGTCGTCTACTTTAAGAATATCGACCATAGTACATGTTATTTACATGTTTGGACAAGTCAGTAGGCATACATGGCTAAAATCCTGTACTGCCCCGCATTCACAGCTGTTATCATCACTATATCCCCATTTCAATAGGTGTGATTAGCTTCTAGTTACTCCTGTGCGCAGCCGGTTTAATGTCTTCCAAGTCGGAAATGGAAGTTCAAATCCTGCAGATACCTCCTCACGGAGGTCTATCACGCCTTATGCTGGGCTTGGTAAAGAGATCTTCAGTTGTGTCAGTGAAACTCTTATGGGACTTTGACCGGACCCCTTATTTGCAGTGTAACTGGTGTCGAGGATCGTTCTTTATTTTTTATATTTCTATCTCGGCGGATACCTTCCTTCAAACAGCGGGTGGTCCTATGATAGGACAAGTTTTGGCTGTGGGAGTTGGCTTGAGGCATACTGCGGCGATAAGTACTGTTTCATTCACAGCGATGTCAACTCGTTTAGTGTGCGCCGAGTTACTCCACATACTGTGATTCGTCGGTAAAGCCACCTTACAGTCACTCTGCGGACGTCCATTGCGGTATTGGCGTGCATATTCTGGCCATCTTCGCCGATGAACTGCAGTCCACATAGTTACATGATAATGGCTGCTGAAACAGAGCCCCGAACTTAATGGGAAAGGTCGTACAGAATACACTATTGCTAGCGCCTCAGTTCATCTCGACTGGGAGTTGCACGACTCTAAGCCCGTACACTTTGAGAGTGGACAAGTTTCAGTTTCTTTGCCCTCGCTACAAGTTCGTTTACCGTTCAGAAGTAATGACAACAACAGAGGTTATTTTGAATTGACGGTTTATTTTCGTTAAAAGAATTGCAACCAGCTGCCTTTATGGATGTTTTTTTTTATTAATCCTGAACTACTTTTCGTGCCACTGCAGGCTCATTTTCAGTGGATACTTTACAGGAACATATATCTTCCGCTAAAGGTTCCTGTAAAATATCCATTGAAGATGAGCCTGCATGCCTGCATTAGGTCGAAAACTAGATCTGGATTAATAAAGAACATCCATAAAGGCAGCTGGTTGCAATTCTTTTAACGAAAACAAACCGTCAATTTACACAACAGCTGCAATTCTATCCGACATGGATATTTTGAAAAAAAGAAAAAAAAAAGAGTTTATTTTGTCTCAGAGGCGGTAAAATATTATATGAAATATGCCGGCCGCGGTGGCCGAGGTGACTGAGGCGCTCCAGTCACGGTCAGCACGGCCACTACGGTCGGGGGTTCGAATCCCCCCTCGGGCATGGATATTTGTGCCGTCCTAGTTTGTAAGTAGTTCATAAGTAGTTTGTAAGTTTAGGGACTGATGACCCCGTAGTTAAGTCCCATAAGCTTAACAAACATTTGAACATTTTTTTATGAAATATGGCAAACATTGATAGAGATTGTTGTCTCTCATCAGCGTTCTCCTACTAATTTCCGATTTTCTATCTTTTCGCCGTTCATGTATTACTCTTCCAACTGGAAGGAGTACGCTTAACGGCATTAGTAGTCTTTCTGTTTTTAGCTTTCTTGAATAGCGTGTGCTCTTAGTGTCTTCGGACTATATGGGTATAAGATTGAATTTTCTTGATTTTATTTATAAATCCCCTTTCATTTTAAAGGCAAATTCAATTTTCATTGTGGTATGAAGTTTCCTCATCGTCATTTATCAATAATTGTTTTTAGTAATATAGTCTGTTCGCAATAAAGAGAGATTTGGACGCCGTCACGCTACAATTTCATATATTGTCTAGATTCTAATTATTTATCTGATAATTCACTGATGTATGAATAAATTTTTGTTCCATAATTGAACCTGCAGTCAGTTTAAAAGTTTACGAAGTCCGAAACATGCAATTAAAATATTTCGGGCAATAATCTGTGTAACTTTGAATCTGAGGTTCACACGGCCAGTTACATATGATCAATAAACAATTACTACGTCCAAATCTTTTCTTAGAGCGAGAGGTTACAGACACAAATAAGCCCAACAATATTTTAGCTATATTATGCAGCAGAACGTAGCCCACGTATCATGTACAATTTCAGAGGTAACTTCCCGCTATTTTTATAACGTTGTGTGGCGCTTTATTTCACACTTTTGACTCCGTAGAAAAGATTCATTTTAATTATCTATGCTTTATCTAGGGACGAGTGTTCACGTAGCTGAGAGTGAATAGTAATGGTGTGGCGAGAGGAATGATAAGCTGCGATTGCAGTGAATTTGTGCAAGGAATGGTGAATATATAAAGAAATACATATGCTGGAATTACAGAAGTCGAATTAGTTTAGAAGAAAATGGACATTTTGTTATGATTTGAAAATTATATTGATGAGGTTTTGCCAGGCTTATGGCAAGGGTAAGAACCCTTTATTCCGTTCTTATAGGAGTGTGAGATGACATCCAAATAAGAGCATGAGATTAGAAACTTTATTCTAAATTATTCTAATATCCTAACCCTTTTTCTCTAAATAAAATCAATTATTTTTAAAGACTATCTCCGACTTTCTCTGACACGAAGTTGACATTATGTTTACCGGACACCCTCAGTTGAGATCTGTTGAAAGTATTGTTAAATGACACAATAATTTTTCCACATTAATCCTTCAGTAACGCAGTACTGCGTATCACTGCTCCCTGAAATTAATCTTTTTATTTCACAGCATTGCTCATCGCTGATAATTATCACTTTACTTTTTGAATTCATTGCGTGTCTAACAGAGAGGGCACGTGCAGATGCTTATCTTGTTTGTATATATGTATAATTTTCATGTCTCTTAGAAGTGTATTTTGCATCTACTGATTTGAGAATGGCCAATCTTTTAAAAAATTGAGACAAAAATATTTCCTGTAATTTCTGGGAATCCAAATGGTAAGTTTCAGGTTGACACGCAGAATAGATGAACTCAGAAAATGATATGTTAAACCTTTATTCATTATTTTTTATGCACAATTATTTCTATTAAGGTGTTGTTTAATGATTATGGATCTCGTTCCTGCTTTTCGGCACTTTCGGCATTTTCAAGTCATCCGCAAGAAATATATAGAAGATTTATTTGTAAGCATAACTGTATAAATACTACCAGGTGATAATAAAAGTCAGTATAAATTGGAGAACTTAATAAATTACGGTATAATGTAGATAGAGAGGTAAAAATTGACACACATGCTTGGAATGTCATGGGGTTTTATTTAAAAAAAAAAAAAAAAAAAAAAAAAAAAAAAAAAACGCCCCCCCCCCAAAAAAAAAGAGAGAAAGTTCAAAAAATGTCTGATCAGAAAAGCAATAATTGGCATAACAAATTAAGACAAAGCAAAGATGTTGTTCTTTACAGGAAATGCTCAATATGTTCACCATCATTCCTCACCAATAGCTGTAGTCGAGGAATAATGTTGTGAACAGCACTGTAAAGCATGTTCGGAGTTATGGGGAGGCATTGACGTCGAATGTTGTTTTCCAGCATCCCTAGAGACGTCGGTCGATCACGATACACTTACGTCTTCAGGTAACCCCAAAGGCAATAATCGCACGGACTGAGGTCTGGGGACCTGGGAGGCCAAGCATGACGAAAGTGGCGACTGAGCACACGATCATCACTAAACGACGCAAGAAAGAGATCTTTCACGCGTCTAGCAATACTACGTTCTTTTCTTTGAACTCACCAGATGTAATTAGCAGCATTGGTCGTTAATGTTTTATTTTAAAACCACAGATCGATTTCGATCACATAATGATCATCTTCAGTGTCCTTCCAACGAGCATATGCATGCCCTGAATGCAACTGCCTTTTCTTTGTTCTAGTAAAACCCCTTGTCATTCGAAGCATGTGTGACAATTTTTATCTACATTATTCCGTGATTTATTAAGTTTTCAAATTTATACTGACGTTTTGATCACCCGGTACAACCTGCCCAGACAGCACAGGTGGAATTTAAGTGAAGGGGCAAGATAGGGAAGCTAACTTTAACCCCTTTAACAAGGGACAAAAAATAATTTAGATTACAATTTTTTTATTTAACAAATGAAGAACAATAACACGCAGAGAAATTTGGAAACTTGATACATTTAGTCATATATACATCTAGATTTGAAAAATGAACTAAAGATTCCCCGTCTTGCTCCATAAGCGGAAAGACGGGGAACTAGCATGAGTTCGTTTCTAAAGCATAAATAAAGATTGGAATAATGAAAAGATTACGATTGAAAATTTTTATGAACTGTAGACTCTTGTAGAATCAAGTCATTTTTTTCTATTTGTGCCTATTACTTTCACATAGTACATAACTGTGAACAAGAGTCGTGGACCCAGCGTCCGCATCCAGTACACCGTATCCAGCCTCCATCTGAGAAACCGTAGTGGTATAAAGAGGCGTTACTATCTGCCTTGTTGTCATTTGACGTCAGTTTATTCTCTCTTGGGCACGGAGGACTATTTAAGACGTCAGAAACGCTTATCACATGTCTGTAATTAGATTTTTTGTATCCTATGTTCAAAAAATTTCTTTGAGAAGAGTTTTCGTTTAGATGCATTTTTTTTCTCTCTCTTTTTGGTGGGAGGTCCCTTTTCTTTTAATTGCTACAGATAGTTCAAATTTATGAGGAGTTAGTGAAAACAACAGTTTTCCACGTTGTTAGATAGTTTTCTTTCACTTTTTTATCCACTTTTGGAGTAGCTAAAACCATTTCAAGGCTGATAACGTGATAAAAGAAATAGAGGTTTCATGTTCAGTTGCTAATTTTTCAGATGTTTCAGACGATATCTCCGGTTTTGGTTCTTCAGTTAGTGTAACTTCCGATGTGGTAGCTCGATGAATGTCTGTAGTTGAACAGGAAAGGTAATCACTTCCTTGAAACACATTTCAGTTGTTGTGTGGTCAGTTTGCAAGTGTTGTCTATTTTTATTCGCCATATATCCTAACTGCATAAAGTGTAATAACTTTAGAAGAGTTGCAGTAACGAATAACATTCTATTTAAAATTGTATTCCAGTATAAAGTACTTGTTCAAAACTAGCAATGAAGTAAATATACGATAAGCACGTAATGGTTTGATAAATAGTAGGGGAAAGGTGAGGAGGCTCTCCAAGCATTCTGTCAGGTTATGTTAAGCCTACATGAAAACTATTTAGTGAAACTGACTACAGCAGTTTGTTGTTAATAAGACGTACTACAGTGGCAGACTAAGGCTGTCGCAGGCACGGGGCGGTGGCTAAACGAAATGAGGGCCCCCTCCACTTGGAAATACATGTATTCCTATAACAAAGTAACTTTTGAGTTTTGGAGGCCCCCTAGCACAAGAGGCCCGAGAATGAAAAAAAGAAAAGCGAAAGAAAGAAAGAAAAACACCTGCTTTAGAGGTATTTTGAGGCCCTCCAAGACGAGAGAAACGGGGCAGCAAGTAAAGAGGTAGTTGTTTTCGGAAATGAAACATCTCTTTACTCGATGAAATCCTTTTATTTCCTCAAAAATGTTCAAATGTTTGTATAGTCTATGGGACTTAACTACGGTGTCATCAGTCCCTAAACTTACAAACTACTTATGAACTACTTACGAACTAGGACGGCACAAATATCCATGCCCGAGGGGGGGATTCGAACCCCCGACCGTAGTGGCCGTGCAGACCGTGACTGGAGCGCCTTAGTCTCCTCGGCCACCGCGGCCGGCTTTATTTCCTCCCTACGCGTTTCACAATTTATGTTATTGCAACATCAGAGGATCCTACATCTCGAAATTATATTTTTGCCTACTGTTATACCCCCAACAGATTACAAAAAGCCGCGCGGGAGTAGCCGAGCGGTCTGGAGCGCCACGTTGCAGATCGCGCGGCCTTCCGCGTCACAGGTTCGGATCCTCCCTCGGGCATAGATGTGTGTGTTGTCCTTAGGTTAGTTGTTTAAGTAGTTTGTAAGTCTAGGGAATGAGGAACAACGTAGTTTGGTCGTATAAGAATTACAAACATTTGAAACATTACAGATCATTTTGTTACTCTCTTTTCTTTTAATTGCTACAGATAGTTCAAATTTATGAGGAGTTAGTTAAAACAACAGTTTTCCACGTTGTTAGATAGTTTTCTTTCACTTTTTTTATCCACTTTTGGAAAGCTAAAACCATTACAAGGCTGATAACGTGATAAAAGAAATAGAGGTTTCATGTTCAGTTGCTAGTTTTTCAGATGTTTCAGACGATATCTCCGGTTTTGGTTCTTCAGTTAGTGTAACTTCCGATGTGGTAGCAATTTTATATATTGTCACAATTTTATTGTCGCAATTTTCTAGTCACGGGCTGAGAGTTTTATATTGTCGCAATTTTCATTTATTATTATACTAATATCTACTTACATTATTTCATGTAAAACCACCAACGGCTGGAACGAGACTATTGTTGATATAAAACTCAGACTTGCTATCCTGCAACGTAAAATTTTACTATCTGGTCCGCACCTAATATTCTATCATGGGCATCGCTGGAGAAGACAACGAAAATCAAGGTAAGAACACGCATGCGCCGCTTATTCTATATTTTCTCTTTCCTTTCAATAGTATCTGGTTCCACAGTGTAAATTTTGCAATTTACTCTGTTTTCAAAATTTTAAATATTTTTCATTATTAATCACAGGCAACAATAGGTTTTCATTCATTAAATAAGATGGCTGCCGTGCGATGCATATAGTTCGATCTTCTTTTCCTTCCAATAGCAGTGCTTGCAGTGTGCCATTCCGTGTCAATAATATCTTTGAATTGTGATAAACAAATATATTTCTCATTACGTGTCGTGTTACTAGTTGGATTTCTGTTACGAATTCAGTGATATGGTCAAAACGAGACGTACTGTAGCTAACATGGAGAACACACAGAATGTAGATGCAGTCGAAGAATTGAATCAGGGAGCGGTAAGCAGTGCGCCGGAACCCCTTGTTGAAAATATTTCGCCTGCTGCTGACGTAATTGGTACGTCGGTAGCAGACGAAAATACATCCTCTGTAGGAGTGCGTACTGTCTCCGTTCCTGTTGATTCGTGGTTTACACGTTTTGAAGCTATTTTTCAAAATTTAACTTTGCAAATGACTGAAATGATTCAACAGATAGATAGTAGATTTGAAAACCACTATCAACAAACTAAACAAGAACTAGATAGTCAATTAGCTAACCTGCAACAAGCGCAAAAACAGGAAATAAATAGTCAATTAGTTAACCTGCAACAAGCACAAAAACATGAAATAGATAGTCTCAGAGAAACACAAATAAAGCAATTTGAATCTCAGCAACAAAGTATGTTACGATTAGAAGTTCAGCAAGATGAGCTCGCTGAGCAAATAATGACACGTGAGGAAATTGAAAATCGTTTTAAACAATTAGAAGGCGCTCAGCAGAGTTTACCAAACTTAGTTTCAGACGTAGTTAATAAACAGTTATATACACAGATGTGTAACATGGAAAAGCAATTACATAATAAATTTTCAAATGTAGATAAAAAAGTAGGCAATAATCTCTTAGCTACTGTGGAGGAAAAGGTATCTACAGTAGCTGAGTAATTAGAAAATGTTACTCAGAAGACAGGTAACTTGCCTTCTGCAATAGAAACCTTGACACAAAATGTATCAGCGTTAAAAATTGAGCATGAAACCTTAAAGACAACTGTTACTAACATAACTACTCAAGCCAATGCTATTGTGATAGAAAATGAACAACGTGTTCAAGCTTTTCTTGAACAAACTGAAGTGCAACTTAATGATGAGTTAACACATGATTTAGACCAAATAATAAAAAGTGTAGTTACCAAAGTGTATGAAGATCATAGTGTAACAGTTAAGTCATTGCAAAATGAACTGTCTAGTGTCAAGGCATCTTTGCAAAAGGACAAGATACCTCGTAATAATCAACAAAACGTATCTACTGACGAATCAGCACAATATTGGGTAACACATAGGCCACAAACTGTAACTAGTGATGCACATGCACGGCATCTATCTTCTGATGAATCTTCTCCCAATCGTGAACATAAACTAACCCGTGATATTATACGTGATTACTCAGACAATAATGATTGGAATAATGTAAACAGAAGTGAAAGATTACAAAGATCTCAATCACCACCTCCAATTAATACCTCTATTAATGTAGAAGAAAAGATGCTAAAACATCATAAGTTTCCAATATTTATTTCTGAAACAAAGTCAGTACATCCTGTAACCTTCATACAATCCTTTAGAGAATTATTACCTGTAAATTGGAGTGAATATAGAAAAATTCGATTCGTAATGGGGTATATGCAAGGTGAAGGATTTCCTTGGGCGGCTGGTGTGTATCAATACTGTGCAACGCTTTCAGAATTTGAAAATGCATTTTTAAATAAGTACTGATCTCCTGGCATACAGGAAAGAGTTAGAAATGAAATCTACAACCCTCCTCCATTCAATGAACGTAGTGGTGGTCTAAGGAGATATTTTGAAAAATATATAAATAAAGCAAGTCCCTTTGATGAACCCATGTCAAATCGGGACGTGAGTCCTAATTGGACGATTACCAACCTACTTACGACTACAGTTGGTTCCGTTTTCCATACACAACCTGGAAAATTTTCTTTCTTCCGTAGATGCCGTAATCTACGAAGATGATAGGGCAAGAAACGGACGAAATGAAAGTAATAGCCATGTTTATGGAAATGCACGCCGCTATAATAATAATAACAACGGAGTAGCGCAGCTGATGCCGCTGTCTCCTCCGCAGGGTAGCCAACCTCAACAACGCAATACGCACGCCCCGCAAGCTAATACTTCACAGGCACGCGCACAAGTTCCGCAACAACATAACGACGAGGGCAATCGGAATTTTAATAGGCAAACACACAATGGGGGCAATACTTACAGACAAAGAAACGAGTTTAGATACAATCCGGGGTATCAAAATACAGGAAATAATAATCGTAATGGGGGCAGAGGCCAGTACACAAATAACTTTCAACGAAATGCAGGATATACTGAAAGACATTACACAACCCACAGTCCGCAGAATGATGCAAGACGTACTGATTTCGTACCCGTAGCAAATTTATCTACCGACAATGCCCAACAAACTAACTGGAATCACCCATCTACTGTAACGATCACCGAAGTGTCAGAAACTAGCCAACAGACTTCTGCCACTCAAACAAACTAATAAGGTTCATCTCAAGCCATCCGACGTTGAGCGACAAGGTAAGTGAGGGCACGTACAACTCTAAAGTAAATAAGAAATGGCAACACTTGTACAGTGGACCTTATCGAATTGTTCAAATCCCACACAAAGGCAGCTATCTGCTAGCAAATATTACTACAGGAAGAATTAAAGATCTCTATCCACACAAGGACTTAAAGAAGTTTCATGCATAGAAGTACTATTTTTTATTAATGTTGTAATGATATAACAGCAACATGACAATTATAGTTATGAGCTTCAAGATGTCATGCGCCAGTTCTTCTGTATTAACCATCACTCAAAATACCAGGTAAGTGCTTAATATAGATATTGTCAGTTTATTTTATGGTCGAATTAAAGATTAGCTGGCAGATACAAACTGTTTAATAGGCATGGACAGCTAATTCTTATACTCTTGTTTTAGGATAAAGTGTGTGAGTAGGAGAAAAATTTATATTTATAGAATAATTGTGTATAAGGAGAATAAAAAAAAACATGTAGTGATTTGTTCTGGTTTGTGTGCGGGAATAATTATTTTTTATTTGGACGTGGAGCGCACAATGCACACGTACCGCACTAAATTTTGCCCCACCAAACTTTAGCTCATCATTGCTATGACTAGGTAATAAAGTAGTAAGGGAGAATAATTTTGTAACTTTACCTAAACAAGAGATGCTAGAATCATTATTATTTGTAAACATCATTCACGCCATGCTACTGAAATTTTACTAAGCGCCGTAGCGCAGAACGCGCAGAACGCATGCGCAGAACGCGCACCGAAATAAAGCTTAATCTTAAGTACACCTGGTCACAAAAATTAATGCAACACGTGCGCATGTTGCACAATAATGAACTTCATTTGCTGTTATGATCACTTAAGGATGTCATAATATGCTTATAGCAATAAGAATTTCTTTTTGAGTATTGTGCAGTCATTTTTATTGCAAGTACACTGTAAATCTGTGTGCAAGATAGTAGCTCACAGGAAAGAAATTTTAATTAACGCAAACACGAATCATTGGGAGTATAAACCAATAAGGCAACTGTATGGAATATCTAACTTAATTTCTTGTCATAGTATCTAGTATGATAAACACATACCAGCATCATGGAATAGACACATATTTTCTCATGCCATAGTATGAAAATTGTAACTTTCTTAGCTGAAACGCTATAGAACTAAGTTTAGGAATAAGAATTTTCTTTACAGCCAGAAGAGTCAATGTACGTGTCGTCGCTGTCGCTGAACATAAGTTTTACAATGTCAACTAGGAGGTGCATTATAATAAACTGAGAATAGGTTGATGAGTCTATATATATATATATATATATATATATATATATATATATATATATATATATATATAAGGCAAAATACACACATTTATACACAGCAAACTGTTACACGTTTTCTTAGCAATTTGACACTGCTCAACTGCGACTAATGTAGACATGAATTACCAAGTCATAACTAGGCTCGGCTGCACACAATTGTAAGCATTGCTAGTGTGAAGAAAATGAGGGCACCAGATGTTAGGAGAGAATGTTTCTATATCATTATTATTTGAGATGCTTTCTATTTAGAAGTAAGACTTGCAACATGAAATATATATGTAGAATTGATACTGTGGAAACATTTTCTGTGAAATCTTCAACTTATGTGTCCTCATTGTTTCCCTTTCACTGTCTTTTCCGTCATACCAACAAAGCGACGACAATCTGTGCTCATTAAAGCGGCCGCGCCTGTTCTTAGCTTGATTTGAATGTATATATGTATATGATATTTTGTGTAAATTTTCTATTGTTAATATTAATTAGGTAAACATGTGTGGATGAATGTAATGTGCAATAATGAGCTAAGTCCTAAAGAAATATTACGAATGACGTAACATCGGTTATCGGTATTAAAAAAATCATAAACTATATCATGCGCTCAGGTACAGGTAATTTCGTTTAAAATGCAATTGAACGAGTAGTACTAACTGAAAACAGCAAGAACTTGATCGTGACTGACATGAGCATGAGCTTACTAAAACAGTAAATATGTGCTGAACTACATAAATTGTCATTATGTTCCTTTCTCTAAAAAGAAAAATTTTAATTTTATCATGAAGCTATAGGACGATAAATTTGTTGTAAATAATTATTATTTAATGAAATGTAATGGTAATCAATACATAATTACTCGTGCAATGATCTATTTTCTAATTCAAAATGTCTAGCAGTAACCTTACTATGCTAAATATGGTGATGTGGTTATTAAAGCAAACCAAATGATACTATGATGGTTTAATATGAAATATTTATCTAAAATAGTGACAATTTAAAGACAATTAGGTATGTTAACAAATAAGTGCCGTAAGAGGTCAGGATAGGAATGGGAACTATGTCATTTGCCTACAGACTATTACTAAAGTGTACTTATCATTTTAATGTGAAGACTATAACGCTGACAATATGTGTAAGTGAAAAAACTGTAAGTCATATAGTTAAAAGTTGTCCTATAACTTATTTCTTGAACGGTGATAAACATGCACATGGAACGTTAAGATAATGTCTGTGCTCTAATTAAATGATGAAATAAGACATCGGTATCTAAGTTTGTGTCATAAACAGTGTCGTGTGACGAACAAAAACACGCCAGTAGGTGCTGTGCAAGTAAAGAAACCACGTGTGTTTTAGCCACGTGAACCATAATAAGATTACAGTGGTTACCGACTGACGAGTGGTGTAGACAATTCTGAGTGGTATAAAGAGGCTCCTTTGCTTAAAAGAACCACTTTGTCACGAACGGTTTAACTTAAAACAATCCAAGTCATGAGAAGTTTACTAAAGGTATTCACTCGCGAACGCGTCACTGCAGGAAGCTTCTACACCCTGCCATAACAGCGCCGCGTGATGATTCCTTCTTATTGTTGAGCGCGCACCAATAAAATGTAAACAGACTCATACCCGCTCAACGGACAAGCCTTTAAATGAAGTTCATAAAACTCATTAAAATGAAGGACTGTGCCTGAAAGCCTTAAAAGGACTGTTATTATGACTTGTAAAAAGTAATAAACAATTTTCCTATGTATGTACATAATCCAGAGTATGTAGATTTTAGTTCAAAATATTTCTCTTGTGTAGTGTATAGTTATTGTAAATATGTGTTTTTGAATAGTAAGTAGCATCACGAGTACTAAAGAATCAGATAGTAGCATAAAAGGAATCAGAAGTGTATTCTAAAGCACTGAGTATAACAAAGTACGGTACGGGAAATCCAGATAATGTTATGTCATGTTGTTCAGAGAGAATTTTTCAAAGTGAAGGTTGTGAACCAATGTTAATCCATATAATGAAAACCATTTATTTCTTAAATATAGCAGGCGTATGTTCATGTCAGATCGCGAAATACGTTTACTTTTCCTCGAACAGAAAGCAAAAAGTGATCATTACCTGATGAGCATTTTGTAAATAAACAAAAAAAAATGTGTTACAATCAAAAATACGTTCACGCGAAGTCAGTGTGGGAATGAATGAGATAATCAAAAGTACATTCTCTTTTAGGAAAAATTAATTCTTAGTAAATAATAAATTTTTGCTAATTGTTTCAATATTTACTTTTCATGAGCAACATCCAACCATAAAAGTGGAAGAGACGTAGCAAGTTAAAGGGCTACAAGCTGATCCAATGCCGGACACAGCTGACGCATGCGCACAGACCGTGCGTAACCGTGGAGACCGACCATCGCCGCCGTCGCCGCCACAACCACTGCCACCAACCTCAACAGTTACAGCCAGCGAGGCAGATAATCAAAGTTTACTATCTTACAAAATTGTGAATGTTGCAAAAACAGACTATATATTACTCAATAAACTGATATCTATATTAATTTAAAAGACAATGCTGTACTATGTATGAACTTTCATGTGGTAATTTGATAAAATTCAAAGTTTTACTGTATGTTTGCCATGGCTCACGGACAATTCCATTTACCATTACATGTACCATTCACCATGACAAAGGGGTCGATTTAATGTTACCATATAGCAAGAGCCCCATAAATAACATATTTTATAGTCATTTGAAATATTAAATCAGATAAAATGTAATTAGGATAAATATTCAATTCATTTTTTCTGCCTTGAGCTACGTAAAAGATACACAAAGAAACTCTAATTATAATATCAGTGTAACTAATTAAAATCTCTGAGTTTTACTGTAAAAGTAATAATCCCATCGTACTCGCTCTCTGTTCTAGTGTGTGCTCTGTTCTATTGTCTGCTCTATTCTGATTGTTCTGTTGTCTGAATTGTACTGATAAGATCTGCCACTACAATATGCTGAAACGAATATTATTAACTATTGAATATTGTTCTTAACTGATTATACAAAATCTCAGATATAAAATGGATACTCAGGTATGAATTATCTGCTTTCTGTTCAAATTAATAAATCCCCTCATTTAAAGTTAATTTCAGTCAGTTGTTCAATTATTTATTTTTCCAGTCCCTCCAGTTAGTGATCATGCTGTTTTCAGGTATAACTAATTATTACGACTTTGGATGGTTCGGTAATTAAACATGTTAAACTTACGTATCTCGTGTAGCTTGCCATAGTATCTTTGACAGTAATTAAACATTTTGCAATATATATTGGCTTAGAACCTGCAATCACTTTTATGTAATGAACAGTTCGAAGTCTGATTAGCCATTAATCTGTATTAATTATTAATTTTCATTCACTAAATTACCTTCTTTCAAAATTATGCTACACGTGGATTGAATCTTAATATTCCGAACCTCCATCCAATGTCGGCGGATAGTTACGCAGATTACAACCAATCTCACTACAGCTTATCAACGAGATCAACTACACCGCTGTTTAAAGTAACTATTCGTCGAATTCTGTAGGTTGCTTGCTCTGCAATAAGTTTTAAACAATTAAATGTTTGGCCATTTCACTTCATTTCTTTTTTTAAATTAACAGTTCGTCTAAATTGAAGGCTTAGTCACTGATTATTATTTTAAAATAGTTCAACAACTTCTGTACGGCCAATTTTTCAAACCCAAATAGTCAGGCAAGCAATTACACAACACTATTTCATCTTCTAATGTGAGCAGTGAGTTGTTTGATATGTGTACTTGGCCATTCAGCAGGATTTTCGTTTTTGCTGTGGGGTTTTGCGTATATTAATTTTCTACTATCTGAGATAATATACAAAAACACACACACACACACACACAAAATTGCCATCTTTTCAGTATTCACACAAAACACAAACGCCCCACAGACATACTCAGTTAAGTTGCAAAACCAAAACAAAATATTATTCAAATCGGTGAAGTCATTTCTGAATTTCACCAAGGCTAACACATAGCAATTGCAACTTCAGAGTTCAAAGTTTATCTAACAAAGGGACCAAACTGCTCAGGTCATCGGTCCCTAGGCTTATACTTTACTTACACTAACTGATATTAACGAAACGCACATTCACCAATGTGCCAGGGAGGACTTCATCCTCTGTCAAGAGCGGCCACGCAGTTTGTGTCGTGGTACCCCAGTCCGCACTGCTATCCCCACGCATCACAGCAGTTACTTTTATACATATATGCATAAAACACACGGAAAAAATCTGATAAAATGAAATACAGGAAGAATTTAAAAAGCACGCGTATTCTGTACGTAAATTTGGAGAAAGGTCGTAATATGGAGGGCATTGTAGCATCAAGGAAATGTCCTAAATCGAATAATTATAATTTCATATGGTTCAGTGACATGGTCTCAAGTCTTTCAATTGGATGCCACTCCGACGTCTAACATCTCCCTAGTCTACCCCATTTAACCAACCACAAAAAGCGGACCTATATTTTGAAGTGGAATATGAACTACGAATCGTTTCTGGCGACTTTTCAGATAGTTCACAGGTGAATTCTTGGTTATAGTCCAAGGAAAAAATTCACGATGCCAGAGAGTTTATAACCCGTGACCTTGCGCGTCTACAAGAAGCCAGATTGTAGATCGGGTTTTATTATTATTATTATTATTATTATTTTTTTTTTTTTTTTTTTTTTTTTTTTTTTTTTTTTTTTTTTTTTTTTTGAGGATTGGTTACTTACCTAACTTAGATAACATAATTTGAAATAAAAATAATATTGAGGTTTTTAATCGAGAAAGAACCTATTTTTTAAGTTGGACCAAAGCACATACAATGTGTTGAGTACTTTCAACAGTTTTTGAGAACGACATTAAATAAACATTTATCTTTATACAATAGTACTGCACTTCGTTGTGCAAACTGTCCTTTCGCTCTGAGATATTTAATTGTAGCTCCTGAAATATTCGGCAGTCTAGGGTTCTTCGAAATCGAACATGATGTTTTCATTATTTCTGCAACAGCATTTTAGTTTGATTTGACTACCATGGGGAAACATTTGCATCTCATATGATATTTGTGTGAAATTACAAATCTTTGCAGATCTGTGGGACTTAACTACTGTGGTCATCAGTCCCTTACAAAATGTTTAAACTAACCTAAGGATAAACACGCACACCCACGCCCGAGGGAGGACTTGCACCTCCGACGGCGTGCAACCGCACGCAACCCAGCGAGGCGCCTTAGATCATCCGGCCACTCCACCATGGCGTGAAATTACAGTTCAAGTCTTTTATGCTTTCGCAGTCACTAAAAATAGCACCTAACTTACATAAATCTTTGCTGTACACGTCCCAGAATTAACCTAAATTGGTCCCAATTGCCCAGTTCAGACCAAAGTTTCCGGGAGCTTTTGCTTATAGTGCGTATCTCGAAACTGGTAAGTCACTCCCATTTATTTCCCATTGGGATACCCTTTGCCTCACTACCAGCTCGTCTGATAATTGGTTGAATAAAACCGGGACTCTTTGTGGGCCAGATCTCAAACAGCCCGCTCCATTCCTCGGAGTGGAGAATGAAAAGAATAAAGATATTTTTAATAGAAGAATTTGGGTATATATCAACTGTTTGTGCAATGTAGAATAATGTATTGTTGTATGTAGTCACAGAATGCTTGTTACGACAATGTAAAAGGTTGCATAATGCAAGGAAGGGCGAACTTACTCTTCAGATAGGAACAGTAATGCAGCTATAAGTCGAACTGTGTAAGTAAAGTACTCTCCACTATACGGAAATTCATGTAGACAGTGATTTTCGTCTGTTTTGAAGGTCAAAACATTTTAGGATCGATATAAGTCACAAAATTTCAAATCAAATTTTCAAATGTTTGTAAATCTATCGGACCAAACTGTGTGGTCATCAGCCCGTAGCTTACAAACTACTTAAACTAAGGTAAACTAGCCTAAGGACAACACACACACATACCCATGCCCCAGGAAGGACTCGAACCTCCGAGGGCGAGCAACCGCGCGCTCCGCAGCGAGGCGCCTTAGACCGTTCGGCTCCACCGCGGCTTACAAAATTTGTATGAAATGCAAACGAAGAGACAATCTTCTATATATATAGAAGAGTAATTGAGTAAAAAACTATCCTAAGTTGGACCACAGCAAACACTTTCCCAATTGTATTGAGTTCAATATTTCCGAAGTTCATCATAGACAAAACATCGTGACGCGGGAATATATATATATAGAACTTCGGAAATATTCAACTCAATACAATTGGGACACTGTGTGCTGTGGTACAACTTAGAATATAGGATAGTTTTTTACTATTAATATTCTGAACATTATTTCATTGCAAATTAATTGCAAATTAAACATTTACATCTGGATTGCGGAAGTAGCCAATAATTGGCGCTGACCTTCAAAGTGACGTCCAGGTTACGTCGCCATGGTAGCTCATGAAATTTGCCCTCTGCAAATAAAAAAATAAAAATGATTAATAAAAATAAAAACATCTGAGCTAAGAACTCGGCGAGCAAACTAGATCACAGAGGAACGAACGATCGCAAAAGACCAATCTATCCGAATAAGAAAATAAAGAAAGACAAAACAAAAAGTCCTGGGCTGCAGAGTAAAATGTCGCGGGTTAAAAACTCACTGGGACAAAGGATGTTTTCACTCTTTAAATTAACCTGACCTTCACCGTTCAACGTTGTGAGAAGTCACCAGAATCGCCAAGTGGTTCGTATTCCATGTTGAACTGTAGTCACGTAGAGTTTCCAGTGTTGCGAGGAATTTGTGCGTTTGGTCGTCGTGCACTATTTTTTCCTTACCTCTTCTCTCAAACGGCGCAGGAAGTCCAACAGTATGACGCATTAATAGTTATTTTTTGCAAGTAATCCACGATAATTACCCTTTCTGCATCCTAGTGCAACGTGCCGAGTACTAGCTTCTGCTTGTTTTGCTTATGGCTACTAACCCAACTTAGGGCATGTGAACAACCGAAATAAGAATACTCTGTTAATGGATCGCCTATTAAGGGGACTGTTGTTCACGTTGCTTCTATGCCCATTGTTTTATTGGCCTATGAGTTTCATTGAAATGAAACGCAACACTACAAATACTTTTCACGGTGTTCACGTTTATTATAATTGTATTTTCGCTACACAGTTTTTAATAACAAAATTGTCTGAGTTTGGTCACGGGATTTGTTGAACCGTTAACACCACAAAAACACTAATCTCCTGCATGAAGTAACTTCAACGATTCCGCGCGTAAGAAGATTTCCGAGCGCCACCATGCCGCCTAAAAAAAACGACCTTACCTCAGCGACCTCCGCCAGCCAAAAGACCGCGAGTTCCGGCCAAGAAAACCCAGCTCCACAATGGAAAAAAAACCCTTCAAAATATCGATCCCACAGATCGTAACTGCAGACAACTACTGCAAAATTTTTGTTTCTGTTAAATACATATGTTTTAAACAACAAATTATTGAACCATTTCTTAAATATGTTAAATGCAAACATAATTTTTGAAACTTCTTCATTAATTATTAAAGACAAATTAAAATATTAGTACGTTTAACATTTCTACAAATTCTTCAAAATTGTAACTTGCTTATTCCCTAGGCCGTCTTGTCATCTTATACTAGAACGAACGATGTTATCACCTTGCCGGATATTTTTGCAACCGTAAAGGATGGTTCCATCGTTGAGACAGTTTCGTCTCAGGATCAAAGTGGTGAAACCACGTTTCGTCCATTGTCACATACCTTGAAAGAAAGCCGCCTTCACCCGCTTCAAAATTATCGAACGATGTTTTCACAACTTTGCACAAGCTCCCATCTCTGATCACCATTCAAATCTTTCGGGACCACATGAAAATATACAGAACAAAGCCATGACCATGCCCATGGCAGATTCCAAGTGAGGTTCGTTATTCGTCGATTCTGCATAATCTTATTGTCACTGTCTCATCAGTGGCAACTGTATCAAGCTTTCCCCTCCGTGGCGCAACTACCATACTCGTTCTTCCTCGTTTGAGCTCGGACACCCACTGAACTGTCCGTAAATGATTTCCTCGTGTACTGTGCAATATCCTTGGGCGCAATTGCTTAGTTACAGCAGGTTTGTAGGTTTGTTGATTATTTAGCCATTTTCCTTAGACAATTCTTGTATATAACGCATGCTAACGGTAAAACTGATGAAGCTCGATCCAAGAAATTTTACTTGCATACCAACAAAGGTCATGTTATAAGTAGCTGGTATGGGATGTACTTGACGCTATGGTAACTATCTCGGGCTAGAAACTCTGAAACTGAACATAAATCAAATGTTCAAATGTTTGTTAAATTTATGGGACTTAGGTGCGGGTTCATGTCCCTAAACTTACAAATTACTTATAAACTACCTTATACTAAATACAACACAAACATCCAGGCCCGAGGGAGGACTCGAACCTCCCGACGGAGCACGGCCTCGCGCATCGGAACCTAGCGCCTCAATGGGTTCGGCCACTCCGCCTCGGGAAACTGAACATCTCTTTAACGAAACGGGTTAGAATAGAATTAATATGGTAAATACTCACTGAAATACACCTTCGACTGAGCGACATGACTATTGTTTGCAAAGGAATAGGATCACAGGCTTGCTCAATTTGCTGTCTAAGATCCTTCAGTGTGTGCGATCTCGCAGCGTAAAGTGTTCTTGAGAGTACGCCACAGAAAGAAGTCTAGAGGAATTAAATCTGGAGATCAAGCTGCATACTTCAACACTCCTTCCTATCCATCTGGCAAGGAACGTACGATTGCGAAATGCCCTCGCATCCAGGTGAAAGTGAGGTGGTGCCCCATCTTATAGAAAGTAATAATCTTCATTTCTAAATACTGGCTTAAGACGAGGAGTTACCATTTCCAACATTTCCAGCTAAGAGTCGCCTGTGACAGTGTTGTCAAAGAAGCGCGGTCCTATTAACCATCTAAAAGACAGACCACACCAGACTGTTACTCCTGGTATTTTGACATGCCTTTGCTCGGTTACATATAGACTCCCCCTGGTCCAGTATACGCAATTATGGCGGTTAATTGTTTCATCAAGTTAAAACGTCGCTTCATCCGACCAAAGAATTTCATCTCGGAAACGTTGTTCTTCTTTATATCTGTTAATGGACCAATCAAAAAATGCGCTTGGCCTATCAGGATCGTCCTCGTTAAAAGCATGGAGAAGTCTTGAAAAGTAATGCTTAAAGTTCTGAGAGCGCTAAATTCTATGGACATTACTTCTGCTGATCCAAGTCTCATGAGACCATTGCCTCATAGATTTCTTCCGGCTCATGTGTACTGCCTGGATTACTTCATCAACACTCCTATTGTCCGTTAAACTTCTCTTTCGTCCGCTATGTCCCCTATTCATATCGTGCACCTTTCTAACTTATCTCTGATTATTGTAATTGGTAATTATGTCGTGGTGCTGTTCCGAATTGAACTCCCCAACATCGGCGTACCGCATTCACATTCTTTCTTTTCCATAAAAAGCGCCTATTTCCGTTTTCAAATAAAAACGACTTGTTTGTTGACAGTCCTGAAACAAAAGAAAGCATTATTGTGTTTCTCACCGCCTTCTGAGGTGTTTGTGCATGTATTTCACCCTGCAGCCGTAACTACGCATCGTAAACGAATAGTGTTTATATATGGTATTAGGTATCAGTCTCCCATTATGCACTATGGTGGTAGATGTTTGATAACGATAAGGTGGTGCAAGATATGGGAGTTGCAGAATTATATAAAATTCTGTTTGTGGGTGTCAATGTTTTGCTCTTCAGCAGAAACTATACAATGGAGACGAACGATCTCTCTGTGCTGTTGTAGTACAAATTCTCCCGTTGTACGTACACCTTAGCAGTTCCGTGTCGATACATATAAGAGGGTGGAAGACATAGTGGTTGAAAGTCGTCAACTTATATAAAATTCGGACTGAAGACCAACGATGACTTACGACAGTATAATAGCAAAGAGATTATATATATCCAGCGAAACGTGATGCACATACTTCAGCCGTTTTTCTGAAACAAGCATACGAATAAAGAAAAATAAGTGGATACTGCAGATTAAAAAGTAAAACTACCAAGAAAGATGCCAAAGCGTAAGAAAGAAATTCCGCGTTCTTGATCCGTTTCTAAAAGAATACGGCACAGAAAAGTGAATCTACAGACGACAGAAACTTTAAATTTGTAGACTTGTTTATCTTACACTATAGGAATAAGCGATTTTTCGATATTGCTATCCCTAGGGGGTGAAACAGGGGATGAACGGTTTTCCGAAAACACGTTACTATTAAGGCAATTTTGAAGCAAGAAATTCAAAAGTTCGGATTTAGATTTTTCACTGGAATTTTAAAAACACATATTTCGATATTTTTGGAAATTCAACCATTAAACGGACGAAATAAGAGAAAATCTTTTGATGCAAGAAATGCAAAAATTTGGATTTGGAACCATGGTTAGAATTTTAAAAAAATGTGTTTCGAGATGTTTAGAATTCTTCCATCAAAGGTGCAATACGTGGTGGCAATTTGTTTCGAAATACCTGATTAAGAAAGGATTTTTAAAGCTAAGTCTCTGAAAATTTATATTTAGAAATAGAAACAACCAATGCAAACTTTGCAGTCTACGTGTGCGAACAGCGAGAATTAAGCTAGTTACCCATAAAAATTGTATGTCTGTCTCCTTTAATTCGCGAGAACTCATACCTTTAAAAGTTACGCGATCGATCGCGTGTATAGCATTTTTCTGACAGTCAAAGAACAATTTGTAATGTACTCAGTATGTCTAAATAAGTATTTCTACCACCCCCATGAACCACAGACATTGCCGAGGTGGGGTGGCTTGCATGCCTCAACGATGCAGATAGCCGTACCATAGGTACAACCACAGTGGAGGGGGTGTCTGTGGAGAGGCCAGACAAACGTGTGGTTCCTGAAGAGGGGCAGCAGCCTCTTCAGTAGTTACAGGGTCAACAGTCTGGATGATTGACTGAGCTGGCCTTGTAACAGCAGCTAACATGGCTGTGCCATGCAGTTACTGCGAACGGCTGAAAGCAAGGGGAAACTACAGTCGTTACTTCCTGTCGATTGACAGGAATTGCAAACTGGCTAAGCAGGAGTGGCTAGAGAACAAATGCAGAACCGTAGAAGAATGCATAACTAGGTGCATGATAGATACCGCCTACAGGAGAATAAAAGAGATATTTGGAGACAAGAAAAGCAGCTTATCTTAGAAGATAGGCTAAGGAAAGGGAAAACGTTTTTAGCGTTTGTCGATTTGGAGAAAGCTTTTGACAATGTCGACTTGAATACACTGTTCGAAATTCGGAAGGTATCAGGGGTAAAATATAGGGAGCGAAGAGTTATATCAACCTACACAAAAAACCAGACAGCGGTTATTAGAAGGGCAAGAAAGGGACACAGAGGTTGGGAAGGGAGTAGGACAGGGTTGTACCCTTTCCCCAATGTTATTCAATCTGTACATTGAGCAGGAAGTGAAGGAATGGAAGGAGAAATTTGGAGAGGGCATTAAAGTGCAGTGAGCAGAAATAAAAACATTGCTGATGACATAGTAATTCTGTTAGAGACCGCAAAAGATCTGGAGGAGCGATTGAATGGGATGGACAGTGTCTTGAAAGAAAGATATAAGATGAACATTAACGAGAATGAAACGAAGGTAATGGAATGTAATGTTAGAAAATCAGGCGATGCTGAAGGAATTAGATTAGGTAATGAGACGATAAAAGTAGTGGACGAATTTTGTTATTTGGATATCAAGATAACTTCTGATGGCCGAAGTAAATAAGATACAAAATGCAGAATGGCTATGGGAAGAAAAGCGTTTCTAAAGAAACGAAACTTGTTAACTTCAAATATAAATTTAAATGTTAGGAAGTCCTTTCTGAAAGCATTTGTCTGGTGTAGCATTGTATGGGAGTGAAACGCGGACGATAAGGAGTTCAGATAAAAAGATGATAAAAGCTTTTGAAATGTGGTGTTACAGACGAATGGTGGAAATTAGATGGGTAGATCAGGTAACTAATGAGGAGGTGCTTAATCGAATCGGGGAGGAAAGGAGTTTTTGGCATATCCTGACTAAGAGAAGGGATAGATTGGTTGGACACATTCTGAGACATCAAGGAATCGTCAACTTAGCATTAGAAGGAAGCGTGTGGGGTAGAAATCGCAGAGGGAGACCGAGGGACGAATATACCAAGCAGATTCAAAAGGTTGTAGGTTGCCGAACGTATTCTCAGATGAAGAGACTTGCACAGGACGGGATAGCGTGGAGAGCTGCAGCAAACCAGTCTGCGGACTGAAGATCACAACAACAATAACAAGTATTTCTAGTTGCGTTTATAAGAAAACACAAATATCTCTCTATTTAAAATTGCTAAAATTCCGATTTTTTAAAAATTACTATGAGCAAATGCTAACGCGTGAGTATCATTTCAGTAACGCTGTCTCCCCTGTAGCGTGTCAATACGAAACGAGCTGCCCTTCTTTGGACTCTTTCGATGTCCTCCGTCAAACCCAGCTCATAAGGATCCCACACTGGGCAGCAATACTCCAAAAATGGACGGACAAGCGTAGTGTATGCAATTTCTTTTGTACTTTTGTTGCATCTTTTAAGGGTTCTGCCAATAAAAAGCAGTCTCTGGTTCGCATTTCCCACGACGTTATCTACGTGGTCTTTCCAGTTCAAGTCTGAAGTGATAGTAATTCCTAGTTATTTTGTGGAGTTTACGGCCTTCACTTAAGATTCATTTATCACTCCCTCACAGTACCCTGTGGAACGCCCGATATCACTTCTGTTTTAGTCGATGCCTTACCATCGATTACTACGAACTGTGTCCTCTATGACAGGAAATCCCCTATCCAATCGCAAATTTGGGCGATATACTATAACCACGCAATTTGATTAAAAGCCGTTTGTGAGGTACGGTGTCAAAAGCCTTCTGGAAATCAAGAAATACGGAATCGATTTGCGAACCCTTGTCGATAGCACCCATCACTTCGTATGAATAAAGAGCATCTTTGCTGACTGCAATGTTCACGTGAATATTTCACGCACGAAGACGATATTCTGGATTCCCACATAGTAGATATCTTCAAAGATCCTCGTGTTGAAGGACAGCATTGGCAGTTCGTACAGCTACCACAGCACAGATAAGAGGGTCTGTGAGCCCAGGAGTGTCAACACGAACTGTGGTCAACTGGTTAATAGCAGTGGGACTACGGGATCACACCCTTCTAGGCCGTCTTTCATTTCGACTTGCACGGCTCATACTGCCAGAAGAGGATCACATGGAACATGGAATGTCGAGCTGTGTTGTTCATCGTTGAAAGTAGGGTCTGCCTTCGTGGATATGATGGTCCCTTGCACGTACGACATAGATGACCGCTGCTTTCTAGAGTGCATTCGTCCAACACACACAGGCCTTAATGCAATCAGGTGCAACTTTCATTGGTGTCTGTGGAGGCAACGTTGACTAGCGCTGAATATCGTAAGACCGTTTGCATATCTTCCAACAATAAGGTGATATGTTGTTCCAAGAGGATAATGTTTTTCAACACGCGTGCTCTGCAAGACGCGTAGAAACGCTCCTGGCCAGCATGATCTCCGGATTTGTCCCCAAGCACAAGTGGGATATTATAGAACGACAACTAACACATGAGACACGTCAGTCCGCTACTCTCACAGAACTACGTGAACAACTCGAGCAGACGTGGAATAATGTATCCCAAGACAGTTTTCGCCAACTTTAGAATCGTACTGGTGCCAGAACCTACGCCTGCATTCCCTCCCGCGGAGTCTACACATAGGATGACCAGGTTAATCCTGACATTTCCTCTATTTTAGCTCTCTGTCCGAGGTCCGGGAGGATTTTTACATTGTCCTTCGTTTTAACCAATTTGAGGGTAATAATATTATACCGGTATTTATTTAATGCTGTAATACCGGTGCTTTACCTATAGGCACTGCATACGTGATACAAAGGATGTGCTACAGGTGTCAGCAGGATCGTCAATCGTGGACCGCCGTGCGGAAATAGGCGAGCGGTTCAAGGAGCTATGTCAAGGACTGCTGGGCTGCTCCCGTCGGAGGTTCGTGTCCTGCCTGCCTGTTGTTAGTTTAGTAATTTGCAAGCCTAACGAATGACGACCACAGTAGTTTGGCCCCATAGATTTAAATATCTGAACATCCTATTATGGATAGATATCGAGTAGGGTAAAGTCAAGTTGCTCCGTGGTAAACAGTATTTAGTTATAACAAAAATCTGGTTTAAGAATCACGAAAGAAGGTTGTATAAGTGGAAGAGACCACGGGACACCGGGAGTTACCAGATAGATTTTATAAAGGCAATACATAGATTTCGGAACCAGATATAAACTCTGACCATAACTTATTGGTCATGTATTGTTGGCTGAAACTGGAAAAAAACTGCAGAAAGGTAGGAAAATAAGGAGATGGGACCTGAATAAACTAAAGGAACCTGAAGTTCTTGAGAATTTCCTAGGGAGCTTTAGGCAACGACAGAAACGGGAGAGAATAAAACAGAAGAGGAAAAATGGGTAGCATTGAGAGATGAAATAGTGAATGCAGCAGAGGACAAAGTAAGTAGGAAGGCAAGACCTACAAAAAATCCTTGGATATCTCAAGACATACTAAATTTAATGGATAAAAGAAGAAAATATAAAAATGCAGTAAATGAAACAGGCAAAATGGAGAACAGATGACTAAGAAATGAGATTGACAGGAAGTGCAAAAAGGCTAGGCAGGAGTGGCTAGAAGGAAAATGCAAGGATGTAGAAGAATGTATAAATAGGGGAAAAATAGATACTGCCTACAGAAAAATAAAAGAGATATTTGGAGATAAGAAAATTAGCTCTATGAATATCAAGAAAACAGATGGAAAGCCAGTTCTCAGCATTGAAGGAAAAGTGCATATAGAGAGGCTCCATGAAGGAAATGAACTTAGAGGCAATATTGTAGGAAGGGGAGAAGAGGTAGATGTGCATGAAAAAGGAGATACTATACTGAGAGATGAATTTGACAGAGCTCTGAAAGACCTAAGTCGAAACAAGGCCCCTGGAATAGATGACATTCCCTCAGAGCTACTGAAGTCTCTGGGAGAACCAGGCACGAGAAAATTGTTTCACCTAGTGTGTAAGATGTATGAGACAGGCGAAGTACCCCCAGACTTTAAGAAAAATGTTATAATAGCCATTCCAAAGAAAGCAGGCGCAGACAGGTGTGAAAACTACAGAACCATCAGTTTAATAAGTTATGGTTGCAAAATATTTACACCAATTATTTACAGAAGGATGGTGGTAGAAGCCGCGTTCTGAGAAGATCAGTTTGGGTTCAGGAGAAATGTAGGAACACGGGAGGCAATACTCACTTTACGGCTTATCCTAGAAGATAGATTAAGAAAACGCAAACCTACATATCTTGTGGATTTGGAGAAGGCTTTTGACAATGTTCATTGGAATAAACTCTTTCAAGTTCTGAAGGAAGCAGGAGCAAAATATAGGGAGTGTAACTTATTTACAACTTGTACAAAAACCAGTCAGCGGTTGTCAGAGTTGAAGGGCATGAAAGGTTTGCAGTGGTTGGGAAGGAAGTAAGACAGGGTTGTAGCCTTTCTCCAATGTTATTCAATTTGTACATTGAGCAAACTGTAAAGGAAAGCAAGCGGTTATTTGGAGAAGGAATTAAAGTTCAGGGTAAAGAATTGAAAACATTGCGTTTTGCCTACGACATAGTAATTCTGTCAGAGACAGCAAAGGACCTGGAAGAGCAGTTGAACGGAATGGACAGTGTGCTGAAAGGTGCATATAAGATGAAGATTAACATGAGCAAAACTGAGGTAATGGAGTGCAGTCAAAGAAAATCAGGTGATGCTGAAGGAATTAGATTAGGTAACGAAACAATAAATGAGGTACATGAGTTTTGTTACTTGGGCAGTAAAATAACAAATGATGGTCGGAGTACAGAGGATATAAAATGCAGAATGGCAATGGATAGAAAAGCATTCTTGAAAAAGAGAAATTTGTTAACATCGAATATTGATTTAAGCCTAAGGAAGTCCTTTCTGAAGGCATTTGTGTGGAGTGTTGCCTTGTATGGGAGTGAAACGTGGACAATAATCAGTGCAGACAGGAAGAGGTTAGAGGGTTTTGAAATGTCACCACATTACAGACGAATGCTGAAAATTAGGTGTGTGGATCACGTAACTAATGAGGAGGTACTGAACAGAATTGGGGAGAAAAGTAATTTTTGGCATTCCTTGGCTAAAAGAAGGAATCGATTGGTAGGACACATTCTTAGACATCAAGGAATTGTGAATTTAGCGTTGGAGGAAGACGAAGAGTTGGATACAGTAAGCAGATTCAAACAGATGTAGGTTGCCGTTCTTATGTGAAGAGGCTTGCTCTGGATAGGGTATTGTGGAGAGCTGCGTCAAACTAGTCTGCGTACTGAAGACCACAACAACAACAAACAATATTTCCTGTGTCGTGACTTCGCCCCAAATCCAAGGATTCCAAGAATTTGTCAGCATGTGGCACAAGCATGCAGGACTCTAAGAAGCCCTCATACGCTATCTTCCTGGAGTACAAATATTAAAATGTTTGTTAAGCTTAAGGGTCTTAACTGCGGGGTCATCAGTTCCTAAACGTACAAACTACTTATGAACTACCTTATAGTAAAGACGACACAAACATGCCCGATGGGGGATTGGAACCCCCGACCGTATCGGCCATGCAGACTGTAACTGGCGCGCCGCAGACGGCTAGGCCATTGCGGCTGGCTTTTCTGGAGTTTAAGTACGTTTTTTACAGCTTTTCTTTCAGTGTTTTCGTGAGATCGGGTCACACACAGGCATTGAAGACGCTGGTGAACGTGCCAGTTTCATACATGCAGTGTTTCAGTGTGTAAATCCAATTTTAACACCAGTAAAAGGTAAGATGTGTATCATTCACATATAAAATTGACTTTTAAGTTAGGCTGCGTGTTGATAGTGTATGTTTTTCTTAGGTTTGACACCGAAAGGGTACCAAAGCGGAATAAAGCGGTGCATTCCTACACAGCTGAAACGCTTAAAAAAGCTTTGCACATGATTAAGAATGAAGGATGAACAATTTACATGGCTATTAAATGTTTTGCGACCCCGTGTAGTTCACTTATTGATTATCACGTGAAAGTATCATCTTACCCAGAAAGTGCAACCCTTTCGAAAATTGGAAAGCCATTTCTCATGCCACGTGAACTTCTCTCTACAGTTTCCCAAGAAGTCTTCCAGACCACCACTATCTGCAACAGTTTTGTAAAGACTGGGATATTTCCCTACAACCGAGACGCTGATGATGCTTTTGCCCCAGGAACAGGAGTTATCTGAGAAAAAGACAGTTACTGTGGATGACGTGCCACAAAAAAGAAGCTCAAAGAAGTTACACGGGATCGTTCTGCAAAAATAATTTCACCTAACCCCAACAGGCCATTGACTTCACGATCAGGTATTTTGAAGAAAACAGCAAACAAGGATAGTTCTTGGTCTATATCCGGACCACAGAAAAATTATGATACTGGATGTGGTGCATATGGTGGTTCATATGCAGGGGATGTCAAGAAAAAAATGGAGTCGAATGAATCGAGTGCCAGTTTTGTACTGTCTGGCATCATGTGAAGTGCCAGAAAGTTTTAGATGGTGTCTATTTTGTGTGTGATGGGTGCGTGGACGTAGATAGTGACTAAAAACGGATCAGTAGACGAGCTGCAATTTTACTTGTGCATCTTATCAGGATTTTTTGTTTTTTTCTTTTGTTTTTGTTACTATTTTCTACAGTATAATGTGTCAAAATTGCCAATGAAAGATAACATAAGGTTTTACATATGATTTTCACATTTGCATTACATGAAAACCTACTTTTTATAGTTTAAGGGGTACTCTTAATGATAAATAACATTCTATCACGCGGTAGCTTGAATACTATCTTGGCATTACTTGAATATTACAACGTTACCTTGTTCTATCACCCAATTTGTAAGTTAATTGCAAGAATAAGTCGATATTTGTGATGTATATGTCAGTCATGCTTTGTAGGACATCCCTCTTTCAGTTGATATAAATCAAAATAACCATTGTCTAGATCTGGAATTTCTAACAGAGGAAGTTTAGTATCACGCAGTTACTTTACCATACCCTACTTAAAATGTACGTTTCGTATTTCAGTTTCTGTTTCAAATTATCGTGGCTTGACAGTTGGAATTACAAGTTTCATGTCGTGCACGTGTGACTTGAGAATTTAAATTACTGTTCATTGTAACCGAGTGAGTTTCATAATTGGAACTGGAACTTATGTCTCCTTGGTCAATAAAGGTAAGAAATAGCTCGATAGATTGTTTTATTTCCGTGGTTTCAAAACATGTTCAAATGTCTGAAAACCTATGCGAGCAAATTGCAATGCTCATCAGCCTCTAGACTTTCAAACTACTTTAACTAGCCTACGCTAAGGACAACACACTCAACCATGCCAGAGTGTAGACTCGATGCGCAGTGGTTTTATTTCATCGTTTCCTAGTAGTTAAATTCACATTCAGTTGGAAGGTTAAAGTGCAGTTTTAATATCAGTAGCTGCTGAATTATTGGTAGCAGAGCGATGAGTGACAGGAGGTAAACAATTTTTAGGTTTCTAGATATGTAAACAGTTCAATGTTGTGAAATAATTATTTTTTACACGTAAAAAATCGAAAATTAAAAAAGGACCTTGAAAACTAATCACTACACGTGTGTAACAGTACGATATACAAGTACCACGTCAAGATGCCTTGTCTTCGATACGATCCGTTGCCAACATTACAACACGAAGCCGCCAAATTTTGCCTGCGAATTTTTTACAAAGCAAAAATGAACGTAAATTCGCATTCATGTTGGCTGAGCACGCCACTATTTATGTTGTATGTGTTAATAATAAACTTTTTTTATTTAATTTGATCATAAGTGTTGTGCGTACTCTTTTTCTATTATTTCGACCTCCTTTTTGAAGCGATTTTCCTCTGTTTTAGATGGTTGCTTCAGATTACCCTACTTTAGCAGGTACTAATATGGGTGTTTCAGCATGGATCGATACCTTGCTGATTATGGCTTGGGCTATTGATGTTAAAATGTAATTATTTATTGAAGTCGTTATGCACAGTTTTACTAATAAATTATGAGTGAATTGAAAGACTCGAAGAGGGTATAGTAATTCTTATTTACATCCATTTGTAAAACAATCGAAAGTATGGATTCCGCAGAACTTCATGTCGGATATTTATCTTTATCTCTATCTTTATAAAAGAACACATTCACTCTATCACTCACTAACTGACTAAACACGAAATCGCGAAAGCTACTTCACCTATGAAGCTGAAATTTGGCAGGAATGTAGTTTATAGGTACAAGACGGCAGCTAAGAAAGGAATTTGCGATATGGTCGATAGTCCAAAATATGTCGTCATAAACAATGAAAACTAACCTGTGTTGCGGCACGTGATAGTGACTTTATCAGTCCACTATTTGCGAAGGATAGCACTAAACGACGTGCAACTAACTTTAAATATAATTTCAAATCTTTAGGAAACTTTTATTCGCTGACAACCCCAGCAAAATGCTTAAAGGAAAAACGTTTGTCGCGTACTACTTTTTCGGCGTTCATGTAGGAAAATTTCGGCGTTTGGCATGACGTTACAATTTATTCTCGTACACTATTCATTTCATTCGCGAGAAATGTTGCAGACAGTATACACAAATACCACTGAACGTATCTTCGAATTTTTATCATAGTACGACAAACATTTCATGAGATATGGAGTCATAAAGAATTAGGTTCATAAAAAAACGTCTCATCACGCATGACGTTATGATTTATTACGTCTTTCATACTAACTTTATTAACGAAGTATTTTGCAGACATTTTATATATACACCACTGGATGTTCCTTCAAAATAATATCGTATTACGACATTAATTCAGGTGCTATGACATAAAAGACAATGAAATGCATGAAAATTCGCCATAGTAAGCACAGGGTTGTAATTTACTAAGTTTTTCCCACCAGCGCCATTTACAACACATTTCGCAGGCAGCTTCCTAATACTCCACTCTACGAACCTGATAAATAATATTTTTGTAGGACACACAATTCAGGAGATAAAGCCAAAGGTCACCTTGCAGGTGGTTTTCTTCTCCAAACTAATTACCCATGTTGTTGTTATGGTCTTCAGTTCGGAGACTGGTTTGATGCAGCTCTCCACCCTACTCTATCCTGAGCAAGCCTTTTCATCTCCTCATAAGAACGGCAACCCACATCCACTTGAATCTGCTTACTATACGCGTCTCTTGGCCTCCCTCTGCGATTTTTACCCCACACACTTCCCTCCAATGCTAAATTTACGATTCCTCGATGTCGAAGAATGTGTCCTACCAAGCGATCCCTTCTTTTAGTCAGGGTATTCCAAAAATTCCTTTTCTCGTCAATTCTGTTCAGTACCTCTTCATTAGTTATGTGATCTACCCACCTAATCTTCAGCATTCTTCTGTAGCACCACATTTCAAAATCATCTATTCTCTTCCTGTCCGCACTGCTTACCGTCCATGTTTCACTCCCGTACAAGGCAACACTCCACACAAATGCCTTCAGAAAAGACTTCCTTACAATCAAATTAATATTCGATGTTAGCAAATTTCTCTTTTTCAAAAATGCTTTTCTTCCCATTGCCATTCTGAATTTTATATCCTCTGTACTGCGACCATCGCATGTTATTTTACTACCCAAGTAATAAAACTCATCTACCACCTTCATTGTTTCGTTACCTAATCTAATTCCTTCAGCATCGCCTGATTTTCTAAGACCGCATTAATGTATTTTTGTTTTGCTCTTGTTAATGTTCATTTTATACGCTCTCTTCAACACACTGTCCATTCCATTCAACTGTTCTTCCAGATAGTTCGCCGTCTCTGACAGAATTACAATGTCATCAGCAAAACGCAATGTTTTTATTTCTTCCCCCTGAACTTTAATCCCTATTCCAAAATTTTTCTTGCTTTCCTTCACCGCCTACTCAATGTACAAATTGAATAACAACGGAGAAAGGCTACAACCCTGTCTTACTCCCTTCCCAACTGATGCTTCCCTTTCATGCCCTTCGAGTCTAATAACTGCGGTCTGGCTTTTGTACAATATGTAAATAACTCTCCTTTCCCTGTATTTTACCCCTGCTTACTTCAGAATTTGAAAGAGTGTATTCCAGTCAACATTGTCAAAAGCTTTCTCCAAATCTACAAAAGCTAAAAATGTAGGTTTGCCTTTCCTTAATCTATCTTCTAAGATAAGACGTAAGGTAAGTATTGCCTCCCGGGTTCCTACGTTCCTCCTGAATCCAAACTGATCTTCCCCGAGGTCAGCTTCTACCAGCTTTTCCATTATCCTGTAGATAATTCGTGGTAAAATTTTGCAACCATGATTTATCAGACTGATGGTTCTGTAATTTTCACACCTGTCTGCGCCTGATTTCTTTGGAATGGGGATTATTACATTTTTCTTAAAGTCTGAGGGTATTTCCCTGTCTCGTACATCCTTCACACCAGTTCAAATAGGTTTGTCATGGCTGGCTCTCCCAGAGACTTCAGTAGCTCTGAGGGTATATCATCTACTCCTGGGGCCTTGTTCCGACCTAGGTCTTTCAGGGCTCTGTCAAATTCATCTCTCAGTATACTATCTCCTATTTCATCTTTATCTACTTCCTCTTCCCTGCCTACAACATCGTCTCCAAGTTCAATTCATTTGTAGAGCTGCTCTATGTACTCTTTCCACCTTTCAGCTTTCCCTTCTTTACTGAGAACTGGTTTCCCATCTGAGTTCTTGATATTCGTAGAATTGCTTTTCTTGTCCCCAAATGTCTCTTTGATTTTCCTGTAGGCGGTATCTACTTTTCCCCTTCTTATACATTCTTCTACAGATTTGCATTTGGCTTCTAGCCACTCCTGCTTAGCCATTTTGCACTTCCTATCAATCTCCTTTCTTAGTCGTCTGTACTCCATCTTGCCTGTTTCATTTACTGCATTTTTATATTTTCTCCTTTCATCAGTTAAATGTAGTATTTCCTGTGTTATCCAAGGATTTTTGTAGGTCTTGCCTTTCTATCTAATTTGTCCTCTGCTGCCTTCACTATTTCATCTCTCAATGCTACCCATTCCTCTTCTACTGTTTTATTTCCCCCTGTTTCTTCAATTGTTGCCTAAATCTCCCTCTGAAATTCTCCAGAACTTCACGTTCCTTCAATTTATCTAGGTCCCATCTCCTTATTTTCCTACCTTTCTGCAGTTTTTTCAGTTTCAGCCTACAGTTCATGACTAACAAGTTATGGTCAGAGTCTATATCTGGCCCTGGGTATGTCTTGCAGTTTATAACCTGGTTCCGGAATCTATGTTTTACCATTATAAAATCTATCTGATACCTTCCGGTGTCTCCTGGTCTCTTCCAAGTATACAACCTTCTTTTGTGATTCTTAAACCACGTGCACCACTGACTAAGTTCGAAATTCTAAAACTACTGCACCCACGAAGCTGAAATTTTGCCGGTATGTAGTTTATTGGTAGAAGACGCCAACTAAGAAAGTATTTTACAATAAGACAGAATTAAGGTACATGACGGAGGATACTTTTCCAAGAGACTGACGAAATCTACAGTTTCATTCCGACCTTCAAGAAATTTGGCATGCTTGACCTTAAAAACAATAGCAATGTTGCTGTCTGTATAAAATTTCTTTCGGTGCGTGATGGAGACTTTGACAAAATGTATAGTTTTTCTCCGATTTTGATGAATTTTTGTATACATGACCTTTAAACTAAGAAGGTCTCTGAGTACATAAATGCTTGTACCTTGACCTGAAATAAACTTTACTTAAAAAACAAGATTTTCCGATAACGGAGATATACAAACAAGATTTTCCGATAACGGTGATATACAAACAAATAAATTAAGTAAATTGTGTACTATCAATCATGAGATAGGTTCCTCTGAATGGAATGAAATACCGCCAAATTCTTTGGGTTTAATGACCTTAACTAGGGTATAATTACTTTAATACCTATAATGTCTATTTGGTGATGCAGAAAACTTTGCCGTGAGATGTAAAGGTGGAAACGAAAAGAGAGATAGAAAGAGATGGGTGCAGAGAGGAGGGAAGGGGAAGTGGACTACTAGAGTGTAGAATAAATAAATTCCCAGGCAACGCCGGATCTAGTTTCTCATATTAACAACAGTACTTTTCGATTTTTTAAATACGCGTTTCATAGGCAAGGCTTCAGAATCTCCTACACTTAACTCATATCGTATCTTTCTTCGGATGTGTCATTCATTGAACCAAAATCAACATGCCCTAAACTGATGAGTTTCATTACTTGTATAGCAAAATAATATTGCCTGTACTTTTGCGATACTGGTAGTATTTCCGTTTATTATAGACCGTTTTCGTTAACGGTACTATAACTACTTACGAGATCATAATCCAAATTGATTTAGATGTTTATCCAATGACCAGTTTGGTTTGTTTTAAAATATTTGAGTTTTTTTATCACCATTAAGATCGATCTGTTTACATGTGGAATCTATAATTGTACGCCTAAAAGAAGCTCAGTGTTCAACCGTCACTTCTTAAAGAACTCTGTGCACTGGGGAAGATAAGATGTTGCTGTGACAGAAGTGAATAATTTATTGCTCACGAGGTTATTTTCTTTGTACAATTTATTTATCATGAACTACCACTATTTGCATCTGTTATATAACATTAGATAGTTAGATAGTTGCTAGACAGTGCGCACCGTAGAGACGACGATGGGAAATGCACGAGTGCCGCGTGAATACTGAACTGATACAAACGGTCTACCAGTACGTGTCTCGCAACCACGATTGGCGCGTCGATTCTCTTGCATGCAAATCGTAGTGTAATTAACTGACGTAACGCGTCTAGGAATGTACTACGTTTGTAAACTATCTGCAGACGTGTACGTCGCATAATTGACACAGTCATTAGTATTCACGGTTAAAAATATACACTACACACTAATGTCTTTATTTTGCTTGTCCGAATAACAGTAATTGTTTTTATGTATTTCCATATTTTCTTAGGAACGCTGTCCTTCGTAGGTATGTGTTAGGTACTTTTAGATTATAACTGTATAATTTACTATAGTTATACGATTTACTTTCTTTTTCTGCAAGCGTGTTTATTCCTTTACCATGAATACCGTTTGTCCGGTTCAAGTAGCAACTAACATTTTCTCATTACTTTTCGATCCCTTGGGCCCGCAGCACAGAAAATTTCTCTATGAGACATCATATAAATATAACAATGTGGTGCTACTTTGTTATAATGTGATGGATCCATTTCGGCTAAGTAAGCATCATCAAACAATATGCGAAATATACGAAATATCTTATACAGTAGTCACCATTATGTTTTATGTACATACCCTTTTAACGGTAGCCCTTTTTCATATAATTTCATTATTATTATTATTATTACTTACGTCCATATGATATACTTAGGCAAAGACACGCTAGTTATATAAATTGAAGTAAGGAAGGAAGCTTAAGGGTTTAACATGCCATTCATCGCATGATCATTAGAAATGGAGCTAAGGCTCAGAGTTTTTTGGTAATGATGGAGAAGAAAATCGGGCGTGTCTTTCGAAAGGAACCATCCCGGCATTTTCCTGAAGTAAATTAGGGAAATGTCGTAAAACCTAACTCTGGATGGTCGGAGGGGGATTTGAACGACCTTCCTCCTGAAAGCGAGTCCAGTGAATAACAATAAGATGAACTTTAATGTCCAACTTATTTTACGTAATATAAATATAGTAAAATAAAGTTGTCAATTATTTCACGATAGTTGTAGAATATAAGATAAAAAACGCAACGGTGCATATAGTATAAGAATTATTTGTACATTTCGCGGATTGTCTGATGATGGCTATTTAGCCGAAATGGAGCCATCACATTATCAAAACTATAAGGTATATTTATATGATTTATCTTAGAGAAATTTTCTTATGAAATTTCTTACGTTTTAAATCAGACAAATTTATAATGGACAGTTACAGATAAACATGAAGAGTCTCAAGCAATGTATTAAATTCAGTTAGAATTACAGTATTAGTGATAGATATCTGCCCTTTAGTGTGTTCGTCGTAACTAAATTTATTATTTTATCGTGTTGTTATATGTCCCTCAAGCTTTATTTTTCAACAACTATAATTATAAATTGAAATCGGTAGAATCCAAAGTATATTGTTTCGTTGCGTACGTAATGCAATAATTGTAACTAGCAATTGAATTTGGTAGTAGCCGAAGTATGTTGTTTTTGATGGCCACATCTCGGTTCGTATTTCCCGCCAATTGTCATGCCAGTTGTTTCAGTGAATCACTCGACAGTAACACAATGCCATAGTGGATCTGACAACACACATCATGGCGGAAGATATGGTCTCGGGTTCTTTTAAAGCAAGGAAAAGATGCGCGACGCCTACGTGCATACAAACGTGGCCTTTTGTACATCTGAGCTGCACAACTGCTTCGAGTCTGGCCTCCACCCACAAATTAGATGATGAAAGGTCTTTAAACGTGAGCTTGTTTCAGCGTGGAATTGCGCTGTAAAACAGAGTAAAGTGCTGAAATTACGCTGCACGCTTTTAAGCGCGGTGTTACTCTGGAGTCGTAAACATCCACGTTCCGTGTACGGCAGCTAGCGAAAAGGATGTCTCGTGGCCAGTACGGGTTCTATTTCTGCTCATTAATTATAGTTATTAAACTCTGGAAGCTAATTTTACACAAGCATTTATACGAAGCCATGAAATGGATAAGTGGTGGAGGATCACTTGTACAAATACGCTGCAAGGAAGAAATTTGGTACACCTGAAAAGACGATGTCGGTCTGATGATGGTAGATGCCACCTGCGGGATAGTAAATGTACTGAAAATTGTCTCAACGTCGTTCACCTACAAATATGTCGTAGTGACATGGCTGTCAAAGCACCATCTGTGAGTACCCTTTAATAGGGAATGTTTACAGATTTCAGTATGATGTAAACGTGTCAAGCAACAGACGCCATGCCGTGGAGAGACACGAAAGCCAAGAGATCAAATGCTGACGTTAGGATCAGCGCGTAAATGGCCTCTCGTAGAGGCCGCACCACTAATTCATATCGATGTTTCGGCATGTGTACACAACTGATACGTGCAGCTGGGCAGGTGCTTGGGAGTCTCCCAAGCACATGCCCAACTCCACAACATCAATGGAATTGCAGTCCTGAAGATGGTCCAAAAAAGTACGGAAACTAGTCGATGCAAATAAAAATTGCACTCTAGACTGTTTTAAAATATAAATTTAAATAAAAGAGTGCTGTTATCCCAAAAGTGAAAAAAGAAATGTTTCCAAAAATATATTATGAATAACGATTAGGTACATAATAATATTAGAGGAGTTTCATATCTATTTGTTCAAATATGCACGGAGCGCGGTTGCTTTCCGTCGGAGGTTCCAGTCCTCCCTTGGGCATCAGTGTGTGTGTGTGTGTGTGTGTGTGTGTGTGTGTGTGTGTGTGTGTCAGTTTTGTCCTTAGCTAAGGGACTAGGGACTGATAACCACAACAGATAAATCCTTTAGCTATAGAAACATTTGTTGTTGTTTTTGTGGTCTTCCCAGTCCGGAGATTGGTTTGATGCAGACCTCAACCCTTCTTTGTCCTGTGCAAGCCTCTTCATCTACTCATAAGAGCCGGCCGCGATGGCCGAGAGGACTGAGGCGCTCCAGTCACGGTCTGCACGGCCACTACGGTCGGGGGTTCAAATCCCCCCTCGGGCATGGATATTTGTGCCGTCCTTAGTATAAGGTAGTTGATACGTAGTTTGTAAATTTAGGGACTGGTGACCCCGTAGTTAAGTCCCATAAGCTTAAAAAACATTTGAACATTATTTTCCTCATAAGAACGGCACCCTACATCCATTTGAATATGCTTACTGTATTCATCTCTGGGTCTTCCGTTGCGGTTTTTACCACAAACACTTCCCTCTAATACTAAATTCACGATTCCTTGGTGTCTAACAATGTGGCCTATCAATCTATTCCTTCTTTTAGTCAAAGTATGCCAGAAATTACTTTTTTCCCCAATTCTGTTTAGTATCTCCTCATTAGTTACGCGATCAACCCACCTAATCTTCAGCATTCTTCTGTAGCACCATATTTCAAGTCTCTACCCTCTTCCTGTTCGCACTGTTTATCGTCCCATACAAGGCAACACTCCACACAAATGCCTTCAGAAAGGACTTCCTTATGCGTAAATTAATATTCGATGTTAACAAATATATCTTTTTTAAGAACTCTTTTCTTCCCATTGTCAATCTGCTTTTTATATCCTTTGTACTGCGACCATCATGTATTATTTTACTGCCCAAGTAACAAAACTCATCTACCACCTCTACTGTTTCGTTACCTAATCTAAATCCATCAGCATAGCCACATTTTTTTAGACTGCACTCCATTACCCTTGTTAATGTTCATCTTATGGGCACCATTAAACACACTGTCCATTCCGTTTAACTGCTTTTCCAGGTCCTTTTCTGTCTCTGACAGAATTACAATGTCATCCTGCGATGCACGAGTCCTTTTCCCATCGGGAGTTCGAATCCTCCCTCGGCCATGGATGTTTCTGCCGTCTTTAGTATAACGTAGTTTATAAGTAGTTTGTAACTTTAGGGACCGATGACCTCGTAGTCAAGTCCCATAAGGTTCACAAAAATTTGAACATTTCAACAATGTCATCGGGAAAACGCAATGTTTTTATTTTTTCATCCTGAAATTTAATTCCTTCTCCTAATTTCTCCTTGCTTTCTTTTATAGCTTGCTCACTGCACACATTGAATAACATTGGAGAGAGGCTACAACCCTGTCTTACTCCTGCTTGCTTCGTAATTTGAAAGACTGTATTCCAATCAACATTGTCAAAAGCTTTCTCCAAATTCAAAAAAAGCTAGAAATGCAGGTTTGCTTTTCCTTAATCCATTTTCTAAGATAAGCCGTGATGTGAGTATTGCCTCCCGTGTTTCTACATTTCTTCTGAATCCAAACTGATCTTCCCCGACGTCGGTTTACACCAGATTTCCATTCTTCGGTAAATAATTCGTGTCAGTATCTTGCAACCATGGCATTAACTGATGGTTCTGTAATTTTCACACCTGTCTGCGCCTGATTTCTTTAAAATGGTGGTTATTACTGAGGGTATTTCGCCTGTCTCATACATCTTACACACCAAGTGAAATAGTTTTGTTATTGTTGGTTCTCCAGGAGACTTCAGTAGCTCTGAGGGAATGTCATCAAATCCAGTGCCCTTGTTTCGGCTTAGGTCTCTCAGTGCTTTGTCAAATTCATCTCTCAGTATTGTTTCTCGTATTTCATCTTCATCTACCTTCTTCCTCCCTTTCTACCATATTGTCTGTAACTTCATTTCCTTTACAGAGTCCCTCTATGTATTCTTTCCACGTTTTTCCATCTGAGTTCTTGATATTCATGGAGCTGTTTTTCTTGTCTCCAAATGTCTCTTTTATTTTCATGTAGGCAGTATATTCTTCTACAGACTGGCATTTGCCTTCTGGCCACTTCTGCTTAACCATTTTGCACTTCCTGTCGATCTCATTTCTGAACACTTAGAGTGCCATGCTCGTAATATTACGTTGCTGTCGTTTGTTCGAAGATTGCCGCGCCCGTAATATTACGTTCTCTGTGTCTTTGCGAGAACTGCCGCGCCCGTAATATTACGGACGGCTGTTCTCAAACGAATTCTAGCTTTCGCGCGCATCATTATCCGTACGGCAGTTATCAGAAGGTAGGCAAACCCTTGTAGTAGACATCTCTGCCACTATGAGGCGCCACAAAACTGTTCACTTTACGAAACAAGGGTTTGTGTCAGGAGACATCAGGGCGAGCGTTAGACGCAACATGTCAAGCAGTAGGCCTTTGAGCGACGCCGAGATTCGCCGCATTCTTGATAAATCGGAAGATGATCTGAGTGATGTTTTTGATGGCGATGACACGGTGTTGACCTCAGTGACCAGAGAGTGTCGTATGGGATATTTGATCATCGTTCAGTCAAGTGGTGGAGAAAGCTATCATTCCACATTATCTTGATGCCAATTTCAAATGCATGTGTTCTGTACACTCAGGTGACAAAGAAAAACATTTCTACCAGCCAGTTTATTACTGCGGTATGCAAAGACTTGTCATCACCACGTGCCGCCGACTTTCAGTCTGGTACAAGTGGTGCTGCGCTTTCACGACTGGATGGAACACATTTCCTGGAAAGAATACCCATTCCACCAGGGAAGAAGAAGGCACAAAAGACTTGTACAGTGTGCTCAGAGAGGGGCAAGAAAGAAGCAGGAGTCGCCAGAAGGAAGGATACTTCATTCCAGTGTGCGGTATGCAAAGTGGGGTTTTGTGTCCAGACCTGCTTCCAGCTATACCACTCAAAAAACTATTTGCACTAAAAGCCGTTTGCTGATGTTTAATATTCATGATATTTGCATGTAATCACATAAACATTGCCATGTTTATTAATAAATAGTTTATAATACAAAAAAAAATTTTACCCGGTGGCCGAGGTGACTGAGGCGCTCCAGTCACGGTCAGCACGGCCACTATGGTCGGGGGTTCGAATCCCCCCTCGGGCATGGATATTTGTGCCGTCTTTAGTCTTCGCTAGTTCATAAGTAGTTTATAAGCTTAGGTACTGATGACCCCGTAGTTAAGTCCCATAAGTTGTACAAACATTTGAACATTTGAACATTTTGAACAATTTTTTACCTACCCGAAAACAGCGTTTCTTGTTTTGATTGTTGTGCTGAAGGTTTACAAAGCAGGGAAATGCACGGGGCAAGTATTTGAAGAGGAAATAATATAGTTTATTCCTGACCAAGAAAAATATATTAATGATTATTCCTGAATCTGCACCAACAGGACGAAATACTGTAAAAATGACCGGCACTGGGGGAAGGAGACTAAGAAAATGAGCTGGCACTGGGGGAAGTCGGTTCGCATATATGGCTGGCACTCAAAGTGTTAATCGTCTGGACTCCATTTTACATTTGAACATTGCAGAAAACTGGTATACACAAAAGCTCTTGTAATACAGGTAATCAATATTACATAGTCCAAACTGGATGAAATATCAGAACTGGATATAACACAGAAGAACAGTGGTTTCCAAATTCTAGGTCCTATTCAAGTGGGTCATTAGACGACTTAAAAACGTGATATATATGAAAGTTTATTTCAAGAGGACAGTTTTACAATTAAAAAAAAAAATATGTAAAAAGCGTACTAAACAAGAAACCAAAGTGGGTAATCACGTACGCAGCGATAGTATCTGATCGAAATTGCGAAATAGCAACGCCCCGACCTCATCCATGTGTTTGCGGCAAATTTCATGGATGTAATTCCCCTAAATCCCAATTGATTTATCCTATCTTTGACTGTGACATCGTAATGTGTTTGTGTGAGTGCGCGCGCGTTTGTGTGTGTGTGTGTGTGTGTGTGTGTGTGTGTGTGTGTGTGTGTGTATTCGTAAACCTTGTTCCATATCGAGTGGAGAGGGAGAATGTAGAATGGTTACCAATATATCTGTGAAGGAATTAGTGGGGTCCACAAATAGATATGCGAGCATGCATTTTCTAGTTTATCTTGTTACGACTAAAAAAAGGAAAAAAATGAGCGATAAGGGATTTACGCCTTAAATGAACACGTGTCATTACCACCAGTACTAAACACTCATCTCATTGCTTTTAAAAAATAACTTGCAGAAAATATTTTTTTCTGTGAATGTTCCCATGCTAGTTACGAATGTCGTGTTCAGCAATGTGTGTGTGTGTGTGTGTGTGTGTGTGTGTGTGTGTGTGTGTGTGTGTACGCGAAACGTTTTCAGGAAGATTGTGCGTCCTGGTACAAAAAATGTCTGGGAACCACCTCACTACAGAGAGCGAAAAAGAAACTACTTTTTATCACCACTTACTATCTAAAACCCACAAAGTAGGCACTATAGAAAATGGACTCGTAGTTTTACATACAAACATTCTAGAACAAATTAAAGTATGTATCCACGCTACAAAAGACACAAATAATTTATTAAACAATCAAACCAATTTTAAACCTAAACATTTAGTAGATAATTTCGTTCACATTTTAATAGTGGAAAACGGATAATAAAGTTCACCACTAATCAAAGATAATAGTACAATGCAAAATTCAACAAAGTACTAGGAAAGAAAAACGAAATCTAACATAAATTTATCGTTTCTCCAATCTCTAACATAATTCATTAACCCCACAACAGCTTACGGAAGAGCACACACAAAAAAATAATAAATAAAAGTTATGGCTACTCTATTAACTTTTATATATTCTCTTTGACATATAATTTTGTAAACTTGCAGTATTCTGAATTGCTAGCAAATAACTGATAAATATTCGTGGCTGAAAATATAATGTCCGTATCTCAGGAAACTAAACGAATAGATGAGATACAACAATATAACACCTCAAAAACTAATAAAGGGTCCGTTACAACAAAACAACAGCCCTTCTGAATACCGTTTGTACAACACTACGTATAATTATACAGATTATATTTGTGAAATTCTATGCTACATAATTTTAATGATATTTTAAATTTTTCTTTTTTTTTCAGAATAAGACAAATGATGACGGCTCTTCTGCCAAAAGGAAAATCTCGTGAATAAGGAGTAAATATTAACAGATACGCCTATTATAGTTTTCTTCTTTAACCTTATATAATTAATATCTTTACGTTACATAAAAATGACTGTCACACATTGAAGGACAAAATTTTGTAAAAGGCGACTTACAGGTTGACAATTATTGAATTATATGAAACTAAACATAAATTAGTTACAAGCTACGGCGTTCAAAAACTATTCACTATACACTCTATACAAGATGTAAATGTTAGGGTATGACATGTTGCATTCGCTTTCTTTTCTCCGAACTTAGTTAAACTTAGTTTACTATTTCAAATTAAAGCAAAAGGCTGTTTATATTTCATTTGTATGATGACAAGCCAACAATAACGTTGGTGAATAAGTGTGTTTTTAAAAGTTGGCAGTTTAATCAGCCGAAAACTGTAATCTAAATAAAAATTATAAGCGTTCTTGGCTGTCGTCCATAGTAAAATCAATGAAACTGACATTGATAAACTGGCATCCCGTTGGGAGGAAGAAAAGCGATTAATCTCTCGATGGATTATAAATCTGCTTTGTAAAGCTCATTAGCAACTCTCTAACGTAGGGCTAACTGTCAATGTTTCGCTTCTTGCTAACCTTGCTCTATGCCAGACTAGGGGAATATTAGAATGTACGTTGTTGATAGAGTCTTATCGTTACACGAAGATTAATTAAATTGTCTTCTTTAATGAGGTGCCGACTCGTGGCAAATCTGCGTCGTGGACTACGCATTAGTATGATTTAGTGCTTCATAAACACTTCGTAATAAGTCAAGGAAAAAGAGACGTCTACTTTTGATAAAATTCTGCACACGACAAGGACATATGCAAAGAAAGACAGTATTTTATTGATAGCTTCTTTTCCCAGTAGTTGGTTAACTTGCGGGTCCTAGTGTATGTATCTGCGTCAACATAAATTCAGTTTCATATCCTTGGGGAGTAAGGAATGACTATTTATTTTGTTTACTCGTATTTACTTGGACTCAGGTGTTCGCTTGACGCGATAATATGAACGTTTCTTTTTAAGGTCTATACCTTTTCGTGAAGGCATTACTTCTCACGAAGTTTCACTTATAACGGCCTTATGCTGACTCAAAAGTATAGAATTTTTATAGTCTTTTATCCATACAGCAACCTTGGCATTTCCACATCATTTTCATTTTAATAATTTGGTAGTGTTCGTTATCCGATATATCAGTTTGATCGTTTTATACTTGGACAATAATGTGGTATATTTCATTTTGAGGGAACCCTACCTCTCACAAGATAATTTCGTTGTCCTCCTCTCAAGACAGATTTCCCTCAGAAATTAGCAGAGATAAATAGTTGTAATTGGTCACGTACAGAAGTGACGGACCTTTCGTGTTGTAAACATTCAAGGATCTAACTTAATACAATCAACAGATACGGCCATTATTTATAATTATGAACTGACTACTCATATCCTTTGAGATGCTTCCTGTTGGCCCAAAACATGATATTTGGCAGTTAACCCTGCGGCGGGCGCGTGGCGGCATACAGTGCCGCCAATTTTGTTTTCTTTCAATAATTACGTTAGCGTGCCGAGCACGCAACAATGGTGCTAGATATGCTTCGATCGTTTAGTCACGCGCCAAACTACAGTACTGCTCCACCAATATACTCACCATAACAGCTGTGACTGACCTGTGGAGTGGACGACTGCACCGAGACGGCACTGCATACCGCACACGCCCGGTAATGTAAGTACATGTAGCCGTACAACTGTCGGATGTTTCGATGATTAGAAGGTTTGTTTTACAACATTTGAAAGAATGGGCTCAGCTCTCTACTCTACCAAGAGATATTCAAGAATTTCTGTCACCTCATCGATCAATTCCCGAAAATCACGATGAGACTGTAAGAAGGTGTGGAAGGTGCCATCTTTGTGGTGGTAAATAGAATTTTAAAACTACTGTCATTTGCGATAGCTGCAAAAGATTCGTTTGCAAGCAACATTGCCACAATGTTGTCACATGTAATGATTGCAGAGCTTCTCCGGAGGAAGGAAGTGTGTGATTGTATTTACTGACTGCCTTATTCTTTATTATTACTACAAGGATTTTATACACATTAGACATTTTTGTAAAACTTGCTTCAACAATGGTAAATAATCGAATCATATCTGTGGTTATAATTTATTTTGAATTTGTTATTAAATTTGCGCTTAAGAAATATCCAGGAAACGTATGTCTGATATACTGTAACAATTTTAATTTTCCCATGCACCGTCTATATATGTATACAGATCATATTAAACGTTGCTGTTAAGAATGATGTTATACACAATAAATAATTAATTTCACCAAATTTTTTTAAAATAGCTTTTCTATGTATTTAAATGTAGGCAGCACCGAGTGCCGCACGCGCCCGCTGACGTAACAATTTTAAGCACGCCTGCCGCAGGGTTAAGATAGGCTTCAAAGGAAAAGTGGAGGGAAAAACTCCTAAATTTGTTAATTTGTAAGGGTATCGCATTAAAACACGTTGGGCATTTCAATTACATTCCATTCTGAATCTGTCAAAAAGCGTCTTGAGTTACTTTAAGAATTTAGATCAGAATTTCAGTAAGAGGTAGAGTAATTCACCCGTATAATTTAAAAAAATTCGAAACTGACTGTCCGCCTCCGTAGTCTAGCGGTCAGCGTGGTAGATTGCCATGCAGACGCCCTGGTATCGACTCTCGGTCTGGTCGAGATTTTCTCCACTTAGGCACAGACTGTTGCGTCGTCCTCCTCACCATAATATTTTTTTTTTCATTAGAGTCCGACCTAAATATGATTTGGGGCCGAAACCATACTGTAACCGCAAAGGAAACTTTCGTAATTAAGTTAAAAATGTTTGTACATTGACAAATGACTAGTTATTCCACATTTTTCAAGATCCCCTTCCTTTATTAATCCTTCTTGTGTGGGTGTGTGTGTGTGTATGTAAGCCTAATCAGGAGTTCGTAGAAGATGACAAGGAAGGCGAATAGGTCCAGAAAACCCGACGGTACTTTTATTAAAGTACCGGGTGATCAAGAAGTCAGTATAAATGTGAAAACTTAATAAATCACGGAATAATGTAGATAGACCGGTAAAAATAGACACACATACTTGGAATGACATGGGGTTTTGTTAGAACAAACAAACAAACAAAGTTTAAATAATGTCCGACAGATGGCGCGTGATTCTGGTTTTGTAACTGCTACCGTGACGGGTGAGAGGTACGCCGATTTGTTATAGAATCGCATCATCCCCAGACTGGCCGATAAATACCTGCTGTACGATTTTTATGCAGGATGCCGCTCCACCCCATACTGCTAGACGCGTGAAAGATCTCTTGCGCGCGTCGTTTGGTGATGATCGTCTGCAGCGGTGGAGTAGCCGAGCGGTCTCACTGTGGAGCACACGGTTGCCGTCGGAGGTTCGGTCCTTCCTGGGGCATGCGTGTGTGTGTTGTCCTTAGGTTAGTTTACCTTAGTTTAAGTAGTTTGTAAGCTACGGACTGATGACCACGCAGTTTGGTCCGATAGAATTACAAACATTTGAACATTTTGATGATCGTGTGCTCTGCCGCCACTTTCGTCCTGCTATGGCCTCCTAGGTCGCCAGACCTAAGTCCGTGCGATTACTGGCTTTGGGGTTACCTGAAGTCGCAAGTGTATTGTGATCGACCGACATCTCCAGGGATGCTGAAATACAACACCCGGCGCCAATGCCTCACCAAAACTCCGGACATGTTTTACAGTGCTGTTCACAACGTTACTCCTCGACTACAGCTATTGTTGAGGAATGATGGTGAACGTATTGAGCATTTCCTGTAAAGAACATCATATGTGCTTTTTCTTAATTTGTTATGCTAATTATTGCTTTTCTGATCAGACGAAGCGCCATCTGTCGGAAATGTTTTGGATTTTTTTTTCTAATAAAACCCCATGTCATTTCAACCATATGTGTCAATTTTTGCCTCTCTATCTACATTATTCCGTATTTATTAAGTTTTCAAATTTATACTGACTTTTTGATCACCCGGTACTTCCCAATATGACTCTTTTCTCCTTGTTGAGACATTTTATTCCTAAAAAAAGAAAAATTGAAGGAAGTTATACAATGAGTAAACTGAACTCGATACATTGTAGTTGCGATATTTCGAGTCTCAGAATTTACGGGGTAACCACAAATACGGTCGGGTTTGACCCGACAAATGCGGGTACATTCTATCTTCACAGAAAAAGGTACTCCTCCATTATAAAGCGAAGTAAATAGTGAAAAGACTTTAAAACCTTCGTGAGTCAATATGAATATTTAAAACTTCGTTTTAAAAAAGTTCCTACTTTTACCTTTTGTGTTCTTTTCAATGTCGATATTCTTCTTTTTCACACGTAAATTTCGATAGCTCGATGTTATCCCGGTCCCGCTCACGTCGAAGTAACGAGACAACTGTATAGCTACCACAAATTACACAGTTCTGAATACCTTCTTGTAGGAAGATAGTCCTTAGTCTTTAGGTACCAACAAACATGGCGAATAGATACTATGAATTGTCAGAGCCTCAGCGTGACTACCACAATAAAAAATAGGCAGAAAGTAATGATTTGTTTGCTTTCATAACTAGTCTTTACGATTTTGTTCTTGAGAGCTTTATGTTATCATCTTCACTTCCGTTTATTGCAATCGACAAGGAACTTTACATATCTCCTTTTCGGCATTCCTGACTACAGAGCAGTTTCAATCAGCGCTGCAGAAAAAAAAGTCAATTCCAATTAACAGGATGGTTGTTTTCAGTAAAACTTTACGCAAACTGAACAGGAAAAGCTGTGTACCGAATGATCAATGTTTCCTAAGCCCATATTCATTATTAAAAAAAAGCTCCTAGCTTTCAAGGAAACTCATTAATAATTTACAGACTAACAATATGACAAACCGTTCCTTTACGTATAATACAGATTAACTTAAATTGTTACTAACATAGTATATCACTGTAAGGTACGATTGCGTTGGTTTACGTCCAATTATATTGTAGAAAGATATAAAAGAGCCAAGATCGCTGATCATCAATTTTTATTTACGACGACCGGTTTCGCTGAAGTATGTCAGCATCAACTAGTCAAATAAAATTTTTTACAATGCCATAATCTTGTAATGCCAGTCAGTTGTTATATAACAATTTACAGTGCGTAGGTGCACTATGTCATTATAATAAAACATAATTATCACAGTGACTGACATATCTTTCTACAGGAACGATTGCGTTATATTTTCCGCAACAACGTAGCAAACACAAATTTTTACGCGGGAGGAGAAACTCCTAGCAGTTAAACGGCGCGACGTCAACTGAGGTAAAGCGTTATTACAATATTCTTCTTTGTGTTTTCGGCCTCCTCCTCTGCAGTTGCAGTTGACCATTTAAGGTATGAGCGTCTGATCTAGACTAATTTACAGTTGCATAAGACGGTCACCTAACTTATACAAAGCGTTATTGTTGACTGAATCCATCCAGAACTGGACAGGACACCACCAGTAAGTTCAAGTAAGCTAATGTCGGTCAAGCCGAGGATTAGGCTGATTTCTGGCCGAAACCGAAAGTGCAACAGAAAGTAATATTTTGGCGTAAACTGGACGAATATTCCGCCGGCCCTTAATTCTCATCATCAACGCGCAAGTCGTCCAAGTGGCGTCACCTAAGGACTTGCACCAGGCAGGCCGAACAAAACCTCAGCAGGAATGTGACGGCCTACACCGCCACACGACCATCACTGACTGAGCTACGGTGAAGTGACGGCAACTGCCACTGTGGAAACGATGAATTTGCAGGGACATTTTGAACTGGAGCAGCAAGGAAAGCATATCGGAAAAGGAGAACTTGTTAAAAATTTATTTTAATATAATAATAGGAACTATTTTGTAAAAGACTTTGGTCTTTACCTTAGCAGAGAAGTGAAACATAGGCAATGAACAGTTGGAACTAGACGTGAACAAGCGCTTTACAAGCAAAATGCTACTTGTGATTTCTCCAAGGGGCGCTGAGTCCAATTGAACGGAATGTAATAATAGGGCAGAACATTATGAAAAGAAGGAATCAGTTAATAAGACACATCCCGAAGCGATCCAGACACGTCCGTTTCGTAAAAGACATGTGTTGGGTAAAGTCTCCAGAGGGATACATGTATATCTGCTTCTAAAACTACTCTCAGCAAGCCACCTGACGGTCTGTGGCGGAGAGTGTGTTCCATTGTCATTTCAGCGATTTAAAGTTCAGGCTGAGTATGGTTCGCCGGAAAAATACTGCAGGCAAGTCTCTGTAAGCGTGGTAATCTTTCTCATCATTTCATCCTCATCGCGAGATGTAAGTAGGAAGAAACAATGTTTTAGTTTATGTGCCAAGAATCAAATTTAAGGGAAAAAAACAAATACACACACTCATGTTCGAGGGAGGACGTGAACCTCCGGCAGGAGCGGCCTCTCAGTCCCTGACAAGGCGTCTACAACCATCACCGTCTGTTGAGAAGGCCTCCGCACTGGCGTGCCACGTCACACAGAGTAGGCCGCGGTCGCGTAGCTCACTGGCTGGCCGGTGTGAGGCAGTGGGCCGTGCCCCATCAGCCAGCCAGTGAGCTACGCGACCGCGGCCTACTCTGTGTGACGTGGCACGCCAGCGCGGAGGCCTTCTCAACAGACGGGGTTGCCACAACCTCGAGGGGCATTAGGTCTCTGTCGCAGCGTCTTCCACAAGAGTTTGCCATCACCCCCACAACGCTTCCTCACTTACTGATGGGCGGCATTCGCCGTCGGACGTTCGAGTCCTCCCCCGGGTATGAGTATGTGTGTTGTCCTTAGTATAAGTTGGTTTAAACCGGCAGTGATGTGTCCTAGAATTCTTACGCTAGTAGTGTGTGGGGTGTGGTACACCACAGTTGTTTATTTACGTTAAATAAGGCTGAAATTAGTTTTTAATCAGCACTGGTTAATAAGGTTGTAATTATTGTATATTATTAATAAACAACGTTAATACTAAAGTCAAATTTTATTTATTAATTATTTATCACATACAAGCTATAACTACTAAGTCATACAATACTTAGATTGGTGTTTTGAGCCAAAATCATGTACACTAAAATAAGTGAATAACGAAAGATAACAAAAATATCAATATAACGTAGAAACTATAAATTACGTTGCATAAATGTAAACGAAAGCTTCCGCAGCCGTTGTCATTGTATATAAAACTCTTCTGGGTTTTGGACCGCATCGTCAAAATATCAAACACTTCACCGACGTTTCGGCCACTATTGCAAGTGGCCATCTTCTGGGTGTTACATTTACTGCTGGGTGACGGAAAGCTGGTGTCTTAAATACTAAATGTTGCTAGTTGTTATTGGTGGTTTCAGTTCTCTTTCATTGGTGTTTACTTTATTTCTTCCTATTGGTGGAAAAGGAAGTCCAGGATTGGTGTTTATATTAATGTTTGCCATTGGTTGAACCTGGCGAATGAGGAGCGGTGGTAGCAGTGACGTAGCAGTGATGCCTAGCGCCGGCTAGAGCGTGCTGTTTGCTCTGTGTACGCGCGGCCGCTGTTGTCTGCGGGCGGGCCCCTATGGACTGCACTGCGCGCGGTGTCGTCGCGAAGCGCTGCTACTGCTGGCAACCAAGACGCGGGAAGTCTGTACCCGTCTTCCCTGTTCATATTTCCGGGTCGCTTAGCTATTTCAATTGCTTCCCTGATTTTCCTCTTCAAAGTATAGGGCTGTTTTGCCAGTACAGCGACTTTCCGAAAATCCATATGTTTGCCGCACTCTTCTTGGTGTTCAGCTACTGCCGACTTTGTATGCTGTCCTAGCCGAATGTACCTCTCGTGCTCGGCTATCCTTGTTTTAATCGGCCGCCCAGTTTCGCCAATGTACACCTGGCCGCACTCACAGCCGATTTCGTAGACTCCAGCTGTGTGCAACTTATCCGTTTTGTCCTTCAGTGAGCCTAGGACATCTCTTATTTTATTGTTGCTGCGAAATATAGGCTTGATGCCCTCTCAACGAAGAACTTTGCCTACTCGTTCGGTGACGCCTTTTACGTATGGCAATAGGGCGATGGTTTGTCCTTCCTTTGGCGCTTCCCTTTTGTTTCTATCATTAGGTGTCATAGTTTGCTCAATCATCCTCTTCCCATAACCGTTTGCTTCGAAGGTGGACCTGATGTTTTTTAATTCTGCTTTCAGATGTTGTTCATCACTAATCCGGTATGCCCTCTTAGTTAAAGTGTGGAGCACGGACTTCTTTTGCGTAGGATGATGGTGGGAAGTTGCGCGAAGGTACCTGCCTGTGCTGGTGGCTTTTCTAAATACCCGATGGCCCAGTTTGCCCTCTGGTTTCCGATAAACCTCTACGTCGAGGAAAGGAAGCACACCATTCTTCTCAATCTCCATGGTGAACTGGATCTTGTTGTGCTGTTGATTGAGGTGTTGATGGAAATTCTGCAGCTCCTCTTCTCCATGAGGCCAGATGACAAACGTGTCGTCTACATATCGCAGCCAGCAGTCTGGACGTAGTGGTGCGGACTGGAGAGCTGTTTCCTCGAATGCCTCCATGAAAATATCGGCTGCAACGGGTGAGAGAGGTGAACCCATTGCAACTCCGTCCGTCTGTTCATAAAATTTCCCTTTCCACCTGTAATAGGTGGTCGTTAAACAATGTTGCACCAGATCGCAAACGTCGGGTGGAACACGTTCCTCTAGGATGCTCATGGTATCCGACACTGGTACATTTGTAAATAAGGACTTCACGTCGAAGCTGACCATCAAATCCGTGGTGGAGATTCGTTTTTCTTCTAAAAGTGCTACGAAATGGGTTGAGTCCTTGACGTAAGAGTCCGTGTGGCCCACGAGATGTTGGAGTTTCGGTACTAGTTCTTTTGCAAGTCGGTAAGTCGGTGAGTCTATACTGCAGACAATAGGCCTTAGAGGAAAAGACTCCCGGTGGATCTTCGGAACCCCATAAATCCTTGGTGCCTGTGGGACTTGCGGGTTGAATCGTCTGGCCGTGTCGAAGTTCATTCTGGTTATCTTAAGCAGTGCTTGCGTCTGTTTTATTACCTTGGCCGTCGGATCCCCCTTGAGCTTCTTATAGATGGGTTCACTTAGAAGTTTTTCCATCCGGTCGTCGTAATCTGTAGTATTCATCACCACTGTGGCGTTCCCCTTGTCGGACTGTACCACTACTAGGTCGGGGTTGTTCTTTAACTCTATGATAGCACGACGTTCCTCATTGCTGATGTTCGGCTTTAGTGGCTTTGCATGCGCCAAGACTCTAACTGTCTCTTGTCGGATCTTCTCTGCTTCTGCTTGTGGAAGGTGACGTAGCGATGCCTCGAAGGATTCTATGATGTCTTCTTTAGGGACTCGTCGTGGTGTGATCGCGAAATTCATCCCCTTGGACAGTATTTGTGTTGCTGCGTCACTTAATTCATGGTTGGAAAGGTTGACCACCGTTCGCTGCGTGTCCATTGTTTGTCCATTACCCGTAGTTTTCTGCTGCAGGTTATAAAATTTCTTCATCTGACGGGTGGCGACACTATCGTTTGTCCTTTCGGCTTGCTGGAAGGTTAACCTAACTAAATGAAAGGCTTTTTTTCCTCCTTTGACATACGCGTTTCGCTGAAGCACCATCAGTGGCCCGCGATACATGTTAGTTTTTCATATACAACTGAAGTACAGTTATAAATATTAGTGTGCTATATTTCACATTATTACAGTTATCAATATTTTCTATCTTACAATTTTTTTTTTTTATTTTGTCCTACTAGGTTGGAAACAACTAGCACATGCTTTGTGAAGTTAATTTAATTTTTCGGGATTACTTACGTTATTGCGTTACTCCATGTGTGTCTTCATGGAGCTGTTTGTGTGTTCTCCAGGTGGACGTTATATCACTTCTCTGTGTAGTGTGCACTCGTTTCGTGAGGCTTTGTTTACCACCCGCCGCTTTTCGTCCGTCTTTTCATCGTGTTCCTTGTATCTCCGAGTGTATCAGCTGTATTTTGTTTCTGTTAATGTTTTTTTTTTCCTGTTTGTGTTAATGTTTTGTGTGTGCGTGTGTGTGTGTGTGTGTGTGTGTGTGTGTGTGTGTGTGTGTGAGTGAGTGAGTGAGTGGGGAGAGGGGGAGAGAAGACAGAACGAGGGAGGGTATTTCACATTTCTGTGGCCAGCTTGTCAAAGAGTGGTTGCTTATATTGATCTGATCATTAATCACTTTCTTATTCATTGCCAAGACTCTTTATATATGGAAGATTTCCTGTTGTGTCAGAAGTTTTCTGTCTCGATTATTGACTCTGATAATTTTCATATCTTGTTCCATGTTGGAGAATTCGTGTCTATGTTCTGCAAAGGTGGGATGGCTATTTTCATATTTACTGCTTCGCAAAGGTTCTTTTATATCAGGTTTTGAAAATTCTGTCTGTCATTCCCAGACATACTGATTCTCGTTCTCTTCCGAGCTGTTGTATTCTACCTGGTGATTCATCTACCATACAGATTATATCTACAAATCTGTACCAGCCAAAAATTTTGCATTACTTCTGTGTGATGATTGCGTTAAATATTATAATCGGACAGACATAAAAATTACACACAACAACATTCACTTCACAACAGAAAAAGAAACAAACATGCAGATACACTTCTTTGACATAACAATAAAGAGAGACGAATATAGGCAGACATTTGACATCTTTAGAAAATCAACAGCAACAGATACAATCATACATGCCACATGTAACCACTACCACAATGAAAAACTAGCAACCCTGCGGGACATGTTACACAGACTGAACAACGTCCCAATAAGCAAAGAAAATTTTGAGAAAGAATTTAAAACCAACTCACAGCTAAAAACAATAGTTATAACACCCAAGTAGTAGAAACACTCAAATAAAGAATCAAAGTACAACTAATGAGAAATCGTAAGAAAAAAAATCGCACAAACACAGAAAATGCAACACTCAAAGACACACAAAACAGCAACACTCATGACACAAACAGCGAAATTAAATGCTACACACTAACATATGACCACAAATCAAAACCCAAACAGCAAACTTACCGAAGAAACAAAGTTTACAAATTGCTCACAGAACAAGAAACACTATTCTGATATATTTGTAAACAACAGTTAAAGCAGACAAATATGAAGGTGCAGGTATATACCAGCTAATTCCAAGAATATAAAACAGTATATCTCGGAATGACAGGCAGAAACTTCAAAACCAGGTATAAAGAACATATAAGAAGCTGGTAGTATGAAAATAGCTATTCCATATTTTCAGAACAACGGAGAGAACACGGACATGAACCATCGAACATGGAACAAGAGATGAAAATTATCAGAGTTACTCATGAGACGTAAATCTCCTGATACGACAGGAAAACTTAAATATACAAAAGCCCTGTCAATGAATAAGAAACTGATTAATGATGAGATCAACAATAGCAACAAATCACTGATCAAGCTGGCCACAGAAACAGTGAAAAACAGTAATGATACGTGAAATGCCCTCCCTTGAATTCTTTTTTTCTGTCCTGTTTCCCCTTCTCCCACTATTACACTCACAAACAGCAAAAAGAAAAGAAAAACAAAGAAAGGAAAACAAAAGAAGAGAAGAGAAAAAGAAAACACACATCTACACAGAGAACACCACAAACAAAAAACAGCGGATAATACACAACTGTTGAAATATTAAATTAACTTCGCAAAACCTTCTCCTACAGAAGTTGTCACTAACCTAGTAGATCCAAAATGAAGAAATTGTAACATAGCAGAGACTGATAACTGTCGTACTATGAAACATAGCAAAATAATATTTACAACTGTACCGCATTATGTATTATGTATTATGCAAAAAACAAACAAGCATAACAGGCCACTGTTGATCCTTTACAAATAATGAAGAAATCCGCGTATGGTACCAAAAAGTCTATCATTTATATTTAGAAATTTACAAACGCTGAGACTGTTCAGCATCTTTCTTTTAGTTGCAATAGACGATTATACAACTCCACTTATTTTCTAAGCAACTAAGGTCGACAGAAAAACATTTAAACAGTAAATATATTAGATGTCTGATCTTTGGAACAAGTCCAATAGAGATCATACCAGTTGCGATACAGCAGCTTGTATCAATGAACAAACAAAGGAATTCATGAAGCCAGCTGCCAGTGTCCCTCGTAACTGATAACATGTGCCAAGTCAGGATTCAGTTCCAGGGTGGGCACACATTTTCAATTTACCCCAATGACTTATTTCGATGGACACTGGCAGCTGGCGTCATGAATTCCTTTGTGTGATAAACTAAATAGTTTCCTCATTAATCACTCTCCCTGTCCTTTCGGTGAACTCTTGAAAATATTTTTAAAACATTAATTCCTGTGTTACGCTGTTCATTATGTTTCTTAGTCTAGTCGTCTGCACAGGATTACTACATGCTCACTGTATCTAATAGAAACTTTTTAAAAAATGCCAACGAGTTACACGAATTGTAGTTTTGATAAACCTTCACCATGGTTCAGATACATTGAAACCGCTTTAGTAGTGCAGGTGGCTAAGAGTATAGCTGCACTCAAAAAGCAACACACAGCCTTTGTGAATGATGTGTCATAAAAATTCAGAGAAACTTGTTTGTCGCTAGAATGTCAACTCTGTAGTCACGGCAGTGTGAAACTGTGATGTTGTAGATCCCATTCGCAAAGCGCAAAGGTTTTCTTCTGCAGTGAAAATGAAAATTGTTGTTTGTCAACCTCTCCTTCCGTGACCCAGTTCAACACAACCTCTTACATTGAAATTCACGTATGCCACACATGGTAACAAATCATTTTTTTTTTCTAAATTTCCCTCCTACTTGCTGCTGTCATTCGTGTGCCCTGGAGGCTGCTATGATTCCTAACTCACGTTCACATACAAGCAAGTGGTGTAGGAACTGACGCTGACACGTGACAGCGGACATTGGCCGCGCGATAACGACGCCCTCTTCCCGGAGTCCTCAGCGGTGCGTCGGCCGCGGGGTGCGTATGTCACGTATGTCACGCACATGTCGCACATGCTCACGTCGCCCACGTACCTACGCGCTGGCGCGCAGGACTCCGGCACGTGTACGACAGAAACGAACCGACACCAAGAAGACGGCTCTCTACACACAGATGCCAGGTATCCACGACACGAGCTCTACATAACGCACGTTTGCGATCGTTACAAAAGGTTTGTGCAAATCGTTATGTATGCATGCCAATACAGTGTCACAATGTTTCTTTGCAATGATCTCCGAAACAACTGACCTTAATGAAATTGGGCACAGTGTGAGTGATATGGTTCAACTTAATTCGGGTAATAACGACCGTCACCCTTTTTCGGAATGACTCAAACTGAGCCCTAATATTTTCCTAAATCACGGAAAGTTTTATTAGTTCACAGTCTCTATAACAAAGTCATTCCACTGTAGGTGAAGTTGAACTTATATTATATGCTGGCTGGAATCCATTACGTTGTGAGCTGTTTTCGGCATTCACTAAAAGATTTGATGTTACAGGATCTTTTCGTAAATCATAAACATGTTAGTTGATATGGAAACGATTTTTATTTCCATTTAAATAAAGTTTAAATCAATCACATTGTTGCACAATAAAAAAATAAAAATATGCAGCGGCAAGCTAACAGAGCTGCTTACAGGTTTGTGACCGCTAGAAGACTAACTAAACATGGTTTCTCTCAAACATCTTTCTACGTAACCGCGTAATAAGATTGATGAAAAAGTTTTGTAATTCACAATTAAACAATATTCTTTTACATTAAATATGCCAAAATACAGAAATTAGACCATTACATTTAAGCTTTAACTATTTATCTCAACGTATGTACATCTTTCATGAAATTTGTATTTAATGTGGTACACAAATTTAAAGTCATCCTTTGACTAGTGTTTACAGTGCTCAAATTATTTACATTATTTGTGTTTTCGAAGTGCACAAATATTTGTTTTGCCAATATTGTGTAGGCGTACTATTATTGTGACATGGAATTTTAATGTATTTCAGTTTGCGGTCAAATTTTTTATTAATACGGATTTGTATATGGTTGTCGTAGTTTTGTTAATTTCGAAGATAGTTGCTTAGTACCAAACGGACTATTAATTTTAGTGCATGAAAAATTATTAGTATTTAATTTAGGATCCAGTGATATGTAAAACGTGGTCTGCCCTACTTTATTTAAACAAAAGGTACACATGAAATCATGTTGTGTAATAGTTATAACATGTAGTATTGTTGTTTTTATACTAATTAGTATCTATATAGGTTTAGCAATTTCCGGAACGAAGTGTAATGGATTTTTAGTGTTTGCAGCCCACTGTCCAGTCACTAGTTGATCATTCCGGGGCAGTAATAGAAGAAAGCAAACGGAAAGCTGAAGTTCTAAATTTAACCTTTAAGAAATCTTTCACGCAGGAGGACCGCACAAATATACCATCATTTGATCAACGTACTAATTCCGAAATGGGGGACATAGCAATAGGTATTTCCGGTGTAGAGAAGCAGCGGAGAGAGCTAAATACGAAAAAGTCTGCTGGTCCGGATGGTATACCAGTTCGGTTTTACAAAGACTATTCTACGGCATTGGCCCCCTACTTAGCTTGCATTTATAGCGAATCTTTAATTCAGCGCAAAGTTCCTAGTGATTGGAAAAAAGCGCAGGTGACTCCCGTGTATAAGAAAGGAAAGAGAACTGACCCATACAATTACAGGCCAATATCGTTGACATCGGTTTCATGTAGAATTTTGGAGCATATTCTCAGTTCGAATATAGTAAATTTCCTTGAAACGGAAAAGCTTCTTTCCATGAATCAGCACGGGTTTAGGAAACATCGTTCATGTGAAACTCAGCTTGCCCTTTTCTCACATGACATCTTGCGAGCCATGGACGAAGGGCAACAGGCGGTTTGTGTTTTTCTCAACATCAAAAAGGCGTTCGACACGGTGCCACACGGCAGACTGCTAACGAAGATACGAGCTTATGGAATAGGTTCACAGATTTGTGACTGGCTGGAAGACTTCCTAAGTAATAGAACGCAGTACGTTGTTCTCGACGGCGAGTGTTCATCAGAGACGAGTGTATCGTCAGGCGTGCCCCAGGGGAGTGTGATAGGACCGCTATTATTTTCTATCTATATAAATGATCTGATGGACAGAGTAAGTTGTAATTTGCGGCTGTTTGCTGATGATGCTGTGGTGTATGGGAGGGTGTCGTCTGTAACTGACTGTAATAGCATACAGGTTGACTTAGACAAAATTTCTAGTTGGTGCGAAGAATGGCAGCTAGCTCTCAATGTAGAAAAATGTAAGGTGATGCGCATGAGTAGAAAAAACAATCCTATAATGTTCGAATATAGCATCAGTAGTGAGCTTCTTGATGCGGTCGCGTCGTTCAAATATCTAGGCGTAACATTGCAGAGCGATATAAATGGAACGAGCATGTAAGGACAGTTGTGAGTAAGGCAGACAGCCGACTTCGGTTTATTGGGAGAATTTTGGGAAGATGTACTTCACCTGTAAAGGAGACCGCGTATAAAACGCTTGTACGACCACGTCTTGAGTATTGCTCAAGTATTTGGGACCCGCAGCAGATCGGTTTGAAGGAAGACATAGAGGCGGTTCAGAGGCGAGCAGCTAGATTTGTTACCGGTAGGTTCGACCAATGCGCGAGTGTCACGGAAATGCTCCGGCAACTCAATTGGGGATCGCTGGAAGAAAGACGACGTTCTTTTCGTGAATTTCTGTTAAGTAAATTTCGAGGGCCGGAATTTGAAGCTGAGTGTAGTACGATCTTGCTGCCGCCTACTTACATTTCGCGTAAATATCACAAAGACAAGATAAGAGAAATTAGGGCTCGTACGGAGGCATATGGGCATTCTTTTTTTCCTCGTTCAATTTGGAAGTGGAATAGGAAAGAAAAAATGTTCAAATGTTTGTAGAGTCTATGGGACTTAACTACGGGGTCATCAGTCCCTAAACTTACAAACTACTTATGAACTACTTACAACTAAGGACGGCACAAATATCCATGCCCGAGGGGGGATTCGAACCCCCGACCGTAGTGGCCGTGCAGACCGTGACTGGAGCGCCTCAGTCCCCTCGGCCACCGCGGCCGGCGAATAGGAAAGGAAATGCCTAGTAGTGGTACAGTGTACCCTCCGCCACGCACCTTACGGTGAATTGCGGAGTATGTATGTAGTCATAATAAGTTTTTGTGTGTGCATGCACAAACGTACCATCGATTACATTAACAATTTCATATCCTGTTATGCAGAACGACACAGATAGAAACGACGTTAATGTAAGGCACAGTGCCACACTACAAACTACTAACGAAGGTACGAGTTTATGGAATATGTACTCAAATATGTGAGTGGCAAAGACAAGTAACAGAGCCCATTACGTTGTCCTCGATGGCGAGTGTTCATCAGAGACTGGGGTACTGTCAGGCGTGCTCCAGGAAAGTGAGATAGGACCATTAGAACCATTATTGTTTTCTATATAAGTTATCTGACGGACAGAGTAAATTTCAATCTGCGGCTGTTTCCTGAAGATCCTGTGGAATACAGGAAGGTGTCGCCATTAAATGACTGCAGTAGGACGCAGAATGACATGGCCCAAATTTCTATGTTGTGAGAGAAATGGCAGCTAGCTCTAAATGTAGAAAACTGTATGGTGATGCAGATGAGTAGCGGAAACAGTCCCGTAATGTCAGTAGTGTGGTGCTTGGCAGAGATGCGTCATTTAAGTATATCTAGGCGTGACAGTGTACAGCGATATGAAATGGAACGAGTATATAAGGACAGTCATGAGAAAGGCGGATTGTCGACTTGAGTTTATTGGGAAAATTTTGGAAAGGTGTGATTTGACTTGACCGCATACAAAACGCTTTTACGGCATTGTCTTGATTATTGCACAGCTGTTCGGAATCCCCACCAAATTGGTTTTATGGAAGGCATGGATGCAATTCATCGGCGGGCGACTAAGTTCGTTGGTGCTACATTCGATCGTTGCGTGAGTGTTACTGACATGCTTCTGGAACTTAAATGGTTGTCGCTGCAGGGAAGGTGACGTTCTTTTCGAGAAGCACCGTGATGAAATTTACAAGGCCAGAATATGAGGCGGCCTGGAAAACTATTCTACTGCCGCCAACTTATATTTGGCGTAAAGAGCACAAAGATAAGATGAGAGAGATTAGGGCTCGTACAGGTGCATACAAGCACTCGTTCTTCCCTCTTACTATATGGGAATGGAACAGGAAAGCAAGTATGTTTTAGTGGTACTCAATCACATCCACCACACACCTTTGGCTGGATTGCGGAGTATGTACGAGAATATATAGGTTTACATTACATCCTCTACAATTGCGGGATGTGTCTGATTTACGTCACTTGTGGTTTTGGTATGAGAAACAATAAAACGATATATCAAAATAAGCCACGAAAGAAAGAACTGTGAGTTAACTGTTGAAGTACCGAAGATTTTCTTTCGGATTTTGCTGAAGGATGGTTCTAGTGACACTTCGTCTCTTCATTTGGTTACAAACAAACACTTGAAGTCATTGAACATAGCGGATAACGTGACTAAAATTGATGTAAGTGGAACCATTAGAAGCAACAGAAGCAAAATTTGCCCACTATAGCTGCGTATCAAAAGGAACACGCAGATCTTGTGAATGATATAAAAATTCAGGGTAACTTGTTTGTCGATGAAATGTCAACTCTGTAGTAACGGCAGTGCTAAACAGTGCTGGTGTAGATCCCATTCGCAAACGTCAAAGGTTTTCTGCTGCGCTGAAAATGAAAATTGTTGTTTGTCAGCCGTACGTCTTACAATTACAATATGGGTGGAACAGAGAGAATGGACCAAAATGTGAGCTATTACAGACCAAATATCAGAGCAAAGAAATAGTGCTGAACAATTTTTTGTGGGGTTTCGGTATAACAATTCAAAATTCATTGCTTTAGTACAGACACATTACGAATGAAGAAATGGGTCTACTTGTATTCAGAAATTGTTTATTGAGAGGTAAAAAAAGGTAAAGCTGTCAACAATCCGAAGATTGGTTTGAACAACACAGTGCTTTACTAGGCAGGGTCCTGTTTGGAGGTGGTACGCCGTTGACTTCCTCCAACCTTCGAACTGACTTTCCCAGCCAGTTATAGGGGGACCTACAGTTTAACGTGGGTTCCGAACCACGGTGCTACTCGATATTTTTCACATAAGCAACACTGCCATAGGTGAAAGAAGTGGAAAGTGACAAAAATTCCGAGGGCCTGCCGGAATGGAACCTGTGACGTTTGGAACTGTAGTCTGGCACTCTACCACTGTGCTATATGTAAAACAAAAATATGTCGCTCCAGTTGCTATTATAGTTTCTTTGATGGGCACTGTGGCCACTGGGCAACAGAACAAATGCTGAAACAATTTGACTGAAATGCTAAGCAATTTCCGAAGATACTAATGAATATGTCCAGTGAACATAAACATCCAGTCTCTCTAGTTTTTCAAGGTTTCCTGTAATTTTTTCTGTTCATGAGTGCAGTTTATCACAGAATTTATAAATGAGAATAATTCAATCCAAACCAAATACGTAAGCCACGGTAAAGGGTGGTCAAACAGTTCTGACCGTACACAGTCTATTCTCGTCTTTTGCCGTTCAGTCTCGCAAGCTATCGGACCCGAATGATGTGTAACGTTGGAATATCCGGAAAATCTTGCTCATTTTGTTGAATCTCGGCGATGATTCATGTCAAGTTCTGGAAATCGAGTAGGAGATCACTATGTCCCACACTTTTCGCTTGGGATAAGGTCTGTGGATCTTGTTGGCAACAGCGGTTACTGAACACTTTAAAGAGATCCTATAAATGCAGCGCGATCTCCATATAAATTATCCTACTGAACAAAGTACATCACTTTCCTATCTATTAAATAACAGTAGCATACTTTCTACTTGTAATGAAATCATATTTTGGTAGAGCCCACCTACATAGGAGTCATGATCATTATAATACGAGAAAGTTCTAAATCGAAGAGATGTAGATGTTGTACGCTATTAAGAATGGCGGTTACACCACAGTGTATCAGATACAGTTGTTACCATACGATAGTTGCAAGGACAGTAGCGTCCCTAGCGGTGATCAAGCATGTGTTCTGCTATTATGATAGGAATTTTCCTCGCTACATAACAATTCGGTATGAATTTTAATGATTCGCTTATTTCTGCACTTTACTAGGCTTTCTTTGTAAGCATATTTACTTTCGACTCAATAGCGAATATACCGAAAATTCTTACTGTTTAATGGCTGAAACGTACCGTTGTAACAATTGTGAAATTCGTTTCTTTTGTGTTCCTCTGGACGTCTATGCGGTTTTTCTTTTGGCTGTAGATGTGTTTAATTATTTGGTATGTTAAATAACACAGGCCTCTCATTCCATACACGTTTCATTAGCTCCACATTCACTGATTTGACTGGAATAACTATAAAGGAAACTAGACATTCCTGAGTAGACAATGACGTATTTCTGTAGAAGTCAGGTATATTTTTTGCTCTTAAAAGAAACCAACATTATTCATTAAATACCTGTAGGTAATAAGGGAAACCATTTCATATGTACCAGAGCCCATACAAATATAAAGAGAAGCAAATATTGATTCGTTTTCGAATCGCTATTGACGAAATTTATGCCATCAATTTAAACGATACTTCCACAGTCTAACCTGCACAGCCACGACACTCATGGCTGTGTCACTTGTTACCGACTTACAGCTGCAACGACACTAGCGCTCCTAATGGTGCGCGAGTGTCATAAGACTCATGTTCGTTTATAATTATTTTTCTACGTAATTAACGAAATAGTTGCTACAACTCTTTGGTTCCAAGCAGTAGCAAAATATCAAGAGACATGAATAAACGTGAAATAAACGTAAAAATAGCCTAATTACACTGATTCAATTATATAAATAACTAATTAGTCATGAAGACATTGTCGCGTTAAATGGAAGCAGGCTTCACTTCGAAAACAAGGTTGTCAATTGAACACAGCACTTATACTGAAAGCAGGTTTATTGCGAACTGAAACTTACACGCAGCACTGACTACTTCTCTATACTCAGGCAGAATGTACCAGAAATTAGAACATAAGAAACATGTAGAACATTCTGGAAATGATAATTACAAAGAAATAAATTTCTTCCGGTGGACGGGACTGAACCAGCAACGTTCAGCACCGCAATCGGTGACGCTGTCACTTGCGCCACGCCGGCAGTCGGTTCACTAAGGGTCTTGCGGAATTGCTCCTTCTCCCGGAGGGATTTTTTTTTAAAAAAAAATTGCGACTAGCTGCATTGTCCTGGATCTTGATCCTGTCATGGGTCCTCTGTATGACAGTTATGGAGAATCCTTCTATCAGTATTGCTTCTCTTGTTCATAGGATAATCTGCGCTGAAGCCCCTTTCACCTCACTAAGATCAAACTTTTTATTGTAGACATTAAGTCAGAAAAAATGTAGCTATTTTTACATGAAATGACACGAACTTCACAACACTAAACAGCCCATTCCCGTCAGCAATAGATGTAGTATGACCAGTGTCGGATCTACGGGGGGGGGGGGGGGGGGGGGAGCTGCCCCGGGCGCAGAGTTCAGTGGGGCGCCAAAATGGGCAGAAGCTTTACTATAATTATTATTATTTTTGAACAGAGAACTAAATCAACCTCACTGTAAGCTTTAGTATGCATTTTGGTACATTAGCAATAAGTACTTTTGTTTGTATTCCTGGCCCTTTGGATCTCTTATCTACATAATGTCTCGACTGCCCTTGTACCCGTGCTATTTAGATTACGGATGTATTAGCCAAGTCATTCCCAATGCACTGACTACGGACCATTCAGTATGTTTATTCAGTAGTATTGCGATACCTGCGTGACAGTGGTAGAAAGACGATCTGCGACGGTAATTGAATTAATCGTGTCGCTGTTTTCTTTTGTGTCCCTTCCATATTCGACTCTTGACGAATGCATTTGAAGTGTTTTATGCTAAAACAAAGGGACATTACTTTGAAGCTATAGCAGTTGTGCACAAACATCTCGAAGAGGTCATTGTGGCTTTAAATTGACTTTTATCTAGTTCGACATCCACCCCTGAGACCAAAACAGAGCCTATAAGCGTCCCCAAATCAGACAGAAGGTCTGGTGCCTCGATACATCCACGCTGGACCTACTGTGGCACCAGCTCTTCTATCTTACATGGGTAACTATTATAAAAATGCTAAAACTGCTTCCACCGCTGCTAGATTTGGCATCTGAAGCCCCATATCATTATATCTGCAACATTTAACCAATCTGATCATAGGCTAACAAGGCGGAACGTGTAATTTGACATAATAATCTATTACAAGTTTGACACTCTTCACAATTTAAATTATTTATCCATTGTTGCCTCTCCAGTCAGCCATTATAAACTGGAATAAAAATTACAGATTACAGTTCTTGTTCATACTGATTCATTTTCATGATTTTTTTTTTCTGTCACATATTGTACTTGGGAAATTACTCTTTTTCAATATACATTAATTTTTATTTAATACTAAATATTTTGCATTGTTTTTGAACATCTATTGTTAAAATTTTTCTGAGGTTTTGTCTACAACTCAAAATTTTAAATTTATATTTTTATAAAAGAACTCGATATAAAACCAGTCCTTACTTTTTTCAGCTCATACTTCGTAATTGCGCATTTTGACGATGTAGCGGGAGGGGGGGAGGGCGCCAAAGAGCCTAGATCCGTCCCTGAGTATTATGACTGTACCACGGCGATGGCTTCACGCAAGATTCATTAACATAATTCAGATACCGTGTAGCGTACTTAATTTGCGTCTTCATATTTACTTGTTTTTTAGGGTAGGCGTGAGTGGGGTACCGTGCCGCCTCGGAACCCTCTCCTTCCCCTTATATACTCCCTGACGTCAGAATTTAATTTTTGCTGTCTGATTTCAGTGATGGCGCTACACGAAAACTGGGTGTCGGCGAACTTGGCTTTGCGAGGCCCCTTTCATTTTTTCAGTAAGGAAGAAAATTTTAAATATAATTATACATCAATAATCATTATACTATAATTTTATTAGTATAATATACAAGTATTATTGCAATGACAAAAATTATAATAAACAAACACAAAATAAAGAAACTATTCGGCTTTTCGCCTCACTGAATTTTTTTAAGATCACATCTTAGTATTAGCCGCTATTTCGTCTTCAATTGAACGTACTGACAATGCAGTGGCTCATTGTGATTCTCAAGTAAATCTTAATCAATTTTAACTTTGTGAAGCTTCTCTCGGTCGAAGCTGTACTGACTGGAACTATGAGCATGATTCTGATTGTTATATAAACATTTGGCTATACTTCTTCCAAATTGTTCTCTAAAATGTACTGAAGAAGTTCTGTTGCAAGTATGTAACCAAACAACTGCATCACTGCTGGGCTCATACGGAAATAACTACGGGCAACTGAATAGCTGCCGGCCGAGAATGGCCGAGCGCACTAAGGCGCCATACCACGGTGAACGAAATCGCTCTCGTCGGGGTTCGAATCCCACCCTTGGGTACGGATGTTGTGTTTGTCCTTTTGTTAAGCTAGTGTAAGATGTCGGTCGTCGCTACATAATCTAGCAGTTGAAAAGCGCCGTTAAACATCAGATATAAAAAAAGCTAAAATTTTAACAATGTTTACTTGTTTTTTAGGGTAGGCGTGAGCGGGTACCGAGCCACCAAAAAAGTCAATTTCTGACAACGTCCTTGCCTTTTGTCCTATTGCATGGCCTGTTACGATACTTGTGCGTGTCTGACTGCTCCCCCTTCTTCAGATCTAATTTTGTGTTTCTGCGCAAACGTTTTGATACCCCTTTTAACGAGAGAGAATGTGAGCAACTGACTTAGTCCGAAATGTAGACACCAACGCCATCTACCGTCGAGTTGTGTAATACGCTCTCGCGCTGCGGTGAGGCGAGGCGGCGGCGAGTCTTGCAGCTTCGACTGAACGCACAAAACTGATGACACCGAAGCATTCACATTATTTGCTACACTCTATCGCTGTCGAAAACTCTGGAAAGTGACGCAATGGGAAAAGATACTGTCCATGGAGATATTAGGCCAGCGCGTTCGTCTGTAGTAGACAGACGTAGAATTAATGCTGAACTGCGAAAGTATTGATTCGAGCTCTAACATTCAATGAAAAGCATGTACAAATGAGACAATCAGCTTTCCTGTACTGTAACAAAAATTTGGAAATCCCGCTCAGTGAAAGATTTGGACTAATGTACTAAATGGATATATCTACATCTACATTTACATAGGATACTTTGCAAATCACACTTACGTGCATGGCAGAGGGTTCATCGAACCATCTGTGCCCAATTCATCTGCTACTCAAATGTTCAAATGTTTGTTAATTACTGGATACTGTTTTCATGGTGCTGCCGCCCTGCGCCAAAATGTAAACTAGAATCTTCTAAGCTGTCAGTATTTTGTAACCTGTCATGTCTTTAACTTATGTATTTTTTGTTTAGTGACTAAGTGCAATGGCTGGCCGCGGTGGCCGCGGGGACTGAGGCGCTCGCGTCACGGTCTGCACGGCCACTACGGTCGGGGGTTCGAATCCCCCCTCGGGCATGGATATTTGTGCCGTCCTTAGTATAAGGTAGTTAGTAAGTAGTTTGTAAGTTTAGGGACTGAAGACCCCGTAGTTAAGTCCCATAAGCTTAACAAACATTTGAACATTTTTTTTCAAGTGCAAAGTTGCACTTGTTATTTTATACCAAATATTTACCAAGGAAGGATAAATGCCTCTCAATCCCAAACGTATGTTATTTTTTATGTTTTTACGTTATTTCTTGCAAGTTTATCTTTTTCTACAGATGACCAGCTTGTAATATGTATGTGACCAGATGATGGTGAAACCGGTCGTCAGTGAATAAATTGTTAATATGCGATCTTGGCATTTCATTTTGAAAATTATAAAACGATCAGATCACCTACAAACCCGACTATGTCAGGTAATCTTAGGAAACAATTGTACAATGAGTAAAATACGGCAGTTGTTTAATAATATGAAAAGTTATTAATAATTAGAATAAATTTTACAACTTATTAAAACATTAAAATGTTTAGATAAAACATAATATCCTCGGATTTTTTGTAAATTGTTGCAACATTTTATTAATAGCTTTTAATTTGCGAGGAGAGGTGCAAAATGAGAAGGAGAATCAGGAAACTACAGGAATAAATCATTGTACAACACGAAAGTTCAACGGCCGCACCGCGGTGGATGCACCGGTTCCAGGAAGATCAACGGAGTTAAGCAGCGTCGGGCATGGTCAGTGCTTGGATGGATAACCGTCCGAGTACGCCACGCACTGTTGACAATTTTCTCTTTGCCTCAGGGTAGAGGGCACAGGAGGGATGGTGGAGCAGATCGCCAGCCTTTGCACCAATGTCCTGGCTTAAATTACAAACTTCATCGCAGTGTCTCATGGAGTGAGGGCACTGTTGATGGTGATTCGTCCGTCGGATAGGGACGTAAAACTCGGCTGCCCCCTTGGTGCTTTTCGAGAGGAGTTGGCTTTGTGCCGGCACTGGGTTTCACCCTCTCCCATCTTCCATCAAGACAAACACGACACTAAACTACACTACACTCGCACCCTTACAAAATGTTCAAATGTTTGTAGAGCTTATGGGACTTAACTACGGGGTCATCAGTCCCAAAACTTACAAACTACTTATGAACTAGCTAACACTAAGGACGGCACAAATATCCATGCCCGAGGGGGCATTCGATTCCCCGACCGTAGCGGCCGTGCAAACTGTGACTGGCGCGCCGCAGACCGCTCGGCCACTGCAGCCGGCTCACCCATTACAGTCAACTACTCTTAACAGACACTTCAGCACAAAGTTCTCACATTTCGCAAAGGAAACGTCCCTGCGGGCGCAAAGGATAGGTAAAAACCTTTCCAATTAGACGTATGAACCTGCCTTTCGCATCTCCTAGCCATACGACTTTGCTTTCGTAAAGTAAGAAAATTGGTTAACACTATGAAAAGCTATAAATAATTGAAAGAAATTTCATAACTTGGTATAATATAAAGAAAGACAGCTAAAATATAAACTCTTTGGATTTTTTATTTTATTTATTTTGTAAATTCTTCCAACATTTTATTACTAACTTTGAATTTGTCACGGAAGTGGTATGACAAGAAAGACAACAAGGAAACTAAGACATAATTTTACAGTGAATAAAGTAGGAAAATCGCTTAATAATGTGAAAGGTTATAAATAACTGCAATAAATTTTACTACTTACGAAAGTATAAAGATAATAACTTTAGAAAAGCCAGCGAACTGGTATATTTTTCAGAATGAAAATAAGTCACGTTCGCAAAATGTTTTTAACAATTTATTTGCTAATAGGGTAAACGGTTTCGATCTACTCTGTGAGACCATCATCACGCCGATTCGTCGTTGATGGCGAGGCGATTAGCAGCAGTCTCTGCACGCTCATCACCTCGCCACCGAGGACGAATCGGCATGATGATGATCTCACAGAGTAGACAGAAACCAGTCACCCTACTAGCAAGTAAATTGTAAAAACTTTTGCGAATGTTACTGTTATTTTAATTATAAAGTATAAAGAAATTTAGCTAAAACAAATCTCTTCGGATGTTTTGTAAATTCTTCCAACATTTTATTAATAGCTTTAAATTTACTGTAGGGGGGGGGGGGGAGCTGTCACCCCCACCCTTCCGCCGTCTGGCCATGCCCCTGTGTAAACACATAGCCACGGTAAACTCCAAAAGGTTGGTTACAGGAGAAGTTCAGAATATCCTGGGGATCATTGCCCTTCGAGCTGTCTTCACGCAGTTCCGCCGCCTCTCAACAGATGGCATGACGTGGCTTCTCAGCCCGCTGCTGCCTTCGGTGGCTGCGTTTGTGAGCCACCGTTCATCTCATCTCCAAAATGATGTTCTAGAAGTGTCTGTATTAGTGTAGAGCTAAGTAAACTTTGCACTTGGAATATGTTGCGCCAACTGTCAATCGTTCGCAACATTAATCCAAAATCACTAATCTGCGACACAAATCGGATTGCAGTTAAAAGCCGGCGAAGGGACTGAGACGCTCCAGTCACGGTCTACACGGCCACTACGGCTGGGGGTTCGAATCCCCCCTCGGGCAGGGATATTTGTGCCGTCCTTAGCCTTAGCTAGTTCATAAGTAGTTTGTAAGTTTAGGGACTGGTGACCCCGTAGTTAAGTCCCATAAGTTATACAAACATTTGAACTACTTCTTTATTAATCTTGACTATTGGAATTCACCCCTTCAGGAACTGTTTTAATGCCATAAATTAAAGCACTCAAGAATTACTAACGAACTAGAGTAACAGAAAGGAATAATATCACAGAGTTGTCACGAAAGATCTACAGCTACTACTACACTTTACACGTCGCGGTAAAGTGCATTTCAAAGGTTCACTACCATTGTAACACTTATTGAGGCTGATTCTAATTCCATTCACATACGGAGTGCGGAAAAATCATTTCTGAAGTACCTCTGAGAATGCTGTAACTGATGTTATCTTCTTGATTGTTATAGGAGCTAAGTACAAGGATTTTTCAAACTACATAAACGGAACTTCACAGTAGCGGATTTTTTTTTTTTTTTTTTTTTTTTTTTTTTTTTTTTTTTTTTTTTTTGTCGGTGCCCTGAAGGGCGCTAATATGTCAAATAAACATGTGGATATCAGTGCTGTCCTTCTTTAACCCTCTCGCTACAGAACATTCTTCGTAATGTGTATTACCAATATGGGAGAGGGGAAAATGGCTTTCGTTGTTGGTTTAAAATATCAACCAGTTGCTGATTTATAAATGTGTAAGTAGATTCTAGATCTTGAGAAGATATCATTTGTCACATTCATAGAAATACACAGTTTCAATAACATTGTGTTACTTAGACGGGAACACCTTGCCACTGTCATAAATATCAAGAACAGCTAGCAGCATACGTAAAATAGAAGTAAATATCCCTCGAGTATTAAAGAAACTTAAATCACTTCACAAAAGTAAGTCTCAAGGTCCCGATTATATCACGTTAGATTGCTTTCAGAGTATTTTGATGCTATAGCCCCATACCTACCTATCATACACAACCCTCGCTCAGCGAATGTTTCCTAACCAAAGACTGGAAAGTTGCACAGGTCACTCTATTATTCTAGAAAGGCAATAGGAGTGATCCGAAAGATGACAGGTCGGTTTGCAGCAGGTTTTAAGAACATACATTTTCCTCAAATATAACGAACCACCTCGAAGAGAGCGGCCTATTGATCCATAGTCAACAGGGATAAGAGAGTATCGTTCTTGTGAAACACAGCTAGCTCTATACTCACATGATGTGCTCAATGCTATCGACAAGGGATGTCAAATAGATTCCGTAATATAGATTGACGCTGTATCTCAAAGGCGTCTTCTAACCAAATTCCGTGCTTATCGAATATCGCCACAGTTGGATTCGTGATTTCCTCTTAGAAAGGACATAGTACATTCTTAACTGAGGGTAAGTAATGGATTAGAAAAACGTGATATATTGCGTTCCCCACGAAAGTGTTATATCTCCCCTCCTGTTCATTATTTTTATAGACGATTTAGGAGACAAATTGAGAAGCGGATGATACTGTCATTTATCGGCTAGTAAAGTCACCAGAAGATCAAAAGCAACTGCAAAATGATTTAGGTATCTGCATGGTGTCAAAAATTGGCAAAAATCTTTAATAATGATCAGAGTGAAATCAACCATATAACCACAAAAAGAAATCCATTTAAACCTGAGCCACAGTATAAATTAGACAAATCTACAGGCCGTCAACTAAATACCTAGGAATAACCATTACATCTACATACATACTCCGAAATCCACCGCAAGGTGCGTGGCGGGGGGTACAATGTACTACTACTAGTCATTTCCTTTCCTATTCCACTCCAAAATAGAACGAGGAAAAAAAAAAAAAAAAAAAAAAAGAATGCCTATATGCCTGCGTACGAGCACTAATTTCTCTTATCTTGTAATTGTGATCACTGCGCGAAATGTAAGTTGGTGGCAGCAAGATCGTACTACACTCAGCTTCAAATTCCGGCCCTCTAAATTTCCTCAACAGAAATTCACGAAAAGAACGTCGGCTTTCCCCCAGCGATCCCCAATTGAGTTGCCGGAGCATTTCCGTGACACTCGCGCATTGGTCGAACCTACCAGTAACAAACCTAGCTGCTCGCCTCTGAACTGCTTCAATGTCTTCCTTTACGAACAACTTAAATTGGAAAGAGCATACAGAAAATATTGTAGGGAAGGCGAACCAAAGACTACTTTTCATTGACAGAACACTTAGAAAATGCAACAGTTCTACTAAAGAAACTGCCTACACTACACTTGTGCGTCCTATTTTAGAGTATTGCTGCGTATTGCGGAATCCACACCAGGTGGAACTGACTGATGATTTAGAGAAAGTTCAGAAAAGGGCAGATCGTTTTGTATTATTGCGGTATAGGGGAGAGTCACGGAACTGATGCTCGATTTTAGGTGGAAATCATTAAAAGAAGGCGTTATTTTACACAAGTGAGATACTTATACGTCGGTCTATGACTCTCCTACCGGACATTTCTAGTGATGAATTTCTCTAGCTTTTTTTAGTCTGTAAGTGGCATATAAGTCACTCTCTGTATCCATGCAGCACATTTCTAGGGAAGTGTGTATTTATCAAACCTTAGCAACTACTAATGGTAGTCATGAATACGAAAGGATTTCTTCGCAATGGTCAAATGATGATTTTTCACTGAGGTATCACTCTATCATAAACTCATGCATCCCACGGAATATGAAGTCGTTTTAGCTACGCCGTGCTAACAGAAGAAGTTGCAGATTAAGTAAAATAAATTACAAGGAAGTCGGAGATTACTTATCTTGTTGTATTTCGATGTGATTCATTGAATTAATCATTCCAATAAACTCACTCGATTACTTCAAAATATGTAACCATCGTAATGTAAAAATAGAGCAGGAGGTTCCATAATACGCAGTCACTGATATGGATATTTGGATATTCGAGGTGGAAACGTAGAGAATCTTGTCGAAAAAGTAAGCATTAGATTATAATTCAATGTTTACTTTCGAAACAGCACTATAAGTACACAAGCCAAATAGTTTCATAGTGTGCTCACTAACGATGTAACCTAGATATGAGGGAAGAGGTGAAAGGTGAACTCTTTCAGTAATACACATCACGCTGAAATTAGCGCGCCTGGAAAGTATGCAGCCAAACTGACACTGTATGATTCCTGGTTGCCGAACTTGAGGCGAAGCCGTAATTCCGTTGCACTTCTTGTAAATTATTGGCCAAAGGGTGTTTAATCATAGGTGGAAATGGTACCGTGATGCGTTTGTGACTTACTAGCAGATACCTGTAACTTCAGCAAGTTGAGTGCTTGCATAAATTTCCTAATGTAAGGAAAAATCATATCATCGCTGTGCAGAGAATGTTTACCACTTGTTTCAAATTTTGGATGGTATCAGTTACTAGCTTAATATTCCACGATCCATATTCTATTCTTCCTGGCAGTATCGTCTTAGTTGTTTCTGCCGTTCCCTTATTCATGGACACCACATTCGAGGTGAAAATCCATTTTATCAATAAGAAAAAAACATCTAGATCGCTAAAATTATATTTATTTATTACGACGTTTCGGCATCTACCAACACAAATATTTATAAATAAATATAATTTTATGGATCTAGACGGTTCTTATTCTTATTGAAAAAATGAAGTTCGCGGAGTGGTACAGGAATTTCGTTTCCTTTATACAAAAAATACGAAAATCCATTTGTAAATGGACTACGCCATTACGCTGTATCCGTTGTCACACCATTTGCCATTTCTTAATTTATTTTATTACACAGTGTGCTGTTACCAGGAATGGAGTGTTGGGGTATCAGAACAGTAAGAAGCGAATTTCTATTTTAATTTCATTTAATTTAATTTTCTATTATTATTAAAAAAGGGAGAGAGAAAATTATTATTAATAATAACAATAATTGACAATTATTAATTAATGTTGTGAAAAACAAATCATCTGTGGAACTAAAAGAAAAAAAGTAGAAGAGCAGTATCTTTGCTTTTTAATTAGTAGTCAGTCTTGTCTTGATTTCTCGAGCAGTTAGAAGTGATGAGCTGTCTCATTTTTTTCTTCTATGTAAATTTTCAGTTGAGATGTAAATGTTATTACAAAAATACAAATACTTTTCAAGAGTGAAAAGTTTCGTCTTAGTTCATTACTTCGGCCTTAAAGTGAACCACTTAATGACCCTGAGATGTGATGAAGCAATCAACAAAAAGATGACATGTTGAAAACTGTCGGTATTTTTTACATGAGTTTAATTCTACGGTTTCTCTGAGGTTTATTAATATTGACTACAGTTCTTCTTTGCTAAGTTTTATTAACATTTAAAATATATATATATAATTATATTTCACAATATAAAAGATGTTCCACAATGGCGCCCAACGGGGTGGCCAAGTATGGTATTAATTACTAATCGATGTAAATTTTCTTACTTTTCCATGTATCGTACTTTATAGAGCCAGAAAAAAAGGATATAAGGATGAGATCGACTCAGGTAATGGGAAAGGAATGCACAAATAACAACGCAAAGCGCTATTAAGAAGACAACAAAAGGTAGGAGAAGATAATCTATTATATATATACTGGTGCTTCCATGGTGGAAGAGGTGTCCTATCTATACTCCAACTCGAAAGAAATTTTCATTAACAATCTTTCTGGTAGTAAAAAAAAACTAACAATATCTCTTTCCACCTAGCTTCAATAGTTACTCAGAATTAATGTAGTTTGATGGTGTAACATCACGTAGTTGCCGATGTAGCGTGAATGTTAATCTAAATTTATCCTAAAATTAACTTCTTGTGGGATATAAGGCATGAAATTGGTTTTAAGTGTTCAATTGTGATTGTTGAAGCGTTTTTTTTTTTTTTTTAAATAGTGGTTTGAGGAAGGGAATAGTCATTGTTGCCGAGGCCTTAAGTGAAAGTTTGCCAAAATGTCCGATACACGTGAACAGTGTGAACTATCAGGAAAATCTTCTAGCAGTGATGGCGAAGTTAGTTTGATAATCAGTTAGTCCAAAATCCCGAATTACAGATCCCAGCTTTAAATTATGAATCCAATGGTGATAACAATACCCCTTTCATATCAAACAATGACCCAATGATGAATCCTCCGTTAGATTCAAATATATCGATAAGTATAGAATCTTCTGGAGTATCAGAGCAATTGTGTGGGGCTGATGATGAAGCTTCACAAAACGCCCACACAATTGAATTTAATAACTGGCAGACCCCCACTTCTTCAAAGGCACAAACCGTGCACCCGGCAGAAATAAAAATTTCAGATAACACCGGAGTAGAGACGGAAAATAAATCTTCGTCAGAAATGTACACTCTTTTTAACCGAATAATGGAACTAATAGACAAACAATCACAAAGTTTGCAAATGAAAATGGACAAACAATCAAAGCAAATAAACAAACAATTAGAACAAATGCAACTTTTGCGAATGATGTACAGGCTACCAAGGAGTCTGTTAAAAATTTACAAATACACGTCACGCAAATGCGAGCTGACATACAACAGGAAGTAAATGAAATCAATGTTAAATTTGAGGCTTTAAATGTTAGGCAAACCCGTTTGAGCACTCAAGTAGATCACATTGCCAAGGATTGTGAAAGTTTAAAAGCAGCAAAACAAATGGTCGAAGGATCCATAAGCTCAATTGAGCAGAGAGTAGACGAGCTGAGCGAGGGTTACAATCCGTTAGCCGATAAAATGGAACAGCTAACACGTGAAGTAGGATCTTTAAAGGTAGAACAAAAGAATTCCAACATAGAGTTACGAGAGACAAAAGAGCAAATGCAAGACGATGAATGCGACAGTAGCACTTCAGGGCATCGGAATTGTAGAGAGGAAGTGGAAAAATGGGTAAGTGAAAAAGGGGAACAAATACTGCGGGAAATAAAAAGGGAAGTTGGCAGTATGACGCGTCAGATTTACGGAGAAAACACACCGGCTTAATCATCCACATTAACAAGTAATACCGTGCCACCGGGACATAATTTAGTAAATGAGCATAGGGAGTCTGTATCGTTTACAAGGTCGCAAACGACGCCGCCAATTTTCCAACACATTAATATGTAGCAAAGTCATGGATCACCTCTGGAACATTTAACTATGCCAACACAATCAAATGGGCCGCGTACAAATACGGTACCCGGTTTGTCCACAGTTGTAACCCACACCCAGTCAGCAAAAAATGGGGACCAGGTTATCAATATTGTTATTGAAGACGGTTTAGGTGGATCGAGAAAATTTCCCACATTTTCGGAAGAAAACAAAAAGAGTCATCCAATCATATTTTTGCAAACATTTCGGAATGTATTGCCACATTCTTGGTCGGATGCTCGGAAAAATTCAAGAAATAGTTAGTCACATCGAAGGCAATGCTTCTGCTTGGGCTGCAAGCGCCATAAATAGGTGCCAAACCTATGCTCAATTTGAGCAGGAGTTCATTGCAAGATTTTGGTCACAGTCTGTACAAGAACGTCTACGACGGCAAGTTTTTAGTCCGGAGCCGTATAACAGACGCTCGGGCAGCCTACGTAAATATTTCGAAAAATATCTGAATAAAACCTTGTACTGGACGACACCAATGTCACACGTGGATGTAATTAGGATACTCAAATCAAAATTACCCGCTGATATTGCTGAAAAAATTATGTGGGTGCCTGAGTATAATTTGCCAAAATTTTTGGATGCTTTAGACGACTATGACCTGATCCATGAAGGGGAGAGAAGTTTTGTTCGCAATTCTAACAGGGATAATTATGGTGACAATGTGAACCATGGGAATTCTGATCGGAACTCACCGCCTAGGCAAAATGGAACGAGTTATAGCCGAAACGGTAATTACAACGGTGGTAGTAACAATAATAATAACAGTTACCGAATGCGGAACGACAATAGGAGGAGGATTGATAATAGGTATAACCCGGTCTACCAGAATGGGCACCAACGTAATAATTTTCGCAATGGACAAAACCAGAATGTATTGAATGAGGAGGCACAGAGAAGAAAGCGTACGTATAGCAACAAGCTAGGTCGTATTCACAAATTTGAAGAGGGAAATCTGGTAGCTATCTGTTAGCATATCCCGGATCGGGAAAAATAAAAGGACTGCATCCGCATAAGGATCTAAAACCATATATCCAATAACACTCAGACAAGATACATTCACCTAATTTGATAAAGATGTTTATATGACTGTGTTAAGTATGCGTACGCCCACCGCTATGCACGCGAAAAATTCGTGCCACTAAGTTGAATTCTACTTTACGTGGCTATCATAAACACTGGCGGATAGCGCTGAGACAGCTGATGATCAACGCCCGTCAGCTGTCAAAGTTGATTTATACGGGGGAGTGTCAGATATAGGGGCGTGCTCAGTTTGAACCGGTTCATATAAACAGGATAAACGCCGAGATAGATATAAAGATATATATACACGGAAATAAAATATGCTATGTACACGAGAGAAAACGAACTATGCACACACGAAATTAAATACAAAAAATTATATATATATATATATATATATATATATATATATATATATATATATATATATATATAACGAAATTTAAAACTGTTTAAAAACAACGATACCTACAGCTAGCCGGATATATACAAATCTAAACTACACTACTAACTACTGTTTAAATACTCCAACTACACTCACGACAGCCTAATTCCTCTAACTAAAATTTAACCAAATTAGATTAAAAAAAAAGAATCGACTATACTGCTTACTAACAATTAAAACCTCTGCGGAAATTTTCTAAAGATAATAAGGAAAGCTGCGATAAGTATTAAAGTATATGTAAATGAGAAATTCAATAGGCATAGGTTACATTTTACGCGCTTCATGTCAATAATAATAATGAGAATGTATTTGTGGAAGGCGTATTGCCTGACAAAAAATTGTGGCTACATTGTACTTTGAGATAGGGATTATTAAATTGTTTTGTGCCAAGGCACGTGGCGCTTATTTGCGCTTTCGGTCGGATATTTGCGCGATGGTATCTAAAATGAATAATTGTGGCCTCCGCAACTCCGACTTATCTTTTCTCTTAACCCTATGCTACGAAGACGAATGTGGAAGAATGAATGTCATGATGAATGAATGCGAAGTGTCTTAAAACGAACTTCATGCCTATTAATTTACATTATGCTGAATTATTAAATATTGATTGAGAAAAACAAAAAATAACTGAGTAACATATTGAAGCAGGGGTTACAGTGAAACAGATGGCATGGAACACACTTGCAATTCTGATTCATCAAACTTAATGGTTAACAGGTCAAACCATCCATATATAAATCAGTAGGTAAATGAATTTTGGGTTCCGAATCATATTCCGTTTATACAAGAAAGTGGAGATTAATATTGCTATAAAGTTCTTAACACGGTTAGTGTTAATGAACAGGATGAATATTTTATGGCAGTTCAGTCAATTGAAGTCTAGAAAGTCTATATACTATATAAACAGGTTCAGTCAATTGAAGTCTAGAAAGTCTATATATATAAACAGAGATCTTTGCCAATTATGATCTATGCATATACTAATTGCTTATCCATTGAAACACGAGTAGACAAAGTTCTCACAGCTATTCTCTACTACACAACTAACCACATTACACACGATAAATGATGTAGGATTATTTCCTTCTATCGTGGTTGGAGGATAGTGTGGGCCGATTTCTTGTTTCCTTGGAGGATGTGTATATATATATATATGTCTTTATACCTTCATGAGACGTTTACGAGTCTGAAAAAAAAGGAAAAAATTTCAATAAAAGCGAGTCCAGAAACCTGGCCTGATCTCATATTTATATCCGAATAAATAGGTCTGAACATAAATAGATTAAGCTAGTAAATCCATGGATGGCGGATAAATGTATAAGGAAAGATTTTTTACGAGAGGTATTAAAAAAAGTTAGAATACTATGGGTAGTAAAAGAGTGGAATGTATGTTTTCTTCTGGTTATGTATAATTTCTAATGAAAAAAAGGAGTAATATTATAGTTGTTTTAAGGATGAAATATATGTAAAATTCATAATTTAAGAATTGTGAACAAAAAAAAAAAAACAACCATGAAGGCTATTAAATGTAGGAAGTATAAACCAAGGTTGACAGGACGATATGTATTGTTGAACAAATGTCTTGGTAAAATACTAATTATAACGAAAACTATAGTGCCAAGATGACAAAACGAGCAGACGAGGATTTAAATTCATTAGTGAAAAATGGGTGATTCGTGTGACTGTGAGGGGATAGCAGATCGATGTTGTGCCGCGTGTGGAGTCGAAGAGGTGAAGTGATTCAATATAAAGTACTTACCGCAAATCAGCAGCATGGCATACACGGGCGGTGGTCGTGATGATATCCCAATAGACGCTTTAGCATAAACGGCGAGAGCGGGATGTAACAACGACGCCAGCAGCATCTGGATCCTCCCTCACACAAGAGCACGAACTACAATATGCTCTCAACAGTGCAAGCTACTGAACTGAGTGCCAAGCTATCGAGCAAGATAACAAAGACGAAGGTACAGGTATTGTTAACTGCCGGGCAGAGAAGTAACTGATCGCATGCTCTTTGCATGACAATGCAATATCGCTGGACACTTGTTGTGCGTAGCGGGACATTTGAGTGGAAAAAATGGACGATCACAAGTGACGATAAATAATTTAAACATACAATGGACCTGAAATGGAAAAGAAAGAGACTAAAAGGTTACAACGCCCCGTGGCATGGAAAATTTGTAATTTTTTTGCTTGTAAACAATTCTTTGTATAGGTATTGATCTATGTAATTTATGTGTAGATGTATATTTCTGTGTAAATTTCTTATATGTGTGCTTTGATGACTTTTTTCTTACCAGATTCTAAAATATGTCAATGAAAAGGTAGATAAACCGCCTCTCAATTAGATTAGCAGCTAGTGAGCCAATCCATGGACAAATATTTCTTATTCAAGGTTAATCTTTTGCCAACAAGGAAAGCTATCTTACTGTTCTGATATATAACATACTTCTGCCTCATGTAACGGAGTACATTCGCCAAAAGTATGGGGGCGGATGTGCTGTTACCAGGAATGGAGTGTTGGGGTATCAGAACAGTAAGAAGCGAATTTCTATTTTAATTTCATTTAATTTAATTTTCTATTATTATTAAAAAAGGGAGAGAGAAAATTATTATTAATAATAACAATAATTGACAATTATTAATTAATGTTGTGAAAAACAAATCATCTGTGGAACTAAAAGAAAAAAAGTAGAAGAGCAGTATCTTTGCTTTTTAATTAGTAGTCAGTCTTGTCTTGATTTCTCGAGCAGTTAGAAGTGATGAGCTGTCTCATTTTTTTCTTCTATGTAAATTTTCAGTTGAGATGTAAATGTTTTTACAAAAATACAAATCCTTTTCAAGAGTGAAAAGTTTCGTCTTAGTTCATTACTTCGGCCTTAAAGTGAACCACTTAATGACCCTGAGATGTTATGAAGCAATCAACAATAAGATGACATGTTGAAAACTGTCGGTATTTTTTACATGAGTTTAATTCTACGGTTTCTCTGAGGTTTATTAATATTGACTACAGTTCTTCTTTGCTAAGTTTTATTAACATTTAAAAAATATATATAATTATACTTCACAATATAAAAGATGTTCCACAACAGCTAGAATCAGTTTTTGGCTGCTGATGTGCGCAAGATATTCTGCGTCACTAGGTAACATTGAAAGACATGGGCCTACTAAATCGGCTTTGTTGTTATTGCTGTTGTTGTTGTGGTCTTCAGTCTGGAGATTGGTTTGATGCACCCTACTTCTTACTCTATTCTGAGGAAGCATTTTCAGCTCCTCATAAGAACGGTAAACTACATATATTCAAACTGGCTTACTGAATTCCTCTCTTGATCTCCGTCAACGGTTTGTAACCCGAATCCTTATTTGAATCGAATCCTTATTTTAGTCAAGGTAAGCCAGAAAATATTTTTCTCTCCAAATCTGTCCAGTGCCTACACATTAGTTACGCGATCTACCGACCTAATTATCAGGATTCGTCTCTAGCACCACATTTCATCTTCTTCCTGCCTGAACTATTTATCGATCATGTTTCATTACCGTACAAACTAACACTCAACACAAATGCTTTCAGAAAAGAATTCCTAAACTTAAATTAATATTTGATATAAACAAATTTCCCTTTTTCAGAAACGCTTTTAAGTAATTAAAGTCATCTGGCACCTGTACCGTTTCGTTAACTAATCTAATTCCTCCAACATCGCTTGATTTTATTAGATTACATTCCATTACCTTTCTTTTAATCTTAATAATGTTCATCTTATATACGCCTTTTAAGACACTACGCATTCGGTTTATTTGATCTTCAGGGTACTTTGCTGTCTCTGACAGTTTCACATTGTCATCGGAACACCGAAAAGATTTTAATTCATCACCCTGAACTTTTAATTCCTCCTCCAAATAGCTCTGCTTTCTTTCATAGCTTGCTCACTCCATAAATTAAATAACATTGGGGAAACAACACTGACTTACTCCTTTCACAATTACCTTTTCCGTTTCATGTTCTTCGACTCTTGTAAGTGCTGTATGGTTCTGTAGAAAATTTTCAAATATTTGTTAAGCTTATGGGACTTAACTACGGGGTTATCAGTCCCTAAACTTACAAACTACTTATGAACTACTTACTAACTAGGGCGGCACAAATATCCATGCCCGAGGGGGGATTCGAACCCCCGACCGTAGTGTCCGTGCAGATCGTGACTGGAGCGCCTCAATCCCCTCGGCCACCGCGGCCGGCGTGGTTCTGTAGAAATAGTAAATAATCATCCGTTCCGTGTATAATACTCCTGCTCATTTCAGAATTCAAAAGAGCGTATATTAAAAGCTGTCTCCAAATATACCAGAAGAAATCTACATCTACATAAATATTCTGCAAGCCAAATTGCAGTCCATGGCAGAGGGTTCATCGAACCACATTTAATGTTTCACTACTGTTCCATTCTCTAATAGTTCGCGAAAAAAGGGAAAACCTAAATGTTTACCGTTTTCGTTCTGATTTCTCTTATTTTATTTTCATGATCATGCCTTTCTGTGTAGGAGGGTGCTAAAAAAATCTGTTCGCATTCGAAAGAGAGAGTTGGTGTACGAAATTTCGCAAATAGATCTCGTCGCAACGAATAACGTCTCGTGCATCATTTCTGTGACATTCTCTCCCCTATATTGCGATAGTAAAAATCGAGCTGCACTTCTCTGAACTTTCTCTAAATCGTCTGTCATTAACACTTGTAAGGGATCCCATAATGCGCAATAATACTTCAAAATTGGACGCACAAGTGTAGTGTAGGCAGTTTCTTTAGTAGAACTGTTGCATCTGTTCTGACAACGAAACGTAGTCTTTTGTTTGCTTTCCCTATAATATTTTCTGTGTGTCCTTTCCACTTTAAGTTGCTTGTAAATTTTTTACTCCTTGGTATTTAGTTGAATTTTCGGCCTATAGTTTTGACCGATTTATCGTGTAAATGAAGTTTAAAGAGCTTCTGTTAGTGGTCATATGGATAACTTCACATTTCTCATTATTAAGGGTCGATTGCCATTTTTTGCATCATGGAGATATCCAATCTCAATAATTTTGACTTTCTGGTGACTTTATTAACCGATAAGTGACAGCATCATCCGCGAACAACCTAAATAAATCGTTTATAAAAATAAGGAACAGTAGGGGCCCTATAACACTTTCCTGGGAACGCCAGTTCCACTCGATGACTTTCCGTCAGTTACAATGTAGTGTGTCCTGTCTTACAGGAAATCACGAATCCAATCACAAAACTGTGGCGATATTCCATAATCACGCAATTTGATAAGAAGACGCTTGTGAGGTACAGTGTCGAAAAGCCTCCCGGGAATCTAGAAATACGGAATCTGTTTGACATCCCTTGTCGACAGCACTTATCACATCATGTGAGTAAGGAGCTAGCTGTGATTAGATTAGAGTAGATTAGATTAGATTAATACTTGTTCCATAGATCATGTATACGACATTTCGTAATGATGTGGAACGCGTCAGTTTAGTAAATTTTGTCTATACTTGACAATCTATATTTTAAGAACTTTTCCCATGAACGACACTTTCTGAATCCAAGTTAACTATGGGTCAATAGGTCGTTCTCTAAGAGGTAGTTCATAATATTTGAGGAAAGTATATGTTTTAAAATTGTGCTGCAAACCGACGTCAATGATACAGGTCTGTAAATCTGCGCATCACTCCTATCGTCTTTTTTAATAGTGGCGTAACCTGAGCAACTTTCCAGTCCTTGGGTACGGAACTTTCGCTGAGAGAGCGGTTCTATATGATAACTAGGTATGAAGCTATTGCATCAGCATATTCTGAAAGGAACCTAACTGGTATACAATCAAGACCCGAAGACTAACTTTTGTTAAGTGATTTAAGTTGTTTTAATACACCAGGGGTATCAACATGAAAATTACGCATGTTGGTAGCTGTTCTTGATACGAATTCTGAAGTATTTGCTTCGTCGTCTTTCGTGAAGGAATTTCGGAAGGCTGTCATCAATAGCATCACAGTATCGCGTAGTGAAGGCTGTGTTTTACCGCTAGTATACCTTACATACGACTAGTTTCTTAGGATTCTCTACCAAATTACGTGACAGGGTTTCATTGTGGAATTTGTTAAAAGCTTCTCCCATAGAAGTTCGAGATAAATTTCGAGTTATTTTGTGTCCGTTTAAATTTGGCAAGCTGTTTTCTTTGCTTTTGCAAGAGTGATCTAAACTGTTTAAAGTACCACGGCGGGTCAGACCTCTCTTTTGTTAATTTATTTGGTATAAATCTGTCAATAGTTGTCGATATTATTTCTTTGAACGTAAGCCACATCTGATCTACATTAAATTTCGAAACACTGGAGATTATCACTCAGGGATACTTTAATCGAATTTATCTGCTGTTTTGAATAGATTGTTTTTCGTAGATTTTGGAAATCTGATATTCATTTTCGGTACAATATTTTAGTGTTCACTAATCCCCGTGCCTATTTGGCTACTCTTTATTAGCTCAAAATTATTTGTTGTTAAGAGGTCAATTATAGTTTTGCAACCATTTACTATTCGAGTGGGCTCATGAACTAAGTGCTTGAGATAATTTTCGCAGAATGCGTTCAGTACGATTTCGGACGATGTTTTATGCTGCCTCAGGTTTTAAACATTTTTTTGACAACATATCGAGGGTAATTTAAAGTCGCCACCAATTAAAACTATATGCTTGGGGAACGTATTTGAAATTTGGTGCAAGCTTTCTTTGAAAATTTCTACAATCGAATCATCTGTCAGGGGGTCGGTAAAAAGAGCCAGTTATTAATTTATTCTTGTTGTCGGGTATAATGTCTACCCATACCAACTCACAGGAACTATCTACTTCAATTGCGCTTGTGACAGCAATAAATACGCCACATTCTGTTTTATTCAGTCTAATCTATCTGAACACCATTTGCCACTTAGTAAAAATTTCAGCTTTAGCCAGCTTTCGGTAACTATATTGATTTGAAATTCAGTACTTTCTATTAGTGGTTGGATCTCTGGCACTGTCCCAACTCAGCTACGACAATTATTTTACATATGTTAGGCCAAGGGTATATATATATCTGTGTCCGTCCTATCGTTGAACTGCATGTTCCCGAGTCCCTCTACCCTAAAAAATAAAAATAAATAAAATATAAAAATAGCGCAGCCCACGCCTCACAGCCCCCTCTAGCCGCACAGCCGCTTCCTGCGTGTAGTGTGTGGTGTCGCACAAGTCCAAAGTGCGAGCCACCTACTTTCAACGCCCGCCGTCATGCACGCACGGCGCGGCTTTCTTACGACGTCAGCCACGAGAGCCCTCTGATACAACTCCGCTCGTGGCCACCACTGATCGACATCGTGAGATAAGAACCAGTTACGAGCTTCGGAATCAGATAGGCACCAGTGAAGACTTGGCTATCGGATAGGCACTAGGCAGGCCTCTAACAACTATGTATCAGCATTCTACAGTACTGATCTCTGTAAAAGTTAAGTATTGTATAAACTCTGTTCAATATATATCTTGTTCTTATTTACTCTAGTGTTTCTAGTTTCTGCTGTCCCACTGGCTGCTCCCCTCCGTACCTGCACAAGCGTGCTACCTTTATTTCTGTGTCGGTCTTCCTACTCGGCCACCGACACCTATGACAGAAACGAGACACAAAAGCGGCGACGAGGCTGGGACACAAAAGTGGCGACGAGGAGTGATAGCAGAACCTTGGACCAGCCCGCTTGCAGCAGCCAGACAGCAGCAGTCGGAGCACGCAGAAATTGCTCCCGCCCACCCACCCCAATTATAAGATTTTTGGGGGAACATTTTCAGTTACGTGTTTTGTGGACTTTTTTGTTGCAGAGCGAGCCCTCCTTTCATACTGCATTTGTGTTTTGTTATAAGTTACTTGTATGCGCTGCGCCTAATCGGTCAGCATGGCCACTACCCCGAACCCAAACTTAGTGGAAATTATTCAGTTACAGACGGCGCAAATCACACAACTCCTGCAAGCAGTGTCCCAGCTAACAGCGCAAGCAGCTAACCAACTAACAACAGCCGCCGCTTCAGCAGCCCACACCTGCCGCCGCAACGCTTCCTACCTTTCGCCAGTGCAACGAACGTGAGGAAGCATGGAGCGACTATTTCGCGCAGTTTCAAGAACTCGTCGCGGCTCATCAACTAACAGGTCAGATAAACACTTCTTTCTCGCCGTAGTTGGCACCAAGACTTTCGTGTTACTGCAGAAACCTTTCCCGCAAGCATCTCCTCGTGATGTAGACATTGAACAAATAGTAGAGGCACTAAATGCTCATTATGAGAGAAAAGTTCTCGTAGCTGCGGCACGGTACCGATTTTTCAGACTTACCTGAGCAGTCACACCAAGACTGGATCACTGAGTTGAAGGGCTTAACCCGCAAATGTAAATTTACTTGCTCTTGTGGACTTTCTTATAGTGACGTGATGTTGAGAGATGCGATCACGCAGAACATTCAGGACCCCAGAATTAGGGCAGCAATTCTGAAACAGTGTACTGCAGCTTATAGAAGCGCATGATACCTTTGACTTAGCAGATATAGAAATGCAAAGCCACAGTGTTAATTCAGTGCGCCGCAACAGACACTTTCGTAGCCGTAGTTCTCAGTATAGCACTAGTGATTCTTTAAATTCTGCCGGTTGTGCTGAACTGACAGTGAACAGTAGCCAGTGTAAGAGTGCGACACAAAGGTCGCCCCGTCGTGTTAGAAACAGTAATTTGAATAACGGGCACCAACGTTCATTTCAGAAAAACGTTCGTAAGTCTTGCCCCCAGTGTGTATCTCACCACAAGCGTGCGCAATGCCCTAGTCGCAACGCAACCTGTTATTAATGTGACAAATCGGGACATGTACAGTCTGTGTGTATGCAAATTAAAAACTCAAAGAACAGTACCGTTAGGAACAGTGCTTCGCCGAGTGCACTAACAGTTCATGCTGTCAATGTAGACGCTGTGGAATTGAAAAGTGCTTTGCTTGGTTCTCAATTGCAAGAAAGTTCTTCTGCGCAACTATGTAGTGAGCCACGTAGCAAGCGCCGACGAGCGCGTAAAACTATGCAACGGGTTCGGGACAAGCAACATGACTATGTACAGTGCAATCCTGTAGTGAACCTAGTGCCTTCTACAACTTCTCCTTGTAAAAGTGCCCAGTACTGTGTAGCTAGTAACAGTAGAATTGATGTAGCTACTCAAAAGTTTAGTGCAGTAGTTAGTGACTCTGTAGTAGCCCCGCATTGCGCGGACGCCGATCCGGCGGTAGTGCCATCTAGTGACAGTGTTGTTAATCCGCTGCGTGCCGAGTCTGCGCCGCTTACTTCACTACGCGGCCCGCGCATGCGCAAGTGCAGAAAACAAGTGCTATCAGATGTTGCCCACATTCGCGCACCTGTCGAGCGCCACAAGCAAAAACTTTTTGTGACTCTTTACATAGACAATAAGACTGTGAAATTTCAGCTCGACACTGGTTCCACTGTCACATTAATTAATAAAGACACTTACGAAGTTCTGGTTTCACCAAAACTGTCGTCGTCTCAACAAGTGCTCACTGCGTACACAGGTCAAAATATTCCCGTGCTAGGAACGTGTAGCCTGCCTGCCTCTTTTCAAGGTGTAACAAAAACAGTTGCTTTTGTAGTTCTTCAGGCCAAATCTACACAGAACATTTTTGGACTAGATGCATTTGACTTGTTTGGTTTATCAATTCAAAGAGATGTGCTTCAAATTTCGTCAGTAGTGCCTCAGGACAAAATTAATGCATTGTGTGAAAAATACAGTGACTTGTTTTCGGCGGAACTAGGTTGTGCTAAAGACTTCGTGGCACATGTAACTTTAAAAGAATCTGCAGTTCCAAAATTTCGTAAAGCTAGACCAGTGCCTATCGCAATGTGTGATACAGTTGCCGAAGAACTTAAACGTTGGCAAGATAGTGGGGTGATTTCTCCTGTTTCTGCGAGTCAGTGGGCCTCGCCTATAGTAATTATACCCTAGCCGTCAGGAAAACTTCGTCTCTGTGCGGACTTCAAATCAACAGTGAACAGTCAAACAATTGTAGACACTTATCCCCTGCCCAGACCTGACGAACTAATGGACAAATTAGGACAGTCTCGCTTCTTTTCCAAGATTGATTTAGCAGAGGCATACTTACAGATTCCACTTGATGACGAGTCAAAAATGTTTTTCGTCATTAATACTCACATGGGCCTTTTTCAATTTCAACGCCTACCCTTTGGCAGTTCTTCTGCCCCCGCTATTTTTCAGCGCTTTTTGGAACAGCTGACAGTTTCTGTACCGTGTTGCTCGAACTACTTAGATGATATTGTGGTATCCGGACGTACAGTTGAAGAACATTTAGCAAACCTGGAGTGCCTTTTCAAAGTGTTGACTGCAGTTGCAATAAAGCCAAGTGTTCGTTTTTCCAGACTGAAATAGAGTACCTAGGTCATGTGATTAATGCCCAAGGAATTCATCCCTTACAGTCACATCTTCGAGCAATCGAAGACTTGCCTCCTCCTAAGAATGTGCACGACTTGCAAGCAGTAATGGGAAAGCTTAATTATTATTTCAGATTTATTTCCAATGCTTCTCAGATTGCAGCTCCACTGCATAACTTACGTAGGAAGAATGTTCCTTTTGTATGGTGTAAAGATTGTCAGGTTGCCTTTGACAAACTAAAGTCTGCACTACTCAGTGATGCATGTTTGATTCCCTTTGACCCACAGAAGCCTATAGGGTTAGCAGTTGATGCCTCGTCGTACGGTCTGGGTGCAGTATTGTCGCATCGTATTGGATGTCACGATCGTCCTGTTGCCTTTGCATCCAAGCTACTGACGCCGACGCAACAGAATTACAGTCAGATAGAAAAGGAAGCCTTAGCAATCATTTACGTCGTCACAAAGTTTCATCATTATCTCTATGGCAGAAAATTCTATTTGTTGACAGACCACAAGCCTCTTACGTCGTTGTTCTCACCCACAAAGCCAATTCCGCCACGTACGGCACAAAAGCTTCAAAGATGGTCCTTGATATTGTCAAATTATCAGTATGAGATTTTGTACCGACATACCACTAAACATGCCAACATGAATGTTGCCAGATAGACTCCAGAGATGCTTCCGCTGTCGCCGACTTTCCTTTGAACTCTCGTCGGGTTGCACAGGAAACAGCTGCGGATGCAGACCTAAGTGGGGTAGCAGGTTTTGTTCGCTCTGGGTGTCCTGCCAGAGCCAAAGACATTGATCGGCCTCTGGTTCGACGTTATTTTACGCAACGTCAGGCATTGTCTTTAAGTCAGGTTGTTCTGTTGTTGCATACCGACAACGACCAAGCACGAGTGATTGTTCCTCGTTCCCTGCAACGAGAAGTGTTACTCCTCCTGCATCAAGGACATTGGGGTATTGTTAGGACAAAGCAACTGGCCAGACGTCATTGTACCTGGGTTGGTATGGACGCTCAAATAGAGAACATGACGTCACAGTGTACAGTTTGTGCGGAGTATCAGGCGGCTCCTCCGCAACGTTTTTCAGACTGGCCACGCCCCAAGGGACCATGGCAACGTTTACACATTGACTTTGCCGGACCTTTCTGGAATACGCGCTGGTTAATTGTTGTAGACGCTTTCAGCAAGTTTCCTTTCGTGATTGCCATGAACTCAACGACAGCGTCTAGTACAATCAGTGCCTTAACATCAGTGTTTTGCATCGAAGGTTTGCCTGAAACTATCGTCAGTGACAATGGACCTCAGTTTGTTAGTGCGGAATTTCAACAGTTTTGTCGTGTGAATGGCATTCAGCATATCACCACCGCACCTTTTCACCCTCAGTCCAATGGTGAAGCAGAACGTTTCGTTCGAACATTCAAGTCTCACATGGAAAAGATGAAAGGTCAGCACTCCAGGCAGCAAGCTCTTCAAATTTTCCTGTCTACGTATCGGTGCATGCCACGTGACGGCCCGTCTCCTGCCGAGCTGCTACACGGCCGCCGTCACCGCACTCTCCTTCACCTGCTGCAGCCCTCCACGCACCGAGTCGGTTCGTATGGCGCTACGCGTTTTCAGGTTTCCACGCCGGTGCTGTACAGGGTGTTTGCTGGAAACAAGAAGAAACTATGGATGCCGGGCACCATTCAGCGCGTGCTCGGTCGCAATATGTATGTTGTACGTTCTTCCACAGGGTCGGAGCTGCGGCGCCACACAAACCAATTGCGCTTGCACAGGCCGCGCGATCCTGTCTCCGGTTTCTTGATTCCAGACCCAGTTCACCGCCAGGGAGCACAGCCACATCGCTCGCCGCCGGGCCCAGCTTCCCTGGGCTACGATATCCCGATGGATGTCGACGCGCCTCCTACGCAGTCGGCCCCTCCGCCTCCGTCGCCGCCTCAGCTGACAGCGTCACCGAGAGGGACTCCGGTACCGTGCGGGCCCCCACATCTTGGGCTACGCACCTCAGAAGAAGATGACCTGCTCAATCTGGGCGGAAGCGTGCGCCCTTCCGCTGGTTTTGGCAGGTTTCCCGGCGGATCGAAAGGTGTATACCGGGGCGCGGACGGCGTCTCGTTCCCAGCCTCAGCTACGACGCCCGTCCCACCAGTAACGCCCCCGCCCAGGCCCTCTTCCCAGTGCCGTCGCCGTGGCCCTCAGCCCTACGCCACGACGGAGCGGCGGTTTGGGGGGGAGGGGTGTGGTGTCGCACAAGTCCAAAGTGCGCGCCACCTACTTTCGCCGCGCGCCGCCATGCACGCACGGCGCGGCGTTCTTACGACGTCAGCCACGAGCGCCCTCTGGTACAAATCCGCTTGTGGCCCCCACTGAACGACATCGTTCACTTGGGACTGAGATAGGAACCAGTTACGACCTTCGGAATCCGAGAGGCACCAGTGAAGACTAGGCTATCGGATAGGCACTAGGCAGGCCTCTAACAACTATGTATCAGCATTCTGAAGTACTGATCTCTGTAAAAGTTAAGTATTGTATAAATTCTGTTCAATATATATCTCGTTCTAATTTACTCTAGTGTTTCTAGTTTCTGCTGTCCCACTGGCTACTCCCCTCCGTACCTGCACAAGCGTGCTACCTTTATTTCTGTGTCGGTCTTCCTACTCGGCTACCGACACCTACGACGGAAACGAGACACAAAAGCGGCGACGAGGCTGGAACACAAAATAGTGGACTCCTGACCTATTCAGCGGAACCCGGAACACCACCCAATAGCGCAAGTCGGGGAATCTGCAGCCCACACGGTCGCAGAACCGTCTGAGCCTCTGATTCAGATCCTCCACTGGGCTCTGAACCATTGGTACACAATCGATCCAGTCAGCTATGCTGCAGATGGTGAGCTCTGCTTTCATCTTGCAGGCAAAACTGGCAGTCTTTACCAATTCTGATAGCCGCTCAAAATCTGAGAGAATCTCTTCAGATCCGACGCGACACACATGATTTGTACTGACGTGAGCCACCACCTGCAGTTGGCTGCACCCTGTACCCTTTATGGCAACCGGAAGGACCCGTTCCACATGTGAAATGACTCCATCCGGTATGCACACGGAGTTCACGTTCGACTTCTTCCCCTCCTTGACAGCCATCTCTCCGCCTAGCGTTGGAGTTCCCAACTACAAGCAATGTAGGTTTGTATTTCCTTAAGATAAGTCGTGAGTTTTGCCTCCGGTGTTCCTACATTTCTCCTCAGTGAATACACCTATCAGACTTTGAATTCATGTGTAAATCATTTCTGTTGAAATCTTGCAACCATGACTTGTTATACTGATGACTGTATAGTTTTCACACATGTCTACACCCTCTTTCTTTGGAATGGGGATTAATTGAAATCGGGACTCGTCTGTCCTAACTTGATTTACCAGTCGTCTGGGAGCCAACCGATTTGCCCAGGGAGTTTGTGACGTGAGAAGACACATTTGTGAGAGGATGGATTGTGCAGTTATTTGTGAGGAATCCGGAACACCCAGGTAAAGGCACAGGCTGTCCCGCAAGTCGCTATACTGTCCTGTCCGCCGTACCTGCTACCGCTTCGTTCAAATGACGGCTGTGCATGGTGCCGGCTAAGGAAAAGTGACGTTCATCAAACTATAAACCCAACTAATATTTTTGTGTACAATGTGTGTAGGGAGTGATTACATGTCTTAATATAGATTTATTGGAAATTATTGCTTGCAAGGCCGTTAGGAAAAGAAGTACAGTTTGATGAATTTCCAATAATTCGAAAATAAAAGTAGACGGAAAAAAAACAATTAAACCTTCGCCCTACCAAAAAGGTTCCAGTATATAACAAACATAAAAATTAAGTAAATAGAACATAGAAATTTGATATTATCCTTATACAATAGATGCAAAAATCACAGCTGTTGATACCTTTCTGGTGTACAGAAAACGAAAAGCATAAAACATTTTTGAACCTATTATAACTTAAGTGCATCCGTGGAAAGCTGCATGGACCTTTAATTTGCTTTATTCCAGGCATTTAAAGTTTATTTTCCGAAACCGATGTGACATGTTTCAGTTGCCACGTTAATCAGTCTTTGTGGAAACGTGTTGAAGATTGTGGCCTTGTTTCTTTCTAGAAGGAACCGAACAAATTCGTAGAATCTATTCATGTCTAACAACTTTTTCCTTGGGTATATATGATAATTATGACCCTGTGTTCTGGACAACGCATCTGAAAACCATATTCTTAAAGACATTTACGGCTGTTTAGTAGATTGCAGGATCAGTAAGAAACATATGCGAATGGATATGGATACATGGAAATGCACTCAAAAGCATGGCTGCATAGCAACGTTACTAAAGGCTATGACCAAAACATAATCAAAAATTTTATTGATTAGGGGAAAATTCCTCGAAAAGCTGCAGAATGCAAAAAAAAAAAAAAAAATAAAATAAAATAAAAAAAAATTAAAAAAAAAATTAAATATCGATGAGAAAAGAAATAAAATCTGTAAGTGAGACGGATGAGGCTTCTCAAAGACTTAAAAAGAAACTCGAGGTTGATGTTAACTCAAAAACTTTTCTGGCCTATGCACAAAACTTATAAGGAAGAAGAAATCGTCAAAGGCGTTGACGTGGCTTTAAAATACTAAAAAAAGCGTAATTTGTAAATAAGAGTGCTATATTTACATTCTGAACGAAGCGGCTAATTAATTGCAGAAACATACTGTAAGTGCCAAAAGGCACACAAACAGAAAGAAGAAATAAGCTTACACTCGGACTTAGTAAAATAGTTTGCTTTCTACGGAAATGCGAAATAACCGCAGTACCGCATTGTCGCAAGTGGAAAACAACTGGGCCTGCAACACCCGCAGAGAGGCGTCGTCAGTATAGGTACCGAGGACAACTGCTCAGCGGGTGACAGACTCTTGGTGTTCCTGTAGGTGTTTTTCACCTGTTTTGAACACACGCCGCCCTTACCGAGTAAAAATGTCTGGCGACACCCCAGGCCAGTAATGTCAGTGATTTCAAAGGCAAATTATTTAACTTTCATTCTTATATAAACCTAAGAGGTGCACAGCCATTCACGTCTGGTGAAAGTTTCACTAGCGGAAACAAATCAAAACTGGAAAAAAAGACTTTATGACTACAAGTATTTGATGTATGGTTTTGCTGTTATCAATAATAAACCTCAATGTGCAATTTGTGGTGCCTTTTTGTCGAGTATGAAACCATCAAATCAGATACATTACTTTTTAACATTTCAGGTATGTTCATAAACTTGGGATTTCTTCAAAACGGTACTGAAAATTCTCAATCAGCAGCAAACTACTATGATGCAATAGTAAAAAGATATTGTTATTCGTTGATTAAAAATAATACTGCATTGAAAACACGTTACCAGCAGCAAACTACTATGAATCAGTACTAAAAAAAATCACACTGGCGTGTGTAAAGGCCCAATTTTAGAATTAACAATAGTTTTGCCATTTTTTGCAAACCTTTCGGACAAAAATATAAATAATAAAAAATTATGGACGATACGATTACGACTCTACTACGGTAATAATATCTATGCACCCAACCCGTAAAATTCTTTCTTACCATATTTTGACGAACAGCCAAAATTATTTGATATTTGATTTTAGCTTTAATTCTTACATCTTTAAATTATTATTTTAATTTCTCTTCCACATTTTCATTTTCTTTTCCCGTTAAAATATTACCACCTGTGTTGCTTGGTTATTTGTTCTACATTTATTTTCTTTGCCTGTACTGGTTACGAAGAGTGCTCGGTCAGAGTGCTTGACGTCCTCTGTAACAAAGAAAAAGCTTAGTCAATGACGAAAGGATCAGAATAAAACCAATGACCACAAAGGACCGATCAAACCGAAGAACCAATGAAAAGAGAGAAAAGAATTTGGGTTCCACACAATCTGTATTTAAAAAAAAACTAAGCAAAATTCTAAACGGACAAAGCAGAACGAACATTAACAAACGACCGAAAAGACTCAATCTACCTGAAGAACAAATAAATATAAATTACAAAAAGACGTCACTGGCATCTTTCTCTCCCTTTTTTCTTCTAAATGGTTTTTGCACACTCTTGTTAATTCAACACAACTATACTCTGCAAGGTTCCGAGTTGTTCAAAGGTAACATCAGTTTCTCTGAACATAGCATTTGTTCTATTTTGAGAACATAGCATGAAATATCAACGAATTTCAAACGTAGCCTTCTTTATCACATGTACAGAAACTGGGAAGATACTGTTATGTACCGTTATAATGACTGATGTAAATGACATAATGATAGTAGTAACTTTGTATATGTTCTAGTGGAATTCAGCATTACTACACTTAATCATTTTGTTATTATAGCTGTAAATGTTCTCAAAGTCTTAAACAGAATATTTGCTCTTTATTTTAGCGCAGAACAAAGTAACATGATCAAAGTCATATGTAAAATACAAAGGACGGCAATAAAATCTACGTTATAAGCGTCTATAGCAACCATATCAATGAAAAATATTTTAGTAGTCACATTGATTCTAATTAATGGGTTTCAACATATTCCCTAAGTAGTGAATAATTACTTAGCAAGAAAGGAGCTAGGGAATTTGTTGCGACGAATACACTTCCGTTTCATTAAGGAACGACAGTTGCCACAGAAATCTAGGACTTCATGTACGTATGAAACTACCAGTAGCTGCTTACAGTATCCTCCCAGTTTATGTGCATATGCTTCAGAACACAATGTTCAATTCGTCGTTATCTGCTTCACAGCATAGAACAAATGGACATTTTAGAGGGAGTGCTCTCACATATGCATAACTGTAGCCATTGCAGAACACAACGCTATCTAATTAATAAGGGTACCCGAAACCCTTTTTGGACGCAAGGCGGAAAAAAGTCGTATCGGTGGGTTTCGAACTACCGACCCTAAGCATTGCAACCTTAATGGGCTGTGCAGTACACTAAGGCAGAAAATTACAAAACTAGTTCTTAATACTCGTACTATTTATGCAAATTATTAACTGTTAATAATGCATTTGAGACAGTAGGTTGTGATTTACCAAGAACTGAGTGTTTTTGTTAAATCTTCAGTGCGCCATTGCTTTGAAATGACAACGCACAAATTATAATAAGAAAATTATCAAATACTGAAAGTAAGATGGCGTATGCCAGAGAGAGTTCTGGGGAAGGAATGTCACGTGATATCTCCGAACGCCTGATATTCGTAAAATCAACGGAAGGTTCAAATCGCCGTTATTTTTTCAATATGTGTGAAACGATACGAGATATGGAAAAAAAACCACAAGAGAGCGAACTTGTAGGGAATTTTCTCCTCTTCAAATTCGGATATTCAATTGTCATGTCACACGAACAGTTAAGCCATTATTTTCATTTAAATTTCGAGCTGTCGAAAGGCGATCGCAAAGGCGGACTTTTAGTGCTACTACCGTAACTTAAAGTGGGCCAAAAGATATAGTTATGTATTGATTAAAATAATATCATGTTTCTGATTATTCGTTTTTTTTTTCTTGATATAACAATATTTGAAGATGTGACAAAGTCATACAAGCAGATTGCGACCGTTTTAAAGAACTGTATCACTTCTGCACAAACGCCGTTAAGTCGCTTAATGAACAAGTCAAGATAAGGTGGAAAAATTGATTCGTTCCGCCTGTGGAGACTTGTTAATTAAGCGACTTTAACGAAACCCTGTCACTTCTGCCATATTAGCTGAACGTCACGAAACATAGTTTTGCTATCGAACACACTGCTGTTGCATCCTCCAGCGACCGCGACCCCCTACCCCCCCCCCCCGACCGAGGAATAACTATACCCCGACATAGACTCGACCCCCAAGGGGGGGGGGGGGGGTCGAGACCCAAAAACACTGCTTTAGACCGCCTGCTACCTGCTCGCCCAGGCCTTCTCACAAGTGTGACTCCTCACAAGTGTTCCGAGCCCATGCCCAGGAGCCTACGAGAAGTAGTGCAGGCGAAGTCACGCTGTTGCCAAAGGCTCTCGGGTCGATCGTCAGCTGCCATAGGAATATCCCCTTAATTCCAAATTCCGACACATCTACCTCGCTACCTTCTCAATAGGTCCCATAGTGCTTTCTGCGGTCATTTCACGGAGTGTTCCTTTCCTGTTCACACTGAAAACTCAACGTAAACGCCGTTGTGCATGATCATTAAGAGCCGGTCGTCGGTCACTCCGTTGTCAGAGGTAGTGTTTAATTTAATTTAATTTTTTTAAATTTTTATTTATTTATTTATTTTTTTTTTTTTTGGCACACCCTTCACACTGTCGATCACACACTAATACTTACAGATCCAGTCCGCGTTCAAAGCCTCTTAATTATCGCCGAGCAGCCATTAATGTCGTCGGGAACCTTTTTATAAGAAACAGCAAAAGACAAAAGTGCCACTGCACTGCGCATTTGCAGCCTAGTGTATGCGACAAGACCGCCATCTGTATCTCTGCCTGAGGTTTGTAATGTCATTGTAATCCATCGTCAAAATCAAAGATGACCATTAAAACTGAGACCAAAGAGAATTGATGTACAACACCGTTTAACTTATAGTGTGATTATATTGTAGATTAGTTCCAATAGGGGAGACCGGGACAAGTTGACGATGTTAACGATTAAACATTTTTAATAATTTCAATTCTTTGAAGAAAATATTTTTTCATTGCTTATATTATAAGGCTATTCTCTTATTGGGATGTTCATAATGATATTTATTTTTATTGTCACATTATCAGAGTTTATTCGTTAATTTTAGAACGTAATGAAAAACAGTCATCTTCCCCCAGTACTGGGGCAAGATGACTTTGGCCTCAGAGTAAGATGTCACATTATAAAACATTTGCACATTGTGAGTTCTACGTTTTATCATGTCTGGTTTTTCTTTTAGAAATAGTTTAAAGTGAAAAATACTTCTGCATGATTTTCGTTTATCCTGATGGGCAATTCTTAAATGCCCTTATTCAATCAACTTTACCCGAGGACATTAGAGTATGGTGTGTGAAGCTCGTTTCTTCAGATGTAGTGTTGCTTCTACATCTACATCTAAATGGGATACTCTGCAAATCACATTTAAGTGCCTGGCAGAGGGTTCATCGCACCACAATTATACTATTTATCTCCCATTCCATTCTCGAATAGCGCGCGGGAAGAAAGAACACCTGAATCTCTCTGTTCGAGCTCTGATTTCTCTTATTTTATTCTGATGATCATTTCTACCTATGTAAGTGGGAGTCAACAATATATTTTCGCATTCGGAGGAGAATGTTGGCGATTCAGGGATATTGGCTTCAGGGATATTGTATACGTTTGCTGCATCCAATCAGGTCTTTTTTCCATCTTTGTCATCCATTATTGTAGCAGCCAAAGCGTTTCGGTCCCGTTCGCCTTTTTAATGTTTTTACCATATCTGGAGCATAACGCATCATGAATTAATACAGTTGCGCACTCTGAACATGTTACGAGATGTGATTCATGGAAGTCAAGACTATTATACGAAACACGAAAAAAAAAAAAAAAACGTAGAAAACTGTAACAGACACGAACGACAATGTTAGAAACTTTCCATTATTGCGGCAGTTTAAAAAAAAATTGAGGTACAAATGCACAGTCTTTATGAAAAGTACATTATTTCTGTTCCATATAACAAAGTATAAAACGATATCCTAACTGTTAGTCTATGAGAATAATTGAACAGAGTATAGAAACGAACGATGCGTCACGAGTGTTGTCAGTGGATTACATTTTACTTTGTAGTCGTGTGGAGTGCTGCTGTTACCACAGGCTAACATAATACAGTCGCGACACTCACTGCTGTAAAAGTTGTTACCAACTGACAGTTGCAATGACACTAGCGCTCCTAGCAGTGGGCAACCGGCGAAGTAGTGATGTTTGTTTATAATAATTCTGTTCGTACATCTACATGGGATACTCTGCAAATCACATTTAAGTGCCTGGCAGAGGGTTCCTCGAACCACCATCATACTACTTTATCTCCCATTCCTTTATCGAATAGCGCGCGGGAAGAATGAACACCTGAATCTCTCCGTTCGGGCTCTGATTTCTCGTATTTTATTCTGATGATCATTTCTACCTATGTAAGTGGGAGTCAACAATATATTTTCGCATTCGGAGGAGAATGTTGGCGATAAGCGCCGTTGTTGTAATGATTCCCATCCCAGATCCTGAATCATTTCCGTAACACTGTCTCCTCTGTATCGTCACAATACGAAACGAGCTGCCCCTCTTTGCACTCTTTCGATGTCCTCCGTCAAACCCACCTCATAAGAATCCCAAACTGGGCAGCAATACTCCATAAAGGACGGACAAGCGTAGTGTATGTAGTTTCTTTAGTAGTTCTGTTGCATCTTTTAAGGGTTCTGCCAATAAAAGTCAGTCTCTGGTTCGCCTTTCCCACGACATTATCTACGTGTTCTTTCGAATTTTAGTCAGGAGTAATTGTAATTCCTAGGTATTTTGTGGAGTTTACGGCCTTCACAATTGATTGATTTATCATGTAAACAAAGTTTAACGAATTTCTTTTCGTACTCATGTGGACGACTTCACACATCTCATTATTTAGAGCCAGCTGCCAATTTTTACATCATACTGATATCTTATTCAAATCGTTCTGCAGTTGGTTTTGTTCTTCAGATGGTTTTACTAGACGGTAAATGACGGCGTCATCTGAAAACAACCTAAGAGAGCTACTTAGATTTTCCCCTAAATCGTTTATGTAAATAAGGACCAATAACACTACCCTGTGGAACGCCCGATATCACCTCTGTTTTAATTAATGTAATAGTATAATTTTTGCTTTACAAGCGTTAGTAAAATATCAAGAGACATACATAAAGCGGATATGAATGAAAAACAGCCGAATTTAACTGATTCCGTGGTATAAAGAACAACTTCTTCATGAACAAATACTTACGAATATATGCGTATCTCTAGCTTATTTCGCTCCAAGTAAGTAAGATAAAAACATAGAAGAATAATACATTTCTATTACGGTCTTTTTTTTTTACTATGACAGGCAGTTTTTTTGACGTGCATCAATACGACGCGCAGTCTAATGATTCACATATTTTTACACCTCACTCGTCTTTCTTAAATTTGCATATTCCGTTGAGTATAATTACTTTAGCTTGAGAAGCTAATGTTTTGATGATTCTTGCCGTTTGTGGTTCACCTGTAGCAACGAAGATGGAATTGGGTTCTTCTTTGTTGGAAAACAGTTTGATTGCTTTTTCCGTTTTATTCTTAACAGGAATTGTGAACAAATTAATTTTGAAATATGATGGTAATATAGTAAACTAAAATTGTATGAATGTGTCAGATAATCTTTTATTAATACAATATCACACGTGATTTTATGTTAAACAGGCCGGCCGCGGTGGCCGAGGGGACTGAGGCGCTCCAGTCACGGTCTGCACGGCCACTACGGTCGGGGTTCGAATCCCCCCTCGGGCATGGATATTTGTGCCGTCCTAGTTCGTAAGTAGTTCATAAGTAGTTTGTAAGTTTGGGGACTGATGACCCCGTAGTTAAGTCCCATAGACTATACAAACATTTGAACATTTTTTCATGTTAAACAGAAAAGAACAAAGCTCAGTGTTAAGGAAGTTGTACAGTGCACATTGTGACAGGTTATATTAGATTACCAGATCAATAAGAACAAAATAAATGGAAATCGTGCTTTATTATAACGTAGCACAGTTTTGCACTGAGTTTGTATTAACTACTTTGCAAAATTTCAGGGAAAATCGTTTATTAGCCTAACTCTGTAATTAAACATTTGCGGACCTATGTTTTACTTGTGAAAGAACATATTAAAATACAAAGGTTGGAACTTAAACAGTGGTAACTATTTATTCACAAGTGGTACAAAAGCATTACACGTCTGTACCTGTTACTACCCTACCAGCGTTGTGTAAAAATCCGATGCCAGCCAGGTTGAAGGCGTAGTGTATCGTTAGAAGAGCCTGTTTTGTTGATGATGCGAATGGAGCGGTCTACTGTCTGTCGAATGTCACAAGGACTTAAGTCCGGAGAGTATTGTGGATGGTACAGTACTTCCCAGTCACATGGACCGAAGTGAGCAGCCACAGATTGCGCTAAATGCGCCCGCGCATTGTCGTGCAAAATGATGGGTGGGTTACGCACGAAGTGTTGCCGCATCGTTCACAAAGCTGGTAGCATGCAATACGAACAGTAATACTGTGCATTTACGTTCTGCCGTGGAGCAACGTAATGCGTTAGGATAACAACACCACAGTCGTACACGACAATAACCATAACTTTCACCAGACTGAGTGCTCTGATGCACTTTCGACTTTCGCGGCGACTCATAATGACGCCATTCTTTGGATAGCCGTCTCAGTTTTGGCTTGTACGATGTAGGCCATGTCTGGTCTAGTGTAACGATAAATCGTATGAAAGCCTCTGCTTCGCGCTCATAGCGCTCGAAGTCCGTCTGAGCAGCGTCGTAACGCATCCATTTCTGCATTTCCGTCAATTCATGCGGAACTCACAGTGATGCATTTTTTCGCATGCCCAGGCCTTTCTTCACGATGCGAAGCACAGTCATATCCGTTAATCTGGTTTCGTGGGCGAGCTCACGGTGCATCTGGCGTCGATCACTGTCCGCTAATGGGGCAACAGTATGCACTATAGAACGACCTGCCCGATTCATGTCTGCTACAGGTTGCCGACCTTCGTTGAATGATTTTACCTAACGGACTACTGTTCCGTACGACAATGCCGATTCCCCGCACGCCTGTTGAAGACCTTGATGACACTGTCGTGCTGCACGACCTCTGGCACATTCAATCTTGATACAACTCGTTGTTCCTGTTTCGAAAACATAGTGACGCCGTTACGTTAGCTCGCTCGCAAGTGACTGTGTTTTCCTCGATTTTGTTCCCGCCTGTGACGTGGGACGGGCGAGTCCATTTGCTCGGACGTAAGGTAGGTATGTCAACAACGAGTCCTAAAAAAAAAAGTTCAAATGTTTGTAAAGCTTATGGGACTTAACTACGGGGTCATCAGTCCCTAAACTTACAAACTACTTATGAACTACTTACGAACTAGGACGGCACAAATATCCATGCCCGAGGGGGGATTCGAACCCCCGACCGTAGTGGCCGTGCAGACCGTGACTGAAGCGCCTCAGTCCCCTCGGCCACCGCGGCCGGCCAACGTGTCCTATCAGCGACAATAGTAGATGGCATTGCATAATGCCTCCATAGCAACGTGGTCACTATTTATGTTTTAACCGTTGTTTATGCATTGGGCGCTGATAATCTCGCTGCTGAGCGCCATAAAAAGCCAATCATTATGATAATCGTCATCGTATTTGCCCTTCTTCTGAATCAAGCTGTATAATATTAAGGTTGATTCATTGTAAAATTTGATGTAAAGATAAACAGTGAGTGCCAAGTATGGCAATGGCACTAACGAGCTGACCATAGAGTCGAACTGGCGCTTCATTGAACATTAGAATCCAAAAGGTCCGAAGACACGTGGCTTGCCAGTGTCCAGACAGCCTATTACCACGCCATGTTGCCAGTGGCTGTCATGTGGAGACCAGCTGTGCAGAATAGCTGGAGGACATCCTCAACACTGAGGTATGTCAGATGGGCACCGGTCGCTTGCTGTCTAGCATGATGGCAGCTTAAATGAGCCGAAACCAATAATTTTTAGAGTGATCTTGGGCAACCTTTTTTTCTTTTTTTGCCATTTTTTGAAAATCCTTGTAGAAGGTTGTCACGTAATGAACGGTATGACGTGGCTCGCTATGAAATCATCTCCTGCACCAGAATGTTCATTTGAAAGTACCAGAATTATTTGTCGGAAGTGTTAAATCTCTCTCTCTTCCCTTACGTCGGTAGCTACCCTCTAATATCATGGCGGCTAATTGGTGATGCAGCGTCATACCAATGTTTTCAATATTGTCCTCTCTTCCCTGAAAGTGCGGACAACCTCCCCATGCGTTATCTTCACTTAAATATCTATATACTTCAGTAACATCTCAGCCACTTCGATTCTTCTTGGTTACGGTTTTCCTATAGTCCAAGATTTACAACAATAAAATTCTGGGCTCCAGACGTATTCAGAAATTTCTTCCACACATAAAGTCCTATGTTTCATATCACTAGCCTTGTCTGTGCCACGAATGACTTTTTCGGTGTCATTCTTCCTACTTGCTTTGTCGAACTCCGCTTACTTGCATGGTAGCAGAAGTCCTTCATCTTTACCCCTTCACCAATTTTTATGTTAACTTTCTCGCAAATTTTTATTTTTGCTGAATCTCACAACTTTCGTCTTTTGCTTTTTAATCCCACTGCATGTTCCGTAATCATTAGACGACTAGCGTTACTCAAGGTTGCTTTTATTCCCTTCTTTTGTTAGTTTACATCTACATACATACTCCGCGTTCCAGTCAAAGGTGTGTGGCGGAGGGTACTCATTACCACTGGTAGTTACTTCTTTCCTGTTCCACTACCATATAGAACAAGGGAAACCGAATGCCTGTATGCAGCTGTTCGAGTCCTAATCTCTCTGATCTTATCTTTGTGGTCTTTACGTGAAATGTAACTAGGCAGCAATACTTTCAAAATGGAACGTGTTCCAGCAGTGGCGTAACTAGGACTTGGCTTTTTGGGGGGGGGGGGGGGGATAGATCTTCTTGACGAGCAAAATTGTAGTCAGTTTCCAGGCAGACTACCATCTACCACTCCCGTTGAAGAAACTAATTCACTCCCTTCCAATGAAAGCTTATGGTAGAACACCTCAAGTCTCCAACCTTTATCTTTACCAGATTGCTGTTATACGATTTCTTTTTCTTTTCTTATCTCTCTCTCTCTCTCTTTTTTTTAATTTTTTTTTTATTTTTCCTTCGTTTCGGTTTCTGGGGGGGGGGGGTTCTATCCCCCTCATCCCCCCAAAGTTACGCTACTGTGTTCCAGGAGATATGTACCAATGAAAAGAAAAACATCTATATCACTATTAAATAATCAATTATGCAGGTTTATTTCTCAATTAAAGTTCTACAGGAACGCTGGGGTTGGCGAGGCTGCAGCCGTCGGAGGTTCGAGTCATGGGACATGGGTGTGTGTGTGTGTATTATCCTTAGGTTAGATGACTTAAAAGTTTTCTGAGCGTTGTACCGCGTCATGCTGTAAGAAGGCTATTACTTAAATAACCGACGTTTCGGCCAACGTTACAGTGGCCTTCATCTGGATATACTGAGTATACCCTGAGTATACTGAGTATACCCAGATGAAGGCCACTGTAACGTTGGCCGAAACGTCGGTTATTTAAGTAATAGCCTTCTTACATCATGACGCGGTACAACACCCAGAAAACTTTCATGTCATCTGACTCTGGCCGCGGAAGCCTACGGCTAGCCTTTGGCTAGTTTACATTAGTTTAAGTAGTATGTAAGATACGGACTAATGACCATGCAGTTTGGCCCGATTGATTCACAAACATTTGAACATTATTCTACAGGAAAATTGACGAGAAAATTGTAAAATGCGCTTAAAAATAGAGGTTAGTTACGAATTCCACGTCATTCCGCTTCCTTTTACACTGTATCCGCCACTATATATTATTAGCTTCAAATCCTTCTATTATTTGCTACTCTGGCTATGAGCTCCGTTAGAAAAAGCAATATGTCATTGTTGAGACATCTTCAAAAATGACAATAGAATTAATTATGAGTTGCATTTGTACAATTTAAATTATAATCCATGCGAGATGCATTGTAAAGAACAAAATAATTTAAAAAATATGTAACACATATTTTTATTTAAGTTTCTTCTGATCCAGCCTATTCCAAAATTATATTTTCGAGGAAAGATAGTTTTTATGAAACTTACAAAATAAATAATTGTATTTGAAATGACATAATTATTTGTCATATTTTACATCTTCTATACCCTGTTTGATCCTTTCTTCGAAGTTTGCCCTTTTTTTATTTATATGTTAACCATTAATTACAACACCTCCTAAATACTGACTTTTGTATACATATAAATGTAAAGATAAATAAATTAATTAAAATATAAATAAATAAAATGACTTATCAATTTTTGACCGTCATCTTGGAAGCACTTTTTTTTTGTAAATTTTTGAACTCATTCTTCACCAGCATCCTAGATAATTCCCTAAATATTACTATTATGAGTAAAGGGAAGGTGGTTTACACAGAGCCCGCCATCTTGGATGCGCAGTGTTGGTCTTTTTTCACTTTTTGATATGATATTCTTAATCAGAAACTTCGTTAGCCCTTACGTACTAAGTTTGGTACAAATTCAATCCCTTTTGTGTTTCTGACCCACTCTGCACAAAAGCATTTAATGACTAGAAGGAAGAGAGAAGAAGAATGAACGAGATACTGATGCTGCAATAGCGCACTGAAACAATGGCAACAAAGGAAAATCTGTGACTGGACTCGGTCAAGATGTTCTTGGTAACGCGAGCGGTCGCATTGACCGTTTCGACAAACTGAGGACGGCTCCCTATAACCTAAAACCTAACAAGGCGGCCTTATCAGTCTTGCCCGTCATGCTCGCCGTTCTCGTATATATTCGTATATACACTCCTGGCCATTAAAATTGCTACACCACGAAGATGACGAGCTACAGACGCGAAATTTAACCGACAGGAAGGTGATGCTGTGATATGCAAATGATTAGCTTTCCAGAGCATTCGCACAAGTTTAGAGCCGGTGACGACACCCACAACATGCTGACATGAGGAAAGTTTCCATCCGATTTCTCATACACGAACAGCAGATGAGCGGCGTTGCCTGGTGAAACGTTGTTGTGTTGCCTCGTGTAAGGAGGAGAAATGCGTACCATCACGTTTGAGACCTCGATGAAGGTCGTATTGTAGCCTATCGCGATCGCGGTTTATCGTATCGCGACATTACTGCTCGCGTTGCTCGGGATCCAATGACTGTTAGCAGCATATGGAATCGGTGGGTTCAGGAGGACACTACGGAACGCCGTGTTAGATTCCAACGGCCTCATATTAATAGCAGTCGTGATGACAGGCATATAGTCAGCATGGCTGTAACGGATCGTGCAGCCACGTCTCGATCCCTGAGTCAATAGATGGGGACGTTTGCAAGACAAAAACCGCGCGAACAGTTCGACGACGTTTCCAGCAGCATGGGCTATCAGCTCGGAGACTATGGCTGCGGTTACCCTTGACGCTGCATCACAGACAGGAGCGCCTGCGATGGTGTACGCAACGACGAACCTGGGTGCGAGAACGGCAAAATGTCATTTTTTCGGATGAATCCAGGTTCTGTTTACAGCATCATGATGGTCGTATCCGTGTTTGGCGATATCGCGGTGAACGCACATTGAAGCATGTATTCGTCATCGGCATATTGGCGTATCACCCGGCGTGATGTGGTATGGGGTGCTATTCGTTACACGTCTCGTTTACCTCTTGTTCGCATCGACGACACTTTGAACAATGGCCGTTACATTTCAGCTGTGTTAAGACCCGTGGTTCTATCCTTCATTCGATCCTTGCGAAACCCTACATTTCAGCAGGATAATTCACGACCGCATGTTGCAGGTCCTGTAGGGGCCTTTCTGGATACGGAAAATGTTCGACTGCTACCTTGGCCAGCACATTCTCCAGATCTTTCACAAACTGAAAACGTCTCGCCAATGGTGTCCGAGCAACTGGCTCGTCACAATACGCCAGTCACTACTCTTGATGAACTGGGGTATTGTGGTGAAGCTGCATGGGCATCTCTACCTGTACACGCCATCCAACCTCTGTTTGACTCAATGCCCAGGCGTATCAAGGCCGTTATTACGGCCAGTAGTGTTTGTTCTGGGTACTGATTTCTCAGGATCTATGCACTAAAATTGCGAGAAAATGTAATCACATGTTCTATTATAATATATTTGTACAATGAATACCCGTTTATGATCTGCATTACTTCTTGGTGTAGCAATTTTAATGGACAGTAGTGTACGAAAGAAAAGCACCACAATCCCTGTGTATTTCTAAATTATGACAACGTTTGATTGACTTGTACCTTGCAAATGCGGTAGTACGCATCCTACAGGAATTCAGATAAACTATTTTTTGGCAGTTTTGATACGAATTACATTTTTTGCCCGTAAATTACCATATAGAAAACGTTCTTTGCATTCAACTTCACGGAGGCACACTTCACCTTTTGAGGTTTTCTAGCTTCTCTACCATGTTCAAGCGTCTGACATTTAATGCTACGACCTGTAAAATGTTATCACTTCTTTAGATATTTTTGTGTCATATTCATCTTTCATCTTTGAGTCCCATACCTTAGATCCGAATATAGAACTCAAAAGACAAAGAAATTAGGTAACGAAATGATAACGAGTCACGAGCCCCCAAATCTGAAAAGGAAAATGCAAATATTCAGTCAACACGTATTGGAAGGAACTTTAGTCATATGGAAATAAGGTATTCTAGTCGGATGAATATTTGATAATATCAGCGGAATTATTTTACGACGCGATTCCACTCGTCTGCTTTGACCCATTTTTTTTTAATAATTATTTGATATAATAAATAATCTGTGGTTATCGGCGTAAATTTCAGATTACAACAGAATGTACCACCATCACAGGTTTCAGCCCAAAACTTAGCGCCTTCGGCTAACACCACCTAGAAGACAAGGCCTCACTGGCCGTGCCTACGTCACATCGAGATGCCGGGAACGCAAGCTGACTGGTCGGCCGGTACGAGGCGGTGGGCGTGCCCCAGATGTCAGTCAGTCAGCCAGAGTTCGCGGCCTCTCGATGTGACGGCCAGTTGTGAGGCCTTTTCTTCTAGGCGGTGCTGCTTCTGCGCTCACTTGCGAAAAGAGACACCGTCTCTGTTAACCTATTCCTTACTATCAGGGTGAAGCTAGAGATAGGCTTTTAAACAAAAAATCTTAATCTTAAATCTATGTTTCTAAACAAACTATCGTTAACTCAGCTGGCACATACTTATTCACGCAAGCTATAAACACGCACGGGACTGAAAAATACAGTGCAGCGATGACGTAACGCACAACATGCAGATGTCACGGGTCAAAGCCGATGGGTGCAATCGCGTCCTATAAATGACCCATGTTGGCAGCAGCGAAAGATGGCACAGATAAGTTATGATTAGGAAAGTAGGAGAGAGACTGAGACACTGCTAATAGTTCAGTAATAGGTTCGACAGAAAAAAGGCAAATGTTCAAATGTCTTTCACCCTTTATTTAGAACACACAGAAATCACGAGAAGAAAAATTATTATGTTACTCAAATTAAATGTGTAGGGCCATGTGAACAGATTTAAACTTTTTTTTTTTTTCAAAATATAAATTTGGTTTATAAGTAACATTGCCCAAAAACGTCGCATGTTGGTACAGTATCATACTACAGTGTTGTTCTTATGACTGTAGAAATTATTGTATTTTGGACTACTTCATGTGAAAAGTATGAAAACAAGTCGTTTATGGTGCAAAGTTCAGAACAGTCCCATGATTTTCACATTTTACAGTCAAGTATCCCTGAAGACAAAACTTGCAAATTCCTTTTGGCCCGTAATCTGTCAAGTGACAACATCTGTCATACCGTACATAATTGGCTGGTACAGGAGATGCGGTTTCGTTCTTCATTTGCACTTATTGTCCATTTTGTAGTGGTTTACCAGACCTCCTCTTCCCAATAAATGTAAGTCAATTTTCAGTCTCCCATATAACAACTCGTCAACAATTTTCCATAATAATTGAACCTCAAGGCTTCCTATTTCTCTTTTATAAGCAGTTTTCCATGTATCACGAAAAAATATCGTCACAAAATTGAAACAAACATGTACCTCGGTAACGCATGCTCGGAGTGCCCGCTAAAGATTCAGTTTATTGCTAAACTTTCCGCAAGAGACAACGAAACATCACTTTATTGGAGAGCGTAAATGTTAGTTTCAAGCACTGTTGCCCATCCAAGTATGAAACTTCAAACATATTTCAAAAAACAACGCGCAATTTTGATGTTGATCGAGAGCAACATTGCCAAATAAAGGGTTAAATCTAAGGGACCAAACTGCTGAGTTCATCGGTCCTAGACGCACAAAGTAGTTAGACTAAATTAAACTGCCCAAAGAAAATACCATTACGACACTTCTGGTCTTCAGGCCACATGTGTATGTGGCTTGTAGAATTGTAATGAAGAGCACAGTAAGTACAAAGAATGTTCAAAGTTCGTAAATCTATGGGATCAAACTACTTACAGTAATTTAAACTAACCTACTGAAAACACTCGTACCCATGTGCAAGGAGAACTCGAACCTCCGGCGAGAGCGGCCTCACAGTCTCTGACATGACGCTTAGAACCTTTCGGGCATTTCCACGCGGCGCGGTAAGTACGTTCGAATGGATGCAGGCTGCAATACGCATTTTCCATTATTAAATAACGTGAGACGACCATCTTGTATAATTTTATGGGACCAGATGATGGTGGCTTAGACCACTGAATCCGGTTGTCGGAAATTAAATAATTGTTTTGCGACCTTGGCTTGCTCCTTTTCAAGATTATTAATCTATCAGATCGTCTCCACAACCTGAGATGTCAGGTAATGTCAGATATTCAGATATTGGACAGGATATTCTGAACATTGGACCGATCTACAAGCGAGACAGCAGGATCAACAAGATATAAACTGAGCGGTAGGAGAATGTAGGCATAAATCATCTTTCCATATCAAAAATGAAACCAAACTGCTTAAGTTAGACACGAACAACTTGTGACACAACAATACAGTGACCAACGGTGCTTTCCAGTCAGGTGTGCGTACAGTAATGTAAAACGATGTCTTATGTATTTTTCCTTATTATTTGTATTTTTTTTAATTTATTATGTATTTGTATATTTTATTTTTGTTACGTATTGACATTGTCCTGTTAATATCCGTATGTGTCAAAACCAAAGTAGACACGCTGGTTTAGCAAGGGCTTTGCCATTGTATAGAATCATCTTTGAGTACGGAGTTTTATCGCTGGTAAGCGCAGAGGCGCACAGCGAGAGAGAGTCGTTTTCCTGACGTAGTAGCGGACAGACGTGTAGAAGCATGCGTGTTGGTTTGGTACTAGTGGAAGATACGGCGAACAGGCAGTATTATTTATTCATACGGGCACAGCTCACATAATTAACAAATGCATCAAGAGGAATGCTGTGGGCTAGCCACGGTGGCCGAGGGGACTAAGGCGCTCCAGTCACGGTCTGCATGGCCACTACGGTTGGGGGTTCGAATCCCCCCTCGGGCATGGATATTTGTGCCGTCCTAGTTCGTAAGTAGTTCATAAGTAGTTTGTAAGTTTAGGGACTGATGACCCTGTAGATAAGTCCCATAGACTATACAAACATTTTTTGAATGCTGTGGGCCCAAAATTGTAATTAACATTCGTCGCCAAGAAGACCTGTGTTTGCCAATCGTTAAGTGCCAATAGTCTCCAATCAGCAGCCCCACGTCGCACACCGAAATATGTAAGATCTGTCTGGTTTGTCTTAGGATGTACAGCTAACCAGCGTATTAGCGATAATTGTTCAACAGTGAACACTTATTTGTGAACCTGTGTTTAGATCATTACCCAGACAGGTTCCTTCCTCTTCCATTGTTTTACCGAGAATATACACAAAGTTATAGAAAACTAAAATCAAAGTCATTAAAGACAGTGTGAGAGTGATTAATAATAATTTGTTCAGAAAAATGTTACTAAATGAATCTTATACCAGTGTTGCTCATCAGTTGCTTTGCCAAGTTGAATGTAACTGCTAGAACTTTCAATGGCAAGAGATAGTTCAACACAGTGGAAAAGATTAATTAATTTTCATTGCATATTAATTTGAGGTAAAATGTCTGGTTGCAAGAACCGATTAGTGATAATAGTGATTATTTGCAAGTGTTTGAAATGCTAATAATTCCTGGTTAAAGAGAAGGTAAAAGTTAGTCAGAAGGTTAAAGTGTTCATTTCAAAATATTCAGTCTTATCACGTCAAGTCATTAATTAAATTTTGAGCATGCTATTACTACAGTTAATAGTGCAGTAACATTTTGATTATTGCTAAAGCGTATTGCATACTTCCTGTTGAATAATTCCTGGTACTTATATAAACAATTAATTACTTGAAACTGTAAATAGTAAGCATTAAAGTGAGAGTTTTGCATGATCTGCTGCATGTTCCAATACTTATATAAACAATCTATTACTCAAAACTATAAATAGTAAACATTATGGTGAGAGTTTTGCATGATCTGCTGTATGTTGCAATTGCGTGGCTATGGTTCGCATTTCATTGTCTTACATTCAACTTCAGTGTTAATGAACTGTTTCTCAGTAATTAGTGTATTGTCATTGTCTTTTGAACCGCATTTGACGCGCATACTCTGATTCCCTGCCCACCAAATCTTACGTAATTTTTCACGTTGCTGATAAACTTTGCTATTATTAACATCCCACTAAATTATTTGCTCGTACAGCCAGCTGGCGACCGTAAATCAATAAACTATTCACTTTTTCAAATTAATTTCTGTGTTCTGTTTGTTCCGCACTTTTAATCTAAACATTAATTATTTTATTTCAAATTTTACTTTCCTATTTTTTATTACTATCGATCGTTGTTTTCTAACAAAGAGGTACAGCAACGACCGCTATACCATCGGCTCCATTACCTATAGCCTTTCCACCCAATTAAGATAATTAGGCACACGGGTCAATTTTTCTAATTATCGTATACTAACTGGTGGTGTAGCACGGTTTAAAAGGTTATAAACTGCCATGAAATAAACTGTTGATATAGGATTCGACGTAGAAAAAAGCCACAGCAGATCACTGCAGGGGATTCCACACCAATAGAGATCTTGACAAACGTAAGATTGGTGCCTGAACAGTTTACAGCTGTAACTGGTCCTATAGCCCGTCCTGAGAGTAACGACACTAAAACACACCAGTGCCCGAGAGAGGTGTCGAACGTCCGGCGGCAGCGGCCACGCAATCCGCGACGACGCTCTGAAGTTCGCGAGGCCATTCCCGCGTGCCCCGACATCAAAGATGAGGCACTGCGCTTCAGATGGGTATTTGACGTATAGCTCTGACAGAGAGGTCGCGAGTGACAGCTGAAAGCGCAAAAACACCGCTCGCCCACGGTGTCTGAGCCTCACAATGGCTCGCGGCCCGTGATGGACGGCCACGACAGGAGTTGCAGTGTGTCCGTCACCGCGCAGCCAATAGCACGACCCAAGGCTGTCACCTCTAAAGGCAGAACGCTCTCCTGGAGATCATCCGTCACTCGCCTCCACAAAGGAGTACAAAGACCGATCACACGCGTCCTCTCCAAAGGAGTCCAGTCAAGTCAAGGTGGCGCAACACTAAACGTCTACTATAAATTAAGATACCTGACAAGCAAACCAAAGCAAAGTTCCGCGTTCTGGCCCCAAATGAGCCAATAGGACCGACCGATCGTCCCGTCATCATCTGTCAGTGACGACATGCGATGCGTTACGGAAGGTCATGTAGTACCAAAACAGCTCTCCTGGTTGTCGTTATTCAAGAAGCTCCTCAAGTTAACCTCGTGACATAAAATTTTTAAATTTATTTTATTTTATTTCGTTATTTATTTATTTTACAAACTATGCCTTATTGGGGCCAGGGGTTTTATATAACGCCAATACAAAAGCAAAAGTTTCAGTGTAATCTTTAGATTAAAAATATTAAAATGTGCTGCAAATTAAAGTTAAAATTACCTTAAATGTTTTTTTAATTCAAATAACATAAATTTAAGTAATATAAACTGTCCAAATGCGTAGCACACCCTCTTATCTTCTATCTCGTCGTCGTTACCAGTGCCTCACTTTAGTGGAGCATCCCTGATTAGCATCTGAATCTGATACAATTGCCACTTTTTACTTCAATCGTTTCAAAAATGTTTATTCTTGTCATTCAATATAGATACGCTGAACTCGAATATTTATAACACTTAGCCGTTGTGATGGATAAATTTAACGTTCATTCGAAAAATGACAGTTTCCTGAAATTGTAAGTTTAATCTGCGGTGTTGTTCTGATGCAACATGTGACTGACAGTGGCGCATCTACAGTAGAAACTTGAAAATACACGGGCATCATCTTTTACCGACTGGTGACGAGCTCATTTGCCCACTGTGATTATTCTTTATAATATATAAAGCAGAGTGTCCGTATGTTTGTGTGTACGTGTTGTATACAAATCTACAGTTTTGTTCCAATGTTTACGAAATTTTGCACACGTAAGCGTCATTCCATGAGGACGGTCACCGAAAGTGTAAGAATCACGTACAACACATAGTTCACGAGATATGATGCCATAAACAATGAGATGCGCTGAAAAATGCTAAATTAAGCGACAATGCTGCTCATTTTCTCCTAAACCACTGGCCCGATTTCAACCAAAATTCGGTACACAAATTCCTTACGTGAGATAACAATTGCTGTAGGAGTACGAACCACATACGACACATGATTCAGGAGATAGAACGCCATAAACAATAACAGTTGCAAGAAAATGTCACATAATGTGACGGGATTTTATGAATACAATATATGAGAACGAGATTACTTAGTGACTTGCAACAAACTTTAAACTTAATTTTCAAACTTTTATTGAACTCTTTCTCGCTAACAACCACAGCAAAAAAGGAAAAAAATTTCTCACTTTCTACTTTTCCGCTGTACATGGACTAAAACCAACGGCATTCGGTATGACGTTGCAATTTATAATTTCTGCACTATAAACTGTAGCCGGAGGAAGTTTTACAGACAGTATACACACCTGTAGTTATATGTACCTTCTAATTTGGATCACAGTACGACATGTAGTTCATGAGATCACATAAAGAGTAACGTTCAAGGAAGACCGCCCCATCACGCAACAAGCTATAATCTATTACTTCTTTACTTTTATTTGTTTTTCCGAGAAATGTTACAGACATACAACACTTATACAAATATATACCTGAAAAATTATACAATTACACAACATATAACTGAATAAATATGAGATCGTACGTATTTTATATATCTGTATTTATACTACTGTCTTTCTTCGTTTGGATACTGCACTTATAATTTTGTACATTATGCAAGTCAGCGTCATTTATTATATATTCTCCGGTAAATACAACACGATTTTAGAAAAAAAGAAGACAGAGACAGAAGGCATAGGACAAGTACTAACTCAAGACAGGAATAAATAATTACGCTGGCAACGCCGAGTTTTCAGCAAGTATTTTTATAAATAAAAGGTGTTGACCGTATTTAGGTCACGGCCTTACTCGGGTCACTTACAGTATTGCATGTTTGATTACAATAGAGATTAATGAATACAATAAATAATGATGTTTCTTTATACTCCTGTTACAGCCTGACAGATCTTTGTTACTGCATGATTCATAATGCAAAAATTCAAATGGACGTTCCCTTAATGGATGCTTTGATGTTTTAGCACCGACACCTCTTAACATTTCAACAAATACAGAAGCTGAAGCATTTCATATTCGCTCTTTCAACACATCTGGATGTTAGGATTTCGTTTCGTAGATTCTTGCTTTGATATATCCTAAAAAGAAAATATCTAAGGGTGGTAAGACAGGCGATCTTTCCGACCATATCTTTATTCGATAATTCAATGCGGCTATTTCTGGATTAAAAGCTACTTAATTAGGGTAGAGCGGGGCTAAATGAACTGAGATACTATATGAATAAATGTAAGCTTTTGCGCGTGCTCCGCAACAACATAAAAGTGAAGACGTTAATATATTTTTCTTGTTGTTGGAGGTTTGTCCATCTTATTAACACGTCTGTTTTGTTTTCTGAGTTCAGAAATCGACACTTATTTACTGTGTAGACAGTAAGTGGTTCATTACTGGTCATTGCACGGTTTGTAAAACTGATATGATGCACGCTAGGAAAACCTCACAGTTTGTAAGAAATGAAAGCCATTAAATAAGTTAGGCTTGATGTTGGGTCTTCCCTACGCCACATCGGTGACTTCTGCTGCTACTTCTTAGTGCATTGGCGAACTACTTCGCAACAGCGTTTAAGTGTATTTTGTGTCTATTTAATAACTAAGAACGGGGTTTATGAATAGTGGTGGAAAACCTAATATATGGTAAAGTGCGTTTACAAAAAGATTGTCTCTTACAATACTACTGTATTAAATTATTCATTAATATTCTTCAGATTGTGAGAACATATAAACTAAAAGGAGGTTAAATAGAATGGGGCGAGGAGTTATGAATTAGGCAGCTGAAACAGCGATGAAAGGCGTTTCACTATTAGCAGTCAGTAAAACTTATAGAGTGGCACATAGCTAGTTTGTACCAACGTTATCACAAGCAAAAACATAAAGTTATCGGCGACAGTAATCTTTTGCCAAAAACTATGCATGTGGTAACCCGGCTGGACATTTAAATTTATTTTCTAAAAATCTTTAAACCTCTCTTGTCAACAGAATGCTATATTTGGGAAAAAGAAGATTTGAACTGACACAAAGATGTGGGCATTGCAGCCTTCAAACTAGCTACCACAACGAATAACACCTCTGCGAAGGCATAGCTGGAAAGGACTGGTGTGTTTCACTCTCCAATAGAAACCATCTTTCCCGGAGAATTCCAGAGTATCTCCCGAAACATGAATAGCCGCACTAAGCAGACAGACTGTGAAACACGTCCACTGAATGTATGATCGTGATCCAGTTTGATTTCTTCATTCTGCACCATTAACGTTATCTATCTCTGTGTTAATTATTTTATTCTTTTATTAATGATCAATGCCCTATGTTTATATGTTTGCCCCATATTTATAAATGTTTCCACCCGTGTGATTGAACTTGTGTGTTCATGTGAATGTGAATGTGTGCTCTTAATATTGACTGACTACCGCTCAATGGCTTACAGTCGCAGCCTCCCGCTCTGGGCCTCGTTTTGTTGTGCTATAGTTATGAAAGCATGGCTTCGTTTGTCGTCTGCGCTGGCGTCTGCTAGCTTACTTGACAAGGTGGCGGGGTGGCCGTGTTCTTAGTGTCGTACCAAACTGATCTTGGAAGGAAGAGGTGACAGGAGACCTCTCTGGGAACGGCTGAAGAGTGAATTGGCCAGGTAGCAAGGGTAGGTAAACACTAGTCTCTGAACATACTCTGTGTCGCTTTTAGCGCGCTCTACATCCGGTGTATGGCGGGGGAGTTTTTTTCCGAGACCTTAGAGCTTTAGTCTTAACTCTTCACTCTGGTTCCGACGACTGAGGAAGTAGGTACTCCGCCGAATCATGCTGAGGGGAAGGCATGCTGTTAGGACTATGATTTATTTCTGATCAGGCAGTCTTGGTTTTCAGTGATAGTTCTTTTCAGTAATTCTTTCGCTATGAGAGGCGAAGTGTTTCTTAATTTACAGAACTCGAGTAAATTCATTGTACATTTATTACTTGCATTTTCATTCCTGTGATGATTGTGTGTCCAGTTTTGCTCAAGTTAGAATACATGTGTGTGGCCTTCAGCCTTTGTTTAAATTTATTGTGTTTGAATTTCCTTGCTGTTTTAACTACGTTTTCGCATCTGCGAGTATGCTAAATATTTCTTAGATTTTCTTGTTTCATTCTGTCTTTCCTGTCTCATATGACCGATTGCACCATGTGCTTTCGTAACGGTCATTACTTCAGCCTTCAGCCATGCTTTTGTTAATACTAGCTTTCTTCTATACAAATTCTCGTGTGTGCCTTACTTGCGTATTGTGAATTAATTTCTGTTTGTAAATGTTATGAAATTTGATGTGGTCGCAAACCAAGTGGTACTTCAAATGTTCAAATGTTTGTAGAGCTTATGGGACTTAACTATGGGGTCATCAGTCCCTAATCTTACAAACTACTTATGAACTAGCTAAGACTAATGACGGCACGAAATATCCATGCCCGAGGGGGATTCGAACCCCCGACCGTAGTGACCGTGCAGACCGTGACTGAAGCACCTCAGTCCCCTCGGCCACTGCGGCCGGCGTGGTACTTAACAATAGTGAGCCGCTGCCTCCCTACACATGAGTTCGTTTTAGTGCAGAGTATATTAAAAAAATTTGTGATCGAGGCACCTGCCATCTCGTCAAGATGCCGCCGATGCTTCGTTTCGCCGCTGCTTTCAAGTGTTCCCGGAGCGTTATGTGTGTGTCTGTGAATAAATGAATGTGCTTTCAGCTACTCATTGAGTGTTTGCAAATTTCCTCCCACACTACCTCCATATTCATAAAAGACACAAACAATTTAAATACGTGTAGTAGGTGTATGATTTAATTCACTTTTATTTGCTTTTTTTTCTAAATAGATTATGGTTTTAAAGTATCAAACCTCTGATTTATGATTTCATGCTCCCCGCCCCGTTTATTTTTCATTTATTTTTAACTTTGATGCTGTGTTTATTAAAACGTTGGCTGCTCCCTCAACGAGTGAGCAGTGAGTTAAATTTCCGTTGTGCATATACTGTGGTTACTCATAAAGTAATTTAGAGCAGCAGTGAGCGTTTTAACTTTCATTTGCGGATCTCAGCTGCCCGAGATTTTGATTATTTTAATAAGAGGCTACTTTCAACTGTGAAACGTAATAGAAACAAGTTGAGGCGATGGAATGGGACTGTGGAGTCTGCCAGGGGAAATGATCATGTGTTTCAGTTGAAGATAAATGTAAATGGATACAATGCCAAACTAGTATCATGAATACTGTGTCGATGAGAACTGTCATGTGATTACGTTTTCACGCAATTTGGGTAATAACGTCCTTGATACGCCTGGGCATTCAGTCAAACACAGCGTGGATGGCGTGTAAAGATAGAGCTGCCCATGCAGCCTCAACACTATACCGATCAAGAGTGGCGTATTGTGACGAGTCAGTTGCTCGGACACTGTTGACCAGACGTTTTCTATTGGTGAAAGTTCCGGAGAATGTGCTGGCCAGGGCAGCATTCGAACAGTTTCTGTATCCAGAAAGGCACATACAGAATCAAAAATATGCGGTCGTGCATTATCCCGCTGAAATGTATGGTTTTCCAGGGATCAAATGAAGGGTGGAGCCACGGGTCGTAACACATCTGAAATGTAACGGCCACTGTTCAAAGTGCCGGTGATGCGAACAAGAGGTGACTGAGACAAGCACCGCATAGCATCATGCCCGGTGGAGCGCCAGTATGTCGAGCACGAATGCACGCTTCCAATGTGCGTTCACCGCGATGTCGCCAAACACGGATGCGACCATCATGATGCTGTAAACAGAACCTGAATTCAACCGAAAAAATGACGTAATGCCATTCGAACTCCCAGGTTCGTCGTTGCTTACACCATCGCAGGCGATCCTGTCTGTGATACAGCTTCATGGGTAACCGCAGCCATGGTCTTCGAGATGATAGTCCATGCTGCTGCAAACGTCGTCGAACTGATCGTGCAAATGGTTGTTGTCTTGCAAACGTCCCCATATGTTGACTCAGCGATCGAGACGTGGCTATAAGATGCGTTACAGTCATGCGGAAAAGATGCCTGTAATCTCGACTGATAGTCATACGAGGCCGTCGGGAACCAGCACGGCGTTCCGTATTGCCCTCCTGAACCCACCGATTCCATATTCTGACAGTCATTGGATCGCGAACGACGCAAGCAGCAATGTCGCGATACGATAAACCGCAATCACGATAGGCTACAATCTGAAACGTCGGATAGGCTTCAAGTCGGAAACGTGATGGTTCGCATTTCTCCACCTTACGCGATGCATCACAACAACGTTTCACCAGACAACGCCGGTCGACTGTGGTTTGTGTAAGAGAAATCGGTTGGAAAGTTTCCTCATGTCAGCATATTGTAGGTGTCGCCACCGGTGCCAACCTTGTGTGAATGCTCTGAAAAACTAATCATTTGCATATCACAGCATCTTCTTCCTGTCGGTTAAATTTCGCGTTTGTAGCAGGTCATCGTCATTGTGTAGCAATTTTAATGGTCAGGAGTGTAATTGTGTATCTGCCCATAATTTATCTTAATCGAATAGCTCCGGCCTCTATCCGAACAGCCTCACTGAAATGCACATTTTTGGAATCGGGAGGGTAACCATAAACGTTTGACAATCGTATACAACCACTTTTTCGCAATAGCGTACGTATACCCATAAAAGTCACAGGAAATGCTTAAAGCAAAAATTAAATTAACGACTTTCCGGACACATTTCATTTAAGTTGAAATTTCTTTATAGATTCGCTGTACCGTGCCTTGTGTTTTAAACGATGGTGAAATAGCATCACAAGATCATTGAAATAGAAAATCCTGTATTCGAGAACATGAGTAAGTTGGAGGCTTCAGTGGTCTCACTGTACTTGATAATCGAATAAAACAATCACTGTCTGCCATTTTATTTCATTTTGTATTACAAGGATACCGGTTTCTCGATCGTGACTCACGATTGCTGCTCCGTCTGCTGCCCATCGGCGTCCATCATGGTGGATAAGGCCTGAAGATGGTCTTGAGAGAAACCAGTAACTATTAATAAATTATATATCAAATTCCAGTCAGTAGCTGTTGTATACACTTATAAAGTATAGAAATTTTTTTTTCATTTGTGTAATAGAATACCCTCTATAATATAACATTTTAAAAAATTAATAATTAGAGAAAAAATAATAATAATTTGTAGTCAATGAAGGACTATGTTTTTGATAGTTTCTTTTAGTTAAAGTTCTTTTATGTGCAAAAATTTTTCTTCACGAATATTGTTAATTACTCCGGCTAGACTTGTCATTACCTGTACCTTTCCTCAAGGTCGAGGGCACTTATTACTTTAAGGCCTCGATGTTGTTAAAATAAAAATAACACTGAAATGCACTACTATACAAATGAAAAGAAACTTCCACTTTAAAATTTAATTAATCATCTTCTACACTGTCAAATCTTTCTTTCTGAACAGCATCAGATCTACTTAACCACTTAAAGAAAGAGAGCAGCCACAGACATTAAGTTTTTTAATCAGAGATCTTACTCAATGATAATGAGCTGCTTAATTAATGAAATCTATAATCTATGGCAACGCATTTAAAAATGTATTGCCAATGAAATTATTTGCGTTATATTTTTATGAAATCTGAAAATAAAAATATTTCTCCACGAGAAAATAAATAAAAAATATAAATATAAAATAGCGAAAAAATTTTGTTTCTTTATATATTGCCTATCATTTTGTACTACCCTGCTATATGTATCGTTTCACCTTCAGAAGGCAGTAGAACATGAAATACGCCGAAAGTCAGAAGCGACCGAAAAGCACAATTTTCGATATGGATGAGAAACACCTACAGACAAATTATATTCAAATCAAATGTTTGTAAACCTGTCCGACCAAACTGCTATGGTCGTCAGTTCCAGGATTTACAAATTACTCAAACTAACTTACACTAGAGAACAGCATATACACCTATGCCCGACGGAGGCCTCGAACCTCCGACGGGAGCGACCGCCCAGTCCGTACCAATACGCCTTAGACCATGCGGTAGTTTATAGTTAAATCTAAAATGATTTAATCTTTAAGTTCCATTGCTTTGTGACCTGTTTCACAACCAACCCACTTCTTTTTTTTTTTAATTTAAATATTATCTCGGCCGTGATTATTGTTTCAAAATATTGTGAGTAATGGCTATTAGAAATCCGATTTTCGCTTTCAAGTAAGGGCTTAGGAGTGCCTCCGACCTGAGGAAAGGCTAATTGTTGTCCGTCATCGACAAATTGTATATTAATTGTATGTATAAAGGTAATAAATTCTTTCATAATAAAAAATGATCAAATGTTTGTACAGCTCATGGGACTTAACTACGGGGTCATCAGTCCCTAACCTTACAAACTACTTATGAACTACTTACGAACTAGGACGGCACAAATATTCATGCCCGAGGGGGGATTCGAACCCCCGACCGTAGTGGCCTTGCAGACCATGACTGAAGCGCCTCAGACCCCTCGGCCACCGCAGCCGGCCTTTCATAATATCGCCAGTTAATGATGAATGAGGGCAAACCCTGTATTCAGGAACTAATGTATATGTACAATAAGTAATTCCGAAAAATTTACTTTGGAAGTTGCTTATACGTGGGGCCTATGCCTTGCCTGAAATTCGAAACACTATTTAAGCACTTTTTTTCGGAAATCTTACAAACGTAGGATAATGTGCTACTTCCAAAAAAAAATATATAGATAAAAAGGACTGCGACCAACAATTTAAGAGAAAACTTTGAGTTACATAGTTTTGTACGGCTCCAGATTTTTTTTTATTTTGGGAGGGGTTCGCCAAAATATTTTTACTTGGAAAGCGGTCGTATATTCGGAAAGGTTGAAAAACACTGAATCGGGACTGAGGTACCAGGTGTTGATGCATGCTGAAACACACGCACAGGTGGCACTGCAGGTGCGGATTCTGGCATCCTTTAGATCATACCGATGCTGAATACTGTCTTCCGATACATCATTATTCCACGCATCCTAGGCCTGTTCACGTAGTTCTGAAAGTTTTGTGGGTTTACGAGTGGCACATGCCAGTAGTCGTCACATCGTAACCCTCAAGAAGTGCTCGATTGGAGGCAAGTGCGGCAGTCTTGGTGCCCAGACTGGACATCTTATAACTCACCTTGAGTTTAACGCGTAGTGCGTGGGCGAGCATTATCCTGTTAATGTGCACAACATTGTCCCCGGAGAAACAGCGCTCTTTCTTCAAGGTATTTGTAAAATACAGCCAAGATTGCAAAAGGCCACATTGGCTGTGTGATTATTTCTGGGGGTGACCTGCAATAAGTAGAAAGCAGTAAAACAGTCTTTTTCATTGTTCTTACTTCGTCATTCGTTGAGCATTTGGCTCATCTTTTTTTGTATTACAGAGGACGTTCAGGTCTCTGCCCGGGAGCGCTGAGCCACGGTACCCGGCAATAACAGACGCTTTTTCACATGTCAATACTTTACCACAGAGCTGGCGAAGAGGTATGATCACTCGGCCACCCTGACACGCTCCCCGGCCAGACCCAAACTTCCATATATCACACATTTGCTTACGTCCCAAGAGTGCTCGCACACATTTAGTGTGATTCCCGCGAGGGGGATGTGGTGGTAGCAGTTTTAACAAACAACTGACCGTGACTTCGTGTCCGAAGTTATCTAATACCAATTCACAATAATTTTCAATAACGATAATTTTAGCTTCCAAATTATTCATAATAAATTTCTTGACTTAAATATTTAAAATATTTTAGAATTGCTTCCTAGAATCAGATTCTATAAGCTCGTAAAACCTGAGAAAAAATTTGGTTGAAGGCTTTACGAGAGTTCTTTGTTTCACAGCACTCTTATATATTTGCATTAGATAAAACCATGTCATCTTTCCTGCAACTTTAGAGACATGTCATTATTGTGTAAGTCTTTTAAACCACATTCAAACTTTACTTCAGATAAAACCATTTACATATCTTGATTAAATTTTTTAGAAATCGTAGATTCTCATCAGTAACTTCTATTTTAAAATATAACTTTCATTTAAAAAAAATATTTGACGTAATTCATCACACACAATTCAGTGTTACAAACCAAGATTGCAAAGCTACTTCCGCTAAATACGGAATACATAAAACGACTAACTACATTTTTTCATTTTCATTTTTCTTCATATTCATTGTTAATATCAAAGAAAAAAAATCTATCGCAGTCCGCAACAGCAGGCAATGTCTTTTAGTTCAGCGCGCCGACCTTCGGCTAATCAACGATACCGACCACCTTTTTCTCGCTGACGTCGGCGGAGAACTCGTCACTGCGTACTGCTCCAGCACCGTAGTTCAACATAAAACGAACAAAACCAACTGAATTTCACACAAGTATATATTCTCAAACATTAATACCACACAAAACTATGTATTCCGTAAGTACTGAACAACTGCAAAATTGAGCTTTATGAAAAAAACAGTGGACGGTTAAATACACGTCACCGGCCGCGGTGGCCGAGGAGACTAAGGCGCTCCAGTCACGGTTTGCACGGCCACTACGGTCGGGGGTTCGAATCCCCCCTCGGGCAAGGATATTTGTGCCGTCCTAGTTCGTAAGTAGTTCATAAGTAGTTTGTATATTTAGGGACTGATGACCCCGTAGTTAAGTCCCATAGACTATACAAACATTTGAACATTTGAAATACATATCCCACCACAGGGAGGGGCACAATCTGACCATCATTCGCCTTTATTGGCGTTTAAACTATTATGGAACCACTCGGCCACCCGAACACGCTATTGTCGGCAGAATTCACAAATAGCGAATAGATAATTGATTATTTAAACTCCTATTTGTGATGTGGTAGCTGTACAATCTGCCATTGGTCCTCTTCCACTGCGACGGTCCTCGCTGACGTATGTGCTGTGTGGAGGCCCAGAATCGGTTTACAGGTGTGAAGTTTTTACAAAAGCGACGCAACACGTCCAACTCGTGCAGCGATTCTCAGAAAAGACCGTCCTTCCACTCGGACGGTCACAATCTGACCGCTCTGAAACTCACTCTGTTGGCTGGAGGAAGCATGAGTATGCGTGGTATGGCGCCAGTTTGCTTCCTACGTTTATCTCACACTGATCATTATGGCTCTAAAATTGTATTGTATGCTCACTTACTAAGTACGCCGTTGAAGACGTTGAAAACATTTGCTGATACACGAGGTAGACGTGAGGAATGCGAAGGGGAGTGGGACCATTTATTTATTTATCGTATTGCATACATCGCTATCTTTACACACTTTATACGTTTTTTTTAGTTACAAATTTTCATCTAAACATTTAATATAATTAATTGCCTCCTCTGTTGCAGCGAAAAATCGTTGAAGGTTCCCTTGTAGACTCGAAATGGGCAATCTTCCACTATGTGCCGGACTGTTTGTTTTTCAGCGCCGCAGTGATGGTGGCTTTCCCCAGTTGTAGAAAGCATCAGCGATTCTCCCGTGCCGGCCGCGGTGGCCGAGGAGACTGAGGCGCTCCAGTCACGGTCTGCACGGCCACTACGGTCGGGGGTTCGAATCCCCCCTCGGGCATGGATATTTGTGCCGTCCTTAGTTGTAAGTAGTTCATAAGTAGTTTGTAAGTTTAGGGACTGATGACCCCGTAGTTAAGTCTCATAGATTCCACAAACATTTGAACATTTGAACACTTCTCCCGTGGCCAGTACGTATGCCGTTTAGAGTCGCCCACACTTTGCGTGGCTGATTGAAGCCAGGTGGTTTCTCACCTGTCATGAAACTTTGGCATTTTAGTGGGCAGTGTCTTGCCAGTGTTGCTTCCACAGATCTTCGATTTCAAAGTTGGTATTCATCATCTCTTTAGCTGAGAGTAGTGCTGGTCTTCTCGATTTAAGACTTCTGCGCTCTAGGTCAGCAATGTCACTGTGTATGGGCAGCTGAGGGTTATTAGTAATCTTGTTGTACTGTCTGAGAAGAGTATTTTTTTTTTCTTTTCGCAGCATTTCTGGAGGCGGTATATGACTCAGTGTTGGCAGCCATACAGTAGCCGTAGATTTTATCGTGCCAATGATAGTGCGTATGGTGTCATTTAGCACCACATCGATCGTGTTAGTATGCGGGCTGTTAATCCATACTGGAGCGCAGTATTCTGCCACCGAGTAGACAAGTCCAACTGCTGATGTGCGGAGTGTGTTTGCTGAGGAGCCCCAGGTAGTGCCGCACAGTGTATAAATGATGTTATTTCTTGTCCTCATTTTATTTGCAATATTCGTCAGGTGTTCCTTGTAACATAGCGTCCTGTCCAGCGTAACTCCGAGATATTTGGGGTAGTTGTTATGGCTGAGACGTTTCCCTTCAAACATTAAGCTATCATCTTGCTGAGTGGTTGCAAAGGTGGAAGCTTGATACTTCGGTCCGTCAGGTGGTGCTAAAGAAATTGTAGCGAAATTGAATATCGAAAGTCCCAAAGTTACCAAAAATAAACGCAAAGTCTATTTGTTCAGGAAAGCAGATAGAAACAAAATACATTGCTTCTTGAAAGACAGCTTCCACTCGATTCTAACACTAAACGTAGGTGTAGATCAGATGTGGCTCAAATTCAAAGAAGTGGTATCGACAGCAATTGACAGTTTTATACCAAATAAATTAATAAAAGAAGGAGGCGATCCCCCTTGGTACACAAAACAGGTCAGGACACTGCTGCAAAAGCAAAGGAAAAGGCATACTAAATTAAAACGAACACGAAATCCCCAGGATTTGCGATCGTACTCAGAAGCTCGAAATTTAGCGAGGATTTCAATGCGAGATGCCTACAATATTTATCACAACGAAACTCTTTCTCGTAATTTGAGTGAAAACCCAAAGAGATTTTGGTCATATGTTAAATATACTCGGGGCAAATCACAAGCAATACCTTCACTACGTGATAGTAATGGCGATCCTGCCGATGACAGTGCTACTAAAGCAGAGTTACTGAACTTAGCTTTTAGAAACTCATTCACCAAAGAAGACGAAACCAATATTCCAGATTTCGAATTACGAACAGATGCCGTAATGAGTAACGTAGAAGTAGATATCATCGGAGTAGTGCAGCAACTAAAATCACTTAACAAGAACAAGTCTTCTGGTCCGGACTGTATACCCACTAGATTTCTATCTGATTATGCTGAAGCGATAGCTCCTTACTTAACAGTCATATACAACCGCTCTCTCATATAAGGATCTGTACCAAAAGATTGGAAAGTTGCCCAGGTCACACCTATATTCAAGAAAGGCAGTATGAGTAACCCACTAAACTACAGGCCTATTTCATTGACGTCAATTTGCAGCAGGGTTTTGGAACATATCCTGTATTCAAATATTACGAATTATCTCGAACAGAACGATCTATTGACCCAAGATCAACACGGATTTAGAAAATATCGTTCATGTCAAGTACAACTAGCTCTTTATTCACACGAAGTGATGGGTGCTATCGACAAAGGTTCGCAAATCGATTCCGTATCTCTTGATTTCCAGAAAGCTTTTGACACCGTACCTCACAAACGGCTTTTAATCAAATTGCGTGGTTATGGTATATCGCCCCAAATTTGCGATTGGATAGGGGATTTCTTGTCAGAGAGGACACAGTTCGTAGTAATCGATGGTAAGGCATCGACTAAAACAGAGGTGATATCGGGCGTTCCACAGGGTAGTGTTATTGGTCCTCTGCTATTCCTTATTTACATTTACGATTTAGGGGAAAATCTAAGTAGCTCTCTTAGGTTGTTTGCAGATGACGCCGTCATTTACCGTCTAGTAAAATCATCTGAAGATCAAAACCAACTGCAGAACGATCTGATTAAGATATCAGTATGGTGTAAAAATTGGCAATTGACTCTAAATAATGAGAAGTGTGAAGTCGCCCACATGAGTACGAAAAGAAATCCGTTAAACTTTGTTTACAACATAAATCAATGTGAAGGCCGTAAACTCCACAAAATACCTAGGAATTACTATTACTTCAGACTTAAACTGGAAAGAACACATAGATAATATCGTGGGAAAGGCGAACCAGAGACTGCGTTTTATTGGCATAACCCTTAAAAGATGCAACAGAACTACTAAAGAAACTGCATACACTGAGCTTGTCCGTCCATTTTTGGAGTATTGCAGCCCAGTGTTGGATCCTTATCAGGTGGGTTTGACGGAGGACATCGAAAGAGTTCAAAGAAGGGCAGCTCGTTTCGTATTGTCACGATACAGAGGAGACAGCGTTACGGAAATGATACAGGATCTGGGATGGGAATCATTACAACAACGGCGCTTATCGCTGCGGCGTGGGCTACTTGCGAAACTCCAATTGCCAACATTCTCCTCCGAATGCGAAAATATATTGTTGACTCCCACTTACATAGGTAGAAATGATCATCAGAATAAAATACGAGAAATCAGAGCTCGAACAGAGAGATTCAGGTGTTCTTTCTTCCCGCGCGCTTTTCGAGAATGGAATGGGAGATAAATAGTATAATTGTGGTTCGATGAACCCTCTGCCAGGCACTTAAATGTGATTTGCAGAGTATGTAGATGTAGAGCAATCACTTCGAGGCAGTCAAACAATCATCGATCTTTATCGTTGACCTCCTGGTTAAATGTACTTCGTATATATCGCAGACATGACTGAGACAATTAATTTATTTCTTAATTTGTAAGTCGTAATATCTTCCTTATCTATATCTATAAATGTGAATGTCTGTTCGGTGGACGACTATCGCGTCCGAACGGCAAGACGCAGAGACTTAAATATTTGTACAGTTACTAATTTATACTTGAGGAAGGTTTTAGGCAAGGTTTTATAGCGATCTGATAGATATTTACTAATTTCAAGAATATAACGCGAAATGTGGAACTATAATTACTCTTGGAAAATGGTTTTATTGGTTGCCTTGTTGCTTGAGGTTTGATAATGATAAAAGGGTTGAGTATATTGGGATGGAAAGTTATCTGTGTATATAAAATTCTACGTGTGTGTGTGTGTGTTAATATTTCGCTCTGTAGCGAAAACTACAGAACGCAAACGAATGGTATGGGTCTAATTGTTGTCCGAAATCTTCGTTGAACACCATAACAGTTCCATGCCGATAGCTGTAAGGGGATGGAAGATATGGTGGTTAAAAGTTGCCAAATTATAAAAAAAATCGGACTGAAGGCCAGCGATGACGTTTGCGACTCTATAGCAAGGAGGTTACATACAGCGAAACGTGATGCCACAGACCTTATCTTTGGTCTATGCATGCTACAACGTCTTCAGCTCTTTCTCTGTAAGGATAAGCATACGAATAAGGAAATATGACAATAAATAAATAAAGCAGTAAAAAAGAAATTTATTTTAATACATCTCTTTAAAAAAATTGATTTGACGTTTCGCGCATTATCTATCGTCGGAGCCGCGGGTTTAAGATAGTATTACATAAACTCAGTATGTTCAATTTTGTTTTGCTAATCCAAGCACATGATATAAAGATATCGACAGTGAATTACTACGCTGATTATCAATTAAACTAATCATGAGTAGATTTTCCATCTGTCACGAAATATGTGAAGAGCGATAGTCTTTTGCTGCCTGTGTGCCGATATAGACGCATTGTATTGACGGGATGTATAACGATTTTACCAAGATCAAAATATACGGCTGAAACTTTCGAAAGGTGTATAAACATTATTTCTACTGTGCACGTGGTCATTTAACTCCGTCAAGTCTTAAAGGACGACACCCTCACCCATTGCTTTTCTAAGTTAAGTGACGGTATTGTTGCAGTATTTCAATAGCCGCGGAAGAATAACTTTTTCAATAGACTTTAAAGGAAGTGACAGTTCCTACTGCAATATCTTCTCACTGTCCAAATATGCATCCCGTTCGTTTTGGTCATTTCTGTATTTATTAATTTTATTAATATAATTTAACATTATAGCCATTAACAGTCCATTAACAATCACGCAATTGGTTTCTGCCTTAATCGAATGAAAATCGTCGTCGTCCATCCTGTTGTCGTAACTTTTTCGGCAGTGTGTATGAGAATCACAAGAGAAAATATATGTATTGTGCTGCGACTTTTCCATGTCGATAGTGAAGGACTGTGAGTCTGAAATGATTTTCTTGGCTAACTGCAGATGCGGTCGGACGGGATAATGTTAATTGGATAACTTACGTTCATAATAGAATGATAAAACTCATATATCAACACTAGTTATAAAATTAACTTGATGTTATACAAGTCCATTTAGTTGGTAAGTCTTTGTTGACTTGTAATATACTGTTTCTTAGCAATACCAACTGTTAAAAGCTAACCGTGAATATTTTATTGACTTCGTTCCGAAGTTCCCACATTACAGCGAGAGTAAAAAAAAATATAAATCATTTAAACAGTTCTTGAATAAAATATTAGGTTCTTGTACGAGCGGGCCAAGAGAATTGATCTGTAACCGTCACTGAAATTTAACTCAAAGTCCAACACATGCACTACGGTTTGCTGTTGATAGCTTTAACTCAAAAATTAAAATTCACCGCCTTGGTAAACTCGATGTTCCGCTTTCACATCCCATAAAATTTCTTGTTACAGCCGAATACAAGTCAAAGTTAGACTCCACTATTGTATTAAATCTCTTCTCAAACAAAGTAAAACTTCTCTATAAATCAGTGCTCCAGTAAATATAAATCGCACATTAAATAAATCTTCAAAGCTTTCAAAATTTTTCTACACAATACATAATTTTTCTTCTGAAATAGTGCAAGTTCAAATCAGTAACACTTGTAAGAAGACACGTATTCAGCACGACTATCTCAGATCGACTATTAACAATGTCGTCAATATATATATATATATATATATATATATACTTCTTTGAAGCTGCCGACGACGCTGCCGTTGTTCTTTGCGGCACCTCGTTCGTACATGAAACATACAGAGACAAATAAAAACATTTTAAGAATGACGTTAGAACATGATAATATTTACGCAAACAACAAATATATACAATTTTGTAAAAAATTCTTGTGGATTATAGCCTTCAAAACAGGGCTGACATAGGAAAGTGGAGCTATGTTCGTCCCAGTACACAGGAAGAACGCCTCATTTTAACGCTGTACCCCCTCGAAAAATTGAGAGTGCATAAAATAACCACTCTTGATTTGAAACAACATTTATTTACAGTGAGTCGCGCGAGGATGGAGACTCGCGTTCCGGCTAGACTGGAAAAACGGGGAAAATCACTTTTCCAATTTTCACAATGTAAAAACGATTAATGGACCACCCTACATCGTTTTATCAAAATGTTTTTCGTTATGAAATTAGCCTCTCTTAAAAAATATGAACCGCCGGGTCTGGTAGGAAGGCGTCGTTATGTACAGGATTGCGCTAAAATTTGGTGTCAATATAACCTACAAAGTGATACGAAATTAGGAGATTTGGCCTCTTTTCCTCGTATGGGCGGAGAAATGTTTAAATGTTTGTGTAGCTCATGGGACTTAACTACGGGGTCATCAGTTCCTAAACTTACAAACTACTTATGAACTAGCTTATACTAAAGGTGACACAAACATCCATGCCCGAGGGGGCATTCGAACCCCCGACCGTAGTGGCCGTGCAGACCGTCGCAGTCCCCTCGGCCACCGCGACCTGCCGTATGGGCGGAGAACTTATTTTTTGAATCCCACCACGCGCAAGGGTAACGCCACTACTCGTCACGCTTTTGTATCACTGCATCATAATTTCAAAGTACTGCATTCCACTATACAAAATGTCATGGGATAGTAGTCGTAAGTGCGTTGTTTCTGCACCCCTCCCCCAGTAGGACACATCTGATAGGTTGTTGATTAGCTGACGTGTGTTACATCGTCGTGCTGATCCGACGCCGTTAGAACGGACTAGGTAGTCAGTACCCGACGGATGGGAATTTCGTTTTCGGCAGTAGTGCGGGAAATGGATTTCCCACTTTTAGTCATGTCCAGAGTGCATCGTGAATGGTTCATGAAACTCCAAGAAGCGAATCACACCAGTCTCCTATCCACCGTCGATGATCATTACTGGCGACATCTGAAACAGATCTTCAATAGTCCCAGAAGGGGAATATTACAACGAATTATAGCTGAAATCAGCACAGTACGTGCTAGACAACTCTGCCAGTAGGCAATCCGTAGGAACATGGGTTTCATGAGGTTGCTGACTGGAGCCGTACGTAGGAGTAAGGTTTATCATTAGGCGGACGCAGATTACCATGAAAGGATCAATGGCGGAACGGACGAATCGATTGCACTTTGCCGATGGCAGGCACAGTATGCGGCTGAGACCACACGACTCAATGGAACCAGCCTTCCACGACGGTGTAGTCGGAGGCCGGGTTGGTGTCCCTGTTACGGTGTGGGGAGCATTTTCCTCGTTCGGAATGTAGATCTATCGGGCTCAACTGCTTGGTTATTAGTCCGTAGCTTACAAACTGCTTAAACTAAGGTAAAGTAAAATTATATATTTTTGACGATGTTATAGCGTTCATTTTTAATGAAATAAATGGCAATTTGCGATCACTTTTGGCTTCACTGTACTAGGTTCAGATGTAATACCAATGTGCGGCGTATGAAAATTCGTGCCCCGCCGGAATTCGAACCCGGGATCTCCTGCTTACTAGGCACACTCGCTGACCACTCCGCCACCGAGGACACAGGGACCAACCCGACTGAGCTGTTTTTGACGAATATCGATCTGAAGAAATGGGTCACTACTTGCCTTAAAATTAGTTTCCTTTATTTATTTATTCATTTTTAATGCAGCTGGTGTGCTACTACTTCCCATTTGAAATCTCTTCCACTGGAACCGCCAGCATCCGGATGCGACTGGACTTGTATTGTCTCACTCATAATCTTACTTTACAAAAAGTAGTAAGAATCCTTCACATAATGAAGGTAAAATTATGTTCTACTACAAATTCACAAGAAAAATTTCATATATTGTGAAAAAATACAATTCAAAATAAAAATATGGGCACATTCTTGCGATTTTGATATCCATATAGAGCTGGAAAATGTATCATCGATAAATTTCGATATTTTCAGGTAAAATATCGATATATCGACATTTTAGCAACAGCCTAGGTCGATTTGTAGTACGGTATATAACAACACATAGGGTCCCAAAAGCAATGATAGATTCCTTTTATTCTCCCCTTTTGCTGCTCCCCTCTGATCAGGGATATGAATTTCACTCCCTGTCTATTATCCTCTGATCATGGCGAAGGAGAACAGTAGAACCTCATTATCTTTTGACACTTCTTCTAAATGAACCACCATTGGAGTCGCACGTCTGATACCGATCTTCTCATTCGCTGCAGAAAATGATGTGAGTTGGGTATGTTTATTTTAATAAATCGCTTAAAGAATATTTTCTTGAACCATCATTTAATAGAATTTTATCCTCCAAATTTTTGCCAGTAATTCTGTTTCATAGATAATTAAAGTTTGGCCGCTATTTTCACACCCTGGATTTTATGCCGCCATTATTACAGCAATACATTACAGATCATTCATAAATTTGGGGCGATACTTAGAACCTATAATTTTCTTTTATCTCGCAAGTTCGATAATTATTATTGTTCTTACGCAAATACCGCCCCCTGCGGAAGTATTTTGTTACTTATGTAATGCACTGTCATAGGCGCATGGACCAGGTATTTTTTAGACTGGCGTTCAAATTAATAATTACGACATGATTGATATCTACTCGTATTTCTTCTCCACTGCATAGTTATATCATAAACCAGCATTTAAGTGATCAGAGTGAGTAACAATCAGCTTGTAGTATTTTTATATGTCGTTATCTACAAAACCACTTCATCAAAAATATACCGCTCAATAACCTGTAAAATACATTTATTACAACCCTGTTAATCGATTCTTATCACTATTTTGCATCGCATTGCTTATCAGGTCAATCATTTTGAAAGGTTAGACTACAGGGGAATTTTTGATGATTTATTTACATCCCGTTAGCTCACATAGTCAGATAACGACATAGAAAGGTGTATGATATTAATAGGAATGAAATAAATGGCAATTTGCGATCAGTTGTGGCTTCACTGTACTAGGTTTAGATGGAATACCGAAGTGGGGCGAATGAAAATTTGTGTCCGGCCGGGATTCGAATCCGGGATGTCCTGCTTACTAGGCAGACGCATTGACCACTCTGCCACCGAGGACACAGTGACCAACGCGACTGCAGAGGACTCATCTCTGCACGTCTTCCGCTACACCCAAATCTCCATTCGCCATGCTGTCTCTTTCCTATCACCACAGCCTATTTGTTCTGTAATGCTCGCAGCCACAATACTGTGTTCCCGCATCAGGGAGAACAGACCATGAGGTATCGAGACACAATTAATTGTCGCCAGGAGGCCAAAACATATAAAATGTTTGTAGATCTACCGGACCAAACTGCGTGGTCATCAGTCCGTAGCTTACAAACTACTTATGCCTAGGTAAACTAACCTACGGACAAGCACACACACCCATGCCATAGGGGGGACTCGAACCTCCACGGCGAGCAACGCGCGCTCCGCAGCGAGACGTCTTAGACCGCTCGGCTACTCCACCGCGGCCCCAAAATATATAATTGTATACAAGCCGATGCTGGGCTCCTGAGCCGCGGTGGAGTAGCCGAGCGGTCTAAAGCGTCTCGCTGTCTTAGGTTAGTTTACCTACGTTTAATTAGTTTGTAAGCTACGGACTGATGACCACGCAGTTTGGTCCGATAGATTTACAGACATTTGAACATATGATTTTAGCTCCTGACGACAACCTCATGGTCTGTTTTCCCTGATGTGGGAAAACAGTATAGTGGCTGCGAGCATTACAGAACAGAATAGGCTGTGGTTATAGGAAAGAGACAGCGTAGCGAATGGAGATTTGGATGTGGCGGGAGACGTGCAGGGAAGAGTCCTCTACAGTCGGGTTGGTCTCTGTGTCCTCGGTGGCGGAGTGGTCAATGCGTTTGCCTAGGAAGCAGGAGATACCGGGTTGGAATCCTAGCCGGGCACAAATTTTCATTCGCCGCAATTTGGTATTTCGTGTAAACCTAGTAGAGTGAAACCATAACTGATCGCAAATTGCGATTTATTTCATTAATTTGAACGCTGTATGTGTTCAAAGAATATATAATTATATTAATAGGAGACAAAAATAGTATCCCAAAAGGTTTAGGAAGTCAATACGTAACAAATTTTTGCTCGAGAATGATTTGATGGCTGGGCCAAGTAGCGACATTTCTCCAACGAACCTGAGAAGAGGAGAATGAGCTCTACACACCAGGAAGAACCTCCACCACATCGCGACGTCTGAAAAAACACGTGTCGCTAGGACAACACTCATTTGCGGCGACGCGTTCAAAAGCGGGTGATTACGGGTCGGAGCGGGCAGCGTGTCGCAACGCGCATGGCGGCCGGCTTACGTCAGAGCCGCACACGCTCGCCGGTACGCACATCCGTTACATCCAGCGCCCACGGCCGCCCCAGGCGCGCATGCGCATCCCGCAGACCGGCAGGTGTGGCGGGCGCCGTCGCCATGGTGACCTCGCTCACGTTCTCTGCGGCGCGGCGGGCGCTCTTCACCTGTCTCGTGTTACTCGCTCGTCCCGGCCGTGGGAAAGGCGACGGTTACAACATACGAAGCAGTACATCACGATCGCGAGCTGAACGACTACAAGAAATAAGGCTTCTCTTGTTTAAGTCGACCATCGATGTAGGCTGCCCAGCTCAACATCTCCAGGACGTGATGAAGGCCAAGACCGAATGGAAAGGTTCTTCCTCCAGGAACGGAAAGACTGGTCCCTGTTACGATCTTTACGAGACCCAAAACCTCCAGACCACTGTGAATCCCCGATGGCCTAGTACACAGTTAAGAAATGGATGGATAGAGAGGGTGATGTGGGCGCACTGCAGCATGCTCTTCAGCGCCCTTACAAAACAATTAGGCGACGAGTGTGAGATGAGGAAAAAGTGACCGAAGAAAAATAGGAACAGGAAAGAAAGTACTGAAACTACATAAACAGAGGGGTGGGGGAGGGGGCAGCGAACTAACAATATTGATTATCAACAATGTAGGTTTGCCCACTAAAGTACAAGGCCGTAAAAGTACTCTTAACGTAGTTCCAGGGTATCATGAACTGATCACTGATAGAAAAGGGATTGCCAGCTATTCCTTAACACACTAAAGCCTCCAGCCTAAAATCTTTGGCCTGCACATCCTCCAGATCTCTCACCAATTGAAAACGTCTGTTCAAAGGTGGTCGAGCAACTGGCTCGACACAATACGCCACTCAGTACTCTTGATGAACTGCGTGGACATCTGTACCTGTACACGCCATCCAAGCTCTGTTTGTCTCAATGCCCAGTCGTATCAAGGCCGTTATTATGGCCAAAGGTGGTTGTTCTGGGTACTGATTTCTCAGGATATATGAACCCAAATTGCGTGAAAATGTAATAAAATGTCATTTATAGTATAATATATTTGTTCAATGTATACTCCTTTATCATCTGCATTTATTCTTGGTGTGGCCATTTTATTGGCCAGTTGTCTAAAATACAGTATACAAGCAGTAAGGAGCACTGAGTTTTACAAAATATTGTGTTCTTCGTGCGCCCTGCGTATCTCGTTACAAATCTTATAAGTATGTTCATAGTTAGAAAAACTGAATGTCACAGATTTTCAGAACTTTAAGTTTTGGGCTAAAAATTTGAATACTGTCAGAAGAAATTATTGTATACATTTTAGTCCGATATAAAACCATACAATATTAAAAGTACATTCTTTATATTTCGGCATCAGTTTGTTCAACATTCACTTGTTTCTCATCACGTACCATCACTTATCAACACACCGTTACATCTATATGATTCAACAGCATATTTTAATAATTGATAGCTAGCTTAACTGTATACAGAGTTTGCAGCTCCAATAGAGATCGTCTTCAATTTTGATGGTGTGAACCTTTCTGCTCACCATGGTGTTTCATTTTTCATTCGGTTTCACGGTGAAAGTTAATGAACATTTATGTACCTTTACGACGTCCATTTCATGACAAGTAATCCACTTGTCACAAGGCAGCATCTCTGAACCTGTAAGACATCTTCTATTTCCCTCCCGGTGCATACTTCCCTGTGATAAATGTTAACGCAGCACTTTCAAGTGATCCTTAACTACAGACAAAACTTGCGACCTCGTACTCGGTTTTTTCCTTGTTACATGATTCGCAGATGATGCTATCGATAACCTTCTGATAAAATAATCACAATGTCGAAATAAATTCCAAATCAGTGTACACTGGAAATAATAGTTCTTGAACCTAGACTGTAGGACTGTGAATTCCCATTCATGAATATTACAGAAGATGCAATGAAATTCGGTTTGTTGATAAAGGGCAAAATTTTGAAGATTGTCTACCAATTAATTAATCAACGATTTAAATAATGATACATTACACGGGAAAAGGAAATAAGTGATTATATATCCGTTACAGCTCACTAAATATGGCTGTAAATGGGAAAGGTGCAACGTAACGAAGCCAGCTCATTTCACCAATTCCGACGTAACCACTCGACTTGATTAGGCCACAATACTTTACATTCCGTCAATGTTCTGCACGGTGTATATGAAGCGTTACCTTGTTATCTCGGGATTTTATGTAACTTCTGGTAACTCAGCATCTGGAATCGCAATACTGCAGCGACCTCTGGATTACGTCGAATACAAGCAGCTGCACTCAATTAAGTCTACGCTATTGATTTTCAAATATGTAGGGCAGCACCAGGTAAGCTTAAGTCAGTAGCGTAATCCAATACTTTCAATAAACCGGTAAGATAACATCAATAATCATTGTCAGAAATGAAACCTCAACGTACTGACGGGCATAGTGACTGCCTCGAAATCCTATTAAAACTGTTATCCTATGACCTCTGTGGACGTCCTTGATGTACAATTCTCGAGTGTCCTAGGCTGTAAGATGTGGTCGAACTATGAAATTATTGAATTTACAATCAGTTTTCTTAATGACATTTTCTATTCTATAAAAGAAGATTGTATATTTCATGTTTTAATTACGTTTAAAACTTCCTAAATGTTTCAAATTACGACATTTATTATAATTACTTGAAAATATCAATACGAAACTGTTCCTAATATTTACAGAGCTGTGATTCACGAGTGTTTTCAATTCTGTGACGAGACTGACTAGAAAGAATCATGCATACACGAGTTTATCCAAACAGTAGCTTTGGAATTTATGACTTAATTCGTTATGTTATCAAAATTTACACTTGATTATTACGAAATTCTTACATGCTCACATTTGATCTTCTTTATATTACATTACGTTATACTGGTATCTTAAGTAAAATTCATGTCATCTATTTGTTCAGCCATGTGCTCTTGTATATTTGACGATTTACGGTAAACTGTTAAGTAATTTATGTTCCTACCATAATAATCTATTCAATATTGCTTATTTACGTTTGATACTCATTAGATAATTGACTGTGTACTCTGACATGTCTCTTGGATCTTAGTTTATGTTTTCACTGGTGTACCAAAACTTTACAGTTTCAATTAAGTATGTTTAGCTCAGAAAATGGTATGGTAACTGTGTCTTTTTTCAACATATCAGTGTGATGAAAATTTTTCGGTTTAGCAAGGGTGACAATATATAAACTACAGGGTACCTGTCACGAAAATTTCATATCCAGCACTGACCGTGTTGAACATGAGTAAAAGATCGTTGAATATCGTTGAACAATACGCATTACAGAAGTTTTTGCTGAATAAAATTGTATGGTGATGATCTAAATTGGTTGCTAGAAAGTAAAGAAGCGAAAACTTCGCAAACTGTTAAAAAACGAAAGATGTGCGAGTTTTATTGACAGTTAATAAAATGTATACCTTTTCTAAAAGATCGATTAGTAGGACAGATTCTTAGTCATCAAGGAATCGTGAATTTAGCATTGCAGGAACATGTGTGGGGTAAAAATCGCAGAGGGAGACCAAGATATGAATACAGTAAGCAGATTCAAATGGATGTAGGGTGTCGTTCTTTTGAGGAGATGAAAAGGTTTGTTCAGGATAGAATAGGTTGGAGAGCTGCATCAAACCAGTCTCCGGACTGAAGACGACAACAACAACAACAACAAATAAAAGGCAACAAATCTGCTAAAATACTCCTTATATTACGCTTGGCTGTCATCTTTTGAGTATTGCGGTACGGTGTACGATCGTTAACACTTGGGGCTGACGGAAGACCACGTAAAATATCATAGCTGAGCAGCTTATTTTGTGTCATCGCGGAAATGAGAAGAATGTCACGGATATTAGCCTATACGCGAATTCGGGTGGAAATAATTAAAAATAAGGCTTTCACAAATTTTCAGTAACTCTCTCCTATGCATTGCAAAGTTCCAGTCACGTACCGAAAAAGAAACAATCGTAAAAAATAAGGAAATCCCGGTTAGCACGTAAGACCTTTTTTTTCTTTTCAACCATCTGACATTCCAATGGCGAACGGTCTGACAGCGATCCTGTGAGCCCTCTGCCCGACACTTAGGCGTAAATTACAGAGTAAACACGTAGGCTTATCCTCGAATATGATGACTTTCCAGAACGCGTGTTGAAAGCAGCACAGATTTCGCAAGGGCAGGCGTTCAAAAGCGAGCAACCTCTTTGCATATATCAAAATACGTTGAGGTCAGAGGAACACCTCATTTCACCATCTCTGTAAATAGTTTCATAGAGATCTGTAAAGTCGCTTCGTAAGCGAAATTAATGTGTATTAAATATACTATGTGTTGAATTACGAACGTCTGATGCCATACATGGCGAGCAGGAAACTTAAACGACTCACTTCTGATGAAACTCACACTAAAGGGCCGGAACTTCGCGACAACCCCTGCGCACCACGACATTCCGCTAATTACAAAGGAATCACAATTACGCGCAGCTGTAATTGTAAATACCACATACTGTGGGGAAGATTTCGCACTGATAGCAGAACACTTAGATGTACAATATCCATTACTTAGTCTCAGCCGCTGGAAAGTGTGATATCATACAACACAGACACAGAAAAATTTGTGTCGAGGCTGGGATTAGAACCTGGGACCCCCAGCTTACTAGGCAGTTGCGCTAAACGCCTGCGCACAGCCGAAACATACGTGCTTAACACACGTGTTAACCAAGCACGTGCCCCGACCGACCCAAACCTTCATATGAAGGTTTTAGTTAGTTCAAAATTAGTTCTAATGTTTGTAAAGCTTGAGGGACTTAACTGCGGGGTCATCAGTCGCTAAACTTATAAACTTCTTATGAACTACCTTATACTAAAGGTGACACAAACATCCATGACCGGAGGGGGGATTCGAAACCCCGACGGGGAACGGCCTCGCGCATCGTAGCATAGCGCCTCAATTCGCTCAGCCGCTCCGCCGCGACTTGAGTTATTCGATTACGTGCGTGGTTAGTACGTAGAGACGTGTTATACCCATGTGCTTCGGATATCGAAATCGAGTGCTTCATTACTTGACCTTCCCACCGTCCCGCATAATGAACGGCAGAGGAAGGGGAAACAGAATAAAGTACTCTTATAAGGATTGGACAGTTATATGGAAGACCATGAACAACATGGCGCTGAGTACGGGTATACGATCAACCTGGTAAATGTAGTTACTGAGACGATACCATAAAGACGAAAACTCCTCAAAATACATGTGTCGGCAACTGATAAATGCAGAGAGTGAATTTTCATGCGGTTTCTCGACGTCGGAGGTTCGAGTCCTCCCTCGGACGTGTGTGTGTGTGTCTGTGTGTGTGTGTGTGTGTGTGTGTGTGTGTGTGTGTGTGTGTGTGTTGTCCATACGTTTATTTATTATTTATTATAGTTTTCTGTTCCATAGGTCCCAATTTAGGAGTAAGACTCCATGGTCATGGAACAAGTCAATACATGATCTTTTACACAAGAATTGTAATAGAAAGACAAAGTGGAAAGAATTAATAAAGAAAAAAATAATTAGCTTAATTGTTTAACTGTTCCAGGAGTTCCTCGACAGAATAAAAGGAGTGAGCCAAGAGGTACCTCTTCAATTTAGATTTGAAAGCGTGTGGGTTAGCGCTAAGATTCTTTATTTCTTATGGCAGCTTAATGAAAATGGATGCTGCAGAATACTGTACACCTTTTCTGCCCAAGTGTCAAGGTGGTGTGATGCAAATGTAGATTCGACTTCTGTCAAGTTTTCACCGAGCTACTAATTCGTGGAAATAGGCTAATATTATTAATATCAAAGGACATTAAAGAAAAAACATATTGTGATGCCAGTGTCAAAATTCCCAGACTACTGAAAAGGGGTCGACAAGACGTTCGTGAACTTACATCACATGTTGCTCGAACCACCCGTTTTTTAGCCAGAAATATGCTTTTTGCATCCGGCGAGTTACCCCCAAAAATAATGCCGTACGTCATAAGTGAGTGAAAGTAAGCGTAATAGACTACTTTTCGTGTTGAAAAATAACTTATTTCAGATAATGTTCTAATGGTAAATAAAGCAGAATTTAGTTTTTTAACAAGATCCTGAACATGGACTTTCCAAGACAGCTTACTGTCTATCTGAATACCTAGAAATTTGAACTGTTCAGTCTCACTTATCATATGCCCGTTATGTGTAATCAATTTGTCAGCTTGCGTCAAATTTTGTGTTAGAAATTGTAAAAACTGAGTTTTACTGTGATTTGTTTTCTACAAGCTTCTCTCTTGAACTGCATTATTTGATACTGTGTCAATATTACGAGCAACATCCTACACTAAACAACTGGTATCATCAGCAAACAAAAATATTTCACAGCCACTTGTTATACTCTAAGGCATATCATTTATATAAATAAGGAACAGCAACGGTCCCTAAACAGACCCTGGGGCACCCCACACTTAATTGTGCCCCATTGCAATTGTACGTCATAGCCAATTTCTACACTGCGGAGAATTACCTACTGTTGTCTATTATTAAAGTAGGGTGTGAACCAGTTGTGAGCTACTCCTCGTATTCCACAATGTTCCAACTTCCGCAACAATATTTTGTGATCAACACAATCAAACGCTTTTGTTAAATCAAAGAACACGCCTAATGTCCGTTGCCTCTTATTTAACCCATCAAGTGCCTCACAGAGAAACAAAAATATAGCATTTTTCAGTTGTAAAACCACTTCTAAAACCAAACTGCAAGTTTGACAACAAATTATGTGAACTGAATTTTAGTTTAACTTAATGTAAGTAGTAAGGGACTAATAACCAAAGAAGTTACGTCCAATGGATGTGCAAACATTTATACACTTTTTTGCAAATTCATCGACATCTCACAACACAGATGTGTCTGCGGTAAAAAAAAAAAAAAAAAAAAAAAAAAAAAAAAAAAAAAAAAAAAAAAAAAAGTATATGGGAATGGCGCAGAAAAAACCTGGCTTCAGTTTGCAGAACAGCGCACCACAACTTATCTCCCATATCGACACTCAAACATGACAGAACGTACTACCCAATCAGTAAGCAATCGAGATGACAGGCATCTTATCCGCATGGCTGTAACGGATCGTGCAGCCATGACTCGATCCCTGAGCCAACAGATGTGGACGTTGGGAAGAATAGTTCGACGACGTTTACAGCACATGGACAATCATCTCGGAGACCATGGCTGCGGTTACCTTTGACGCTGCATCATAGACAGGAGCGCCTGCGGTGGTGTACGCAACGATGAACCTGGGTGCACGAATGGAAAAACGTCATTTTTCGGATGAATCCAGGTTCTGTTTACAGCATCATGATGGTCACATCCGTGCTGGGCGACATCGCGGTGAACGCACATTGGAAGCGTGTATTCGTCGCTGCCATACTGGCGTATCACACAGCGTTATGGTATGGGGTGCCATTGGTTACACGTCTCGGTTACCTCTTGTTCGCTGAAGGTGGGTGGTTCAGAATCCGCCACTAACTTTTTCTTTCGTAAAAGGGTTTCAGACACACTTGTTAATTAATTTTTTATTATTTACATTATTATTTTGGTCCAAAATGTTTGCAAAAACTTATAAAACTACAAATCTAAAGTGGGCCGTAAAACACGTCAGTGCGACTTTTTTTCTTTTTCTTAGCAGTGTATTTGTAGCGGAGATATATAGTCGTGCATCCTTGCTCCGCAGTCGCTTCTTCCTGACTTAGGGTGCGTGTCACGTTATGGGACAGAATCGCAAGCGGTGACGACCCTTGGTTCGCGGTGACGAGGCCGGCCGCTTTCCCTAGACCTTGCCTCCGCCTCCAGCGCGGCCTTCGCCGCCGCCCCGCAGACCGCAAGATGAGACCGCGGGCAATGCGACACGCGAGATGAGACACCGGAGGGGGCGGCGGCGGCGGTGGCTTCACGTGTCTTCTGGACCCCGCCAGGCATTACAGTGTCCTACAGATTGTTCTACATCTACGTAGATACTCTGCAAATCACATTCAAGTGCCTGGCAGAGGGTTCATTAACCACTTTCATAACTTTTCTCTACCTTTCCATTCTTTAATAGCGCGCGGGGAGAAAGAACACCTAAATCGTTCAGTTTTCGATCTGATTTATTTTATTGGGATGGTCATGACTCCCTAAGTAGGTGGGTGCTAGAAAAACATTTTCACATTCGGATGTAAAAGTCGGCGATTGGAACACGCCGCAACAGATCACGCCGCAATGAGTAACGTCTTTCTTTTAATGATTTCCACCCCAATTCGTGCAACATTTCCGTGGCGCCCACCTCTCCCCCCCCCCCCCCCGTAACGTGATAAAACAAAACGAGCTGCCGTTTCTCTGAACCTTCTCAATGTCTTCCGTCAGTCCCACCTGGTGAGGGTCCCACGATGGGCAACAGTACTGCAGGAGAGGACGCACAAGTGTGATGTAGGCAGTCTCTTTGGTGGATCTGGTGCATCTTCGTAGCGTTCTGCCAATGAAACGTAACCTTTGGTTCGCCTTCCCCTCAATATTTTCAGCCAGCCGCGGTGGCTGAGGAGACAGCGGGGCGCCAGTCACGGTCTGCACGGCCACTACGGTCGGGGGTTCAAATCCCCCCTCGGGCATGGATATTTGTGCCGTACTTAGTATTTGCTAGTTCATAAGTAGTTTGTAAGTTTAGAGACTGATGACCCCGTAGATGCGACACGCGACATCAGACAGCGGAGGCGGCGGCGGCAGCGGTGGCATCACGTGTCTTCTGGACCCCGCCAGGCTTTACAGCGTCTTATAGATTGTTGTTGTGATCTTCGGTGCAGAGTTCTTTGTTGCAGCTCTCCACATTACCCTATTCTGCCCAAGTCTCGCCATTACAAATTTCAAAGCAGATTCACATTAGCAGTTGCCTTGTACACAGGCAACGTACAGGGTGTCCAGAAAAGGGCACCCTGATTTCAAAATTAAATATCTCGAAAACAAAAAATCGATACAGGAATGCAGTAAACGGCATATTTATTGTGAAATCTGCACGAAGTTTATACAGCATTTTGAAATAATAGTTACAAAAGCTGCTAACAGATGGTGCTGTATGCTGTACAGCTCATACCAGCATACAGAAGTGAAATAATCGTATGAAAACACTCTTTGCAAACAATCACATCACAATGTTTTCAAAATGTTCACCATTGGCACTACAGAGGTGGCGCAAACGAAGAATGAAATTCGCCATCGCATTTCGTAGTGTCTCAACCGAAATGGATTCACATGCCACAGAGATCGCCGATTCAAGCTCGTCCAGCGTGGCGGGATGCTTCGGGTAGACCATTTTTTTCACTGTGCCCCACAAAAAAAATGTCACAGGGAGTCATATCCGGCGAATATGGAGGCCAATCCATGCCGGCACCAGTAAATTTGGGATATTCCAAAGCAATGACTCGATTCCCGAAGTATTCCTCAAGAAAGCAAAACACTTGTTCGGTCTGATGTGATCGGGCTCCATGTTGCATAAAGTATTCAGTGCGTTGTCAGTCCTCTAACGCTTGCTGTCTGGCGACACACAAAATCTCGAACTTTAGCTCGAACTTCAATGAGAGAAGCTTATAATAGTTTCCACAACGAAAACCTAAAATGTAACTCGGTACAAAATCCGAATAAATTCTAGTCGTGTGTGTAACATGTAATATGCAGCTGTTTGCTGATGATGCTATGGTGTACCGGAGGATGTGGTCATCAATTGACTGTAATGGGAAACAGGATAACTTAGACAAAATTCCTAGTTCGTGTTAAAAGTTGACCACTGTTCTGAGTAAACGTTTAATTCTGGTAGGTGTTACCCAGATTACTGTTACATAAACAGCTTAATTTTAACAGTAAAACTAGCAAAAAGGTCCGTGTGCACTACTGTCTACTCCCTGCTGCAAAACCTTGTCCCCTGGCCCACATTAAGAACTGACTTGGTTCACTCTAATAACAGGAAGTTAGCGATACAATGGCCAACATACGTAGTAGCTCACACGAAATTACACACAGGCATTAATAAACAAGCCACCACAATTAATTTCATAAAGGTAGCTAAAGAAAAACATTCATGGTGCGACGGAACTCAAACATAGAAAATTGCATCTGAGCTTGTTCTCAGCACTGGTGCAAAATAATGTTAAATAAAAAAGGGGGAAGATGATCAAAAACTACTATTTATAGACAAGACAAAATTTTACTGAACTTATCTTGTTTATTCAGGTCGAACACAAGCAAAATGGGGAACCAATTTTGTTAATACAGTAAAAAATGCATCCCACTGAAATAATGTACTTAAGTTATCCTGTCTTACACAGACGATGCCCAGCATTAAATTTAACATAAATCACACAGAACGTAACGCTACTGGGAGAGGATTTACAAACAACACTCACTCGCTCACACACACGCAATGCAACAGCGAAACTCACCAAAATCAGCATGCTGAAGCGAGACAGAAGCAGGCGCCGCTATCGTAGGCGAAATTCAGAAAACCCAGAGGTACCACACAACACAATATAAAATGAAACTCTGAAGATGGCTGTGGTCTGTCGGGCCTGAATTGAAATGGTGCGTGAATACTGCAAAGTTAAGTTGCATTTAGATTAGACCGCAGGCACACATGCTAACGGTGACACAGTGATACGTTACATAATCGCACTCCACTGAAGATGAAGTGGTTAAAAATCGAATTCATTACACAAAATCACGGCGGACTCTTAAGTTACAATGTGAGAGTAAACTATCTAGGCACTGGTTTTATGAGAGGTGGCGTGAATTCAGGTGACTAGTTGCAAACCCCTGAAGTCTGTTCAAGGTAATACATACAGCTTTTTTAAAAACTATGTAGACCTATTATAACAAAAGTCGTTTATTTTAAATTTCAACCTCTGTCTTACTGTGCAAATGATTTCGTGACCCCTGAATGTACCCACTAGCTTGTGGATGATCTTTGGAATTTAGAGGTCTTTGTTTTCATGTGCATACGTGCGCCCAGTCGTGTTGTTGACTCGGTGCATTTCGGTAGCGTTATGCGTCGCCAGTGCTGGGGTCTGGTTTGAATCCTGACTAAGCACAGTATGCTGAGGATTTTTCTGCGTAGAAACGGTTACAAGGGAAGTAACCACGTTTTCTTTTATTACGTTTTTGATTTTTATTGTCTCAGGTTTTAAGATTCTTGTACAGATTATCTGATGGTGAGGGCTTGACTCTTGAAACGCATCATATTTTAGTGTTTTTACACATTAAAGTGGTTGAGCCTACTTGACGAAATAATTAAGTAATACAACCGCGACCTCACATCCATTATGGACATAATTATGTGTTTTCATGTATTCACTTCTTCGTTGATTCTACCAGTATGTTTTATGTCCTCCTTACTTCTTACGTCATGAGCTACTGCGTAACTTTACATACTTCCTGATCAAGAATTTTAATGTAAACTTTCTAGATATTTTAGTTTCTTATTACTTTTGTCTTTTCCCGTTTTAGTATTAATCCGTATTCTGTTATCATTATTCATTCTATTCAACAATTTCTGTAATTCTCTTTTACTTTTACTGATGACTGAAATATCATCACCGAATCTTCTCATTGATATTCTTCCACCACAACATTTTATTAGACTGCTGAAACTGTTATGTCCTTCATGGCTTCTTCTGTGTGCATATTAAATTCCATGGGAAAAACACTGCATTCTTGTGCCACTCTCTCTTTTTTTTTTTTTTTTTTTACAGAAGCTCTTAATTCATGTTCTTTCGTCTTATTGTTTTCTTCTTGTTCTTGTGAAGGCCGAATATTATCCCCTTTTGCTGTAGGTTATCACTATCTTTATCAGAATTTGGAATATATTGCACCACTTTACATTGGTCACGAAGGCTGTGAAAGTGCCTTGATTACTCTTCGCCTTTATTGTTTTGCGTGCCGTCAAAAATGCCTCTCTGGTGTGTAAATCATTCGTAAAGCCAGACCAATCGTCCTCAACCGAAACCTCAGTTTTCTTTCTCATTTATCTATAAATTACTCTCGTCAGTAAATTACTTTCGTCCGTACCTCAGTAGTTAGAGCTGTTAAGCTGAACGTCCAGTAGTTGTCACAGTTATGTCCTTGGTAGTATAACAGTAATAATTTCGTGTGGATCGTTGGCCACCATTTCGACTTGCGTGTCCCTAGCCTACCCCAGATACCCAACCGGGGAAAGGGGACCTACAGCTTAACGTGGAATCCGAACCACGTGTAGTTTCTGGCGACTCCTCACATCGTAGAGAAGTATATATATCCCATGTCAACTTCAACTATCTTTTGGTTGGCACTTTTCCAAATGACTTTGTAATTACGATGCAATCTGTCTTATTTGATTCCTATTCTTCAATGAAACTTTTTAATTACGTCTATAAAAATGGATTTCTTCCTCATCAATGCAACTACCATCTTCTCTCACTCGAGGAGGCCTTCAGTAACCTCTGTCCATTCATTTTCCCTCTCCTCTGCGTTTTTAAATTTCACAATATTTCTTTTAATTTCATCGAAGTATTATTATTATTATTTTCTATTATTATGTTCTGAAGGCTGTCAATTCTTCAGACGATGATTCCCTTTATCTGGTAGCTTTCCGCCTTGGACTCCCTAATTTCCAGATGTAATAAAAGTTACATATTTCCAGTTGGAAGTGTTTTAAGCCAGTTGATCACATTTTATCAGTCATATTTATGAATGAAAATAGTGATCAACTGACTTTAAATCCTTCATCATAAAAAGTTGATTATATCAGATAGTATGCAAAATACTTCCTATTTACTGTTTGTATAGGTTAAGTCATTGTCTTTTTCAAGTGTAAATTAGTCTACTTTCGACCAGACGTGTTTCGTTTTATTTCAGTGGTCAACTATAAAGGAAATTTTTGAATTTGTTTCACATTTTTGTTTTACATTTTTGTTTGTTTTATAATAAATTCGATCATGAACAGTTCTCATGCAGTAGGATTATTTAATACTGAAAAAATGAACTATTGAGATTACTCACGTTTTCCTAAGGTATGTTTTGTAGCACATTGACAGTTGCTGTTACTGTTTACAGTTCTACTTTTTTTCCTAAAAGTTTCTGCAAACTCGTCATTTCTGTAGCCTGGCCAGCTGCTTTCCTCTTTTATATCGTTATTTCTTTTATCGCCTATGTGTGCGTACGTGTGTGTGTGTGTGTGTGTGTGTGTGTGTGTGTGTGTGTGTGTGTGTGTGTGTGTGTGAATGTTGGTGGGGGGGGTTTGTTGTTGTATTATGTGGTGGGTTTGAGGGTGGAGGAAGTTTGTCTTTGTCTACTATGTTTTTTATTAGTTTAAATAGTGTTTGGTTGCTGATGTTTACTTGGTCATTTAATAAGCGTTTCTTTTCTATTAATGCTTTTTGATTTTGGACATTCTCTTCGAGGGTTAGAAGATGCTTCTTATTTCTAAATCTATTTACATTACGGTTTTCTATGGTGGTGGATAATGATTTTATCGCCTAAGGTGTTCTGCAAATGTTGAATGACTGTTGTCATATTTCCATGATCGTGTTTCAAATGTTCTGCTGGTCCTGTTTCATGACGTGTATTTCTGAATTCCTGAATTTCCCTGAACATTTCTTAATATTACGTTACTTTCCATGAATCTATGTGTGTACTTCCGACATCTGTGATTATTATTATTTTTTTTTTTTTTTTTTTTTTTTTTTTTTTTTTTTTTTTTTTTTTTTTGTAAGAGATATCCAGTCATTTGGATTTGAAATGACTACTCTGGTGCACCATATCGCACAATCCACGTCTTGACACAGCCCTGGTGTGAAAGGAGAAAGGATCGGCCGTCATTTATTGACGTCCACGGTACACCCACTTGCTTTTCTCGTTTTCATTGGTCATGGAGCGACATTCATGGACTTGGCAGCAGCGTATGGCCCTCTCAACCGTCAGTTACTATTAAACAACTTCTACAACCTAACCAAAAACTTTGGTATTATCAAGCTCATCACCAGTCTTCAGCAGAAATATCTTTGTTGACGTCCGAGGACTGCGTAGCCGAAGCCGATACAGTCTTCATTAAAACTGCCTTCCCCAGGGAAGTGTGTTCTATTCAAAATATATACTTACGACCAACCCATAGCCCACCAACTACAGAATTTTCTTGTATACTGATGATGTTGCTCTGGTAACCCAAAGAACAAAATTCTGTATAATAGAAACCACCCTAATGAGCGTTCTTTAAGATCTGTTAAAGTACTACATAAGAAATCAACTTAAACCAAACCCATCAAAAACACAAGCAAGTTCTTTTCATCTACGAATCAGGGAAACCGTTCACAAGTTACAGACAGGACGGTCATGAGTTAAACTGGTACACTGTGACACGAGCTAGACCTCTGCAGGTACTGTCACACTCACATTTCTTTTATTCCTACATGGTTTATACGACTCAACCTGCCAAAAATCCAGTTCATGCTGCCACCGAACTTCACTAATCCTCACCATATCTAACTTTAACCTATCAGTTTCCCCTTTCAAATTTTCTAACCTACGTACTAGATTAAGAGATAAAACATTCCACGCTCCGATCTTCATAACGACAGCCTCCTGAGTAGTAGTAACAATTCATATTACATCAGACCCCTGGGATTAATTTATAGCGATATAATTTGTTTCCTACTGGTTCAATTCTCTGTAGAGACTTATGCATAAAAATTGTAACGAAAGTCGGATAACAACGTATAATCCCAAATATGCTGTCTATATTCTGCGAAACAATTCTGCATTGTGTGAACAGTCATAACCGAATTTCGAAACTTGCTTTTTTTTAAAATTCTTTGGATCTCTCAAAATTTCATTATTATTATTGAAAATAAGTGAAATATGTAACATGCTGACTGCAATGCCATTAACGTTGCGTGGTATTCATGTACTGTGTATAACACGTTCTAGTGCACGTTAAAAATTTTCCTTGGACAAATGGTCGCTGCTTCAGCCAAATGTAGTTCCTAGTTCCTCATCCTGTTGAGCGACTATTAAGTTTAAGTTCATTCGGCTCAAGGATGCTCCTCTGTGCTGTAAATAGTAATCCATCTACCTTTTTTCGACCGAGAGGTACGACGCCAATTAGCTGCAGTGTTTCTTACTGCTAAACGGATGACGTGTGAAGGTTGAACTGGTATAACGGGATCCTTTTATGGCGTTTCAATGGTAAACAGGTTTGAGAGCTCATCATGTTTCCGTGTGTATCTTGCGAAATGCTCTAATACTTCCAGGTCACGCACTTGTGATTCCTCAGCAATCTTTACCATTACTGACCTGGAGTTAGGTTCCTTCTTATCTGACAAAAAAAAATCTATAATGCATCTTCATTTTATTTTCTGTCACGCGATATAAACCTTTTCCACTGGAATCATTTTCAGATTTAAAATTTGTATCTATAAGCTTTGTGTTCGAATTTGTTCTCTAAAGTGATGATGTATATGAGTAAATACCTCACTTTCAGTGTCATCTTTGATGTATCTAGTTTTTCAATTCCTAAAGCACTGGAGTTTGCCGATATTGACTTGATTGTCGAACTGTCTTTTGTCTGCTGTTATGTAAACGCCCTCTGTTATTCCTGCTTCATTTCTTTCATGTCACTTCCTCTGAATAACTCTGACTTCGTGTAAACTGTTTCTTTTGATTATTTATTATGTTATTTGGTAAGTGTTCCCTCCTTGTGGTGTGCTGTCTCTCTCACGTTTTCGAGTTCAGTCAATATTCCCACACATACAATGGTACTGACAGGAATTTAATTAGCGCAGGGAGACAAGTCGTGCACCTGGAAATTAAAGTTGCAACGTACGCAGATTTCAGTCTCAGCGATAGCCCCTTACTTAACAGCCAAATATAACCGCTCTCTCATAAAAAGATTGGAAAGTTGCACAGGTCACACCAATATTCAAGAAAAGCAGGAGGAGTAACCCTCTAAACTACAGGCCTGTGTCATTGACGTCAATTTGCCGCAGGGTTTTTGAACATATCCTGTATTCAAATATTATAAATAACCTCGAACAGAATGATCAATTGACCCAAAGTCAACATGCATTTAGAAAATATCGTTCATGCGAAACACAACTAGCTCTTTATTCACACGAAGTGATGGGTGCTATCGACAAGGGTTCACAAATCGATTCCGTATATCTTGATTTCCAGAAGGCTTTTGACACCGTACCTCACAAACGGATTTTAATCAAATTGCATTGTTATGGTATATCGCCTTAAATTTGCGATTGGATAGGGGATTTCCTGTCAGAGAGGATACAGTTCGTACTAATTAATGGTAAGGCATCGACTAAAACAGAGGTGATATCTGGCGTTCCATAGGGTAGTGTTATTCGTCCTCTGCTGTTCCTTATTTACATAAACGATTTAGGGGAAATTTAAGTAGCTATCTTAGGTTGTTTGCAGATGACGCCGTCATTTACCGTCTAGTAAAATCATCTGAAGATCAAAACCAACTGCAGAACGATCTGAATAAGCTTTCAGTATGGCGTAAAAATTAGCAATTGACTCAAAATAATGAGAAGTGTGAAGTCGCCCACATGAGTACGAAAGGAAATCCGTTAAACTTTGTTTACCAGATAAATCAATCAAAAGTGAAAGCCATAAACTCCACAAAATACCTAGGAATTACTATTACTTCAGACTTTAATTGGAAAGAACACGTAGATAATGTCGTGGGAAAGGCGAACCAGAGACTGCGTTTTATTAGCAGAACCCTTAAAACATGCAACAGAACTACAAAAGAAACTGCATGCACTACGCTTGACCGTCCATTTTTGGAGTACTGCTGCCCAGTGTGGGATCCTTATCAGGTGGGTTTGACGGAGGACATCGAAAGAGTCCAAAGAAGGACAGCTCGTTTCATATTGGCACGACACAGGGGAGACAGCGTTACGGAAATGATACAGGATCTGGGATGGGAATCATTACAACAACGGCGCTTATCGCTACGGCGTGGGCTACTTGCGAAACTCCAATCGCCAAGATTCTCCTCCGAATGCGAAAATATATTGTTGACTCCCACTTACATAGGTAGAAATGATCATCAGAATAAAATACGAGAAATCAGAGCTCGAACAGAGAGATTCAGGTGTTCTTTCTTCCGCTGCGGAGCTCGCGGTTGCTCGCCGTGGAGGTTCGAGTCCTCCCTGGGGCATGGGTGTGTGTGTTTGTCCTTAGGTTAGTTTACCAAGGTTTAAGTAGTTTGTAAGCTACGGACTGATGACCACGCAGTTTGGTCGGATAGATTTACAAACATTGTGTTCTTTCTTCCCGCGCGCTATTCGAGAATGGAATGGGAGATAAACAGTGTAATCGTGTTTCGATGAACCCTCTGCCAGGCATATAAATGTGATTTGTAGAGTATCCCATGTAGATGTAGATGATGGGTTCAAAGATTCCGAACAGGTTTATGTACAGCCCGGTTTACAGTGGATCACATCTTTGTATTAAGGCAGCCAACTGAGAAGATGTGGGATCGTAATGAAGACATTTACATGAGATTTGTAGATGCTTCCTTCGTGGGCGCCTAATCAAGAACAACAGGGAGTTTGAGGTGCCCACGAAGATCGTCAACCTTGTTAAAATATGCCTACGCGAAGCATTTGACAAGGTAAAACTTGCGGGCGACACTAGAATGGCTTCGATATCGTCACTGGCCTGCACTAAAGTGATGATAATTCGCCTATTCTTTTGTCTCATTCTCGAGAAGTTCATACTAGAAGTAGTCATTTAAAACTTCCATGTGTTCGAGATGGTTGAAAAAAGGATCACGCGGCATGCCTTTGTAGACGTGCTACCGTCCAGCTCAGTGAGGCACTGCAAACGGTTAGCGAGATTTTGGAGCATGCAGACAGTAAGTTTGCATATCACACTTCTTTAAAAAATGTTCAAATGTTTGTTAAGCTTATGGGACTTAACTACGGGGTCATCAGTCCCTAAACTTACAAACTACTTATGAACTACTTACGAAATAGGACGGCACAAATATCCATGCCCGAGGGGGGATTCGACCCCCCGACTGTAGTGGCCGTGCTGACCGTGACTGGAGCGCCTCAGTCACCTCGGCCACCGCGGCCGGCACACACTTCTTTCACTCAATTTTGTGGTTGTGCAGTAACCAGTTTAAAGGACGATATATAAGTAAGCGAACTTGTTAACAGAGTTTCGTACATCAATGGCGCGTTTCGCTTACAGTAGACATCAGTTAATATTTATTAGTCCGGGCATGGGCAGTTATTAAATTATGATATGGTCATCGTACGAACACATTAAGAGTGTCTGGGCTGTGACGAGTATAGGCATCCTTGATGTGTTCGCCCTGTGACCATATAATTAACGTACTGTTCATGCCCGGTGTAGTAAATATTATTTGAGGATGCCTTCTGTAGGCGAAACAAGTCATTATAGTATAAAAATCCGCAACCAAGGCTGTTTATTTACTTGATGAGCCGGGTGAAAGTAGTGGCAAGAGGACATCTGCAGAGTTTGTTGGTTACGAGACGTAAATAGAAGAGAGTGAGGGAGTTCAAGTACCATGGTTCAATATTTACAGAAACGGGATCAAATTGTCAAATGTTTGTAAATCTATCGGACCAAACTGCGTGGTCATCAGTCCGTAGCTTACAAACTACTTAAACCTAGGTAAACTAACCTACGGACAAACACACACACCCATGCCCCAGGGAGGACTCGAAACTCCACGGCGAGCAACCGCGCGCAAACGGGATCCTGTGAAGCCGAGATTAATGCCTGTGTATAGGTAATTGTTGTTGTCACAGCCTCGGCCACTTGCTCAGAGCTCGTAACCTATCAAAGGCGGTAAAATGAGACCGTACAAGACGCTAATGGATGTGAAACATGGAGCACTCAAAACAATACTCCAAAACTATTTGAACGAAAAGCCCTGCGTAAAATATTTGGTCTCGTGCAAGAAACAACAACTGGTGAATGGAGGGTTCGCCACAATGAAGAATTGAATCAACTGTATGGGCCACCATGCACAATAGGAATGGTCCGCAGAAAATGTTTGCAGTAAGCTGATTTCGGGTGTTAACTCCAGGATAGTTATTGGCTACCGTTCATCGATCACGAATGATCGATGAACGGTAGGCAATAACTATCCTGGAGTTAACACCCGAAGTCAGAAAATAAAGGAGGAGGTCAGGAAAGAGTTGGAGTCCACGAAGATCTAAGCGCGATAAGGATAGCGATGATCAACTTTCTCGGGTTTTCGACCGTGTCAGCTGTTTAAAATTGAGTCATATAGCGGAAAACAGACCTGGACGGAAGCAAATCCCTGTAGTTGTGTGCGGTCCCCTGGACCTCATCGCGTAAAGTAAAATAAAGTATGCCGTATAATCTTCTATGTTACCTAAATATAAGTATACGTACTGTAGTGGGACACAGAAATAAAGAACCACTACTGTTCTGTGTCAGCTCCGTTTTTACAGGATATCCTTTATAAAAAAAATTAAAAAATAATAAGTTTTGTGTGAAAATGTTTATTGTTTTGTACTTAAAATGTGTTTGTTGTTTGTTTATGTGTTCCATGTACAATCGAGGTGATGCAATTCGCGGCAGCAGCGTCTTCGCAGCCGCAGCCGGAGCTGAATTGCTGGCCGCTATTTGTTCCGCGCCGAAGGCTTCGAGGCGACGAGGATTGCTGCGTCTCGTTCATTGCAAAGATTCGTCGGCCCAGAAAAAAAAAGAAAAAAAATGAAATGTGTACATTATTGCACTGTAAAAAGTTTCAGTTTGTCGTTTGATGTCAGTTATGTCACAGCCTATGTCAAGTCATAATATGTAACGTATGTTACAGTAAATCGATAATGTATTTAATTATCTGTTACGGCTTCTTGTACGTATGAGAGAGTATATGTGGAACTGTATTATTATTTAATGAAAGACAGATTTTTTTCTTTGAAAGCCTAAAGAAGAGTAATTTTCGTTTATAAAGATACATTCTTAGTTGAAGATATAGTCTTCCAAACGGAGTAATCTAACAGGAAAGTTAACGGAAGATTTTGCTTATGGTTTCCAATGTAATATTTATCGATCCTGTTGCCAACGATCGATAGGATTCTGAACTGAATTTAACTAGATTTGAATGCGAAGGACTACAACCAATAAGTAAGTCAGATGATTAATTCTGTGCTCTGTACAAGGACCTGAACTTATAATTTGTGGATTTTACTTGAAGTGTAGTCGTGTATGAAGCGGGTTTAGTGGAATTATTGTCTGATAACGGTCAATTCAAAAAGTTGCGGGCTGCACCTAAGAATATCTTTGGGCAGTATCACTAGGCAACAAAAACAAGCTTTTATGAACTGTCAAACTTATACCAGTTTAGAAAGGGGTTACTTTTGAAAATTTGTTATCAAATATGACATCTAATAATGAACTTTTATCGATAGCCCGCGTCCCACGACAGTAGTCAGAGGAGTAGGTTTGTTTGACTGGTCTACGTACAGGACAGTTTGTACTATACAAGAAGCAAAATATTTAATAATTTAAAGTTTCAAGTCTTGTATTTAAAATGTTCTAAGGATTCTACTACTCAATACAAACATAAGGATGAATGACCTAGGGATTTAGCTAACCAGAGAGATTTCGGCAGCCGCGGTGGAGTAGCCGAGCGTTGTAAAGCGTCTCGCTGGGGAGCGCGCGGTTGCTCGCCGTGGAGGTTCGAGTCCTCCCTGGGACATGGGTGTGTGTGATTGTCCTTAGGTTAGTTTACCTAGGTTTAAGTAGTTTGTAGGCTACGGATTGATGACCACCTAGTTTCGTCCGATAGATTTACAAACATTTGAACATTTTAGATTTCGGCAATTTAAATATTTAAGTAAAGTCATATTCTAATTTTCTATCGCACTATTTGTCATGTAGCTATTATAAGTCTAGCCGTTATTGACTGATCAGGCAGCTTTCCTTTTACTCTTAAGTTTGAAGGTTTTGAAGAGAAAAAAACATGTGTACAGGAGGTGAAGTACGAGGGTGAGTTAATAAATAAGTAAAAAATCCGAGGTAGACACGACAGAAGTGTGCGCGTTGTAGGGATACTCCTCTACCACTAATACACATCCATATTGTAGGTTGCAGCAGTTTAAGGAACAAAAGAAAGATGCAGCTCATGAGCGTCATTCATAGGATGCAAATGCTTCCACAAAAATTCCAAGCTCCAGGCTTGTAAAGCCTTTTCGAACTATTGGAGGAGTGTTTAAAATCTGAAAATAAAAGCAATTTTCAGGCTTGTAAACTCAGTACTGGCGTGTTTATTTCAGTTTGCGATTTATTCACTGACTCGCCCTCGTATTTGTTAGATTTAACAAGGAATTTCTCATCATCCATTTCGTAAACAATGTAGACTGATGTTGCCGGTAACTGTCGCTGGAGCGCGCTGCGATCGCGTGTAGCACGTTGAGGCACACGCTTCGTGTGTCCAAGACTCGCCGCTTCAGAGTATTAAGCAGCACGGTAGACTCTGAACGCTCGATGTTCACGTTCAGATGAACGACCTATGTGCTGACGGCTTAAGGCATACCCACTAGGGCAATCCGTAAAAAATACAATGCCATTATACACTGCTAACCAAAAGTTTTGATATGCTAATTATTGCTTATGAATCATGCAATGTGCTGTCTGTTTGTCATTTTGGGCACATTTTTCGTCTGTGATACAACCACACAGTCGTGAAACTCTCTATGCGAGAAAGTGCTGCTGAAGCGGCCAGTAGGGAGTAGCAGAAGAATGGCATGATATGAAATTAGTAGCTGCTGTTTTTATGCTGTTTCTTTCATACATCGTAATCACTAAATGCTATTTTGAATTTTATAACACAAATATGAAAACGTCATTAAAGTAATATCGCTGCTTCTGGTAATGGCAATCCATAGTAACAAAATATGAGTGCACTCTAATTTACACAGCTAGCAATAATAGAGTATTAATCGTATCGTCAACCTGATGTGCTTAAGTTCAAGAGGAATTTATTGCATTATATTCGTGTGATTGGTGCGTACTTTGACGTCCATGAGTTTTGTTTTAGCGGATTTCGGACTTCGTAATTGTTTTCAAAAGTAGACTTCTTGGAGACTAAGTTCTACATCTACTTATAAACGCTGTTTTTAATTTGTCCTTGCTTCTGTGTCTTACGTCTATCTATCACGGTACTGTAGCCACTTGGCAGGTATCAAACTGAATATCTTCAAGAATGAAACGTGCTGGTATTAACAGTTTACATACGGACGAATCATTTATTCGTACAACGCATTCACTTTTTCACACTAGAAGGTACCATAAATCGGAGTAACTTCATCGTGCATGTTATGAGTCACTTTTTTTTCTATTTATTTATTTTTTTCATTACAGTTTGCTTTTGAATGTTTCCATGTGATGTTTTATTATTTTACTATCAGTTTTTTATACTTAATATTGTATGTTATTATGATTATTACAATTTTTACATTGTTTTTCTCTTTTTTTTTAGTTTAGTTTATTTTTTTCTTTCTTTCAGGTTAGAAGTAGGTAACTTTTGATGATAGCACACATCTACGTAAAACAGCTCAGAGATAGACCTTACGTCAACTACGAAAAAGAGAATATGTAGAAAGGCACTGAAGTTGTAAAGAAGGAAATGTCCAACTTCAGAGGAAGTCAAAAGTTCAAGGTTCCACCAACAACTTTGATAAAATTAGTGAAACCCGTCCTTTAAAACCGCGTCTTCCATGTGTGCAAAAGACCGATGATGACCAGCTAATAGCAAAAATTCCTGGTGTAGTGAGTGACTGGGGCTTCTCAAAGACACACCAGAATATCCGTCAAGTTGTGGCTACGTTTGTGACGAAGCAAGGCAAGGTCGTTCCGGGATGGAAGAACAACGAACCATGTTTATACTTTATAAGCCAATTTGCTGCAAGAAATAATCTGACAACCCATTTGGCTTCCAATATTAAACGTTGAAGAGCTGCCGTAGGTATAAAAGAACTAGAATAAAATTTTAACAACATTAAATACACCTAGGAATATGCATAATTAGAACCTGTCTATAATTGCAACGAGACTTTAACATGACCTATGATCCTGGAGCAAAGACAGTGTTGGTGCCCAGAGGAACAAAGAGAGTCGAGCGATTTCAAGAACACTCCAGGACATTAGTAAGTATAATACGAGGCGCGTCCAGAAAGTTCCGTTTGGTAATAAAATGAAATTGTAGACAGATACAGAAGAAATTTTTATTGCACAAAATTCTACAACTCTTAAACTACTTTTCCACATAACTGCAGAAATTTCGCAGGCATTTGTCATCACGTGGCACCAGGTTTTGTATACCTTCTTCATAGAAATCTGCCGCCTGTGTCTTCAACCAGTTGGTAACAGTTTCTTTCAGATCGTCTTCATTGGTGAAGTGATGACCGCCAAGGAAAGACTTGAGATGTAACCAAAGGTGGCTGCCCACTTCGTTCTTCATCGTGCACATCACTACGCCCGCCATTGAACTGTCGGACCAATCTTCTCACCATCTACATCTACATCTACATCTACATACATACTCCGCAATTCACCGTAAGGTGCGTGGCGGAGGGTACACTGTACCTCTACTAGGCATTTCCTTTCCTATTCCACTCCCAAATTGAACGAGGAAAAAAAGAATGCCTATATGCCTCCGTACGAGCCCTAATTTCTCTTATCTTGTCTTTGTGATCTTTACGCGAAATGTAAGTAGGCGGCAGCAAGATCGTACTACACTCAGCTTCAAATTCCGGCCCTCTAAATTTACTTAACAGAAATTCACGAAAAGAACGTCGTCTTTCTTCCAGCGATCCCCAATTGAGTTGCCGGAGCATTTCCGTGACACTCGCGCATTGGTCGAACCTACCGGTAACAAATCTAGCTGCTCGCCTCTGAACCGCCTCTATGTCTTCCTTCAAACCGATCTGCTGCGGGTCCCAAATACTTGAGCAATACTCAAGACGTGGTCGTACAAGCGTTTTATACGCGGTCTCCTTTACAGTTGAAGTACATCTTCCCAAAATTCTCCCAATAAACCGAAGTCGGCTGTCTGCCTTACTCACAACTGTCCTTACATGCTCGTTCCATTTCATATCGCTCTGCAATGTTACGCCTAGATATTTGAACGACGCGACCGCATCAAGAAGCTCACTACTGATGCTGTATTCGAACATTATGGGATTGTTTTTCCTACTCATGCGCATCACCTTACATTTTTCTACATTGAGAGCTAGCTGCCATTCTTCGCACCAACTAGAAATTTTGTCTAAGTCAACCTGTATGCTATTACAGTCAGTTACAGACGACACCCTCCCATACACCACAGCATCATCAGCAAACAGCCGCAAATTACAACTTACTCTGTCCATCAGATCATTTATATAGATAGAAAATAATAGCGGTCCTATCACACTCCCCTGGGGCACGCCTGACGATACACTCGTCTCTGATGAACACTCGCCGTCGAGAACAACGTACTGCGTTCTATTACTTAGGAAGTCTTCCAGCCAGTCACAAATCTGTGAACCTATTCCATAAGCTCGTATCTTCGTTAGCAGTCTGCAGTGTGGTACCGTGTCGAACGCCTTTTTGAAGTCGAGAAAAACACAATCCGCCTGTTGCCCTTCGTCCATGGCTCGCAAGATGTCATGTGAGAAAAGGGCAAGCTGAGTTTCACATGAACGATGTTTCCTAAACCCGTGCTGATTCATGGAAAGAAGCTTTTCCGTTTCAAGGAAATTTACTATATTTGAACTGAGAATATGCTCCAAAATTCTACATGAAACCGATGTCAACGATATTGGCCTGTAATTGTATGGGTCAGTTCTCTTTCCTTTCTTATACACGGGAGTCACCTGCGCTTTTTTCCAATCACTAGGAACTTTGCGCTGAATTAAATATTCGCTATAAATGCAAGCTAAGTAGGGGGCCAATGCCGCAGAATAGTCTTTGTAAAACCGAACTGGTATTCCATCCGGACCAGCAGACTTTTTCGTATTTAGCTCTCTCGGCTGCTTCTCTACACCGGAAATACCTATTGCTATGTCCCCCATTTCGGAATTGGTACGTTGATCAAATGATGGTATATTTGTGCGGTCCTCCTGCGTGAAAGATTTCTTAAAGGTTAAATTTAGAACTTCAGCTTTCCGTTTGCTTTCTTCTATTACTGCCCCGGAATGATCAACTAGTGACTGGACAGTGGGCTTTGACCCGCTTATCGATTTTACATAGGACCAGAATTTTTTCGGGTTCTCGGAAAGATCTTTTGCTAAGGTATGGCTGTGATAATTATTGTATGCTTCACGCATCGATCTTTTTATAGACGCACGAATCTCTACTAACTTTTGCCTGTCATTATTTGCGTGTTCCTTTTTGAATCGAGAGTGCAACAGCCTTTGCTTTCTCAGCAGCTTTCTAACATTATTATTATACCACGGTGGATCTTTTCCATCCTTAATCGTCTTTACTGGCACATATTTCTCTAACCCTTCATTAACAATGCATTTAAATTTAGTCCACAATTCCTCTACATCCATAGTCCCAGAATTAAACGATGCCCATTCATTTTCTAAGTGCGATCGTAACATTTGCTTGTCGGCTTTTCCCAACAAAAACACGCTCCTAGCCTTCTTGACTGGTTTATGAACTTTGGTCACCATCGACGCTATGACGATATCGTGATCACTAATTCCTGTCTCTACACAGACATCGTTAATAAGGTCAGGCCTGTTTGTGGCTATAAGGTCTAGAATATTTCCATTGCGCGTGGGTTGCCGGTTTAACTGCTCAAGACAGTTTTCGGAGAATGTGTCCAAAAGTAGCTCGCAAGACTGCTTGTCTGTACCGCCTGAAATGTAACTAGCGAGGTCCCAATCTATACTCTTAAGGTTGAAGTCACCTCCGACTAATATTGCATGGCCCGGATACCTATGCACTACCTGGTGTAGACTTTCCTTGAATGATTCTAAAACTGCTACAGCAGCACTGGGGGGCCGGTAAAAACACCCAACTATTAACTTTACTTCTTTTAGACCTGTTATGCGTGCCCAGATAACTTCACAGTTACTTTCAACCTCGATCTCAGTAGAAACAATATCTTTGTCCACAGGGATGAACACTCCTCCTCCAGTTGTATCAGATCTATCTTTCCGATATACATTCCACGATTCGCTAAATCACTCATCGCATTTGGTCCGTAAACATCGCAAATTTGCCGATAAATTTCACTCGGTTTCACTTTCTTCGCATTCAGAAACCCAATCACCGACCTGATTACACAGGCGACGGGATTTTCAATCAACGCCGACATTTCAAACAAGCACAACGAAGCGTACGTAACTGACAGCGATCTCCAAATGGCGCACGTTCTTCTCCTTGAAACACATCGTCTACAGGGCATGTGCGTAACTGCAATCGCAGCGCTGGAGCGAAGATAAATTGAAACGGAACTTACTTTCTGGACGCGCCTCGTAATAACCTTTGCGTAACAGCTTAGGGCGTCCTGCTTCCACTCATAATAGTCCAACACTTATATGTGAATTGGACAAAAGGAGGTACTGTGGACGCAGTTTATGAGGTCACGCTAAGTGTACCGTTTGATGTGCGAAAATTTGAAATGTGGTTTTTCGATGTTTCGATTCTTCACGTAAATGCAAATAGCTTCCTAGAGAAAACAAAAGTTGTGATTGGATAAAACCTTGCATCACACTTTTTCCCTCCTGTCGTTCTAGTAATAGAGAATAATATCTATGTTACTCCACTACTAGGAAATTTGACGCATCTGATGCAGCCTTTAGATGTGGGTTTTGTCGCTCCCATGAAGAGAAAACGGCAAGAAGGATTCGTGGAGAAAGGAGTGTCGCCGAAAAGAACGCATCCAGAAACAACAGTTTCCAAACTTGCTGAATCGAGTGTGGTCCCATATAACAGACAATGCTCCCACAAACGTACAATCTGATTCCAGGGCAATAGCGTTAAACCCCCTTTACCCAATAAGAGTTTTGGCAAATATTGAGTTACAAAAAAGTATTTTAGTTTAGATTTGCATTCCAAATAATGTGCCTTAACAAAGTTACTATCTAGAAATAAATGCGATTTTGTAAGTACATATTGTTTTCAACGTTTCATTTGTCTAATTAAGGCCTCTAAGACTATCGGCTATTACATTTGATTTATTGTTTATGACAATTTTTACTTTTTTATGTCGAAGTTACCCTGGAGCTTCGATATTACGCTCAATTATATGGGGTGTTGAAGTTACCCCCAACCCGGAGTAACTTCAACACCAAAAAGGAATTTAAAGAAAAAAAGGGGGGGTAAGGGGGCATGAATGGAATATTCTTTATTTAGTGAAGAGAAACACGGCATTCAAATGTTTGTAAAGCTAATGGAACTGAACTGCTGGGTCATCAGTCCCTAAACTTACTTATGAGCTAGCTTACACTAAAGACACCACAAACATCCATGCCCGAGGGGGGATTCAAATCCCCGACGAGGAACGCCCTCGCGCATCGTAGCATAGAGCCTCAATGCGCCCGGCTGCTCCCTCGTGGCAGAACCAGGGGTTTAACTGTTACGATGACACATGAGCCAAGGTTCTCTCGCGAATAGTTCTATTTGCAGAGCAGCAAATACGCAAAAACATGTCGAAGTTACCTCGTTTTACAGTAACCGCTAAAATATGTTGGTATATAGGCCTATAATATTTATGAAACTGAAGCACGAAACTGAGCTGACTGTACTGAAATAGTTAATTAACTGAAATATGAAGCGTTCAGACATTACTTACATACAGCAGTAATATTATGAAGTGGTGGTTAAAGTATATGCGTCTCTCATTAAGAACTAAAGTTCCAAACGGAATGAATTTTTAAAGGTTTTCTTCCATGCATAATAGTGTAACTAAGTACCGTAAATGTAAACTTGTCATTAATTACGTTATTCCCAGCATACTTTGCAAGAAAAGAGGTTTCCGCTTTATATTTTTGATAGCTGCTACATTAGCTCCTAAATACGATGGTATTTTTGAATTAGCTGCTCAATCGTTTCGCGGTGAGTTTTGTATGAAAATGTTCAAATGTTTGTAAAGCTTATGGGACTTAACTATGGGGTTATCAGTCCCTAAACTTACAAACTACTTATGAACTACTTACGAACTAGGACGGCACAAATATCCATGCTCGAGGGGGGATTCGAACCCCCGACCGTAGTGGCCGTGCAGACCGTGACTGAAGCGCCTCAGTCCCCTCGGCCACCGCGGCCGGCAGTTTTGTATGACCCAGACATTTAGTGGAGCTGCGGTTGGGAATTTGCATAAATTCCCTTGTAGTTTCGCGATTATTATGTTTTATACAATCCTTTGTTATTTCATACACGTGTCAGTTGTTACTCCTTTACTACATAATTCAGTGAGGTACTTTTGGATCACCACGTACTGTGTTCGTACCTATAACGACAAGTTGCCTCCAGAGGCTCAATAATGACATTTAGTACATAAGATTATGTAATTAAAGCAGCCCGAAGAATCTTTGAAAGAAGCACCGCTCGTCCTTGTACGCGGAATATTAAGAGCTACTGCGGCGGTCTCGACGCTTAAGTGATGGTCTCGCTGAACTTGTTACGCTTTCTAGACGGTGAGCAGGTTGGACGTGGAGAAGGATGGTCTGGCCTTGACTGCCTGCAAGCTTCCTTCCTCGACTGGCAGACGCTCCAGCTTTGAGAGAGACCTGTTAATTCGCATTCCACTGGTAACTAGTGCGCTATCTTTCTATGCTGATCGTCTGCCGCTCCTATGAATACTAATCAGAAGGCACTTGCGTTATCTACTTTGCAGACCACCACAGTAAACTTCGTTCGTATTCGTAAATATAGTTCCTCAATATCTTGGTCATAAATGCTAATGCGAAAGTAGTTCGGGAAGTAAGTCCCGTTTGGTAGTGAATAAGGAACTGTGTGAAGATACAGAAAGCAATTGACGTCACAAAAACATGTTACATGGATACCACTTTGTAACGCGCCTGGGGTAATAATTAATACATTGGTTTTTGCAGTTTAATATACAGGGTTAATCTCAGTTCGCGCACTCGAGTTTCGCAGCGCGATTCCTCACATGTTAGCAATAATAAAAATCTCTCACAAAATTTCGGCCGCGTGTTTCCTACAGTAAATGGACGTCGAAGATCGGGATGGGGGTGTGTGTCCCATACGTCAACGTGTTTCATAATTACACTACTACACCAACAAACTTCAAGGGGATGTGGCAAATGAGCATAGAAACCCATGCCCGGAAATGTCATCCAATGACGCTACAAAGCGTCAACGTTGCTGTAGGGGATGTCTACATCTACATAGATACTCTTCAAATCACATTTAAGTGCCTGGAAGAGGGTTCATTAACATCTACATCTACATCTACATGGGATACTCTGCAAATCACATTTAAGTGCCTGGCAGAGGGTTCATCGAACCACAATTATACTATTTATCTCCCATTCCATTCTCGAATAGCGCGCGGGAAGAAAGAACACCTGAATCTCTCTGTTCGAGCTCTGATTTCTCTTATTTTATTCTGATGATCATTTCTACCTATGTAAGTGGGAGTCAACAATATATTTTCGCATTCGGAGGAGAATGTTGGCGATTGGAGTTTCGCAAATAGCCCACGCCGCAGCGATAAGCGCCGTTGTTGTAATGATTCCCATCCCAGATCCTGTATCATTTCCGTAACGCTGTCTCCCCTGTATCGTGACAATACGAAACGAGCTGCCCTTCTTCTTTGGACTCTTTCGATGTCCTCCGTCAAACCCACCTGATAAGGATCCCACACTGGGCTGCAATACTCAAAAATGGACGGACAAGCGCAGTGTATGCTGTTTCTTTAGTAGTTCTGTTGCATCTTTTAAGGGTTCTGCCAATAAAACGCAGTCTCTGGTTCGCCTTTCCCACGATATTGTCTACGTGTTCTTTCCAGTTTAAGTCTGAAGTAATAGTAATTCCTAGGTATTTTGTGGAGTTTACGGCCTTCACATTTGATTGATTTATGTTGTAAACAAAGTTTAACGGATTTCTTTTCGTACTCATGTGGACGACTTCACATTTCTCATTATTTAGAGTCAATAGCCAATTTTTACACCATACTGATATCTTATTCAGATCGTTCTGCAGTTGGTTTTGATCTTCAGATGATTTTACTAGACGGTAAATGACGGCATCATCTGCAAACAACCTAAGAGAGCTACTTAGATTTTCCCCTAAATCGTTTATGTAATTAAGGAATAGCAGAGGACCAATAACACTACCCTGTGGAACGCCCGATATCACCTCTGTTGTAGTCGATGCCTTACCATCGATTACTACGAACTGTGTCCTCTCTGACAAGAAATCCCCTATCCAATGGCAAATTTGGGGCAATATACCATAACCACGCAATTTAATTAAAAGCCGTTTGTGAGGTACGGTGTCAAAAGCTTTCTGGAAATCAAGAAATATGGAATCGATTTGCGAACCTTTGTCGATAGCACCCATCACTTCGTGTGAATAAAGAGCTAGTTGTGTTTCGCATGAACGATATTTTCTAAATCCGTGTTAACCTTGGGTCAATAGATCGTTCTGTTCGAGATAATTCATAATATTTGAATACAGGATATGTTCCAAAACCCTGCTGCAAATTGACGTCAATGAAATAGGCCTGTAGTTTAGTGGGTTACTCCTACTGTCTTTCTTGAATATAGGTGTGACCTGTGCAACTTTCCAATCTTTTGGTTCAGATCCTTCTATGAGAGAGCGGTTGTATATGACTGTTAAGTAAGGAGCTATCGCTTCAGCATAATCAGATAGAAATCTAATGGGTATACAATCCGGACCAGAAGACTTGTTCTTGTTAAGTGATTTTAGCTGCTGCACTACTCCGATTATATCTACTTCTATGTTACTCATTACGGCATCTGTTCGTAATTCGAAATCTGGAATATTGGTTTCTTTTTTGGTGAATGAGTTTCTAAAAGCTAAGTTTAGTAACTCTGCTTTAGTAGTGCTGTCATCGGCAGGATCGCCATTACTATCACGTAGTGAAGGTATTGTTTGTGACTTGCCCCGAGTATATTTAACATATGACCAAAATCTCTTTGGGTTTTCAGTCAAATTACGAGAAAGAGTTTCGTTGTGATAAATATTGTAGGCATCTCGCATTGAAATCCTCGCTAAATTTCGAGCTTCTGAGTACGATCGCGATTCCTGGGGATTTCGTGTTCGTTTAAATTTAGTATGCCTTTTCCTTTGCTTTTGCAACAGTGTCCTAACCTGTTTTGTTTACCAAGGGGGATCGCCTCCTTCTTTTATTAATTTATTAGGTATAAAACTTTCAATTGCTGTCGATACCACTTCTTTGAATTTGAGCCACATCTGATCTACACCTACGTTTAGTGTTAGAAACGAGTGGAAGCTGTCTTTCAAGAAGCAATGTATTTTGTTTCTATCTGCTTTCCTGAACACATATACTTTGCGTTTATTTTTGGTAACTTCGGGACTTTCGATATTCAATTTCGCTACGACAGCTCTGTGTTCACTAATACCTGTATCCGTTTTGATGCTCGTTATGAGCTCAGGATTATTTGTTGCTAAGAGATCAAGTGTGTTTTCACATCCATTTACAATTCATAACTTTCCCCTATCGTTCCATTCTCTAATAGCGCGCGGGAAGAAAGAACATCTAAATCGTTTCGATTTCGATCTGATTTCTCTTATATTATTGGGATGGTCATGTCTCCCTACGTAGGTGGCTGCTAGCAAAATATTTTCACTTTCATAAGTAAAAATCGGTAATTGAAACTTCGCAAACAGATCACGCCGCAATGAATAACGTCTTTCTTTTAATTATTTCCATCCCAATTCGTGCAACATTTCCGTGACGCTTTCCCGCCCGTAACGTGATAAAACAAAACGAGCTGCCCTTCTCTGAACCTTCTCAATATCTTCCTTCATTCCCATCTGGTGAGGGTCCCACAAGGGGCAACAGTACTCCAGGAGAGGACGCACAAGTGTGATGTAGGCAGTCTCTTTGGTGGAGCTGGTGCAACTTCAAAGAGTTCTGCCAATGAAACGTAACCTTTGGTTCGCCTGTCCCACAATATTTTCTGTGTGTTCACACCAGTCTAAGTTGTTCGTAATTGTAACTCCTAGGTATTTGGTAGAATTTACGACCTTAAGGTTTGACTGATTTATCGCGTAATTGAAGTTCAGCGGATTTCTTTTAGTGGTCATGTGTATTACTTCACACTTTTCTTTATTTAGTGTCAATTGCCAATTTTCGCACCATGTAGAAATTTTGTCCAAATCGCTTTGCAGTTGCTTTTGATCCTCTGTTGACTTCACTAACCGATACAAGACAGCATCATCCGCGAACAGTCTAAGGGAGCTACTCAGATTGTCTCCTAAAAGGTTTATAAACACAAGGAAAAACACAAGGAAGAGTAGGGGACCTATAACGCTTCCCTGTGGAACGCCAGATATCACTTCTGTTTTACTAGGTGAATTTCCGTCAATTACAACGAACTGTGTCCTTTCTGATAGGAAATTGTGAATCCAATCGCACAATAGGGGATATATTCCATAAGCACACAATTTCATTAGAAGCCGCATGTGGGGTACAGTGTCAAAAGCCTTCCGGAAATCCAGAAATATGGCACTTAACACTTCATGTGAAAAAAGGGCAAGCCGTGTTTCGCAAGAGCGATACTTTCGGAATCCGTGTTGACTATTGGTTAATAGGTCGTTGTCTACGAGGCAGTTCATAATATTCGATCTATGTTCCAAAATTCCACTGCAAATCGACGTCAATGAGATTGGACTGTAATTTTGGGGATCACTACTATTGCTTTTCTTGAATATTGGAGTAACTTGGACAACTTTCCACTCTTTGGGTACGGATCTTTCGCTGAGTGATCGGTTGTAAATTATAGCTAAGTACGGAGCAATTGCATCAGCATACTCAGAGAGGAATCTAGTTGGTATACAATCTGGCCTGGAAGATTTGTTTTTGTTTAGTGACTGAAGTTGTTTTACAACTCCAGGGACATCTGCTTCTAAGTTTCGCATACTGGCAGCTGTTCCTTGATTGAATACTGGAGTGTTCACTTCGTCTTCTTTGGTGAACGAATTTCGGAATGTCTAGCAGCAGAGCTGGTGTCAGCAACTTGGACTCTCTGTAGCGTCGTTGAATGGAGTTTCCGGGCATGGGTTTCTATGCCCACTTTGTTCATCAAGACACCTCCTACATCCCCTAGAAGTTTGTTCATGTAGCAGTGTAATTCTGAAACACACTGACGTATGCGACACTCACCCATCTCAATCTTCGACGTCCATTTTCTGCCAGAAATAAGCACAGGACGAAATTTTGTGAGTGACATTTTTTTATTGCTAGCATGTGAGGAATCGCGCTGCGAAGTCCGAGAGCGCGAATTCAGATTCACCCTGCATAATTTGATGGGAGGCAAGCTGTTAGTGTTGACCGTGCGCCTGTCCCACCAAATATTCCCCTGAGCCGTTAATCTTTCCACTCCGTACTAGAGACAATTAAAAACTGTACAGTAATTTTTGGTTAGTTGAATGAAGGACTAACATTATTGAAACACAGTTTAGTTCATATCTATTCCATAACGATTATGATGATAAATCCATCCAAATGTGTCTAAATTGGTTTTCTATAATCTTCATAGGAACAACTAATTAACATGGACACTCCAAAAGTAATATGTTTTTTTTGCCAGTAGATGCAGCTGTAGATCACAAGATTCCAATCCAACGATGAAGTCACTGTCCGAATGTAGTTATCAACAGTTCGTTAGCGACGCGGTTGCCCTATTTATTGGGTACGTATAACAATGAAAGTCACGCACGGAGATAACAGCTGTCCAGATTAGTTTCACAATTCAGTCGTCTTAAGATTCAATAATCAAACCGAAACCCTCGCGGAGCTGTTGAACAACAAACTCGGTACGACACACGTTTACGGGTATAAAAATACTGCTTCCTCTCTTGACACTATAAGATTCCATGATGATTCATAGTAGCTATCAGAATAATACACTGACAGAACATTAATTTTACCCTTGATGCTAGTCCATTTTTGACTTTCTCTGTACGATAGATAACTGCTCTCTCGCGAGTGTAAGAATCGATAGTTGACTCGCTCGGCCAGTCAAAGATAATGCGTCAGCTTACAACTTTTCCATATAGGCCCCACAATTTTCCAGGCATTTTTCATAGCGTGGAATAAATATACGTCGTAGAATTTCATTGAATGTTACCTCCTGTGTTGTAAACCAAGTCATGAAAAGTTGTTTTACATCGGGCGCTGATGACCTCGCTGCTGAGCGCCCAAAACACCAATAATCATTGTTTTACCTTTCATCGCTGCAACTTTTCTGAAGCGCTTACAACCAAGGAACAGCTTCATATGGCGACTGCGGTGAAGGAGGTTGTTAAAACCGTCGCAGCCAGAGCTCATAAGGAATTTTTTTCTGACATACGCAGTGTGTGTGGTTGGGCACTGTCGTAAATGAAACGACACTTTTTTGAGAGCATTCCTCATCACGCTCTGCGAAATTCTTTGAACGGCTTGCGATATACATCTTGGTATTACTTCGTGGTAAAAAAATTAAATAAGTGAAATGCTTAGGTTTAACGCTTCGTAAGGACGAAGATTGCCTCCACTGCCACCGATTAACGTTTAGATTCGGTTTCTCCGCCGTCATTTTAACGTATCAACAGTACGCTGTCCATACGTTGAAGTTTGTGTTGTTCATGAAGAAGTTTACGTTGTGTAACCTTCCCCGACTTACCGTCGTCCTACAGCGGGCAGCAGGAGAAGTAAAATTTACCACGCCCGGGGCAGTTACAAACTTCTTGCATGTAGAATTTCTCGCTCAAACAATTTCCTTAAAGCTCAGAATTTACCCTCCAGTACCATATGCCGTTTGTACCCGGTTGTTAATGTTCCAGCTTTATGTTTAGTGCGGCGACACTAGCTCTCGGGGTTACAACACACTCTGTATTTAGAGCTGAAAACAGTCTGACTACTAAATGTTAAATGTTTGTAAAGCTTAAGGGACTTAACTGCGGGGTCATCAGTCCCTAAACTTACAAACTACTTATGAACTACCTTATACTAAAGACAGCACAGACATCCAGGCCCGAGACGGGATTCGAACCGCCGACGGGGAACGGCCTCGCACATCGTCTCATAGCAGCCTGACTAGGCACTGGTAGTAAAATCTCTCTGAACCACGATTGCACATAAAACTTCATAATTTTGCGTAAATCTAAATTCATCTCTAGTACTTTGTTATATATTACAAAGATCAAACAGTTCGTTGCTTGGCGATTCTATCGTTACCCAGCACTAGCTATTTTAACGTATTAATCTGCAAAATGTCTAAATTATTTATATGTTCAAGTTTACACAGCGAAAATCACTTCATAATATCGTCACTGATCGGTAAATCAATTATATTTCACTGTTTGCCAAATGATCGAACTTCCTGTCCACCAAAAATATTAACACTCATAAGTCTGGTCCAAATAGATTTATATTCTCAAATTAGTTTATGATATGGTAATGAAATTAACTTCATTTTGAGTTATTTAGATATGCTCCTAATATTCTTGTATTCACATCGACCAAATAATGTTCTGAAGTAAGTCTATCCGCATATTTTTCACAGTCCGCAGTACCAACCACAATGTTCAATCTCGATAAATTAACACCAGCGGCCATCATTTATTTCCTCGCTCCGTACTCGCGTGCCGGCCGCAGTGGCCGAGCGGTCTGCGGCGCGCCAGTCACAGTCTGCACGGCCGCTACGATCGGGGGTTCGAATCCCCCCCTCGGGCATGGATGTTTGTGTCGTCTTTAGTGTAAGGTAGTTCACAAGTAGTTTGTAAGTTTCGGGACTGATGACCCGGCAGTTAAGTCCCTTAAGCTTAAGAAACATTTGAACCTTTTTTTTTTTTTTTTCGTACTCGGGTTCCAACTTTAAATCTTGTTATAATTCAAATATTAAACTCACAGTTGTAACATACAACTGCAGTTAACACTCAATAACATTCGGTTCGGAGGTAGGACATGTGTCAAGATAACAGGAAATGTCTCTAGAGGGAGATGTTAGCGCTGAAATCGTTGAAGCCGACTAACTGGAATTCATGCAGCGAATAATTTAAATTGCAGGGTACGAGTGGTGTTCTTAAGTGAAGATGTTAACTCAGAAGATGAATTCATGGCGGACCGCATTCAACCAGTCGTAAGACTGATGGCCCAAACGTAATGAAGGTTATTATTATGCATGAGTAGGAACTCAAGCAACGATCGTGGAGTTTGATGCTTACCTTCGGGTAAGCAAGTAATTAATGTGTTTCTCGTAGCCACCGCTCCGATCGTCTTGAGTACTTTGCCATTTACATCAATATGAAGTCCAGTTAATCGGCTAGAATGCACAGTGACGAAATGCACATCCTTTTCAAAAAGAATGAACAGATTTCAAACTATTATTGCTTACAAACTACAAAAGAAAGAGAACACACTACCAAAATTCATGGAAAGAGAGAATTCAGGATGTGCATCTATAGTTAACGATGATATCATTCACATAAAGTCGGAGATGCATACAACAGTTTGTTGGGGCAACATCTTCTATGAAGATCAAGTCATCTGAACTCTTCAGCCGCGGTCGAGTGGCCGAGCGGTTACTCGTCGTCGGAGGTTTGTGTCTTCCCTGGTGTGTGTGTGTGTGTGTGTGTGTGTGTGTGTGTGTGTGTGTGTGTGTGTGTGTGTGTTGTCTTTAGGTTAGTTTACCTTAGTTTAAGTAGTTTGAAAGCTACGGACTGATGACCACGCAGTTTGGTCCAATATATTTACAAACATTTGAACATTTTTCAAATCTTCAAATTAAAGTTGACAGAACGGTCTTAACAGTAACCGGTTGTTTATCTCGTTTCGACCTTATCTCAGGTCACCTTCAGAACATATATACAGGTCATGTGGCTGGTGCTGACATTTCCGGAGCTGCCGTAGCTGCACTCTGTGGCTGCACGGTGGGAACTTCCAACAATGTTCTGAATATGACCTAACAATAAGGTCGAAACGTTCTAGATAAATAACTGCGATTAAGAGTATTCTTGAAACAGAAATACCTCAATAGAAGATAGCTGTTTCCTATTTTTGGATAATGTTATCCAAATTATGATATCGTCAGTTTGAGAACCACTTTTTTTAAGCGCTGTCCTGTTACAGTTTCCTCCTTGAAAAATAAAAGTCGGTAAAGTTTGTTTGCAGATATGACACACAAGAGGTTAAACTTCCGTGAATTTCTTTCATTTTTAGTGACCGACGTCGGATTTTCACTTATGCAGACGGCAGCGTTATGCCCGAAAGAGGATAAGTGAAATCTTTGCACTCCATACTTCCGTGGCATTGATACAGAGACCGTAGTGACTTTCTAGCATAGAACGTCTGATGATGCCTAGAAGAGGCGAAACGCTTCACATCTGAAAAAGGAAAAATATTGTATTTATGTAACCACGACAGTTTTCTGCTAAATGGTCATACGTGGATTCATTGGCGAATAATATTCGTCAAAGGCATTTCTTCCTCCAAGTCACTAGATAATTATTTAGAGATAGGTATTGGAGTTCTAGACGAAGATATGTAAACTTTACGGTCTGTCGACGACATTGTAATTCTGTCAGAAAAAGAGCTGGAAGAGGAATAGAACGGGACGGATAGTATTACAAAAGGAGCGTCTAAGATTGATGAATGAGAGGAGCCAACTACGGGTAATGGAATGTAGTCTAAGAAAATGTGGCGACGCTCACAGAATTATAAAAATGTTTGTAAAGCTATGGGACCAAATTACAGTGGTCATCGGTCCCTAAACTTACAAGCTATTTAAGCTAACTAATGCTAAGGACAACACGCACACCCATGTCCGAAGCCCCGACGGGGAGCAGCCGTGCCCTCCGCAGCAAGGCGCCTTAGAACCCAAAGCCATTCCCGCTCGGTTGAAAGTATTACATTAGATAATGACAGAAAGATGGTACATGATTTTTGCTACTTTTGCAGTGAAATAACACACGACGGTAGCAGAACAAATGATATACAATGAAGAATGGCAATGGGAAGACAAGTGTTTCTGGAAAAGACAAATTTAATTTCGAATATTAATTTAACTGTTAGGAATTTTATGAATACATTTATGTGGAATGTTGCTTCGAACAGTAGTGAAACATAGACGAATAATCATACGGGAAGAGGGTAGAAGCATTTGAAATGTGCTTCAGAAGAATGCAGAAAATTACGTGGGTAGATTGCGTAACTAATGAGGAGGTACTGAACAGAAATGGCGAGAAGACAAATTTCTGGCACAACATGACTAATATCGTGGATAGAATTGTGGAACACATTTTTATACATCAAGGAATCGTGAATTTAGCATTGGAGGGTGAGTGTTTGGGTTAAAAACCACAGAGAGGAAGAGAGGAGTACAATAAGCAGGTTCAAACAGATGTGGATTGCCGTTCATGTGAGGAGAAGAAAGGGCTTCCTCAGGGTAGAGTAGGATACAGAGCTGCTCAAAACAGTCCCCAAACTGAAGACCACAACAACAACAACTGCATGAATAAGAGCTCTAAGTGCACGAATACGCTCGACATTTCTATTCGATGTGCGTCGACTTTCCGTACTTTACCGTTTGCAGATGCAATCATCTTCTACGAACTTTCAACGCCACAGGTAAATCTTTTTATACCGAGGGGTTTCTTTATGAAACCGACGGCGGAAAGTACTCCAATAAAAGATTACAGTTTAGGTAACTGCAGCACACAAAAAGATTTTTCTTGTTCTGTCGCCATTGTACTCACTGCAAACCATCAAAAAGATATGCCACAGTATCAGTATGACAAGCAAGAGTACAGATTGAGTCGCCATTGGAACTTTACACTGTATTCTGTCCAGGAACGTTGGAGCTATGGTTCTACCTTTCATAGTTTGGAACATATAAAATTCTTACATCTATCTCTTCTTTTCTAACAGCCCGGCACATTATGGACAAATATTTGTTTTACGACATGAAATATGCTCCTTTCGTAGGATCATTTAGGGGATTATGCGGACGCATGGTGACAGAACGCTCTTGAAAGGCATCTGTAATTAAGACTGTAATGTAATTACAGACGCATTGGCCTACAGTTAGATTAAATTCGAAGTCAGGGTTACATTACATTAAATAGGGACACCCGTGTTAAAGTCCCGAAGCTAGGAAGCCACGCAAATCCCCAAATGACATTTACAGACAGTTGCTATACAGGAAGAGAAAGTGATCAAGCGTCTTCCGAAAATATTTAGCCACTCCAGAGCAACAGGCCATGACGCAAAGAGCCGAAAGTCGAAGTCACAGCTTTCCCACCAAGTTTGGTCAGGGATAATTAATATCAGCATCGTCACGGACTCGAATTGGAGAAAGCACTGCTTTTAAATTAATGCGAGGTGATAATAAACTTTAGAGTCAGCATTGCTGATGGACGTGCGCCATGATGGTACAAACAAAGAAAGAACGCAAATATCGACATCACTAATCCATGATTAGAAGTGTAAATCACTCCCCCGATTTTGCCACCTAAATGTCTGCCCGCACTAACCTAAATATATAATGCACGAAAGCAAGTTTCGAAAAACATTCATGGTCGGCGCTTAGGCATCCTGTCCAAAATTTAACTTCCTAAGACGCCAGACAGTAGGTTTTATCCCTGAGAACATCTTTAAGAGGGTGGTGGTGGATACCCAATGTTTCGAGGAGCCATAAAAGCAACTTTACCAGTCGATGAAACCAGTCAAGGGTGATCTGCGTAATTGAAGACTATAATGCTGTCATTAACATTTAGGTATATTGGTTATGGGATCCCAACAAATATAGAAACAAGCAAGTCAATCATCAGACTTAAACATTCATCTAATTCATGTTTTTTCGACAAACAATACGTAATTTTTTGTTACGTACGATTTGCTACTATTTCTACACAACTTCCTTGTGTTTTTTACGCTTTCAACTGTCTTTCGCATTCATTTCTTTTGTTTTACCAACGGTTTGCGAATAACAATGCCAGGAACTAGTTGCGGACAGAAACTAAGGCGAGGTTCGGATATGTCATTTTTACCCAGAAAATGTGGTCTTATACGCGAAATGAAGGTTAGTTCTGCAGTCCACATCAAATTACGGCCCTCTAAATTTCTTCAGCAATGTTTCCGAAGCATTTCAGTAACACTCGTTCATTAATCGAATATACTAGTTAGAAACATAGCCGACCGCCTCCGAACTGCCTCTATGTAATCGATAGTAAGGCATCGACTAAAACGGAGGTGATATCGGGTGTTCCACAGGGTAGTGTTATTGGTCCTTTGCTGTTCCTTATTTACATAAACGATTTAGGGGAAAATATAAGTATTTCTCTTAGGTTGTTTGCAGATGACGCCGTCATTTACTTTGCAGAACGACATGTTGACCATAGCTGTTTATTAATTCTCAATGCTACCTGTTTCGGTTATTTACTAGGTGTCAAGCGTTAGCAGAGATTAGCTAATAGCTTCACATGTCGAAGTACAAAAATACAAAATTATAACACAAGTACTCGTTGCAATTGCTCAAGGTATCGTCACAGTGGCTGACTGCTATAGACAGTCTATGGCGTTTTATTGGCAGAACCCTTAAAAGATGCAACAAAACTACAAAAGAAACTGCATACACTACGCTTGTTCGTCCATTTTTGGACTATTGCTGCCCATTGTGAGATCCTTATCATTTGGTATTGTTACGATACAGGGGAGACAGCGTTACGGAAATGATACAGGATTCGGATGGGAATCTTTACAACAACGACGCTTATCGCTGCGGCATGGCTTACTTACGAAACTCCAATCGCCAACATTCTCCTCCGAATGCGATAATATATTGTTGAGTCCCACTTACATAGGTAGATATGATCACCAGAATAAAATACGGAGAGATATATAGTTTAACGGTGGTTCGATGAACCCTCTGCCAGGCACTTAAATGTGATTTGCAGAGTATCCGATGTAGATGTATATGATGTTTAAGCCGTTCTGGTGGGGATCCCAATACTCAAGAAGGGGTCGTTTTATATGCGGTCTCCGTTTACAGACGAATCACACCTTCCTAAAATTCTCCAGATACACTGAAGTCGATCATTCCCCTTCCAGATGAGTGTCCTTATATGCTCACTCCGTTTCTTATCACTGTGCAGCGTATTGATATTTAATTGACGCGACTCTGTCAAGCAGCACAGTACTAATGCTGTATTCCAACGTGGCGGGATTGTTTATCCAACTCTTCGTTTCCACGTAGAAAGTTTAAAAGTGGAAAATGAGAGCTTTTGCATATCTGACAGTTCTTCACATGAACGGTAGATGGCAGAAGCGCACAGTAAAGCTTCTATCTCAATATTAGAAGTCAGTTGATATCTGTCATTATTATTCGCAGCGCCTTATTTGTACTACTGTTCAGTCATTTTACCTTGTTTCCGTTTACAGTCTATACATAGTCTGGATTTATCAGAATGTTTATTACATTCTACAGATCCTGTAATTCTTTTCCACTTGCACTGAGAATACCACTGTCATCAGCCCATCAGATATCCGTTCAGCACAATTATCAATCTCCCTCTTAAGCATTTATTTTATTTTTGCACTACTTCTTCTTCTAGGTACAAACTGCATTGCACCAGCCCTTACACTCTTCTTAATCCGACCAGTTTCTTCTTGATCTTACATTATCCCGTCTTGTTTCTTATACGTATTGTGAAATACTTGTGTTTCCTTACAGCTTTCTCCTACCATTGCTAGAATTTCGAACATTTTATACCATTTCAAAGTCCTGAATGCTTTTCATGGGTCGACAAAGACTTTGAAAGCGTCTTTTTGTTTTTTAACCTTTTCTTTCATTATCAAGTGCAATTTCATTACTGCCTCCCTGACGTCTTTACACATCCTAAAATAGACTCACTTTTCCATTCTATTATATAGTATTCTATTCAGCAGTTTGAAAGCGTAACGTGTTGTGTGATAGATCTTGCACTTATGATGACGATATTTATTGGCCCAAAGTGTATCGTTATGTCACCGCTCTCTACACATGTCTCAATACTCGTTCCATAGTCACTTTCCCCAATCAATCTATACTAACATTATAAATGAGAAAGAAGCTCTGTTATGCTTTCACCACTAAACCGCTGCATTTTGATGAAATTGGGTATGGAGATAGCTTAAACGCTGAAGAAGAACACAGGCTACATTAGAAAGTATGTACTTCGAGATATTTGTTTATTTTAATATTTAACTCGAAATATGAAACAGCTGAGAAACAACGTCTCTTATATAGATTCTAAGAGGCTTGAAAACTCCCTGTAAAACCTATTTATTCAATGACGTATGAAATTTATCACGTCTATTAATTTTTAATGGTTGATATGTGATACGTTATACGATTCAACATAGTGAATAGAATGTTTAAGTAAGATGCCGTGGTGGAGTAGCCGAGCGGTAGCCGGGCGCAGTGGCTTAGCGCGCCCTGTCAGAGGGCTCAACGTCCTCTGTAATAAAGAAGCTGAGAACTATCCCTAGAGCGCCCGGTTGCTCGCCATCGGAGGTTCGAGTCCTCCCTGGGGCATGGGTGTGTGTGTGTGTGTGTGTGTGTGTTGTCCTTAGGTTAGTTTAACCTAGTTTAAGTAGTTTCTAAGCCTAGGGACTAATAACCAAAGCAGTTAAGTCCCATAGATTTACAATCATTTGAACATTTTTTGAAGTAAGATGTCAACGTCTTCAAACCGCCGATCCCATTTCGATGACATTTGCATCTTGCATAATTTACTCGTTGCATAACGTATAGCTTCTTCATTTATCCGTTTAGTCTCGATGTAACAAACAGAGTTTCTTTTCGTATTTAAAAAGATCTTTATTTTATTTCCATAAAAAAAGACAGTATTTACCATCCTTCTACGCACGGTTCATATTTTAAACGGAAGATTGGAAACTTTTCTTTTATCATGGTGATCCTGATGCAAAATGGTTTCATCAATTTTGTAATTATTACTATCGGGGCTGCAGACTAGACTTGGCATAATAGTTCGCGATCGGGAGCGGCCACTCTAGTTCGCGGCTCTGCCGCTAACTAGTTCGTTCTTTTAGTTCGTCCGCTCCCAGCGGCGTGGTCTGCGCATGCAGGTGGAGGGAGAAGTTCCCCCACCTAGCTGCTTCATGAGCTTGCTGCTTTAGCCGCTAAGGATATCACGCAAACCAAAAGAAACATTTTGTGGATAATTTCTCGCGTTTAAGTTTAGAGTTATCTCTATATCTTGGCATTATGGAATTTATTAGTCAGATATTGTAGAGTGCAGAATAATTCAAAACAGAAATTTTGTAGCACTGAACTATGTAATCTAGCAGGCAGACGCTCACCTGGAAATGGCTCTCATCAGCAGAAGGCAAACACGTCATTTTTAATTCTGCTACGCGCCCTCTCGCTATTACCTGTCGGTCCTCATAAGAGAATCCAACGAACTAAGAAGCGAAATACGTTCGGAATAATAGTTCGCGACCGGTAACGCATATTTTAGTCCGCTACCGATTGCATATATTTTAGTTCGCGACCGATTGCGGATATTTTAGTTCGCGACCGAACGCGCATAGTTTAGTTCGCGACCGATAGCTCTCCTTTTAGTTCGCAAATCGGCCACGAAGTAGGTCGCCCTTTTTAGTTCGTCCGCTCGTTTTGGCTTTTGCTACCGCTACTAAAAGAGCTCTTTCTTTTGTTATGACAGCTTTTTTATATAATGATCAGTGTTGCCCAAGTGTGTGCTACTGCCCGTATTTTTTGGCAATTAGACATCAAATACTTAAGCAAATAAACCAGTTATTTAGACGAATGGGTGATACAATGGTATCCGACTAGTTTGCATACAGAATACAGAGGTTTTTATGCCGGCCGCGGTGGCCGAAGAGACTGAGGCGCTTCAGTCACGGCCGGCCGCGGTGGCCGAGGAGACTGAGGCGCTTCAGTCACGGTCTGCACGGCCACTACGGTCGGAGGTTCGAATCCCCCCTCGGGCATGGATATTTGTGCCGTCTTTAGTATAAGGTAGTTCATAAGTAGTTTGTAAGTTTAGGGACTGATGACCCCGTAGTTAAGTCCCATTAGGTTTTTACGTAGAGGAAAAATATTTGTGTTTCTTTTCTAAAATAGTTGATTCAATTAATTGGTGAATATATTCAAGTATTTATCTTCCACTGAGTTTTTAGCCTCATCATCTCACTGAAGTACCATGAAAGCTATTTCTGACATGTCAACTCATATCTTATGACCGGTGCCTTCGTCTCGTCAGTGTTTTCCATAAGTTTCTCTCTTCGCCGAAACTACGGAGAACCTTCTTATTCGTTAACTTACCTGTCGGTCCACTTTTTAACATTTAAAATGGATTTCATTATTTATTTAATAGGTCACTGAAGGAATATTACCTACAAATCACGTGATGCTGTGCGCTCTCGGGTTCAAATTCAAATGTTCAAATGTTTGTAGAGCTTATGGGACTTAACTACGGGGTCATCAGTCCCTAAACCTACAAACTACTTATGAACTAGCTAATACTAAGGACGGCACAAATATCCATGCCCTAGGGGGATTCGAACCCCCGGCCGTAGTGACAGTGCAGACCGTGACTGACGCGCCTCAGTCCCCTCGGCCACCGTGGCCGGCTCTCTCTGGTCCTCTCGCTGTTCCCCGTCAGTCTTCGGAAAAAGAAAAAAAACGTTTGTATATCTATGGGACTCAACAGCTTGGTTATTAGTAAAGAACTTTGTATGACGGGAAACCACAGCTAAAATATTTATACATATTAGTCCCTAGCTTACAAATAACCTAAAGTAAACTAAACTAAGGACAACACAAATACCCATGCCCGAGGAGGGATTCGAACCCCAGACGGAGGATGGCCGCGCGCATCGCAACACGTCGCTCCAGTACGCGCGGCTTCGGAAAAGGAGCGGACGAACTAAGAGGCGAGGGATCTGCGAACTAGTTCGCGTAGTTCGCCTGTGTGAGCGCTCTTCCGAACTAATTCGTTCGCGAACTACATAAGTCTATTGTAGACCCATAGCCTCCCTACCGCTACATTTTGTCGAGTCCAATTCCCCGACCACGGACCCAGCTCAGTGTCCTGGAGTTGAGACGAGTCGGCCGCGGTGGCCGAGGGGACTGCGGCGCGTCAGTCACGGTCTGCACGGCCACTACGGTTGGGAGGTTCGAATCCCCCCTCGGGCATGGATATTTGTGACGTCCTTAGTGTTAAGTAATTCATAAGTAGTTTGTAAGTTTAGGGACTGATGACCCCGTAGTTAAGTCACATAAGGTATACAAACATTTGAACATTTGAACGTAGTTCATGAGATAATAGCACATAAACAGTAACGTTCCGATGTTCATGGACTGAAACTACGCCTTTCGGTATGACGTTACAATTTATAATTGTAGCCACAGCAAATTTTACAGACAACATACAGGCATATATTTGAGTGTACCCTCTAAACTGTAACACAGTACGCCACGTAGTTCACGAGATATGAGCACATAAACAGTAATGTTCATGGAAAACCGTCCTTCCCGCTCTAAGTTTTAATGTATTATTTCTTTACTATTACCTGTATTCCCAAGAGATTTTACATACAGCCCTTATACGAATGAAAATACACCTGAAAAATGACAGCAATAAATAAATACCCGGGCAACGCCGGGTCTTCGGATAGAGAAATAAATACAACCTTCAACATGGTTTCACCAATTTTGTATTTGAATCGTGCCATCGAATAACGCTATATGGCACATTTTGACATTTCGTAGAATCGCGTGGAATAATGATGTAAGCGACAGTCTGCTTTGGCTGCTATAAAAGTTGACCGGTTTACCGTCCCAGGGCAGCACTAAACAGCGAGGAGACCCACGAAGTTTTCGCGCCTCTGCTGGAACAATGCTGTATGGTACAATAATGGCGGAGTGTAGCAAGGTGACGCTTACCGAAAGTGGTTTGAAACGCGCTAATAACACGCGGGAAAGGAAAATTAACATCGCTAATTGCCAGGATATTAAGAGGAAAAGTCTTCGTGATGCTGGAATGGAATATAAATCACGGAAAGGAAAGGTAGTTCCTGGAAAACAACCTCCAACTCAGGTGAGTGGAATAATGCTGTATGGGTTCCGTGAACATCTAATAAAAAATTTCCCGTTGCCTTCTGGTTTTCGGTTGCTCTATTGTGGGGCACTGACACTTCAGGAGGAGAAGAAAAAGGATCTGTTGGACATTGATAAAATATTTGGATCCAAAATACCGGGATTTTTACGAAAACCTACAGTGTGACAGCTGAGTTTGGCTACCAGATTTGTGTCTCAACTTTAACAGACTCATGTACTACTACTTTTTTAAGAGCAATGTAATCAGTTTACAAGAAATATTTTTTGTATCATGTAATAATTTTCTTACACTTTTTGGATTCTAGACAATTTTACCATTAGAGCATAGTACAGAGTGATACGGAATAAAGCTGTATATCCAGTGCTATACAGGGTTTATCCACTTTAAAACTTACAAATTTTCAAAAAAAACTGTGGTGTCGCACAAGTACAAAGTGCGCGCCACCTGCTTTCGCCGCGCGCCGCCATGCACGCACGGCGCGGCGTTCTCACGACGACAGCCACGAGCGCCCTCTGCGACAACGCCGCTCGTGGCCACCACTGAAGGACATCGGTCACTTCGGACTGAGATAGCAACGAGTTAGGACCTTCGTAATCAGATAGGCACCGGTGAAGACTTTGCTATCGTACAGGCACTAGGCAGGCCACTAACAACTATGTATCAACATTCTGCAGTACTATGTAAAAGTTAAGTATTGTTACATTCTGTGCAATATATATCTCTTTCTAATTCACTCTAGTGTTTATAGTTTCTGGCTGCTCCCCTCCGTACCTGCACCAGCGTGCTATTCTTGTTCCTGTGTCGGGCTCATTCCACTCGGCCACCGACACCTACGACGAGGCTGGGACACAAAAGCGGCGACGAAGTTGGGACACAAAAAAAACTATACTTAGTGAAATTTTGAAAAGCACAACCAAGTATTTTTAAGAGTCTGTATGCACAAATAATACGTATCTACTGGTACATTATTATTTTCCAACAATTCTCTGTAATTAACAATTTTTTTTCGATTCCCCATAAACTGCAAAATGTGCCATTCGGTGTGACGATTCATTTATTACTATGGGGCCTGCGGACGCATAGCCCCCTACCTCTCCTACATCCGCCAGTGCCTTGGTCACATTTTTGTCAGGTCCAGCACCCCGACCACGGGCCCAGCTCAGTGTCCTGGAGTTGCGACGACAGGTTCGGAGCGGCCGCCCCGGTCGCATGACGCGCGCAGGGTGTAGAGCCAGCCATCCAGACAGGCAACCGTACTGCCGGGAGCTGCCGTGTCGTAATGGCCGCGGCTGCCCTGTAATTGGCCGCAGCCGCCGCCCCCGTCGCGACCTCTGACCCCAGCGCGGCCAGCCGGCGATTGGGGCACGCTATGCCACGCCACCGACCTGTTCCGACGCACCCGATCCGATCTGCCAGAGGTTAATTCACCCCCATTGAAACGGAGCCGGCGCGCCGTGCAGAAACGCCGCTCCGGCGCAATAAAAAAGAAGTGGGTAAGCTCGGCGCGGCGCGCTCCCGGCGAAAGTCCGCCGCATCTGTCGCAAGTGGGGCTCATCACCTGCCCTGGCCTCCGTCTGCCCGGCTTCGCTCGGTACGCGGCGGGCAGAAGCGTTTGCGCAAGCCGCGAGATCCTCCGCAGACGCGCCGCGATCGCTGTTTGCACAAGAATACATTACTTCGCTCTCGTACTCAGAATCGGCTTGCGTTACTTTGTTCCACCGCAATCCGCTAAAGTATACGTTCACCGACATTATCTGCTACAGTGGAAGATCTCCCAGATGACGCTTCACCCGCATCAATTGCGTGGTTACGGTATATCGCCCCAAATTTACGATTGGATAGGGGGATTTCCTCTCAGATAGGACACGGTTCGTAGTAATGGATGGTAAGGCATCGACTAAAACAGAGGTGATATCGGGCGTTCCGCAGGGTTGTGTTATTGGTCCTCTGCTGTTCCTTATTTACATAAACGATTTAGGGGAAAATCTCAGTAGCTCTCTTAGGTTGTTTGCAGATGACCAAAACCAAATGCATATATTAAACATGACTAGCTCCGAAACATATATATATATATATATATATATATATATATATATATATATATATATATATATAACTTCAGGCCTATTTCTTTGACTTCAATTTACAGCAGGGTTTTGGAACATATCCTGTATTCAAATATTATGAATTATCTCGAACAGAATGATCTATCGGCCGAAGGTCAACATGGATTTAGAAAATATCGTTCATGCGAAACACAACTAGCTCTTTACTCACACGAAGTCTGCTATCGACAAGGGTTCGCAAATCGATTCCGTATTTCTTGATTTCCAGAAGACTTTTCACACCGTACATCACAAACGGCTCTTAATCAAATTGCGTAGTTACGGTATATCGCCCCAAATTTACTGTTGGATAGGGGGATTTCCTCTCAGAGAGGACACAGTTTGTAGTAACCGAAGGTAAGGTATCGACTAAAACAGAGGTGATATCGGGCGTTCCACAGGGTAGTGTTATTGGTCCTCTGCTGTTCCTTATTTACATAAAGGATTTAGGGGAAAATTTCAGTAGCTCTCTTAGGTTCTTTGCAGATCAAAACCAACTGCAGACTGATTTGAATATCAGTATGGCGTAAAAATTTGCTGTTGATTCTAAATAATTAGAAGTGTGAAGTCGTCCACATGTGTACGAAAAGACAATTAAACTTTGTTTACATGATAAATCAGTCATCTACATCTACATACATACTCCGCAATCCACCGTAGGTGCGTGGCGGAGGGAACACTGTACCACTACTAGGCATTTCCTTTCCTACTCCACTCCCAAATAGAACGAGGAAAAAAAGAATGCCTTTATGCCTCCCTACGAGCCCTGATTTCTCTTATTTTGTCTTTGTGATCACTACGCGGCGTGGGCTACTTACGAAACTACAATCGCTAACATTCTCCTCAGAATGCGAAAATATATTGTTGACTCCCACATACATAATAGAAATGATCATCGGAATAAAATACGAGAAATCAGAGGCCGAACGCAGAGATTCAGGTGTTCATTCTTCCCGCGAGCTATTCGAGAATGGAATGGGAGATAAAATAGTATAACGGTGGTTCGATGAACCCTCTGCCAGGCACTTAAATGTTATTTGCAGAGTTCCCATGTAGATGTAGAATAAGCGGATGCTGTTCTGTTATGGCCAATATCCTTCCTCATGATTTTGCATTTATCGTGCTTCTCCAAAATTACGAGGCTCGTGCTCAAAGAAAGTTTCTCATCATTTGTTGTTTAGCGTAGCTGTTATTTGCTTCAGTCATGCATATGAGCCCCCTGTTAGTCGTATTTCCATCACCTTTAAAGACTGGAATTGTAGTTTGATTTTGCTTAATCGAAAATTCGAAGCCGTAGATGTCAGTTGTATCAATTTATTCTGTACATTTTTTTTGCACTAGTCACCCTTGTGGAAAACAATACATTGGATTTTGATGCACGTGCATTTGTAACAACTCTTTACAGAGCATGACGTTACACACGTCTATCAATCATTAAACTAGTAATAACAACGATTCAGCATACATATGGACAGCACGTTGGCGGTAGCGCTAACACCAATATTGCACTAATCTTCTCGACACATTCGAACAATATTATCGGATAAAGAGTCTGACGTGACGCCAAGGTCGATCCACAGACATAAAACTCATAGCCCTTCATAGACTTTATGGCACATAGCTGATATGAAAACATCAGCTTATCGATATTTTCCTATTGAAGATTCAACTCGATGATCTAAAATAATTTAGTATAGCCTAAAACGTCAAACCGAAAACGAGGCAGGTGAATATAAATGTATGTTCTGTTTTGTATACTACTTCTTTGTCTAGTACACGATAGTGGTGGCGTAGTGAGCTGAAGTTGGCAGAGACTGACGAATGAGAAACTTCGGAAAACCAGGCACGTAAAATGAGGAACATAGTCTTTCGTGATGACCATGAAATACATAATTAAGTCTGTTCCTGCTCTGTAGTTGACAGGTTCTTGTATCTACCACTCATAAAGCTAACATTTCGTTGCCAACATTTGCGTACTACGCCACTGCCGTAAGTAAAATTTAGCCTTTCGTCAAAACTCTAAATATTGCGAAATTATATGTTTGTTTATTACGACTGTTATATCCGTATACAAATAATTGTTGATACGTTGTCTGAAGTGACAGACAGACCAATAACACTGTATTCGGTAGTGCCAGTCTAGTAAAGTGTGTCAGTGGTTCTGCCAAGGATTGTTGGTTTTGGCACCCAAACACTGATGTTCTTTGACGTCGATGTTTTCCTTTCGATGTTCATCGAACATCAGTTTGTTTGAATTGATGTTACCTTCGATATTTTACCAATATCGACAATCCTTAGGGCTGTAGTTGGTAGCACTTCAATTTTTGACGTTTACTTTTTATTACAGTTACAGAATTTAAATCGTGATCAGAGCTATGGATTAGAAAACATCTACTTCTTTTTAACACTCTGATCAGCTCTGTAGACTCATGATTATTGTACTGCGCACATTAACAGCAAACTATCTTTTGAATTTTATACGTTACATTGGCCTCGGTTCTTTAGTTTTCCCTGTCCGCGGTGGCCGAGCGGTCTGCGGCGCGCCAGTCAGGTTCTGTACGGCCACTACGGTCGGGGGTTCGAATCCTCCGGCATGGATATTTGTACCGTCTTTAGTGTTGAATAGTTCATAAGTAGTTTGTAAGTTTAGGGACTGATGTCCCCGTAGTTAGTAGCCGAGCTGTCTAAAGCGTCTCGCTGCGGAGCGCGCGGTTGCTCGCCGTAGAGGTTCGAGTCCTCCCTGGGGCATGGGGGTGTGTGTTGTCCCTAGGTTAGTTTACTTTAGTTTAAGTAGTTTGTAAGCTACGGACTGATGACCACGCAGTTTGGTCCGATAGATTTACAAACATTTGATTTTTGACCCCGTAGTTAAGATCCATAAGCTCTACAAACATTTAAACATTTGAACTTCAGTTTTCAAGTTCGCGTATTTATACAGTGATTTCACGTGACAAATCACAGCTTAATGTTAATAACATCAGCAGAACCAGCATCTACTAGAGAGGACAGAATGAAATCCCACTCCAGAGAGTTTATATTCTATGACACATACCACAGATAACATACACTATGCGTCTCCCAGGCGTCTATCTCTGCTGTGTTGTCGTTTGAAACCAACAACTAACATTTTAGCTCCCAGTATAACGTTTTTGCCCCACGTCATGTGACGGAATTTCCGACATTATGAGCAACAGTTTTCTTATTTTTAGCTGAAATCAAGCTAGAGTGTAGATCTCAGTGGTACTGTTTCTGTGGTATCGCGGTTTGGGGGGGAGGGGTGTGGTGTCGCACAAGTACAAAGTGCGCGCCACCTACTTTCGCCGCGCGCCGCCATGCACACACGGCGCGGCGTTCTCAGGACAGCCACGAGCGCCCTCTGCTGCAACCCCGCTCGTGGCCACCACGGAAAGACATCGGTCACTTGGGACTGAGATAGCAACCAGTTAGGACCTTCGTAATCAGATAGGCACCAGTGAAGACTTTGCTATCGTACAGGCACTAGGCAGGCCTCTAACAACTATGTATCAACATTCTGCAGTACTATGTAAAAGTTAAGTATTGTTACATTCTGTGCAATATATATCTCTTTCTAATTTACTCTAGTGTTTATAGTTTCTGGCTGCTCCCCTCCGTACCTGCACCAGCGTGCTATTTTTGTTCCTGTGTCGGTCTCATTCCACTCGGCCACCGACACCTACGACGAGGCTGGGACACAAAAGCGGCGACGAAGTTGGGACACAAAAGTTTCCATTTGCAGCTATTTAAGCTAGGCTATATCTTACCAGTCCTTCAATCTCCCATCAGACACCACATGTCCTTCCTGTCGACTCTTCACTTAGTAGAAAGGTGGCGGCTACATTAGAATGAAAAGTGAAAAATAGAGGTTACGTCACCAGAAAGCGAATCCGCGATCTCTCAGACGTGAACCCATCACTCTATCACAAGACAAACCTTACAATACCATTATAGCAGAAACTCTTCCATAAAGCAAAAACGGAATTAATATTTACAGGTGTTCGAATTTTTCCTTCCATTACAAGCTAAATACTACCTAAATACAAAATTTGACGTTAGTGCGTCTGCTAGAAGTACATTAGAATTTTGATGATCTGTGAGTCAGTGAGTGACAGAATTAGCGATTTTCGACTGCTAATATTTCGTAAACTATGAGCTTTAGAATACATAATTTGCAAATATAGCTAGTTACAGTTCATACTCTTAGTAACCGAAATTTCAGGCTTCTAGATTTATCCACACGGGAGATGCAGGGACTTCAAAAGTGCCACGTACTTCTTCGAGAAAAGGATGGTTCGGTCGTGAGCTCGACTTATTTATTATTCACAAAGTAGTTATAAAATTTTATTGTAGTAGGTAACTTACAAGAACATCATTTTTGACATAGTCTCCTTGCGTTTCAACGCATTTGATCCATATTTGTAAAAGCTTTTTGATGCCTTCATAAAAGAGATTCTCAGTTGAGCTGCGAGCCAGGAATGCGACGCTTCATTCACTGATTCGTCCGAGGCAAATCGAGGGTCCATTTAGGCTTGTTTGAGTGGACCAAACAAATGATAGTCAGAAGGGACAAGATCGTTTCTGTATGGACGATGATCCAGTGCTACAAATTTTAGTTTCTGGAGCGTTTCAGCAGTGTGGGTAGCAGTATGCAACACTACTTTTTTTTTTCAGCAATCCTCGGCGTTTGCTTCGAATTTCAGGCTTTAACCTGGCAGTAAGCATCTCATTATAAGGGACACTGTTTATTGTTGTGACCCTTCCCCATAATGTTCCATCACTGTGTCCCAACAACAGTAAGCATCAGAATCCTTGCTAGAAATTGCACGGCCAATTTGTGCAGTGCAGTTGGGTCCTTCAGAAATAAAAACAATAATAGAAATCTTTTAATTGCAGTGATTTTGGCAATTAACAAAAGCAATTTATCACATATGGCTACATATTTATTTCCCGACCTACTTGCTCTGGTGGGGATCACATTTCTGCCTCTGACAGATAGACAGTATGTTGCTATCATCACTATGGATTGTTTGAATTTCTCGACGGTGCCACCGCCTTGCATATTATTTCACCATTTCATTACAATCACTGTGACATTCTCGAAAGTGTATCGTATGGTTTGGAAACAGCCAGTAGGAACTGTTTGAGGATCAAGTCGGAAATGTTTGGAGGATGATCGATTTCGGTAAATCTAAGGTGCATGTTTCGAAGCAATAGTGTATTGTCTAGTAGTTCATGCTGAAGGCTTCGTATTTTGAGGTAACTTTCTGTTCTTTAAAATATTGAGGATGATTATTTATGGTAGGCAATTGCGTAACTTTAGTCTTCTTCGGTTTGATAGTGTAATAGGCTATAAAATTTTACTTATCTTGTATTTCAGAAATTTAGGTTGGGACTCCTGTTTGATCGAATTGAATTATTGTTTCTTATTTCACCTGAACGTACTGCGAAGTATTATTTTCCTGAGCCTATTTAATGTCCTTAGCTTTATTAAAATGTTTGAACATAGGGTAAGGTGGTACAAATTCGATATAGGTACAATTCCGATCAACATAAGTTTTCAGTCTCGTAGTGTTGGTAGCCCTTGCCTTTGTGTGGCGTTGTAGTATAGCAGGTTTTGTACAGATTCTCCGACTTTTCCAAGAATACACCACTTTGTGCTACGGAGATATAAATTTTTTCCTGTTAAGATGTATGTGGAGCTACTTCGTCGAACGCGCTCTTATAAATTTCCTAGTTTCCGCGCGCTTGTAAATTCATTATTGTGCAACGTTTGGTACCACGAAGTATGCGTTGGTGCCCGAAGAAAAAAGTGATTTTCATGGGGAAAAAGTCAGTGATCATAATTGTATGAGGAAGTGATCATAATTGTACCTAGTGTGGTACATTTTCGATCGATTTTTCTCATTTCTGTAACCTTTCTTGTGGTCCTACCAACATTTGCAATTTTCTAACATTTATGTTACATATTCATTAAACATTCAAGAACAAGTGCCATTGTTAAAATTATTTCTTTTCTCAATATATTTGCAGTTACAATAACATTTGCCCGAAATGATCGAAATTGTACCACCTTATCCTACAGATTCTTTATCTCAGGGGCTATATATTATTATGAAAGTTTATCTTTTTTATCTGTCCCGGCAGTTCACTAAAACGAAGTCAGTTACACAAGTATTCATTTATTTAGACCTTTCATGAAATTGTATTTGGAAGTATGCTTTTAATACGGTTCATCTCACTGAACAGCGGATTAAGTAAATTTTACTACATATTGCGATCTATCGCAGTCAAAGATATTCATTTAAGCACTGTTCAAAATATCACAGATTTGGCAAAGTTTCTAACTACGGAAGATCTCTGTTAAGACACTCGTTTCTATATTCTTCAAAATCACACAGTGTACAATAAATGCACTTGCACAAAGACACTTCAACAATTCACAGTTCGGTAACTATATTTCTCACAGTTAATGTTTTACAACAGATTCTCTGATCTCTTTTACAGTTCATATCAACTCTGATCTTCTTAAATAAAGTTCATAGTGTAAATTTTAGTACTCTTGATAAAACAGTTATTATTAGTCTGATGTATTGATCATTATATCTTCGGAAGGCAGGATTTTTATAACTATCTTCTGAAGCCTAGCCCGATCTAAAGTCTATAGATATTACTGTCGGAAACCGCGTAACAGTTTAGCATTATTCACTTGATCCTATCAAAATCTCAATACTTTACAAGAAATGAATTTGTCGCAAATTAACAAGTTCATAACTAAATCCATAGTTAAACTCATAGTGAGCTAATCGCGGAGACCTAACTCATAGGGAGCTGAATACACACACACACAGAGAGAGAGAAACACGACTGAGGATACTAATTATCCTAGTTGTCCAATAAAAGATGACTGTAATTTAGGATGTTTTGGCTAACTTATTCTGTGGCCTTGACTATTCTATATTACAAAGATATGAACTGAATCCTTTTACAATATATTTAAAAAAACGTCAATTCTGCCTCTTAAAAATTAGTAAAATTCAAAATTGACGGAAATGGCGATTCAAATGTTACAATCGCGATGTAGTGTTACAACGGGGCGATGTTTAAGGGTTGTTCCTTGCACCAATGATGTATTAATACGAGGAGGTATAAAAATAAATTAGACTAAAAACATTATGGCATTCGAAATACTTTCCATTCAACTATTAGAACTTTTCCACCGATGCTTTCGACCTTGGAATTATATTTTGTATTCGTCTTCAAAAATTGCTAACAGTTTACGGCTGTAACATTACAAGTGGACTTTGCAATCGCCTTTAGATAGCTATATATTTACATGAAAACAACGGTTTAGCTGTTCATCTGGAACGAAAATTGAATAAACGATTTTAGAGAGGAGAAAATTCTCAACAACTTACATCTCTTACGTTGTTATTCCATATCCCGCGCCGTTACAAGAATTTTTTGTCGTTAAAGTGTTCCCACTTCCGTTCAACCGATTGGCACCAAATTCTACAGAAGTAGTTATTGAGCTCCAGTGACCAGATCTTTCCTTCTGCAACTGTTTCGCACAAAAAGAGTCTAGTAACACTAAAAATTGGCAGCACGAAATTTAATTGTAAATAAGGCCTTAACCGTTCATCTGAGACGAAAATTGAATAAACGTATATGTAGGGGAGAAAACTCTCTACGGCTTTGCTCTCATATGTTTCTTTTTTTTTTTTTTTTTTTTTTCATAACTCGCACCGTTTCAGAGACATTTGCAAATACTACGGTGATCTGATACTGTCATTTAATTTTAAGTAAACCAGTACAGGCAAAAACAATAAACTTGTAAAAGAAGACGAACTACCACAGCGATACAGTTGCTGATATTTTAACGGAAACATAATTAAGATACTGACAATATATTAAAATAATGGTTTAAAAAGGAAAGAGTTGAAAAAAGAGTATGGTTGTCAAAGTTTGAAATATCAAATAATTCTGGGTGAGTGTTAAATTACGGACAGACAGAACATTACCGTATTTACCTGGCTATAGTGCCCACCGCCTATAGTATTCCCCTTAATTTTTGAGGTCATAATTTAAAAATAAAAAAAATAAAAATCTGGAAAATTCTAGAATTTGTTTCATACGTGAAATTTGGCACAATTAATTTACTGGAAATCCAACAGTATTTCCTGACTCTGGCTCCTGGAACAATGGCACTGTATTTCTATGACATAACGGTAGCCGCGGCGCACTGGCCGAGCGGATTGAGGCGCTATGCTCCGACGCGCGAGGCCACTCCCCGGTGGGGGTTCGAATCCCCTTCTCGGACATGGATGTTAGTGCCTTCTTTAGTAAAAGTTAGTTTGTAAGGAGTTCGTAAGTTTAGGTACTGATGACGGCACAATTAAATCCCATAAGCTTAGCAAACATTTGAAAATTTTTTGCATAACGGTAACAATAATTGACTATCCCCACTCCTGACTCTCAATTCAGTACCGCTAGGCTTGTATTTTCCCACAGGTAGTGTTGAATTCAGATTTACCCGCTCGCTTAGCCGTGTGGTCTAAAGCAACGCTTTCTGAGACGGGAGGCGTACCAGCCCCGGTTCGAATCCGCCCGGAAGATTAACGAAGGGGGTATCTACATCTACATAGATACTCTGCAAATCACATTTAAGTGCCTGGCAGAGGGTTCATTAACCACTTTCATAACTTTTCTCTACCATTCCATTCTCTAATAGCGCGCGGGAAGAAAGAACACCTAAATCGTTCCGTTTTCGATCTGATTTCTCTTATTTTATTGGGATGGTCATGTCTCCCTAAGTAGGTGGGTGCTAGCAAAATATTTTCACATTCATAAGTAAAAGTCGGTGATTGAAACAGATCACGCCGCAATGAATAACGTCTTTTTTTTAATGATTTCCACCCCAATTCGTGCAACATTTCCGTGACGCTTTCCCCCCTCCCGTAACGTGATAAAACAAAACGAGCTGCCCTTCTCTGAACCTTCTCAATATCTTCCGTCAGTCCCACCTGGTGAGGGTCCCACAAGGGGCTACAGTACTCCAAGAGAGGACGCACAAGTGTGATGTAGGCAGTCTCTTTGGTGAAGCTGGTGCATCTTCGAAGCGTTCTGCCAATGAAACGTAACCTTTGATTCGCCTTCCCCACAATATTTTCTATGTGTTCTCTCCAGTCAAAGTTGTTCGTAATTGTAGCTCCTAGGTATTTGGTAGAATTTACGACTTTAATGTTTGACTGATTTATCGCGTAATTGAAGTTCAGTGGATTTCTTTTAGTGGTCATGTGTATTACTTCACACTTTTCTTTATTTAGTGTCAATTGCCAATTTTCGAACCAAGTAGAAATTTTGTCTAAATCGCTTTGCAGTTGCTTTTGATCCTCTGTTGAATTCACTAACCGATAAACGACAGCATCATCCGCGAACAGTCTAAGGAAGCTATTTAGATTGTCTCCTAAATCGTTTATCAACACGAGGAAGAGTAGGGGACCTATAACGCTTCCCTGTGGAACGCCATATATCACTTCTGTTTTACTCGATGACTTACCGTTAATTACACTGAACTGTGTCCTTTCTGATAGGAAATCGTGATCCAATCGCACAATTGGGAAGATATTCCATAAGCACGCAATTTCATTAGAAGCGGCTTGTGGGGTACAGTATCAAAAGCCTTCCGGAAATCCAGAAACATGGAATCGATTTGAGATCCCTTGTCGATGGCACTTAACACTTCATGTGAATAAAGGGCAAGCTGTGTTTCGCAAGAGCGATACTTTCTGAATCCGTGTTGACTATTGGTTAATAGGTCGTTCTCTTCGAGGTAGTTCATAATATTCGACCTAAGTATATGTTCCAAAATCCTACTGCAAATCGGCGTCAATGAGATAGGCCTGTAATTTTGGGGATCACTCCTATTGCCTTTCTTGAATATTGGAGTAAATTGGGTATGAGTGCCGGCCAGCCAGGGGAGTGGTTTTTAGGCGGTTTTCCACATTCCCCTAGGTGAATACCGGGCTGGTACCCAAGTCCCGCCTCAGTTACACGATTCGCAAGCATTTCGTAACACTTCACACGTTCAGACAATATAACACTATACGCAGACATTTGGGGTACACATTTCCTTCCGGTTGGCATGGGGTGGCGGTAGGAAGGGCATCCGGTCACCCCGAAAATATTAACACGCCAAATCCAACTAACAACACCGACTCTGCATTAGCGGAAAATGGCGAAAGGGAAAGAAAGAGAGTGTTGAATTCAGTTTTATACTGTGAACAACACACGAAAATAATTACCAGCAATCGGAAAATTAACATTACGGCATCGTTTAAATGAAGATCTGTCGAGTTTGTAACGAATATTACCGCCCGTGCGGCAACTCCTGAATTTGAAGTTTCCGTGTATCGAGTGTTTTCTTGCAACAACACGTGGCTTCTGCTGGTCACCGATTGCCACTTAAGCACACACACGCGTGTTTTTTTTTTTTTTTTTTTTTTTTTTTTTTTTTTTTTTTTTTTTTTTTTTTTTTCGTGCTATGGTAACTGTTACACACTGGATAACATATTAGTTGCATTTCATGTACAATATGAAGAAACGTGATTCACTTACACCATCCTGAACAAACGGAATGCTCTATTGATATTACGAAGTTACCGCCTACAGTACCCTCTCCAATTTCAGAATTACATAAATTGAAAAAAAGGCGGGTACTATAGCCGAGTAAATACGGTATGTGTTGAGTGCGTGGATTTTACCACAATAGTTGAGTCATAATCGTATAGTGCATCAATGTTTTAAGACGATAAATAATTTACAACCTGATTTGCTCAATGGAATTCGGCATGCTTGGCGCAGAATTTAGAAAGTGGTACTTTATTTTTTATTTATTCATTTTATTTTATTTTTTCAAATTGCTGATTTTGGACATTTATACTCAAATCTAAAAATGATATTTACGTATTACATTTCTTTATAAACGTCCTTTTCGCCATGTTTTTATTATTTTCGTCCGAAATATTTGTCAAATATCTTAGAATTACAGGAAAAATCTAAAGTGAGCCATCAAACACGCCACTGCGATTTTTCTATTTGCACTTCTTCAAATCAGCCACATGTCAAATCAGTGTCCTTTCGTGCCGATTTTTCTTCTTGTCTGGAAAACAAAATATGTCGCACGGTGCGAGGTCACTTGAAGAATCTACGTGAGGCAGTGAAAACCAAAGGGCTCTATCTGCAGGTGCGTTTGAAATATTTAAGCAGAGCCTGTAAGGATATACAGGCCACAGGTGGTTTCACCTCGGATCTGGATTCTGATAATACAATTCGATAATCGTACACTGCTCGCTCGCTCGCTAATCCTGGCAGTGGCTGACTAAAGGGGGGGGGGAGGGCGAAGGGGGCGGGGCACCCCGGCCCTCACGTCTTGGGGAGCCCTCAAATACCACGAAACGAGAATGAAACTTTGCAGCGGTGTGTGTGCTGATATGAAACTTCCTTCCAGATTAAAATTGTGTGCCGGGACCGGGACGCGAACCTGGGACCTTTGCCTTTCGCGGGCAAGCGCACTACCGACTGTGCTATCCCGACACGACCCACGATGCCGCCTCACAACTTTACTTCCGCCAGTACCTCGCCTCCTACTTTCCAAACTTCACAGAAGCTCTCCTGCGAACCATGCAAGACTAACACTCCTGGAAGAAAGGATATGGTGGATACATGGCTTAGCCACAGCCTAAGGGATGTTTCCAGAATGAAACTTTCACTCTGCAGCGGAGTGTACGCTGATATAAAACTTCCTGCCAGATTAAAATTGTGTGCCGGAACCGGGACTCGAACCTGGGACCTTTGCCTTTCGCGGGCAAGCGCACTACCGACTGTGCTATCCCGACACGACTCACGATGCCGCCTCACAACTTCACTTCCGCCAGTACCTCGCCTCCTACTTTCCAAACTTCACAGAAGCTCTCCTGCGAACCATGCAAGACTAGCACTCCTGGAAGAATGGATATGGTGGAGACATGGCTTAGCCACAGCCTAAGGGATGTTTCCAGAATGAAACTTTCACTCTGCAGCGGAGTGTGCGCTGATATGAAACTTCCTGGCAGATTAAAATTGTGTGCCAGAACCGGGACTCGAACCTGGGACCTTTGCCTTTCGCGGGTAAGCGCACTACCGACTGTGCTATCCCGACACGACTCACGATGCCGCCTCACAACTTTACTTTCGCCAGTACCTCGCCTCCTACTTTCCAAACTTCACAGAAGCTCTCCTGCGAACCATGCAAGACTAGCACTCCTAGAAGAAAGGATATGGTGGAGACTTGGCTTAGCCACAGCCTAAGGAATGTTCCAGAATGAAACTTTCAATCTGCAGCCGAGTAGGAGGCGAGGTACGGCGGAAGTAAAGTTGTGAGGCGGCATCGTGAGCCGTGTCGGGATAGCACAGTCGGTAGTGCGCTTGCCCGCGAAAGGCAAAGGTCCCAGTTTCGAGTGCCGGTTCCGGCACACAATTATAATCTGCCAGGAAGTTTCACCACAAAACGACTTTTGCCTTGAAAATTCAAAGTTTATTTTCTTTGCCTGTACTGGTTACGAATGAGTATTGGCTGGAACGAACGTAGCGTACATTTGGCGTTCGGAAGAGTAACTATAACCTGGATGGAATACAGCGTACATTTGGCGTTCGTAAATCAGTCACGTGACAGAATGTTCAAATGTTTGTATAGTTTATGGGACATAACTACGTGGTCATCAGTCCCTACAGTCCCTAAACTTATAAACTACTTGTGAACTAGCTAACACTAAGGACGACACAAATATCCATGTGTGAGGGGGGATTCGAACCCCTGACCGTAGTGGCCGTCCAGTCCCCTCGGCCGCCGCGGCCGGCAGTCACGTGACATCCCTCACCCCAAACTCTTTTGCGTACACCATCTTGCTTTCTCCAATTGATGTATTATTATTATATCTCAAGCGTTGTCATTTCAAAGCAATGGTGCACTGAAAATTATCAAAAGCACGTCGTTCTTAGGACAATGAATTACAATCCAATGTTGGTTAGCTAGTTAACACCTGCCATCGATAGTTCGAGAATCACGGATTACTGTCGCAGCTGTTCGCCATAGAGTAATAGGCGAGGAATTAGTTTGTGATATAGGAACATTGTAGACGGTAGTTCGGAACATGCTAGGGCGCGGTTGCTCAGCGCGCTCGATCAGAGAGTTTCCGGAATGGTAGCTCCACGCCCTATGTAACGAGAGAACTGAGTTATCTGAAACCATCAAATTATTACAAAACAAACCAACGTCCTCAAAGTACCCGTTCAAACCGATGAATCAAACAAAAGAGAGAAAACGAAAGACGGTTAAACTAACACCACCTGAAGAGCCTGTGCCACGTCACATCACACAGTAGGTCGCCATGGCGTAGCTCACTGGCTGGCCGCAGTGAGGCGGTGGACCGTGCCCCATCAGCCAGCCAGTAAGCTACACGATCGCGAGCTACTCTGCGTGACGTGACGTGGAACGGCAGTGCACAGGCCTTCTCTTCAGACGGTGTTGGTTCAACGCCAATAGAAAGCTGAGTAAAATTATCAACGAACGACCCAGAACAAATATGAACAACAGCCGCAAATCATCGATTTCATTGGTCAATTTCTTTCGTCCCACTTTATTTTTCCTCTTGCTTCCTAAAAGGTTTTCGCACACTCTTGTTAACTGAACGCAACTGTGTTCTGCAAGATACTGAGTTGCTCAAAGGTAACAGCACTTTCTCTGAAAGGCGCATTTGTTCTGTTTCGAGAACATGTCATGAAATACATAGCAACGAATTGTAAACATAGACTTCTTTAACATATGTACAGAAACTGGGGAGATAATGTTACAAAGACGTATTGATAGTATTAACTTTGTATATCTATTGAGTACTAGAGTTATGTGGAATTCAGTATTACCAAACTTATTCCGTTTGTGATCTTAGCTGTAAAAGAAAACGTAATCATGGTTTGAAATAGTATATGCTCTTTATTTTAGGGCAGAAGAGTGTAACATGAACGAAGTCATATCTGAACCACAGGAAAGGTAATACTATCTACGTTAAAGCGTCCATAGAACCATGTCAAAGACAAACATTTTAGTCAATAAACAGTGAATAAACGCTTGGAAAAACAATAAACAAGGTAATTTGTTGCAATGTATACACTTTCCTTCTGTTTGAGTAAGGAACTACAATTTCCACAGAAATCAGGGACTTACTTTATATATCAAACACCTGTATCAGCACATGGTGCAGAATGTTCATTATTACAGTATCCTCCCAGTTTACGTGCATATGCTTCAGATGACCATTTTTCAGTTCGTTGTTACGTATTTAACGGCATCTTCACGAAATAGAACAAACACGCATTTTAGAGGGAGCATTCTTACATATGCACAACTCTAAACATTGAAGAACATAGTTCTATTTAATTAATAAGAGTGTCTGAACCCCTTTTAGGAAAAAGATTTTAGGTAGTGGCGGATTCCGAACCACTGACAGTCAACATCACAGACCAACGCATTGCCCACTACGCTACAGCTAACACTTCCAAGCTGCGTACTTTAATCTCGTACTATTGGTAGCTGTTGTTAACTGATGCTAATACGATATTTTTAGACACTAGATTATCATTTATCGTACGAAGAACGACGTGCTTTTGTTAATTCTTCAGTGCGCCATTGCTTTGAAATGACAACGTGTAAGTTACAACAAGAAAATAAATACGCAACACAAGATGGCGTATGCCGCAGAGAATTCTGGGCAAGGAATATCACGTGTCATCTCGGAACGGCTGGTTTTCGTTAATTCAATGGAGGGTGACAAATCTCCGTTATTTTTGTAAATATCTCTCAAACAAAAGAGATATGAAAAAAAAAAAACAAAGGAACAACGTTGTAGAGAATTTCATCCTCTACAAATTCGGTTATTCAATTTTAGCGTCAGATGAACGGTTTATTTGCATTTAAAATTACATTACAAACGGACTTTTTTGTATTACTAACGTATTTCGTGTCCGACATGTTTGAAAAAGCGAGGTTCTGGTCTCTGGTAGTCAACAAGTATGTGTGTAAAATTTGGTGCCGATCGGTTGAACGGTTCGACCTAAAAAGTGGGAACACGTTACACACAGATATCGTCAAATCGCCGTTATTTTTACAAATATCTCTGCAACGATGCAACATACGAAAAAAAAACATAATAGAGCGAAGTTGTAGAGAATTTCCCCCTCTACCAATCAGGTTATTCAATGTTCGTCTCAGATGAATGGTTAAGCCGTTATTTTCATTTAAATTTCGAGCTGTCAAAAGACGATCGCAAAGGCCCACTGTTAGTGTTACTACCGTAACCTAACGTGGGATAAAATAAAATAAAACAAAAAATAATGATAATAAAAAATAAAAAAAGTGGCAGAGCGCTTGCCCGCGAAAGACTCAGGTTCGAGTCTCGGTTCCGGCACACAATTGTAATCTGCCAGGAAAGGTTCATGATTTCTTTTTTTTTTTACTCTCTGGGTATATCCAGATGAAGGCCACCGTAACGTTTGCCAAAACTTTTATGTCATCTGACTCTGGCCGCGGAGGCCTACGTAATTTTATTAGTTTATGTAGTTTGTAAGTCTAGTGACTGATGACCAACCTAGTTTAGTCCCATGGAATTACAAATATTTGAACGGCGCCTCGGCTCGGCTATTGGATAAATACGTAGTCTATTTTATATTAATAACCGATTGAGGTCAGTTCTGTTTTGCTTGGTAACCGTCATATGTTTAAAATGGCTACTCCGCAGCAGAAATGATTTTGTGTTCTAGGGTTTGAGAAGTGCCATTCCGTGATTACAGTGCAAAGGCGTTTCAGGTTGAGGTACAAAGTTGATCCTCTGCATGAGTGGAACATTCAAAGGTGGTATCGACAGTTTGTAGATAGAGCATGAGTATGTAAAGGAAAAAGTCCTGGCCACCTTCGTCTTCTTGTGGATAATTTTGTACCAATTCAGACTTTCCAACGTAGTCCTTAAAAATAAACTCGTTATGCCAGTCGGGTGTTACAAGTGACTACAACAACAATTTGGCGTGTTTTGAGACGTCGGTTGGTTATGGAGCGATACAAGTTAAAGATGTTATAAGCTCTGCGACGTAATTACAAACGCAAAGTGCGGCATTTTGTAACGAGATTCTTGATTCTTGTCAATGGTAACATTTTCGCACAACGATCGAGTTCAGAGGTGAAGCGACTTTCCTTCTTAGTAGTCATGTTAACAAACACAATGTTCGAATTTTGGGCCTACAGTCATTGAATATGTGTGAGATTTGCCCAAAATCGAAGTGTTTCGTGCGATATTCCGATCATCTGTTGATGGACGGTCCATTCTTCTTTGATGGAAACACGGTTAACGGTCATCAGTATCTCGCCGTGTTACATAACTTGCTGTTTCAGATGCTATAAAAGGACCTGAGCACCCGCTCACTGGAGTCGCCAAGTGCGTGAATTTCCGAATAGAACTCTACTTAACGGTTGGATTGGTCGTGAAGGAGTTGGCGACTTATCATGTCACAGCTGAGCTCCACCGTCACCAGGTATGACACCCAGTGACGTCTTACTGTGTGGTTTCGTTAAACGTGTCTGTACCACCACTCCTACAGAACGTGGAAGAGATGAAGAATCGAATCCGTACTGCTATAACGTCAGCGACGAAGGACTTCCTTGTCCGAGTACGGGAGGAATTTGAGAATCGATGAGATATTGTTGGTCTCGCTGATAGAGATTTTGAACATCTGTCATCTGAACTTGAGAGGTTCGTAAATGTGTGTGTACAGTTTAATATTCGTATGTCTTTAATAAATATATGAATTCGAAATACGTATATTCTTTTTGAAACCCTGTATTTTTAGCAAAAACATCGTCCTTAGCAGCACTGCTTAAATATTGGAAATTCATCATAATGGGGACATGCCTCCAGATAGACTATGTCACATCTGATATGCAGGTGCGTTGTTGTGGTGGAAGAACCAGTCTCCGGTTTTCCACAAATCATCTTTTTTAACAGCCAATGTTGTGTAAGCTCATAAAAATTTGCAAATAAAAGGTTTGATGACAATCTGACCACGGGGGGGGGGGGGGGGGGAGGACAATTTGTATATTAACTACGTCTTGGCATAAAAAATCAACATTGTTTTGATGCTTGACTTGACATTATGTCATTTTTAGACGGGTGACGATAACGTCTTTTATTTGCTTGATTGATTGTTTCTGTGCCATAGCCGTAGCACCATGTCTCAACACCAGCAATAAACTTTGAAATAAAATATTCAACATTTTCAAGTTGTTGTTACAAAATACGACATGTGGCAACGTTCTTTTTGATTGTCAGAATCTTGGCAGGAATACATTTAATTCCAAAATCTGTTTAAAATTCGCTGAACCGAGCTCCACTAATCTTTAACAGCTGATCAATCGCCTTTCGACGGTATGTGAAAGCAAGGTCTCAAAAGTTTCCAGTATTTTCGTACCTTCCATCAGTTCACGGATGTCTAGAAGGAGGCTTCAGTCGACATATCTTCATTTTGAGGAAATCGGGTTTTTCCTATAAAATCATTTTGGCAGGCTGTTGTCATTATTAAAATAGTTTCAGCAGCATTTTTAAAATGCAGAGAACAAAATATCACAGTTGCACGCTGTTCACTGAAATTCTGCATAATAGAAAACGAAAGGAGAAGAAGACAGCGCTAGAAAAAAGTAAGAAAAGAAAGGAATCACTTCAGATGAACAGGTGAACAGAACAAGTCACGTCGACAATGCGGGCGCCACTTAACTGAGTTGCGCTGTACTAAAAATGTTCTTTTTTTCCTAGTACACCTTCATACTTCCACCAATGTTGAAAATGAAGAAAATGATTTGTCCAAGCACTGAGTCAAAAGAAACTTAGCAGAATCGCACATCGTCCATAATCTGAGGAAGAAATTTCTATGAATATACACCTGAAATAAAGCGATTCGTTGAATTGAATCATGAACTAAGGAGAATCGGCAAGGGAGACAATCGAAAGATTTGAGATAAGGTGGTGTAAAATGAGGTTCAAAGTGAGGAAGAATGTTAAAAAATATCCGCGCTGTATCAACGAGAGAAGATATATGTCGAAGACACTGAAACGAAGAGGGAACAGGTTAGAACAATATTTATGAAGACATCAGGAACTAACTTCCTGCCTACTGAAGGGAACTAGAGAAAGCAGAAGTTGTAGAGGACGTGAGAGATTGCCATGTAAAACAGAAATAGATGAGGACGTTCGGTAGAAGTGATACTCTGAAATGTGGAGTTTGGCACGGAAGAGCAATTCGCCAGTCACTGCATGTTTGAAAAGTCAATAACATTAAAAATATATACAAATCAAGCGAAATTAGGCGACCTCTACAGATGCCTTCTATTGACTACATAATGTAAATGTAGAGCCATTGAATGTTGAATGTCTTGTTAGAGTTCGTTTTTTTCCCCCCTCTTACTGCGAGTAACGGTTGATGTCGTTACGTGTGGGTGTTGGTAGTAGACCTAGTTCTTACTATAAATTGACTTCCAAGATTGCGAAGTAGCGGTGAGTCGTGCAAGCTTCAGACTGCAGCCGTAAATTTTGCAGAGGAGCTGGTGTTGTGCCAGAGAGAAATTTACGACGGCGTGCGGGTGCCCTGAAGAAGAACGGAATGTGCCCTTGCGAGCCGTTATGGAGTGGTAAATGAAATTATAGCGGCAAGGTCTTCTACGGAATACTCCCTGAGGCTACGCAAGTTAACAAAGAGACTTGCACGATCGCAAATGCTACCGCACGTTTGCGTTAGTAACAAAGTCCGGTGGTCTCCATTTTATTGAACCGAGTGTTAAGTACAAGGATACAATCGGTATGGTTTGCCGAAGGGCATAAAGTTCACGTGCATTGGGATGGATTCAAACTGCCATCTGGTCGGTGTGATATCTTACCTGTAACTTAAACTGCCTTATCAATAACCCACAATCAATTATTAAAAAATGTTTGTAATTCTGTGGGTCTAAGTGACTCTGGTCATTGGTTCCTACTACTTAAACTAATACTAAAGACAACGCACACACCCATGCCCGAGGGAGAACTTGAACTCCAACGCGAACGACAACGAGATCTATAACTTGAAGTACCAGCAGCTGTGTTAACGTCATTTATTCCATTACGCGACCGGTTTCGGTGTTATAAAGCATAATAAACTTGACGTAAATAAAAATTATTATCAAATAACAAACATGTTACAAAATCATTAAGCTTTACTTACTTGCACCTTAACATTTATCAGCTATAGTCCCAACGCATTGATTATGGAAAGAATTAGGTCTGTAACGTGTCGTCACAGAATGCACGCTATCTCGCGCCGCTATCAATAACGAGTACTATCCTTCAAAAATGTCTTCCTGGTTTAGAATAGTTTTACGATTGGAACTAATCCTCTTGTGAAGATGATTAAACCAATTTGGGATTGATTTTGGAGTTTTCGTGCAGATAGCAACGGATAAAGTATTGATTATGGTAACCGGCTGTGGTTTTAATTAAACTTTTTCATACAGTTATTATATCAGGATGGAGTGTGTTAGCGGTGCATTGACCAGTTCCGTCAATCCATGAACATAAAAGAGCCTCCTATTTTATTTTTATTTTTTTCATAAAATTTTCATAAAAATATTTACGAAATATAAAAAAAAGAAACAATACAGTCAATTGCTCAGAAATTCCTTGCGACGATGAAACGACCACAAACTTTGACAAAAGTCAGAATACACGTAACTAGGGAGCTAAATGGCAGACTGATCGGTGAACCCTCTAGTACCGAATTTAGGACTGGCTCTATTGCCAGACACGAGATTAAGAGAATCATATAAGTGAAAGAAGAAATAAGGTATTTTATTGACAAACGCAGAAACATGAAAATTCCGCAATTTGAGCATTTACAAGGGAATTTATATATATGAGATTCATAGAAAGTGAGACAAGCCAAATACCCTCAGACTTTAAGAAAAATGTAATAATCCCCATTCCAAAGAAATCAGGCGCAGACAGGTGTGAAAATTACAGAACCTTAGTTTGATAAGTCATGGTTGCAAAATTTTAACACGAATTATCTACAGGAGAATGGAAAAGCTGGTAGAAGCTGACCTTCGGGAAGATCAGTTTGGATTCAGAAGGAACGTAGGGCCCGGGAAGTTATACTTTACGTCTTATCTTAGAAGATAGGTTAAGGAAAGGCAAACCTACATTTTTAGCTTTTGTAGATTTGGAGAAAGCATTTGATAATGTTGACTGGAATACACTCTTTCAAATTCTGAAGTCAGCAGGGGTAAAATACAGGGAAAGGAGAGTTATTTACAACTTGTACAAAAGCCAGACCGCAGTTATTAGACTCGAAGGGCATGAAAGGGAAGCATTAGTTGGGAAGGGAGTAAGACAGGGTTGTAGCCTTTCTCCGATGTTATTCAATTTGTACATCGAGCAGGCGATTAAGGAAAGCAAGGAAAAATTTGGAATAGGGATTAAAATTCAGGGGGAAGAAATAAAAACATTGCGTTTTGCTGATGACATTGTAATTCTATCAGAGACAGCAAAGGACCTGGAAGAGCAGTTAAATGGAATGGACAGTGTGTTGAAGAGAGCGTATAAAATGAACATTAACAAGAGCAAAACAAAAATAATGGAATGCGGTCTTAGAAAATCAGGCGATGCTGAAGGAATTAGATTAGGTAACGAAACAATGAAGGTGGTAGATGAGTTTTGTTACTTGGGTAGTAAAATAACATGCGATGGTCGCAGTACAGAGGATATAAAATGCAGAATGGCAATGGGAAGAAAAGCATTTTTGAAAAAGAGAAATTTGCTAACAGCGAATATTAATTTAAGTGTAAGGGAGTCTTTTCTGAAGGCATTTGTGTGGAGTGTTGCCTTTTACGGGAGTGAAACATGGACGATAAGCAGTGCGGACAGGAAGAGAATAGAGGCTTTTGAAATGTGGTGCTACAGAAGAATGCTGAAGATTAGGTGGGTAGATCGCATAACTAATGAAGAGGTACTGAACAGAATTGGTGAGAGAAGGAATTTTTGGCTTACCCTGACCAAAAGAAGGGATCGCTTGGTAGGACACATTCTTAGACATCGGGGAATCGTAAATTTTGCATTGGAGGGAAATGTGTGGGGTAAAAATCGCAGAGGGAGACCAAGAGACGCGTATAGTAAGCAGATTCAAGTGGATGTGGGTTGCCGTTCTTATGAGGAGATGGAAAGGCTTCCTCAGGATAGAGTTGGGTGGAGAGCTGCATCAAACCAGTCTCCGGACTGAAGACCATAACAACAACAGTAGCTTTGTTTTATTCACATTCAGGGTTCATTGAACTATTCATTTCATTCAGCAGATCCTGTAATTCTACACTTTCCATTCAGGATTACAATTTCATCAACGAATCACATCACTGACATTCTTTCACCGTGAAGTTTTATCCAATTCCTGTCCCTTTGTTTTTCCCTCATTGCTTCTTTGATGCACAGGGTATCCCACTTACAAACAAAAAGGTTCCAGATGGTAGTAGTATCATAGCTCAGATGTTTCGCCTGAGGGGAGTTGATAAAGAATTGAAACTGTTGATATCTAACATCTAGACAGAGGAAAAATTTCCTGATGAATGGAAGACCGTTATTGTATGTCCCAACTTCAAGAAGGTAGATGTCACTCAAGTGTCTAACTACCGCGGGATTTCACTCCTTGAGATTGGGTACAAAATATTTACAATGCTGCTCCTAAACCGCTTGAAAGCATTGGCTGAAGAAATTATAGGCCCTTACCAATGTGGCTTCATCTCTGGACGGTCGACTATCGATCACATATTTACCTTGAGGGAGGTAGTAGAAAAATATTTCGTGTTTGGTCGGGAATTACACCTCATATTCATTGATTTTAAATAATCGTACGACAGCATTGAATGCTCCATGCTATGGAAAACGCTGGAAGAGCTCGACATTCCACCAAAATACATTCGACTAATAGAAGCTTGCTACTCCCAATCAACTTGCCAAGTGAGGTTCGGCAACGACCTATCCTCACCAGACTGGACAAGGAGATCCACGGGCGCCAATACCATTCAACTTGGAATTGGAAAAGGTGAGCCGCGATATTGTTCAAATAAGAGAAATGGATATGGTAGGAAGTGACACAGTCCTGGCATTCGCTGACGATGTTATGATCCTTGGCGACACCCAGGAGCAAGTAACTGCTGACACTTCACGATTCCTCCGCGACGCGAAAAAAATAGCGCTCTTAGTGAACGAGAGTGAAACTAAATGCCTCATTGTCCCACGACATCAAGCTCTTCCTCCTTCCATTATTGTTGACGGGCATGGTTTCGCACGAGTGAAAGAATTAAAATACATGGGATCCAAACTGACCAGCAAACAATTTATAACGACAGATGTGCAAAAACGAATAACAAACGCTAATCTTATCTTCTTCGACCTAAACAATCTAATCCAGGCTATTATACCAGAAAAACAAGATTCAGCTGTACATGACACTTGTACGACCGTTAGTATTATATGGTTGTGAAACCTGGGCAAATTCAGTCTCAAATGAAGAAGCAATCTGTACATTCGAGAGGAAGATACTCCGGAAAATGTATGGACCTGTATACAATATCATAGAAGACAAATGGGAATGAAGAAAAAATGAAGATCTTTACCATCGGAATGGAAAGCCACACATCGACTGAAAATTGTGACAGATGAGGCTACAATAGTTTGGGCACATATTCAGAGCCGACGGATCCCTCCCAAACCGTGTTCTCCGCACACAACCTACCGGAAGACGCCCAAGGAACGACCGAAGACGCGATGAAATGATCGAGATTTGGAGTCCTCAAACAAGTGGAGCCGACAGCGGTAGAAGATGAGGCTGGGGACCGACAACATTGTGCTTTTATCTGCAATAAATGTGTCCTATGTAGAGACTGTGACTTATTGATGTTTAATTTTCAATTTTGTTGTTATTTTTGTAATGTATACCTTTTTGGTAAATTTTCTATAATGTGCAGTGTGTAGTTCTTTATATAAGTGGTTCTAACCTTTTTTTATTCTGCTGTAGGCCTTAAAGGCCCATGAATGCAATAAATGATGGTGATGATTCCGTAATTTCTCTGGGCGTATTAAAAAAATTTACGGGTCTGCAGTCGAGTTTTATCGCTGGCATCATACCCGTAAGTTTTCTGAATATATTGCATATGTGACATATTTATTATAAATGTCCGTAAATGTTAGTCCATTATCGAGTTCTATAATATCGGGGCACATGCCGTTGGCCACATGATATGAATGTGCGGGTTGACAGGACTGTGTACGGCAAAGCAAACAACACCGTGCACATCGTCAGCCCTCACTCTAAAATCATGTGGCAAATGCTTTGTACTCTGATATTGTAGATCTTTTCTATTGATTTGATAATGGACTACAATGTCTGAAACCGGTCATCTATATTATAGAAAAATAACCTGTGAAACACTGATGTAATATTTCTTTTTTTTTTTTAATTATTTTTTTATCACCTTTTTCCATCTTATCAGATGGGGGCCCTGTAGCGTGAAGGAAGGAAACAAAGTATCAATAATTTTTACTTGCAGTTTGTATTGCTTGATGAATCGTAATTCGTCAATATGACACTGATATTCCGGTTTGTATATATATATATGAAATCAAAGATTCTGTGAGATGCACCTAACTGATTAACACTTTCTCTCTCTCTCTCTCTCTCTCTCTCTCAGTAATTACGTAAACATATTTATAATTGTAATGCTTAATACAAAAATTCCATTTTTCGACCAAACTGAATCTAATAATTATCTGTGGATAAATGTTTTCCTGAGAGCTCGCTACTTCTAATATGTTATGCGTAATAAAGGTCGTAGTTCCTTGTTGAGGCATGATAAACCAGACTTCATAAATATTACTTAATTATAGCTGTCTATGTATGCAAACAAATCTGTGTATTTACTATGGACTAATACACTGATAAAATAGGGCGTGGATGGTGCTGAAAATTGTAAAAAATAAAAAATGCCATTAGATATTGCTGTTTTGTCCCTCAAAGGTCATTTCTCTCAGTTGAAATATTGGCAATTGATATATAAAAAGAGCGATGTTAAAGTGATGACTGATATCGATGCGCCTATATTTTCATATTGTAGAGGACTTATCCGTTAACTGAGATAAAATGCCAACTGTGGTGCGAAGGGCAGGTTAGAATTAAAGTTAAGATTGAGATTTCGGATGACATTGTGCTGATTCCAAGCTAAATAAGATACGTATTATTTACGTATTGCCTTTTGTCCTACACGTTGACATCGTAGAAATTAATCAAACATCACATATCTTGCAGTGATTATTTAATCATATATTTTTAAACTGTATATTCATCGATGACCTTTATCTAAATACGTACCAACCTGAAATGAAAATCTTACTTTAAACTTGATGTCTTCTGTCTCTGCCTCTGTACAATGGTTTCTGCTTTAATCCTTTTAGGTCCTGCAAGCATAATTGTGCGGTTCTGTTTTTTTTTTTTTTTTTTTTTTTTTTTTTTTTTTTTTTTTTTTTCCGATTTATTTCTTTTTGATTCGCGCTAGCAGGTTCGGGCCTGCATCCACAATCGTGGATAGACTGTGGTAACGTGCTCAAAGAGCTTTAGTTCCGTTTCTGCACTGGGTGATACCAGCAGTCAGAAAATTCGGCAAACTTCCAATACACTTACAATGGCGGCAACAACGACTTATTATCAACGTGTTGATATCCTTGTTTTGACATGTACATCTATCATATTTGAGAGTCAGTTGATTTTATATGATCCTCTGATGTTATGTCATTTCTGCAAAGGTATGTTACTGTAAGATGGTGCAGATCATAAAAATGTGTAGCGAAGGCCCAAAACAGACAATTGAGGGTAAAATTTTTTTGAAATTAATTTATTTTCTTTTTTTTTATAATGAACTAATATATGTATTTTGTATCCTAAACGTCTCTCCCTATATTAATGTCACATCACCTACACCCTTCAGCCTCATAGGGTTATTCAGGGCTGCCATCCGTTCCGATTTATCGGGACCGTCATCGATATGGATCTTATTGTCCCGACAAGCCCAATTTTGTTGTATATACTTGACATATTTCATGCGAGGGGGCAATCTAATTTATTTTCTAAGAATATACGAGGGCGGTTTAATAAGTCTGGTAAAAATACAATAAAAATATTTTTAAAGGCGAAAACTAACTTTGTTTCCCCACATAGTCTCTTTTGCCAGGATGTACACTTGGTCTAGCGAGTCTCCAATTTTTTCAGCCCATCGGCATACTGATGCCGCGTTAGTGGACAGTGACGGACGCCAGTGACGGACGCCGCCATAATCCTCGGACTTGTAACTTTGATTTGATTCCATTCGTAACATCAACAGAACAGGCACCGCTAACGGTATAAGACATCTTCTACATCAAACGTAGGCTTCCGCGGTTGTTGTCACTATCAATAAAATTCTTCTGGGTATGAAACCGCGTCGTCATTTTATAAATTCCACCGACGTTTTGGCCGCTGTTGCAGGCGGCCTTCATCAGGGTCTGTGTTTGACTGACACAGACCCTGATGAAGGCCGCCTGCAACAGCGGCCGAAACGTCGGTGGAATTTATAAAATGACGACGCGGTTTCATACCCAGAAGAATTTTATTGATATCTTCTACATCGTTGGTAACGGGTTCTACATAATGTTGGTGACTACTGTAGACAGTAACAGATGGAAACATGTAACGCTTTTATATGTTCGTAGGCTTCCACGGCCGGTGTTATTTTGAATAAAACAATTCAGGGTATTAAGCCGCGTCATATTTAAACACTTAGCAAATGAGATGCCGACGTTTCTGGTCAGGGCAGTTAACTGTTGGCTGCTGCTGAATGTACACCCTTATATACTGTGAATTTTTCGATTATCTAATACCGACGTCTTGCATCTAAGATGGTGATTGGCTGGCAGTAGTGTATCAGCAGGCTCTTACGTTTGCTACCCTGAAAGTCACTGGTAGGCAAAATCTTATGTCTGATTGGAAGTCAATAGCCAGTCAGCAACTAGCACCCAGGGGATGATGTTTCTGCTGCGAATGTTCAGGCCGAGCGTCATTTCTACTGTGGCCGCTGTTTATACTGCAGAGCCGTTGGCTGGCGCACACACGCGGTCCGCTGGGCAGGGATTGCCGGCAGCCACCTTGAAGGTAGCTTGTAGCCATTCTCCCTATTCATGTTGTTAGGTCGTTTAATTATTTCGATGGCTACTCTTATTATGCGTTGTTGCCTAATACCCAGAATTGTTTTATTCAAAACGTTACGCTTTTGTATCAGTTGTGAGTAAATAATTGCACTATTTAAGTTCCAACCCTCCTATATTAGATGACTGGTTTCAACATTTCAAAAATAAATAAATAAATAAAATAAAATAAAAAACTACAGAAAATCGACATTTTTTCTGGTGTGTCTATTTACTGAACTGACACACAGATAATGTATCCGTAACGAACTATTGTAGTGTCACCCAATGTTATGGCACAGAATCACAAGCAAGGATATGACACTCGACAGTGAGAACACTTATATCTCGTGTTTACTGCCCATTATGTACTTTACACTGTTTGAAGTAAATGATAATATTGTGACTTTCGTATCTCATTTACTTACTATTTCAGGATGAAAATAGCGACTACAGCAGTAGCACTGCACTCGATCTGTCGCTGGCTGAGCAACTAATAACGGAATTAACAGTCCTTTGTTGAACGATATCGATACTATTGGATTTGTGTCGTAGATGCATCGGCAATATATCACTGTTTCACAATCGGTGGTAACGTGAAGTTTACGGACGAAAAAGATCTATACATCGTTTGCATCCCTGTCACTCATCTTTAATATAATGAAATATAAATGTACATTGAAAAATATACATGTACATTCACAGCAAAAAATGATTACTAGTACAGGGTTCAAGTGAACTATTTGATAGGTAGCTACAGTACAAAGATATTTATTGCATGTAAGAATACACTCATCTCAGTCCATCACTTTTCGAATGTTTGTTAAGCTTATATGACTTAACTGCGAAGTCATCAATCGCTAAACTTACAAACTACATATAAAATAAGTTATACTAAAGCCAACACAAACATTCATGCCCGATGGGGGTTCGAACCCCCGACGGGGATCGGCCTCACGCATCGGAGCGTAGCGCTTCAATGCGCTCGGCCACTCGGCCGCGGCCCATCACTTTTACTTTCGTGATAGTGATACAAAACACAGTGATAGAAAACTTATGTTTCAATTAATATATCGAGTACTACCAAGACACTCTTATAAATCGTCGATATTATTTCTTACATGGAAAATTAATATCAAAACTTTTCTACAACTATATATACTCATAATCTATTCTTTATTTACATGCCGCCATCCAGAGGACGTTACATCCCCAAACATGTAAGTTTTCAGTGTACCTTTTACACCTTTCAACTGTGGTGACATTGTAAGTGCGTCAAATGTTCAAATGTTTGTAAACGTATTGGACCAAACCTGACATGTTTCAATTCGATTGTGATTCTTGTACTGAGGATGACTATTCCATAGTCGAAATAGATTTGGAATGACAAATAAACGTTAATTTACGACCGATGCTGAAATTTCTTTTGATAGTTGTCATAAATTATGTCAGCCTTAGTTATTGACCAAATTATTTTTAACTTTTGAGATTTTGTGTCAGTAATATAAGTAAGGGAATTTGAGATGATTGTACGAGTGCTTATAGCCAGCCTATTATATTATGTGAATACTTTATGCAACAATTAAAGTTTCCTTCACACTGCTTTGATAGTGCACAAAAGTGGCAACAAGTAGCAGCTACGTGTCTCTTCGCAACCCTGTCATATATTCCTCACACGCTAGATAAATCTCTGCGTTGTACTTGTTTTAACGAGAGTAAGGCACGAAGATCAAGAGAAAAATTACTTACTTTGTTTCATGAATCACGTAGGGTCGGAACCGACTGAACATATGGAGAGGGGAGAGAGAGAGAGAGAGAGAGAGAGAGAGAGAGAGAGAGAGAGAGAGAGCGATGCAACCCGCATTAATCTTCGGTTTTTACAGTCCGCCTCCGCTATTTAATTATATGCGTAAGTGACGTCCACTAGGAGGTGTCAATAATCGCGTCAGCTCCGCACATCTATCGCTCATGTCATCCTCCAAAGGGTACTTCCAGAAATGAAGGACATCTACTTTACTAATCACACCTCAAATAAGGACACGACGCAATCAATATCCCCGCCTCTGTGAAAATAATGCTTCGTCAAAGCGTCGTGCGTTTCCAGTCGGTATAGCCCTACTCGCCAAAATAACAATTCATTCATTGGCCACAACATCCTGACAGAAGTTTGTTACAGTGTCTGCGCGGTTATGAGTTACAGTTTTTCGTATGGATTAACAAGCCAGTGAGAGCACGGCATCTCTTGACGCATTTTCCACAAGTATATTTAGCTACTAAGGAAGGAGCAGGGGTTTAATTGCGAAGCTTTTTCAGCCTTAATCTTTCTCATCTACATATACATACGTACTCCGCAATTCACCGTAAGGTGCGTGGCGGAGGGTACACTGTACCACTACTAGGCATTTCCTTTCCTATTCCACTCCCAAATTGAACGAGGAAAAAAGAATGCCTATACGCTGCTGTACGAGCCCTAATTTCTCTTATCTTGTCTTTGTGATCCCCACGCGAAATGTGAGTAGGCGGCATCAAGATCTTACTACACTCAGCTTCAAATTTCGACCCTCTAAATGTCCTCAACAGAAATTCACGAAAAAACCGTCGTCTTTCCTCCAGCGATCCCCAACTGAGTTGCCGGAGCATTTCCGTGACACTCGCGCATTGGTCGAACCTACCAGTAACAAATCTAGCTGCTCGCCTCTGTCTTCCTTTCAACTGATCTGATGCGGGTCCCAAACACTTGAGCAATACTCAAGACGTGGTCGTACAAGCGTTTTATATGCGGTCTCCTTTACAGGTGAAGTACATCTTCCCAAAATTTTCCCAATAAACCGAAATCGGCTGTCCGCCTTACTCACAACTGCCCTTACATGTTCGTTCCATTTCATATCGCTCTGCAATGTTACGCCTAGATAATTGAACGACGCGACAGCATCACGAAGCTCACTACTAATTCTGTATTCGAGCACTATGGAATTGATTTTCCTACGCATGCGCATCACCTTACATTTTTCTACATTGAGAGTTAGCTGCCAATCTTCGCACCAACTAGAAATTACGTCTAAGTCATCCTGTATGCTATTACAGTCAGTTAAAGACGACACCCTCCCATACAGCATCATCAGCAAACAGCCGCAAATTACAACTTACTCTGTCCATCAGACCATTTATATAGATAGAAAATAATAGCGGCCCTATCACACTCCCCTGGGGCACGCCTGACGATACTCTCGTCTCTGATGAACAATCGCCGTTGAGAACAGCGTACTGCGTTCTATTACTTAGGAAGTCTTCCAGCCAGTCAGAAATCTGTGAACCTATTCCATAAGCTCGTATCTTCGTTAGCAGTCTGCAGTGTGGCACCGCGTCGAACGCCTTCTTTGAGAACTTCAACCACTTCCCATCATTCCTCATTAGTTTTGCCTGCCACGTTACTTCCACACTAGTTATTTCTGACTGTTCTTTTAAACATCGCCTACGCTTCACCATTACTAAACTCTGATCTGGGTACGACTTACGATCGAAAATCTGATTTCAGATTGGTCATGTTTCGACATTCCAGATGATGTATCTTGACGTCAGCCTCATGCTAGTTCGTGCCTCGCACCTGTAGGTGTTGATGCCAAAACTCTCCAGCTTGCTTTCAAGAGTCCTTGTATTTCACTATATAACATCCTCAGGGTCTTTTGGTTGTAGAAACCTCTCCAAGCATCACCTCACGTGGTAATCTCTCAGGATCCGTTCGGTGTCACAGGCAGCGGAGTCGTCTCTGCTTCAAGACGAAATGCTGTACAGTGCTGGTTTGTTAGTCATTCCGTACTTTTAAGTCCCTCCATGGATGGATCTTACGTGCTATCATTAAGGTGACGTTCTTGTTTGGCATATGTAGTAGTTGTTTCCGATGAATACAGATGGTTACTGACTATGCAAGTCTGATGCACAGAAATTTTGTTGTCGAAGATAATTTATTGTTTTTCCAAGCCACAAAAAGAAAAAACTGAACAACTCTGTTTTATCCGCTTTTATTCCATTATCCGCAAATGTCGAAATAGCGAATGAGTAAAACTTTAACAATATACACCTAGAGACGCCAATTTTCCATTTTCGAATATATTTATCTGCTGTTGAAGATACAGCTGAGAAACAATGGTATTTTGCACGCCTGCGCGGAGGCATCAGCCCATAGTGGCTTGCATTTTCTAAAAAAAATTCTTTTTTAAACATTGTGACATAAGCTTTACAGCTGAGTAGTATATTTTATTATGTGGCTTCTTTTATTTTATAATTCCTGATTAAGGAACTCTTAGTCATTGCCGAAACCTAGGTCAAATATTTCTAATTTGCGACAGAGGGCTGCTTTTTCATCCATTCATGATTTCATTTTCGTTATTCGTCGCATTTGCTCTGCAGCAACAAATTAAATTAAGTAATGCAATATAATTTGCAGAGATGCATATGCACTGCATAAACTGTGTGTATACTTAATGTTAGCTAATACATAGCAGCACAGGATAATACCGCCATCTAGTTAAAATTGAGATCAGAACAATATCTCATGGCATTCTCGTTTCGTTTCCGGCGGACGAACATGCACGATGGACCACTTTTCTCCAGGCGGACTTGCGGACCCTGACTTCATACATCATTCAATTTGATGAAAACTATCCCGTGAAGAAATTTTAGACGCCTATCTTCTTCATCTATACCTTCTTTACCCTTCTCACTACCTCCTCCTACACCAGCCACTCATGTTTCGTGGAAGAAACTAAAGCCGGTATACTTCCGTGTGGGATCTGATCTCTCTAATTTTATCCTTGTGATCTAGTCGCGAGATATTATTCTTCAATAAACGTTTTCTCTAGGAACTGTGACATAAACTATACAGAAAGTCTCTTCTGTAGCGTTTACCAACTTGAGTTTTCCGATCCTCTCTGTGGCACTTTCGGGCTTTCTAAATTATCCCGTTGAATCTTCTCTATTAACCCTTCCCGGTATGGTTTTCATACCGATGAGCGATACTTATGGATTGGCCGAATGACTGATAACCTACTTTGTTTGTTGATGGACTACACTTTCTGAGGATTCTTCCAATGAATGTCTGGCGTTACCCTGATCCACGACTTAATTTTATATATATGCATGTGGCGTCTGTTCCGAAAGAATAGACGTCACTTCTGATCCTGCAGTTGTAATTATTCAATATTCACAGAATATATGACATCAACTGCGATTGGGCAAAACTGAAAATGTGTACCCAGCCGGGATTCGAACCCGGGTCTCCTGCTTTCTAGGCAGTTGCGCTGACCCCTACACCACTGGGGACACAGTGATCACCGCACCTGCAAGAACTACCTAAGTACGCCTCCCATCAGATACAAATTCCCAGCTTCGCCCTGCCCACAGTACTCAAACTCGTAGTTATGAACTTATTCCCGTAAAAGTAAGGGCTTCAAACTTTGCCCACCCCTCCCCACTAACGATAGGATCATTGCCCGTCACCGGCATATTATATATATACATGTGGCGTCTGTTCCGAAAGAATAGACGTCACTTCTGATGCTGCAGTTGTAATTATTCAATATTCACAGAATATTTTATATCGCTCCTTATACCTACTCCCAGATATTTTATGGAAATAACAGCTTGCAGTGTTTGTTGTACCTTTGCATAATTATGCTATACGTACTGAACTGACACCTTAATATATATTTAAAAGTTAAGGGCCGATGCGAAAAAACCGCTCACTGGAGATCAAATCTGACGTTAGTTTAGAATTTAAAGTCTATTCAGGGCTCCGCTCTATTGTATACCACTAAATCTAATCCCGCCGAAGCTGGTTCAGCGTTGATCTGAGTTAACAGATCCTAATTCAAATATTTATAAATGTAAGCTTACAGACTACTTATACTAACTTAAAGTAACTTATGGTAAGGACAACACAAACACCCATGCCCGTGGGAGGACTGGAACCCCCGACGGCGAGCAACCGCGCGTCCCGCAGGAAGGCTACTTAGAACGCTCGGCCACTCCACCCTAAACACGGGAGATGCTTGGCCAAAAGAAATCGCCTATCGACACGAGTATTGTTCCTCGACCGCAGATATTAATCAATACACAATATTTGTCGTCGAAGCTTTCATGTTGTAGAGGTGAAGGGAACACGTAATAGGGATATCTTGAAACTTCTCGCAATACCAAAAAAGTACCTCTGCGAGTGACGCTGGGGGAAATCGCCCCGGTTTTACCTCCCGCCCCCTTCCCCCCTTAGATATATTTACGTTACAAGATCTGCAGAATGTCTTACCTGTGCTTGTTTGCGCTTGCTTCAACTCGAGCTGAGGCGTCGGCCTACCAAGCTTCTTTTTTCACACTTCCAAGCTTAAAGCTGAGTAACTTTTTATAAAATATTCTGAACGCTGTTCAGTTTTCTGTGATGATAAACACCAAGAACATACGAATATGCACATGAACACTACCAGTAAGCAACTCATTACACTGTCAAGTGTCTGTAACCAAATGAATCTGTTATGACGAAGAGACACATTATCTTCGGGTCACGTGATACTGTAAGCAGCTCTCCCTCCTAATATTACGCATGCGCAAAGACTGTTCTCCCCCACATCTTTTCAAACGGTTAAATATTTATTACCAGAAATGTCATTTACCCTTAAAATCGAGACACATTTACAAAAACGTCCAAATTATGTGGAAAATAACAATACAAAAGTCCCGTATCTGTTGAACAGGAGATTGAGTTTAAAAAACCTGCTTGCAGTCGGTCCCGAACCCACTACCTTCGACAGCGTAGAGCGATGCCTCTAACCATACGGAAATTCTTGCTAGTTGGAGAGTAGTGACTTCATTTCAGTTCGTAATGGGATCTTCTGAAGGCTTTTACAGTCGATGCATCTTTAATATTATAGTTATATGATATTTTACCAAATATGACGTTTTTTATGAATCTTCAATGCGGCAATAACAAGTACGAATGTCGGATGTTGCATTCATAGAAGATTTGCGCATGCGCAAGTCGAGGTGCGCAGTAGCTCCCATTGCCTTTGCTTCGGGACCATTCGTACGCAACCGCCAGAGCTCGAGTAACCATGAGCTGGTGCCTCGAACAGCTCAACGTCAATCTTAAAAAAACGCGGCGTTTCCACTCGCCTCTTCCTGCCGTGGGAGCGCTCATCTGCTGCCTCCAGGGGGTTCAGAGGAGAATTTCAATATCAGTCGCGCATGCGCATTGTAACGCTGTTCATTAAGCGGCCGCACTACGACTCGTCTCCGCGACGTAAAACGTTTCCCATGCGATAAAAATACTTTGAATGTGCATATAAAATGATCTGATAGAAGAATGAAACGAAAAATTTTAGTTTAAAAACAGACTTTTTATTTATTTACTTTTTTTCCTCTGGGGGTTAACTGAACCAGTGAGCACACTGATTGTTGCATTGAATTGGTTGATTCCCTTTGTTTCATTTCTTTTCAATTTTTTCTTGCAATACCATGTGACCTGCCTCAGTCATGGTATTACACTGGTACATTGTGAGCTTATACAACAAAAGCATGCCAAGGATTCAGTTCCCTTGGTTACTACATAGAGCTGAAAACGTCATACTAGCTGCTGACAAAGTGTTAAATTTAGACTCTTGTCTTGTGTATAAGGTAGAAGTTTCCTAAGCTGTAGCTTACAAAATTTACGGTGACAGCAGTGCCTGCATTGTCGTAATTGTACATTACATGACTTTCACATATGTAAATGTGTATTCATATTAGAGAGGTCAGCTTTTAGTTCGCCTCTTTGCCCAACAGTTAAGATTAGTGTTGCGGTTTGCGTGTCTCGGCTGCATATGTCAGCCGCGTTTCACTTTCTTTCTCAACGCATTACATTGTGTTATAGGCATTTCAAAGCATATGACTTTTATGCTTTCCTGAACGTCTGGTATTGTATGTTCAAATTATCACTTGGAAGAATCGTAGGTCTATTATTCGTATTCTTCCCTTTTTATTTAATTGTAACTGAATTACAACCCTCTCACGGATTAGAAGTATCAGAGGGAGCATTAGGCAAGAATAGGCTGAAACGGGGGAATGGAATACAGTAGAAGAAGAATGGGTAGCTCTGAGGGATAAAGTAGTTAAAGCTGCAGAGGATCATATAAGCAGGACAAGGCCTAACAGAAATCCCTCGATAACTCAGGATATACTGGACATAATTGATGAAAGGAGAAAATATAGAAATGCATCGACTGAAGCAGGCAAACGGGACTACAAACGCCTGAAAAATGAGATTGACACGGTGCAGACTGGCTAAGCAGGAGTGTCTAGAGAACAAATGCAGAAGCATAGAAGAATGTATAACCAGGGGAAAGATAGATACCGCCTACAGGAAATACAAGAAAAGTAGTTGTATGAATATCAAGAATTTAGACGGAAAACCAATACTAAGCGAAGATGGGAAAGCTGAAATGTGGAAGGAATATATAGAGGGACTGTACAAACGAAATAAACTTGAAGGCAGTGTAGAAATGGAAGACTAAGTGGAGGAAGAGGAGATAGGAAATACGATACTGCGAGAAACGTTTGATAGAGCGCTGACAGATCTGCGTCAAAATAAAGCCCCTGGAATAGATGATACTCCGTCTGAAGTGCTGATATTGTTAGGAGAGCCAATCATGAAGAAATTGTTTCACCTGGTATGCAAGATGAATGAGACAGGGGACATACCCTCCGACTTCAAAAAGAATATAGTAATCCGAATTCCAAAGATAGCAAGTACAGACAAATGTGAAAATTAGAGAACTATCAGTTTAATAATTCGTGGTTGCAAAGTACTAACAAGAATTATTTACAGACACATGGAAAAACTTGTGGAATCCAACCTTGGGGAAGATCAGTTTGGATTTAGGAGAAATATAGGAACACGGAAGGCAATACATTACGACTTATCTTAGAAGATAATCTAAGGAAAGGGAAACCTACGTTTTTAGCATTTGTAGATTTGGAGAAAGCATTTGACAATGTCGACTGGAATAAACTCTTTGAAATTCCAAAGGTAACAGGGGTAAAACATAAGGAGCGAAGAGTTATATTCAACTTATACAGAAACCAGACAGCGGTTATTAGAGTCGAAGGTCATGAAAGGGACGCAGAAGTTTGAAAGGGAGTAAGATAGGGTTGTAGCCTTTCCCAAATGTTGTTCAATCTGTACATTGAGCAAACAGTGAAGGAATGCAAGGAGAAATTTCGAAAGGGAATTAAAATTCAGGGAAAGAAATAATAACTTTGCGGTTTGTTGTCACAGACCACAAAGGATCTGGAAGAGCAATTGAATGGGTTCGGCAGTGTCTTGAAAAGATGAACATCAAGAGTAAAACAAGGATAATGGAATGTAACGCCAGAAAGTAAAGCGATGCAAAAGGAATTAGATTACATTCGGGTAGCAAGATAACGTCTGATACCGAAGTAAAGAAGATACAAAATGCAGAATGGCTATGGTAAGAAGAGCGTTTCTGAAGAAGCGAAATTTGTTGACTTCGAATAATTTAAGTGTTAGGAAGTCCTTTCTGAAAGCATTTGTCTGGAGTGTAGAATTTTATGGGAGTGAAACGTGGACGATAAGTAACTCAGACAAAAAGATGACAGAAGCTTTTGAAATGTGTTCCTACAGACTAATGATGAAAATTAGATGGGTAGATCGCGTAACTGAGTAGGTGCTTAACCGAATTAGGCAGAAAAGGAGTTTCTGGCTTTTCCTAAACGAAGGAATAGATTGGTGGGACACATTCTTAAACACCAATGAGGGAAGTGTATGGGGTAAAAATCGTAGAGGGAGACCGAGGGACGAATACAGTAAGCAGATCCAAAAGGATTTAGGTAGCCGAACTTACTCTCAGATGAAGAGACTTGCACAGGACAGGGTAGCGTGGGGAGCTGCATCAAAGCAGTCTGCGGACTGAAGACAACAACAACAACAATAACAATTTCGTAAAAGTCCGGATTTCGTAAAAGTTAGGATTGGAGTCAAAGACAGTTAAAATTTCGTAAAAAATTATTTCACTGATAGATATTTGTAAATAAGTGGTGGAATTAGTGAAATTGTTTTGAGTAGATGTTGGCGGCAGTTAAACTGTAAAAAGAGACAGAGATTACCTTACAATTATTCCTTTAACAGATCGGCTCATTCCGTTTTTGTAGCTGAAATAAATTGCATATTTATGAAGGTACATCGCCGTCATAGAATGGTTTTGGACTGGTTACGTGGTCTGTTACGTGCAGCTGACTGTCGGTTAAATTTTGGTTCAGTGTCCAAGCGTAAGTTACGGAGAATATCACAAACTGAGATTTATCAGACTTCTGATAGTTAACATGACAATGAGATATCGCGATTGCAGGTTCTAAAATTCTGATTAATTTTGAATGATAATGATTTTGTTATCTATATTTATAAAAATAAAATTATGGTCTGTATGATCTCTATGTGATCATAAAACATCAATTCGATTGCAATGAAACTTTGGTGAACTGCTCACAGTATGTCCACGAAGGTTCCTGACCCAAAAAACAAAAGAGTACGACACATAGCTCAGGAGTTATGACGTCATAAATAATGAGTGGCCGCCGCGTGAGAATCCCCAAATTTATGCATCGATTATTGGAAAATGGGAGTAGTTAGGGATCTGAAACAAAGTTCGCATGTAATTTCGGACGTTTATGAAGCGTTTCGTAACTGACCCCCCCCCCCCCCAAACACACACCCACACAAAATGATGAAGCGAAAAGAAACATTTTGAAAAGAAACTACCGCTCACAACAGTTTCGCTGTAGATGCCGTAAAACAGTCACATCAGGCATGACCTTGTATCAAATAAGGTTAGCATTAAAGATTTGCATGTTACTATTTATTTTTGTCAGCAAGTCTCGCTTAATTCTCTTTCATCCAAAATTAAGCAATCTGTTTTCTTAGTCTCTATCTATATAAAAGCTGAAGGACTCTCACTCACTCACTGACTAAACACGAAATCTCGGCCGGCCGCGGTGGCCGAGGGGACTGAGGCGCTTCAGTCACGCTCTGCACGGCCACCACGGTCGGGGGTTCGAATCCCCCCCCTCGGGCATGGACATTTGTGCCGTCCTTAGTCATAGTTAGTTCATAAGTAGTTTGTAAGTTTAGGGACTGATGACCCCGTAGTTAAGTCCCATAGACTATACAAACATTTGATTTGAACGAAATCTCGAAAACTACTTCACCTATGAAGCTGAAATTTCACAGGAATGTAGTTTATGGATAGAAAACGTCAGATAAGAAAGCATTTTGTGATATGTGCATGGTTGAGCATAGTTCTCCTACAGACTCACGAAATCTACAGTTTCATTCCGACCTTCACAAATGTTCAAATGTTTGTACAGCTTATGAGACTCAACTACGAGGTCATCAGTCCCTAAACTTACAAACTATTTATGAACTACTTACGAACTAGGACGGCACAAATATCCATGCCCGAGGGGGGGATTCGAATCCCCGACCGTAGAGGCCGTGCAGACCGTGACTGAAGCGCCTCAGTCCCCTCGGCCACCGCGGCCGGCCCGACCTTCACGAAATTTCGCATGCTGACCTTCAAAACAAGAGGAAGGTTACCGTCTACTTTAAATTTCATACGGTACATGGGGAGGGTACTCTGAAACATTAAAATGGATCCCTAAATACCTTGATCGCGCCATAACTTGAGAACGGTCCGACCGTTTTCACGTATCTTTTTATTGTTTTCGTTATTCTCAGAACAAGGGTTCTATGAAATAAATTTGGAATATTTGAGAACAACAAAGTGCATTTCGCAATGTGTCCCTGCGTCTCTGTTGCATAGAAATCTGCACACTCTACCTTAAAAACAGAGGAATGTCACTGTCTGTATAAAATTTAGTTCGGTGCATGGTAGAGGGTACTTAACTAACGGAATTTTACAAAATGCACAGTTTTGTTCCAATTTTTATGACCTTTTGCACACGTGACCTTTAAACCAAGGAGAAGATGACTGGGTACATAAAAGTTCATATGGTACATGACAGATGGTACCTTGCAGAAAACTTTGCCGAGAGAAGGCTATGTAGGATAAATACACACCCTGGCAACGCCTGGTTTACCGCTAGTAAAGTTAATAAATTTGACAACAATCAATGCACGAATGTTCGTCAGCCGTAATGGCGTCCAACCCCATTGCACAACTTAACCGGGGCTAATTATACGTCTAAGCAGTTCGGAAAATAGGAACAGACAGATGGAGTGGAACGCTGTTCTTCTGTGTCCAGAAAAACGAGGGGTTCAGAGATACATGAGAGATAGAAAAATTCTCCGAGATAAAATATATCTTCGGTTAATTAATTTTTCCTATTGTATCGTTCCAAATTTCTCCTGAAATCGCCTGTTAGTTACGATCTATAATTTTTAAATGCTTGAGTGTTATTCCAACCGTTGTCTGTCTTAATAGCGAGTGTGAGCAGAACTTAGGCTACATCCCTAAATACTTAATTTCGTATTACTTTCTTTTTCAGTTTAAGCATTTTTGTAATTACGGTGTGTAGCGGCCGCGGCGGAATGGCCGAGCGTATTGAGGCGCTACGCTGTGATGCGCGAGGCCGTTCCCCGTCGGGGGTTAGAATCTTCCTCGAGCATGGATGTTTCTGTTTAGTATAGCCGCGGTAAAGTGACCGAGCACATTGAGACGCTATGCTTCGATGCGTGAGGCAGCTTCCCGTCGGGGGTTCGAATCCCCCTCCTCCTCGGGCATGGAATTTCTGCTGTCTTTAGTATAAGTAAGTTCATAAGTAATTCGTAAGTTTTGGGACTGACGACCCCGCAGTTAAGTCCCACAAGCTGAACAAACATTTCAACATTTAATGTTTTGTGTTTACGTTTATCAACTGAATAAATGTACATGTCCTTCAGACAAGGAAGGAAGGAAGCTTAGAGCTTAATGTCCCCGTCGACAGCTTGGTCATTAGAGACGGAGCTAACACATGGAGTGTTGGGTAAGGATGGGGAAGGAAATCAGCCGTACCCTTTGAAAGGAACCATGCCTGGAATGATTTGAGGAAATCACGGAAAACCTAAATACGGATGGCCGGAGGTGGATATGAACCACCGTTCTCCCGAGAGCGAGTCCAGTGCGTTACCACTGCGCCATTTCGCTCGGTCTTCAGACAAGCGTGGTTGTCAGAAGGAAAAGACACTGCGTAGATTACAGCAAGCAAATACAATACAAGAAATGTACTCCAAATTGCCAATATGAATCGGCATCAGATGTACAATTTAAAGACGACGCATGAAAGTCTGTGCCGGACCAGATAACGAATCCCGCTGTTATCGAGCAATGGCGTTAATCATTATGATATGCGAGCACGCCCCATCTTCCATATGCCACAGATTGCTACGGCCCTTGAACTCATTCCAGTATGTAAGTCCTGCATAGATAATGTAAAGTAGCCAACAATACGAAGAGTGGAATGAAGCTATCGCTCTGGAGCGGAGTGTGCGCTGATATGAAACTGCCTGGCAGATTAAAATTGTGTACCGAAACCGGGACTCTAACTTGGGACCTCTGCCTTTCGCTTGCGATTGTTCTACGGACTAAGCTATTCCGACACGACTCACGGTCCGTCCTCAAAACAATTTTAATCTACCAGGCAGTTTCAATAGTAACAATGGTTAGAACACCACAGTGCTTTACTGGGCATGGTTCTGTTTGGAGGTGGTATGCCGTTGCCTTCCTCCCACCTTGTCTTATCTAGCCAGTTATAGAGGGAACGAGGGATTCGAACCACACTGCTACTCGATATTTTTCACCTATGGTGAAAGAGGTGGAAAATGAGAGTTAAAAATCCTATAACTTTGCAGGGATTGAACCCGCTACCTAATCTCGCACTCTACCAGTGTGCTTTCTTTTATTTCTCGCCGGCCGCGGTGGCCGAAGGGACTGAGGCGTTCCACTCACGGTCTGCACGGCCATTACGGATGGGGGTTCGAATCCCCCCTCGGGCATGGATATTTGTGCCGTCCTTAGTATTAGCTAGTTTGTAAGTAGTTTGTAAGTTTAGGGACTGATGACCCCGTAGTTAAGTCCCTTAAGCTTTACAAACATTTAAACATTTTTTTTTCTTAAAAAAAGTAAATAAATAAATAAAAGTTGATTCTATTGCCAAAGAACTTCTGTAAATTTTCTGTCTTTCGTAGCTTCCAAAGCGATACTGGCATTTAAGCACGTAAACTGGTCAAGTTGAAAATAGGCAGCTACAGGTTGAAGATCATTATAAACGGATTTTTCTGCGATATTTTTGTGAATCCGGATATGTATTTGCATTACGGCTTTTTGGTATATAAAATTCAGCTATTATGTGCCTCGATAATCTTAGTTGGTGCTGGCATAAAGTTCAGAAGAAAAATAATAATTAGCCAAAGCCATTCGATTAAACTCTCAAAATATCTCGAGACAACAGTGCTTGAAATTTTGCAAAAAAATAAAAAAAAAATGTAGGTCATGCATTTCGAATCTTGCTATAACCTTACAACTTTTTTTTCGTTCTGTTCGAATACATCAGTCCTTTAAATATAAATTCCATTAAATATATGGTAATTAACATATATCTAATTGTTATAAAATACTTCTTATGTAAAAATCACGTAGATTCAGGAAACATACCTATATGAATAAACTTTAAAAATCAAAATCAGTTTCTAAATATTTAATTAATTTTTCTAGATACAAGAAATGCTCGTTTTTATATAGAAAATGTTTCTTTATGGGAGGGAGGCTTAGGGTTTAACGTCCCATCGACTGCTTGGTCATTAGAGACGGAGCTAACGCTCGGAGTTTTGGGTAAGGATGGGGAAAGGAAATCGGCCGTGCCCTTCGAGAGGAACCATCCTGACATTTGCCTGGAGTGATTTAGGGAAATCACGGAAAACCTCAATATGGATGGCCGGAGATGGATTTGAACCACCGTCCTCCCGAATACGAGTCCAGTGCGTTACCACTGCGTCACCTCGCTCTTTTCGTTTCTTTATGTAAATTCGGTAAGTCAGGAAAGATAAACCTAAATTGTAAATAGATTTTAAACATTTAAAATGGCGTATTTATATTAAAAAAATTAGTTTTTACAAAAATATATGTAGATGAACTGAAAAACTTCTATGAATACAAAACATAATCCAAATCGTTAGATCCATTTCTGGGATACGCGAAATATAAATGTGCAAGAATTGCTCGTTTAAAAATATTACATGTAAACTGTATAAGCGACGTGGGTGCGTGTATGTTGCATGGCATCTGGAACGCTTAAGAGGTACGTAATTTTCAGTCATATATTGATTATTTGATGTTAATCCTGTGTATTGGCAGCTGTGTTTTTCGCTGCGTTTCGTTTCTGTCATCTGTAATTCGTGAATATAATTAATGGCTAACAATCTTTCTTCCGTGCTTCCTTTGTTCGCACGTTTCCCCATTCTTGACTGATCTCGGGCAATCGTAATCATTCGGCAGATTCTACATGATTCGGTAGTCGCCATCGAATCATGAACCGTTGGAACTTGGAATCGTCACGAGACAGACGATAATGATTCTTTGAACGAATATTCGTCCGGAACAAGTGGTATTCCAGTGCCAGGCACGAAATAATTTAAGCCCTAAATACAGGGTTTTAGTAATAATGCGGCCACTACACCATCTGTCGGCAATTTTCCGAAATATTTCCACTTGTTTTTTTTCCCTTATATAGACAAATCTTACATTCGTCTATTGATCTTCGTTACGAGATATTCCATTTTCAAAGATACCCTTCACAGGACACCCTGTATAACTGTGATTAACAGGCATCATAAACCCCGCAATTAAATTTAGTTACACACGTTTCTCTAAAGTTGTCGAAGCAAAACCTCACAGCTTACACATTTGCGAGTCACACCGTTTTTAGCCATCAGGATGTGGTGTAAAGAGGTCAGTGCCAATGATGTGCTGCAACGCATGGAAGAGGCAAGTACATTCGAATTATAAGCTAAATCATACGCTTCTTGAGGTTTACTGCCCGAGGCAATTGTTGCAGAACATAGAAAGCTCACTTTAATTTTACCCGGGGACACACCAGCCAACATCATTGCCATGAAGCTTGCTCACGACCTCGTAGCCTTCGCAGTTTGCTCTTTTTATCGGCGGTATTCACATGTGATTAGTATACGAGGATTGTAATTAACTAGGTACTGTGACTCAACAAACTGTAAGTACGCCACATTTCATCAGGAAATATGTCTACACCTTGTTTGAGTGACTTGTAAGATAACAATGTTAACCCATAATCGTTGAGTTGATATTTTTGTGACGCAACTGATGAAGTTCTAGACACCCAGTCATTTCCCTGACCAGGTCAAAGGAGAAATTAATAGTTTGTACTAACATATCAAAAGTAATTTATATCACTGAACAACTTGGCCGCAGAAAATTATTTATCAGAATTGAGAAGTTTTCGAAAATTTTCATACCCATGGAAACATTGCATTGTGTTATATTCCATAAACTGATAATTTTATAATAAACAAATAAGTCATGGTTACAAAATCTTAACATGAATTATTTACAGAAGGATGAAGAATCTGGTAGAAGCCGACCTCGAGGAAGATCAGTTTAGATCAGGTAAATGTAGGAACACAGGAGGCATTCCTCACTTTAAGGCTTATCTTATGAGATAGATTAAGGAAAGTCAAACCTACATTTCTATCTTTTCTAGATTTGGAAAAAGTTTTTAACGATGTTGATTGTAATAAACTCTTTCAAATTCTGAAACCGGCAGGAGTAAAATATAGGGAACGGAGAAAAACCAGACAACAGTTATCAGAGTTGAAGGGCATGAAACGGATGCAGAGGTTGGGAAGTGAGTAAGACAGCGTTGTAGCGTTTCTCTAATGTTAGTCAATTTGTACATCGAACAAGCTATAAAGAAAAGCAAGGAAAATTTCGAGAAGGAACTAAAGTACAGTGTGAAGAAATAAAAACATTGCGTTCTGCCGATGACATTGTAATTTTGTCAGAAACAGCGAAGGACCTGGACGAGCAGTTGAACGGGATGGACAGTGTGTTGAATGGTGCATACAAGATGAACATTAACGAGAGCAAAACAAGGGTAATGGAGTGCAGTCTAAGAAAATCAGATGATGCTGAAGGAATTATGTTAGGTAACGAAACCATAAAAGTGGTAGATGCGTTTTGTTACTTGGGCAGTTAAATAACTCACGATTGTCGCAGTAAAGAGCATATAAAATGTAAACTGGCAATGGGTAAAAAAGCATTTTTGAAAAAGAGACATTTGTTAATATCTAATGTTAATTTAAGTGTAAGGAAGTCCTTTCTGAAGGCATTTGTGTGGAGTGTTGCCTTGTATGGGAGTTAAACATGGACGGTAAACAGTCTGGACGGGAAAATCATAGAGGCTTTTGAAATGTGGTGTTACAGAAGAATGCTGAAGATTATGTGGGTGGATCGCATAATGAGGAGGTACTGAACAGAATTGAGGAGAAGAGGAATTTTTGGCATGCTTTGACTAAAAGAAGGGATCGATTGGTAGGACACATTCTTAGACATCAAGGAATCATGAATTTAGAATTTGAGGGAAGTATGTGGGTTAAAAATCGCATAGGGAGACCAAGAGATAAATATAGCAAGCAAATTCAAATGGATACAGGGTGTCGTTCTTACGAGGAGATGAGGAGGATTGCTCAGGATATGGTAGGGTGGAACAACAAGCAAATACACTAGATTTTTAACATTGCAGTGTAAAGGAACACTGAACCTTTAAAATATATTGTTCTTTTACAAATTATTACATACAGAATAACCTGCAAGTCATTACTCGCCGCAATCTCGGTATACAGGGATTGTGCAGGCTTCGTAGATCAGCACGTTGCAGCATTTTAAGATGATCTGCCTGGTGGGCATTTTATACACCTCAATTGTCTAATTTCATACAGAACCGGAATCTGATTCTGCCAGTGTTCAGTCGCAATTGACGGGTTAATGGTATTTTGAAGTCCACAGTTGAGATCAGGGTGTACAATGTGGTTACCTCTGGATCTACGTCAGATAACATTGCCATTCAATAGGCTGATGTTCATGAGAGTGAGAAATATGTCAAAGAGTCATCGTCTTGAGCGTCGACTTGAGTATTCTGTGCAGTTCTCGATTACTTGGTTCTATAACATTTTCGTCCCCACTACATTCACTTTCAGATTCGTATAGTAGAGAGCTCTCCCCATAAACAAATCACAATTGTTAGGTAACGAATGAGCAGAATTTCTGACATTAACTGAACACATAAACTCACTGCTATCACGGCAACTTTAGTCAGAATTATTGTTTTCCGTAGACAGACTGGCAGATACCAAAATACCTACGAACGAGAATATTCCAAGAACGTTCCGCAACTGTTGAGGTTGGGTTGAAAAAAACCGAAATTTAAAACAATCGGTAATAAGATAAAAAAAATCACCTTTTTGTTGAGTACTGCACTTCATGCCCAGTCGAAATGAACTGAAGAGAAAAAAAGACGTACCCATAACATTCTGGTAACAGCGGCGTTTCGAAGTTTTACGTGGGTATCAAATGTTCAAATGTTTGTATAGCTTATGGGACTTAACTACGGGGTCATTAGTCCCTAAACTTACAAACTACTTATGAACTAGCTAACACTAAGGACAGCACAAATATACATGCACGAGGGGGGGATTCGAACCCCTGACCGTAGTGACCGTGCAGACCGTGACTGGAGCGCCTCAGTCCCCTCGGCCACCGCGGCCGGCTTAGATGGGTATCTGACACCTAACATTAAAGTTAAGGGTTAACATTGGGAATATACACCTGTGGTACACGAGCAGCACGGACAGTGAGTATTACACTATCAGATTTCCTGTGACATAGATCCCCTCAAAGAAAACTGAAAATAGCGGATGTATATTTGTTATTAATTTCAGCTGTTTCATCAATAAAGAATAACATGTAAAGTTAACTGCTATGTCTACAGTGTACGCTTCCAGCAGCAGTGGTAATCTCTTCTCAAATATCACGAGGTGGAAACTGAGCACTGCTTGCATGGTTTGTTTTCCCGCACTAGAGGGATTCCTGGCAATGCAACTAGGATAGAGGGCGTGCCCACTGGGACGCGGGGCGGGCTGCGGCCGTGAGAGAAAGGAAGGAAGGAAGCTTAGTGTTTAACGTCCCGTCAACAGCGTGGTCATTGGAGCTTACGCTCGGGTTTTCGGGGAATGGTGGGGGGGGGGGGGGGAGGAAATAGGCTGTGATCTTTGAAAGGAACCATCCCGGCATTTGCCTGGAGCGATTTAGGGAAATCACGGAAAACCTAAATCTGGATGGCTGGAAGTGGATTTGAACCACCATTCTCCCAAATGCGAGTCCAGTGTCTTACCATAGCGCCACCTCCCTCGGTGTGGCTGTGAGAGAGTGGTTGACGTGAGATGCCGGAAGGAGGAATACCGATCCTGGGAAGGCAGTGGCAGCGCTTGGGCAGATGCGGTCGGTGGCAGTATGGACGACCGGGATTGCTTGTGATTGAAATATTGAGCGAGAAGGCCTGCACTTGTCTACCTAAACATCAGATATCTTGCCCATGGAGTTGGAGTACTGTTATGAAGTTCTCCCTGGTCAGCTTGCAGTTCCTGGTATTCTGTGGCTCACACTGAACTAACATTTGTGTACATTCTTATCCTAAGAGTATTTGTTATCACAAGTTGCATATCTTATTTATCTTGTTCAGGGGTGATGTATCTTACTAATATTTCGTGTTGAGTTTTAGTAAGGCCATAGTGTGGAGCCCCATATTGTCTGTGACGGCGTCAGCTGCCTGTCTTGTTATTGTTCGTTGCCAAAACTGTTTGTCCACAGAAATGCCTAAAGTTAAGTAATTTTCTGTGCTAGTTGATATATATATATATATATATATATATATATATATATATATATATATATATATATATATATAAGGTGGCACCACTTGTCATGTTAAAAGGCTATCATTACTAAATACAAACAATGGCGCGTGATGGTAACGCAGAAGCCAACTATGGTTAGCTGTATTGTATGTTCTTTCTGGGCCTTAAGCCGTAGTACGCAACTTAATTACTTAAGGTAATCCTTGCTCTATATGTTGGCGGTAGTGTCACGGTGTGTATATCATTCTTATGATACTTAGTGATTGCTCCTGCCAGTTAACTAAGATTGTGTATTGCTAAATCCAAGTTTGCCTTAAAGACTGCTTAACTTAATATTCAGTGTTCCTCCTTAACACCTTTTAGCTGGGTCTCTTGGTCGGTAGTCGCCGACAGTGTTCGTAGCCACGCGTTGCATCTAAAGTTGTACATATTCAAACAGTATTTTTTATTTATAATTACCTCTTCTCTGCCTTAGGAAATTTGTACTAGCGTAATTGCCTCATACTGTAAAATTTATCAGGCAATATTGTTCTTGTATTTTTCCTTATTGGAATTACAGCTGTTTTCAGGTTTTGAAAATCTTTTCCTATAATTGCTTTTAGCCTTTACAATTCTCAGTAGAGTAATTGGATCTGATTTTAGCCCTAATGCCTAATTGATTGGTGCTTTACAATTGAGGAATCACAGCTGGTTTCAGGGTTTTTTTAAAAAGAAAATTTCTGTTAATTGATTTTAGTCTTAAGAATTCATAGTAGAGTAATTGGCTCTGATTTTAGCCCTAACGGCGAATTGGTTCCAAACTTGTCATAAAAAAATATTTCACAAAGGTAATCTACCATCTTGCGATTAATGCTTCACAGTTGAGGGCCACTGCTGCCCTGGTTTTAGGAGACTTGTTTGTATTTTTCTTTTGTAATGATTTTGATTACAGATTTTTGGGTTTAAATTGCTGTTACTTGTTTACTAAATCATTGTAAATTATTGATTTTAGCCCTTATGGCAACTTGTTTGTAAAACACCTAAATCAGATTGGATTATAATTACGTTTGTGCCAATAAATATATATGACAAAAAGACTTGCACTCATTATAAATGGGCTTCACCTTCCGTAACTGCTCCCTCCCTACCAATAGCATAGCTCAGAAGCAATACACTTTTGGCTGGTAAAGAGCATGTGGACTGTTTCCTCTTTTCATAGTGATCTGTCACATCTGCAGTAGTCAAAATAAAAATTTACTTTTTTTCCATCTGGCACTATATTACGTAAAGGATAAATAATATTTTATTTGAAATAAGCACAGTCTCATTATACTTGGGCCTTCTGCGCTGCATAAAGCCCATCTACACGGGAAGTGAGAGCTTACAAGATTACACATGTTGCATCGGTTACGTCCGCCGCATACTGCGTAGACGCGTCCATTTGCACAAGATGCACGCATACGATCGCGTGTAGACGGAATAGGATGGATCATATTTTCAAACGTATGGAAGTGCTTCGCGCATGCGCAGACGACCGAGTAGGAAACCAAGCTGACGAACGTAGCCAAGTCGGGAATTTGTTTGAGAAAAGTGTACTTGTCTCCTGCTCAGGGAAACGTAGTTGTTAGACTGTCTCAAGAGCAGTCGTAAATATTTTAGGAGGTGGTTCTATAGACGAATTGCAATGAACATTCCAAATAACATGTGTACAATTTTGTTGATAAAATGTTCAAATATTTGTATAGTCTATGGGACTTAACTACGGGGTCATCAGTCCCTAAACTTATAAACTACTTACGAACTACTTACAAACTGGGACGGCACAAATATCCATGCCCGAGGGGGGATTCGAACCCCCAACCGTAGTGGCCGTGGGGACCGTGACTGGAGCGCCCTAGTCCCCTCGGCCACCGCGGCCGGCTCCACTTAGTTAACCGGTTTTCTGCTTACAAGGTCATCTTCAGACTTAAAAGTAGTTAAGTCTAACACCGGTTATTTAAAGAAAATTCAGGCGAATGATGATTTACCTAAGAGCAGACGAAATTATGTCTGAATATTGCATTTCCTTTACACATAGGTGCTTGATAATGGTAAAATGATGAAATAGCTGTAACGATAACTAATAAGCTGTAAGCAGTGATTCTGGCTACTTTATTACAATGTCCTTCAACGACATTTACTACACTACATGCCCAACAATCGGGAAGCTAAAATGCTTCAAGTTAGTTTGGGTTACATTCTAAGAGTTATACCCAGTAAAAATTGAACACACATTACATTGCATTTTTATTGCAATTCGTCTTTATAACCATATTTTAACATATTTGCTATTTCTCCTGAAACATGCTGTAGTCAACAGGTGAAAATTCTTTTTTTTTTTCGGTTGGCTATTTTTGAACCTTGATGCAAGTGAAATATCTATGTACATATAGACTTTCATAAACAGCTGAGCTTCACTATGATGTCCATAAGCGCGTCAAACCGCGCAGCCTGGACCTATTAATCGCCTTTTATAATGCAGGCGTTTACAAAAGTGAGCGACATAGTTTCAGATGAACAGCGTGGAAAAAAATACTGTTTCACAGAGGTAGTGTAAAACACAAATAAATGTTTCTATCATTACAGTAATCACGATATATCTGACAATCTCAAAAAGTGATCTTAACCCGGCGATTCATTTGCTCTAAGTTGACAACAAACAAAGTAGACACTGGATGCAGACCACTCGACAAACGCGTACCGTTTGAACGATTCTATGTAGCTCGATGATCTATCGCAAGGAGCGCTGCATCTGACAACGACTTTCTTTTGTGTGTCGCACGCTCCGCATAGAAAGGGCTTTACGGATGCAGAGCCCATTAATTTGTTTTTTGACGTCGTCTGCCGTGCTACCAGTGCTCACGTCACCGCTAATGAACTCCGTAATTGTTAGATGCGCCCTACTTTTATAATCACCCTCATACAACTGTATTAATTTTTTTGTTGCGGCGCCACACCGTACGAATTTCACCGTTATGTTTTCAAACAGGACGTATAAACAACTAGCGCTTCAATAGGTCACATTTCTCAATGCAGTTAACGGAGGACGGACGTTTTCTGCGATCAAATCTAAGGCTCGCAGCTAGGAACTTTCACAAATGTGCCATATTTCACTGTCCATTTCTTTTAATCTTTAATTTTTTTTTTTTTTTATTTATTTTGGACAAAGATTTTTCGTCAAAGAAAATCTGATACTGTAATATCGGCCTAAGAATGGGATCAGACTGCTGCAAAGTGGTGCAAAGAGATTAGAAGGTTTGCTTATTGTATTACGTTACTGTGATTAAAATGGCGTCATCAGTTATGGTATAAGCTGTTTAATTATTTACTGCAACCAGTTTCGTTGGACCAGACGTTTCTATAAATGGGTGCCTGAACCTTCCTGAAATGTCACTGGAATGACAACTGGCAGCATAATCCAATGGAACGCAGTGGAGGTGTCGTAAAGAACATACAAAACTCCTCCTCATCTGTGAAAAGAGCATGGGCCCACTGTTCTACTGTTTCCACCAAAAACATTCTCTTTTGGGAATATGAGTCTGGGGTGCGCGTACGGCAGCTCTTTGACAATAAGGGCAACTCTGTCGAAGGCACTGTATAGTATTTGCTTCGATACCAGTACATGCTGCGAGGTCAGATGGCAGTTATCGTGCGGTACCGAAGTACAATTACAGATTTAAAAAAAATAAAAAAACCTCTCTTTCTGATATGACACGTAGTCGGCATTCCCCTGATTATCGGAATACAGTCCGGGCCTGTACAAACAAACGCCGGATCCGAGAAACAAAAAAATTATATATATTTGATCGATGTCATAATTCGCTGATGATTCTTCCTTATAGTATTGCCGTGTCCACGAAACATTTCTGCTTCTGACGTTTCGGCCAGAGGTGAGCTGAACATCAGAGGTGCTCCTGGCGGTGTTGAGTCTTGCCGTCGCACGTCGGAGAACGGCATAAATACTGTCAAAAATATTTTCAGGTTTTCACGTGATCAGAAGAGATAATTTTGTCAAAACATATCTACCTATTCAAACAAAAAATGTTCAAATGTTTATTAAGCTGATTGGACTTAACTGCGGGGTCATCATTCACTAAAATTACGAACTACTTACACTAATGTCAACACAAATAACCATACCCGAGGAAGGATTCGAACCTCCGACGGAGAACGGCTTCGCACATCAGAGCATATCGCCTCAATTCGCTCGGCCACTCCGCCGTGGCTATCTATCCCGAAGGGCCACAGTCCATATACTAGTATCGCTTCATGGCTTCTTCCTTTGTGTTAAAATTGTCCCCATCCTTATACGAGGGTAGTAATTTAAATAGTGGCAACACTGCTGTTAAGACACTCTGTAATGGAATTTACACGTTGACATACCTACCTTACCTCCAAGTAAATGCACTCGCCCGTCCATTGTCACTGGCGAACGCACAATCGAGGAAAACAATCACGTGTGAGCGAGCGGTCTAATGTAACGGTGTGACTATATTTTCCAAACAGAAACAACGGGGTTGGATCAAGATTGAATGTGCCAGAGGTCGTTCTGCACAACAGTCGAAAGTGCGTCAGAGCCCCAGTATGGTGAAATTTACGGTGATTGTCGTGTACGACTGTGATGGTGTTATCCTAACGCATTACGTTCCTCCACGGCAGACTGTCTATGCGCAGTATTACTGTTCGTTTTTTGAGCAGGAATTGCGACCAGCTTTGCTGTAGAAGCGGCAATACTCTCTGCGCAATACACCGAACATTTTGTTCGAAAATGCGCGGATGCATACACCGAATACAGTGACTGATCTGTTCTGTCGATGGGACTGGGAAGTACTGTAGCATCCACCATACTCACCAGACTTAACTCCTTGTGACTTTGATTCGATTCTGAAGATGAAGGAACTACTTCGTGGCATTCGCTTCAGAACTGTTCCAGAGATTCGACAGGCAGTAGACCGCTCTACTCGTAGCATTAACAGAACAGGCTCTGATTCGCCTTCCGCATCGAGCAACGAGCTCTACACAACGCTGGTGACTACTTTGAAGGACAGTAAAAGGTGCAAACATGTAACCCTTATTTATTGGTTGTGAATAAAAATAGTTGCCTCTTTTTAACTTCTACCCTGGTATATTTCAACTGCTTCTGTTATTCCGTGAATAAAGGTTCGTCATAATGAGTTTTGTTTAAGAAACAACTTTTTTTATGCCACCAGTCACGTTTTTATTATTTATTTCCACTTTTCACGACGCGTTTCGGGAAATGAATCCCATTATCAAGTGCGTTTTATTGCGTGCTATGTCATTATCGTTTATTATTTCCTATGTGTGAGGTGCTGTGATGTTTCTGTCGTCTTTACTGCAATGTAAAAACACGCACTATTTTATATTGGTTTAAAAAACGAGTTCGTGGCGAAATTTTCATGGGTTTCTCCTTAGGATTTCCTTATATTCCATTTTTACAGAAGCTTACACATATTACGCATTATAACTTAATGTCGCAGTCTTTCACGAACCATTTGTAATGGATCAAATCAAATTAAAGAGGTCGCTGTAGATAAAATTGTGGTTTCGGAAATAATCACGGTTTTCTGATTGTAATTCGTTCTCAGACACAGGTGGTTTTTTAGTTTTCCCTAGTCGGCAAATACTTTTAATTTAGCCTATTGACTCTTCTCTTCGTAGTTGCGATGTATACTTTTCCGTAAGTATACGGAATCTTATACATACCACATGCTGACAGAGAAAGCGTTTATCCTCTACAGATCTTCTTATTTGGCCTAAAACCCGGTTTGATTTCATGTTTTTTCTAAAATCTTTTCGATCTGACCGGTTACTTTTCTGACAAGTTGGAGAGACACCGTGTTCTTCCATCGGTGTGTTCTGTTGGTGTGAATTTGTGCACAGAGATTGTGAACTTGAGACTATGCAGTAAAAACTAGCCAGTATAATAGGTGTCATGGTTGGAAATTGCATGGCAGGCCATTCCGCAAGACTACGTTCGGCATCCCTACGACCGTCTCTATGGAAAAATTGCAGCTTTAATTGCTGCAAAACGAGGGTATACACGGTACTAGCGCCGACATTGCGCACGCTCTGGTGACTATCCTCACTTTCGTATGGCTCTGTCTGTGTGGTTATGTGTTGTACACATCCGTAGGATCGTGCCAATAAAATTTCCCTCTGATGCGTCGACGAATTCATGCAGTTCTGTTTTCATTGAAAGCGGTCCGGTTAACCCTCTGCCAGGTACTTGAATACTACCTGCAGAGTAGCATGTATCTGTTGTAGATGCAGCTTAGTTCATCTTCTATCCCTCAAGTAGCATCTAGCGTCGTAGGATCAAAATCGATGTATTTGCAAGTGTACCACTTTTTTTCTGGCAGTCTACAAGGAAAAGAAATCCAGTGAAAATTGAAACTGCATTTATATTGCAAGTTTCTTACATTGAATTATATATTTTCTATTCTATGTAAATTTTATGTATCTTGGTAATGTTAGTATATTTAATTTTATATTTTGATTCAGTGTAAATTTCTCAGCATATCTTTATCTGCTATATCCTTGGAGAACTATAATCTCTGGGCGCAGAGATTGTATCGATTAGTAATCTCTGTAGCAGTTAGTATGTTGAGCTCTCTGGAGTAGTCGGTACCTTTAGTCGGTCTGTGGCAGGTATTCATGGAGGTAAATATGCGCCAGCGAATGAAAGCATAAGAAATTTTGTAATAGCAGGTTACTAATCAAGTAAGAGCGTGCTTTCGCTCCATTTTGTCATCGTTAAAGTTATGCTCAATTTTTTTAATGTTAATGTTTCTTGTAAGTTGTTGAAAAGAACTCTAAATTCCATTATTTAACTACTCTTGTAAGTGTAAAGTTTTGTTTAAAGTCAACATCGAATTCTTTGTTAAAACCAAGATGTCAGTCTACATCATATAATTACCGTAGTTAGTTTCCCCCTTCCTCTACATCTTCTTCTTTGAGTAGGTCTGTCCTCAGACATGTTTCAACTGGACGTCCTCCACTTCGCTCTGTTCTGGGCATCCTCCTTCATTTGCCTGTAGTTCCTTTCTTTCTTCAGGTCAGTCAGCATTCCAAATCTTCTCCTTCCTCTCCCTCTTCTTCCTTCTACTTTTCCTTCCATTAATCTTAGCAGCAGAAAATTCCTACGTAATATGAGCTCCAACCAAGATGTCTTCCTCCTCTGGATTGTCCTTATGAAGGTCCTTTCCTCTCCTACACTGCGCAACATCTCATTTTTCATTCTGTCCGTCCACTTCCATTCTTCTCCATAGCCCCCGCCACACACACACATACACACACACACACACACACACACACACACACACACACACACACATTGGGTCAACATACTTTACTTTGGGCCAAATTGTAATATCCATACATCAACATCTACATAGATACTCTGCAAATCACCTTTAAGTGCCTGGCAGAGGGTTCATTAACCACTTTCATAACTTTTCTCTACCGTTCCATTCTCTAATAGCGCGCGGGAAGAAAGCACATAAATCGTTCCGTTTTCGATCTAATTTCTCTTATTTTATTGGGATGGTCATGTCTCCCTAAGTAGGTAGGTGCTAGCAAAATATTTTCACATTCAGAACTAAAAGTCGGTGATCGAAACTTCGCAAACAGATCACGCCGCAATGAGCAACGTCTTTCTTTTAATGATTTCCACCCCAATTCATGCAACATTTCCGTGACGCTTTTTCCCCCGTAACGTGATAAAACAAAACGAGCTGCCCTACTCTGAATCTTCTCAATATCTTCCGTCAGGCCCACTTGGTGAGGGTCCCACAAGAGGCAACAGTACTCTAGGAGAGGACGCACAAGTGTGATGTAGGCAGTCTCTTTGGTGGAGCTGGTGCGTCTTCGAAGCGTTCTGCCAATGAAACATAACCTTTGGTTCGCCTTCCCCACAATATTTTCTATGTGTTCTCTCCAGTCAAAGTTGTTCGTAATTGTAACTCCTAGGTATTTGGTAGAATTTACGACCTTAAGGTTTGACTGATTTATCACGTAATTGAAGTTCAGCGGATTTCTTTTAGTGCTCATGTGTATTACTTCACACTTTTCTTTATTTAGTGTCAATTGCCAATTGTCGCACCAAGTAGAAATTTTATCTAAATCGCTTTGCAGTTGCTTTTGATCCTCTGTTGACTTCACTAACCGATAAACGACAGAATCATCCGCGAACAGTCTAAGGGAGCTATTCAAATTGTCTCCTAAATCATTTATAAACACGAGGAAGAGTAGGGGACCTATAACGCTTCCCTGTGGAACGCCAAATATCACTTCTGTTTCACTCGATGACTTACCGTCAATTACAACGAACTGTGTCCTTTCTGATAGGAAATCGTGAATGAAATCGCACAATTGGGAAGATATTCCATAAGCACGCAATTTCATTAGAAGCCGCTTGGGGGGTACAGTATCAAAAGCCTTCCAAAAATCCAGAAATATGGAATCGATTTGAGATCCCTTGTCGATGGCACCTAATACTTCATGTGAATAAAGGGCAAGCTGTGTTTCGCAAGAGCGATACCTTCTGAATCCGTGTTGCCTATTGGTTAATAGGTCGTTCTCTTCGAGGTAGTTCATGATATTCGAACAAAGTATATGTTCCAAAATCCTACTGCAAATCGACGTCAATGGGATAGGCCTGTAATTTTGGGGATCACTCCTATTGCCTTTCTTGAATATTGGAGTAACTTGGGCAACTTTCCAGTCTTTGGGTACAGATCTTTCGCTGAACTATCTATTCATTTATGATGTGACTGCTGCCTTTGATTCTGTAGTTCCTCTGTTGCTATAATTCTTGGGAGAGAATTGAACGCGTTATCCAATTGCAAAGTAACTGCAAGAACAGGCCTTAAAATTTGACAAAAATAGCAGAATAAAAAACAGAGAAATCACTCTCTCGTCCTGCTACTTCTGCGCATAAAAGCCTTACTTCAATCTCGAATATTAAATTCAGTTTTCTTACATTTCAAAACAGTTTTCAGGTGACAATGTAATGTTACATTGTAAAATATAAATGTGTTACATTTTGTTGAAGCTTTTATTAAAAGTAAATAATATTTGTTCGGCCCACTTAAAACTGACACGTTTCTATTCGACCAACTGAAAGCAGATACCAGATACCTTTCAATATTCGGCTGTTGCTTTCTATACCATACTGTGCAGTCATGTACTTTGTAGAATGGTAGCTGTTACTTACAGGAGAAATTTAATAATTGTAAGCCCTAGACTTACAAACTACTTAACCCATTAATGCATGACTTTTTATGTGAAGCTATAAAAACTACTACGATCAGTGTAAAAAAAAATAAATGGGGGACCTACAGTTAACGTGGGTTCCGAACCACTGTGCTACTCGGTATTTTTCACATGAGCAACACTGCCAGAGGTGAAAGAAGTGGAAAGTGACATAAAAATCCTAGGACCTGGCGGCGATCGAATCCACGACCCTAGGATTCATAGTCTGGCACTCTGCAACTGTGCAACCGAGGAGTGAATAGTGCGCATATACTTACTTCAAATTATTAGGCACTATTAGCAACAAAAACTTCATAACTGGTCAGCTATATGGTGCTTCCATGATATACCCGATGCAGTAAATGTCACTATTATGCCACTCATCTTTCCAGAAAGTAACTTATAATGCAACAGTAGTATGTGGTTGACTATTTTTACATGGTAAACGAGGAATAATAAAGTAAACAAACGCACATGTTAGGAGTAACTAAATGTAGCTAACTGTGGAAATGATTCAGTGGCATTATACAATTTATAATTTCTATGACGATGTCCTAGCATATGTATATATGCAGCTACAGATGAATTTGTGTTAAAATATAATTACGTAGGTTTCCGCGGCCAGAGTCAGATGACATAAAAGTTTTCTGGATGTTGTACCGCGTCATGCTGTAAGAAGGCTATTATATAACCGACGTTTCGGCCAAAGTTACAGTGGCCTTCATCTGGGTGTATAAGGCAACTGTAACGTTGACCGAAACGTCGGTTATTTAAATAATAGCCTTCTTACAGCGTGACGCGGTACAACACCCATAAAACTTTATGTAATCTTGTGGTAAAATGTTGATCAGTTTCAGAGATAATGGAAAAAAGTAAGATATGTAGCTAAACAACTACACTTTGCATCAAAGGGTTAAAATAACTGTCGCTAAGGACAACACAATCGCACATGACCGAGGGAGGAATCTAACCTCTGGCGAGAACGGTCGCCCAGTCCTTAGCATAACGCCTTAGACCACGCGGTCATTCCGCGCGTCTTAACCCTCTGAGACATGGCGTCCAAAATATTGGACACCGACTTTTTATTAATTTCGCTTTACTTTGAGACGCAGTGGCCAATTTACTGGACATCTGTCGCTTTTAGTTTCCTGCATCTTGCTGCCATCTGCCAACAAAATGGCGTGCTACAATGAAAAACAGTGAATATTGTGGACCCATTGCGGAGTGCGTCGGACTTGATACCACTAGTTGAAATTATCATAGATATTAATTTATGAATTTTCCTCAAATTCCACTTTGCGACGTAAGTTCCACAATCAACTGCCTTAACTGCCTTCCAGGCTCGGTGTCTAATTTATTTAACATTTTATTTTATTTTGGTAAGCAAATATGAAAAATTTTAATTTCGCTCAAATAGGCAATAGATAGGGTCTTACAGACAAGAAAAAAATGCAAGAATATGTTTTATTCCATTTTTAAAATAATTCAGGACTGAAGGGCTTAAAAAATAAAAAGGGAAGCAGGTACAACTGTTAGGAAACAAAAGAGCCGGTGCGCTGTCACACGTGAGATGCAGTTAAGTGGTGCAGACGAGTAAAAAAATTCAAATGTCTGTAAATCTATCGGACCAAACTGCGTGGTCATCAGTCCGTAGTTTACAAACGACTTAAACCTACGTAAACTAACCTACGGACAAACACACACACCCATGCCCCAGGGAGGACTCGAACCTCCACGGCGACAAACCGCGCGCTTCGCAGCGAGGTGCTTTAGACCGCTCGGCTACTCCACCGCGGCACAGGCGAGTAAGGTTCACCGGCAACGGGCCTGGCGGCCATAGCCGTCGGCGGGTCACGATCCGCAGACACCGGACACCGGCGCTGGATGAAGCACGTGCGCGCGTGCTTTGCGGGATCGCTCCACCCATTCAGGGCTGAACCACGCCGCTGACCCCTCACGGAGACTGCCTACACTCCTGACTCTGCGCTCTCTAGCAATCGGCAGTGAGTTCTACAGCAAGTGTTTGGCCACATAGACTAGTGACCAGCGAGAAAGCGGTGAGACGTAGCCAAAGGAGGATGTTCGTTACGCTTTAGGGGACATTTCGCCCTACCTAAACAAAGTGTGAACAGAAACAATCAATAAAAATCTCTTGGGCGTGAGACCGCACGTCAATCTTCGAGAAGCTGACGGACTTTTCGGCCACGAGAATACGAGAAATCAGATCTCTAACAGAGAGATTCAGGTGTTCATTCTTCTCACGCGCTATTCGAGAATGGAATGGGAGATAAATAGTATAATTGTGGTTCGATGAACGCTCTGCCAGGCACTTAAATGTGATTTGCAGAGTATCCCATGTAGATGTAGATATTACAAGTGAGCTTCTTCCTGGTATGGTGGAACAGGGACGGGTTAACTGCGATGGTTAATACAGTTAGTCATTTTTGTATCCCATCGCTCGCAGATGGGTCCAGCGTCCCCGGACTACGAGATCGTACCCATGGAAGTCGACGCGCAGATGATACCGAGTGGGACTCCGGGACCGTGCGTGCCTTCCCAGACGGGGCCACGCACATCGGAAGATGACCTGCTCCCTCTGGGTGGAGGTGGACGCCCTGCCCCTCGTTTTGTTGGGTTTCCCGGGGGATCGCAAGGTGGATACCGGGGCGCGGACGGCGTCTCGATCCCAGCCTCTGCTACGACGTCCGTCCCACCAGTAACGCCCCCGCCCAGGCCCTCCTCCCAGTGCCGTCGCCGTGGCCCTCAGCCCTACGCCACGACGGCGCGGCGATTTGAGGGGGGAGGGGTATGGTGTCGCACAAGTATGAAGTGCGCGCCACCTACTTTCGCCGCGCGCCGCCATGCATGCACGGGGCGGCGTTCTTACGACGTCAGCCACGAGCTCCCTCTGCTGCAAATCCGCTCGTGGCCACGACTGCTGCATCGACCACTTGGGAATCAGAGAGGCACCAGTTAAGACTTGGCTATCGGATAGGCACTAGGAATCATCAGTAGGCAGGCCTCTATGTATCAACATTCTGCAGTAATGAACTTTGTAAAAGTTAAGTATTAGAACATTTCTTCGAAATATATCTCTTGTTCTACTTTAGCCTAGCGTTTCTAGTTCCTGCTGTCCCACTGGTTGGTCACCTCCGTACCTGCACACGCGTGCATCCTATTTCCCTGTGTCGGTCTCTTTCTATTCGACCACCGACACCCACGACAACCGGAGGAAACAAGACACAAAAGTCATGTTCATCTTTAGTCGCTAATCATGACAGTATTTTGATACTAGAAAGGTTCTATCCGTGTTAGGACGTTGTTGTTTTATTATTTACAGTCCCCTAGCTACACCAACTGTCACACTCTAACCGTGCAAAATTTCAAGACTTCGTCCAAAGTGTCCCGCACCAAAATATAAATCAGAAAATATAAGATTAACTCCTTTAAATAGTTCACAAAATATAAATAAGGTTCTTGTACGAGCGGGGCAGGTAAACTAGTGTGTGGCCGTTACTAAAATTTTATCACACACAGGCACTACTGTTAGCTGTCGCTAACTTGTACTGAAAAAATTTAATATTCCACCGCCTGCTAAACACTGTTTTTCAATATTCACTTTCGATACCACATAATATCACATTCGAAGCTAGGTAGTAATAATTTCAATCAGAATTAAAATTGTTTTCTGAAATAAGTAGAAGTTCTTGACAAAAATCAAATTACTCTTGCTATAACATATTCTTGATTATAAATAACTCTTCATAAATGTAAGATACTTTTCAATATTAACAAATATTTATTCTTCTTCATACTAATACGAAGTCAGTTTAGCATGAGACATGAATCTTTACAACCAGCTTCGACTGAATCTCAAACAACAATAATAATAATAATAATAATAATAATTTAATGTTCTTTCTTTTCTTCGTTGAAACGATTGACGCGCGGCAATAAAGAAGGCGCAGCTGCATTCGTAGCCCGTAGCCGTCGGTTAAATTCTGCTAGCGGTCACATACTTCAAGATTGGCTGCGGCGGCGACGACGCTGCCCTTGTTGATTGCGGCGCCTCGATCGTATATGTAACATACAGAAAAAAATAAGTATCATATTATAAAATAACAGTATTTACATGAAAATCAAATATGTATACATTTTAAGTAAAAAGTTTCGTTTTTCCGCCGCAGTGGCCGAGGGGACTGAGGCGCTCCAGTCACGATCTACACGGCCACTACGGTCGGGGGTTCGAATCCCCCCTCGGGCATGGATATTTGTGCCGTCCATAGTATTAGCCAGTTGATAAGTAGTTTGTAAGTTTAGGGACTGATGACCCCGTAATTAAGTCCCATAAGCTACACAAACGTTTGAACATTTTGAACATTTTTCGTTATTCCTATTTACAACTTCAGAACAGTGCTGACATAGGAAAATGTAGTACATCTTGTCGCACTACACTGCTGAATAAGCGAATGAATGGTTCTTATGTTGTGGAAGAACGTAGGCTTTCGCCGTCATTATTGTTAAAATTGAAATTCTTCTGAGCTATTTGCCGCGTCATGATATATTTCCAACGTTTCCGATCCGTTATATGAGCCTTCCTAAGGGAATACTGACTTGTTCCCTCCTGTGTTTGTCTTATACAGACAGTTCTGTCCCCACGGGTTACTTCCGATTGGTTAAAGTTTGGTAGCAGGAAGGGAAGGAATAACTTTACTGGTGCTTCCATTTGTGTTTCTGATCGTTGGAAATACGCGAGGAAGATGTGTGTATTGGTGTTTGCATGGGTGGTTCTGTTAGGTGGAAAACAGGAAGGTGTTTGCTTGTTGGTGTATGCATGTAATTAGCCAACAACGGCGATAATCGGTTTCTTCTAAGTAGTGGCGTTGCTGCCATGCACTCAGGAGTGCCAATCTGCGGCAGAGAGGACCGTTATACCGCTCGCCGATGACCGTCGACGCGCCACCAAAACCGGTAGCCAAGACGGTGAGAGTTTGTATCCGACTTCTCTGTTGGTATTGGTGGGTTGTTTATTAACCTCAATTGCTTCACGAATTTTCCTCTTGGTTTTAAATGGATGTTTAGAGAGTACGTGTACATTCTTGAAGTTGAAATTGTTGTCACAGGCTTCCTCTTGTTCTGCAACCGCTAATTTGCTGTGCTTCTAATGTTTTTGTTAAAGATTTAGAATCTGCCAGCATGCGTAATTTTGAAGTGTATATGTCCCCTTCAGTCTTAAAGCAAACCACTTAACAAAAGCAAGTCTGACAGTCCAGATCGAATACCAGCAAGGTTCCTTTCAGAGTATGCTCATAAAATAGCTGCATGGAATGGTCATCAAAAAATGTTCAAATGTTTGTATAGCTTATGGGACTTAACTACGGGGTCATCAGTCCCTAAACTTACAAACTACTTATGAACTAGCTAATACTAAGGACGGCACAAATATCCATGCCCGAGGGGGGATTCGAACCCCCGACAGTAGTGGCCGTGCAGACCGTGACTGACTGACGCGCCGCAGAGCGCTCGGCCATCGCGGCCGGCCGAATGGTCATCTCGAAATGACCTTTAATCCTGTTTTCAAGGTAAATCCAAGATCGAGTTAATGTTTTTCAAATAATATCCATTATTTTATTAATCCATATTCGCTTTCGGCATGCAAAAATAAGCAATTTTTTTAGAGAACTTTTTTCTTTCTTTCTTTTGAATAACCATTGGTTAGTCTGCATGAGGCACTTCATCTCGAGAACGAAGCGAGGTCGTGAAATATTGTCATTCAAAATCTTGTTGTTTGAACGGCTTGCATTATGTTCTCAAGAATCTGGTGGTTTTACTAGAAAGTATCCTCCTGGACAAACAAGTATGTTTGTAGTTTTAACGTAACGGTGCCCCTTGCACATCAGGACTTACCTCTCTTTATGCAGCTTATCCTAATCGATCGATTAGTATCCGTACTTCACTTCGTGAATTATCCCCACGATCGCCGGACTTAACACCATAGGGCTTCTTCTTATGAGGAGCTGTGAACAGAAAAAGAAAGGAAGCTTAGGGTTTAACGTCCCGTCGACAGCGTGACTGACTTTTGATTGATTCATCTTGTTAACAAAGTATAAAAGATTTCTTTTCGTACTCATGTGGACGACTTTACACTTCCCTTTATTTAAATTGCTAATTTTTAGACCACAGTGATATCTTATTCAGATCGTTCTGCAGTCGGTTTTGACCTTCAGATGGTAAATGACGGCGTCATCTGCAAGAATCTAAGAGAGCTGCTTAGATTTTTTCCCAAATCGTTTATGTAAATAAGGAACAGCAGAGGAGCACGTACACTACACTGTGGAACACCATATATTAGCTCTGTTTTAGTCGGTGCCTTCGATTACTACAAACTGTGACCTCCCTGAGAGGAAATCCTCTATCCAGTCGCAAATTTGTTGCGATATACCATAACCACACAATTTTAATAAAGCCGTTTATGAGGTACGGTGTAAGAAGCCTTCTGAAAATCAAGAAATACGGAATCAATGTGAGAACCCTTGTCGATAGGACTCATAACTTCGTGTGAGTAAAGAGCTAGTTGTGTTTCGTATAAACGATATTTTCTAAATCAATAGATCATTCTGTTCGAGATAATTAATAATATTTGAATACAAGATATGTCCCAAAACCCTGCTGCAAATTGATGTAATTGAAATAGGCATGTAGTTTAGTGGGTTACTCCTACTGCCTTTCTGAATATAGGTGAGACCTGGGCAGCTTTTCAGTCTTTTGGTACAGATCCTTCTTTGAGAGATCGGTTGTATATGGCTGTTATGTCAGGAGCTATCGCTTCAGCATAGATCGAAATATAATTGGTATACAGTCCGGACCAGAAGACTTGTGCCTGTTAAGTGATTTAAGTTGCTTCACTACTCCTAATATATTAACTTCAACTTTACTCATTCTGGCCTCTATCTGTAATTCGAAATCTGGAATATTGGTTTCGTCTTCTTTGGTGAATAAGTTTCTAAAAGCTATGTTTAGTAACTTTTCTTTAGTAACGCTATCATTGTGCAGGAGCACGTAGTGAGGGTATTGTTTGTGTCTTGCCCCTAGTATTTTTGACATATGTCCAAAATCTATTTGGGTTTTCAGTCAAATTTCGAGATATAGTTTCTTTATGAAGAGTGTTGTTGTATGCATCTCGCATTGAAATCCTCGCCAAATTTCGAGCTTCTGTGTAGGATCGCCAACCCTGGCGATTTTGTGTTCGTTTAAATTTAGTATGCCTTTTCCGTTGCTTTTGCATCAGTGTCGTGACCTCTTTTGTGTACCAAGGGGGATCGATACCACTTCTTGAATTTGAGCCACATCTGGTCTACACTTACGTTTGGTGTTAGAAACGAGTGGAAACTGTCTTTCAAGAAGCAATGTATTGTATTTCTGTCTGTTTTCCTCAACAACTATATTTTTGGTAGCTCGCTACGATAGCTCTGTGTTAATAATACCTGTATCTGTTTTGATACCGATAGTTTCTAGATCTATATTTCTCCTGTGGTCGACCTGCACGCTTTGAGACAGCGCATTTACTGTTTCCCCAAAGCCCTCTACCCTAGAAAACCACCCAGTCCACGCCACACAGCCCCCGCTACCCGTGTAGCCGCTTCCTGCGTGTAGTGGAACTCCTGACCTACTTAGCGGAATCCGGAACCCCACCACCCGATGGCACAAGTCAAGGAATCTGCAGCCTACACGGTCGCAAAACCGTCTGATCATCTGATTTCGACCCTCCACTCGGCTCTGTACGAGAGGTCTACAGTCGGTCCTGTTAACTAAGCTGCAGATGGTGGACTCTACTTTCATACTGCAAGCAAGACTGGCAGTCTTTACCACTTCAGATAGCCGCTCAAAACCTGAGAACATCTCTTCAGATCCGAAGCTACACCATCATCGGTACCGACGTGAGCCACCACCTGCAGTTGGCTGCACCCCGAACCCTTTATGGCATCTGGCAGGACCCGTTCCACATCTGGAATGACCCCACGCGGTATGCACACGGAGTGCATGAAGATTCAACCAATATAGCTCTTTTTCTGACGTATATCTCGCAAAGCGACGACAAGGATACGATCAGAGATATTAGGGCCCACAGAGACAGACAGGCAACTTTTTATTTTTTATTATTTTTATTTTTATTTATTTATTTATTGTTCGCGCAACTTACGCGACAGGAATAGGAGGACGTGAAGATGGTATGCAAAGTACCCTCCGCCCGACTGGTTTGTGGAAACATGAATGCTTTATTTCATTGCAATTGGATCAAGGAATCGAAACATATCAAAATTTGGTCATTTACCGTGATGTCCTTTTCCTTCTCTATCTGAACACACTAATTTCCGATACCATCATGCAAATTTGCAACATATAGTTTTTTTTAATCAAAATCAAATCTCAGAAAGGAAAAAAAACATGGATGTCTACTGCTTAGTAGTATCGCGTGGCACGCCAAAATACCAGGAGCTGGTGCTGTTATGTTAATTACGTAATACATCAAAGAAACAATTGTTGACACAGTTATGTTTCAGCTGACAATTTGTCACTGTACAATTTTAGGACACAACTAAATGCCGCAATGTTATGTTTGCAAAAATAAACTCAGATTAGACGTGAGGTACTAGAGAAAGATGTATAGAATAAAAAATGTATGGAAAGACAAAGACTGGATTACATTTAGCAAATGAAGAAGTAGGGTGGAAGTTCTACTCCGAACCATCCGACCCTACCGACGGACGTTTTGGTCCTTTGGCATTGTGTGGTGAACAATGCGCTGGCCACGAATCAACGCATGGCCGATATACGCCTCCGTGCGTCAGCGGCTTGTGTGAACTGGCAAGGATGGGGCCCCTCCACGCCCACACCAACGTGGTGACCATCAAAAAAGTTCTACTGTCACCTCCGTATTTAGGTTAGTTTTGTTATGGTGGATCACGGGATGTGGAAACCGCGATGTTATCCGTACGTGTGGGCACGGTCACCCATTAATACGGTGCATCTGGAGAGGTTTTAAGGGCAGTGGCGGTATGCTATCTGCGACAGATCATGCAAGGTTTGGTAATGTTAGTAAAGGGTATATCTCGGTACCGTTAACTTTGCTAGGTTCGTCATAAAGAATCAGTCCGGTTGAGCGAGGTTCTGCGGCAGCTGAGCTCCTGTGAAGTCTCCTGAATCGGCTGCCGCAGAATACCTGTGAACACAGACGATTTTGTCATGATAGTTAGACAGTTCGGTCATAGAACTGGCTAAATATGTGGGGCTGCATAGGTTTATTTGTGTTCAGTGCGTTGAATATGGTTTCCCTGCCTTGCCTGTTGGTCGGCTGTGAACTCAGCTGGCATTGCCAGTAAGTTTGCTGTTCTGCAAGGGTTCGCCATATTCATTGTGTTTGTGAGTTGGTGGTCCATATGACCGTAGGTGGTTAGTCTCTGTGGAGAACTGCGACGGCCCAGATACGAGGGAACACCGCTTTCTGTTCCGGCGTGTCTAAAGGTATGGGACCTCTGCCATAGCATGGTGGCCCCGGTGAACCAGACGGCGCCGTTTTTAGTCCCTGTAACTTGGGTCCTGGCCCCTGAATTCCGACACGTCCCGACGCCGACGACGAGACACAACTCCACAATCTGGGTCCTGGGTCACACAGTGTACGTCATTCTCAAACTGGACCATCACAGTACCGTCCCGTACCAGGACTACCTTTGGGTCCACTGTACCCAAACCCAAAAGCATAAACGGTATCTTGAAATGGTTGACAAAATTCTTGCCACTGGTCTAACCCATGCCAACCAGAAGACCCTCGGTATTTGATAGACATGGTTGTCATACACTTGTAAACTATGTAGTCAAATGAAAAGGAAAAGTGAAATAAAATAAAGAGATTGCCGCAGAACAGGAATCTGCGGTGGGCCTCGTCAAGCCTGTCTCAAGACTGGTCACTAAAAAGTGTGTAATATTTTAATTGTTAAACTCTAAGGTTTGGAAAGCTCTTCAATCTCCGTGTTTGCTTACAAATAAATTTACTTTATAGGTATGGTCCACCTTTAATCTTCGAATGCATTGCATTGGAGAATAAAAGGCACAGAATATTTGGGACAACCAGACCCGAAGAAATTGTGTCCAATAAAGAACTGATAAAGGGACTCCGTGCACTGTTCAAGGGCATTGGTTGGCTTTACTAGATATACAGGGAGCGATACCGCACAATAAACTTAGTTTCGGTGCGGGCAGTGGCTGGTTGGACCAAGACTGTTTTGGCTTCCCTGATAAAATCAAATCAAATCAATGGTCCACCTTGAGCAAACACAAATGTTTTTAGTTTCTCCCATGAAATCGAAGATAACTACCACATACAGAAAGCCATAATAGAAAGAGAAGAAATAATAAATGAATACACAGCCCTCTGCAATGGAACCATATTCTCTACCCTCAAAGAACTGACAGAAAACCCATAACACACACACACACACACACACACACACACACACACACACACACACACACACACACACACACACACACACACACACATACACACACTAAACCGAAAGTAACATGACTCAAAAACTTCCGCCCCCACCACAGTCTTAACACTACTCCCAGAATTCAACTGCCCACCATCTTATTTTCATAACATAAACATTGAGTGAAGTGAAAGTGACACAGTGCTTGTTCACAACGCGAAAACTGCGCAAATTTACCGAAGTAAGTGACAAAAACTTGCTATAAACACGTAGACATTTTCTTATAGAAACAATCGCAACAGTGAAATTAAACCAAGACACAGAAATGAAGTCTTATATTTTTGTAAAAATCCCGATATTTACAAGCTAACCATTCACCCCATTAACTACACACGTTTTGGTTTGCAGATGACAAACTGTCAAAAATTCTCAGTGACTTTTGTGAGCTAAAAAAACACAAACAAACTACATGTGGTATTAAGGTAGGCCTAGTATATCTACAAAAATATCAAACGAATTATATTAGTTTCACAATTATCTGTAGTTTTACACTTAATGTACAACGAATAACAATCAATTCATTGTTAATTTGACAGACGAATTAAACATCCCACTGATGATGCTGCAACGCCAACGAAACATGTATGGGAGAAACTAAAAACATTTGTGTTTTCTCAAGGCGGACCATCCTATAAAGCACATTTATTGTTAAACTCTAACTTATGGATCTTCGACATGAAGTCTTCGAAAACCAGTGTTCTAGACGTTTCTGCGTGTGTATGTGTATACATCACCAGGAAGGAGACAGTTTCTTCGTGTTCAGTAATGTTTATCTAGTTTACACCATCGTCCGATAATATCCTAGCTACATACAGTAAAACACGGTTCTGATTACCTATGTGACAATATCATTGACATTTTATTGAAGACAAGAGCCAAGATCGCTTTTCAATTTTTATATTTTTTTATTAAGATCTTGGTTGTTGTCTCCAATAAATTGATTGAAAGATCATCCCCAAACATGACAAACCTTTATTAATATCATTGACAACTGCTCCAGGAGTGTTCGATGATTGAAATGGTGCATATCTCAGATTAGTGACTAACATGAAATTTCTGACATACAGTTTTCAAGGAACAGAAAAGAAAATCAAGGCCAACGACGGCAGAGATTAATGGTTATCAAATTGGAGAAGAACTCAAAAACAAGGGAAGCACTAAACAAGCTTATGTCATCCTATGTAGTCAATAAACATCAGAAGAAAAGAAACATTCGACTCGCAATAGACATCTAGTAGCGTCACATGTTGTTGTTGTCGTGGTCTTCAGTCCTCAGACTGGTTTGATGCAGCTCTCCACAATACCCTATCCCGCGCAAGCCTCTTCAACTCCACATAAGAGCGGCAATCTACATCTGTTTGAATCTGCTTACTGTATCCATCTCTTGGTCTTCCTCTGCGGTTTTTACCCCACACACTTCCCTCCAACGCTTAATTCACAATTCCTTGATGCCTAAGAACATTCCCTACCAATCTATCCCTTCTTTTAGTCAAGGTATGCCAGAAATTCCTTTTCTCCCCAATTCTGTTCAGTACCTCCTCATTAGTTACGCGATCCACCCATCTAATCTTCAGCATTCGTCTGTAGCACCACATTTGAAAAACCTCTATCCTCTTCCTGTCCATACTGTTTATCGTCCATGATTCACTCCCATACAAGGCAAACTCCACACAAATTTCTCTTTTTCAAGAACGGTTTTCTACCCATTGCCATTCTGCATTTTATATCCTCTGTACTGCGACCATCATTTGTTATTTTTCTGCCCAAGTAACGAAACTCATCTACCTCCTTTATTGTTTTGTTACGTGATGTAATTCCTTCAGCATCACCGGATTTTCTTAGACTGCACTCCATTACCCTAGTTTTGCTCTTGTTAATCTTCATCTTATATGCACATAAATATGGAAAATAAAATTTCCCGGCAGATTCAAACTGTCTGCGGGGTTGGGATTCGAACCTGGGACCTTCGACCTACGTAGGGAAGCACTCTACCGGCTGAGCTATCCTCACCATTTCACAGCTATCCTTCCGCCAGTATTTCACCTTCTACCTTCCTCTTACGAAATTTGAACCACTAGAAGTACCTGAAGAAAGGATATGCCTAGCGGATGTTTATAATATCTGCACTCTGCTAATATGAAACTTCCTAGTAGATAAATCTGCCTTATACTGTTAAAGGCAGTCGCATGAATTTGCTTAACTAAACAGAGGTGCGTATACATAAACATAAATCACCACAGTATCTCCTCAGTGATCAAACAGAGTTCGCCAATGCAGCCTTTCTACAAAATGTTACTCAGTTCCTTTCGAATTTACAACAGAAATAATAAACACGGCTCCTTTCGCCATATCCAGTAATGCAATAAATACAATCATTAAATTTATGTGGCCTTCAATTAAGCAACACCCTACGCACTATAATAACATACAAATATTTTCACTTATTTGTGACACCTCACGTTACCCTATGTGCAAATGTTTGTATAGCTTATGGGACTTAACTACGGGGTAATCAGTCCCTAAACTTACAAACTACTTATGAACTAACTAAGGCTAAGGACGGCACAAATATCCATGCCAGAGGGGAGATTCGAACCCTGACCGTAGTGGCCGTGCAGACCGTGACTGGAGCGTCTCAGTCCCCTCGGCCACCGCGGCCGGCGTTACCCTATGTATTCTATAACCTGTACTGTGTCATGTGCTCAAAATACTTCCCCTCTGCTGCAATGCAAATTTATAGCCGCCTTGCGTTATCGAGAAGCAGGAAAACAACGCCTTCCCTGTTAAGTTCCTCAATGGTCAACAGGAAAGGTCACACTGGACAACGCCACTTCGAAGCACGAATACGATACGAGGACATATCTGTGTCTCAAAAACTATTCGCCTAAATATTATACACATATTTGAAACCGTCTTTTTAAGTCCATCATATTACACTAAAATGTAACTTAGGGTTACATAAAAAAACAAAGATGACGCCGTGTCTCTGTAATAAAAAAATATCACAAATATGAAATGTGGTATATTCAAGTAGCCCCTGTCCCTGCAGTTCACTGTCCAAATGGCATCTTTGTATCTATTACAGTTGGCGAGATACAAGGGGTGTTATGACTTAGCTGCCTCACGCTGTATAAATAAGATGAATTACTACACAATCCGTTAAGATAATTCAGAAAAAGCTGAAGATATAGTATATAATCGAATTCTACGATAGAATGTCTCATTACTTTTTATATAGAAAACTAAGCCTAGAAAAGCTTTCAAAGAATAGACAGAAAGACAGTAGTCTTTGGTCGGGCTGCAGAACATACATTTGAACACAGGGTGGTTGAGAATGAAAATAATTAGTGATTTTATAGGCTTTACCTTAGTGTGAAATTATGTCCTACTTTACTGTGGTGTTTACCGAATTTCACAGGTGAGACTGACGTAAGCATTAGTTGTTAAAACTGTTATTAGGGACGCTGTAGCAATATAAAGGCCAAAGGTGGTGATGCGGCGGTTCATTTCCTGACGCGTTTCTAAATAATCACAATTAGAATCTAAGCCTGGGGTAAAGTTTCATACTAGTCGTATATCGTCATGGCCCTGCTGAACTATATATCCGCTATACAGCCGCGTCAACACCCTTGGCCTTTATATTTCTACAGCGTCCCTAATAGCACTGTCTAATAACTGAAAATGAAAAAAAAGCGCATACCTTATCGGGGACTTCGTGTCACATCAGGAATTAATGTAAGCATCTCGACACTGTTTCAAGTAACATATATGAGGTGTCAAATATATTAGAAAGGTAATAGATACTCCGTAGCATTTACATGTGTTTTGTCAGATGACACCGCTAGCAGTCCCATCTGTTGTTTCAAGTTGTGGGCTATGCTTGACTTCACATCCGTGATTTCGTTTTTTATTTCGCTGCGTACCAAAATTACTTTGCAAGGTTTACATTTTTGCGCCTTTTAAGATATTATGTTAGATGATAACTTTTTTAAGTTTTCGGCAGAAGAAACTAAAGCAATCGTCTCTGTTATCAACTGTACAACGCGTCGACGCAGCATGATGACTGGCGAAAATTAAGAGAAAATTTCCGTAAGTAAAAAATCCAACATTTTACACATTTTAACGAAGTGTTTGAGATATATTAAAACAAAATTGTAGACGGCCTTCATTTCCGACCACTGAAGGGGTTTTACATTAACTGACACGAAATGTTGTTGTTGTTGTTGTGGTCTTCAGTCCGGAGACTGGTTTGATGCAGCTCTCCACAATATCCTATCCTGAGCAAGACTCTTCACATAAGAACGGCAACCTACATCTGTCTGAATTTGCTTACTGTATCCATCTCTTGGAAATACCTGTGGTTAAAAACGACCGCAATGGCTGTAGATGCACAAAAGAACAAATAATATCCTTCACAATGTGGACAGTTTATTTCCATAGAATTCGAACTGAAAATACAACACATGAAGTAAGTTTTAGCCATATACATGAACGCTGTTTCCACGAGCAGTTAGGCGGCAGAACAGAAGGCAGTTCATCAGCCCAAATACTGGAAATGACGGCAAAAGTGTGAGACATTACTTTAAATTTCTGTTTAGCCCTGTGTTTCATAAAATATAATTTATACTTAACTACAAACAGCTGACAGTAAAGGTGTTTCTAAAGCCGCGTCTACGCTTTAAATGAAGGGTTTCAAATGAAACTTACTGTTACACATTTGTTACAATACATTAACCACCGTTCTTAAAGAACTATACATAATTAACAAATTACATTTACCCTTGACTTTACAAAATCTTATTTCTGAAATGTTTCTCCACAAAATAGTCTGGGAATAATAAATAGCATTTATTCATATGCTCTGAGCCCTTCTTTCTCAAAATGTTATCGAACTCAGCTCCTCAATTAAGAAAAACCTACTGCCTGTATCTATAAAGAACTTATAAAAATAGGCTACTCAAAGCGTTAAAGATACAGTTTATTAAAATCAAACCATCTCAGTAGGCCTAATAGCAGGTTCCTTAAACTATCATATTTGGAATTCTGTAGTTTTCGGGAACCCGAAGAAAGATTTCGGAGTGCAGCGCTGTTTGTAGTTAGCTGTTAGAGCCGTATGTAGCACATACATTCTCTCTTCCAACCACTTGCTACTTCTATAAAGTACGCCGACGAATCATAAGTGTTCTGCGTCTCACAGTATTAATCTGACGTTCACTCCCAGTTTTAGTTCACAACTCACACCGCTAGGAGGTGTTAGGGAGCGCTGTCGCACATTCAGCGAAGAGTTTCCGCTGTTATCTTTATGAGCTACTAGCAAACGTGGCAACGCCTCGCGGTAGCTGTTGTGGATGGGAAATATACCCTAGTCCCTTCTCTTCTTCTCCATATGTCTGCCCATTCCTCGCTTCTTTATTCTCTCCCCCCCCCCCCTTTGTCCATTTCTCCTCCCCCTATCTTTTCCCGTCACCTCCACACCGCTCCCTCTTATTCCACAAAATATTCACCTGGGACTGCCTCCCCTTCTCCGCGTCAGCGCCATCCTCCTTTTTAAATCAATTTCATTCCCCCTTTCCCTGTCTCCTCCTCCCCCTCTGTTTGCCCTTATTTATTGTTATAGCAGTCGAGACCTGGATTGGGAATGGAAGTCAAAATGTTTGAGTAAATAAGTTGGAAACTTGTTATTAGAGAGACCTTTCGAGCTGCTCTACGTGAGAGCTTTAATGGCCGTACTTTTAATGGCTTATTGTACGAACATGTATGATATAAATTTACGCATAAAAACAACTTTCCTGTTGTTTGTTGAAAATGACTGGGAGAAGTAAAAAAAGCACATTTTTACAGCACAGCTTCACATGTTTTTCTCGCAGCGAGCAGAATAGAAATGCTTTTTAAAAATGTTTATATCTTCTTGATAGTTTTTTTAATGAAAAACAAAATAATGGCAGCATAATACACTTTAATGATAAAAATTTCATATGACACAAAGTAATTAATTTAAATACAGTAACTAAAATGGAAATACTACGTTTCGAAAGTCTTTGGGGTTGCGTTCATTGTAACGCTTTTTGATCGAACGATATTATATTTCTCGATTTATCTGCAAGCGCTGTATACGATCTTCGAGGATTGCCTGCGCGTACGCCGACCGATATTACGACGCTGCAATGGATATATTAAAATAATAAACCACGGTCTGTGCTAATTTTGTTTGCAACACTCAGAAATACTTCGAACTGGCATCAGTTCTATCTTTGCAAAGCTCCAAAGATAGGATCACACCAAGAATAATACGGAGAGGCTTCTAAAGAAACAACGTTTCCTGTTACATCTATATGGCTGCTTTAACCTTGTCTCAATAGGCTTGTCGCTAGTTTTAGGAAGGATTTTGCAATATAATGGTGAAGGGTCATTTTTGCGACGCGATTCCACCCGTCTAGAAACGTAGATCTAGTTTTTCTCAAATTCTGATATTTTCACGTGATTTTCCAATTGCTCCCAGACTTCAAGCAATGCCTGTTCTTACACAGATAATGCCATCTCCCTTTATTGTAACCTTCTTAACGTATTTGTTCGCTCCGATACAGCGTATTTGGTCGCCAGGCGAGTAGCGAAAGAATAAGCTGATTGTTACAGAATCTAGAAAATGATCCGAGCTGGAAGCATACTTTCACTTTTTTTCAAATTCTGATACTTTCCGGTAGATTTTCCAAAAATTTTCTTTCTTACCAAACCTTGTACTATGAATTACGAACAGGACAAAGAAGAAGCAACTAGCTCTTTATTCACATGACATGATGGGTGCTATCGACAAAGGTTCGCAAATCGATTCCGTATGTCTTGATTTCCAGAAGACTTTTGACACCGTACCACACAAACGGATTTTAATCAAATTTCGTGGTTATGGTATATCACCCCAAATTTGCGACTGGACAGAAAGGACACAGATCGTAGTAATCGATGGTAAAGCATCGATTAAAACAAAGGTGATATCGGGTGTTCCACATGGTAGTGTTATCGGTCCTCTGCTGTTCCTTATTTACATAAAGGATTTTGGGGAAAATCTAAGTAGTTCGCTTAGGTTGTTTGCAGATGACTCCGTCAATTACTGTCTAGTAAAATGATCTGAAGCTCAAAACCAACTGCAGAACGATGTGAATAAGATGTCAGCATGGTGTAAAAATTGGCAATTGACTCTAAATAATGAGAAGTGTGAAGTCGTCCACATGAGTACGAAATGAAATCGGTTAAACTTTGTTTACGAGATAAATCAATAAAAAGTGAAGGCCGTAAACTCCACAAAATACCTAGGAATTACTATTACTTCAGACTTAAATTGGAGAGAACACGTAGATAATGTCGTGGGAAAGGCGTACCAGGGACTGCGTTTCATTGGCAGAACCCTTAAAAGATGCAACAGAACTACAAAAGAAACTGCATACACTACGCTTGTCCGTCCATTTTTCGAGTATTTCTGCCCAGTGTGGGATGCTCATCAGGTGGGTTTGACGGAGGACATCGAAAAAGTCGAAAGAAGGGCAGCTCGTTTCGTATTGTCACGATACAGGGGAGACAGCGTTACGGAAATGATACAGGATCTGGGATGGGAATCATTACAACAACGGCGCTTATCGCTGCGGCGTGGGCGACTTACGAAACTCCAATCGCCAACATTCTCCTCCGAATGCGAAAATATATTGTTGACTCCCACCTCCATAGGTAGAGAAGATCATCAGAATAAAATACGAGAAATCAGAGCTCGAACGGAGAGATTCAGCTGTTCTTTCTTCCTCCGCGCCATTCGATAATGGATTGGGAGATAAATAGTATAATGGTGGTTCGATGAACCCTCTGCCAAGCACATAAATGTGATTTGTAGAGTATCCCCTGTAGATGTAGATCAGTAAAACCGTCGAAGCCATTGTCAAGTTACGCGGTTTCATACAAGCGGCAATTCATTTTTATTAATATAGTTTTGGAGGTATGTACAAGACAACTGCTTACCCCTTCGATGAGCGTAATTGTTTTATCAAAAACCTCAAGGGCTTTGTGAAACAGCACCGAAGTGGAATTTACCAGTTTGCGGTAACTGTACATCACTGAAAGCCGTCGGTCTTGTTCAGCTGTGGTTACCGGGGTCAAGGGTTCGCAACCGCAGACGTTCGGAGGCTGCATAAAGAGATTGTGCTCCCCGGATGAACCGGTCCTTGGGGTGCCTTCCATCTCCGGCTACTGGAGACCTCAACATCTGGGTTAGGCAACTACAAAAGCACCGGATTGCCACCAACCGGCGAGAACCTCTGTCACGCTTCTAACCGTGCGAGCACGATCTGGCAAATGTTACGGTCCACGGCGATGATATACGAGCCGCCCCGACATACCTGTTCACGGGAATGAGAAAACAAGACGTAACAATGGGCAGCTTCTTTCGACGAACAGGCGTTTATCTGCGTCATCACTATGCGAGTCGGCAGAGTGAAAGTGTGCAGCTGAGGCCCTTATTCCGGCCGAACATAAAAGTTCGTCTACGATGTTACCCGTATAGCGCTCGGAGGGTCGCTACTTCAAGGCAATTGAGGTTTCCTCTTTTGTGAAGTAAGATATACTAATATGTACGACGATTGTTCCACAGCGACTATAAAATTTACATCTGTTTTATAAGTTCACTAGCAAAATTCCCGCAGCTTCGCAAGCGTAGACTGGATGGTTTGCATTGGTTGTTTGTACTTCTTAATATAAATTTTCATAGACTTGGCTTTAAAAATGCTTTCGTAATCAAGTATTTTGATACAACTTGCCACTCCCTATTGGACCATTGTTGGTAGGATTCAAAACATCCCGAAATGAAATGTTCTTTTTTTTAATTGTAACCATGGTTCCAAACCCAAAAATAGTCTTAGTTTTTCCCTTATTTCAACTGCTTAATGGTTGAATTTCCAAAAATATCGAAACACTTGTTTTTAAATTTCCAATCAGAAATCTAAACCGGAAGTTTATGTATTTCTTCTTCAACATTGCCTGAATAGTGACGTATTTTCAAAAAACCGTTCATCCCCTTTTTCACCCCCTTAGGGATGGGAATATCGATAAATCGCTGATGCCTACAATGTAAGATAAACAACATCTACAAATTTCAAGTTCCTACTGTCTGTAGATTCATTTTTAAGAGCCTTTTCTGACTTTTAGAAACGGATGGAGAACGCGAAATTTCTTTATTACGATTTGACATAGTTCTTGGTAGTGTTACTTGTCGAACTGCAATATGCACTTATTTTTCTTTATTCATATGCTTGCTGCAGAAAAACAACTGATGAATGTGCATCACGTTTCGCTGTATATAAGCTCTTTGCTATTATAGTGTCAAAAGTCATCGCTGGTCTTCAGTGCGAATTTTATATAAGACGACAACTTTCAACTACTATATCATACACCCTATTATAGCTATCGACACGGAACTGCTAATTCAGTTTATTTTGATCTTAAGCACTACAGTTGTCTTTTCCGGTGTTTATATTGAGATCATTGGTGTATTGCCAGTGTCGTTAATGCTCAGTTAATGTATGTCTGTATTTCCCAGTGTTTTATCTTTGAGCATCTGTTGATCGTCGTATTGCTCAATATTTTACGGATTTTTGTTCGCCACACTCACCCACCGCCATACACCGCGACCAAAACACCATAGTGCACATCGCAAACCTAAAGGTTACTTTCATGCATAACCGCCGTTAGCCTGCAGTGAATAATTTCGGCTACCAAGTGAAATATACGGACACACGTCCCACGTTCCATTTTTATATATGTACTATCTGAAAACCCGGCGTTGCCCGGGTATTTATTTATTTATTTATTCGAACCTTGAGTTAGTACTTTTCCTATCTACTCTATCTCTCTCTCTCTCTCTCTCTCTCTGGCCATGTCCTTTTTTCTAAAAACATGTTACATTTATCAGAGAATATATAAGAAATTACAGGTAAAAATGCACTCGTTTCGAAGAATCCAATCACGAAATTCAACAATAATGATTGTAATAATATCAAAGATGGATCAACTGATGTAATGCGCGAAACGTCAAATTGTTTTTTTTTTTTTTTTTTTTTTTTTTTTTTTTTATATAGAGATGTATTAAAAGAAACTGCTGTATTTATTTATTCTTATATTTCCTTATTCGTATGATTATCCTTTCAGAGAAAGAGCTGAAGGCATTGTAGCACGCATAGACCAAAGACATCGTCTGTGGCATCTCGTTTCGCTGTACGTAATCTCCTTGCTATAGTCACAAACGTCATCGCTGGCCTTCAGTCCGATTTTTTTAATATAATTTGACGACTTTCAACCACCATATCTTCCACCCCCTTATAGCTGTCGGCATGGAACTGCTATGGTGTACAACGGGAGACTTCGGACAATAATTATACACACACCATTCGTTTGCGTTCTGTAGTTTTCACTGCAGAGCGAAATATTTACACACACACACACACGTAGAATTTTATATACACCGATAACTTTCCATCCCAATATACTCCGCCCTTTTATCATTATCAACCCTCAAGCAACAATGCAACCAATAAAACTATTTTAAAAGACTAAATATAATTTCCAAAGAACCATTATTGTTCCGCATTTCGCATTATATTACTCAAATTACTAATTATCTACCAGATCGCTATAATTTTACAAATAAACCTGAAACCTTCCTCAGATATAAATTAGTAATTGTACAAATATTTAAGTCTCTGCGTCTTGTCGTTTGGATGTGATAAGCGTACACTGAACAGACATTCACATTCATATATATAGATAAACAGCTATCCGATCGCCATAAAACCGTGCCTAAAGCCTTCTCCGTGTAGATATTAGTAACTGTACAAATTCAGACGTGATAAACGCACACCGAACAGACATTCACATTTATAGATATAGCATAGCGTCTGGATATAGATTAATACACTGAAGAGGTACAGAAACTAGCACATCTGCCTAATATCACGTAGGGGCCCCGGTTTAGCACAGAACTGTCGCAACATGACGTGGCATGTACTCGACTAACGTCAGAAGTTGTTCTGGAGGAAAATGACACCTTGCGTCCTGCAGGGCTGTCTATAAATCTCCTCTCAACAGCACGTTGCAAGGCATCCCAGGTATGCTCAATAATGTTCATGTCTTGGGAGTCTGATGGCGAGCGGAGGTGTCTGAACTCATATGAGTGTTCCTGGAACCACTGTTTAGCAATTCTGGACGTCTGTGATGTAGCATTGTCCTGCTCGAATACTCAATCGACATGAATAGATGCAGGTGATCAGTAAGTATGCGTACGTACATAACACCTGTAAGACTCGTATCTGGAAGTATCGGGGGTCCCATAGCACTCTAACTGCACATTCTCCACACCATTACAAGGCCTAAACCTGCTTGAACAGTCCACTGTTGACTTGCAGGATTCATGGATTACACCCATCGGTCCGAATGTGGTCCGTCTTCCGACGTTTGGAGACTCGCACAACGTATTCTGGCTTTCGTCACCCGACGTACACCTGCTCAGCTCTCATTCCAGACGCTGCTATTCCCGGACACGATTTATTACCCGTTCACGAAAACTAACGCTGTGAACTGGATACGCGACCACATCGCTCCCAGATTTCGGCAGCCGATATTCGTCAAGTGTTCGGACATGTGTTCAAGAGATGTCAGGCCGCTCTTTCCATAGAGGGACATCATTTTGAACATCTACTGTAAATAACGATAAGCATAGGTTACTCCGATGGCAATGTTATTTAGACGCTTTATATGCGCCCGCGGCACAACAGAGTCCGAGAATCGGGCGCTGCCGTGGCCGTCGGGTGCGGTGGCGGCGGCCGGGAGCCGTACCGCGCGATCCACGGACGCCTGGCAGGCGTCTGTCGTGAGACACCCTATAGTCTTTACGACTTCTATAAAAAGATACGTGCCGCACCGCTGTTGGTGGGGCTGGCTCATCTGCCTCAACGATGCAAGTATGTAATGGTATATATTGCGATGACAGAGAAATGTTCGGATCCTGAATAGCTATAGCAACCTTTACAGTTCTTGCAAAGGAAACCCTCTGAATGGTTGACAATAAACTTCGGTGTATGAAGTCAGAACGATCGAGTGAACATCACCTGAGTAGCGGCCGGTGTTGACAACTTGCCTCCACCGTAGTTTAATTCAGCATCGTGAGTGTGTGTACCGTGTTACACCTGTTGGCGTAAGTGCTTGATTCGTGCGTTGATTCTGAACTGAGAACAGGAAAATGAATTAGCAAGGAATAAATTTGAAGTTTCGTTTTAAGCTTAGGAAGACACCTAAAGAAACGCATACGATACGGGGACCAAGCACTGTTCATGAAGTGTGTGGACAAATGGTTCACCCGTTTTCGAGGTGTTCCTAACAATCCCTGAAGCGGATGACCGGCGACCTCAATGAGAAATTAAGGAAATTAATCACAAACGATAGTCGGTTGACTGTGCGCTTGATAGCGGATGAACTGTAGGTAACCGTGAATCGTCCAATAAAGCCTTGGCCATAAGGTAGGGAAAGGATAACGTGTTCTCGTCTTGTGCCACAGAAATGTGCACTATGATGGCTCTTCTTGTATGTCTACTTTACTGTTCTGTATATGATTCCCACAACCACCATATTTTATATTTGACTATCCACCAGAACATTTCAAAATTATATGTGGATCGCCTTAATAAACAATTAAATGCCAATTCTAGGAGGGACCAGAAGATGACATACTTGAGTGTAGAAACCGGTCGCTGGCTTAACAAATTTATGTTTCGATCTTGGCATTTATATTAAAACAATAAAATCTCTTCTTCGGACGTGTGAATTAAGCCCTTCATATTGTTTTGAAACTGAAGCTGCAAAATTTAATCGCAGTCAGATGAACGATATGGCAGTCTATAAAATACAAAGCCGAAATGTCGATGCCCCCCTTAAAATTAAATTATTATTATTTTCTTTGCTCTTCCTCTAGATTCTCTCTAGCTTCTTTTTTCTAAGACATTCCTCTATTAACAAAATGTTATTCAAATGAGTGGAGCCATTTCTGACTTTTTGTGAGACTAACGCACAGCAATTGAAAGTTTGTGTTACTAACGGACCAAACTGCTTCGGCCATCGGTTCCTAGATTTAAACACTACTTAAACTAACTTATGCTAAGGACAATATACACACTCATACCTGAGAGAGAATTCGAATCAACGGATGTAGTGGCCGTTGATTTTTATATGTATAGAGGATACCAAGAAAAATTGTAATAAAATGTAATACTCGCAAAATCTAAAAAAACACGGTTATGCCTTGTGTAATTTTCTGAAAAATGTGTAATGTGAAGTAAATTATAGCCTCAAGGAATCGCCCTCAATCGAATATAATAATGAATTCGGCTGGCATTGTGACCTGGTGCAAGTTTTTCTATATCTCGCTACCTCAGCACGTGATACGACCCTTATGTATCCCAGTTATTCAATCGGAAAAAGGGAGCTTATGGTTTAACGTGGAATACGAACAACGTCTGTATCTGATGACTCCTCACTCCTTTTTGGAAGGTGAAGGATTGGTTAATGCTCAAAGGGAGAAATGCCATGCTCCCACCAAGTTTCGAAGCCATAACTTTTCGTTTGGCAACAGAGCACTTAGTCGGTAGTCAAGTAGAAGTACTTTGCCAGTTATAGGAACATGTCAGAACACACAGCATATCAATAATTGTATATATGCCCCCAACAGGTAATGAAAAATTCAATAAGGACGCATTCATACGCTCGGTCCCTTGCGAGAATCCAGTATAGACTGCGAGCGACAGGGACCGCTGGCCCAAAGCCTCCAGCACTAATTTTCAATTTTGTCGTTTAATTTATTTCAATCCCCCTCCCCCCAAACATTATAAATGTTTCGATTTCGTAGATATCAGTGATCATGAAATGTAAAAAAGTGGCGAATTTATATCTATTCGCAACATGTTTCGCAAACGTAACAAAATAGTATATAAAACGACGGGCGTATTCCAATGCAAAATTGTCAAAATTTCAATTCAGTCGGCCAAGAACGATTGCGATGTGTAGTTTTGACTGCAGAGTGAAATACAGGCAGGAACATCAGACTTTTTATACAAAATACTACGGGTGTATGAATTTCGCTCTGCAGCAAAATATACACAACGCAGACGAATGGTATCTGTGTGTAGCTGTACACCATAGCAGTACCATATGGATTCCATAGAAGTTCCATATAGGAGGTGTAAGATAGGGTGGTTGAAAGTCGGTAATTATAAAAAAATTGTGACTGAAGGCCAGTGATGACTACATAGCAAAGAGGTTACATGCAGCGAAACGTGATGCCACAGGCCATATCTTTGGTCTATGCGTGATAGTCTTAAGTTCTTTCTACAGGGTGTTACAAAAAGTACGGCCAAACTTTCAGGAATTATTCCTCACACACAAAGAAAGAAAATATGTTAAGTGGACATGTGTCCGGAACGCTTAATTTCCATGTTAGAGCTCATTTTAGTATTTCTCATGTTCTTCCACCTACGCTCACCGGAGCACGTTATCATGGTTTCCTACGGGATACTCTACCTGTGCTACTAGAACATGTGCCTTTACAAGTACGACACAACATGTGGTTCATGCACGATGGAGCTCCTGCACATTTCAGTCGACGTGTTCGTAATCTTCTCAACAACAGATTCGGTGACCGATGTATTGGTAGAGGCGGACCAATTCCATGGCCTACACGCTCTCCTGACCTCAACCCTCTTGACTTTCATTTATGGGGGCATTTGAAAGCTCTTCTCTACGCAACCCCGGTACGAAATGCTCGTATTGTGGACGGCTGTGATACAATACGCCATTCTCCAGGGATGCATCAGCGCATCAGGGATTCAATGCGACGGAGGGTGGATGCATGTAGCCTCGTTAACGGAGGACATTTTGAACATTTCCTGTAACAAAGTGTTTGAAGTCATGCTGGTACGTTCTGTTGCTTTTTCCATTCCATGATTAATCTGATTTGTGAGCTCTAACATGGAAATTAAGCGTTTCCGGACACATGTCCATATAACATATTTTCTTTCTTTGTGTGTGAGGAATGTTTCCTGAAAGTTTGGCCGTACCTTTTTGTAACACCCTGTATATATGGACATGCGTGCGTATAAGGAAAAATAACAATAAATAAATAAAGTAATACAAAAGAAAATTATGTTGCTACATATCTTACACAAAAAACTGTAACAGATATTAATAAATATGCGACAAAATCGATTTTACGTTTCGGATGACATCTAGTTACCTACATAAGCTACCAACACGCGAGCTAAGCCGCGGATTTAAGCTCGTATAAATTCGCAATAAAAATATTGAATTTCTTCATAGCGATAAAAACTATTGTAACTTTTATGTTGGACCAAATCTCACAAGCTGTGCAAAATTTCATTAAGATTTAGAAACCTGCTCAGTACAACTGTTCTGAACTTTTAACAGTGATTTTTTAATTCTTAGCGAGGCATGACCTCATTATCATCCGCCACGATTACCTACGCCAACAGTTTTGTACCATCTAGTTCTATGAGAGAGCAGTATGATTATTGTTAAAGGTCTCGTAACGCAGCGTGAAACGTAGATTTTATCTCACCGTTCCCTCGGTTGAAGCCCGTCCTTCACAGCCGTCACGACACGGCGTGCACGACAATTATCGTGCTAACTGTTTGTTCAGCAGCAGCAGCAGCAGACAAAGCCGGTGGCCAGATATCGATCATCCGGGGCGGCTTCCGTGATTCTGAAACCGAGAGTTCAGGCCGACGTCACGAAGACGACCATCTCTGCGAGTGCGATGGGGGTTATCTCTGACGCGAAACTCTCTCCTGACTCTGTTCTTGCTCGATATCTCTGCATTCATCGGCAAATAACAGCTAGCCAGTGGAACGGCGTCCATTATTCCCAAGTGGTTAAACAGGTGTTTCTTATTCGTGGTGCAGGTGATATCGGGCAAAACTTCTATTAGAATATAAAATTCAGGTTACATAGAATAACTACCGCCTTTTCCGACTGCCGTGGTCATGCTAAAGTTACGGTTTTTCAAAAACCTATGTTATTGTATTAGAATGATTGAATCTCCGGCTTTGACTAGTGTCACTATAAACCGATTTTGCTTATTATAACTAGTTATTATTAGAACTTCATTTTAATATTGTACGAAAGCAAGTGCAGACAAGTGTGAAAATTACAGAACTATCAGTTTCATAAATCATTGGTGCAAAATATTAACACGAATTATTTACAGACGAATGGAAAAACTTGTGGAATCCAACCTCGGGAAAGATCAGTTTGCATTTAGGAGAAATATAGGAACACGACTTCTCATAGAAGACTTTGACCTGCGGAACAAGGAGGCAAACAGGCTTGAATATTGAACATTGTGCTACTCCAACTTACCTGGAAGTAAAAATAGAAAGGTCTCACCGTCAGACAAGATTGCCAGATGGAGAACGGAAAGATCCGCCAAAAGAACTGCATCATTCGCAAATTGGCTGAATCAGTTTCGGAGCTCAACTGGTCGTCCTGCAAACAACTGCTCTGGCACTCCGTTTTGGTGAATATGAATACACAGCTCCATTATGGGAAGCCTCCTAATATGATAAACAAGTGTATGTCGCGCTTAGTGATTCAGTCCATATCGTCACAAATTGCCTGCTACCTAGACAAGTTCATAAGAATTCCACATTGGCTGGAATAGCGCCACCACACATAAAACACGGCTAGCTCTTTACTCACATGATGTAATGAGTGCTATCGGTAAGAGATGTCAAATACATTCCGTAATTCTAGATTTCCGGAAGTATTTTTACAGTGTACCACACAAGCACTTCCAAATCAAATTGCGTGATTATGGAATGTAGTCACAGTTGTGCGACTGGATTCGTGACTTCCTGTCAGAAAGGACACAGTACGTAAGGCATCGAATAGAACAGAAGTGATATGTGGCGTGTCATAGGGCCCCTATTGTACGTTATTTGAATAAACGATTTAGGAGACAATCTGAGTAGCTCTCTTAGACTTCGCGGATTATGCTGTCATTTATCGGTTAGTAACGTCATCAGAAGATCAAATGCAACCGAAAAATTATTTAGATGTCTACCTGGTGCAAAAATTGGCAGTTGACCCGTAACAATGATAAGTCTGAGGTCATCAATATGACCACTAATATATCTAATATATCAATATGGCCTTTAGTTCCACGATAAATCAGTCAAACCTAGATTCCATAAATTCAACTAAATACCTAGGAGTAACAATGACGAACAACTTAAATAGGAAAAAATACATAGAAAATATTGTAGAGACTGGCGGACGATTTAGAGAAAATCCAGAGAAGGGCAGCTCGTATTATCGCGAAATGGAAATGATGCACAAGTTGGAGTGAAAATCTTTTAAAAAAAGCGTTATTTTTTGTGGCGAGATCTATTTGCGAAATTTCTCTCACCAATTTTCTCTTCAGAATGCGAACATACATTATTAGCACCCAGCTACATAGGGAGACATGGCCATCATAATAAAATAAGAGAAATCAGAAAGATTTAGGTGTTGCTTTTTCCCGCGTGCTATTAGAGAATGGAACCGTAGAGAAACATTATAAAAGTGGTTCGATGAACCCTCTGTCAAGCACTTCAATGTGATTTGCAGGTTATCCATGTCGATGTAGAAAGCGCAAAGTAGCAGGAGAGAAGTAGATAGAGAAACATGACACACACAGTTTACACTCGCCCAGATACTGTTTCACGTCTCAAGTCACGAAATAATTTTATTCAGATAACTAAACCACTGAACATGCAACCTAAATCACGACGTTTAGAGATCTATTGTAAAAGTCTGTTCTAACTGGTTTTAATTCCGAGATCAAGAAAGTTCTTGTTTGGGAGTATGTACAACCATACGCAATATGGATGAATCGTCTGAGAACTGGATTTTCAACATGCCGGAGTAACTTTGTGAAGTGCGGCTATTTTACGGAGTTGAACTGTGCGTATGTGGAAGCCCAGACATCGGACCATTACTCATCTGCTGAAATATGAACGTTTGCTGCACGCAACAATATTTAATTTCAGCTACTGACAAAGCTATAAAGACTGTTAACGTTTCAAATACTGATAGGCAGATATTCTATGGACACGAAAAGTAATTAAGACGAAAGGAATGAATACACTTCCGCTTCCTATGTCCCAGTTTACAACCAGGAGATAAAGTTAAATGAGACATAAAATATTTCACACATGCTACGCACTAAGTGTGAACAGAACCTAAAGACGTCGTAATATATTAAAGGGTAAACAAAAGTGCCATCGGGAACTTACTGTACAATCCTACACACATCATAGATGAAGTTATACATGACTACAACAACCTCGCTCGGGACAGTCTGCATGATACTTTCTCTGCTTTATTGATCAGAACTCTGTAATCGACCGTTACTCGGGTGAAATTACGTATGACAGCAAAATCAAAACGACGAAGAGGGTATTATTACCTTGTAGCAATAAACAGATAGTCTCCATGTATTAAGGTTGATTAAAGCTTGTTGCTGACGTTAATATGTGTGAGAGACGTGTTATTGTCCAATGAATAGCGAGCGTTACGTAAGCGTAACCCGACCAATAAAAACCGACACCTGTCGATGGGGTCATTATTAGTGCTAGTAATCAGGTAAGACTTCTACGTATACTTACGCCCTATTAACAATACTATTTTTTTATCTGTGCTGTAGAAACACATAAACAATAGACAATAAGTAACAAACGTAAACCATACGTCACGACGTAAACATCCAGGCTCAGGTTGCTGATCGCATTAAGGGGGGACGTTGATGAAATTTACCAAAAATATCAAGTTTAGCTTTTTTTAATTTCTGTTATTTCTTTCTTTCTCTCTCTTTTTTTTTTTTTTAGTACAAACTTATAGACAATTAAGTTCCTATAGTTGCAATGTTGAATCCTCATCAGAAGTGCAGGAAAATTAATTAAATGTCTGACGTGGCCTCCCTGCCAAGCCTACGTTTCAAAGCAGCACTTCAATACCGGCTCAACCAAACAGGTGCGGGATACATTTAGAAATCCGTGATGCATACTCTCTGGTTTTACAGGTCAGTTTTGGCTCTGTTCTGTATCTTATAAACAATAACAAACTATAATTACGTAGGCTTCCGCGGCCAGAGTCAGATGACATAAAAGTTTTCTGGGTATGGTACCGCGTCATGATGTAGGCTATTACTTATTTAACCAACGTTTCGGCCAACGTTACAGTGGCCTTCATCTGGGTAACTGGTGTGAGCTGGTTGTTACTACACTTATATTACTTTCATTTAGACATTTCGTCATAATTTTTTAAAATAAGCGATGTTATTGGTGAATGTATTGCGGAAGAGTGGAACTTTATTTTGATAGGATGCTGAGGTGGAAGGGGTGGGGGTTAGCCGTTGCCTATTGCTTCTTGCATAGCGAGACATGGTTGGTGTTCATCGGCGAATGGGGTGAGGGCTTCCGTATCTCTCCTGCTGGCCGTGGGCCGCGCGGCGGCAGTAGCTTACTGGTGACGCTCGCGTGTTGTGATGTCAGTGCGGCCTATTACGCTGTGATGGCCGGTAGCCAAGAGGGGGCAAGCCTGAGTCCATCTTCTCTATTCATGTTATTGGGGTGTTTAACAATTTCGATGGCTTCCCTTATCTTACGTTTGACCATCCCTGGTTGCTTGGCGAGTATTCTGGCATCGTTAAATTTTATCTTCCTGCTGCAATCTTGCTGGTGTTCGGCTACTGCAGATTTATTGTATTGGCCTAATCGAATGTAGCGTTCATGTTCCCGTATGCGTGTTGCCACTGCCCTCCCTGTCTCACCTATGTACACTTCCCCACACTCGCATTCCACCTTGTATACTCCTGATGCATGTAGTGCGTCTATGTTGTCCTTTGTGGAACCAAGAGCATCCTTGACCTTGCGACTGCTGTAGAAGAAAGGCTGGATTCCTACACGGCGAAGATGTTTGGCAATGCGATCTGTGACGTTTTTTACATAAGGTAAGCGTGCTGCTGGCTGCTTTTTGTTGACTTCCTGCCTACTGATGTTTCTTTTATTTGTGTCCATGGCGGTGTGGATCACTCTATGCTTGTAGCCATTTGCCAGAAATGTTGTTTCTAGTTTGTTGAGCTCAGCTGTTTTGTTGTCTTCATCACTTAGTCGTTGCGCGCGAATCGTCAGTGAGCGGATAACAGAGTTCTTCTGTGCTGGATGGTGGTTAGATTGAGCGTGCAAATACCTGTCGGTATGTGTAGGCTTCCGATATACCCTGTGCCCAAGTGTTAAGCAAGTAACAATTTTACCCACGGACATCATGGTCAGCTTCGACATAAAGTCATTATTCACCAATGTGCCAGTAGACGAAACTGTTCGCATCCTACAAGAACATATTCCGCCAGATATATGCGACCTGGTTCAGTTGTGTTTATCTTCGACCTACTTCAAGTGGCAAGAAAGATTCTACGAGCAAACAGACGGCGTAGCAATGGGGTCTCCCTTATCCCCGTTGGCAGCCGACATTTTCATGGAGGCCTTCGAAGCAACAGCACTTTGTTCCGCCCCTTTACGCCCAAGATGCTGGTTTAGATACGTGGACGATACTTTCGCAATATGGCCCCACGGTGAGATGGAACTACACAAGTTTCATGAACATCTAAACAAAATGCACAAGAAGATCCAATTTACATTAGAGATCGAAAAGGATGGCGCTATTCCATTCCTAGATGTGGAAATTTATAGAACTAGGCAAGGCACACTTGGGCACAGGGTATATCGGAAGCCTACACATACCGACAGGTATTTGCACGCTCAATCTAACCACCATCCAGCACAGAAGAACTCTGTTATCCGCTCACTGACGATTCGCGCGCAACGACTAAGTGATGAAGACAACAAAACAGCTGAGCTCAACAAACTAGAAACAACATTTCTGGCAAATGGCTACAAGCATAGAGTGATCCACACCGCCATGGACACAAATAAAAGAAACATCAGTAGGCAGGAAGTCAACAAAAAGCAGCCAGCAGCACGCTTACCTTATGTAAAAAACGTCACAGATCGCATTGCCAAACATCTTCGCCGTGTAGGAATCCAGCCTTTCTTCTACAGCAGTCGCAAGGTCAAGGATGCTCTTGGTTCCACAAAGGACAACATAGACGCACTACATGCATCAGGAGTATACAAGGTGGAATGCGAGTGTGGGGAAGTGTACATAGGTGAGACAGGGAGGGCAGTGGCAACACGCATACGGGAACATGAACGCTACATTCGATTAGGCCAACACAATAAATCTGCAGTAGCCGAACACCAGCAAGATTGCAGCAGGAAGATAAAATTTAACGATGCCAGAATACTCGCCAAGCAACCAGGGATGGTCAAACGTAAGATAAGGGAAGCCATCGAAATTGTTAAACACCCCAATAACATGAATAGAGAAGATGGACTCAGGCTTGCCCCCTCTTGGCTACCGGCCATCACAGCGTAATAGGCCGCACTGACATCACAACACGCGAGCGTCACCAGTAAGCTACTGCCGCCGCGCGGCCCACGGCCAGCAGGAGAGATACGGAAGCCCTCACCCCATTCGCCGATGAACACCAACCATGTCTCGCTATGCAAGAAGCAATAGGCAACGGCTAACCCCCACCCCTTCCACCTCAGCATCCTATCAAAAATAAAGTTCCACTCTTCCGCAATACATTCACCAATAACATCGCTTATTTTAAAAAATTATGACGTAATGTCTAAATGAAAGTAATATAAGTGTAGTAACAACCAGCTCACACCAGTTACCCAGATGAAGGCCACTGTAACGTTGGCCGAAACGTTGGTTAAATAAGTAATAGCCTACATCATGACGCGGTACCATACCCAGAAAACTTTTATGTCAATAACAAACTACCTGTACCGTTTTCTTTCTTTTTTTCCTTGTGATACTGAAGGAGATTTATACAATTGTTGGATTCATTCTTCATTCAGTTGTGCCTCGATCGCAAACAGTGTATAAAAACTGGATGAACTGTGTTTGAATAAGTAAGTGACTAGAAGACGTGAGAAACAACGACAAACCAGTAATGAGGTTATGTCCGAAGTAAGAACATCTGTTGAAAATGTGAACTCGTCTCCTAGCCGCTCTAAGCGAAATATTAGTGAGGTGAATAGTGCGTACTGCACTGATGAATCTCGTTACACTGGATTTAGATTGAATTATTGACTGCAGCAGTGAAATTTTCTTGACATGAGATAGTGATAACATTCAGATTATAGATCATATGGAAACGACGCCCTAAAACAACATTTGCATCTACTACAATTGTCAGAATTGCAACTTACGATGCTGTTCTTGTATTTAATGATGGGAACGTCGGGAGGCTGAGGGTCTTAGAAAGGCATCCTGTGAAAAATAGATTTACAGCGCGTCTCTGCTGCTGAAAAGTCAGTTGGAGACCTGATAAAGGAAAGGAGGGAGACAACAAGAAACCAGAAGAGAAGCCTTGAAGGGAAAAAGGACCCAGTGTACAAATGTGGTACCTTGTGAAGAAGTGACATAAGAGAAAATGTTACGTTGAACTTTAAATTGCGTTTCCTGAAAAATTTGTTTTTTAAAGCTTAAGTATATTTTCCTCAGATTTTATGTATGAATGCTAGAATTGTGAAATTTTGTACACATATTTCTGTAAACCTAATAAACGTCGTCTCGATAGTAAATTTTGAAATTCTAATTGCTATCTGAGATATGGGGTAAAGTGCTTGGAATTTTACATGCATTTAAATTTGTACTTATGAAATAGGCTACTATTAATTAAAAAATTATGAAAACTTTCCTATATAAAGAGATGAAATAGAATTGTTTTGAAGAAATCTCTTGAATACTTCCTGAGAAAAAGGAACACATTATTTTTTGAAAGAAGAAACTTCAAATATCATTTTAAAAAGGTGGACAAATATAATCAAAGGATTTTATAAGTAAATGTGCCACTTTCATGTAAAGTGTGGTCAAAATTTCATTGCCATATCTACAAAACTGTGCATTTGGTGCATTTTTGAAGTAGTGTTTGTTATGACGCTCACACGTTTGGAGAGTCTATATCGATAGTAGTGATGAGTTTCTCCTCAGGCGGCGCTTTGATCTGCCGCAAGGCAGTTTTTTTCCCATGTGCCATCACTGGCCGATGGCTAGATGGAGGCGCGTGACGTACGGGAGGTCAGTGACGGATTGGCACTCCAATAGCGCGAGTCGCCTGGTTTTCCTAGTTCTAGTCGCCAGGGTAGCTGTGGTTATGTTTTCACCGTCGTGCGGGCGCACAACTTAGCGTTCCTAGAGGCGGAGTCACTTTTTAGCCTTGACGTATTTTGCAGCTGAGTGTTTGGGCAGCAGGACAGGTAGGTGGAGATAAAGGCTTTTTTATTTTTATTTATTTATTTTACTATTTTGTTTTTCCCTCTTTTTTTCAACGCCTTCAGCGGCGAGAAAATTAAAACGTCCCCCGATGAGAATAATTTTTAACATAAATCATGGCATATTCCTGACTCAAAAGGAAATGAAAAATGTGGCTCTCTTCCATTGTATATTTGTTCCCGACTCTCTCGTCGTCGATGCAATGTAGCTCCATGTCGGTCGTAAAAAGTAAACAAAAGTGCTTCATCTAAGGCAATAATCCATGCCGGAAAGCCGGACACAAAATCACGATGTATCCGTGTTCATCTTAAAAGAGTAAATAAAACGAAACACTAAAACCATAAAACGCATGGAGCCAAATGTAAAAGGAAGAGAAAACATGAAACACTTCATATACTTCACAAAGAGTCTAAAACAAAACAAAAAAAGGAATAACTAAAATCCAAACTGATGGTTTACATTCCTTGTTTGGCGAAAGCATATTCTAATGGTATCTTCAGGAAGTTACCAAACATTTCTTTGTATTTCGTCTTCTTCTTCTCTTCATCATTGTCTTTCCAAAGGTACGACAAAAACTCTACTGGATCCGTCGTATCCAATGTATAAATTACGTGTATCGTCCGTCCCATAATCCAAATCATTCCGTGTTTCTTCTTAAGAGGAAAGGGGGTCCAATCCGAGGTTATGGCGTCAGCGGCAGTGATATCGTTGATGGAAACTCTGTTGATTAGACGCAGCATGTCTTTCGCGATTGTCCAAACAGCTTAATGTGGGCTGCGACGTGCTGTGCCTAGTGAAATAAGCTCTTTCGTCTGCTTCTGAGTGTAAGTGCTGTCCTGCTAGACTTTTTACGAGCAACCTTCCGTGTTGGGCTCCGCTATAAACCTTGTAAACCTTGGTGCCCCAGGCTTAGTTGATTATGCAATAGTCAGTTATGTGTTCCTGCGGATTTATTGAGGATACGCTCAAGTCAGCTCTTCGGACAGCGCTTGGTCCGTCAGCAGGCACACCGGAGTAACTTCCAGTATACTGAACAGAAGTTTCGTCGAGAGTAGGGTGTTTTTCTTCTGAATTGTTTGTTTTTAATTGTGGAGTGTGCCCGGCATTCAGTCTGGTGTCCGCTCAGGGCTGGGTGTCATTCTAATTGGCGGTCGTTTTCGTTTTGACTGTGGAAGTCTGCACTGGGAACCCTGGTGGTTCTGGGCGCACTTCTGACTTCGTGTTGGAACACCGTCGGCTCCGAGTCGTGGGAGCGGGTCGGTTAGGGAACTGTTACTGGACTGAGCTATTGCAGACAGTTGTGGTTTGTCATTAGACACTAGATTACAGTGTGATATTGGTGTTTATGGAATTGTTTCATGCCTGCAATATTACGAGTTTTGTGACTTTGAGCACATCTTATTAACCGTTAACTGTTTCTGCGAAAGAAAATTGAAGTGGTTGAACTTATGCACTAGCATTTATTTGATATTTAAAATTTTACTAAGTTTTATTTTGTGCCTTGATATCGATGACAAAATTATATTACCAAATTTGAACTTAACCATACAACCGTTGTGGATAGCTGGAGTCTCTTGTATATCTCCAATTGTAAGGTGATTGCTAAGGCAGTTGGGTATTTTGGCACTTGTTTATGTAATATGTTAATCATTTAAAGCGTTTTTTAGGTGTATGTGTCGGCGTAATGTGTCGCTGGCTACTGTTTCTGGAATTTATGTTGCAGGTTTACATTATTGGGGCTGGCCGGCGGTACCGCGACGGAGGATGAAGTTCTGCTGATTTCCGGTTACAAGCATGTGGGGGCCGCGGTAGCGGTGGACTGTTTCGCACCGTTTAGTTAAGTAAACCCTTCTACTCTTCCGAGTAGCATGTATCAAGATACCTACCAACGTGCATTGTCCTTGGTGGTCGAAAGTTTAAATTTCCAGTTTTAGGAAGGCAACTTTATCTGTATGGTTTTGTGTGAGACTTGTAATAAGAGCTGACTTTAAATTTTGTGGTAACACCCTCTTTTGGAACTAATGATCAGATGCCAGTTTGTTACCTGCTTCGGAAGCATAGTTTATAATCAATTGTGATTTTATGCGATTCAGTGGTTGTAGAAAATTTTGTTATTTTTAAAAAGGTGGAACCACCAATTGTACTTAATTACCGTACGTTTGCCATTGGTTTAAATTGTGGGAGTGGTTTCTTTAAAGAAGTCCTTTTAAGTTGTTTTATTTACTGTTAATAAAGCTGTGTGCATGAGATTTGTTGAGTTTACCATTTTGCCATTGTGTCCTTAGTTTCCTTATTTCCTGAACTGTTTTCAGTTGTGCCACCCCCAACTGCACCATACCAGTGTATTTTTTATCAACGTCCCCACTTAACGAAAATGAATCTATCCGTCCATGTTTGTAATAAGGTCATTCAGTGGATTACTACAAGCGTTACAGCTCTTATATCGCCATCTGTTCATACTACGGGACCTAAAACAGACCAGATGGACTTGAAATCGATCACGGAAGCTCGAAGGTAATGATCGGCTGTGAAATTTGGCATCTTCGCGATATGGAGCTACGGAAGACTGGTACTTGCGCAGTGTGTTTGGCACACGGAGGGGTCGATGACCAGCCGCCGCGTGGACAGCCTGGTAGGCGCGCGGTATCATCTCGTGACCTCCCTGACCCACATGCGCTCCGCTTGTACAGTAGAAAGTGAACGGCCGGAGCGCTCATCGTCGTGAGAACTTACAAGCCACATGCCGGAGCATTTTTATCCTCGGAGGTTGTGGAAACTGCGAATATGATGGAGAGAAGATTCCAGGGAAAACTGCAATCAGCCGACTTTTACTGCGAGGGTAAGTCAATTATTATACACAAAGTAGTTATAAAATTTTATTGTAATAAAATACGAAACTTAGAAGAACATCATTTTTCGACATAGTCTCTTTGCTTTTCAATGCGCTTCGTCCATCGCTCTACAAGCTTCCTTATGCCTTCATAAAAGAAGGTTATCGGTTGAGCTGCGAGCCAGGAATGCACCGCTTCCTTCACTGCTTCGTCCGAGTCAAATCGACGGCCCCATAATGCCGACAAGGGGCAAGATCGGGACTATATGGAGGATGATCCAGTACTTCGAATTTGAGTTTCTGGAGCGTTTCAGCAGTGTGGACAGCAGTATGCGCACGGGTAACACCTTCTGACAGCAATCCTCGGCGTTTGCTTCGAATTGCAGGCTTTAGGCTGTCAGTAAGCATCTCACTGTAACGTACACTGTTTATTGTTGTGCCCCTTTCACCATAATGTTCCAGTACAGGACCTAGTGCATCCCAAAAAACCGTAAGCATCAGTTTTCATGCGGACGGTTGGGTCTTGAACTTTTTCTTGCACGGTGAATATGGATGTTTCCAATTACTCTCCGGCTCGTAATGATGGATCCATGTTTCGTCACCAGTAATGATTCTGTCTAAGAAGTTGTCCCCTTCTTTACCATAGCGATGTTCAAATGTTTGTACAACTTATGGGACTTAACTACGGGGTCATCAGTCCCTAAGCTTACAAACTACTTATGAACTAGCGAAGACTAAAGACGGCACAAATATCCATGCCCGAGGGGGGATTCGAACCCCCGACCATAGTGGCCGTGCTAACCATGACTGGAGCGCCTCAGTCACCTCGGCCACCGCGGCCGGCACCATAGTGATCCAAATGTTTTTTACAGATGTCGAGGCGCGTTTGCTTATGCAACTGTGTGAGTTGTTTTGGGACCCATCTTGCACAAACTTTACGAAACCCAAATCTGTTGTGAATACTTTCGTAGGCAGAACCATGACTAATTTGAAGACGATGAGCCACTTCGTTAATAGTTAATCGTCTGTCTAAGAGAATCATTTCACGTGATCGCTCAATGGGTTCTTCATTTGTGGCGGTAAACGGTCGTCCGGCTCCTTCATCGTGCTTAACACTCGTGCGACCATTTCGGAATTTTTCAATCCACTTGTACACACTTCGTTGTGGCAAAACACTGCTCCCGTACTGTACTGACAGTCATCTATGAATTTCGGCCCCTGATACACCTGTCGCCCAAAAAAAAAAAAAAAAACGTATCACTGAACGTTGCTCTTCTTTGGTGCAAATAGACAGCGGAGCAGCCACGATTAACAGCACGTCAGCGGTTACGGAACTAACTTAGCAGCTAGAAAATTGCAAAGATATAACAAAAAATAAACAAAGCATGCGTCACCAACGTAAAACTACAGTACTACCAACATATATTTTTGTTTAAGTAAATTGCGGATAATAATTGACTTACCCACGTATTTTTCTTCGTTATTTATTGATTTACCTTCAACGGTTTCGAACTGCCTAGCAATGTCGACATCGGTCAGCTGTGGTGAAATGCAAAACATATCAAACGAACTTTGTGCATCTTTGGAAGTTCGTGCAGACAGGTGTGAAAAATTGCAGAGCTATCATTTAAAGCTGAAGTGAAAAATACAGAACCATCAGTTTAACTCAAAATCTTACGCGACTTATTTGCTGAAGATAGGTAAAGCTGGTATGACCTCGGAGAAAATCCGTTTCGATTTAAAAGAAATGCAGGAACTTGTGAGGCAATACTCACCTTAAGAATTATCTTAGGAGATGAATTAAGGAAAGTAACACATTTCAATTTTCTTTTTTATTTGGATAATGATTTGACAATGTTGACTGGATTTACACATCTTCCAATTCTGAAGGCAGCAGGTGTAAAATATGGGGAACGGACCTTCATTTACTTATGTATGTATTGTTTATTTAGCCTGGCCAGATTAGGGCCTTGAGACCCTCTCTTACATCTGACAAGGAAACAATACAAAAGATATAACAAAATCACACTAACAATAAAATAATACTATCCGACAATACTAATAAAACCAGTGGTAGTTATAAAATGTTACAGAGCATTTAAAATAAAATACGTTAAAACCTTGAAGTAAATTTTGAGGAACAGAGAAATATAAGAAAAGACAGTGACAGAGGCTCTTAGAAAAGAGTGGAAAATAGACAGAGGGACATTGCCGACAAGAGGAGAAGAGAAAGTTTGAATTTGAAATTTCGGAGGGATTTCATGTTTCTGATATTTTGAGGAAGATTGTTCCAAAGTCTGGTTCCTGATATAGAAAAGATTTAGAAAACTGGAAGTATTGTGGGATGGTGCAAATAAGATTTTATCTCGTTAGGAACGAGTAGTTCTGTTGTGCTGCTCAGATATACCACATTTAGAGTTGACGATAAATAAGAGGGAGTATAAAGATAAAGAAAACGGTAGACCAGGCATAGCGTATGATAATCTCTACGCTTATCAGCACTTAACCATGAGAACTGCTTGTAGGCTATAGTGATACGATCGGAATAGCGTATGTCGCAAATGAATCTTACACAAGCATTCATCGAAGAATCTAGTCTACGTGAGTTTTCGTACGAAATTCTTTGATTAATATCACCATAGTCGTGTATAGGGAGTGTCAATGTCTCCACGAGCTTCCTTTTTAGCTGAAGAGGAAAAACTTTTCTATACCTCTGTATAGAGTGGAGTGACGCAGACACCTTCTTAAAGAGTTCCATTGTGTGCTGAGTGCAGTCTAGGAGTTGGTCCACAATTATTCCTAAGCTCTTTGCCGAGAAAGAGAAGGGTATAGCTGTGTCGTTCATGGATAGTGGTGGAAGAGATTCCCTGTACTGCTGTGTAATGAGTCTCTCGTGAGCAACTAAAATCGCTAGCGTTTTAGATGGATTTAATTTCTTATACTACTTATACGGAAACCAGACCAGTTGTCAGATGAAGAGCATGAAAAGAAAACATTGGTTGGGAAAGGAGTATTACAGAGTTGTAGCCTTTCCCATTGTAATTCAATCAGTACATTGAGCAACCTGTGAAGGACAGCAAGTAGAAATTTGGAGAAGGCGTTGAAGTTCAGGGCGTAGAAATTAAAAGTATGCGGATAGAAAAGAATTTGAGAGAGCAATTGAACGGAGAGTATAAGACGAACATCAGCAAGAGCATAATAAGGGGAATGAATTGTAGTCTAAGAGAATCAGGGAATGCTGAAAAAATTAGGTAATGGGACAATAAATGTGGTAGATGAGTTTTGTTACTTGGGCAGTAAAATACAATACGACGGTCGTTGCACAGAGGATATAATATGCCGAATGGCAACGGGTAAAAAAGCGTTTATGGAAGACAGTAATATGTTAACATCGAATATTAAGTGTTTTGAAGTCTTTTCGCAAGGCATTTGTATGGAGAGTTGTTTTACTTGGTAGTGAAATACGGACGATAAATAGTTCAGACAGGAACAGTATAGAAGCTTTTGAAACGTGGTGCTACAGAGGAATGATGAAAGCTACGTGGGTATATCGCGTAACTAATGATGTACTGAACGGAAATGGAGGAGAAAAGGAATTTATGGCATACCTTCACTAAACGAAAGAACCGATTGGTAGGGCCCATTCTTAGGCATCAAGGAATCGTGAACTTGGCGTTGGAGAGATACCAAGAGATGAAAACAAGAACCAGGTTCAAATGTTCAAATGTTTGTATAGCTTATGGGACTTAACTACGGGGTCAACAGTCCCTAAACTTACAATCTACTTATGAACTAACTAATACTAAGGACGGCACAAATATCCATGCCCGAGGGGGGATTCAAACCCCCGGCCGTAGTGGCCGTGCAGACCGTGACTGGAGCGCCTCAGTTCCCTCGGCCACCGCGGCCGGCAAGAACCAGGTTCAAACAGATGTGTGTTGCCGTTCTCATAAGGAGATGAAGAGGCTTACCCAGGATAGAGTAGCATGAAAAGCTGCATGAAATCAGTCTCCGGACTGAAGACCACAACAGCAACAGTTTAATAAGACATGGTTGCAAAATAGTAAAACGAATTATACACATATAAGTATGAAACAGTATTTTCCAACATCGGTGTGTCTTTATTTTATTTATTTGCTTTATTTTCGCATGAAACAGCTTGTGATATTACGACTGATCACGAATCTAGAGATCCAGATGGTTTCCATTGATCTTAAGAAACTGCATGACAGCATTGCCCTTCACAAATCCTGCAGTAATGACATGTTCATTAGCACAGTGCAGAATAAAATGTATTTAATTATTTATAGACACATCTGTACTGCGAAAGGGAAGTTACTATAAAGCTACGACCCGACTGCAGTATTTAAAAATAATGCGGGTACCGACGCACATTCTTGTCATAACTCTTTGGTGAATGGAATCATTACAAATATTTTTCTACCTGGTATAGTTATGCCACTATAAAATATTCACTTTCGACTGATTAGACGATAGTCGATAGTGACGTTTTTATCACTGACAAGGTCTCTGCTCATCACGTGTGACTTCTACCATGCCCGCTTTTCTACGCTATATATGTCGCTCTCTGACGCCCGACCCGTCAATCGGCAAGACTCACAGAAAGAGGAGAGCCTGTGAGGATGTCCAACGCAGTCTTGGACGAAACGTAAGGAAAACAAGAGTTCCATAGACCACGGCCATACTACCCGGATGTTTTACCAGCAACAATGTTATACTGTGACATATACAAAACCTTTATAACTGTTCTACAATTTAATATTCTACATAAAAACAAGCACTTATTACAGCCAATGATGATGCTTCACAAATAAAGCGAACCGCGTATGGCACCATAAAAATAATGCCCTTCATTTAGTTGAAATATACCGAAATACACCTCCACAAAACTATTTTGTACAAAAATTTTATTCAGGACTTCGTTCAGCCTGATATGTTCTATCGACACGGGACAATTTACTTTTGTTATCCGTCATAACCTGTGCACAAATGTGTTCATCCATCTAAAGAAACTGTCAAACCTTTATGGATCTAAAACATGAGTTAGATAAGTAACCTTGCTGTACCAAGGCAAAAAAGATCACCAGCTGGAAAATGTCCCTGTCGAAACACGAAAAAAAAAAAAAAGATTCCTCTTTACAACATTCTGGCAGAAAATTTGGGAACGAACTGCCTCAGTTATAAATCTGTCTTCGTCACCAAAAAGTCTGCGCATTTTCTTTTTCCTTCCATCGTTAAGGAAATTTGTAGAGAAGAGGCAATGAAGAACAGAAAGCACACAATTAGAAAGACAGTTTGAGAGTAAATGAATGGGAGAGTGGAAAAGGGGAAAGAGACACTAAAAAAGGCGGAGTACATCTACGTATATACTCCGCAATTCACCCAAAGGTGCGTGGCGGAAGGTACTCAGTACCAGTTCCACTTACTGGCTTTTTTGTTCCACTCCCAAATAGAACGAGGGAAAAATGAATGCTTGTATGCATCTGTCGAGCCCTTATTTCTCTGATATTGTGTTTCTGATCTTTACACGAAACGTAAGTTGGCGGCAGTATCTTCGATCTGCAGTCAGCTTCAAATTCCCGCTCTCTAATCCCTTCAACAGTGTTTCTCGAAAAGAGCGTCACAAGGAAACCTCCCCATCATGAAACAATATTCAAAATATAAAAACTGAACGGTCCATGTGAAAGACAGCCAATATCGATCAGATAATGAGCATAAGAGTACTGTGGTCTTACCCACACCAGGCTTGAATTTTTTTTTTTTTTTTTTGGTCTTGTGGTTAGTGTGATGGGCTGCGGAGCGAGAGGTCCTTCGTTCAAGCCTTCTCAAGAACCAAAATTTTATTTTTTTATTTTCGCAAAATTATGATCTGTCCGTTAGTTCATTCAAATGTTCAAATGTTTGTAGATCTATCGGACCAAACTGCGTGGTCATCAGTCCGTAGATCGCAAACTACTTAAACCTGGGGTAAACTAACCTAAGGAAAACATACACACACACCCATGCCTCAGGGAGAATTCGAACCTCCGACGGCGAGCAACCGCGCGCTCCGCAGCGAGGCGCCTTAGACCGGTCGGCTAATCCACCCTGGCCGTCCGTTCATTGATGTCTCTTTTCGCTGTAATCAGTTTATTGTCTGTGTTTTGTGACCGCACCGCAAAACCGAGCGATTAGCAGACGAAAGGATGTGCCTCTCCAATGGGAACCTAAAACTTTTCATCTCATGGTGATTGATCAACAGATTCCTCCACAAGAAAACACGTCTGATGTATTTATTCTATACGACAATGGTGACGGTATGTGCGTCATATGACAGGAATCTCTTGTCCAAAGTAACGAACAGTCGACTGGCAGCCAGGAAGCCTCGTGAACAGGAATACTCTATCCGCCGTGCACTGTAGTCGACCGACGTCGTGTGTTTACATGTTTGTTTAGGCGTAACTTCCCCATACTACAGCGCCGTTACCTCGCATCAGACGGACGAACGGACACATAATTATTTTCTGAAAAAAAAAAAAAATTAAAATCTTCGACTGTGGGAACGCGCGAACCAAGTACCCCTCTGTCCTCAGCTTCTCATGCTAGCCACAGGAGCACGGCGCACGTGTGTTCAAAACCTGCTCGACATTACTTATCTTTCGCATGGACTGCTAATTTTTTTATATTTTGCTTATTTTCTTCATAGTTCTACACAACTTCTTCCTGTTTTCTCCATTGGTCTGTGTAAAGTTTTTCAAGGCCTATTCACTGCTCCAACTTAAAGATAAATCTGAGGAGGGCGTGGTAGGGAGGTTCTCTTGTCAGTAGAAGACTGATAAGGAACGTAGAATGTACAGGGGACCGCGCCAATGGGAACGACAGGCACGAGAAAGTGCCAATTGCAGGAAGAGAAGAACTAGTAGTGAACGAGAGATGATATGTAAGAAATGTTAATTAAAATAAGAGACTGGTAAAGAGGGTTCAAAATATTCTGTGTTATAAGAGCGCAAATATTTTTGCGTATAAAATTTTTTTCGGAGGAAGGTACAATGCGTACTGATTCCCCACTTTTTCTCAGGGTTTTAAAGAGGAACATTACAGAGCCAAAGAAGATACCATAGTCGCACGCAGGCAAACATTGAGAGGACGGTTGTACAGTCGGCAACGCAACCCAGTGGGGCCTTGGGCAAGTAAGGCTAGCAACCAGCTTCCCAGGTACTTCAATATCATGCTGGCAACAATCAGAGCTATATGCCTCGGACCTTTGGAGGTGACGGAGTCCCACCTCTAATTGACAGACCAGGGACTCCTCAGATACGACTTGGCAAACGCTGTGGAATGAGATGGGGAGCTATTAACATCAATGGGTTTTACACTGAGAAGAAGATAGAGCCGGCGGAGGCTTCAAGTAAGATGGGTTAGATGTTTTAGCTGTTAGTGACGTTAGAGTAAGGGGAGAGAAAGAGGACGAAGTCGTAGAATACAAGGTCTGCCTGTCAGGAGTCAAAGTAGGAAGAGCACAGTGGGTTGTAGGGATTTACATTAGGAAAGCAATCGAAACCAGCATAATTGCAATAAGGTATGTAAACGAACGATTGATGTGGATAGATTTGCCATCTCCAGCAAGAAAATTAGGATTGTGGCAGTGTATTCACCCTGTGAAGGGACAGATCAAGATGAGATGGATAGTTTTTACAACGCACTTAGTGATGTAGTTCTTAGAGTGAAGGATAAGGATAGTGTTTTACTCTTGGGTGATTTCAACGCCAAGGTAGGAAATCGAACAGAAGGTTATGAAAAGGTTATGGGTAAGTTTGGAGAGGATATGGAGGCCAACAGGAACGGAAAACAGCTCTTGGATTTCTGTTCCAGTATGGGCTTAGTTCAGTAGTTCAGTAGTTATCACAAACTTCTTCTTTAAGCATAAGGACATTCACCGCTATACTTGGGAAGGAAGGGGAACCAGATCTGTCATTGACTATATAATAACAGACCAGCAATTCAGGAAGACAGTCAAGGACACGTGTGTTTTCAGGGGGTTCTTTGATGATATTGATCATTATCTAATCTGCAGTCAAATTGGTTTAGTGAGGCCAAAAGAGCAGAAAGTGTGGAAGGATAAGAGTAGAGACGCTTCAAGACAAGGAAATTAGGCACAAATACATAACAGTGATCTCGGAAAGGTACCAGTTAGTTGAATGTAACGATTTACAGTCACTGGAAGAGGAATGGTCAATGCACAGGGACACATACTGAAAGCAGCAAGAGAATGTCTTGGAACAGTAGTGTGTAAAGGCAGGAAGAAGCAGCCAGCTTGGTAGAATGACACAGTCAAGACAGCCTGTAAAAAGAAAAAGAAGGCATTTCAAAAATGGCTCCATACTAGAAATCAGGCAGTCAGAGAAAGTGGTGTTGAAGAAAGAAACAAAGAGAGGGAAGAAGGAATTAACAAGTGTTTTGGACAGGTCAAGGAAGGTGCTAGTCAGTCCTGTGGATGCCCTGAGCAGATGGAAGGAATATTTTGAAGAATTGCTCAGTGTAGGTGAAACGTTCAATAATGTGTCAGATTTTCAGGTAGAATGGGATAGGATCGACGTTGGAAACAGGATCTAGGTCTAGAAAAGGCTTATGACCGTGTTCCTAGGAGGAAGCTACTGTCACGAGGCAAACTTCTGCAGGCAATTAAAAGGCTTTACGTAGACTGTCAGGCAGCAGTTAGAGTAGACGGCAAATGAAGTTCATGGTTTAGAGTAGTTTCAGGGATCAGATAAGGCTGTAACTTGTCACCACTGATGTTCATACTATTCATGGATCATATTTTGAAAACAGTAGACTGGCAGGGCGTGACTAAAATAGGTGAAAACAGAATAAGCAGTCTCGCACATGCGGATGACTTAGTTGTAATGGCCGATTCGATTAAAAGGTTGCAAACTAATATTTAAGAGCTCGATCAGAGGTGCAAGTATTATGATATGAAGATCAGCATCTCCAAAACGAATTAATGTCTGTGGGAAAGATATTTAAAAAGATTGAGTGCTAAATAGGAGGAACAAAGTTAGAACAGGAAGACAGTTTCAAGTACCTTGGATGTATTTTTTCACAGGATGGCAACGTAGTGAAAGAACTGAAATCGAGGTGCAGCAAAGCTAACGCATTGAGTGCTCAGCTAAGATCTACTCTCTTCTGCAAGAAGGAAGTAAGTACCAAGACTAAGTTAGCAGTGCACCGCTCTATCTTTCGACCAACTTTGTTGTATGGGAGTGAAAGTTGGATGGATACAGGTTACCTTATTTATAAGGAGAGGTTACAGATATGAAAGTAGCGACAATGATTGCAGGTACTAATAGATGGGAACAATTGCAGGAGGGTGTCCATAATGAGGAAATCAAAGAAAAACTGTGAATGAACACCATAGATGAAGCAGTTAGAGCCAAGACACAGAGATGGTAGGGTCATGTTACACGCATGGGAGAAGCAAGGTTACCTAAGAGGCTCATGAGCTCGGCAGCGGAGGTTAAGAGAAGTCGAGGTAGACCAAGACGAAGGATTCGGTGCAGAATGATTTTGAAGTAAAAGACATAACATCAGACGAGGCATCAATGTTATTATTGAATAGGGGATCATGGAGAGTTACTATGCTCCAGATTGAACGCTGAAAGGCATAATCAGTCTCTAATGATGATGATGATGATTTCGATCTTCTGGTTTTATTAATAATCGAGCTGCTCACATTGTCTCCTAAATGGTTCGTAAACGTAAAGAACAGTAGCAGCCCTGTAACACTTCCATGAGGAAGACAAGGTATCACTTCTGTTTCCCTCGATGACTTTGCGTCAGTTACTACGTTCTGTGTACTTTCTAACACGAAATCGCGAATCCAGTCCCACATGCCTTTAAGCACGCAAATTGTTTAGATGCCGCTCGTGAGGTGCAGTGTCAAAAGCTTTCCGGAAATCTAGAAATATGGAATAGATTTCATATCACTTGTCTTTAGTCCCCAACACTTCATGTGAGTACAGAGGTAGCTGTGGTTCACAAGAACGATTCTTTCTGAATCCGTGTTGACTATGGGCAAATAGGTCGTTCTACTGGTTGTGCTTGCTCGCAGGGGCCTTACACGATATTACGTAGATGTACCACTTCCTTTGGCACCTCAGTCTGTTTCCAGTTTTTCTGGCCCATTTTCAGCTGGTATTTATAATTCTTAAGTTTGTTTTGTTCTCTTGTTTTTCAGAGCATAAACCAGTAGTGGAGGAAACGCAGGCATTTCCAGTGCATCGCACCAACAGCATCATCAGTCCATAAACTATCTTCCTGATTTGTCGGACCTGATAGCATCTGGAAGCCAGAAATGGCTTCAGTTTGTGGCTTGCGATGTTTCAGCCTGTCACTCGCCCCTTCCCCAGCACGCCAAACTGCCAACTCCTGATCTGTTTGCTTGAAAATGATGACCGAAATTTGGTTCAACGCAGATATACAGTGACTTCAGGGCTTTTTGGTGCGGAGTGCTACTGCGTACATCGACAAATCACAATTGGCGCGTCGCGCGTGTCCAGTGTGGCCTTAGTGAATGATGTATCCAGCATGATACGCAACAATGGAAAACGTTTTCATCTTCTCTCGCAGGCAAAAGAATAATAATAACAGATTTAAATAAATTTTTCAGGCGATAATATAATGTGGAAGATGGAATATCATGAAATATCATCAATGCGCGCCATGGAAGCACTGATAAAATGATGGGCAGTCCGGATAACTTCACTATATCGAAACATACGGATCATCTGAGTCTAGTGAGTATCGGCACACGAATCATCTGGCGTGCCGCCGAGTCGTGTGTGGCGCTACCTTTCCTTATTCATGTGAATCGCGGCAATAGGGTATTTTCCTGTGTTAAAAATATGGTTCGAATTGTTGTTATTCTGAATGATTATAACATTCAGACAGCATTTTCGCTCATAATTCTTACAAAACATCTGTTATTTTTACGTAATTAAAGCTTAAAAATCATCAAATTTCACGATTAGATCACGAGATCGAAAACGCTCCGTTATTGGCTGAAGTACTGGTGACGTCATAGAACACCTACAGCGCGACAACTAGAAGTCGGAGCTGTATTATTGTACACGTTTCCTCCATTTCGCAGCTTTAAGTTCAGTTTTTTCGTGATCTAAATACTTTTACAGTTTTTATGCCAGAATGGAAGATGGTTATGTGAAGGCTGACAGCGGAAACCTCCCTAAAGTTGATGCAATTATGGTGTCTTCATTCTTTAAAAACAATCCACATTTTTACGTGTCAGAAATAAGAAACGTGAGACCTGCATTGTAAGTAACGCTTACCTACATTTAAAGCTAATTATTTCGAGAGATATTTTATGCCATTGGAAAAAAGTACCCTATTTGTTGATGTCAGCAGACTTAATCTGAAGTCCCCATATTATGCAATAAAGGGTGAAATTTTATCTTCTATCCAAGAGGCCTTGAGTGATTATGTAGGCAACATCAACACCACGATAGAAAATCTTTGTCCAGATGTTCAGACCACATAGAATGACTAGATTAGTGTATCGTACAGACCATGAAGTAAATAAATAATGCTGTTCCTGCTCTATGATTCTTGTACGTACCCTTGTCCGGTCAGGTTTCACGACAAAATATTTGCGCTGTCACGCGATTGGTTAATGGCGACGTCTCATGATTCTCGCTATTCAGCATCTGTTGCCAACATAGTCACAGGAAGCCGCCGGGATAGTTAGTAAAATTTAACCCAGTAAAGCACGCAGTTAAGGGAGTAATTTTATTTAACTACTTCAATACTGGTGCAAAGTGAAACATCAAAACCTATAAAATACAGCAAGTATTACAATACAGTAAGTTATATAATATATCTATATTCTAGAACAGGGACAGCGGGTTGCGTCGGCGGTGTTTTCATATCGCTCGTAGGTTGGCAACGCACATTTCGCGTAGCCAAAGGCATGTCACTTTCACATAAAAATTGCGAGCGAGACACGATGGAATAAATTTATAGCGCCGAAATTACAGCGCTTTTCTGGTTTGTTGTTTTTGTGAGTGAATGTTTGCGATTGTGAGTAAACTTTCTGTCATGCATATCAATATTTTCCTTACATATTCAAGATTTGGTTTGATATGAATGTGTCACTACTTTTGACACTAAAAACTAATCCATTTACGTTTACTCGTCCACATACGAAGCCCCATGCTTTAATTAAAAAAAAAAAAAAGAACGCTAATCAGTTGAAACGTTATGTACTTGCAATGAAAATTGCTTGGTAGAACCCTGTGCAGAATAAAAGGCTTCCGTTATTTTATTTGTGTTTAGTAAAACTTTTATATTCCATCATATTTTTCGTCGAAACACTGTGTTCTGCTGCCTTACTCAGTGAACATAGTCAACTAACTCACATAAATACACACATGAAGTAGCCGCTATTTCATTTGGATCTCTTCGCGCCAGTGTCAACCATTTTTGCGTATCTTCTCATTTTTTGGCACATGCAAGAACAATTTTTCCGGAGTCTTGACAGATGTATTGGTACAGTGCGGAACTAAGCAATATTTGTAGGTCATTATGCGAACGTTAACGCCCAAACACGAGGCCAAACAATATACAGGCATTGGTTTATCTTACGAGAGCAGCAGCAGTAGTAGCGTTTTGTATGACGTCACAGGCATCACGTGACTCAAATGTAGCGTTTTAGCGGGCTTTCAAATTATTTGAATTTCATTTCTTTTTTTTAAAAAAAAAGTACTGAAATCCACGAGTTAAAAAAGCATGTTCTGACCATAATATGACATAATTAACAATTTAAAACGATTTTCAGAATACAGTCAAATACCCTATTGCAGGGCTCCGCAGTGAGTCGACTCACTGCTTCGGCACTCAAAACACGAGACGTCCTGCGTCCCGCTACCTCCGCTGATTCACGTGAGCCGAGAAAGCTGCAGGGCACGGCACAGTAGCGCGATACAGCAAAGACGAAACATCTATGAAATATCAACGGAGTTTTAATACGTCGTTCAGTAGACTGAACTGAACGGCACAGAATTTGTTTTCTACTACGATTTTACAATCGTATTAAAGCATAAACGTTTACTAAGTACTGTAACAAAGGAAGTACAAAATATTAATGTTCAAATGTCAAAGTCAAGAAACTTTTTCCAACCTTCAAAATCCCACAATTAAGTTTAAATAAAACAAGAAAGATCATGGTTCAAATGTCTACGTGCTTCCAGAAACGAGTGACTTTTCTAACCAATCAATACAAACAACATATTTAAGATTTGTTCCAAGGACATATTTAATGCAATCAAAAGATATTACTACAAGCATCAACACAACGAAACACATTTCACAATTTACGTGACGAAACCTCAAAACTGAATAGTCTGATAATCAAATTCATCTTCTATCACTCAAATAAAAGAGGTTCAATTATAGTTTCTTTAAATTGAAATTCAAAAACGCTGTTTTTGACATCTCCTTACTGAGAATGCGGTTTCGTCTCGCAGAAATTATCTGCCCTTGCTTTGAAAAGATGCGTTCACATGGCACAATGGATAACAACAATGCATAACAACGCTTAGTTCACCTGAAACTACCTCAAAACACCGAAGGACTTCACAACTTTTCTCGGTGGTATACCAGTCTTCAAACCTCAGTTGAAGGGTAGCATAATTCAAAATCTCGCGTGGCGCGATAGGGGAACAACTTCAAACCTGTTGAACGCCTGGGCGCTGTGTCGAACTCGCCCAGGCAGACGGACAGCAAAACGCATGTTAACGGTACCTAGCGTCCGATACATGAATCACAAGATTCGTTGTTTCGAAACAGTGCCGCTTCAAGTTTCGACTCAGTCGAACAGTGCGCTGACTCGATTCACTGAGTCGAGACATCAACTCAGTAGCCAACTCTACACTGATCCAATGAAAGATATAAAATGTACAAATATGCAAGTCTCGTGACAAATTCCTTCCACCATAAAAAGTCGTGAGATCTCATGGGAAACCAAGTTGGTCACTTTAGTGTTCATGGAACCAACTATTTAACACCTTGACATAATTTTTTATCTAATTACATCTTTACTGACTAGATCAAAATTATACATCTTTGTTTCTATAATAAACATAATGACTTGCTACTAAATGACCAAATAAAATTGACTGATCAGTGTTTTCACTGATTGACCATATGATAGACACAAATCGCAGCACATAATCACAAACCCACAATCCCCCCACCCGACACACACACACACACACACACACACACACACACACACACACACACACACACACCACACTCCACACACAAAGATACCTTCAATACTCTTTCAATGAAATAGTTGATTACAATTAAGCTGCGAAGTTGGCAACACTATAAAACAAACTACAGTAGACAAAGTTATGGCAGCTGATGACAGTGGAACTAGGAAAATGAGAAGTTTTTCAGAAAATAGTGGGACTTTTCGACCTGGTTGCCAGAAAGGCTGATATAGAGTAGCAAGTGCTGTAAGTACACCATTTTACAGCAGAAAACGAACTGTTTTGAATCTGAAACGTAATGGTTTGTACATATGTAAAAATCCTAAGCTTTATGTGTAAACAGAAACATGTAAATATTTCAGGACACCCACTGATGATGCCTTGTGACAAAGGCGAAACGCGTATGGGTGAATTATAAAAATAAAAACCCTTCATTTGCAGTAGCAAAAGGCGTTTTCTTTAAAAACACTACAGTGAAATACTTATAATAATGTTTTGCGTCGCTCAGTGTCATCCTTTCACAACTGACTGATGTGAAGCATTATTATAAGGTTCTGAATAATACATTATTGTAACCAAGACAGTTTTATTAGAAAGTGGACCCAAGTTTGATTCCATTGGGTATTGAATCACCTCACTCAGCTCTGTTCTGTGAATAAATAACAGCAATCGGCCGCAAATATTCATTTATTGCTGCAGATCTTTACTCGTATTTCATTCAGTGTGTGAACATTATGAATTCTATGAAAACGTGGTATAAAACATGTCAAATCTTCAAGTTGAAGATTGAAAATTTTTATATGTTTTAAAGCACATTTTAAAGCACTGCTAATGGTCACACAGCATTTGAAATTAAATCTCCAATAATCAGTACTAAAAATAAATCTGTAAATGTAGGTCTGACGCTGTTCACTTCAAAACTACTGGACGAATCTTCATGCGGTTTTCACAGGAAACATACAGGCATAATTTTATAAAAATCTGATCACAGAAAAAAGATATCGTAATTTTAAGTGTTTTCAGTAACCATAGAGTTTGTTTGTTCAACTATTAAAAACCTCTTATCTCCAAAACTATTTCACGAATTTGCATCGTGTTTTCGCAGGTAACTCGAGCGTAACTCTGGACGACATATAGACTTCGTTTCATAACAATCGGATCGCGGAGAAAAAGGATATCGTAATTTGAAATTTACCTACGAACGTCATGTCTGTCTGTCTCTTTGAACTCAAAATCGCTAAAACTACCTGATGCATTTTCACGGGGTTTTCACACGTAACTGGAGTATATCGTGCGATTACATAAAGGCTTCAATAATTAAAATCTCGCCAGAGAAACGAAAAATATCATAATTTAATGATTTGTTTGAAAGCCATCGTGTATAAATCTTTTATCCATTATGTGTTGGAACCTGCGACTGTATCTTGAAATAGGTTTCAGAAATTACTGCAACCAGTCTCCTGTTTTCTTCTCATTGAAGATTTATTAAACCATGACCGGTTTCAAGCTGCCTAGCAGCTCATCATATATATATAACAGCAACTGCCACGACTTTCAAGTGGCAACTTGAAACCGGTCATGGTTTAATAAATCTTCATTGAGAAGGAAAAAGGCGACTGGTTGCAATAATTTCTGAAACTCATCGTGTATGTCTATTTGTTGAGCATAAACTTCAGAAGTACTACACGAACTTCAATGGATTTCCACAGCTAAATTGTGAATAGTTTGGATAGTAACATAGGCTTTATTTCACCAAAATCGGATCAAAGGATGGAAAGATATCGTAATTAGAAATTTAATGTGTATACTGTGCTTATAAGTATGGTGTAGTACAGCAAATCTCCAAGACTACTACACGAACTTCCATGGGGTTTCTTATGTCAACTGAGAGTACCTGGGGCAAAGTATAAGCTTCATTTCATCAAAATCGGATCAGGGGAGGAAATGATATCTTAATTTGTAGATTCTGGCATATGTAGGGAAAAGAAAAATTCGTTTTAACGATAACACGACGAATAACGCGAATTCGGCGATTTTTAACGAAATAACGGGAATTCGGCGATTTTTAACGAAATAACGCGAATTCAGCGATTTTTTTTAATCAATGCAGAATCGGTGGTTTCCAATGAAATTACGCTGTATCTGGGTGACAAACGTCGTAAGTTTAACGATGTCAGTGATATATTTAATGTAGAAATGCTCCCTACCAAATGTAGTGGCTATTTTATTATTTTGTAATAAGCGCCACACATTGTTATACGCGCATATTAATAGTAGTACGAGTTCCGATCAGTAACTATTTAGATTTCTTTGTAGAAATGATGTTACTGTTAATTGTGAAGTCAATAGTGTACGCATTGCCAAGGAGCAAAAAAATATTTTCCGCCGGGCGGAATCGAACCCGCGAACCTCAAAATAATAATAATAATAACAACAAGAAAGAATACAAAAAGCTCGTAAAGGTTTAGGATTAGTGCAAAACCTCTATAATAAAAGATGCTTATCTTTAAATGCCAAAATTAGACATTACAATACAGTCATTAAACCATCAATGTTATATGCCAGCGAAACCTTGGCACTAAACAGGAAAACTGATCTAGAAAATCTAAAGAAAGAAGAAAGAAAAATAATTAGAAAAATTTTGGGACCAAGATGGACCGAGAATGGATATAGATTACAGACAACATCAAAAATTGAAGAATATTCTAACATAGAGATAGACATGAGGAAAAGACGCCTCACATTCTATGGCCACATAATGAGACTCCCTGAACACATATTAACAAAAAGAATCGTAAAATACGTAGATTCTCTTGTTAATGGAGGAGAATGGATCCAAAAAGTTAAAAAAGATTTGGAATTAGCCAAAATTACTAAAAAAGAAATAGCTGCAAGGAACAATTTTAGAATAAAAGTTGAAAAGTGGGAGGTTAAACCAGAGACAAAAGCACCGAGAACTGGAACAAAATGGAGTGAAGAAAGAAGAACTAAATTTTCTCAAACAATGAAAAACTGGTGGGCAAATAAAAAGAACCAGAAGACCAAGAAGAACGGAAAATGAACCAGCTTTACTTAGCGTATTCCACATGGGAGATTTACGACTAATAATAATAATAATAATAATAATAAAATCTGATCTCTTACCGCTGAGCCAAACACCACTTTCTAAATATACTCTCAGGGACAGTTTACGAGGTGCATATGGTGATAAACGCTTGGCCATCTGGAGTTCCCACTTGTGTCACTTTCATATCTCACCACGCCCTACATGTACCATAAACATGGAATAATTCGGCGATGACGAGTAGGCGTCGTCTCCTTGCCTGTACACTAATCCATGGGCACCTCTACTGCCAGTAGTGTGCGAGGATGGTGGATTTTACTTTAAATCTGGGATTCCACATGGCTGTCTGATAATCGGGTAGGTCCGGCAGTAGCGACTGACTGTCAGTATCTATGTAATGAGTAGTGAGTGTGCTGAGTAGCAGCCAGACGGAGTGTTATGTACTTGGAGTAGCTCCATACCACACCGATGACATAAGCCTTGACCATCACGGCTAACATGAAGAACATGAGTACCAGCAAGGACAGACACACTCTGTGTCTTGGTAGTCCCTCCTGGAATGGAAGATGCGGATTTTCCTCAACTACATGGTGGACGTGAGGCAAATAGCAAAGGTACGCAACGGCAGTCAGACTTGCAATGCAAAAGTCGAAAACTTGTGAGCACACGATAGGCATTTCTTCGGACTAAACATAGTTATGTTTGCTTGAAGGGCCACGGCTCTTGCAGTTTAATTTAACCTGGTTTTGGATGAAGTAGTGAGACAATGGAGACAACTGAATACTAACTTGAAAATCTAAAGTAAATAAATAGTGTACAATGTCAAACATAATGCAATAGTGGACTGTCTGGCATTCGTAGATGGCATGGCAATGTTAAATGAAACTGAAGAAGAGGCAAAGACAGCACTATAAAAATTCTTTCTGTACTATCAGAAAAGGTCGGACGGAAGATTGCATATAACAAGACCAAGACATGGAATACTGGGTCTGACTGGAAGATAGATGGCCAAGTGGTTGAGAAAGTCGAAAGCCTTCGTTATTTGGGAGAGAAGAAACTAGTGGAATACAGAGCAGCAGTAGTGCAGTAGACAGCGCACAGCTCTTGCGGAAGCTTCAGTACGCAGTGAAAACAACATATGACAAGAAAAATCTGTCACGGAATGCCAAATCGCGACACTATACAGCATGAAATGCTGCACTGTATGCATCAGAAACGATCACACTCGGTAAGAGAGCTTGTTTACAGTCGGAAAACGAGGAGCGGAAACTTTTAAGAGACATATGGAGCCCAAAAAGCGGATATCTGGATACACAGAATACGATAGGAACTATATGAAAATTTGAACCTAGGCTTATATCGAGCGATATACGAAAAACGAGGTTACGGTTTGTTGGGCACGAGGATGGACGATGAGAGGTTGACTAAGAAGATATGAAATACAACATATACGTACCAAAAGAACTAGGTGAAAGAAGTAAGAGATGACTGGAAGACTGTAGGAATAAAAGAAAGGAACCTGCAGGCAATGGTATAGGACAGGCAGATGTATAAAGGTTTGACAGGGGGCCGGACACCAAAATCAAGGTCGACTTAACAGAAGAAGAAAGAAACAGAAGAAGCGAGAGAATGGAGGGGCATTGGGAAGAAAGAAGACGTGTAAAAGGAGCCACACGTGATACTGATGGGTCGTAACGAAGCAGAAGAAGAAAATTGTTTGCTTGAACATAAGCGGCATTCAAGGCTTTATGATGTACGGTGCTATTGGTAGGGTTACCAGATGTCCGTCTTCAGAAAAGAGGACATTTCTAGATTCATAAAAGAACTCTCTCTCTCTTTCTCTCTCTCTCTCTCTCTCTCTCTCTCTCTCTCTCTTTCTCTCTCTCTCTCTCTCTGTGGTATTGACAAATCAAGTACTACTGATGTGTCTACTGCATTATCAGAGCCTTGTTTGTAATACATCTTACGCATCTTACGAAATTTGTTCATTTTCTTACAAATGTTGACCCCTGTAGAACGAATTACATGACTACATAGCAGTGAAGCCCTAATATTTCATCACTTCACCACTTGCAATTATCGACGTAAGTGCTGAACAATTTTTCCCAACTTATAAGATACCTTGCCGATCACCCCCGTTTTCACCTGAAATTTTTTACGATGCAAAATTTATAGAAACCATAGTACTGTCGACTGTGAAATCGTCACGAATAAAATAACTGTAAAAATTATGTAAGAGTTCCTTGAAATAGCTATGCTCCCATTTCGGATCAGACCGACGTGACTATATACATGATAAGCATTTAGATTCTAGTGAGTGAATGGAATATGTAAGGCCTAGGTGAAAAAAGCAATAAATAAAATAAACTTTTTATTTACCGTACAAAGTCTCGCAATTATTAAAAACTACTCAGTTTTTAGGACAAAAGTTTTAAATAGTTTTTTTCAATACACTGATTTTGTAGTTACGTCTCTCTGATCCTAAACAGGCGAATGGTGAAACGGCAATGGTGACAGTGGCATCTGACCTTATTTGTATGAAGGTTTGAACAAGGTTTTAACTTACGTGTAACGAATATTGCACTAGCTTTTGATCTTAAACTCATGTGTGGTTGACAGACAACACACACAAAACTTCCGAGTCCCAACACGACAGACTGAACGTCTTATTTTTGGGTCTCACACAACACTCCGACCAGAGAAATGGGGGGGGGGGGGGGGGGGGATTTTCATATTATAAGTACTGCACTGTCTTGCATATGAGTAATGCACTGTCTTGCATTGTTGCAGACGAATGTTTTTAATTGGCCGCCTCGAAGCTCGTATTCCGGGATAATTGTCTACCAATTATTTCAATTGTTCCGAAGTAGCTTGACCTCAGAGCAGCGGCGGCACGGAACGAGAAAATTGAAAATATCACATTGTTTCAAGAAAGGTTAAATTCTCTAGAGTTACTGATTGTGACAGTTTAGAGAGATGTATTTACGCATTTTCAAGTTGAAGCAGTTGCACAACGCAAAAAGAGGAAATTTCCCCATTTTGTTAAAAACACGGCGGGACCATATTCAGGGTCCAAAAAAGAGGACACGTCCGGGTAAAAGAGGAAGTCTGGTAACCCTAGCTATTGGGTACATCGACAAATAACATTTGGTGCTTGTCCAAGGCTTGGTAACTAGTCTGACCTTAGTGAATGACATAGTCATACTGTGAACCTTAGTTATATCCTTTCTGCATGGCACCCCAGAATAGAAAATGCCATGTTTCCATTGTTACTCTCTCGCAGGTAAAAGAAATATAATAACGTATTTAAATATACTGTTCAAACCAATCCCCCCGTGGACGCACAGGACAACGTGCCTACGGGTGCGGTCCTGTAGGGAGATGCTTGTCCACTGTTGGTCGAGCTGATCTCTACGAGATTACGAGAGTAACTCGTCCGTCCGATCCTTGATTGTCGTGAGTGCATTCGTGTTCTCTCGATAATCCATTTTTAGTCCGGGGCAAGTCCCGGAGACAAATTAAAGTGGTCCCAATCCCCCGGTTCCGACCAAGGTTTTCGGGAGGTTTTCCTTGGTTGTAAGGCGTATGCCGGAACTGGTAAGCCCCTCCCACTTATTCCCAATTGGGATTCCCCCTTTGCCCCACTATCAGCTTGTCTGATAATTGGCTGAATAGAACCGCGACTCTTTATGGGCCGGATCTCAAACAGCCCGCTCTACTCCTCGGAGTGGAGAATGAAAAGAATAAGTTGTTTTTTGTATTAATGCCCGTAAATCATTTAAACACAGCGCTTCTCTGTGTTCTGGCTGTTATAAAGCTAATCATCTATGTAAGGTATGTTGTAATTCGTAGCGTATGAATTCATGTTATAGCATCTGCGAAGAGTGCTACTAAAACATCGATTATTGGCACATTCGATAGTATTTTTTTACAACTATCCATTAATTGTCGGTTGTTTTGGGTTTATATTTTAAATGAAAATCACATTCTAAGAATTTATTCCTTAGAATACTGTACAGTAATGCAAGAAAAATACTGTCTTATAAAAAATAATTAATTGCACTTAGCGTTGATTCCATCACTAGCATGTATATTTATTAAGCAACAGTACAAAAATAGACCAGAAGAATGGCACTCAAGCGCCCGAAACCGGTCGTTTAAGTTAAAATAAATAAATAACCACAAGCAACTGGTTGCTGCATTTCATTAATTTATAAAAGTAATGTATTTAAATTCTTGACCTTTAGTCCCTTGTTGAAAACACATTACAAGATACATGAATTTTGTTTTATGCAAAGTAGGGTATTTAAATGATTCTCCTTTAGTCTATTGCGTTTTACATTCATTATTTCTCCTGCCTTGTAAAAAAACCCTTTCTGCAGGAACTGAAATCGCTGGACAGCACAAATATTTGTTGGCCATTACACGCAACAGGCTATAAGATTTTGCCCAATACTATAAAACACTGGCCTGTTTGTCAATTACAAGTTTTTCAAACTACAATAATAGTACTTGCAGTATTCAGTACATTCAGAGACGCTTAACAAATCTACATCTACATCTACATACATACTCCGCAATTCACCGTAAGGTGCGTGGCGGAGGGTACACTGTACCACTACTAGGCATTTCTTTTCCTATTCCACTCCCAAATTGAATGCCTATATGCCTCCGTACGAGCCCTAATTTCTCTTATCTTGTCTTTGTGATCTTTACGCGAAATGTATGTAGGCGGCAGCAAGATCGTACTACACTCAGCTTCAAATTCCGGCCCTCTAAATTTACTTAACAGAAATTCACGAAAAGAACGTCGTCTTTCTTCCAGCGATCCCCAATTGAGTTGCCGGAGCATTTCCGTGACACTCGCGCATTGGTCGAACCTACCGGTAACAAATCTAGCTGCTCGCCTCTGAACCGCCTCTATGTCTTCCTTCAAACCGATCTGCTGCGGGTACCAAATACGTGAGCAATACTCAAGACGTGGTCGTACAAGCGTTTTATACGCGGTCTCCTTTACAGGTGAAGTACATCTTCCCAAAATTCTCCCAATAAACCAAAGTCGGCTGTCTGCCTTACTCACAACTGTCCTTACATGCTCGTTCCATTTCATATCGCTCTGCAATGTTACGCCTAGATAGTTGAACGACGCGACAGCATCAAGAAGCTCACTACTAATGCTGTATTCGAACATTATAGGATTGTTTTTCTACTCATGCGCATCACCTTACATTTTTCTACATTGAGAGCTAGCTGCCATTCTTCGCACCAACTAGAAATTTTGTCTAAGTCAACCTGTATGCTATTACAGTCAGTTACAGACGACACCCTCCCGTACACCACAGCATCATCAGCAAACAGCCAATAATGTCATTGATTCCTCTACTAACTGCATTGCATTACAACAGCCTTCATGTTTTTCTTGCCACAAGTAAGTCGGCTCACACATTTGAAGATGACAATCTGTATACTGCGCATGAAAGAATTTATGTTACTCTTTACCATCTGCACCTGATCGGGACGGGATGTACACAACCGAGTGTTACATACCAGACAAAAGAAATCCCTCTCTCTCGTCCCATTCCCTAGAGCGCCCCATCTGTTAACATAGTATGTAAGCAGTATTAACCACCGTAAATATTTATTAAATACCTATATACAATTTACTTGCCATCTGTACTGCCCACACTACGGAAGTAGGCTAATATAATCCGACAATTTTCACGTGCCAATTAAAATAGAATTGCACGATAAATGATAGGACTATCGATAGTTAAAACAGACTAGCGATGGTGACGATAGTGCAAATACCATCGATTAAGCGATAGTTAATCGGTGTTTAAATATCACTATCTGCAAATAGTAAGGGCAGCATTTGTTTTTCTTTAGTGTGGGCAAGGTTAACAAATAAAAGGTTGCGCAGTAACCGTTCTGCTCAGCCACTGGATGGCGCTCTAACGTCACTATGGTACTGCGCGATCATAGGCGGCCTGCACAAGTCTCCTTCGCTATGGCACGGCACGGAATGTGCGTTCAGCGGCAGATGCAGAATTTTTTTCTGTAGAGGGGGGGGGGGCACAAAGTTAAGGAGGGTTAACATGCCCTTAAAGGCGTTGTGAGACCTATTTTAAAATACACACACAACTCTCTCTCTCTCTCTCTCTCCACAGACACACACACACACACACACACACACACACATACACACACACAAACACACAACACAGGACATTCAGACTCTGAATTCTCAGATTTTTCTTTATTTTCTTTTTTTTTTTTTTTTGTAGTAAATTTTGAATTTTCACTATTTAATGTGGTTTTAATCACTGTAATCAAGGCCACTTCAAATTACAACATAAAGCACAGAAACTAATAGTTGGATGGAAATATATAAAAAAGTTTTTTTCTAAGAAGCGACTGTGGCTTTGGAGCATAATTTGGGTGTCTCCTATATAAGTTATATATCATAATGACCATAATTAAATCTTACGACTCTGGTTTTCAAGCATACTTGGGTATTTCCAATATCACTTATATATGATAATGAAATTTATTTCTATTATACATATACATTTATAGTCATTATCACGTATAACTGAAACAGGAAACACCCGAAATATGCTCCAAAGTCACAGTCGTTTCTTAGAAAAAATTTTTTAATATATTTCCATCTATTAGTACTATTAATGCACTATTAGTACAATGATTAAACCACATTGAATATTGAAAAGCGCCAATATATATATATATATATATATATATATATATATATATATATATATATAAGAAAAAGAGAGAGAGAGAGAGAGAGAGAGAGAGAGAGAGAGAGAGAGAGAGAGAGAGAGAGAGAAGATAGAGAGAGAATTCAGAGTCTGAATGCACTGTGTACAGCTGTGGGCACATTTTTTCATCCTTTGTCATCATAAAGGATGAAACACTTACCCACAGCTGAACATAGGGCATTCAGGCTATGAATTTAATTCGGTTTGTAACTGTTTCACAGCTTGGCCACGCCGCGACGGAGTAGCCGAGCGGTCTAAGGCGCCTCGCTACAGAGCGCGCGGTCGCTCGCCGTCGGAGGTTCGAGTCCTCCCTGGGGCATGGGTGTATGTGTTTGTCCTTAGGTTAGTTTACCTTAGTTTAAGTAGTTTGTAAGCTACGGACTGATGACCATGCCGTTTGGTCCGATAGATTTACATACATTTGATTTGTAGATGGGTATATGATAATACCTATACGGAGGAAGCCATGTGAAATTTTCACTGTTTTCTCCACATATTTACAACAGTCGAATAATTGAAGATTGAATAAGACTGACCACTCGAAAACTACCGTGGGTGCCGCCAGGATTATTTCCGAGGAGGTGCATGTCGACCTGCAATTCCTTAGGTGTTACTAGATATTGGATTTTGGAGAGAGGAAATCGGATATATAAATATAGAGGACTTTTAAGAGACCGTGAGAAGACGTATTATTATTTCGTAAGTAAAAGTACTGTTTAATGGTGGTCAATCAGGGTCAGTTTGGCGAGAATCTAGTAATCTAGTATATAATATTTTGGATCTCTGCTGACAAGCTATTTGTTGTTCGTAATATTTAAAAAGTTTCGACAAAGCTGGACAACGTTTATGAAAAAAAATTAATTAAAAGAAGATTGATGAAAAAGCTACATTATAGCTTTTAATCTAGGTACAGAAAAACGCAACCAGTCACTTTTATGAAACGGATCTTGCTTTATTCCATGAACCGGTTTTGGAACTTTTTCAAGTTCATCTTCAGATGGTACAGGAAGTTTACAGGGTCATTTCGTAGCGAGATGCTGGGTGATGGCTCTGTGGTAGGTAACTGACATGCTTTAATACTATTTTATATGCTTTGTTTTCATCGCGATTTGGCACTGAGTATGTTGTTAAGGTCAATTTCTGTGACTTACTGTGGCTTTATGGATGGCTTTTGCAATAGGCTTCCATTTGCAGGAGATTTGGTTGAAGTATGGTACCATACATCATAACTATTTAAGAGTTTTTTCTTGGTGCCACTGGCGAAGAGTGTACCAGGAGAAGAATTATAAGGTAAGAAAAAAAGTGTCATCTTGCTAAGTGCTGACAAAATATTGAAATTTTTCGTTTCCGATTATCTTTTAAGTTAGAAACGACGGTCAAAAGTAATTAGATGATGTACAAGTGTAGTAAAGAAACGTTGATGTCCAAATGACAAACTTGATCCTGATTCTTCTAATGAATGTAAACTTAGTCCTGTTTTAACACCGTTAGGGAGCTAAGGTTAGCAGTGACAGGTTTCAACACAACGTTTACAGATTTCTGTTGGCACTTACCCGTTGGGGCCGGCCAACCTGATCTTTGTTATCTGTGGTTTCCCCAGTTCAGACAAATTCTAGGATAGTTACTTGCAAAGGGCCACGAATGTTCAAATGTTTGTAGATCTTATGGGGCTTAACTGCGGGGGTCATCAGTCCCTAAACTTACAAACTACTTATGAACTAGTACTAAAGACGACACAAACGTGCCGGCCGCGGTGGCCGAGGTGACTGAGGCGCTTCAGTCACGGTCAGCACGGCCACTACGGTCGGGGGTTCGAATCCCCCCTCGGGCATGGATATTTGTGCCGTCTTTAGTCTTAGCTAGTTCATAAGTAGTTTGTAAGCTTAGGGACTGATGACCCCGTAGTTAAGTCCCATAAGTTGTACAAACATTTGAATTTTTGACACAAACGTCCATGCCCGAGGGGGATTCGAACCCCAGACCGTATTTTTTTTCCAAGCCAAGACTATGTTAGCAGTGCACCGCTCTATCATTAGACCAATTTTGCAGTTTGGGAGTGAAAGTTGGGTGGATACAGATTACTTTATTATTAAATTTGAGGATACATATATGAAAGTAGCAACGTTAAGGTACTAATAGATGGGAACAATGGCAGGAATGCTATGAGGAAATCAATACAAACCTGGGAATGAATACCATAGATCAAACAGTTAGATCCAACAGGTTGAGATGGTGGGGTCATGTTGCATTTTTAAGAATGATTTCGAAATAACAGGTCTAACATCAGACTAGTCGTTAGCACTGAATAAGGGATCCTGGAGGGATTTTATTACGGGGTTTATACTACAGACTTAATGCTGCTGCTACTGCTGATGATGATAGAGCGATATTGGAATTCTCACATTCCGTTAGGAACTCTCAAACGGTAACACTCATAACTCACTAAAGGCAAAAGACACACTGTTATCATCATAAATAATGCTACGGAATTTCAAGAAATAACGAAATACGAGAAAAAATTCCTTACGATAGCAGACCCGTGTTATTCATTAAACATTTTTCACTCGTTATGTCTTTACTGTTACACTACCGCCATAATCTTCTGCTTGTTCCTTATTATTCTACTTATGTTGGATCTGCTTATATTTATATTGCTTAATGAAATATTTTTTCTTCTGAATGAATATACTGGCCTGACAGTACTGTGTTAATGATAGATAAAGTCATAATAAATCACGGCAAAATTTCTGTTTAACATGGAATTGCATTTGTGATCTCCCTTGTTAGATCTATCCTTTCAACCTTTTTGTGTCTTATATTTAAAAAGTCGGAGGTTTACTCATATATTTTAATATGATTTGCATACAAGAGTAATTAAGGCTTGAATTTCACAGCTGTGTAAAATACCTGGATAATTAAAGCTATTAATTTATAGTATGCGGTTTAATATTACTTCTTTACGTTTATAAATCACACATTATGTAACGTTGGAACACAAAGTGCTATTTTCAGTAATCGTAAGCTGCTAACTCACGAGTGATAGTTAAAAATTTTCGACGCTCCTAAAACTGTTCATATTCTCGTAAGGAAATATGTATCTTTATAACACTACAGTTTCGATACAGTTCCGTTGTTCCGCCTTCCGGTATTACTGGAAAAAACAACGCTGTTTTGATAGAGTAAACACGACAGAATCGTGCAGTTTCTATGTCTACCGCCAGTGTTATCGGAAACGGACCGGAATAGAAGACTGTTTCGAAAGATGGCATTTTCGAAACACTGAAACAGTTCGATTCATTGTTTGGAAGAAACGAAAAAGTAAATGTTCAAAAGTTTCTAAATCTAAGGGAGTGCACATCTGCCAAAATATACTTTCCTAAGAAAATTGTTATGTAAAACATATACACAGGAAAAGTAATAAATAATTTCCCTTTTGAATCCTTTAACAGTTCTGGAGATCCATGCCAGATAAAAATACTACCTGAAGAAAGTATTCTGGTTTTAGGGTCACAAAAGCAGGCACTCGATCATGGAAAGAACGTGGGTGTGTTTACATACTAGAGAGGCAATGTGAGGTTCTATGTTCCTTAGAATCAAATAGTTTATGTATAGGAGTGCCTAAGTATGTGATTGCACCTACAATGCTCTCTTTCACTTATTTAAATAAATGTGCACCTTAAACTAAGAACCCTGTTTGAGGGAATTGCCACGGTGGTTATTCCGATTCCCTAATCGAAACTCTGCCATAAGTTTCTGTCGTGCACAACGTATCTCTGCTTAACTTCCAACGTTGTCAATAACTGAAGTCATTCAATGTAGATTGTCGTCAACCTTCCACACTCAATATTCGCCTTGGCAACAGCTGTGCACACACCGTCAAAGCCAACCGCGAATCCCACGTTCGAGAAAAAAAAAACGTACCAACATCAGTGAAAAATCTAAGGTTGTTACGCTTTCATTTCATCACTGCGTCCCACGAAAGACCCGGCGTGGTGTAATAAAAGACGGGATCCGAGTGTATGTGTATGTCCATGTATCAACATCGGAATTTCCCAAATATGTCTGCGAACACGCGAACGTCTTTATCCATGCACTATGTAGCATGTGTCTCTAAATCACTGATGTTGAATTGCTGTGCTCAAACTCGGCATTCCTTATGGCAGTGCCACTAAGTTCACTGGTGAAGATAGGTATTTGAGAGGTGCCTGCATGTAGCGAAATCAAAGCGATGTGAATCGCTTGGATAATGTGATATACAGTTCTACATTGTCAGGTTTGACACGTTATCATTCTTGAAGCCAAAATCCCCGACTGCACAACATCGTATCTATTCAAGTTATAAATATAGATGAGCATTTCATATTGCAAATTGCAGCTTTTTTGAGCGCCACTACAGATCCTATCCATTAGGTGAAAGTGGACACTAAGAGATTTTCCGCTTTCTCAGTTTAATATTAAGCGAAATGAACAATAATTTAAAAGACGATTAAGTAAATTCAGTACGAATATTAATATGAAAAACTAAAGTCCAGACGTGTAAAGAACATTTTATGTAATTAATTTCTTAATGTCACGCAAGGACTTATTTTAATTAACAAGAAGGCGGAGACAAATTAATAGCTGAGATAAAAAAAAGAATGTGACTCAGTCGTCGATTGTCTGAAGTGGCGCTTGGGGCGCGGCCGGAAAGATTGGTCTCTCTCGTTTCGGACATTTTTCATATCTTGTCCTGAATATCTTCGAAGTACATAATTTATCTAACCTGTTGGTCTTCCTCCCTTTTATCAGCATTTTTAAATATAATATGATCAGTTTTATTTGACGTATACGCAGACCTTCATCTTGGCGTGGAATGAAAACAATTTTTGAAGATGCAATTCGTGCTGACACCGATTCCACTTACGAAATATAAATTTTTTCACCTTATTTCACGCGTCCCTGAGGTCTGTCGATTCATTAGTCTTTGCCGAGATTTTTGATCTTCGGCTTGCGTTGGTCAATATTCAATAAATCGGCAGTCCAACAACTGGTTTCTTTCGCAATAGCCAATACATTTCCATCCTTTGAATTGTGGTACATTTCTGGCTTCTTTTCGTAAAAGCATTTATTTTTATTTTATTTCATTTTGTTATTATTATTATTATTATTATTATTATTATTATTGCTGCAGAACTAGAAGTTTTTGCGCTGGTACTTACTTTTAAATACTTTAAATGCTGCGATACATATAGGAAATGTAATACTTGAAGAGCGATTTTATTTTGTGCATCGCAATGCTTAGTTTCAATTTCAGGTGTTCAAAATTTCAGTTAATTACTCCGTGTTTGCAGTTTGCATCCCCCCAGAGGGCATACGGTTCTTTCATGAGTACGTGCATGGCGAGCACGGGGCCCCGAGCTAATGCAGTCTTCCTTCCTTCTTTACTTCCCGGACTGCATTTCCTTTCCCCCTCCCCTCCTTTCCTATCCTCACTCCTTCCCCTCCCCACCGGGGGACTGATAACCTCAGTAGTTTAGTCCCCCTATCCCAAACAAACAACCCAACCCAACCTGCAGTTTGCATTCACCTATTCAGGATTTGTTCTAACTATAGCTTTCTTTTACGTGCAGTAAGTAAAGATTAAATTTTGTTTTTACGTGAAGTTTCAACTCACTCTATTCCAAATTACTCTCTCGTTATGTCATTTAATTTTGTCTCTCTCCCTCTTAATGTGTAACACTTCACCAACCACTGGCAGTCCACAAATGTTATAGTAAGATGCCTGTTCACATAAACCATCATTGTCCTTTGTGTTGGTCTTGGGAATGTTGTTGTTATAAAAATCAATTAACACATCTTGCAATATTGCTCTCCATAAGCACCTCTTTTACCATCACCCATTCTAGGGCAGATCCAAAGGACTTTTCGAGAAAGTGAAAGTGTGTCGTATTGCGTTCAGTATCCATTCCATCGTGCTCAACTTTGTTTCATTCGAGTGTTCAAGTGCATAAGTGTTTTAGTGTTTTTAACTGTGCTGTCGATTTGCATGTGTCTTTTAGCACTGGAACTTTTTTTTCTATTGTACGCGAAGGCAGTCAATTTTTTTCATAATATATTTTCCCATTCATGTCACATTCTAAATAATATTAAGGCCGTAGAACACGACAAGAGGCGACATTTTGTGCCACCCATATCATCCCCCCCCCCAAACGGCCCGACGAGAAATGAGAGAGACAGAGAGAGAGAGACAGAGAGACAGAGAGAGAGAGAGAGACAGAGACAGAGAGATGGGAGAGGAAAGAGAGAACAGAGAGAGGGAGGGGATACAGGGTTAGTATGGTAGGGAGGGAAAGAATCTCAGCATTAGAATAATTAACTTTTACTTACGAGCAGCATGTAATTGTGAGTTTAAAATGCAAAATCCCTGTAGTTAACATAATTTGACTTTTTGCGTTATACTTTCATTTAATTGTTTCTTGCTCTTTGTTGTAAGTCATGTACGATAAAAATAAATAAAAGTTTTTTATTGTTTCGTGATTGCTTGGGAGGTAAATGAGCTCATACGTAAATAAAGGATTTAACTATGTGAAAGAAATGTGGATTTCAAGGGCTGCGTTCAGGCTGGCGCATTCAGGCGTTTTCGGTAAACGGTTTATCTCTCTGGATTCCTTTCCAAGACACTGAGAGAGAGTACTGCCTCCCATTATAAACTGTTTTATTTGATGTTACATGTTTCTATTTTCCATTTGTTGTAGGAAATTAGAAATTTCAATGGCATTTTTTCACACATCAGACCAAAGGATTTTTATGGTAGCAGAAATTCTTCATATAACACAGTCAAGTGTAATTTTCAGAAAGAAATTTTCACTCTGCAGTGGAGTGTGCGCTGATATGAAACTTCCCGGCAGATTAAAATTGTGTGTCGGAACCGAGATTCTAACTTGTGATCTTTGGCTTTCGCAGGCACTCTCTCTATCGCCTTTGCTATTCCGTCACGCTTCAACGTCCGATCTCACAACTGTACTTCTGCCATTACGTCGCCTCCTACTTTCCAAATTTCACAGTAGTTCTCCTGCGAACCTAGCAGCACTCCTGGAAGAAAGGACGTGGTGGAGACATGGCTTAGCCACTGCCTAAGGAGTGTTTCCAGAAGGAGTAGTGCTAGTCCTGAAAGGTTCACAAGAGACCTTCTGTGAAGTTTGGAAAGTAGGAGGCAAGGTATTGGACAAGTATAGCTGTGACTACTGGCCGTAAAACGTACCGGGATAGCTCAGATGTTAGACCATTTGCCCGCAAAACGCCCCAGATTCCAACCTTATTTCTGGCACACAATTTTAATCTGCCAGGAAGATTCAAGGGTATTTTGGTTGATCGCGAAAGCTTTCTTGAAAACTTCTCATTTTGCGTAGTAACTTTACAAAGCATGAAGAAGTAACTGATACAATACAAAGCAATGACAGGAAATCTGATTTTAGGTTTTCAGGGTATATCAAACTTAGCGCGATAGATTTACTGGCTGTTTGTTTCTGACCCGTAATTGGGCGACCTGCTTTTCCAATTTTTGCATAGAATCGGTAATGACACAGCTACTCGGTGTGCAGCGGCAGCAGGCGTGTACCATGGCTGCCGTGGGGCGATCATCAGCGAGCAGAAGGCAGCGTCGCAATGTTGAAAACGCTACCCGTAACAATGTTTGCAGTAATATTTCACGTTCAGGAGCAGCGTAACTTTGGCAGAGTTCCGAAATAAATAGATATCCTTCAAGTAGTGCAGATGATTTCTGCTGCTGGCATCAGCAGGTAAAATCGTCTTCACTTGTCAAATTAATTTACTTTCATCTAATTACCAATGCATTACTAGTTTCGACGCACTATGGCGTCATTCTCAAGTTCCTATGATTACGAAAAATATCGCAATGATTCAACCACATTAAAAAGTGAGAAGCTTAAAAATTGAAAATGAAAAAGATTATTGGAAGGCTATATTTAGCAAATTAACAATCAAACCACGCGCGCCGCACGGAAATGGCCGTGTGATCTGGGGCGCAACGTCGCCGAGTACGCGGCCGCTCCCACCAGAGGCTCGAGTCCTCCCTCGGGCATGGGCGTGGGTGTTGTCCTTAGAATAAGTCAGATTAAGTAATTTGTAAGACTAGAGACCGATAACCTTGGAAGTTAAGTCCGTTCGGATTACAAACATTTGAACATTTTTTTTTTTTTTTTTTTAATTTTTCGACCATATTGTACAATTGTTTGAATTTTCAAGTGCTGTCTTAAAGTCCAATTATTAAAAAGCTGTAAATATGTAGAAAAACCAATGCCAATAGTGCATGATTTCTTCTGTATAGTGATTCGCATATACAAATAGGGCGAATTTGAAAAACACATATGGAATTAAATTCAGAGCCTGATTGCCCCTTGTTCAGCTGTTGGCACTACGATGATGAAGGATGAAACATGTGTGCCCACAGCTCTAACACAGAGCATAATGCTCTAAATTCTTTTTCTTTTTTTGTGTGTGGTAAATTTAGAAAATTTATATTGTTTAATGTGATTGAATCCTTGCAACACTTTCTTGATCATAAGCATTTAGAAATGACTCCATATTGCGCAGAAACTTATAGTGCATTGCTAGTTAGATGAAAGTATATTAAAAAGTTTTTTCTAAGAGTAGACTATGGGTTTGGACCAGATTTTAGTTGTTTGCTACAGCAGTTATATGTGACGGCAATAATAAAATTTATTTCATACGTTCTGCGTCCCGTATCCATACTGTTTCTGTAGTTCATAATGTGAGGAAAGTGTATTTCCCAAAATCCTTCTGCAATCCGACGTCAGTTATATAGGCTTGTAAAGCCCTGTTTACACCGAAGCGAACGCGCAACAGTGAACGAGAATTCGCTCCGGTGTAAACGCTTTGCTTGCAGTGTTCGCTCGTGCGCGTGTTGCATTCGCGAGTGTTTGCTTGTGATCCGATGGGTGTCGGTTTCAGGGCGAACAATCAAAGGAAATTAGCGCCCTCTCCGCTTCGGCGCTAGCATCGACGACAGACGACAGACACTCGATTTGCTACAGTGTATTGTTTTTCCTCGCGAAACTTTGTATAGTATTTTGAACGAGAAATGGAGTGGTTACATGAGACTGTGCTGTTATTGATAGAAGAGTACAGATCTCACAGATGTTTGTGGGATCCTAGAGACCCCCGGTATAAAATAATGAACAGGAAGAATGATGCCTGGCAAGAAATTGCCGACGTTATAAATATCCCGACGGAAGAAGTGAAGAAGAAAATGAATTCTCTGCTCTCCTCTTTCCGACGAGAGAGAGAGAGAGAGAGAGAGAGAGAGAGCGAAAGAGCGATCATCATCTGGGATGGCCAATTTTAATCCCCCAGAAGAAGATTTGCCTGTGGAGATAATACACACACGTTCCCCAACACATCAACAGACAACGGTTAAGATATGGTGCATAAATTTTATTTATTTGACAGTTCACTTCGGTAAAATAAATTCCATTATATTAAACCGAAAGAAAGCACACTAATGTAAGATAGAATTACACAAAAGACCCTATCATTCACTTGGTTAACACTCAGTGTATCTGTGATAACGTCACAGTTTAGCTGCTATTATAGTACAGTTTGAAAAAATAATTGCAAATGGCTTTTCTCTGTTAATTATGTGTTTCATTGAGAAGCTTAAGCTATGAAATAGCCTAACACACTGGTCTTTTGTATAGTTCTACAAGACATTACTCATTTTCATTGCCTCTATTTCTTTGCCATTTACCTTTACAAAATCCTTGAGTGTTTCGCATACGGCACTGAATACTTCAGGTATTATCTGAGATATAGATGCTTTAGACACACGAAACAGATATTAGAGGCTAGCATATCTGTCGCCTGTTGCTAAGAATCACAACGTTAGTGCTAGTCTCTCTCGTGCTGATATGGCTCGTCGATAATTTGTGTCCTGCTTTCTAATTTTTGGTTCAATTGCGGCTAGAAGAAGGCGGAAATCGTCGATTGACATACGGCTGAAGTTTTCGAATACACCAAGCGATGGTTGCAGCTGCATATCAGTTACAAATAGCCGAGCCACCACATCCTTCACGCCTGCGCAAAAATTCAGACATCCAAATTTTTCTCTCTCTACGCCGTTTGCCTTTTATGACCAACAGTGTGCTTGCTATACAAAATAAACCAAGTTGTGTGTTACTGTTCTCCATCACGTTGCACTGAATACTGAAATAACGCGCCAACGATTTAGCGCTAATAACACATCGCGCGCATTCGCTTCTCTTTGCTCCAGTGTAAACGCTGTTGGCAGCTACAGCTCAACACGCGCGCGTGCACGCGCGCATTGCTAGCGAATGCACCTTCGGCAGTGTACGCCAGTGTTCGCTTCGGTGTAAACGGGGCTGTGTCCTAGCAAACGATCGCTTCTTTTAGTCAAGGTAATGGCAAAAATTCTTTTTCTCCCCAATCCTCTTCAATAGTTATGCGATCTACCCACCTAATCTTCAACATTGTTCTGTAGTTCCACATTTCAAAAGCCTCCATCCTCTTCCTGTCTAAACTATTTATCATCCAAGTTTCACTCCCAAACAAAGCAACACTTCACTCTTTCACAAAAAATTTCGTAACATCTATATTAATATTCAACGTTAGCAAATTTCTCTTATTCAGAATCGCTTTTCTTCTCATTGCCATTCTGCACTTCATAGCCTCTGTACCGTGACCATTGTATATTATTTTACTGCGCAAGTAACAACAATCTTGTAGCACCGTTATTGTTTCGTTACCTAATACAATTTCTTCAGCATCGCCTGCTTTTCTAAGAATGCATTCCATTACCCTAGGTTTGCTGTTGTTAACACACTGTCCATTCCATTCAATCGCTTGTCAAGTCCTTTTCTGCCCCTGATAGAATTACAATGTCATCAGCAAAATGCAATGTTTGTATTTCTTCACTCTGAACTATAATTCCTTCTACAAATTTCTCTTTGTTTTCCTTCACATCTTGCTCAATGTAGAAATTAAATAACATCGTAAAAAGACTAGAACCCGTCTTCTCCCTTTCATAGCCACTGCGTCCCTTTTATGCTTTTCAACTCTTATTACTTCTGTCAGGGTTTTGTACAAGATGTAAATAACCTTCCATTCCCTATATTTCACCCTTGTTGATTTCAGAGTATGAAAGAGTGTATTCCAGTCAAGATTGTCAAAAGCTTTCTCCAAATGAAAAAAAAGGGTGGAAAGGTAGGTCTGCCTTTCCTTAATCTATCTTCTAATATGTGTCGTGAAGTGAGTACTGCCTCCCATGTTCCTACATTTCTCCTGAATCCAAACTAATCTTGCCCGTGGTGAGGATCTATCAGCCTTTCCATCCTTCTGTAAATAATGCGTGCTAAAATTTTGTAACCATGACTTATTAAACTGATAGTTCTGTAATTTTCACTCCTGTTTGTGCCTGATTGCTTTGCTCGTGAGATATGAGGTGATAAAAGTCAATGAAAAAATACCACATGACGCATAAATACCACTGAATGAACTTTATAAATTATATGATAGTTCGATACAAAGATTAGGAGAAGTGACGTCATAACGACTGAGCTCCATGAAAACGAAAATGAAGGTAATAGAGAGCAGGGTAGAAAGTGATGGACTAAAAGTGAAGAAGGAATTGGATAAGCATAACAAATGGAATAACTATACACTTGGAAACGCCAGGAACTAACTGCTAGGTACATTTATAAGTGTATGTACAGAGAATACCTTCCATTGCAAGAATATAATAGTTTTCTGTTATGAGTTTGATTTTTCGTTTCAGTCCACACCTATAAAGAAGGATTCTTGAGTAAAAGAATGTCTTGGTTGAAAAATATTTTGACTTATGACGCGTTAACCCGGTTAGGGCATCTTCTGATATCTTGTATGGTGTCCCTGCGCCATAGAGTAGGTCTTGAAGTCATTTACACGACATGCATCTGGTCAAAAGCTGTCTCCAGGCGGTACCAGTACTAATACCGACGCATGTCGTGTAAATGAAGACCTAGTCTATGGTACAGGGACATCATACAAGATATATGAAGATGCCCTAACCGGGCGAAATGCGTCGGCGCAGTGGAGCGGCCGAGCGCATTGAGGCGCTATGCTACGATGCGCGAGGCCGTTTACCGTCGGGGGCTCGAATCTCCTATCGGCCATGGATGTTTGTGCCGTCTTTTAGATAAGCTATTTCTTTAGTAGTTTGTAAGTTTAGGGACTGATGACCCTGCAGTAAAATCCCATGAGCTTTACAAGCATTTAAAGTTTTTTTTCTTTCCCTTTTTTTTTGTTGCGAAACGCGTCATAAATTTTAAAAAATTGCAACAAAGATATTATTTTATTCAAGAATTTGGTTGCTGTACCACTCCGCGCAAAGTGGAATGGAAAGACTTTTATAAAGAAGAAGGTTCACTGTCATAATTTGTCGAAATCAATTTCTACGATTGTGGCTTTTCTAGCCCATTATTTGGCACACGCAGGAATCATGAAAAGAAAAAGTATTATGTTACGTAAATGAAATGTGTAGGGCAATGTGAACAGATTTATACCATTTTTTTTTTCAAAATATAGTTTCTGATTTGTAACTAACATTGCCCATAAACTTCGCATGGTGGTACAGTATCAATACTACAATGTTGTTCTTATGACTAAAGAAATTATAGTATTTTGGACTACTTCATGTGAAACGTATGAAAACAAGTCGTTTTTGGTGCAAAGTTCAGAACAGTCCCATGATTTCCACATTTTACAATTAAGTATCCCTGAAGCCAAAACTTGCAAATTCATTTTTTTTTTTTTTTTTTTTTTTTTTTTTGTTAAGCTTATCTGACTTAACTACGGGGTCATCAGTCCCTAAACTTACAAACTACTTATTTACCACCTTATACTAAGGACGGCACAAATATCCATGCCCGAGGGGGGATTCGAACCCCCGACTGTAGTGGCCGTGCAGACCGCGACTGGAGCGCCGCAGTCCCCTCGGTCACCGCGGCCGGCACTTGCAAATTCCTTTTGATCAGTAATCTGACAAGTAACAACATATTGTCATATCTGTCATACCGTACATCATTGACTGGTACAGGAGGTGCTGTTTCACTCTTCTTTTGGACTTACTGCCCATTTTGTAGTGTTGTACCAGGGCTCCTCTACCAATATATAAGAACTCGTCAACAAATTTCCATAATAACTGAACTTCAGGGCTTCCTCTTTCCCTTTTATAAGCAGTTTTCCATGTATCACCAGGAATATCGTCACAAAATTGAAACAAACATGTACCTCGGTAACGTATTCTTGGAGTGTCCGCTAGAGATTTATTTTATTGCTAAACTTTATTCGCCAAAGACAACGGAACATCACTTTATTGGAGAGCTTAAATGTTAGTTCCAAGCACTATTGCCCAGCCAAGGATGAAACTTGAAACATGTTTCAGAAAATGACGCGCAAGTTTGATGTTGGTTGGGAGCAACATTGCCCAATAAAGGGCTAGAGCTATAGAGACGCATAGTTTAACTGTATGAGAAAGTTTCGGTATAATCTACAATCCGCTGCAGACGGTACACGCTAGGCGCACACAAATGTATGATCAACCTGGTCACGCCAAGCACAACAAGAAAACCACACTGCTTCAAGCAGTCACCGGGGAATTACTGAAAAGCTAATTACAGACGAACTCCGAAGTAAATGCAGAAGCAGCTCACTTTTTTCCCCACAGGAGTCTCCGGTGCGAAAGCAATTACGACAAACCGCAACAGCGATTCTGCTACCGGATCAGGCCAGTTAGGCAATCGGGGGTCGTGCTCATTAGAAGAGCTGGTCGGGTCAGGTCATTTGTGCTCTCTCTCTTTCACACACACACACACACACACACACACACACACACACACAACGAAATACCGTTCACATAAGGCCAGAAACCCGAGCGCTCGAATCACGCACCGTGCCGACCGCTTCTCGCGGAGCCCACTCAAGGACAGTACCATCTCCCGACACCTTGCGGTGATATCATCTTGAATTACGCCGTCGGACGGGTCCCCCCGCGGACACTATCCCAGTTTTAAGAGCCTCCCCGTTGCCCGAATAAAAGTAACAGGCTGTTATTAAAGCACGGCCCTGCAGATGCGGGTGCGAGATTGCAGTGTTGCGTGACCGCAGAATTATAAGCCTCGGTCGTGGTTCGTCCTTGCGGCCAACACCTTATCTGAGCTGAGCGGTACGTGCGGATCTGCTGCTACGGGGACCATCTCGCTACACACTTGACCTGCTTTGAGAAGTACACTGCCGGAATAAAAATCGATATATATATATATATATATATATATATATATATATATATATATATATATATATATATATATATAACCTGCTAAGACGACCGCAGATGCCGCCTAGGGGATAGTAATTTTAACGTCGTCGTTGTCGTCGTTGTCGTCCATTACATAAAACTGATAAAAGGCTTTCCACTAAAAATGACGAGAATAATTAAACATCATCTCACAGACACAGTGCCGCATACATGTAGGAAACCAAATATCTGATTACGCCACAAGCAGAAGTTGCACGAGGGGGAATATTGTCGCCATTAACGTGAACACTGTACACAGTTGATGTCCCAACACCAGGCACCAACAAAGAAGCAGCAGAATTATATGACACTACATACTGGGTGTCAGACCATCTGACTGAAAGAATACAGAGAAAGGCTAAGACATATATAACACAACTAGAAAATGATATGCTGAAGCGATAGCTCCTTACTTAACAGCCATATACAACCGCTCTCCCAAAGAAGGATCTGTACCAAAAGATTGTAAAGTAGCACAGGTCACACCTATATTCAAGAAAGGCAGTAGGAGTAACCCAATAAAACTATAGGCCTATTTCATTGATTTCAATTTGCAGCAGGGTTTTGGAACATATCCTATTATTAATTATCCTGAACAGAATGATCTATTGGCCCAAGGTCAACATCGATTTAGAAAATATCATTCATGCGAAACACAACTAGCTCTTTACTCACATGAAGTGATGTGTGCTATCCACAAGGTTTCGCAAATTGGTTCAATATTCCTTTATTTCGAGCAGGCTTTTGACACCGTTCCTCACAAACGGCTTTTAATCAAATTTCGTGGTTACGGTATATCGCTCCTAATTTGCGACTGGATAGGGGATTTCCTCTCCGAGAGGACACAGTTCGTAGTAATCGATGGTAAGGCATCGACTAAAACAGAGGTGATATCGGGCGTTCCACAGGGTAGTGTTATTGGTCCTCTGCTGTTCCTTATTTACATAAACGATTTAGGGGAAAATCTAAGTACCTCACTTAGGTTGTTTGCAGATGACGCCGTCATTTACCGTCTAGTAAAATCATCTGAAGATCAAAACCAACTGCAGAACGATCTGAATAAGATATCAGTATGGTGTAAAAATTGGCAATTGACTCTAAGTAATGAGAAGTGTGAAGTCGTCCACATAAGTACAAAAAGAAATGCGTTAAACTTTGTTTACAAGATAAATCAATGAAGGCCGTAAACTCCACAAAATATCTAGGAATTACTATTACTGCAGACTTAAATTGGAAAGAACACGTAGATAATGTCGTGGGAAAGGCGAACCAGAGTCTTCGTTTTATTGGCAGAACCCTTAAAACATGCAATAAAACTACTAAAGAAACTGCATACACTACGCTTGTCCGTCCATTTTTGGAGTATTGCTGCCCAGTGTGGGATCCTTATTAGGTGAGTTTGACGGAGGACATCGAAAGAGTCCAAAGAAGGGCAGTTCGTTTCGTATTGTCGCGATACAGGGGAGACACCATTACGGAAATGATACAGGATCTGGGATGGAAATCAATACAATAACGGCTGTTATCGCTGCGGCGTGGGCTACTTACGAAACTCCAATCGCCAACATTCTCCTCCGAATGCGAAAATATATCGTTGACTCCCACTTACATAGGAAGAAATGATCATCAGAAAAAAATACGAGAAATCAGAGCTCGAACGGAGAGATTGAGGTGTTCATTATTCCCGCGCGCTATTCGAGGATAGAATGGGAGATAAAATAGTATAAATGTGGTTCGATGAACCCTCTGCCAGGCACTTAAATGTGATTTGCAGAGTATCTCATGTAGACGTAGAAAACCGGATGGCCACAAACAGAATAAAACCAAACCCTAACAAGACGCAAGTGGTGCTCTTCCGACACAGGGACTTGACCAAAAAGAGAAACCAAGATGAGAGGGATACAATACTCACTCTCTGCGGAACAGAACAGAAACTGAGCGACACAGCCAAATAGTTAGCTATTGTTCACTTTGATAAATACCTAAATTGAAAAACAAATCTACGCGAAAAACAAAATAAAATCAGGAACAGGCAAGCACTGATACGCAACGTACAATGCATATTCGAAGGGTGCAGCATTAGAACCGCGATAAACACCTACAAAACATATGTAAGGCCGGCAATAGAATATGGCGCCCCAGTACTAGAGGGTACATCTACATACTTACTACGAAATCCACCGTAAGGTGCGTGGCGGATGGTACACTGTGCCACTACCAGGCATTTCCTTTCCTATTCCACTCCCAAATAGGACGAGGAAAAAAAGAATGCCTATATGTCTCCGTACGAGTCCTAATTTCTCTTGTCATTGAGATCACTACGCGAAATGTAACTAGATGGCATCAAGATCGTAATACACGCAGCTTCAAATTCCGGCCATCTAAATTTCCTCAGAAATTCACGAAAAGAACGACGTATTTCCACCAGCGACCCGCAATTGAGTTGCCGGAGTATTTCCGTGACACTCGCGCATTGGCCGAACCTACCAGTAACAAAACTAGCTGCTCGCCTCTGAACTGCTTCTACGTCTTCCTTTAAACTGAGCTGCTTCGGGTCCCAAACACTTGAGCAATACTCAAGACGTGGCCGTACAAGCGCTTTATACGCTGTCTCATTTACAGATGAAGACCATCTTCCCAAAATTCTCCCAATAAACCGAAGTCGGCTGTCCGCCTTACTCACAACTGTCCTTACATGTTCGTTCTGTTTCATATCGCTGTGCAATGTTACGCCTAGATATTTGAACGACGCCACCGCATCAAGAAGCTCACTACTGATGCTGTATTCGAACATTATAGGATTGTTTTTTCTACTCATGCGCATCACCTTACATTTTTCTACATTGAGAGCTAGCTGCCATTCTTCGCACCAACTAGAAATTTTGTCTAAGTCAACCTGTATGCTATTACAGTCAGTTACAGACGACACCCTCCCATACACCACAGCATCATCAGCAAACAGCCGCAAATTACAACTTACTCTGTCCATCAGATCATTTATATAGATAGAAAATAATAGCGGTCCTATCACACTCCCCTGGGGCACGCCTGACGATACACTCGTCTCTGATGAACACTCGCCGTCGAGAACAACGTACTGCGCTCTATTACTTAGGAAGTCTTCCAGCCAGTCACAAATCTGTGAACCAATTCCATAAGCTCGTATCTTCGTTAGCAGTCTACAATGTGGCACTGCGTCAAACGCCTTTTTGAAGTCGAGAAAAACACAATCCGCCTGTTTCCCTTCATCCATAGCTCGCAAGATGTCATGTGAGAAAAGGACAAGCTGAGTTTCACATGAACGATGTTTCCTAAACCAGTGCTGATTCACAGAAAGGAGCTTTTCCCTCTCAAGGAAATTTACTATATTCGAACTGAGAATATGCTCCAAAATTCTACAGGAAACTGATGTCAATGATATTGGCCTGTAATTATGTGGGTCAGTTCTCTTTCCTTTCTTATAAACGGGAGTCACCTGCGCTTTTTTTCCGATCACTAGCAACTTTGCGCTGAATTAAAGATTCGCGATAAATGCAAGCTAAGTAACGGGCCAATGCCGCAGAATGCTATTTGTAAACCGAACTGGTATTCCATCCGGACCAGCAGATGTTTTCGTATTTAGCTCTCTCAGCTGCTTCTCTACACCGGAAATATCTATTACTTTGTTCTCCATTTCGGAATTAATACGTTGCTCAAATGATGGCACATTTGTGCGGTTCTCCTGCTTGAAAGATTTCTTAAAGGTTAAATTTAGAACTTCAGCTATCCGTGTGCTTTCTTCTATTACTGCCCCGGAATGATCAACGAGTGACTAGATAAGCCACTTGTTGATTTTACATAGGGCCAGAATTTTGTCTGGTTCTCGGAAAGATCTTTTACCAAGGTACGACTGTGGTAATTACTGATACTTCTCTCATAGATCTTTTTATAGACGCACGAATCTCTACTAACTTTTGCCGGTCATCATTTTGAACTGAGAGTGCAACAGTCTTTGCTTTCACAGCAACTTTCTAATATTATTATACCATGGTGGATCTTTTCCATCCTTAATCGACTTTACAGGCACATATTTCTGTAACCTTTATGTACAATGCACTTAAATTTAGTCCACAATTCCTCTACATCCATAGTATCGGAACTAAACGATGCCCATTCATTTTCTAAGTGCGATCGTAACAATTGCTATTGGCTCTTCGCAACAAAACACGCCCCTAGCCTTCTTCATTGGTTTATGAACTTTGGTCACCATCGACGCTATGACGATATCATGATCACTAATTCCTGCGTCTACACAGACGTCGTTAATAACGTCAGGCCTGTTCGTAGCCATAAGGTCAAAAATATTTCCATTGCGCGTGGGTTGCCGGTTTAACTGCTTAAGACAGTTTTCGGAGAATGTGTCGCAAGACTGCTTGTCTGTACCGCCTGAAATTTAACTAGAGGTCCCAATCTATACTCTTAAGGTTGAAGTCTAACCCCGACTAACATTACATGGCCCGGAGAGCTAGTGTAAACTTTCTTTGAATGACTCTAAAACTGCTACAGCAATCGCGGAAAAGTTCTATTCCACAGAAAGACGACTGCTGAGAAGCTTCATGAGGCTCAATAACACCACACCCAATAACGAAGAATACGAGTCCACTAGAGTACCCCCCGCTACTGAATAGGATAATACACCTCAGGGCTAAATATGAAAGGAGAACTCTACATCGTAGACCTGAGCTAGAGTATATACTCACAGACAGAACATACAAGAAAACCGAAGTACAAATACATCCAATAACGATAGCCCAGAACACATCTAAAATCTACCCGGACTTAGGACTCACCGTGCGCCCGCTAACACAGAACGAGATAACACCACCACACCTGGACAAACAAGAGTATGAAGAGGAAGCCCAGGACCGAAAGAAGACCAGGATCAGGACTTCGAGACTCCGCGACTCCATCACACTACACAACAAACAGAACAGCACGAATGTCAAACCAATGTAATAACCAGTCACTGTCAAACACAGTGAGATTTGTAAAAACTAGTATTAAGACCTCTATAGAAACAAAGGAACGAAATACATTGAAAACTGTCAAGAACAAAAGTAAGAACCCAAAGAACAAAACCACTATATACAGTAAGAACTGTAAAACCAAATCTTGAGTCCAACAGGAACAAAGAAACAAAATATGAGGGAAAATCCGAAAGCAGAACCAAAAGCCCAACCTACTTAACACAGAAAAAACAAACCAATTACTATATGTACTATATTCCTATTTTAAGTATTTTAAAATCAACTCTAGTCTATATTATGTCAATTACCTTGAAAAAATATAATTATGTAACCTCTCAATAAAATAAAAATGATTGTAACGTATCAAAATAAATAAATGCAAAAATCAACAAAATGGCTGAATAGGGGAAACAAGAAGCCCTCAAGTGGCGCGCCTTACCCCTTCTGGGTGGGGAATGAATAGAGTAAAAACAAATAAATAAATAAAAAGAATAGAAAGAACCATTAGGTATACTGTGGTACAAAGGTGTGAACCAATGAGGCGCCATGCCTCAGGGACACAGTCATGCTTCCTACAGCCAACTGAGAAAATTGGTAAGGTGTGAAACTGTGGCCTTCCGTGCGGCGGGGTGGTCCTATTGGAGAATAGCCACACATGTTGCGCGTGCTACGTCAGTCGTGTAGCGGCGCTGGTTACAATGGTCGCCTGAACATTCGTACATTCGTACACGACGTTCACGAAGTCCTAGCAAGCAATACGACCGGTTTAGACACTCTGTGGTGTCATCATCTGGTCTGGAAGAAACGCATACAAGAAATGTGGTTACATGCAATCATTTCAAGTTAAGTACAATGTTTGTAGCAGATAAAACAAATGAAACTTAATCTCAAAATTTATAAAAATGTGAAAAGTACTTTTATTTTTTTCACGTATTTACATTGTGGAGTACTTTATGTATCAGGCTTCATTATAGTTGTTTAGGCTAATTACTAGAGGTTCGTTCAAAGAGCTGCTTCCTGCAACTACCTGCAGCAGCAAAGCAGGCACTAGCGCGCATGCGCGGTACCGATGACGTCAGTCAGGCTGCTGGAGGAAATTTTCCCTGCAGTTCATGCAGCCAGAAAGCTGCTGGACGCTGCAGCTGGGAGCTTCCTTGAACAGCCGGTAGGCTGCAGCAAGCTGCAGGATTGCTCTTTGAACACGAATTTCCGTACTGCGCATGCGCGGTTGCTGCCCTGCAGCTCTTTGAACGAACCCTAGGACCCTGAGCTACCCATGTTACTGTGTACATGGTCCTTCAAATTTTCAAGTACTTCAAATAAAGCTGTGGTTATTCTTTTACAATAATGATTTTAATTAATAGATTTTAACTTCTTACTAATTGCAAATTATATAATACATAATTGATAAAATGATATTCTTGCAAAACTATACGTGTTATTCGATTATCACAAATCAATAGATGTCAATAGAAACAAGCCCACTTACAGTAGCGCACTCTAGCGGCATTCTTAGAAACCTTTTTTAGTATTTGTGCGCCGGTATCAGTTCTATGGAGGCGCTCAACCAGACATGTGCATTAGGCTGGTCATTATTTTATTTATATTTCACTGTTTTAATTTTGACGAGCATCTATTTTATATCATTTATAACTATCAACCTATACACCTAAAGGGTTTAATGTGGTGCACTATAATTAGCAGTTTAGTGTCAATGAAGTATGTAACCGAATTTTTATACAGTTTATTACGTTTTATTTGTCTTATCTACTACACAAATTATACTTAATTTGTAATGATTGCATGTAACCACATTTTTTGTACATGTTTCCCATAGACCAGACGATGACACCATTCAGTGTGTAAACCGGTAGTCTTGAATAAATAAAATAAAAATTAATCAATAAATGTTGAGTGGAATGAAAACTCGAACAAAGAGACCGCTTGGATTTTGGATTTTTTTAATATTTTACATACGGTACGGTACCACTAAGGAAAAGGCATTCTATTTAGCTCTGAAAAATTCTCGAGAAAATCGACTGTGATGTTTTCTTAGGACGTTTTATTGATTCTGATTCGGTAATTGTTCCAATACTTGCTGCAGCAAGTAGAGTTGTAAATTGATAGTCAAGAAATCGAAGGTTCGGTGGTTCAGATATGTTATTTTCTCCTTTTTGTCGTTGTGTTAAAATACATCATTTAAATATAAAATTAATGAAATATATGCTAAAAAATCGTACTATTTATGAAGAAGCTAGTCTTTTGTTTAATGTTAATTTTCAATATTTAACAAAACATTGTAATTGTTTTCAATGATATAATATGTATGAGTATCGGTGCTACAGTCTGTGCTTTTCTACAGAGGAGATGGTATCTTTAACCCTCCGGTAAGACAATGTCGTTCAATGTCGGTCGAGCGCATTGAGGCGCTAAGCTCCAATGTGCGAGGCCGTTCCCCGTCGGTGATTCGCATCCTCCCTCGGGCATGGATGTTTGTACTGTCTTGAGTATGTTAGTTTATAACTAGTTTATAAGTTTAGGGACCGATGACCCCGAATTTAAATCCTATAAGATTTTCAAGCATTTGAACATTTATGCGGTGACAAACATTTAGGGCTTCCTGAGACATGGATTATAATGAATTTTTTTCAGAAATGAAAATAACGGTCACGTTCGCAAAATGTTTTTACAATTTCTTTTTAGCAGTCACGTGGGCATCAACGACAAATCGGTCTGATGACGATATCAGAGTCGATGGAAACCGGTCACCGTAGTATCAAATTAAATTGTACAAACATTTCTGAAACATAGGTTTTTCAAACTGATTATTAAATTAAGTATTTGAAAATATGGGGTTAATTGAAATGTTTGGTCGCCCTTTCTCAAACAGTTTTTATGATCATGCCCTAGCAGTGAGCTACATTTGTGCGAACAGTTTTCATCTTTTACTTTCGCTATCTACGGTATCACCTACAATTGTTTTAATTCTTCCCTCTCAAGGAATTCGCCCGCCAGAAACATTAAATTAAAGGCTGTTATTTGTACGATTATTAAAAGGAAAACGCTGAATCTGTGTTTACAAGAGTTTTGAATGGTCAACCGTTTGTAAATCTATGGGACTTCTTTGCCGTCAGTTCACACACACACACACACACACACACACACACACACACACAACCAGAGGGAGGACTCTAACGTCAGACGGCGAGCAACAGCGCGCTCCACAGAAAGGCGCCTTAGAACGCTCGGCCATTCCACCGCGGTTGTTTGCAACAGCTGCAAATTTGCCAAACTCGTAACTGTTTTAAGTTTACCAAACTGGCAACAGCTGCACGATTATTTCTTATTTATTTGAGTTTGTTTTCAGTGTGAAGGCACCTAAAACAGAGGGGACTGATGACCTAGCTCTTTAGTCCCCTAAAAAACAACAACAACCTAAAACAGACTCCGCTGCGGTGCCGCGACGATTTGGAAATGCGGCTGCACGTATCCTGTAGCCGCAGCGGCAGTGCGGTCGAACCGAAGCAACAACTGCATCTGTAACTAATGCACAGCGATGCAAGATAAATTTACAACCTTGTTGCACAAGACTTTTATTTGTTGAAGAATTTTATAGAAAAATGGTGAAATGTCATAGAATTACATGATAATGAGACTGTTAATAGACATTATAATATTGGCCCACTTTAGGTTACGGTAGTAACACTAAGTGGGCCTTTGCGATCGTCTGACAGCTCAAAATTTAAATGAAAATAACGGCTTAACGATTAAGCTGACACGAAAACTGAATAACCGAATTTGTAGACGAGAAACGTCTCTACAACTTTGCTCTCTTATGTTTTTTTTCGTATCGTTTCAGAGATATTTGCAAAAATAACGGCGATATTGGGATGTCTGTCTGTCCGTAACGTGTTCTCTGTTTTTAAGACGAACCGTTCAACCGATTAGCACCAAATTTTACAGACATAATTGTAGGTCGCCAGAGACCAGAACCTCCCTTTTCCAAATTCTTAGGACAAAAAATACGGTAGTAATACAAAAAAGAAAAAGAAAAAAAAAAGCCGTTTGTAATATAATTGTAATTGCAAACGAACCTTTTATCTGACACGAAAATTTAAGAACCTAATTGGTAGATTGAACAATTCTCTACAACTGCGCTCTGTTATGTTTTTTTTTTTTTTTCAGAGATAACAGCGATTTGACGATGTTTGTCTGGCTGTAACGTGTTCCCACTTTTTAGGTCTAACCGTTCAACCGATCGCCACCAAATTTTACAGACATAATTATTGGCTACCAAAGACCAGAACCTCGCTTTTTGAAATATTTCGGACCAGAAATACGTTAGTAACACCAAAAAAGTCGTTTGTAATGTAATTTTAATTGCTAATAAACCTTTCATCTGATGCGAGAATTGAATAAACGAATTTGTAGAGGAGAAAATTCTCTACAACTTTGTTCCCTTATGTTTTTTTCATATCTCGTATCGTTTGAGAGTTATTTGCAAAAATAACGGAGTTTTTTCACCCTCCATTGAATTAACGAAAAGCAGCCGTTCGAAGATGTCACGTGACATTCATCGCCTAGAACTCTCTCTGGCATACGCCATTTTGCGTTGCATAGTTTATGGTTTCTTTATTGTAACTTAGACGTTGTCATTTCAAAGCAATGGCGCACTGAATAATTAAAAAAAGCAAGTCGTTCCTCGTACGATTAATGATAATGTAGTGTCTTCAATTGCCATATTAGCATCAGTTAACAATGGACATTAATAGTATGAAATTAAGGAGCGCAACGTCTAGTGTAGTGGGCAATGCGTTAGGCTGTAACGCAGAAGGTGAGTGGTTCGCAACCCGCCACTAACTACATTTTCCCCTAAAAGTGTTTCAGACACTCTTATTAATTAATTTTTATTATTTAGATTACTATTTTGGTCCAAAATGTTTGCGAAAACTTATAAAACTACAAATCTAAAGTGGGCCGTAAAACACGACAGTGCGTTTTTTTTTTTTTTTTTTTTCAAAAACATTGGTGTTACATCAAGATTACCCCACACTAGGTCATCACTAAAATCTGCCTCTTTGGCTGACTCTTACGTGAGGGTATTTCTGCATAGTTTTCCAGTAACTCGTCATCCTTTATTATTTCCCTAAAGTGTTTCATTGTAAGCTGAAATGGAAAGTAACACTTCGAGTTACGTGGAAGAACTACGATGCATGATGGTACAAATTCAGAACTGAGTTACTCATGAATTATTCATTTTATATAGAATAAATCCAAGAATTGTGAAGTTTACAGTGATTCTAAGTGTATAGAAATCATTTTCTTATCTGTATGAAAGAATGTATCAACAGTATATCACATGAAGACAGTCAAAATATGCATTTGACCGCAGAGGGGAAAAAACTAACCAACACTGTATATACTATGGGAAGTAACTATTGCCATAGATGATTAAAACTAATTCTAACTCCTCTTGGTCATTGTGAAAACTACTACATTACGTACAATGGGTGGTTCAGGAAATTAACTTTCATGCTGGGTGAGTGAGAGCTACATAATTATGAGGTAAGTTGTTTGTACCACCATGCATTTATGTGAAGCGGAATGGTGGTACACTAAATGTACCACCAACTAGTGGTGGAGCCCCGGGGGTAGAGGGTGGGAGGTAATGGGGCTGAAGCCCCGCCCCCAGCACCTCCAAAGTGTTTCTACACTGCGACTGCTATGCTGAAGTTAAGAGCCGATTGTTCTTATGCGGCGACTCGCTGCTTAGCAGGTCAGCGGCGCCACCGAATAGTGGAATCTTATGAAGGCCGCCAAACACTACGAATAACGCTGGTGTTATTGTAGTTCCATTTTTACACGTATTTACTCATGTTAATTAACATCGGCGAGCTCGTTAAATTTCTGATAGCTAATGATAAGAACCATTTACCATTATTACATTCAGTAGGCCAGAAGTTCCCACAGAGAGTGGGGTGGGGGTGAGGGGGGGCTTATGACGAAAACTGTGTCATTGAAATTTCTGGGGAGTGTGGGGCGGAGGGGGGGGGCAATGTGTACCTTTGGTCAGCCTCGGGGGAGGGGGGGGGATTTTTAAAATCATTTTCTACATCTGCATCTACCTCTATATGGGATACTCTGCAAATCAAATTTAAATGCCTAGCAGAGGGTTCATCGAACCACCTTTATACTATCCAAAAGTCAAAACAGTTTCAGTCGACCAGTTGCATAAAAATGGTTTACATGCATGAACCATGACCTAAGTTTCGGCAAAAGTAAGTTTGCCTTCTTCAGAAGTATTACATAAAATTCACATTAAAATAGTTGTTAAATAAAATTCTATTGACGTGGAGTCAGCCACATTTTATTTAACAACTAATTTAATGTGAGATTTATGTAATACTTGTGAAGAAGGCAAATTTACTTTTGCCGAAACCTAGGTCACGGTTTATGCGTGTAAACAATTTTTATGCAACTGGTCGGCTGAAACTGTGTTGACTTTTGGATCGTGTTCCACCGTTGCTGATCTGCAGCAATGTTTAAAACCTTTATACTATTTATCTCCAATTCCATTCTCGAATAGCGCGCAGGAAGAGAGAACACATGAATCTCTCCGTTAGAGCTCTGATTTCTCGTATTTTATTCTGATGATCATTTCTACCTATGTAGGTGGGAGTCAAAAATATATTTTCGCATTCGGAGGAGAATGTTGGTGATTGGAGTTTCGTAAGTAGACCACGCCGCAGCGATAAAGATCCTGTATCAAGGCAATACAAAACGAGCTGCCTTTCTTTAAATTCTTTCGATGTCCTCCGTCAAACCCACCTGATAAGGATCGCACACTGGGCAGCAAAACTCCATAAAATGATGGACAAGTGTAGTGTATGCAGTTTCTTTAGTAGTTCTGTGGCATTTTTAAAGGGTTCCGCCAATAAAACGCAGTTTGTGGTTCGACTTTCCCACGGCATTATCTACGTGTTCTTTTCTGTTTAAATCTGAAATAATAGTAATTCCTAGGGATATTGTGGGATTTGCGGCTACACTTTTGATTGATTTCTCTTGTAAACAAAGTTTAACGGAATTCTTTTCGTAATCATGTTGACGATTGCACACTTCTCATTAGAGTTAATTGCCTATTTTTACACCATAGTGATATCCAGATCGTTCTGCTGTTGGTATTGACATCAGATGATTTTAATAGATGGTAAATGACTGCGTCATCTGCAAACAACATAATGGAGCTGGTTAGATTTTCTCTCAAATCGTTTACGTAAGTGAGGAACAGCAGATGACTAATAACAATACCCTCTGGAACGCCGGATATCACCTCTGTTTTAGTCGATGCCTTACCATCGATTACTACGAACTGTGTCCTCTCTGACAGGAAATCCCCTATCCGGTCGCAAATTTGGGGCGATATACCATAACCACGCAATTTGATTAAAAGCCGTTTGTGAGGAACGGTATCAAAAGCCTTCTGTAAATCAAGAAATACGGAATCAATTTGAGAACCCTTGTCGATAGCACTCATCACTTCGTGTGAGTAAAGAGCTAGTTGTATTTCTCATGAGCGATATTATCTAAATCCGTGTTGACCTTGGGTCAATGGATCATTCTGTTCGAGACAGTTAATAACATTTGAATACAGGGTATGTTCCAAGACCCTGCAGCAAATTGACGTCAACTAGACCTTTCTTTTAGTGGGTTACTCCTAGTCTGTTTCTTGAATATAGGTGTGACCTGTGCAACTTTCCAGACATGACATAAAAATTATTGAATTTTAATATTAATTGGCAAAATCATTCTATTAGGTAACTAGCTTAAACCCGCGGCTCCGCTCGCGTGTTCGTTGATTATGATAATGCGCGAAACGTCAAATCGATTATTTTAAAGAGATGTGTTAAAAGAAATTTCGTTTTTACTGCTTTATTTATTTATTCTAACATTTCGTTATTCGTATGCTTATTCTTACAGAGGAAAAGCTGAAGACATTGTAGCACGCATAGACCAAATACATGGTCTGTGGCATCAGGTTTCGCTGTATGTAACCTCCTTGCTATAGAGTCGCAAACGTCATCGCTGGCCTTCAGTCCGATTTTTTTATCATTTGACGACTTTCAACCACCACATCTTCCACACCCTTATAGCTATCGGCATGGAACTGCTATAGTGTACAACGGGAGACTTCGGACAACAATTACACACAGACCATTCGTATGCGTTCTGTAGTTTTCGCCGCAGAGCGTAATATTAACACACACACACACATGTAAAATTTTATATACACCGATAACTTTCCATCCCAATATACTCCACCCTTCCATCATTATCAACCCTCAAGCAAAATTGCAACCAATAAAACCATTTTCATAGAGTAATTATTGTTCCGCATTTCGCAGTTATATTCTTCAAATTACTAAATATCTATCAGATCGCTATAAAACTGTGCCTAAAACCTTCCTTAGCTATAAATTAGTAACTGTACAAATATTTAAGTCTCTGCGTGTTCTCGTTAAGACGTGATAACTGTACACTGAACAGTCATTCACATTTATATATATATATATATATAAATCCGATCGCCATAAAACCGTGCCTAAAGCCTTCCCCGGGTTGACATTAGTAACTGTACAAAATTTTAGCTATTTATGTCTTGTGGTTCAGATGTGACCTAAACGTACACCGAACATTCACATTTATAGATATAGGTTAACTAGGAATCCAGGACCTAATATCTCAGGTCTCGGTGGGGGAGGGGGTTGGTCGCAGAGTTGGGGGGGGGAGGGGTTATCAACCAAGGAGGGAGGGTGGGCACCTCTGCAGTCTGCTTTATTTATTTATTTTTTTTTCTTTTAAATGAGCCCCCTCTCCCCCAGAACCAATTCCTTGCTGCGCTACTGCCACGAAACCTGAAAGAGATAAAGTGTTGATATTGTAGAAAGATAAAAAAAAGCCAAGATCGCTGATCATCAATTTTTATTTAAGACTAAATAAATATTGATGATCAGCGATCTTGGCTTTTTTTAATATCTTTCAACAATATCATAATTGGATCGCCTCCTAGAACATAAACAAACTCATAAAGTGTTGACACGGCACATTCTGATGATCCGCGCACTACTAACCCGCTGCAAATTTTCCTCAGCGGACGGACGGTACACTGTAAACGTAGCCTTATCTTTCTCCGAATCACGTACGGGCACTAAATACCTGTTCAGCCTTCGAGGAGGATGCGGTAATTGATACCGCCGCAGCCACCTCCATTTGCCCTGATCGACGGGCCCTGCTGGACTGCAATTAGGACACTCCTCGCGATCTTCGTCCTTTTCTTTTTTTTTAACCGCCTCGATCTGACGGCAGCAGCGGCTCTACTGGCAGGATGCGCTGAAGGATGGCGAATCACGCGGTCGGGACAAGGACGCCAGCGACGCTGAAGATGACGCGGCCGCCTTACCGCAACGGCCTGCGGTGCTCGCGTCTGACGCAAATGGGAACTCGACCAATTCCTAGCCGCGCGGTCAGTCTCCGCCGAGCCGAGAAAGCGGCCGTGAAACGTTAAATGTCAACTCCTCATCGAGGTCGGACGCAATAGCCTGAACTAGTCCAGCGGAGGGGCTGCGAAAGAAGACGATCGCTTTGCGGTGGCAGCGCCGGCGATGCCTTATGGGGCAATAAAGCGTTTCTCTCCCCGCACCTGCGCCGTTGGGGACGGGACTGTTTCGCCTTGCTGTGTGATATTCCCTTTCGCCGCGCACGGGAAAGAGCGCTTCCTTTGACAGCCTGCGGAGTGGCCTTGCACTTCTTACTACACGCGTGATGTTCCGTCTGCCGCGAATGCATCGGTCATGCAGTTGCGGGCAGCCGAGTTGCAGGGGAACAAGTAGTGAAAGTTAATCGTTCTATATCTCTTAAGGCCGTTTCACACCGCGGTCACACTATGACACCTTATGAACCGTGACAGATTTTTGAAAAGGTCTGTTTCCATAGTTTTAAATGGTGTAATTCACACCAACCTCGCAGAGGCTCATAGACGCCACAGACGTCGACAGACGAATCTGCGGGATCGCTCCGAGACCGATCTTTTCAAAACGCATGCGCACTGCCCGCTATCCCGCCGCACGCATGACCACGCCTGATTTTTTATGGAGCAACTAATTGACGTCCTCAGAAAGCGTCCACTGGTGTGGAATACAGATTGGAGGAGTATAGAGACAACAAAGGACACAGCATGGGGCGAAATAGCAAAGCAACTGGAACAAAATAGATTAAGATTACCTGCCATCGTCTGGTCTGGAGGCGATCAGTTCATTTTATATTTTCCAAATAATAAGCCAAGATTTGCTTTCGTTTTACAATGTTTCCAAATATGTACATTCATCGGCCCCAGCCGTACATTGATACCGGTGAAAGTCGTTTTCCAATAGCTGTTATTGTTCCAGAGATATTTTGGGTGGACAAGATAGCTGGGACACCCTGTATATAAAATCATATTTCTACTCGTACAGAAGTACGGCCACGCAATACGCATGTGTAATTTAATTTGGTTATCATAATTCTAGAATATTCTGTATAACCAAACAGTGCACATTTATTGCTTTCGTGCTAGAAATCGCAAATTCATAAAGTGGCTGCAGCATGGAAAAATCGTAAATGTTAACTGCATCAAAATCTCATTATTTTTCATATAATTAGTTAAATAAGTGTACATACTGGTTGTAGCACATTTTACAAATTTACTCCAACACTTATGATAATACTGTATAAAAATAGCATATCATTTGCTATTTAAAACATATTTACAACTGTTCTTTAATCGCCATTAAATTTAAATTAGCGAAAAGTGATTGTAACTTACTGTAAGAAGTGTTAAGAGGTTATATGGAATACTCGGGAAGCCAGTCCAACGAGCTTAGTTCAGGTCAGAATAGAAACACTTGTAAGTTTATTCTGTTGGTAAAAGCAATTAGTACAGTGGGCAAGAGAAGTCAATGCAAACAGCTTTGTATTAGTTTGATGCTGAAAAGATACTACTATGAAAAAGTGCATGGCGTACTTTGAGGTATAAGCAACGCGTATTTTTATCTCATAAAGTACACCTTATTACTAACTACTGCGAGATATAAACAGCTACAAGCTAAGTATTGTAACCGAGATTAGACTTGAATAATAGTTGTTCCGTAGATCATATTCAAGATATTTCGTAATGGTGTCGAACTTGTCAGTTTAGTAAATGCTGTCTATATATGACAATATTTTAAGGATTTTTTAATTTTAATTTTTTATTGTTTTATTTATTTATTTTATTTTATTTATTTATGTTTTACCTAAAAATTCATCTGAAGTGTAGAAGGAGTTGCCATTCAGAAATTCCTTTAATTTCTTTTTAAATACCAGTTGGATATCTGCCAGATTTTTTATGCTACTTGGTAAGTTACCGAAGTCTTTTGTGGCAGCATAATTCACCCCATTCTGTGCCAAAATTTAACCTTGAATAGTGAATATCACCCTAATGATGTAGCTATGTACACTGCTATTACTTTTGAATTGGGCTGGATTGTTAATAACAAATTTCATGAGTGAGTGTATATATATATATATATATATATATATATATATATATATAATGAAGCTACAGTGAAGATCCCTAGATCCTTAAATAAATGTCTGCAGGATGATCTTGGGTGGGCTTCAGCAATTATTGTGATTACACGCTTTTGTGCAATGAATAATCTTTTACTCAAAGTTAAATTGTCCCAGAATGTGATCCCATATGAAAGCAGTGAATGAAAATAGGCATAGTAAGCTAATTTACTGAGATGTATATCACCAAATTTTGCAATGACTCTGACAGCATTAGTATCTGAACTCCAACGTTTCAGCAGATCTTCAATGTGTTTCTTCCACTTCAACACTTCGTCATTGTAAACACCTAATATTTTTGAATATTCTACCTTAGCTGCAATGTTCAAAGTCTGACTTTATTAATGATGTCCTGCCATTTACTGTGTGAAACTGTATATACTGGGTTTTATCAAAGTTTAATGGGAGTCCATTTGCAGAGAACCACTTAATAATTTCATGAAAGACATCATTTGCAATTTCGTCAGTTACTTCCCGTTTGTCAGGCGTGATAGATATACTTGTATCGTCAGCAAAAAGAACTAGCTCAGCATCTTGGTGAATATAAAATGACAAGTCATTAATATATATTAATAACAGCAAATGACCTAAGACCGAACGAGGAATTAATTGTTTCTTCTGTATCATGTGATCTGCTCATTTCAAATTTCTGCACTCTTCCACTTAAGTATGATTTAAACCTTTTATGCACTGTCCCACTCATACCACAATACAAGCATATCTAGAAGAATCCCATGATTTTCAAAATCAAAAGCCTTTGAGAGATCACAAAAAATCCCAACCGGTGATGTCCGGCTATTTAAAGCATTTAACTAGGAACGTTTATACTGCAGACGGTGACGGTATTATCTGCCAAATTCGTCCATTTTAGGGAAATTTTCACTGTTTAATATTCGTATACAACCTGTGAAAAGACATCGTATGAGGGTAGCAACTTCTGGGCTAGAGGGGTTCTGTTCAGGCTTTCGACAACAGGTGAGTGAAATTAATCTCTGACGCCGATCAGCACGAGGCACATTCCGACACAGTGCCCTCTCCCAGAACCCTGAACGAAGCAAGGGTCCGGCTGAATGGAGCAATGCAGAAGAAGCGCAGTCTGACGTCAGACGCGGTCAGCCGGTGTGACTGTAGCCAGCGGCGGACAAGTGAAAGTCACCCTGCCGGGTCACACGTAAATCCGATTAATTAGAGGCACGCTCGCTTTACACGTATCGCCGGTAGCTTTCCATGTGGGGCACACACGGGGCAGCACGCGTTATTTATAGCCAGGGGAGGAAGATGAGCTACGCCGACGGCATAACTATTTGCGTCCAGCCCACTGCACGACGTCTCAGCCGGCGGGGCGCACGTATTTATGGCGGAAAGTGACACTGCTATCTAGTTTCATGAACTAGTACGACGAGTTACTTAAGCACCGTGACCCATTTTCGCACCTTTCAAAACGATTTGTTGTGAGACGTGGGATTCAGGACTTTACTTCAAGCTGAAGTTACGATCCACGAAGGCGTGATGAAATGTAATGCGTCAGTAATCTGTAGGGCAATATCAGTTGAAGAATTAAACTGACGCAACCCATCAACAAAAACACGGCAAGGTGATGATGCCAAAGCCATGTTTTAAAAGAAGTTCTGCAATCCTGGGTCTAGACAGGAGAGAGATTAGACTCATGGTTGGATTGCTGATAAACCATGGGAATTTCAAAAAACACCTACATACAATGGGAATAACAGGACTATAAATGTAGGATCTGTGATGACGGTGATGAAACTGCATCACATCTAATCTTCGAATGCATTGCATTGGAGCCGGCCGCGGTGGCCGAGGGGACTAAGGCGCTCCAGTCACGGTCTGCACGGCCACTACGGTCGGGGGTTCGAATCCCCCCTCGGGCATGGATATTTGTGCCGTCCTAGTTCGTAAGTAGTTTGTAATTTTAGGGACTGATGGCCCCGTAGTTAAGTCCCATAGACTATACAAACATTTGAACATTGCGTTGGAGAGTAAAAGGCACACAACCTTCGGGACAACCAGACCCGAAGAAATTGTGTCTAATAAAGAACTGGTAAAGGGACTCCTTGGACTGTTCAAGGGCATTGGCTGGCTTTACTAGATATACAGGGAGCGATACCGCACAATAAACTTAGTTTCGGTGCGGGCAGTGGCGGGCTGGACCAAGACTGTTTTGGCTTCCCTGAAAAAATTAAATCAAATCAAACTGACGCAAGCGTTAAATGCCGCCCCGTGCGAGTTGCAAAATTGCCACCCCCTCATTAAGAATAAAATAAGAGACAAAATCCTTAATAATTAAAACAAGACAGTCTTGTTCACAATTTGTTGCGTTTATTGCTGGCAACCGGTTTCGGTTCTATAGAACCATCTTCAGGATTTTGGCACCTTGTCGGTGGACGGTGGCGGTGGCCGGAGCAGTTGACGCCTAGACTGTCTTATTTTAATTATTGAAATTTGTTCCAAAAATGCTTTCAAAAATTACTGACAAAATCCTTGTTTAACGTTAAAATCAGTCTTTTTTGTTTGAGATATCTGCTGTCACATGTTTTCGCAAAAAAGTACGTTTGACAGTTATATAAAAGACATATTTATGTGTATATGTACGACTAATATATGAAGGTAAAAGTTTTTACCAAAAATCTCCAAAAGATCTTGACCTATTTACTACTAATTTTTACACAACAGCCTGATGAGGATTCAGAAATATAAGCTGTATATTTTTAAAATATAAAGGGGCTTCGAAAATTACTATTACAAATTTCGATGAGTCGAACAGGAGAGTGAGAACATATCTTGATAAGTACCTCACGCATTCTTTGCTTTCCGCCCCATCCCCATCTAGGAAACCTTATAAATGTCAAATTTTGTTGTGATGAGTAAAGTAGGGTTACAGTTTTTTTTTTTAAATTTTTTTTGTACCCTTGTACTCTTTGCGATTTACCAAGTAAAGTACCCTCCACCATGCATCACACAATATTAAGTATATAGTGAGCATACTCTTGTGTTGAAGTCAAGTGTACCAAATTTCATCAAGATCGGAACAAAACCGTGGATTTTGTCGAAATCCATGAGTAAAGTACCCTCCGTCATGCACCAAGCGAAATTATATGTAGACAGTGACCTTTGCTTTGCTTTTGGGAGTCAATAGTGTAAAATTTTATCAAGATCGGAACAAAACTACACGTCTGTATGGAACAGAAACACATGAACACATTGAAAAAACACGCTTTCAGTTTTTCTCAAATTTTCCAATTTGCTGATGAATTTCTGAAAAATTTTAAATTATAAAAAACTTCATGACGATTACGAATATACACACACACACACAAATACACACACACACACACACACACACACACACACACACACACACACACACACAAAAGTAACAGTTTCTTTACGACGGCATCTATAGCGAATTTTTTGTAAATGTTCGAAATTACATGCAAACTTTGTTGCAGGTCCCAAACTACTCCCATTTTCCAATAATTGAGGCGTAAATCTGGGTATACACACGCGGTGACCTCTCATTATTTATGACGTCATATATCCTGAGCTATGTGTTGTGCTCTTTTGTTTTTGGGTCAGGAACCTTCGTGGGCGTACGGTGAACAGTTTACCAAAGTTTCATCGCAATCGAATAAATGGTTTATGAGCACATAGAAGACATATGGTCATTCACTAAAAAATCATCAAAATACACACAGAAACTAGGTATTTTGTACATAGTTTATAGCCTGTTATGCAACCAAAAATATCAAACATTCATTAATAACGGTACAGTTTCCAACCGTTCTTTTCCGTTGGTAAAATAATATCTCTTAAAAACGCTGTAATTAACGCAACTGTGACAGCACAGTTAGGAAAAAAAAAAAAAAAATAGCTCTGGATACGACAGAACTGGAATGTCTGTTTGACAGATTCTTTGCTTCTGTCGAGAATCGCTGGCGTGGCTCAGCCAACGAGCTTAAATGTGATCGCGAGAAGCGTGACAGATATGATATGGCACACGATGTCTCCGTAGGATAATTTCGTATGTTGTTCTGAAGTGAGTTGGAGACCTATTGACATGATTTTGTGATGAACACAATTTTGGAGAAAGAGGTAAGGAGTCACTTGTTTTATTTTGCGGCGCCATTAAATATTTCCCCAGGCAATCGTTGAATAAAGTTTATCAGGAACACAACTTTGCGTTTCAAATTAATTTCCTTCTCTTTTAAATTTTAACATGATTCTCTGAAAGATGTTACAGATGTGAGTTTCTAATTTCTCACCAAAGTTCCAATTTTAAACTTCATATCACAATCTGATTCTAAGTTAGACTCATCTAAGAATAGATACCATCGTAAATTTTGTGTCAAGCCTCTCAGAAATTACAAACGACTCGTAAAACCTAATCATCCTATCGAATTAGTCTTTTCTATCTGATCATGTAATTTGATCATTCAACTCAATGACTGAAATACCTTGCAGCATAGTAAAAAGTAGAATTATATGCTGAAAATTATATGCAGCTTTTGACATTGCATTGTGATCGCAGTTGTCGGCGTTTGCAGTAGTGTAACAATTTATGTTGTTTATAATCGTCACTTATTATCGCGGCCTCACCATTGTGATTGAAATTAATTCAGTCCCTTTAATACAAACCTCGTTCAGTGAAATAGCTTACAGGTGTTGATCATTCAGATTTGTATTATATTCCGCTCAGGTGTAGTTGCAGAAATACGATACACACACTTCCAACACTTCATTATGAACTACGACAATCAATAATGTAGACGCATTTAATGATGTTAGCTAGACAGCATTAATTTACTGATTTCAATTTATTCACATATTCTCATTTATTCACACACACACACAGACACACACACACACACACACACACACACACACACACACACACACACACACACACACACATATATATATATATATATATATATATATATATATATATATATATATATATATATATATGCAGAGATGTATTAGATAACTTACAACGAGTTCGATTCCTTGTGGCATTAAAAATTTTATTACTACTTTATTTTATAGTCTTCAGTTTAATCTAGCCTTCAGTCTCTTCGAAGTGAAGAGTTGGCATCCAAAAACTACACATAAAAAAATTGTCCGCGCATGTTTCGTCCCACTTTTGTAAATATTTCGCCCGAAAAATAATAAAAACTATAACTAATATAAAACTAAACATACAACAATAATGAAATAGAATGTATTAATATATATATATATATATATATATATATATATATATATATATATATATATATATATATATATATATTTTAATTTCCTTTGAAAAGGTATTTTCCTGTGATACATCCATCCGTAAAAGAAATATCAACCTCGAACCATTCTTCGAACGTCAAATGACTTCCAAAAAGAATACGATGTGAAGAATAATGTCTTTATACGTGTGTACGAACTTTCAGAGTGAAGATATGAATAAGTTTGAAACGAATTCGATATTAACTTCTGAACAACGTGTACTTGACTTTTTTTTCAATCAGATACGTAATAGGTGAAGTTGGGCATACTGCTGCCCTCTAGCGGCACCCGACAAATACGTTCATAAAATTTGATGCCGACTGATTGAACGGGGTGACCTAATATGTGGGCACATTACAGACAGACACAGAGGTTGTGTCAAATCACCGTTATTTTTGCAAATGCCCTTGAATGATTGCGAGAAATGGTAAAAACATAAAAAAAACAAAGTTGTAGAGAATGTTATTCACTACAAAACCTTTTTTTTTTTTTTAATTCAAATTTCAGATGAACAGTTACGTCGTTATTTCCTTTTCAATGTCGAACCGTCAAAAGGCCATCGCAGAAAGCCCTCTTTCAATGTTACTAACCTAAAGTGGGCCAAAGTTTAATAAATGTAAACTTCGATACTATCAAATATCAGGTGTCCGCAATAGCTGAATATAATCGACTTGAAAGTGCTTATCGTCCAGGGTTGTCAAAAATTTATCAATGCTTCTGAGAAAACTTTGTTTAGACGAAGTCTACAACATCGATAGCATATCACATTTAATAATAAAAATAAACGTAATGACGTACAAAGAACGTATAATAACATAATAATGAAGTATTTCTAATAGCTGTTTGCTTAATAAATTTCTTCACACATGTGTCTAATTCTTTTGGTTGATGTGCACTGCATCCTACATTTGAGACATTTGAGGAATGAAGGAAGAACCTGTTAATAAAAATTGCTTACTTTATGCTTACGTTAATGCATTTTATTCTTATGTGATTATGTTTCTGCAGTTGTTACTGTAGTTGTTTTGATAAATTTGCAATGTATCTCGCACACGATGAAGGGGGAATCTGTTATTAAAAATAGATTACTGCAGACTTATGTAAGTATACTCTTTTCCTATGTGATTATGTTTAGTTAGATAATTGCATTAAGAGTATTCTTGACTAATACTGTTGATTTGTATTACAAAATAATTAGTGTATTTATTCTTGAGTCAATACAATGCAGTTCAATTTTCAGAAATAAATATGTCTAATATTGATGTGGTCGCTTAGGTAACTTATTAGATAACTGTTTACAACGAAATTGTTGAATATGCACTTCCAGAGACAATACCTGAAATCGTTTCAAATTGTATTATGTCCAGACAAACAAAATTTACACGAGAAGCAAAAGACTGATTACTGCTAACCTGGGAAATTTTTAACAAATTTTAAAACGTGAAGTTTTTCGTGTTTTTAGGCTTGCTTCTAGAAACATTTAAAAATGATATTAGTCTCCTATTGTATTGTCCAAAACTAAGGAAAGTGTGTTGGACTTAATATGATTCGCACCAATAATTTGTAAAATGTGAAAGTAAAAAACGATTTTTGAGGTAAATATGTAAATATGCAATTATTTCCATTATTGTTATAGAAAACATTAACCGTTAAAACAAAATTAAAGTTTTCACAAAACAATCTGCTATATAGCATGTTGAAAACATTATTTTTGCTACAATTAACTCTGCAAAACATCTTATTACGCAATAATATTATGCACATTATTGTTTATATTTAATACACAATATCTTTATGGTGTAATACTTCAATAATAAACTGTACTTTTCAAATGTTTGTTTGTTTTATTGTTAAACAAAATTGTTAACCCAAAATCTAAATCTTACGTAAAAATGTAGATTTATAGAATCTATGGAATGGCCATACTGTTGGTTTTGCTTCAAATTAGGTACAGTCCTGTTCCTCCAGCCTGGCAACGGAAAGCTGATGTATAAAGTTCTTCCTCATTCCACTCCCACAGGAATTCGATTGATGATGCTGGCATAAAAATGTAAATGTCTTATGCCCCTAGAGCCATTCCAAAAACGTTTACGTAGTGATTTATCCACACCAGCCTTCAGATTATCAGTGTAGCCATCTCAGCGAAGTGACAAAAGTACCACATGTAGAATTAATGTTGGACACAATATGACTTGAAACACACACTACAGGCGACTGAATGTGATTTGAAACAACAGCTAGTGTTCAGACATTATTTACGCTGTTAGCGAGTCCGATTTGTTACATTCTCACTTCACAGCATGAAAGATCGCTATGGAAAACCTATAAAAAGTTATCAAACTCAATTTTGTACATTGTTGGACATAATACGCTTTGTTACGATGCTTCTCAAATAACCTGCAAGACTTGCATTTTTGTAAATATAATGTTTCTGGTGGGATGTTAATAAAGGGAGGGGGGGCACCAAACAAGTGGTTGTTTATGTGAATAATAAGAATAAATATGTATGAAATGAATGTAAACAGGAAGCAGATAACAAAAAAATTTCATAATAGGAGGTAAGATGCAGATGTTCCACATATTGTAGACATACACTTTCTATTCCGTTTCACGGAAACAGTTGCTTACCTCTGAGAGAACTTCAATGTCCCCTGTCATACGCAAAAGGTGTCAAGGAATTCCTCGAGAGAAAGCTGACTGCAATCTTTGCCTCGCTACTGGTTTCGCTGTTTCCCTTACCCAGATCGTTTTCCTGTACAGTTCAACCGGCAACAGTTCCAGAATATAAGGAACAAAATTCACGGCGCTCGAAAACGACTCACGTGAATAAAGAAACTTTCACTCAATAGCGTAATACGTGGCAATTTTATAAGCAAAATGGCAGTTCTCACAGATACACAGGCGTGAAGCTGCTTATGCATTGTCGCCGCCTAAGCTGCTGGACTTTTCATTGTCTTCCCGCTTCCTCGAGTTTCTGCCAAGGCGTGGCAGACAACACTCTAGCATTTACTGAGTTTTCAAATTTCCTTCCTGGTTGCTTACGTGTCATGCGAAAGCGAAACTACATAGGTATACACTGGTCAAAACAATTAGGGGATCAGTTAAGATATTTAGTTTCTGAAGTATTGTCGTCGGCAGAATGAATTAAATAGTTCGAAGTCTTTCTGTCGGTTCTATGGAGAGGAGACACCAACATTACGGCAACTGAGAGTGTGGTAACAACAGAAAGATATTGCAGAGGGGGACCGTGTTGTATTTGTCAAACGAATTACTCAAGCAGGTGGGTTCAGGTAGTGTAGCGAGCAGCTAGTGCAATGGAACAACAACGTGACTTAACCGACGATATGGCATAGAGAGCCACAGGAAGGTTAGAATCGGGATAGAGGGAAGTGGCTGCAGCTTTTTGGGGTGTCCCAAAGTTTAATTTTTCCAGATATTGACGCTATTTCAAGTGACAGGAATCATTAAAAGAAAGCAAGGCCAAGGTAGCAATAGTTGATCGTTATCTCCGGTTATCAAACCTTAGAGACAAGAGGCCGACTGCAACTCAGCTGAAACGCACCCTCCAGGCAACAACATGACACGCAATATCAACAGAAAACAGTCCTAAATCGCCTTCGGGAATATCGCCTCTACCCATGGAGGCGTATGGTGTGTGTCCCATTAAGACCACGATACCGTTCATCTCGCAGAAACGTTTTTAACGTTAACATTGGCCAGAGGAAAAAACGAAATAAACCTCTCTGACCAATGTTAACGTTAAAAAAAGTCTCTGATAACTTAGTGGATTACTATATATGTAAACATCTTTCAAATGTTCAAATGTTTGTTAAGTTTAAGAGACTTAACTACGGGGTCATCAGTCCCTAAACTTACAAACTACTTATGAACTACCTACAAGTAAGGACGGCACAAATATCCATGCCCGAGGGGGGAGTCGAACCCCCGACCGTAGTGGCCGTGCAGACCGTGACTGAAGCGCCTCAGTCCCCTCGGCCACCGCGGCCGGCTAAACATCTTTGGCAGAGCTGATGTTAACTACGCAAAATATAAAAGTTTTATTTAATTTAACGTTTTAGCGTAAAAAGCTGCATAAAACCTGACAGCTAAAAACCGTATACAACTACAAAATGCGTGAATATTTCCATACAGTTTACGCAACAGTTACGCCAGATGTCAGCATATAACGTCCAAACATCGTAGACGTAAATTATAAGGAAAATTTATGAACAAAAATTTTATGTATATTTTCGTATTGTTTGATTTGAAATTAATGTAATTCTTATATAAGCAGGCGGCTGAGAATGACAAACTGTTGAAATAGCTGTAGCACTATTGAATAAAATATAAGCAGCAATCCGGAACTTTAATTACATTAGGGTTCTGTTCATAGATGAGTCATGATATTTTGTTCAGACGGACAATCGTCGTTGCCTCAGATGGAGAAAACGTGGAACTCGGAACAATCCTCATCATATGCAGAAAACATACCATATCATGGTGGAGTACGAATGGTATGGGCTGGAGTCAAATTGGCGGACCTAAGTACTTGTATGTAGTTCAGAATGGCTCTGTTACTGCTCATAGGTATAGAAATGAAATCGTTCGACTTGTTTTTGTTGCCCCTTCTGTGACATAGGAGATGGGTTCCTTCCGGTGGACGATAACGCTCGTTCCATATCACAAAGGTGTGCATTTGCGAAGGCCGACCGAGGTTATCACACACCATGTAGGACGGCAACAAGAATGACTTTTTCATTATCATGGTAGCCCTACATAAAGGGCATGGAAACTTCAAGTTAAGAGTTAAGGCAGGAAAATATTGTACTGTATTACACACAAATCACAATTGTAAAAAATATCTGAGTAAAATATGTTACCATACGTATATTGTGCTTGATCGTCTTTTTTTTATCTGCGCAGTTTTTAAATTTTCTGTTGTTGGGAAATGAAAATAAAATATCAGGTTCGGGAACAATTACGCAAGAAATAATAAATGCCCTACACTGAATGTCAATAATAAACAGGATCTTTTTTAAATTTCTTTTATTAATCTTAATTAAAAATTACTCTACGATTGCTGCCAGTACAGCTATGTTAAAAACTGAAACATTATCTTTCAACATTTAACAGTTCGTAATTTAGAACGAGGCCACACGGCAACTGGATATTTACCATTTTTTTCTGCTCAGAGACTGAGCGAGATGATGCAGTGATCAGTGTTCCGGAGTACCGTGACTCAAACCCACCTCCGACCATCCAGATTTGATTTTTCCGTGATTCCCCTTAACAACTCCAGGAAAATCATTCATTTCCGTGTCCGGTCGGCCAGCATTTCCAAGAAATAGCAGCTGGAATAGCTTCGTAATTGGCTTCTTGAACATCTTGTGACGAACATGTGTTGTCCAGCATCTTCATCAGCCCCACAGTCGCAAGAGGTGTCTGCGCTGGTTGGAAGGATACTCTATTTCTTCAGGTTGCTGTTGCATCGGGGGATGCCCATTCTTAGGCGGTTGAGGGACCTCCACACAGGGTATTGTAGGATTGCACCACGAGCAATTTCTTCTTTCGACGATACGTCTGCGGGCAGTGAGCTCTTCCATGTTGCGAGACGATTTGCCTCTGGTGATCCCTCTAGTGGCGTAGTCCTAGCTAGGAAACTCTTGCGGGATTTAAGACGGTGTCTTGCTGCCTGGTGACCATACAGAGGATGTCTGTGGTCAGTCTCCTGCTTTGTTCTTTCATAGTCTGCAGCAATGGCCCTCCTGGTATTGGGTGGGGCTATTCCAACAATCGGATACATTTTCTGTAATGGTGTTTGATTCAAGCATCCTTGCTGTATCATTAACCGCAATATCAACTTGTTTAGCGTGCGCTGAAGCGTCCCAAACAAAAGCAGCATATTCAGCGGCTGATATACAAAGCGCAAATGCAGAAGTCCTTAGGAGGTGCGGATTGTCTCCCCAGCTGCTGCCAACCAGCTACTTAAGTATGCCATTATGATCACTGACTTTTTGTTTAACGTTCAGAGCCCTGTCCAGAATGACACCTAGGTAGACCGGTGTTAGGCAATGTTTCAGTTTTTCTCTTCGCCATGTGATGTCCAGTTTGTGCTCCTCTTCGCTGTTTTGTAAGTGGAAGGCGCTCACTTTTACTGGGATTGGGCTTCAAGTGGTTAGCATCCTAATATTTGGGAAGTTCGTCCATTGCTAGAGACCGTTTCTTCTCTAGTTCTTTAAAGGTTGGTCCCTGAACAGCTGCTGCTGTATCATCGGCATAGATAGCCCAGTGTTTGCTGGTATTGGCTGATGAATTGTGTAGATGTTGTACAGTGCTGGGACAAGCACACTGCCTTTGGTAAGACCATTCTTCTCCGTTCGCCATCTGCTTCTTTTACCCTGTAACGAAACTTGGAATCTTGTGTTCCGGAGGAAAGTGCTAATAACGGAAGTTAGTTGGTAGTCCTTAGTAAAGTCATACACTTTCCTTAACAGTTTCATGTGGTTCACGGTGTCGTATGCAGCCGTTAGATAAAAAAAAGCGACTCCATAAATCTTACCACGCTCAAAATCGTCCTTAAATTGCTGGGTTAGATTTAAGATCTGACTAGAGCATAGTTTGCCAGCGCGAAAGCCTAATTGTTGCAGGATAAACTTCTCTTCGAGAGGGGCACTGATTTGGTTAAGAACCAGCCGTTCTAATATCTTGAAGGTGTGCATAAAACGGAGATAGGTCTTAAGTTTTTCGAATTAGTTGGTTCTTTACCAGGCTTAAGTATTGCAATGACTCAGAATTTCCGACACACGACACATTTTGGGGATGTGTAACTTGGCGACACATTTGTTGATTTGGATTAGTAGCCCCTCCATAGTTTTACAGCCGAAGTTTTAATCTGTTGGACTCTAAGGTCATCGACACCTGGAGCCTTATGCATCTTCAAGCTCGAGATGGCAGCTACGAGTTCAGCCATGGAGAAGGGATCCCTAAGAAAATGATATTCTGTTTTTGGGACGCACTGAAGAGCTTCTTTGGGCATCCTTCCATTTATTTTACTGTTCTGCAGTAGCTGGGTTGCCACTAGTAAAATTGTCTTCGGATTTTACAGGGTCACCACTCAGGTTTTTAAGCAGTTTCCAGGCTTGTCTGCTGTTCAGCTTCATATCCAAGTTCTCTACCAAATTACTCCACTTGGCCTTGCGAGTTGCTGAAATGTTTTCCAACAATATTTCATCAGCTTGGATCGTCTCTTTTGCAAATGGATCCTCTTCATAGAGAGTTTGGTATGTTTCTAGGGGTAGTTTGTCGCCGCTGGACATGCCTGTGACATGCTGAGTTCTGCATCCTCTCGGGATAGTTTTCCTCGAAACTTGTTGGACGCATTTGATGAAGGTTTCGTACATTTCAGGTTTCGGTGGAATGGTTGTTACTTTTGAGTCAATGTCTTCATTGAACTTTTGCTAGTTGGCCTTCTTGAAGTTAAATCTTCTCTTGAATGGTACCTCTTCAGGCACTAGTATAGGATTCACACTGAATATAACAGGTCTATGTTGTGTACGAGGGATGGGCTCTCCTACAGTCTTCGCACATTTGAATAAACAAAGATGTTGTCTGGGTTGGACGCTCTTTTCCACGTGCCACTGTTAAATGAAGGTGGGAGCTTAAGATCATGGATCCGATGTTGATCGTGAGCCTCATCCCGTGTTTCTAGACTCGTTCCATTTGTGTCGGAATCTGGATATTCCCATGATGTACTTCTGCAGTTGATATCGCCTATGACAAAGTTCACGTCCTGATCGTTGAATTTGGCTGGTGTTTTGATGATAAAATTGGCATCAGGTGGTTTGTAGACTGATGTAACACAGAAAAACGGAATTTGCAATGTGAGGAGTGCGATGTGGTCGTCTTCAGTCAGTGAGACTGATGTGATATTCATATCAGGTCTGGCAAAAATAGCGCTGCAGTGTTTATCGTGAGGCCTTTCCAGTATTAATTCCATACCAGCAACACTTTGACGGTTTTTAGTACTTCCCCTGTGTGTTTCCTGGACTAACAGAATGTCACATGAATATTTTTGGCATAAGGTTGCTACTAAAGCTTCTTTCTCTAGAGAAAATCCCTCGATGTTAATGGAAGTAAAAACAAATGCTACCCATCTGAATGGAGGCCGGGTGTGAAATGGCGAATGATGGTTTCTTACCCATCATTACCAGGAACAACCCGAGCTTGTGCTCCGTATCTCATGACCACATTGTCGACTAAATATGAATCCAAAAACGTCCTCTTTTTCCTTTACCTCTTTCTTTCTGATTCAGAATACAGGAAAAAATCGAGAAAAACCAATTTGAAGAAATATCGTTTGTAATTTTTTATTATACAGATACAGACTCAGGCATAAAATAACCAAAGTTTTCAAATGACAGGGCACAAACATAGCATACACAAAAGATAACTCTATTCAAAATATACTCCAAAGTCATAACACAAAGACATATAAATCTGGAATATACCAATTACAACGTAACTCTTGTGATGGGAGATACATAGGGCAAACAACCAGAACGTTTGATATCAGATATAAAGAACACATTAGAGCCTGGACATATGGAACAAACCATTCCACATTTTCTGAACACCTAACAACACACAAGCCCAAAGCAAAATCCAGAGAAGAAGGCATGAAAATAATTAGAATAAACAACAGGAAACACCTTATAACACAAAAAGATTACCATAGCCAAAACACCAAAGTAGAACGGAAAATCCTGTTGAATGGCGAACCACACATATCAAACAACACACTGCTCGCATTAATGGATGGAACAGGAGAAGGCTCACTCCCTTAACTTTTCCATTGAGTCTCCATCCATGTAACATCAAAATAAAGGCTAAAATCATCACAAAACAACAATTCGTACTACTATCTCAGATTATGCACATGTCCCAACAACAAGAACAAGAAGTTTCCATCTTGGAGGTGTGATGTGAAATATTTACTGAAAAAGTTTAGTTCTCATGATGGAAAATCATCATTTCAGATTGCAAGTCATGATGACTCAAGTAATCCGTGTAAAATATTTAACAATCAGATCCTTAAAAGAACTAAAAAGGTCTTTCTAGTGAAAAAAATATTTTTTTACTTTTTTATTTCTTTCATTTTTCTAACTTTTAAGAAGTTTGACCTGTACTAGGTCAGACCTTTTTAGTTATTTTATGGATATGACTATTAAATGTTTATTACAGAGTACATGAGTCATTATGATTCGCAATCTGCACTGATATTGTTACGTCTTGGGAACGAAATCGATATGTAAATTTCTTTAACAAATATTTCATATTGCTCCACCAAGCTGAAAATGTTTTGTTTTTATTGCAATATTGTGGTGGGTTGTCAAATCTCCATTATTGAGTCAACTTACATGTCCCAATAAAGTTTCACTATTGTACTGCTCCGAATAGAAGCTGACTGAAAAACAGAATGTAACTGCCACATCAGATATGGCTATTTATATAGAAGTGCTTTCCTGAAAATATACCAACACAAACACTAAAAAACTCTGTCACTTAGCTTCAGGGTATTTATTTTGTTAACTGATTATATCATCACTAGTAATTCATTTACAAATTATTCTTAATTTTTTTGTTGGATATTTAATTTCGTGATAATGAGGTGTGTAAAATTTTATCTCTACAATGACAAATGAATAAGTAAGTACACACTGTAAACAACCAACAATTGCGAATTGCTGCTACGCAAACACAGCTTCAAAAATGGTCTTAAATAATCGTAAATGCCCTAAAGCTTGTGTGTAGAAGATACGGAATGACCTGTTGTGTACATGAATTCTTTAAAAAAAGATCATTATTGTTTTCTAAAAGTCACTGTATGCTTAAAGTGTATAGCAGAAATGGAATGACTAAAATTCGAAGAGAAACACTGAATCATGCTGTAAAAAGTGAGAATAGCCTCTTAAAGAGTGTGTTTGTTGGTAAGTGTCTTGTTCTTGAGGTTCATTCTGTCCAGTATTTGCCGACACAAACTGTTCGTAAGAAGCGCTCATTTGTGGCATGAAGTCACCTCGCCAGTCGACGGTGCCATTCAGAAGAAGAGAGGCTAATATAATAACAACGTCCGCTTGACGTGGTGACGATGCAGTAAGTTGCAACCTGTCCCTCACAGACAGGGGCCTACAGTCGCCGTTGTAAGTGGTAATCAGCAGCAGTTAATTCAATCTGTTTTGAAGTGGCTGCACATCCCGTTTCTTATGCATGCCATATTTGGAAAAAGGATTACTTTTGATTAAGCAGGGAACACAATCTAACAAAAAAAATCAGAGTTGGGAAAGTGACTTTTAATAGGAACAATATTACAGTTAAAGCTACTGGACAGAAGTAAGTCAGTTACAACTGTAGTTAACAGACATGGAAAGCAATTGTGACAGTTCAGCTATCGTTACATTCTATTTTACAGTTAGTTGTAAAAGATTAAATTGGTGTTAAATGTAAATAATAGTGAACAAAAAAGGTAGCGTTTTAAAGAAAGGGAATTGCACAATTTACCAATCCATTAATTTCACCTGAAATGAAACGCATAAAATTCTAATAATGATTGCACAATTGATTTGTATCAAAGTCACAAGAACATATAATGTTGATGGCTGAAGCTAGACGATCTGTATAGTAACGGGACTATGAAACATCTTGCAAATTAACTCTGCTGGATAGAGACAAAGTTTTCCTTCAGCCGTGGCGAACTTAATCCTAGGACTGATGAAATCAGTAACACTTATGATAAAAATATACTGAAGAGTGTTAACACTTGTAAGTGACGTATTTTGAGACATACTATTATGATTTAAGTATTTTTTAAATAATAGTTAAGTGATTTGACTACCTCTGGCAATAATGTTCGGTGAACTGTAAAATTGATGTAGATAAACTATGAAGTAGAGTTTCCTTATTAACCTTCGAAATAATCACCTCCCAATACTATGCTCTGTGATACATCTCCTGAAAACATTATACTCAATCCTCCAGATTCTTCCTATTCCCTCAACTCAATATCACAGGTTTCAAGTCCCAATTTATCGTCGATATTTGAGAGTCTACCGTACACAACGCTAACAGGAAACCAAGAATGTAATGTTCTTTTGAAGTTAGCTGTGCAGCTTCAACTTTTTGTTTTCAGCTACTACCAGCGGGAATTTTTAAACGAAAGGAATTTTTTGTTCCATTCGACATGAAAAATTAAAATACTTCAGCATAAGATGGTCAAAGAATGGATTCGTCTGCTAACATCGTAGACTGCATGTTACATGTGATTTCTGAGTTGACTGGAGTATACTCATTGCTGCGGGCAAAATTTAGAAATACAGTTGTTATGCATAAATTAGCAGGAATTTAATGTCATAAAAGCAATGAAATTTATACTGATCAAAACAATTAGGGAAGCATTTGAAACATCTAGGATCGGAAGTATTGTCATCAGCAGAATGAATTAAAATGGTTGAACCTGTTACTGTCAGTTCTACGGAGTTGAAACAATAACATTACGGCAGCTGAGATAGTGATTACAACAGAAAGTTGCTACAGAAGGGGTTGGTGTTGGCTTTTGTTTATCAAACGAATTACACAAGCAATTGGGTTAAGATAGTGTAGGAAGGCACCGCCATGTACCACAGACATTGTCGCGGTAGGGTGGCTTGCGTGCCTCAGAGATACAGATAGCCGTATAGAAGGTGCAACCAGAGGGAGCCAGAATGGACTGCGCAGTACGAGATAGAAATTCGTCGTACTGCGCATGACGTCACCGCCGAAGCACATGGCGGCAGTTTAGCTTAACCCCTGCAGTAGCTTGTTGTTTACTGTGTATTAGCGGGAACTTTTCGTTTATTCGTGTGTTTCACGACAGAAAATTCGACGCCTCTAATTCAGTTTAATATGTTAATGATTAGTTTGACATTTTAAATTCTTGCAGAATCGTTGACAACAAGACATTAGGAAGTGCCTATGGAACAAACGAGCAGCTCCAATTCTCAACAAAATGTATTTGTGCTGTGAGACAATGCAGATTCAAAACCGAAGGCAACTGTTACCATTTCACAAAGCACTCTTTAATGTCAAATAATTCTTTATTCTGAACTTTTGTCACTAGGCATAAAGTATATATCAACAGCACGGCTGAACCAGGACTGTCTTGATAATTAGTTTTGTTTTCACATGTTACAGGTCTTGGCCATTTTTATTAGCATCTCTCCCTAAAGAAGTAAAACAATGACTGCGTTTGTTACTTCTGTGAAAGAATGCCGAAACATTCCAGTGTCTAATACTTTATTGTGAGACAGGAAGAAGACTCACAACAATTTCTATCATCTAGTCTGTTGTGCGGAATTATGCCGGATATGTCTGAAGCAATGGCCATGTCAGATGGGGAAGCAGAGAGACAGGAAATAAGTTTTAGTCGTCAGGCTGCTTCACCGTCTGCTGTGACAGACGTTGAATGGCCAGCTGAAGTATTCAGATATCCGGCAGGCTACAATGCACGCCGTGCTGCGAAATATGTCACCTCACTGGGGATGTCGTCTAATGAACTACTATGTCCTCTTCCAAAACATCTCGCAGAATATCATGCAAAATATGTCAACCCACAGGGGGTGTCGACTAATGAACTACTTTGTCCTCTTCCAAAACATCTCGCAGAATATCACGAGGAGGTTTGTTAGTGCTGTCTGACGAGTGGATGCGACAGATCTCAGAGTTTGAGCTGCTGTTCAACGAGATTAACGGAAGTCACATACTTTCAAAAGAAAAAAATATTACTAAGAGATTATCCGACGTAATTTCGCAGAAATATCCTCACGTGGCGTCGGTGGTCATGAAAATATTCTTGCGTACCTGAATTTTTATTCGACTACGCTACCTCAACATGAAGCTGAAGAAAGAGAAAGCAGCGGCATCACAGGGGCGAAAATCACGCCAGTGGCATTCTTCGCCTAACAGAAAGATTTAACGAGCAATAAGCAAAGCGAAACGGTAAACTTTAGTGTGTTCAGTGATATTCTATGTGACTGTGCAGCGCGGCTTCGCGCCCCTCGCTGGCAGTGCTGCTTCACCACTGACGTCATTTCAACGGCCAATAGCGGGTCGTTTCGCTTCGGGCCCAACCTTGGGTGCGAGCACAGCGGAGAGGTATCTGTGGAGAGGTCAGACAAACGTGTGGTTTCTGAAGAGGGGCAGCAGCCTTTCCAGTAGTTACAGCGGCAACAATCTGGATGATTAACTGAGCTGGCCTTGTAACATCAGATAATATGGCTTTGCCACCCAATTACTGCAAACGGCTGAAAGCAAGGGGTAACTACAGCCATTACTTTTCCCGAGGACATGCAGCTCTACTGTATGTATGCTGGTGACATCCTCTCCGGTAAAATATTCCGGAGGTAAAATAGTCCCCCATTCTGATCTCCAGGCGGGGACTACTCAGGAGAATGTGGTCATCAGGAAAGATAACACTGGCGTTCTACGGATCGGAGCGTGAAATGTTAGATCCTTTAATCGGGTAGGTATGTTAGAAAATTTAAAAAGGGAAATGAATAGGTTGACGTTAGATATAGTAGGGATTAGTGAAGTTCGGAGGAAAGAGCGATTTCTGGTCAGGTGAGTACAGGATTATAAATACAAAATCAGTTGGGGGTGTTACAGAAGTAGGTCTAATTATGAATAAGAAAATAGGAACGCGGGTAACCTACTATTAGCAGCGCAGTGATCGCATTATCGTTGTCAAGATAGATACGAACCCAACACCGAACTCAGTAGTAAAGGTTTATATGCCAACTAGCTCTTCCGATGATGAGGAAATCGAAGACATTTATGAGGAGGTAAAGCAAATTATTCACACAATTAATGGAAAGGAAAACGCAATTCAGATGGGAGACTGGAATTCGGTAGTGCTGGAATTCCCGCGCGCTATTCGATAATGGAATGGGAGATAAATAGTATAATTGTAGTTCGATGAACCCTCTGCCAGGCACTTAGATGTGATTTGCAGAGTATCCCATGTAGATGTAGATGTAGAAACGGAAGGAAAAATAATAGGTGAATATGGGCTGTGCCTAAGGAATGAAAGAGGAAGCCAACTGGTAAAATATTGTAGGGAACATAATTTAATCATCACGAACACCTGTTTTAAGAATCATGAAAGAAGGTTGTATACGTGGAAGAGACCAGGAGACGCCTGAAGGTACCATATGGATTTTATAATGGTAAGAAAGAGATTTCGGAACCAGGTTTAGAACTTTACAACATAACCTGGTAGAAACCGACGTCAGGGACGATCAGAATGTAGGAACACAGGATGCAATACTCACTTTACGGCTTATCCTAGAAGATAGATTAAGAAAAGGCAAACATACATATCTGGCTTTTGTAGATTTCGAGAAGGCTTTTGACAATGTTGATTGGAATAAACTCTTTCAAATACTGAAGCAAGCAGGAGCAAAATATAGGAAGCGTAAGGTTATTTACAACTTGTACAAAAACCAGACAGCGGTTGTCAGAGTTGAAGTGCATGAAAGGGATGCCAAGGTTGGGAAGAGGTTAAGACAGGTTATAGCCTTTCTCCAATGTTATTCAATTTGTACATTGAGCAAGCCATATAGGAAAGCAAGGAGAAATTTGGAGAAGGCATTAAAGTTCAGGGTGAAGAATTAAAAATATTGCATTTTGCCGACAACCTAATAATTCTGTCAGATACAGCAAAGGATCTGGAAGAGCAGTTGAACGGAATAGACAGTGTGCTGAAAGGTGCATATAAGATTAACTTTAACAAGAGCAAAACTACGGTAACGGAATGCAGTCTAAGAAAATCAGGTGACGCTGAAGGAATTAGATTAGGTAACGAAGCAATGAAGGAGGTAGATGAGTTTTGTTACTTGGGCTGTAAAATGACAAATGATGGTCGCAGTACACAGGATATAAAATGCAGAATGGCAATGGGTAGAAAAGCGTTCTTGAAAAAGAGAAATTTGTTAACATCGAATATTGATTTAAACCTAAGGAGGTTGGAGGATCAAAAGGGTAATTTCCCAGGCTTGGACGCGATTTCAGGCAACGGGAACAGTTAAAAGAAAGCTAGGTCAAGGTCGTCCACGGGTAGCATCACTGAGAAATGACCATTATCTCCGGTTAACAGCACATAGAGGCAAGAGGCTGAATGCAACGCACCGCACAGAGCTGCATTGGTGGACCAAATGCTTGAAGCTGAGGGTATTGGACTAATGAAGTGGACAGCTTGTTCACAGGACTTAAGCCCGACTGGGATTCACTTGGCAGACGCATTGCAGCCTGACCAGCATCTACCACAATGGGTGCAGAGCTGGATTTTGCACTCAAGGCAGAATGCACAAATATACGTTAACAACTGATTGGTAACCTCGTATTTGCATGCCACTCAGGTGTGCAACTGTACTGATCGTCACTACATCACATAACTTTTTCACTATTATTGTAGCCCCATGGTACTTCGCTCTAAGTAAACGCCATGTATACCTCAAACAGAGCTGAGACAGCATAAAAATCGTACCATATCACAGATAAATTACAATGTAACCAATATATTAATAAAACACGTTACCATACGTATACTGTATATAATAGTTTCACGTGACGCACTAACAGTTACCGAGCCAGGTGGCGCAGTGGTAATACACTGGACTAGCATTCGGAAGGACGGTGGTTCAATTCCACCTCCGGCCATCCAGATTTAGGTTTTCCGTGATTTCCCTAAATCACTCCAGGCAAATTCTGGGATGGTTCCTTTTGAAAGGGCACGGCCGATTTTCTTCCACATCCTTACCCGAGTACTCGGAACGTAAGCTCCGTCCTAATGACCGCGCTGTCGTTTAAATTTCGAGCTGTCAAAAGGCTATCGCAAAGGCCCACTTGTGTTACTGCCGTAACCTAAACTGGGAGAAAAACGCAACATTAAGTAGGATTAAAGCACGTATAAACACAGCGGCATGATTCATAATAATCTACCGTTCCTTCTAGCAACGGAAAGCTATGGATGCTAACCGCGTTTCGGAGCGGATGTTCTTTTATTATGTTGAGCTGATTATATAATGAAAGCGCCACCGTGCACAAGATTGTACATTCACTTGTTAATATTACATGATTTAACATTTCCTGATGTATGTAAACGATAAAAAACTTTACGTGGTCTGATGACGCCCCGCAAGGTCGAAACGCGTTATTGCATTTCGAGCTTTTGATTCGTACAACCACTAGCAGTTTGAAATATAAATGTGAGGTGTTTACAGAGGAATAGCTATTCAACGAAGGATTTTGTCCCGATTATAGAGCAATTAGTTTTACATGCTAGGTTACCAAAGACGTGAGCACACTAGTGTTGAGAAGAATAGACAGGTAGATAGTGGAAAATATAGGAGATCAGATTGGATTTAGAAAAGGAAGAGGGACCAAAGATGCAATTGGGTGTTTGATATTAGCTGAATTGTTTTCATACGTAAATAGAGAAATATATGTCAAGTGGAAAAAAGCATTTGACAGAATTGACTGATGTATGCTGTTGGAGATTCTGAAAGTTAATTATGTCGATTGAAAGTATAGAAGACTGATAAAACTATGTGGTGCAGAAAGTAGTGTTTTGAACAGATGAAGATGAAGCTGAAGAGGTGGCTATTAGAAGAGGTGTAGACATGGGTGCACTATGTCACTATCACTTTATAATATATATGCCAGAAAACTAATCAATAAGGCCTTTGGTGAAGGACTTGTAGCGGGAGGAGTGCAGGTGATATGACTGTACTAGCAGAAACAGTAGAAGAGCTCCAGGTTATTACCTGGGGAATATTTAAGGTTGGTGCAAGAATCCGGAATGAAATAGAACATCGATAACACCCAAATGATGAAAATCGAAAAAGAAGGTGATACGATGAATGTATCACTAGATGGAAGTAAACTGTAACGATTTAATCGTTCCAGTACGTGGGACGCTTATGGAATAATTGAGAAAAAGTAGAATATATAAGAATGGTGAATGAATTCGGAGTGAACGTGAACATCGATACAAAGCTAATGATGAAGGCGAATCGGAAAAGAAGGCCACACGATCAGTGCATCACTAGGTGCGAAAAAGTGCAACAGGTTCAGTCATTCGACTATCTGGGAAGCTTGATGATTTCACAATGGAAGTTACGTAGAAGAAGTGAGACGCAGAATAGACATGGAAAATTATTATAAATAAACCAAATCGCTGCTATTGAGTATTTTTTATTTTTACGACAAATCTGTTTCGGTTTATAATGCCATTGTCAAGTGACGTATGTGTATGTATGTGTATGTTCAGACATACGTAAGACATCTAAGTCATATTTATATTAACTGTCAAAATGTTTTTATAATACTTCTTATTTTGACAGTTACAGCTAAGATGTCATATGTTTACAAAAGAAGTACAAGTTTTACATGTTTTATAAACATTTTATAAACGTATTTTATATGACATCTAAGAATATACATGGAAAAAAGCGTTTGGGAGAGTGAAAGAATCGTCATTAATCTCCGGAAGCAGTTCGTCAAATATTTTATGTGAACCGTATGTTTTTATAGTTCTGAAAAGTGGACAGTCAGAATGAAAGAGCAAAAATATTTAGACAGTTTTGAAATGTGGTTATATAGAGGAATAAAGTGAAATTGGTGTGAGAGAATCAGGAATGAGGTGTTCAGCAGGGAAAAAAGAGGAAGAGAACTTCATGAGGATGATAAAGAAGAGGAAAACATATTGGGTGGGACACATATTACGCAGTAACTATTACTGCGGGGGAAATTGGAGGGAAAAGTAGAAGGAAACAAATGGAGAGGGAGAAGAAGGTTTGGAATGCTAACAGATGAGAAGGAAGATGCAAGCAAATCAAAGAGGATGCTCAGGACATAAAGACATGGAGGATGTCCAGTTCTGAAAAAAGAAGAGTGTTTACCCACACACACACACACACACACACACACACACACACACACACACACACAAATAAGTGCTTATTTGCAGTAATGGTGAGGCAGTTTTGCGGGATGGTTTGCAGCAGCTGGGTGGCGCCCATTAGAGTTGCAGCGATGTCACAAGTACTGACGGTGACTGCTGCCTCTAGTTTTCTTCAATGAGGGTGGCGGGACCTTGTGCAACGAATTCCCACACGGTCAACGTAAGAACGGCAGCAGTTAGGACCAAATTGCTCGCCGTCCCCATTCTTGACCAGCTGCGCATAAGAGCTGTAAACGTTTTCGAGAGCGTCTCGCAATGGCAGCCAATTCGCCGTTCGTTCGACCCTGCTGCCCGCCCGCGCGGGCGGCTCACAGTTGGCACACGGCGCGCAAGGCCTTATTCCGAAAAAGGACAGGCGGCCCAAGGGCCGGTGCCGTCTCCTGTTCGTCGGTGACCACAGAAGCTCGTTAAAGCGGGCAGCGACGGCGCCTCGCACGTGTTAAACATAGCCGTACAGAGTTTTCAAATTTTGACATCCGTATGTTTAGGGTTACCATTCGCCGCTGTGGAGTAGCCGAGCGGTCTAAAGCACAAATCAAATGTTCAAATGTTTGTACAGCTTATGGGACTTAATTACGGGGTCATCAGTCCCTAAACTTACAAACTACTTATGAACTAGCTAATACTAAGTATGGCACAAATATCCATGCCCGAGGGGGGATTCGAACCCCCGACCGTAGTGGCCTTGTAGATCGTGACTGGAGCGCCTCAATCCCCTCCGCCACCGCGGCCGGCGTCTAAAGCACCTCGATGCGGAGCGCGCGGTTGCTCGCCGTGGAGGTTCGAGTCCTTCCTGGGGTATGGGTGTGTGTGTTTGTCCTTCGGTTAGTTTACCTAGGTGTAAGTAGTTTGTAAGCTACGGACTGATGACCACGCAGTTTGGTCCGATAGATTTACAAACATTTGAACATTTTTGAGGGTTACCATTCGTCCTCTTTTTCCCGGACACGTCCTCTTTTTTTGAGGCAAGAAAATGTGTCCGGCCGGAATTTATTAAATTCTACAATATATCCTATTTTCCCGAGATATAAAATTTCTATTTGTGTCTTTGGCGACAACAGGTTCGTTGTCACTGCAGATCAAAACTGTTCGCAAATATCACGCGCATACACATACAGCGAAAGATCCGTACCCAAAGATTGGAAAGTTGCCCATGTTACTCCAATATTCAAGAAAGGCAATAGGAGTGATCCCCAAAATTACAGCCCTATCTCACTGACGTCGATTTGCAGTAGGATTTTGGAACATATACTTTGTTCGAATATTATGAACTACCTCGAAGAGAACGACCTATTAACCACTAGTCAACACGGATTCAGAAAGTATCACTCTTGCGAAACACAGCTTGCCCTTTATTCACATGAAGTGTTAAGTGCCATCGACAAGGGATCTCAAATCGATTCCATACTTATGGATTTCAGGAACGCTTTTGACACAAGCGGCTTCTTATGAAATTGCGTGCTTTTGGAATATCTCCCCAATTGTGCGGTTGGATTCACGATTTCCTATCAGAAAGAACACAGTTCGTTGTAATTGACGGTAAGTCATCGAGTAAAACAGAAGTTCCACAGGGAAGTATTATAGGTCCCCTACTCTTCCTCGTGTTTATAAACGATTTAGGAGACAATCTGAATAGCTCCCTTTGTTCGCGGATGATGCTGTCGTTTATCGGTTACTGAAGTCAACAAAGGATCAAAAGCAACTGTAAAGCGATTAAGACAAAATTTCTGCATGGTGCGTAAATTGGCAATTGACACTAAATAAAGAAAAGTGTGAAGTAATACACATCACCACTAAAAGAAATCCACTGAACTTCAATTACGCTATAAATCAGTCAAATCTTAAGGTCGTAGATTCTACCAAATACTTAGGAGTTACAATTACGAACAACTTTGACTGTAGAGAACACATAGCAAATATTGTGGGGAAGGCTAACCAAAGGTTACGTTTCATCGGCAAAACGCTTCGAAGATGCACCAGCTCCACCAAAGAGACTGCCTACATCACACTTGTGCGTCCTCTCCTGGAGTACTGCTGCCCCTTGTGGGACCCTCACCAGGTGGGACTGACGGAAGACATTGAGAAGGGCAGCTCGTTTTGTTCTACCACGTTACGGGGGAGAAAGCGTCACGGAAAGGTTGCACGAATTGGGGTGGAAATCACTAAAAGAAAGACGTTATTCATTGCGGCGTGATCTGTTTGGGAAGTTTCAATCACCGTCTTTTAGTTCTGAATGTGCAAATATTTTGCTAGCACCCACCTACTTAGGGAGGCACGACCATCCCAATAAAATAAGAGAAATCAGATCGAAAACGGAACGATTTAGATGTTCTTTCTTCCCGCGCGCTATTAGAGAATGGAACGGTAGAGAAAAGTTATGAAAGTGGTTAATGAACCCTCTGCCAGGCACTTGAAACAGAGTATCTATGTAGATGTAATTCGAAAATGCAGTTCACACTTTCGCTCTCCGCATGGGTATGACAGGTGGAAAGATTCGGAACTTCTTTGCGAAGGAACCCCGTTGTCTATCCTGTGTTCATTGCCTTCTGCATTATGTTTTTTGGTGTTGCTTTTGATATACTTTGTGGTTTAGGTTAAAGCTGTATTGTGTGTTCGAGATCGTAGGTAGCCTTTTGCTTCAAAATAAATTACGAACTTAAATACAAATAAAAAATGCCGAAAAGAATGTCAGTGTTAAATGATGCGCTCTTAGAGAAATACAAATAGTTCAAGAGAGGAAGAAACGAACATGAATCAGAAAGTTTCATTTGCCCTGCTTGAATGTACTTATCTGTTGCTAACAAAGATAAGTCATATTAGTGTTATAAGGGTTAATATTGGATCGTAAATGACCATTGTAGAATTCCTTTTTATGAATGACCATTGTAGAATTCCTTTTTACAAAACCTAGTAATAATGCCAAAACTGAAGGTGGGTTTACTCTTGTGGACACACAGTGGACAAAAGACAGGAATAAATTTAAAATAAATAATAAAACGTATTGTATGTGTACAGTATAATTTTAAACATCTGAACCGTCTGAAATTTTATCAGTACTTGTTGAAAAACAAAAAGCTCTTGAGAGAGATTTCGTCGTACACCAAATATAGTTGGTTAACAATAAAGCGTCCACTTTTTTTATATGAACTGTCCTCTTTTTTATATGAACTGTCCTCTTTTTGATGATGAAAATATAGTAACCATACGTATGTTGGCGGGTAGAAACTTCAGTATTTTAAATATGACTGCGTCTCAGCAACGGTTACAGGATAGCAAATTAATAATCAGCCAGCCAGTTGCAATAATAATTGTTTACTAAAATTCTCCACGGTTTCGATGGATATAAACCCGTATTATTCAGAAATACATATTATACCTATAGACAATGTGATATCATAAATTACAAATTCGTAATAATTATTCGTGAAATATGTGTCGTAGCAGGCCTGTTGTTTAAAACATTGAGAAATACAAATCAAAATTCAACTGTTACTTACTATACTTGCGTATCACAGTAACTGATCTAGGGAATGTGATTTATACTGAAAGATACGTCAGCGCATTTGCAGTCATTCACGCTTGCTGATGGGAATCTTGATTGTATCTTATATGTCATCGTTCCAGCACCAACGCCATTTGACATACTAGTTTACTGTCACGATCTAAATTTCGACCTTACGTCATTTTGAAATGGTATGATGAAATTTATATAGCCGTCTGATGAATTTATCATTTGAAAATGGCATATGCTCGGAAGCCGTGGCGCAGCGGCCGAGCGCATTGACGCGACATGTTCCGTTCCCCGTCGGGGGTTCGAATTCCCCCTCTGGCATGGATGTTTGTGCTGTCTTCAGTATAAGCTAGTTCATAAGTAGTTTATAAGTTTGGGGACTGATAACACCGCAGTAAAGTCTCATAAGCTTTACATACATTTGCACATTTTATGGTCGAAAATTGGATCGTGACGATAGACCAACTAAATCAGTAAAATTAGTTGCAATGGTGCTGCGTTAAAAATGTCGACAGTGTATTATGATGTCTTACAGTGTCTCCCACAGTCTACTGTTGGTTGTGTGGTTCGCTCGTGTTATACGATACATTATTTGTCGTGTTTGTGTGACCTATTGTACAGTACTGTTAACCCTATACAACATGGTGTTTTCCATTCTTATAAAACATAGTGACCAACATGTGAACTAAATTTTCATATTTTTCCTCTGATACCTTAAAGATAAGACGAATATCTGTTATTGGAACTTATGACCTATGTGCCCAAGGTTTACCGCATTTCTTTAAGTAATAGACTCCATTATTTGCATTATTCGTAATCTGCTTTCGATCACTTGTGTTGCATCCCACTTTTGTTAAATAATTCATGGCAATATGCTATATTTTCGGTGAGATAGGATCATATAACATACTCCACTAACCGAAAAATCTCAGCAACATATTTTATGAGTTTTCTTCATTTCAAGGAAGTTGTTTCTAACTGAAAAATAAAGAGCATCACATTCGAACAGTTTGCATAATTTCACCAACAGTGTCACTGTTTAGCGTAGGTAACAACACTGACATACATGAACTTGTACTTAACTCTCACGACTGCCTGCAATGCAAATGTGCAAATTTCCTAAAGTTGTCGTTCATGCTTTCTGGTACTTAAAATTGTTCACTGCCTATGTAACCCGCACAATTATATGCCATGTAACTGCTGTGAATAATTTCCTATGTCACAAGATATGCTCATGAACGATCCACGTAACACTATAACAGTAGAATTCCGACAAAAATATACCAACATTCTGTTCAAATGTTGAAATGTCTGTAAATCTGTCGGACTCATTTGCATGGTAAATAGTCCGTAGCTTACAGTATACTTAAACTAAGGACAACATAAACACCCAAGCCTGAGGAGGGGACTCGAACCCCCGACGACGATCGGCCACACGCACCGCAGTACGGCGCCCCAGTACGCACGGCTAATCTGCCGCGGCCCGACATTCTAAATTGCAAAAGACATAATAAGCAGTATCTATGGTATACCAACAAAACGATAAGTGAGTTCCAACCGGTATTATCTATTTGTTGTAGTAGCTAAAGAAAACATAACGAATTTTTAAAAGGAAAGGGCAAAAAATAACGATTATACATCTTTAAACATAAACCTTCAATCTATACCACTCCCAGAACAGTATGAACACTGACAAGCGAATCAGTGATTGTGATCAATATCTAGAGAATGAATAGGTTGAATCTTATGAAGTCTTTCGTGCAGAGCAGTTCACCAATAATTGAGATCGTTTAGATGGTGTATAGTGTCACAATCTTTACAACTTTTCAAATACTTCAAGTTTCAGGGGCCCGTGCATAAATGATATTAAGTATAAACTATGGTGAGAAAAGGTATCACATACAAATCATAGTTATTACAAATGTTTATGAGCGTATTGCCCCATCTGCGTGAGAATTTTTCGTCATGTAAGTACTCGTTTTTCCTATGCACATGTAAAAAGTAACATTTGCCAGCCTGTCGGCCGCACTACTGCGGTCGGACGACATGGCAAGCAAGGGACTGGGTGTCGACTCGCGATAACGTGACGAACGACATGTACGCATCTAGTGGACACCTAACGTAAAAATATCCATCGTCCATGTCATCGTGAACTTTTAAAGGGGGTCTTCGTCGTTGATGATCATGGCCATTATCTGTATGTAATTTACCTCTGATTACCCGGGACTGACAGGAAGATGAGTGAAATCGCGTCGGTGCGTAAATCTGTGCCAGATCGGCTTTCACGCGTCCTTGGGTGTTGATTTGCATATGCGTTAATGCTATCATGTAGTCCGTTCTGCCTTGGGCGGACGTTGAGAAACTTGCTGTTAAAATTACGTTAACCTATATTTTTTACGTCGTGCATCTTCTGCTAATAAGGTTGTAACATTAGTTTTGTTGCTTACAGTATCAGGTTCAATAAATTCCAGCCCTGCTTGTGAAATATGTGAGAATCATGTCTTGAGGGAAATACGTGCAGTTCATCTACATCTACACAGATACTCTGCAATTCACATGTAAGTGCCTGGCAGAGGGTTCATTAACTACATTCATAACCTTTCTCTACCGTTCCATTCTCCAATAGCGCGCGGAAAGAATGAACACCCCAATCTTATTTTATTGGGATGGTCATGTCTCCCTATAAAGGTGGGTGCTAGAAAAATAGTTTTACACTCAGAAGTAAAAGTCGGTTATTGAAATTACACAAATAGATCTCGTCGCAAGGAATAACGTCGTTCTTTCAATGATTTCCACCTCAAATCGTGTAACATTTCCCTGACGCTCCCCCCCCCCCCCCTGTAACGTGATAAAACGAGCTGCTCTTCTCTGAACCTTCTCAATGTCATCCGTCAGTTCCACCTAGTGAGGGTCCCACACTGGGCAACAGTACTCCAGGAAAGGACGCACAAGTGTGATGTAGGCAGTCTCTCTGGTGGAGATGCTGCATCTTCGAAGCGTTCTGCCAATGAAACGTTACCTTTGGTTCGCCTTCCTCACAATATTTTCTGTGTTTTCTTTCCAGTCTAAGTTGTTCATAATTGTAACTCCTAGGTATTTGGTAGATTTTACGACCTTAAGATTTGACCGATTTAACGCGTAATTGAAGTTCATTTCTTTTGGTGGTCATGTGTATTACTTCACACTTTTCTCTATTTAGTGTTAATTGCAAATTTCCGAACAATGATAAATTTGGTCTAAATCGCATTGCAGTTGCTTTTGATCCTCTGTTGACTTCTTTAACCGACAACGACAGCATCATCCGCGAACAGTCTAAAAGAGCTATTCGGATTAAATCGTTTACAAATACAAGGAAGAGTAGGGAGACCCACAACGCTTCCCTGGGGAACGTCAAGTTGTATTCAATGGCTATACGTTGTTAGAGATTTTTTTTATTTTCCTTTATGATTATTGTAATATTATTATTATCTTATATATTAAAAATATGAAAATTACAGTCAGTCGCTCAGGCCTTCATTTTTGTTTTAGACGGGAGGTATTTATCCACATATTTGTCATCAAATATCAGAATTCACCGAACTGTTGCATTCCTTTGTTTACATTCAACGCGATATGCTGTTTTTGGGCTGGAACACTGAGCGGCTCAATCTCTTTCATCTGCGCTTTTAAACTTTTATTTATTCATACTGAAAAAAGTTGTTCAACTGACAAATTATTGTATCTTGCCTTATCCCTAAGAGTTGACTCTGTACAAGCCGTAATTTCTCTTATCTTGTCCTTGAGATCTTTGCCCGAAATGTATCTAGGCGGCAGGAAGATTGTTCTACAGTTAGCTTAAAATCCCGGCCCTCTAAATTTCCTCAACAGAATTTCTCGAAAAGAACACCGCCTTTTCTCCAGCGATTACCCATTTGAGTTCTCGGAGCATTTCCGTGACACTCGCGCATTGGTCGAAGCTACCACTAATGAATATGGCTGCTCGCCTTTTAACTGCTTCTATGTCTTCCTTTAAACTGATCTGCTGCGAGTACCAAACACGTGATCAGTAGTCAAGGCGCGGTCGTAGAAGCGTATTATACGTGGTCTCCTTTACAGGTGAAGTACATCTTCCTAAAATTCTCCCAATAAAACGAAGTCGGCTGTCCGTCTTACTCACACCTGTCGTTACATGTTCATTGCATTTCATATCGTTCTGGAATGTTACACCTAGATGTTTGAAGGACGCGACAGCATAAGAAGCTCATTACTAATTCTGTATTCGAACTTTATGGAATTGTTTTTCCTACTCATGCCCATAACCTTACATTATTCTACATTTAAAACTATCTGAGATTCTTCACACTAACTAGAAATTTTGTCTAAGTCATCCTGTCTGATTTTACAGTCAGTTACAGACGACACCCTCCCATACACCACAGCGTCATCAGCAAACATCCGCAAATTACAACTTACTCTGCTCATCAGGTCATTTATATAGACAGAAAATAATATCGGTCCTATGACACTCACATGGGGCATGTCTGACGATACACTCGTCTCCCGTGAACACTCGCCATTAAGAACAACCAGTCACAAATCTGTGAACCTATTCCATAAGCTCGTATCTACGTTAGCAGCCTGCAGTGTGGCACCGCGTCAAATGCCTTTTTTGAAATCGAGAAAAACACAATCCGCCCGTTGCCCTTCATGCATGGCTCGCATGATGTCACGTGAGAAAAGGGCAAGCTGAGTTTCACACGAACGATGTTTCCTACACCCCGTGCTGATTCATAGAAAGAAACGTATCCGTCTCAAAGAAATTTACTATATTCTAGATGAGAATATGCTCTAAAATTCTACTGGAAACTGACGTCAACGATATCACGTGTTAGATATTATTATCATTATTATTTGGCGACCACATCAAACGAGTGATGTACAAAAGCTATTTCAATGAAGGGATATATAGAGGATATGCTGACAACTGTCTGTATGCAGTGTAATAGCAGTGTAATACAAATGGAATGGCTCGCGCATGTAAAGCAGTAAATCGGTGGTGCGTGCGTGCGTGTGTGTTGGTGTGTGCGTGTGTGTGTGTGTGTATGTGTGCGCATCATTAATCTTGGGTTAAGGAAAGGCGTAAAGACGGATTGAGTAAATAAAGTTTTGTTTGTCACTAGTCATGTCTTTGAATACACCGATGCCGTCTCTCCTGTATCTGCACATTACTTAGATGTAGGCGGCGGACTGGACGATGCGCACGTACCCCATGCCGAAATAAATGACGCCGTCACCCCTTATTGTTGCGCCATAGCCTAGGAGGTCACAGATCCCTCGTTCTATGCGGACAAAATGTTGATCTACTGGATGCTGCGACCTTATCATCGTGGTCTGCCACCTCCCGTGAAAAATTCTGCACAAACCTGTTGCAATGCCGAGAAGCAATTGCCCGACTGGAAACATTACATTCGCTTACGGCAACAATTCTTTCCAACTCACTGACTTGGTGGAACGGTTCGCACATATCTGCGAGGCGTCCTCCACATCTACACAAATCGTACTGATGCAGAACCTTGGATTTATCGCTACAACGAGAGCCGTACGCACATTTTATTGCCGCGATATTGGTGTTGCCCTTGAATCATCTGTTCGCACATGGTTCAAATTGCAATCATTTTTGCACAACATATTACTGTACGTGTGCAGCTAGTACGAACTCCGTATCTCCGTTCTTTCAACTAGTTTTCTTTTCTGAACGTGACTGCTTTAATCTATTTGTAAATCTCTAAAATATTTTATAGTATAATATAAATCTAGGTTCATTGTAATTTAGGGAAGTTAAAAAACCTTACCAGTGCTAATAATTAATTGTATACAATAGTTATAGAATAAAGCAACCCAACAATTTGCACTTTGTTGAGATACTTGATCAAACTATGGGTACATTCATCAGAAGATTAAAATTATTACTCACGTTAGACGAAAACTTATAAGTTTGCTGCGAAACAGATGTGGTGTCTATTCTTTTGGATACGTCGCAAAGAACAGACGCCACACCAAAATAATAACTATATACACACGAAACGGCGTTAGCTTCACTTAATTCACTGCAGACGCGGTCATACGTTCGACCTCGCACGGGAAACCGTAATAAAGAGTGTAAGAGGATGTAGACGGTAGGGGTGCTACAGCCACTGTATGCGACCTGTGAGAATTTGAGACGAACGGGAGGTGAGCTCGAGTAACAAAGTGGTTAAGCCAAACGCTGAACCGAAGCGGGAGACCCGGCTTTCGATTTCCGGTCTGTCGCCATTGTTTAATTTCAATGCAGTAATGCCGCCACAGTCAATCATATCCTTCCTAATCCTTCTTCCTTCGCCTCCTTCATCATTAATTTGCAAATTATATAATAGTCGGATTAAAGTTAAGATTACATGCTGTTGTTGATTTATCGTGTATCGTATTTTCGTATGCTCTACTAAGTTAGTAGCTTTGGCTAGAAACATTAAACCTTCTGTACAGGCGACCACAAAACGCAGATGGGCTTGCCTACGAGAGTACATGGAAAACACACGTAGAAAGACAGAACTCTATTTGGAACGAATTCAGCGCAACCAAAGTCATAATGTGGAAGGACCAGAAATAGGAGTGCTACCAAATATGACATGTACAAACAAGTTACTCAAAACATAATTTTCGTCCCAACATATGACGGAATAAGATATTCCACTACCAGAATGAAGACTCTGTAATGAGTGCCGTGGAAGATATTGTGCGAAAGGATAGAGAGAAAGACGAATCCAAGAATATCTGGTAGCGCTGTCTTAAGTTAAAAACGTTCCGAGACTTCCTGACAAATTAAAACTGTGTCAGACGGAGATTAGAATCTGGGATCTACGGTTTCACTGGCAAGGGCTCTACCAAATGACCTATCTTGGCACGCTTCACCTTTCGTTCTTGCAGCTTTAGTTCCACCAGTACGTTGCCTCCTACTTTCCAAACTTCACAGACGTCCTTGTTTGAACATTTCAGACTAGCACCCTTGGAAGTAAGGATGTGGGTGAGACATGGCTTAGCGAAAGCGTAGGGTATGTTTCCAGGATTATATTTTTACAATGCAGATGACTGTGCGCTAATATAAAACTTCTTCCGCAGACTGGTTTGATGCAGCTCTCCACGCTACACTGTCCTGTGGAAAACTCTTCATCTGAGAATACGAACGGCAACCTAAATCCTTTTGAATCTGCATTCACCCCACACGCTTCCTTGTAACGCTATGTTGACAAATCCTTGGTCTCAGAATGTGTCCAACCAATCTATCCCTTCTCTTAGTCAGGATATGCCAGGAACTCCTTTTCTCCCCGTTTCGGTCAAGTACCTCCTCATTAGTTACGTGATCTACCCATCTAATTTACATCATTCGTCTGTAGCACCACATTTCAAAAGATTAAACGTTTGTAACGGGCCAGAATTCGAACCTGGGACCTTTGCCCTTCGCAGGAAAACGCAAGCGCAGAATGAGAACTTATTTGATTCGCGACGAATGGCCTCTTGGTCTAAGGCGTCATGATCCGGACTGGACGGCCTTTCCAGCTGTAGGTTCTAATCTTCCCTCGAGCAAGGGTATGTGAGTTCTCCTTAGCGTAAGTTAGTTTAAGTAGTTTGCAAGTGTAGGGACTGATGAGCTTAGCAGTTTGGTCGAATAAGTTTACAAACATTTGAACATTTGAACTTCTGTGAATTATGGAAAGTAGGAGGCGAGGTACTGGCCAAAATAAAAATGTGGGGAAATGCTGTGAAGAGTCCCGGGATAGCTCAGTCGGTGCCAGCGCGGTATCTTAGCGCCGTGCGTAAAAAAGGAGAATAAAAGAAAAAATAAATTTAATAAATAAAAAAAAAATCCAAGTACTGAACGATCAACCTGGAACAAACACGAACGAACGATGTGAAAAATCTACCTACTCGAAGAACAAAGACATAAATAAAGACATGGAAAGTTCGTAGAGTGAATGCCCACAAAGAGCAAAGGTCCCAGGTTCGAAACCTGGACCGGCACACAATTTTAATCTTCCAGAAAGTTTTACATCCCCGCACACTCCACAATAGAGTGAAACTATCATTTTAAAGACTTTCACTTTATCGACGTGCTAAGGCAGAGGTCAGAGCCAGTACGGAAATTTATGGTCAATCACTTTCATTAAGTCACGACGTTTTAAGCAGATATTAACGTCTATAGCTTGAGTTATAGACCTCCGTGAACTATGGCACGAACAGTAATTAGCATTTTTTTTCTTTATACATTATTTATGTTCCGATTTTTTTGGAAATTACAAACGACAGAGACGTTCGCGACGCGGCACTGGATTGCCTTATTGCTTCCTGCTCGAGGTCTTAAAGAGAAGAGCTGTCCTCCCATTAAGGCTACTCAAATCGAGCTGATTGATTGTGCGATTCGCTATGCGAACTTGCTGTCGGTGATTAGTGTACATGGCCTCACACAGCCATTCCGGAGCCGTTTGCGCAACGTAACGAAGCGCTGGTCGACTCATAAGTACTGCCCATTGCCGGGCCCATATGGCCTACAGGCACACGCACATTGGTGCGTGGGAAAGGGACCGACCCGCCAAACGGCACGCGTGCTTCGTCACGCACCCGTATGCATATGTAAGGCTATTACTATTTACAGCGGTTGCTAACCGGCCAGAGAGAAAGAGAGATTTTATTACCGTTCACGGCAGCGATTGCCCCGTGGCAACCAGTTCGTCTGAACGTATGTGAGCAGCTCTCGTTAAAACCCTTCGACAGAACTTCCATTCACATTTGGCTGCGCCTCAAGTGACTGCAAACACCTGGCCATAAATTGTGAGATTGTGAGCTTTCTTTGAGTGTGTCGCTAATGGATTTGTGTAGGAAGTGGGTAAGACCTTACATAATGAATGAAATTGTTGACGCACTGCAAACACACTTAGCTGACGAAGTGAGTAATCCATAAGAAACAAGAGTACAGAGCAGAAACTGTAGACTTGGATAGAAGAGAATGAACATGGAAAAGTCAACGGTTCAAAGTTACGTGTTATGTAAAATCCTGTTCTCCATAATGACCAAATGTGTGTAAACCTATTGGTCCAAACTGATATCGTCATCAATCCTAGACTTACAAACTATCTAAACTTATACTAACTACAACACACAAAGCCATGCCTGAGAGCGAGGATTCGAACCACTGGCAGGAACGATCGCCTAGTTCGTAGCATGACGCCTTAGACCACGCGGCTGTTTCGTGCGGCTACGTTAATCACCGATACATGTTTCGACAATTATTGTGTTGCGTTTTTGGGATTAATTTATGAAGTTTTCTGAATTGAATGAAGATTTGGCGGAATTGTTTAAATTTGACAATTTGGTTGTACCTTATAGGCCTGCGTTTATTGACATACCTACATCAAGTTATTAGTGGGATTTGTTTGTTACTTTAATTAAACTTGGCATCGGAAACAACCATTTTCACCCAAAGCGAACAAATTTATCATTGTATGGCGATTCCAATAATAATAATAAAAACAGTGCAAGGTACAACAAACGGCCGAAGGATCTCGTCTTTGATTCCACTGAGAGTCAAAGCGCTATTCTGAAACTCATAGAGGTCCGTACGTCCGCCAGTACTAATTCCTGAAATAAATCGCAATTGCGATCAAGTATGGCTTCACTGAAATAGGTTTCGATGGGATACCAAAGTGCGGCGAATGAAAATTTGTGCCCGCTCGAGATTCGAAACCGGGAACTGCTGCTTACTAGGCAGACGCGTTGACCACTCCGCCACTGAGGACACAGTGAGCAACCCGACTGCAGAGGACTCTTCCCTGCACGTCTCCCGCCACACCCAAATCTCCATTCGCCACGGTGTCCCTTTCCTATTATCACAGCCTATAATACTAATTCTTGTCCACACCATTCGTCCATAACCATCATATTGCGAAAATCTCTCCATAATCAATGGGCTGGTAAATGATATAGTGATGTTTTATGCTCACAAGCAGGATTTTTCTGAGTACACGTTGTTTTCAGATAAGACAACGACGACTGTCCGGCTGAACACAAAATCTTAGAACAGAGCTCGGCGCCATTCATTACAACTCCAATCCTGATGTTTTCCGCCCAGATCAAATGTTCAAATGTTTGTAAAGCTTTTGCGACTTAACTGCGGGCTCATCAGTCCCTAAACTTACAAACTACTTATGAACAAACTTGTACTAAAGGCAACACAAATATCCATGTCCGAGGGAGGATTCGAACCTCCGACGTGGGAGGCCGCGCTATCCGCAACGTGGCGCTCCATACCGTTTGGCTACGCACAGTTTCTGCAGGCTAAACGGTATCGTGATTTTAATTGGACACACACCAATGGCCTCCGAGCGAAGACGATTTCCAACTGTTTGCGTTGATACTGCGCGCCCTTTTGCTGCCTGAAGCGTGCGGTACAGCTGAGTTGCATTCAGCCTTTTCTCTCGCCGGGCTGTTAATCTGCGACAACTATTATGTCCTTGTGATGTTACTCTTGGACGACCTTGGCGTCTGTTTAACTGTTCCTGCTGTGTGAAATCGCTTCCATGTCCTAGAAACTTTGCAACACTCCAATAGGTGCAGCCACCTCCCTCTGTGTCCGTGCCGCTTGCATTCTCTCCATGCCATAGCTTTGGGTAAGTCACGTCGTTGTACCGCACTACCTGCTCACTACATCATCAGAACCTGAATACTTCTGAGAACAGTCTGGTATAGTAAATACAAGTCAACACTAACCTTCTCTGCAGCAACTTTCTGTTACTACCACTATCTAGGTTGCCGTAATGTGATTCCACTACGTAGAAGCGACAGAAAGACGTCGGACTATCTTAGTTCATTCTTGAGCCGTGTCATGGCTCAAGTTTGATTTAACCGCGCAAATCTGTCATTTATTTGGTTTCGTCTGTGGCGCGGGTTGGTTTCGATGTCAGCGAGGGGGCGCGCGTACGGATGGGGAGTGTTGGAGTAACGACGGGCTGTTGAGTTCTGGCAGGAGATGTGGAAATTTTACAGGACGTAACGGCAGCATTGATATAGTCGGCGCAGGGCAGGACGCCTTTTTTTGGTATCTTGTTGTGAGCTCAATAACGTCGCTCGCGCATATTCTCGTGCACTTAATCGTTTCTTGGAGAATACGGTCATAGTGGTGAAAGTGTGTTTTCCTGAGCGAACTTGTGTTATGGGAGTAACCTAGCATACCGCCCCCCATAGTACTTGTCACTGCCTTCTCAGCCTGTAAAGTGTTTTTTTATTTTTTATTTATTTATTTGTTTTTTCTGTTCCATAGGACCCACTTCAGGAGTAAGACTCCATGGTCATGGAACAAGTCAATACATTAAGTGTTACACAATAATGGTAATAGAAAAATTTTAAGTAGTCCTTTGCACACGACAATCTTAAGACAAAGTGAAAAGAATCAATAAAGAAAAAATAAATTAGCTTAATTGTTTGACTTTTCTAGGAGTTCCTCGACAGAATAAAAGGAGTGAGCCACGAGGTAACTCTTCAATTTAGATTTGAAAGCATGTGGATTAGTGCTAAGATTCTTAAGTTCTTGTGGCAGCTTATTGAAAATGGATGCCGCAGAATACTGCACCCCTTTCTGCACAAGTGTTAAGGTGGTGTGGTGCAAATGTAGATTAGACATCTGTCTAGTATTCACCGAGTGAAAGCTACTAACTCGTGGGAATAAGCTGATATTATTAACAACAAACGACATTAAAGAAAAAACGTATTGTGACGCCAGAGTCAAAATTCCCAGACTACTGAAAAGGGGTCGACATGACGTTCGCGAACTTACACCAGATATTGCTCGAACCGCCCGTTTTTGAGCCAGAAATATCCTTTTTGCATCAGGCGAGTTACCCCAAAAAACAATGCCGTAAGTCATAAGTGAGTGGAAGTAAGCGAAATAGACTACTTTTCGTGTTGAAAAATCACTTATCTCAGATATTGTTCTAATGGTAAATATAGCAGAATTTAGTTTTGGAACAAGATCCTGAACATGGGCTTTCCATGACAGCTTACTGTCTATATGAACACCTAGAAATTTGAACTGTTCAGTCTCACTTATCACATGCCCATTATGTGTAATCATAATGTCAGATTTCGTCAAATTATGTGTTAGAAATTGTAAAAACTGAGTTTTACTGTGATTTAACATCAACTTGTTTTCTATTAGCCATGAACTTATCTCTTGAACTGCATTATTTGATACTGTGTCAATATTACGAGCAACATCCTTCACTACCAAGCTGGTATCATCAGCAAACAAAAATATTTTACAATCACCTGTTATACTCGAAGGCATATCATTTATATAAATAAGAAACAGCAATGGTCCCAAAACAGACCCCTGGGGCACCCCATACTTAATAGTGCCCCATTGGGATTGCACGTCATAGCCATTTTCTACACTGCGGAGAATTACCTTCTGTTGTCTATTATTAAAGTAAGAGGTGAACCAGTTGTGGGCTACTCCCCGTATTCCATAATGTTCCAACTTCTGCAACAATATTTTGTGATCAACCCAATCAAACGCTTTTGTTAAATCAAAGAAGACGCCTAATGTCCGTAGCCTCTTATTTAACCCATCAAGTGCCTCACAGAGAAACGAAAATATAGCGTTTTCGGTCGTTAAACCACTTCTAAAACCAAACTGAACGTTTGACAGGAAATTATGTGAACTGAAATGATCAATTAATCTTAAATATACAGCCTTTTCAATAACTTTGGAAAAAACCGATGGCATAGAAATAGGTCTATAGTTGTCTACATTATCCCTTTCTCCTTTTTTATAAAGCGGTTTCACTACTGAGTACTTTAATCTGTTAGGAAACTGACCATTCTGAAAGGAAAAATTACAAATATGGCTTAGTACTGGGCTAACATATGGAGAACAGTACTTTAGAATTCTGCTAGATACCCCATCATATCCACAAGAGTCCTTAGTCTTTAGTGATTTAATTATTGACTCAATCTCACCTATGGAAGTATCATGAAGGATCATTTCAGGCAACAGCCTCGGAAACGCATTTTCTAAATACGTTATATGATTACCTGTAGAAACTAGAGTTTTGTTTAGTTCCTCTACTATATTCAGAAAGTGATTATTGAATATTGCACATATATCTAACTTGTCAGTAACAGAAACATTCCTACTACGCACTGACGTTATATCTTCTACCTGCTGCTCCTGACCAGACACTTCCTTCACGACTGACCAGATAGTTTTAATTTTATCCCGAGAGTTTGCTATTCTTTTTGCGTACCACATACTTTTTGCATTCTTAATGACATTTTTCAGAACCTTGCAGTACTGTTTGTAATGAGCTACTGCATCTTCATTCTGACTGCTTCTAACGTTTTGATACAACTCCCGCTTAGTTCTACATGATACTCTTATCCCCTTTGTCATCCACCCTGGCTGTCTGTTACTGAAAGTACCCTGTTTTGAGCGTTCTAGCGGAAAGCAACTTTCAAACAGCATAATAAATGTGTTCAGAAAAGCATTATATTTATCATCTGCATTATCAGCACTATAAACATCCTGCCATTCTTGTTCCTTAATTAGGCTTAAAAAGGTCTCAATTGCAACTGGATTAACTTTTCTGAGTAGTTGATATTTATGTTTAACATTTGTTTGAGAACAAATACTTTTTAGAATTAAAAGTTGGGCGTCGTGGTCTGATAGGCCATTTACTATTCTGCTGACAGAGTGCCCCTCTAATAATGAAGAATGAACAAAAATATTGTCAATGGTAGAACTGCTATTTCCTTGCACTCTCGTTGGAAAAAATACTGTTTGCATCATGTTATAGGAATTAAATAGATCTAACAGCTGACTTTTCCTTAAGCTATCACCTACACAATTAATGTTGAAATCTCCACACACAATTAAATTTTTATACTTCCTATACAGTGAACCCAGAACCAATTCCAGCTTGGGCAGAAACATTTTAAAATCTGAGTCAGGGGATCTATAAATAACAACTATTACTAGTTTAGTTCCATTAACATTAACAACTCCTGCACAACATTCAAATATCTGTTCTGTGCAGTGTTTAGAAAAATCGATTGACTCCGATGAAAAATCGTTTTTTACATACATGGCCACTCCCCCACACTGCAAAGAACTCCTAGAGTAGAAGGCAGCTAACCTGTATCCTGACAAAGGAAGTCTCTTAATTGTCACACCACTTAGAAAGTGCTCTGAAATTCCAATAATGTCAGAATCAGTATCAATAAGCATTTCATTAACTTTATCTCTGATACCCTGTATATTTTGATGAAAAATAGTAATTCCCTTATTACTTATATTCTTAGACTTTGTCAAAGGTGGTTCATTTCTTAGAGGGACTTCCTTTAAGCACGAATATCTATCAGCTGTCTTCAATCTAAAAAAGGTGCAGCCCTAACACCAACTACTACAGGAATTTTTCCATGAGTGAAACCCCCACCCCCTACTACACTGTCACCTATGTGCTTTGCCAACCTCCCCTTCCCATACCTATTGAGGTGCAGACCGTGCCTAGTAAAATCCGACCTTTGGATAGTTTCAACTGGCACCACTGCAATGTGATCCATGCCCTCCGTCATCAGCGCCTTCTCAAGCCCCATGTTAAGACGGCTGACAGCCGTATTAAGACAAGGCCTATCATGACGCTGAAACAGCTGCACGAAATGCACATTCGTGCCACCAGTTTCAGTTGCTATCCTTTCCAGATCACCACCTATATCATATTCCCCGTCCCTATCAAGACTGTTCCCGGCCCCACCCACTATAACTACCTGATCCTCTTTTGAAAAATTCCTACATAAGTCCCCTATGTTACAAGTGACCTGATCTAACCCTGCACTAGGCTTCACTATGCTGGTGACCTGGTACTCACTCCCAAGTACTTCCTGCAACTGTTGGCCAACACCTCTGCCATGAGAACTACCTAGCAGCAGAACCTTCTTCTTCCTAAGAGACCTCTCTACAGATTTCGGCTTACCAAAAGCTGAGGTCTGCTGCGTACTTCCTACACCTACAGCTACAGGAGGTTCATCTCCACTCAACTCTGACAGTTGGTCAAACCTATTTGCAACTTGCAATGTAAAGCTATCTGAATACCTTCTCCTAGCTACCTTCTTGCCAACTGCCAGTTCCCATTCCCCAGCCCCCCTTCCCCTCCTCAACCTACCTAGTTCCTCTTCAGCGTTTTTCAACTGCACCTGAAGGGCGCAGATCAAACGCTCCTGCTCCTCTATCAACTTATTCCTGCTGCAAATCCTACAGTTCCAGGAGAGAACCTCACCACAATGCCCACTGTCTTCCCCACTGCACTCCCCCCCATGAAAATACTTACTACAAATCCCACACTGCAGCCCACTACGCACGACCCTACGACAGAGCCCACACTTTTCACTCATGGTAAAATTTTACAATAATTTGTTAAGAAAAACTAGACGTCTACGTTATGAAGTTAAGTTTCTACAAAATAAGTAGGAAGTACCTCTTAACTACAGCAATCAACAAACCTCAGTCTCTACAAATCAAGTAACAACAACTAATAGTATCAGAAAAGAGCAAATAACACTACAACAGAAACTTTACCCTGTTGCTTGTATAAACAAGTTAAAATTCAAGCGTCACTAATAAAACAACTAAACACTGTGAGAGTACAAGAGTTATCAAATACCGTAACTTAAAGTTTCCCAACCTCAACTACGTTAAAAACAGCAAGTCACCTGTTGAAAAGTACTAAAGTTAATAAACAACTAGCGCGATAACACCTCCTGAAATCTAAAACTTTAATAATTTAACTACAATACACAAACGCTTATTAGAACTTAGCTCTCGGAGACCGCTACGGCTGGAACCACTCGCCACCAGATGTAAACAAAGCAGTAAGACGTCGATGCCGGCGCACACGCGAACACAAATAACACCACTTAAAGCAATTACGGCACAACAAACGCTAAAATAACTGACGAACCTTTACTAGAACACCTCTAGATTGAATATTGACACGAAATAACAATTAAAATAATTATATTAATCCTAAAATTATATAAAAATCGAGAGCGATGTGCACAGCAGTCCAGCACTCGTGACGTCACACCAAAGATTCTATCATGTACCCAATTGGTTATTGTTAAGCAGGGTGTTAAGAACCTCGTTTGTCTAACTACACAGCTGGTAGCTAAATCAGTCCGCTGCGATGATGATACACTAAACCTGGTGTTAATAAAATGGTGTACACTAAGCATGGTATGTGACACCACAAAAAAAAAAAAAAAAAAAAAAAAAAACCGTTGTAGAGTGGTAATGTGTCACGTGTGTTATGACTGGTGGTTTATGGATCATTATCATTAAAATGTGCATCGAGTTCTTTATTTCTTCATTTAGCTGGAACTATGATGTGTTTTAAGGTTCTTTTTTGTAACTGGCCAAGCTTGTTCTTGTCATGAATCTCAATTTCCTGACTGCCTATTAATATCTGCCTCTTCGTTTGTTTGCATATGTTGTGACATCTGCACCTGAGACCAGTGGTTCTGTGGGACCAAGCTCCTGCGTTTGAGCTGGGTATACGGAACTGGGAGAGTCTGTGGCCGAGCGGGCTCATTGATGAGCAACAACTAATTGGAAATATGTCATTTCTTGTGTGTTTTTATTAGTTACTGTACCTTATACCTTGAAAACCCGCAGCATGGTTCTTGGATAGCACGTTACAAATTTAATCTAGAGCAATTAACAAAAGTCCATTTGGGATTTGTTTAATCCTGGCCGGGAAAGTCTGTAATTTGACTAATTGCTATGTATTAATGTTTATTAACAGTTGTAAAAGGAGGAAACCTAGATCTTTAACTTTGTTATTATTGTAACTGTACTTTGCATACGTGATTCACTTAAATGGAAGAGAATAGAATTTGATCTTTAATTGTGTTCAATGTTTTATTATCAAACGTTAATGGAGGGCAGATCTTAAATACCATGAAATTGTCATCTCTTCGACTTTAATTGTTTTCACTGTTTTATCAAAAGTTAAACATTCTCAGGACAAAGTTTAAATACTATTGAGTTATCTCTTTCTTGACTGTGTTAAGTTGAACTGTATAACTAATTGAAATTATTCCTAGTTTGTAATAACTTGTCTAGAAATAAAAAAGATATTTTCTTTCAACAAGGCTTGAACAAAAACGGTTGTTCCCACATGCTTCCCATCCTCAGTTACTAATGAAATTAAAAACTGATCAATTCTTCAGAAGACAACGCTTCAGAACCTAGATATCTCAACTGATCCCCTAATTGTTTTGAGCAGTTGTATTATCAAAATCCTGTATCAGTTTTCAGCACTTGATAGAGATAGATTTTTATGATGGCATCGAAACAGATTACAGAAGCAACAGTATAACAAATCGTCAACCAGTTGAACGTAGGACGTGTTAGATCCATCTCCCAGCGGACAATCCATAGGGACATCATTTTCATAGGGTTTAGTGGTAAGAGAAGTATGCGGTCGGGTGGCGCACCAGGGTTCCACTCGTAACACGATGACTCGTATTTATCGTCGTTATAGAAGGTAATAATACTGCCCCCGGTACTTCTATGAAATCTACAGCAAGCAAGAGGTGGAAACAGAACGGTAGAAAATTCTGGTAATCTAATTCAAAATATTAAGGTTTGGTCTTTCCTAATCAGTCGAAATCTGAAAGGGCTAGAATGTAACTTAACTTGCGCCTCTTAATTTTACTTGTGTTAAAAACGTTCTGAAACCGAAAAAATATGTTCAAATATTTGTAATTCTATGTGACCATACTACTTTAATCAACAGTCCCTATACAAACTACTTAAACTAAACTAAGAACTACACACACATCCATGCCCGAGGGAAGATTAGAACCTCTGACAAGGGAGGCGCGCGATCCGTAATGTGGCGCTCCAGACCGCTCGGCTACTCCCACGCATTAATGGTGATTCCAGCATCAGTTGTGTGCCCAACCACAACTATATTATAACAATAATAATTAATTTTCCACTTGGTGGTATATATAAAATATTTATTTAAATATATCGCACATCGATTTCATTCACTAAATGAACATCATCAGTGCAGTTTAGGGTCCTGAGGACTCATGTATGCCGCATAATTTCAACTTGAGCCTTATGTGCAACGCACAGCCGACAGGCCGTTTATGTATTTTCACGGTAGAAAACACCCCTGAAGATGTTCATTCAATGAACGAAATCGATATACGATATTTTGAAATATATATTTTATGTCATACCACCGAGAGAAAAATGTATTATTATTAGATGTATTGTTATTTCTCCTGGCTATTACCATGAAATATATGTGGCTATTTAGCATCTTACTTACTTTCTGGTGTGTTGTTGCTCCCTCTTGATTGTATATTGGTTTCTTATTTTATCACTATTTGCACTATTTGTTGGCAACTCGCACTAGTAATGTCGTGTTGTTGCGGCTGTGTCATATTCATTTGTTTACATAGTGTTTTTGTGATTCTGAACGGTTTCGATATATGTGATGTGTATGTATGTGTGTCTGTGTTTTTCTGTGTGAAAGATATCTATTCCATGTGTGTGTGTGTGTGTGTGTGTGTGAGAGAGAGAGAGAGAGAGAGAGAGAGAGAGAGAGAGAGAGAGAGAGAGAGAGAGAAATATTGGATGTGTGTGGGCTGATGAAAGTAAAATCAGATAAGGCGATAACACGACACAAACAAGAGAGAACAACCCCACAGGACAAAGGAAAGTGAGCTAAATAACCTCATCCTAATATCCAGGCGAAAGAAGAATACATTTGTTCGTTTCCGAAAAAAAGTTTTGTTGTTGCTGATGCCAATAAGTAAAACATTTTATTGGATAATTATAGCAACATTTAAACCCTGTCAATAACTTTATGTACGTACGTAAATAAATTTAGGCCTGAAATAGTTAACGTAATTCTCAAATGTAAACAATTTTGCTACATGTTTATACAATATAATAAAAAGTAGCTTCAAAATGAATTTTAGAAATTAAAGTCACAAAAGATCGCACAATGAGTGCGGAAACTTAGTTGGGTGATTAAGGCGGGAGGGGGGGGGGGGAATTGTCTTCCATATGGCGCAATTGATCCCCAATTATCAAGCACGGAAATAAGATTTGCAGCATCTACAAGATAAACTTTTTAGGTTTGTTATCATCGTACATTCCTGCTACTTTTTGTAGTTTGATATTTATTTTCGTCGTGGCAATGTTATTACAAAATAGTGACAGCTCCATGGGAACCGTTCGTGCATCTTCGTGTGACACTTGGACGTAAGGCTGTCCCAACAGAATCATCAGTTCGGAAGTTGATCCGTAAGTTTGAGACCACGGGTTGTATACGAAAGTTAAGATATTCAAATGTTTGCATAGTTATGGGCCCTAAGTGCGCTTGTCATCGATCCCTAAATTTATAAACTACTTAAACTAACTTATCTTAAGAACATCAACACATCCATGCTCGAGGGAGAACTCGAACGGCGAACGGCCGCGCGCACCGCAGCAAGTCGCCTTAGCGCGCACGGCTGCTCCACCGCGGCGAAACGTTAAGAAGAAAATGACGACTGCGTTCTGTTGCAACATCAGAAAACATCGCTGTCGCGAGTGACAATGTGGCCGACAGCCCCGGGAACTCGGTCCGCCAACGACCGCAACATTAAATACATGAAATGCTTTGAAAACATCTCAAAATGCATGCGTACAACAAGTTACACAAGCGTCAAAGCATGCAGATCGTGGAAAGAGGCATTGGTTTGCTCAATGGAACGTGGATTGACAAGCGGAAAAAAAACATGACAAATGATGAACGCTTTTATCTCAGGAGGTACGTCAATAAGCAGAAATACAGAATTTTCGCCACGGAAGAATAGCCGTGCGCACTAAGGCACCATACTGCGGCGGGCGCGGCCATTCATCGTCGGGGGTTCAAGTCCTCCCTCGGGCATGGGTTTTTGTGTTGTCCTTAGGATAAGTAACATTAACACTAGAAGTACCACGTGGGTCATTTTGGACCCATAGGGGTGTTTCTAGAGCACTACCTGCCACCATATTCATCGTAGGACCAAACCCCCTCGTAACTTTTAATCATTTATAGAGTTGTATAACTCACCAAACTTTCATCCCTCTAGACCACCTAGAAGTATGAAATATTGATCTGTTATACCAGTAGTAGCGTATGGGTCATTTTTGATCATACACAGTTTAACACAATCTGATATCAGCAATGCCTGTTTTTAGACGGAAAATTAGTTCTTGGCGTGTCTCGACGTTAATCGCGTAATGTTGGAGTATGTTAAGATACTTAGGCCAAATATAACGTTAGGTATGAAAAATTTGAAGGTCGGTTGAAGCCTTATATTAGTGTTTCTTTCCGTTTTATGTGGACTGGCGCCATGCAGACTTTTGAAGTGGCAAAGTTACAGAATAACCACACCTCTGTCTGAGGAACTGTTAATCATTATATGACATGACAACAGATGTCAGACGCGCTGCCGGCCGCGGTGGCCGAGGGGACTGAGGCGCTTCAGTCACGGTCTGCACGGCCACTACGGTCGGGGGTTCGAATCCCCCCTCGGGCATGGATATTTGTGCCGTCCTAGTTCGTAAGTAGTTCATAAGTCAAAGACATTATTGATAGAGCTGAAGCATTGAATTAAAATTTGTGGTGCGGCCGGGAATCGAACCCGGACCTCCATGCTTACTAGGCAGACGTCTTAACCGTTAGACTACCACACCACTAACGATTAAGGCGCCTCGGAATAGTCTATGTACGATTTCCCTCCACAACACAAACTTTAATTCAGCTTCTTTGTTCCAAAGATAATTGCCACTACTGCCAAGGCTCTCCATGCAGCGGAATAGCACCTCAGCAATGGACATGGTGGAACAATCCTGTTATGGTGATATAAATATCAATTAAATACAATGAAAGAATCCCTGAGACGGATTTTCGTCTCAAATATGTCAAAGACATTATTGATAGAGCTGAAGCATTGAATTAAAATTTGTGGTGCGGCCGGGAATCGAACCCGGACCTCCATGCTTACTAGGCAGACGTCTTAACCGTTAGACTACCACACCACTAACGATTAAGGCGCCTCGGAATAGTCTATGTACGATTTCCCTCCACAACACAAACTTTAATTCAGCTTCTTTGTTCCAAAGATAATTGCCACTACTGCCAAGGCTCTCCATGCAGCGGAATAGCACCTCAGCAATGGACATGGTGGAACAATCCTGTTATGGTGATATAAATATCAATTAAATACAATGAAAGAATCCCTGAGACGGATTTTCGTCTCAAATATGTCAAAGACATTATTGATAGAGCTGAAGCATTGAATTAAAATTTGTGGTGCGGCCGGGAATCGAACCCGGACCTCCATGCTTACTAGGCAGACGTCTTAACCGTTAGACTACCACACCACTAACGTTTAAGGCGCCTCGGAATAGTCTATGTACGATTTCCCTCCACAACACAAACTTTAATTCAGCTTCTTTGTTCCAAAGATAATTGCCACTACTGCCAAGGCTCTCCATGCAGCGGAATAGCACCTCAGCAATGGACATGGTGGAACAATCCTGTTATGGTGATATAAATATCAATTAAATACAATGAAAGAATCCCTGAGACGGATTTTCGTCTCAAATATGTCAAAGACATTATTGATAGAGCTGAAGCATTGAATTAAAATTTGTGGTGCGGCCGGGAATCGAACCCGGACCTCCATGCTTACTAGGCATGGAGGTCCGGGTTCGATTCCCGGCCGCACCACAAATTTTAATTCAATGCTTCAGCTCTATCAATAATGTCTTTGACATATTTGAGACGAAAATCCGTCTCAGGGATTCTTTCATTGTATTTAATTGATATTTATATCACCATAACAGGATTGTTCCACCATGTCCATTGCTGAGGTGCTATTCCGCTGCATGGAGAGCCTTGGCAGTAGTGGCAATTATCTTTGGAACAAAGAAGCTGAATTAAAGTTTGTGTTGTGGAGGGAAATCGTACATAGACTATTCCGAGGCGCATTAATCGTTAGTGGTGTGGTAGTCTAACGGTTAAGATGTCTGCCTAGTAAGCATGGAGTTCCGGGTTCGATTCCCGGCCGCACCACAAATTTTAATTCAATGCTTCAGCTCTATCAATAATGTCTTTGACATATTTGAGACGAAAATCCGTCTCAGGGATTCTTTCATTGTATTTAATAGTTCATAAGTAGTTTCTAAGTTTAGGGACTGATGATCCCGTAGTTAAGTCCCATAAGCCTTACAAACATTTGAACATTTTTTTCAGACGCGCTGTCTGCTTATCTATGCCTTTCGTCAAGCCGAGAGGACTAATTTATTCTTGGTGCCAACGACTAGATTTAGTGTGACGAGTTTACGTCATTGAAGCTACGATCGCAAGGCGATGCGTTGTCACAAATACCGAGATTCTCTGCCATCGACGTTCCACCGACGAAATAAAGTGACGATTCCGGTAGTGAGGTGTTTGCAGATGAATGAAGACGATTTTGTTCCAATGGAAACAGCTAACTCAAGTGATTCAGATGTGTCAAATTATCGGCAGTCGTAATATGAAACATCTGGCAGTGATTTACTTCTTGCACAATGTAAACATGTACCATTACACCTTAGTGTTTGAATTAGTAACCACTTAGTCCACCGTACGTCTTGCTTTATTCTAGTCTTCAGTTGTCGGATTTATGTGTGTCCTTATTTTGAGTAACATGCGTGCTGGATGTCACGTCAACGACAATACTGAGAAGAAACGTCCAGAAACTGTGTAATTTTATAATGAAACCAAGGGTGGAATTGGTATAGTTGAGCAAGTGGATAGCCACCGATGACCTGTGCATGTATTTTACAAAATTGTCGACCTTTCAATTATCAATGCTTACACAGTTTATAAGTTATGTATATCGAAGAAGACTACACGGCGAGAATTTATTCTCAGAATAGCAGATGAGCTTCCTCCCCCGTGCAAACTGCAGAGAGAAGCCAATCTCCCCTTGCAAGCATTTTGGCACCGGAAATGGCTAATACGGAAATAGGAGGCATTGTCAAAATAATGTTTCTTATAAACAACAGGCAAGCAAAAATTCTTGTCCATTGTCTGAACTGTGGGTCCGCCGCAGTTTGGACAATACTATCAACTACGTCTTCCTAAATATTTCCAAACTGTTACAATTGTAGATTGAAATTGTTGATCTTATATTTTTGTCCCTTGATTGCAATAAGCAAGAAAACATGTTGCATTTAGGTACTTTTACAAATACTCAGTACGTATTTTATATGTCGATAAAGGTATAAATACTATTACTGGTCACGTGAATTGTGTTTTGACCCTGTTTTGAGCATTCTATAAAAAGGAAAACTATTTTGCTAATTTGTTTGAATGATTTTTGATAGAAGACTGTAGAAATTCCTCTGCAGAACGTAAAATGAAAATAACATTTCTTTCCGAAAATTTAAGAGAACAAATTATTATTTTTCTTGTACATTAGAGTCTTTTTGAATGTATTTTCAACATGCAGAAACCAGAAATACCACCCAAATATAAATAAAATGTTAGTTTCCTAGTGTGGGTCAGAAATGACCCATATGGTACTACTAGGGGTACAGAAAAATTCGATACTTGTGGAGAATGATATTCATCCATGACGCGCATTTTTGTGGTGTGCGTTTTGGGCAGGAGGAGTTATCGGCCCGATCGTTTTTGACAAAGATGAGGGAGCTGCCGTCACTGTGAACGGCGACCGTTATCGAAACGTGCTTTTCGATTGCTTTTACCCTGTTATTGAGAAAAGTGACGACTACTGGTTTGAACAACGTGACACATTCCATGGAACCATTACTCAACTGAATGAAAAGTTTCCTAAAAAAACTCAAAAAATCATCTCTCTGCGTGGCCACGGGAAATGGTCTACCAGAAAATGCTATCTCACGCTTGGTGTTTTTTCTGTCTTTCTTTTCTGGAGATTTGTGAAATCAAAATGGTACGTAAACAAACCCACAGTCCTACAATAATTGAAGGATGGAATGGAAAGGATCTTCCCGGCATCCTGGTGAACGCATTGCTCGTGGTCACGCAGCCATCCAGTGGGCATATGTGGTATATAATTTGTCATACATAAATGGGAAAATCAACTGCATGTGTTAGTAAAAATAAAACATTAAATGACATTTTCAGTGATTTTTTTTATGTTTTACAGCACTTTCATAATCGTTCCTACTTCCCGATGACCCTGCACATTTACGTAGAGTGTGGTGATACTGCAGCGCTATTTTTCCGCACAGCTAGAAGTTTGGAAACAGGGTAACGCGGCTCTTGTCATCAGTCTTCTGTAATTCGGAAAAAAATATGCAATACATTAAAGAGAAGCCACTCCAAGAAACTCTGTTCCCGGATAGAACACGTCGCATTTAATTAACGCACTCGTCACAGTTTGTAAACAGAGTACTGAATTTCAGTAGCGTATTCACTGCTTTCGGGCTGAGAGAGGGAGAGAGATATATAGCTAGAGAGAGAGAGAGAGAGAGAGAGAGAGAGAGAGAGAGAGAGCAGTATGTTTATTTAGTTCTGTAATTGTTTTGAAGTCCTACATTGCGTAACTCGGTTTTTATTTAATTCCGGCTAGCTCTTAAAGTATGTTGAAATTAACTACCAGTGACTTAAGTTCAAAGATTTAGGCATAGAAAACAATTGAATCTTTGTTCATCCGTACATCAAAATTGTATTTCGTTAGCTCTCTATTCGCGTCAGTCTCTCGGATGAACTATCAATGTCACTGATTACATATTGATTTAAATTAATAATTGACATTAATTCACACAAATGAGGGCATTTCAAGTGTATATCTCTCATGACTTTTCGTTTCCTTGCCAGAGGAATTCCATACATCCAGCGTTATAGAATATCGACTATCACTGGTTAGACAAAGATCGTAAAACAATTTCATGAAATTCTTATAGATACTTCCAATCATGTAGTATAAAACACATACCACAGTATTACACTTCATATCCGTAACGACTGATCGTTAGAGTTGAGCATGAATGAGAACTGCGTCTGAGCGAATAAGAGAGATGGCAGTCTATAGGTTGCTTCTATTCTGTGTAAAACAAGGTAGTTCTTCGTAGTACTTTGTGTTTTGTGATCTTTAGTTCCGTTGTTACAATAAATATTACATTAATATGAAAAATTCGAAAGAAACTGACTTGAGAATTCCTACAAATTTGTTACATAATAGACGGAACGAGGGAGTAGCTACAGGGGGCATGTTACGGTGTGCAGCGAAGGAGACAGCGTTTTCAAAATTATCTCGAAAACGAAGATGCATGTACGAATGCACCAAAAAGCATTTTGTTGCGAAATCTGTAATAACATTATACAGGAGTTCAAGAAAAGTTTGAAATAGTTCCAAAAACTGTTAACAGATGGCGCTCTATGGGTCGCGGAATGTACAGCGTGCATAATGAAAATAGTCCTTCGCATGCCGTCTTTTCAGTCAAATCCAAAATGTTTTCGAAATGCCCACCGCCCGCAGTATGTAAGTGGCGCAAAAGAAACAATACATTTTGCCATTACACTCTGTAGTCTCAACGTAAATGGAGACGGATGCATTGATTCAAGCTCGTCCGGTGTCGTGGGATGGTTACGATAGACAGTTTCATTCTACGTGCGCCACAGAAAGTAGCACGCATGCCATTACGTCGGCTTCCATTAGGGGCTCTCACACGTACGGTTTTGACCGCACGAATGAGCTCGATGCATGTGCGTGCGCGCCTGAACGCGCTCAGATGTGTGGCGCTCAGGTGCGTGTACCCGAAATTAGAGGCACGTTCAGGAGCGCCACGAGCAGAAGTGTACGTGTAAACGACGAAACCGGCGCGCAGGAACGCACGCAAGCGTGGCGCGTAGGGTTTCGTCAGTTTTGAAATCTTGCGTGGCGCACGCACAACCTGTAGTTAAGTTGCACCGTGTTTCGCGCGACAAGCCGATCGAACGCCTCTTTTTTATCGCTACTAGAGCAATAGGCATTGAAGCTATAAACATAAATACAGAAAACGTGATATTTGGGTTAAGGAAGTACCAGTGCCGTCCAGTCATACTGCTCTGATTAAAGATCTGCGCGAAAATTATCCAGAGGACTACAGAAATTATTTACGAATTGACAGGGAAACACTTGATATACTGTACTGATATATTGTACTCACTCTGGAGCCTATTATTTCAATTACAATAATTCTACAGTGAGGTTTTACTCACTTTGGTAAATGCACTTTACGAATTCATGTTTGTTTATGTATGGAAAAAATAGAAGAGTGTCTGATGGAGGAATTATAGAGTACATAGAATTCTTTCATGATTTAAACTATGTACAGTGAAATCCAACAAGTATCGACGAAACTATAAAGAAATTAAACTTCATTTTCTTGGGTGATGAAGCTTTCGCATTGAAAGATAATTTTGAAAAACCTTGTTCTGAACGTGAAATAGGTCACTACAGATTGCCAAGTGCTAGAAATGTAGTGGAAAATATTTGTGCTATAATTATGTCGCGATTTCGAATGCTGCATATGCCAATCAACATGAAGAGCGAAATGATAAATTAAGTCACTTGGGCCATGTGTGCGCTGCGAGATTTTTTACGTAGACGAAGCAAAGGCTACATTTATACTACAACACTGGACGGTACATGAGGGTGAATGACGAAAAGGAGGAGTCGAGTTGCTTAACTTGCAGTCTGCAGTGTCAAAAAAATCCAATAATTAGCGCTGAAAACAATCGAGTAGCTTATAAGACATATTTTGTAGCCGGTGTAGCATTACACAAAAATGTGTTTAGTAAACGATGTCATGAAACTTCCTGGCAGATTAAAATTGTGTGCCGGAACTGGGGCTCGAACCTGGGACCTTTGCCGTTTCCGGACAAGCGCACTATCCCGACACGACTCACGACGCCGCCTCACAACTTTACGTCCGCCAGTACCTCCCCTCCTTCTCTCCAAACTTCACAGAAGCTCTCCTGCGAACCATGCAAGACTAGCAGGAGAGCTTCGGTGAAGTTTGGAAAGTAGGAGGCGAGGTACTAGCGGAAGTTAAATTGTGAGGGGGCATCGTGAGTCGTGTCGGGATAGCACAGTCGGTAGTGCGCTTGCCCGCGAACGGCAAAGGTCCCAGGTTCGAGTCCCGGTTCCGGCACACAATTGTAATCTGCCAGGAAGATTCATATTAGCGTACACTCCGCTGCAGAGTGAAAGTTTCATTCTGGAAACGATGTCATATTATTGTATTCTTTTGGTGGAAGTTATAATGTTGTAAAATCACTCTACTTAGTGTACACTATTTAAATGCATAAATGTCTACTATTTTTTCAGTTGTTCACTGGGTAGACTACCACCATGAATTGCATACACGTTGACCTCATCGTGGTGTTCCTTATGAATTCCATTTTCATTTTCACAGTCAGAGACAATTTGATCCACACCCACAGATACATCCGTGTTTCAATAAATCGCACTTGGCAGCTCCTGGTCCACAGTAAATAAAAGCAAGTCGTAGTACCATAAGGAAGGCCTACCACAACGTTTGCTGTCACATACTTCATTCAGTTCCTTTCTAAGCTTCAGGGAACACTGGTTGGCAAAACGCAACTATTTTGTCGTAAGCTTCTTAAATTCTTATTTATATATAGTCCTTGGATCTTCCTTTCCACACGTACTGTTGCTCTTTATACATGATTATAAATGCTGCCAATAAGTCTTCGGTCCACCAGCGGGAATCTGCCATGATCGTCCTACCAACAACAGTACCCGTAAGACTGGAAGAGTGTATGGTAATCACGTCGTGCACGGTAGGCAGCTAACAGTAACACTGCTCCAGAGCAGCAGCCAAGAAGCGTGAGACGTCAAACAGTAGGCGTGTACGTGTGGAGTGAAGGAGCCGGCAGGTTGGAACAGGGCGCTCCTGACCGCCGGTTTAACCGAAAATGTTCAAATGTTTGTAATGCTTATGGGACTTAACTACGGGGTCATCAGTCCCTAAACTTACAAACTACTTATGAACTACTTACGAACTAGGACGGCACAAATATCCATGCCAGAGGGGGGATTCGAACCCCCGACCGTAGTGGCCGTGGAGACCGTGACTGAAGTGCCTCAGTCCCCATTTTTTTTTTTTTTTTTTTTTTTTTTTTTTTTTTTTTTTTTTTCATCAAGTATATCTGTGGTTCGCGGTCGTTCGTTCATTTCGTTCGTGGTTGATCGTTGAATGGTTGGCTCAGCTTTTTTTATTACAGAGGGCGTTTTAGCCCCCTGACCGGGCGCGCTGAGCCACGGCGCCCGGCAACCCCTCGGCCACCGCGGCCGGCCCGGGTTAACCGCGGGCCTGTCACTTCATAGATGCTGCGTTCACACTGACGTTCTTGCGCGCGGATCTGCGTGGTGCGCCGTAAAGCGCGCGGTTAAGAGTGTCCGTGTGAGGGCCCCTATTGTCCAGAAACCACAAGATCTTCCCAATGATATGGTCACTTGGCCACCGTCACTGGGATACTGAGTCCTTACAGTGATGGCCGCAAACGTTTTCGGCGGTAACATGGTGAGCGGTACATTGAGGGCTGCTTTGTGGAGCAGCATAGCGGACAAACGAGGTTTGACTGGTTAGGGCTCTATTGGTTAAAACACCCGATCTCGCCTCCTACAGCAGCCGCTCCCTGAAGGTGTATGTGGAGCCTGAGGTACTCCCCTTGATTTAGGCATCTCCTCAGGCCACATAGAACAATGCCCAGCCGCAAATTGCGAGGAAAGTACAGGCCTTCTTCGAAGAGCGACGGCTACCATTGCTTCCCTGGCCTTCAACTTCGTCAGATATGTCGGCCGTCGATTATGTCTGGGATATTGTTAATCTGCAACTGGTGCGTCACGGTCCTCCAGTAACTAGTGTCACAGATTTGTTGGCGCGGATGCGAACTACGTCGAGGGAAATCCCTAGGGACGTATTCAGAACCATACTGATGATCCCGTGTGGCATTTCTGGCCGTTACAACTTGGGATCGATTCCACGTAGGCGACTTGCGCCTCGATTATGATAAAATGATAAGGACAACACAACATCCAGCCCCCGATTGGATGAAATCTGCGAACTGACCGGGAGTAGAAAACCGGCCCCACTGCGTAGCCATCTACAACGCAGATCTCTGCACAACGGAGGCGGGCAGAGCCCTATTGATTCAATGCCATCACTTATAGCAGCTCTAATTCTACCGCATGGTGTCCACACGACATAGTGAATAGTAGGGCTCAAAGGACATGTACTGATTTGAAAAGGTAACGTCACGTACCTAATCTGTGTTATTAAATTTATTCCATTCTCGCGTTTCCATCTTGCTGCTGCAATTTCCATAAACGGTAGTGTATAAAATGCAGAATTGGTATGGGATGATTTGCGTTCTTGAAGAAGCGGTATTTTTTTTTAAATCCGATATTTATATCCGAAAGCATTTGTCCAGTATAAGAGAACGGGAGCGAAACGTGGGCGATACGGAATTAATACGCAAAGATGATATAAGCATTTGCAATGTGGTGCTTCGGACGAATGCTGAAAATTAAATGAAGTAACTAATGATGAAGAGCTCATCAGAACTGGGGAAAATTGTCTAGCATTTCTTGACTAAGAGAAAGGATCATTTATTGGGACGCATTCTAAAACATCAGGGAATCGTCAATTGTTAAGGGTCAATTGCCATTTTTGCACTACGCAGATATCTTATTTAAATCATTTTGCTGTTGCTTTTGATCTTCTGGTGAATTTACTAACCGATACCTGGCAGCATCATCCGCGAACAGTCTAAACCTTAATATACACAAAAATTGAGGCGTTTGTACCTATATTTCACTATGCAGCCATATCTACACATCCCAAACGAATAGTGTTTGTGCGTGGTACAAGGTACCAGTCTCCAATTGTGCACTATGGTGGTAGAGGGTTGATAACAATAAGGGGGTGGAAGACATGGCAGTTGAAATTTAACTTGTATAAAATTCTACGTGTGGGTGTCAATATTTTGCTCTTCAGCAAAAACTACACATTGGAGAGGAACGATATCTCTGTGTTGTTGTAGTACAAAGTCTCCCATTGTACACCATAGCAGTTCCGTATCGATAGTTACAAGAGGGTGGAAGATATAGTGGTTGAACGTCGTCAGCTTATATACAATTCGGACTGAAGACCAGCAATGACTTTTGTCCATATATTAGCAAAGAAATTATATACACATGGTTCAGTTGTTTTTATGCAACAAGCGTACGAATAAAGAAAAATTAGTGTATATTGCAGTTTGAAAAGTACAACTACCAAGAAATATGCCAAATCGTAAGAAAGAAATTTCGCGTTCTCGATCCGTTTCTAAAAGACAGAAAACGGCGCTGATAAGTGAATCTACAGACGATAGAAACTTGAAATTTGTAGACGTTGTTTATCTTACACTGTAGGCATCAGCGACTGTTCGATATTCCCATCCGTAAGGGGGTACAATAGGAAATAAACTTCTTTTTCTTTGAAAATACATTGGTATTGAGGCAATTTTCAAGCAAGAAATACAAAACTTCGGATTTAGAATTTTGATTGGAATTTTTAAAAACATATGTTTCGATATTTTTGCAAATTCAACCACTAAGCGGATGAAATAAGGGAAAATATTTTATGGGTGCTAGTACGACTATTTTGATACTGGAAATGCGAAAAATTGAAATTGGAACCATGGCGACAATTAGAAAAAATGTTTTTCGGGATGTTTTGAATTATGCCATCATTGGTGCGATAGGGTGTGGCGACTTTTATCAAATACTTGCTTAGGAAAGCATTTTTAAAGATAAATCTATGAAAATTTATATTTATGATTAGAAACAACCAATTCAGACCATCCAGTCTACGCGTGCGATGCAGCGGGAATTTAGCTAGCCCTTTTTAAAAATAATTAACAGTAGGGGCTCTATAATACTTCCCTGGCGAGCGCCAGATTTCACTACACTTATACTCTATGACTTTTCGTCAATTTCAACATTATGTGTCCTTTTGACAGCAAAATCATGAATCCATTCGCACAATTGTGGCGATATTCCACAACCACGTAGTTTTACTAGAAGACGCTTGTAAGGTACAGTATCAAAAGCCTTCCGGAAATCTAGAGATACAGAATCAATTCCAGATCCCTTATCGATACCACTCATCACATTTTGTGACTAAAGGGCTACTTTATAGGAATCGTCGACTAGTAATGACGGTGAAGGCATGAGCGTGATAAGTATACTGTCATATATTTTGCCTGAGTATCATCATTTTCTGTAAGAGCTCACAGTGTGACAAGACTCTTCGAGAGCAACAGACAAACATAAACACATCTTTTTTATTAAAGAAATGGAATAGCATAATAAAATTATAATCGTATGGTCAAGAGAAATATTTTCTTTACTTTTTCCCTTACAACACCTGGAAGCTGGAATAAATAAGATACAAGACCAAAACCAACATTTCAGTTCAAGAGAGCATAAAATAGACATTTGAAAGCAGTTCGAACTTTTACCTGCAATTAATTATGTAGCAAAACATCCATTTCTTTCTTTCCGCGGAACTTCCTCATTGTCAGTTGATTCCTCTGTGCTCAGAACTCTTCAGATATGCTTGATTCAGAAATTCATGTACTCGTCTTTCTGTTGAAGTTAATACAGAACTATTTATTGTATATAATTTAATAAACCTAAATCGTACTATTTAGTTGTTGTTGAGAAACTCTGCACACACTTTCCCGTGCCTTTCATTTCAACACTTTAAAGGTGGCTGCAGCTAACACCGTGTGTTTCTAATGTAGTTATGTTATAACGTCCGTCTTTTATGGGTGCTAAGTAATGTGAAATATTCCAATTATCATTACTATAATGTCCTCTTCGTGTTCGACGCCTATCATTGGCAGTCGTGACTGCCTCGTTTGGGCTGTACAGAGATGGAAGTGTCAGTTATTTAACGTTTCTTAACTGTTACGTCACGTCCATTGGGCAATTATGACATAAGGATTGATTCTGGATTCCATACCTCGTCGCTGGCATTATTAAGAACAACGTACTAATTCACGAGGGAACAACCTAACTTTAGAGGCAAATACTTTGCCAATAGCAGTTGCAACTCCTGGCTACTTCTCAATAGAAGGAATGCCTCAGAAACAAATTTACCTCATGAAAGTAATTTCAGGCATGTGTTGGTAGTAAAACTAAAAGACAGACTTAATGTAAAGTTTATGAAACGTATCAATAATTTATATAGATATTGATGACCATTGGTGTAATTGGTGTCCACTATGCCCAGACATTACTTAGGTACTTTATTTTCCAATTTAATTTCCTTAAAAAAATGTTTGTAAAGCTATGAGTCTGCCGGCCGTGGTGGCCGAGGGGACTGAGGCGCGTCAGTCACGGACTGCACGGCCATTATGGTCGGGGGTTCGAATCTCCTCTCGGGCATGGATATTTGTGCCGTCCTTAGTGTTAGTTCGTTCATAAGTAGTTTGTAAGCTTAGGGACTGATGACCCCGTAGTTAAGTCCCATAAGCTCTACAAACATTTGAAAAATCGGAGAGCAGTGAAAATGTTATTGTTTTAATTTTGCGTCCTCACCTCATCCCCCTTCCCTCTCCCCCCCCTCCAAATAAAAAAACCGGAAAACAACCGAGTCCAAACTAAGTGGTCATCAGTCCCTAACCTAAGAACTACTTTAACCTATGCTAAGGACAACATGTACACCCATGCCAGAGGGAGGACTCGAACCTCCGACGAGGATCAACAGCACGCTCCGCAGCAAGACGCCTTACAGCGTTCGGCGACTCCCGCGCGGCTTAACTTTTTCCGTTTTCTGTTGCACTCGCATACCAATCGCACGGAAAAGAACGTATCATTCTCGTGTGAATATGTATAAGGCTCGCGATATATTGGTTTACTCTTCTAGAAACGTACGCTCTCGGAACTTTGACTCAAACCCAAGCTGCGATGAAGAATGACTGCCTTTCTGGACTTTCCCGATCATATCCGTTAGTCTTTCTGCGCTTACTAAATGATCGAAGCTTGATGTTCTCCTTTTGATCTCTATCAGTCCTATCAGGTTGATGTATTACACTAACTGGAGATTATTCGAAGGAAACTTAATCAGACAACTGCGTTAGCCGCGGTGGAGTGACCGAGCGTTGCTGCTTTCCTATGGGAAAAAGGAAGATACAGTACTAAAACGTATTGTGAGACATTTGTAATATCAGATTATTCTCATATATATTCTTTTTTTCCGAACGAGGTAGCCCAGTGGTAACAGACTGGACTCGATGATAGTTCAAAGCCACCACCGGCCAATCAAAATAATGTTTTCCGTAATTTCCGTAAATCACTCCAGGATGGTTCTTGTCAAAGGGCACGGCTGACTTCCTTCCTCATACAAAGCTCCGAGCGAGTGAGTGAGCTCCGCCTATAATGACTACGCCGTCGACGTGACGTTTAGCCCTAAGCTCCTTCTTCTTTTAGTATTTTTCTTGATGTCAAGCGCGTCATTAGTTTAGCACCGAACGAAGTTCATTCTACATCATCACTCACACGCTCATTTTGGTATTAACTCTAATTGTGCCAGATGTGTTGCTTTATAAACAGTGGCGGTTAATGAGAATACATTTTGGTGTTTACAATTTTTTGTTGTTGTATAAAAGTTAGGACAAAAAATAAAATGTGTACAAATTAGCGACTTCTAATAATAATAATAATAACAATAAGGGGAAGGTTTCAAATGAAAGAAAGGATTATTTTTATCCATGATGGATGTGTTTGAATTCCGCGACTGTTCCTAATACAGGTTTGAAAATACAATCCACTACCACTCACATTAAAGATCGTATTATTTATTTATAAACGACCGGTTTCGGACTTGTATCCATCTTCAGGTGCTTAAAACATTCAGAATATTACATGTGTCGCATGTTGGTGAAGTTCACTTGTTGAAAACAAATTATTTGGTATTAATGATAGCGACACGTATTGCAAGTGGCGAGATGACATGAACTAAAAATGTAATGTCATATATTTTTATTGTTTTGTACATAATTACGTACAGTATACGGCAAGAACGAAATATTGTAAGGTATGAGCTTTCGCTATTGTCCTTTTATGTCAGTCATCTGGTAATATTACAAGTTCTCCTATCGTGAAGTAAGAAACTGCGTAGTTTATTTTTATGAAGTATCCTGACCTAAGAAGATGCAAAAGTTTGTTTAATATTCATGTATTCATCTTTAAGAAGATCCTCCCGATAGAGACAGTCACACATACAACACTTCATTTTGCGTCTCAATCACCTAAGTACTTGTGACTACGAAGAAGAATAAATATTATTCAGTACCAAATGTTGCCAAGCTCGCTATTTTATTATCTGGAGACTATTTTCGGTAATACATAGTTACCATTATCGGATTATTTCTTTCAGACAAAACATTTTTGACGGCGAAAGGGTCTGAAGCAGATGATCCGATGATCATTACCGAAACTAGTCATCCAGACAATAAAATAGCGATCTTGACAACATCTGGTATTAATTACTCAAGATAGCCCCTTAAAACATGATGAAATAAATATTATTCAAGCAGTATTCTCAGGTTCTTTCTTCATCACATAGTCCGAAAACGCGACATATTCTGGAAAAAAGAAAAACACTGGGTAAACATTTGTAACAAGAATGTGATTGTTTGATTGTTACTGCTGTTCTCATAATCTGTTTCTAACAGGAAGAGAAAAAAATATTAATGCATGCTGGGACTCTAACCAGCGCCGCGATGGAGTGGCCGAGCCTAGTTGCGAAGTGGACCGTTGCTCACCGTCAGAGGTTCGAGACCTCCCTCGGGCATGGGTGTATTTGTTGTCCTTACCATAAGTTAGCTTAAGTAGTTTGTAAGCATGGGGACTGATGACCAGAGTACATAAGTACAACATTCGAATTGTCTAATCAGCCAGCATTATGTTGAAAATAGCACCCGCCTTTAATCATCTGGCCCTGATGACAGCTTTCACAGTGGTTGTGTCATTGATTGACACTTCATTGTTGGATAATAACTGCAATATCAAAAGTTTCCCGAAGAACAGATACCACATATATACAACTTATACAATATACCGGTAACGGGCAATGATCCTTTCTTCAGTGCGGAGGCATTCCTGGGCCTTACTCTTAGAGGAATCGGTTTACAAAAAACTACGAGTTCTCATTGGTAGGGTATATTTGAGGATTTGTCTCTGACAGGAGGCGTACTTCGGTACAGGTGTGGTTATCGCTGTGTCCCTACATCTACATCTATATGGTATACTCTGCAAATCACATTTAAGTTCCTGGCAGAGGGTTCGTCGAACCACCATTATACTATTTATCTTCCATTCCATTCTCGAAAAGCGCGCGGGACTAAAGAACACCTGAATGTCTCCGTTCGAGCTCTGATTTCTCGTATTTTATTCTATCATTTCTACCCTTGTAAGTGGAAGTCAACAATATATTTTCGCATTCGGAGGAGAATGTTGGCGATTGGAGTTTCGTAAGTAGTCCACGCCGCAGCGATAAGCGCCGTTGTTGTAATGATTACCATCCCAGAGCCTGTAACATTTCCGTAACGTTGTCTTTCCTGTGTCGTGACAATACAAAACAAGCTGCCGTTCTTTGGACTGTTTCGATGTCCTCCGTCAAACCCACCTGATATGGATCCCACACTGTCCAGCAATACTCCAAAAATTGGTGGACAAGCGTAGTGTATGCAGAATCTTTTGTAGTTCTGTTGCATCTTTTAAGGGTTTTGCCAATAAAACGCAGTCTCTGGTTCGCCTTTCTCACGACGTTATCTACGTGCTCCTTCCCATTTAAGTCTGAAGTAATAGTAATTCCTAGGTATTTTGTGGAGTTTACGGCCTTCACTTTTGATTGATTTATCTTATAAAGGATTTCTTAAAGGATTTCTGTTCATACTCACGTGGAGGACTTCACACTTCTCATTATTTAGAGTCAATTGCCAATTTTTAAACCATTGTGATATCTTATTCAGATCGTTCTGCAATTAGTTTTGATCTTCAGATGATTTTACTAGACGGTAAATGACGGCGTCATCTGCAAACAACCTAAGAGAGCTACGTAGATTTTCCCCTAAATCGTTTATGTAAATAAGGAACAGCAGAGGACCCATAACACTACCCTGTGGAACGCCCGATATCACCTTTGTTTTAGTCCCTGCCTTATCATCGATTACTACGAACTGTGTCGTCTCTGACTGGAAATCCCCTATCTAATCGCAAATTTGCGGCGATATACCATAACCAAACAATTTGATTAAAAGTCGTTTGTGACGTATGGTGTCAAAAGTGTTCTGGAAATGAAGAAATATGGAATCGATTTGCGAACCCTTGTCGATAGCACCCATCACTTCGTGTGAATAAAGAGCTAGTTGTGTTTCGCATGAACGATATTTTCTAAATCCGTGTTGACCTTGGGTCAATAGATCATTCTGTTCGAGGTAATTCATAATATTTGAATACAGGATATGTTCCAAAACCCTGCTGTAAATTGACGTCACTGAAATAGGCCTGTAGTTTAGTGGGTTACTCCTACTACCTTTCTTTCCAATCTTTTGGTACAGATCCTTCTTTGAGAGAGTGGTTGTGTATTGCTGTTAAGTAAGTAGCTATTGCTTCAGCATAATCAAATGGAAATCTAATGGGTATACAGTCCGGACCAGAAGACTTGTTCTTGTTAAGTGATTTTTGCTGCTGCACTACCCCGATGATATCTACTTCTACGTTACTCATTCTTCCAACTTTTCTAATTCTAAATCTGGAATATTGGTTTCGTCTTCTTTGGAGAATGATAATAACTGCAGGATCACAAGTGGCGTCTGTTCTTTCGGACGTGCCCGAAAGAACAGAGACCATACATGTCCATCAAATTCGTGTATATTGGCGCCATAAGGCAATGATATCATGTCAGTCAGGCATGCGCAGGAACACCTTCAATGGAGCACACCGAGATGTGCTCCTGACGCTGATGTAAATTTCCACTGACAAGGAAACTACTCGGGCTCGAACAAACACAAATACACCAAAATCGTGTGAGAGATAATGTATAGCTTCCTTATTGCACTAGTGATACTCCAGCTTCTGCAAAAGTCTGCAGTCGCCTGTTAGAGGCCTTTGGTGTCGCACGCCTCATTGCACTTTGACCTGCCGGTACGCCAGTAGTGACGGTGCAGTGTGTCTCTGAAGTTACGTTTCGTGACGTCATTTGTGTAGTGAAGCGTCAGATGGATCGGCGATTGGTTATCAATTCTGATAATGGTCTGCTATTGGTTGAGATGAAATTCCGAAGAGCCCTTCTACGTGAAAATGGTCTTGGGGTAGAAGATGAATCATTTGGATGTTTTCTGGTATCTATTATAGTGCAGCGATATGTGCATACATTAGAAACACTATAATGGATAACAGCTAACATTCGAATGATTCATCTTCTACATCAATACCATCTTCACGAAGAAGGTGTCTTCGTAACTTCATCTCAACCAGTCAAACTATATTAGCAGAATTGATTACCAATTGCCGACCCATCCGACGCTGCACTATGAAAATAACGTCATAGAACGTAACTTAAGAGCCGGCCGCGGTGGCCGAAGGGAATGAGGCGCTTCAGTCACGGTCTGCACGGCCACTACAGTCGGGGGTTCGAATCCCCTCTCGGGCATGGATATTTGTGCCGTCCTAGTTCGTAAGTAGTTCATAAGTAGTTTGTAAGTTTAGGGACTGATGACCCCGTAGTTAAGTCGCATAAGCTGTACAAACATTTGAACATTTTTTTTCGTAACTTAAGAGGCACACTGCACCGTCACTACCGGTGTAGCGGCAGGTCAGTGTGGAATGCGGCATGGCGCACGCAGAGGCCTCTAACGGGCGACTGCAGAGTTTTGCCGATGCGGGAGTATCACTAGTGCAATAAGAAATCTTTATATTTTCGTGTATTTTCGTGTATTTTCATTAGTTCGAGCAAGTACTATCCTTGTGAGTCTAGAAGAGCAGCGATTTAACATAGCGCGGTAGAGTCAACTGTGCAGTTCAAGATTACCGCATTTATATTACATTTAACGGCATTCAAACACAACCAGAAGTTGGAAATTAGTGTGTTCACGTGCTCCTGTGCTCTTAAATACCAGCCGCCACTGGTTATAAACCGCATCACTTCTACCGGGAGAGGGCAGCACCCGTGGTACCCGTTTGCTGGTAAGCGGTAGGTGGACAACAATTCGGAATTCTAGGCGTCCGCTAACAAGACGTGAGGTGCCGGCTGCTGCCTGCGGAATACGAATGAAAGCGCGGCAGTAGCGGCGGTAGCTCATGCAGCGCGTGCCCTTTGCGGAATGCCGGCCGCGCTGGTCAGCTAGAAAGCTGCGCGCTCGCGCATCTCCAGTTTCCTCCTTTCGCGCCAGAAGAAGAGAACCCCTCGGCGCGGTGCGTGGCCCGCAGCTCGCGTGGCACCACGCGAGAGCGGCAGAGGACGCCCCGGGGCGGCTCTCGCGGACCCACTGCCCGCGGAGATTAATATGCAGAGGTTGCCCAACAGGCGCGAAGCCGGGGCGCTGATGCGTCGGGTCGTCCGCGCAGTTGCGCCACACGTTACGCTCACACTCCCACCGACACTTTTACGGCCGAAAGGAAGCTCGTAACGTAATGAGACGCAATCGTTAGTGGCCGCGCGCTGCTGTGCGCGGCTGGCTCAGACCACTGATGCTCTCCCGTGATGCTTATACAGATAACATTCTGTTGCATTTACCCCTTGTAACACCTGTTGGCCGGCCGCGGTGGCCGAGGGGACTGAGGCGCCCTAGTCACGGTCTGCACGGCCACTACGGTCGGGGGTTCGAATCCCCCCTCGGGCATGGATATTTGTGCCGTCCTTAGGATTAGCTAGTTCATAAGTAGTTTGTAAGCTTAGGAACTGATGGCCCCATAGTTGAGTCCAATAAGTTCTACAAACATTTGAACATTTTTTGTCAGTTTATGTAAAGCGTGTATCTGTGTTGTATAAATGACGAAATGTACCATTTAACTGTACTGGTATTGCCTGTGGTCGAAAATCGACCAATTGTGTTTACAATGGTCACTGGAGGGGTAAAATTTTACATATCATGTCGGGGGCCTCGCGTGATTATGCTGGCAACATCAACAACACGATAGAAAATATTTGCCCATTTGTTCGAACCATATATAATGACTCGATTAGTGTATTGTACAGACCATGAAGTAAACAAACAACGCTGTTGCTGCTTTATGGTTGACAGGTTCTTGTCTGTACCCTCGTCCGCTCAGTAAAAATAATTGCCCTCGTAAAGCGAAGATTCCATGAGATAACGTCAGCGTTGTCAAGCGATTGGCTAAAATGAAAACTCACAGGATTCTCACTATTCAGCATCTGTTGCCAACATTATCATAGGAGGCCGCTGGGATATTTGGTAAAATTTAACCGGCACTGGGAGGTATGAAACGGTATCTTTTACGTGTTACGGAAAATGCCTGACACAATAACAACAAATAAAAACGGAAGTACGTACTTCTCATGTCATTTTCGAATTATATAACTTTCATTAGCCTAATATTTGAAATGGAACTACAATTTTGGTAAGAAATAATGTTATTTCGATACTGCGATATTCAGAATTCCAGATCTGACAACATGTCAAATTCGTAGTTCGGCCCGTGCACTGCTACATGCCTCCTCCGGCGCATCACCATTTATACCGGCATTCTCGACTTCGTAGTTCCACCTGAGCACCGCTAGATGCCTCTCCCGGCGCATCATCCTTTATATCGGCATTCATATGAAAACATCCATTTCCTTTAACCACTCTTAACCATTGCGAAAATGAAGCATTTGAACGGCACAAGAAAGTGAGTTGGGAGCACTCCATGTTTTGATATTCACTTATTTTAATACGCTATTTTAATACTGCAGGTGCGCTGCATTACAGCGTCTTTTGTGGAGGCGAATAGCCAATCAGTGGAGAATGTAGAACTTGATCCAAGATGTAGATAGGAAACTTTCTACTTCCTTTTACCACTTTTAATGGCTAAATGCACACATAATATTTACATTCGTGAAATCTACGAGAAAGAATCTTTCCAATTATGTAACTTTTATTCGCCTTCTTGTACGAATAAATTAGTAATCTGTACCACAATTTTCCTGTTAGCGTATTTATATAATGATATAAGCTAGATCTTCAGCTGTTTCATTGTGCCAATCATAGGTGTGTTTGGAGAAGAATTCCATAATTGTAATGTGTCGTAGCATGTGGTCTATCAGACCAACTGTGTGACTGATTGTGGAGTTCCTAGATAACAGAATGCAGTATGTCTTCCGAAGTAAGAGTGATGTCAGGTGTGCCACAAGGGAGTGTCGTGGGTCCGTTGCTATTCACAATGTGTATAAATGTCCTTGCTGATAACATCGGAAGTTCACTGAGGCTTTTTTCGGATGATGCTGTAGTATATAGAGAGGTTACACAATGGAATATTGTACTGAAATGCAGGAGGATGGTGTAGGAAATGGCAACTGAATCTCAATGTAGACAAGTGTAATGTGCCGCGAATACATAGGAAGAAAAATCCTTTATCTTTTAGCTACACTATTAGAAGATCAGCAACTAGAAGCAGTTAATTCCATACATTATCTCATTATTGATTGGCTTAGGGTCAAGGGAGAAAACGTAAATTATCTGGAAGTAGACATTAGCAGTGATTTACAATGGAACGACCATATAAAATCAATCGTCGGTATAGCAGATGCCAGATTTAGATTCATTGGAAGAATTCTAAGGAAATTCAATCGGAAACAAAGGAAGTAGGTTACAGAACACTTGTTCGCCCACTGCTTGAATACTGGTCACCTAGGTGGGATCCGTACCAGGTGGGGTCGATAGAGGAAGTAGAGAAGATCCAACGGAGAGCAGCGCGCTTCGTTACAGGATCATTTGGTAATCGCGAAAGCCTTACGGAGATGATGGATAAACTCCAGTGGAAGACACTGCAGGACAGACGTTCTTTCGCTCGGTACGGCTTTTGTCGATGTTTAGAGCACGTATCTTTATCGAGGAATCTCGCAGTATATTGCTCCCTCCTACGTATATATCGCGAAGAGATCATGAGGATAAAATCATCGAGATTAGAGCCCACACAGAAGCATACCAACAATCTGTCTTTCCGCGAATAATATGTGACTGGAATAGGAAGGGAGAACCGATAGTGATAGTCAAGGTACCTTCCGCCACACACGGTCGTGTGGCTTGCGTAGTATGTATGTAGATGTAGTTACTTACAGTATTCTATTTTGTGGTGTTTCATTCATCAACTCTCCATGTTCGATTCCTCTGTAATTGCCAGATCTGCTTGAACTTGAGACGGAAAAAGTGCTTTTCTTTTATACTTTTTTTTAAACGGAAGTACATACTCTACACTTAACGTCATTATACTGAAGCCAATGAGCTTAGCACCAAACAAGAGGGACAAAAACCTAGTCATGACGCAAAATGTTACAGCCGCCATCTTAGGTAAGCGCCGGACATCTTATCGTTCTACCTGGAGAACGCTCTACCTGGGGACCGATAAGTTTTGCAGTTTGGTGCCCCTGTCCCAAACAACCAACCAACTATGTAACGCAATGTAAGAACCGCTCGAAACTCGGTAGCACTAAAATGATTAACAAAACCAAATGCTCCTTGGCAATATGAGGGACCCAACAAGGTACGTCAGATGCTTTTCAGTAGTTACTCCAGATTAGTATTGAGCTCATTGACAGAAAACACCTGACATCTAAGCAAAGCAAATTGAAGCTAACAGTTGTAGATTTTTCCATTTGCAACTGGAATCAGGCATTTAACAATAAAATATCTTATCGTACAGTTATTATACATTAAGCATCACAATAAACGTTATTTCTTCTCAATTCCTAATGATGCCATGATTATACTTTCTACATGTGCCTAGGTGAAACATATAGAAACAGAATTGCAGTTCTTAAGTAAATACATGTTTCTGTTCTTCTGTGAGTCTTGTAGTTCACAGCATCTACGGTGTACGAGACGAGATATAAGTTTGACAAGCTACATCAGTTTTCTTGCAATTGGTTACTAATACGTGTGGAACGTTCTGTTACGCTCTTATAAGAACTTAAATAGATTTCTGCTGGAACCGGGACTCGAATCTGGGACCTTAGCCTTTTGCGGGCCAGCGCACTACCGACTGTGCTATCCCGACACGACTCACGATGCCGCCCTACAACTTTACTTCCTCCAGTACCTCGCCTCCTACTTTCCGAACATCACAGAAGCTCTCCTGCGAACCATGCAAGACTAACATTCCTGGAAGAATGGATATGGTGGAGACATGGCGTAGCCACAGCCTAAGGGATGTTTCCAGAATGAAACTTTCACCTGCAGCGGAGTGAGCGCTGATATGAAACTTCCTGGCGGATTAAAATTGTGTGCGGGAACAGGGACTTGAACCTGGGACCTTTGCCTTTCGCGGGCAAGCGCACTACCGACTGTGCTATCCCGACACGACTCATGATGCCTTCCCACAACTTTACTTCCGCCAGTCGTGTCGGTATAGCACAGTCGGTAGTGCGCTTGCCCGCGAAATGCAAAGGACCCAGGTACGAGTCTCGGTTCCGGCACACAATTTTAATCTGCCAGGAAGTTTCATTTCTAAAACAGGTTTTATAATAACCATAATGAATAGTCTGTATTAATCTTTAGCTGTGTACAACGCTAGCGGAAGCAGTTCTGCGCCAAAAATTAATTTGTTGCTAACATATGAATTAAGTCACGAGCAACTAGAGTAATACTCCCCATCGACAAAAATATATATAACTTACAAAGTTGTAAATGGTTCATAGTGTAACTGACTGAAATACTGACGATATGTAACACTGTTCCTTGTAAACAAAAATAAATAAATAAGCAAAAAAAGGTTTAAATATTTCTAAACTTATGAGACCAAAGCACTATATTAACAGGCGGCTCCAACACTTACACACCACTTGAACTGACTCACTCTTTTCGCAAGCACAACACACATTCACATACAACGGAGGAATCGAACCTCCGTCAGGATCGGTCTCACAGCCCCTGACATGAAGCCTAGAACAGCACGGGTATTCCCGGGCGACTGTTTGTAAAAGAACTGTCAATGTACAGGGTAACCAGCGAAGCAGTTCCTTATTTTAGAATTAAATAACTCGAAGATCGATAGAATACTGCATCATGAATGCTGAAAAACTATTATACAGAAATTCGCCAAAAATTCGAGAAGCTCTAAAAAATTACAATCTCTTCGTAATGCCCACTGCCTGCAGTACGGAGGTGGAACAAACGAACAAGAAATGTTCAACTGTTTGCAATTCTATGGGACTCAGCTGTGTGGTCGTTAGTCCGTAGCCTACAAACTACTTAAACTAACGTAAGCTAACCCAAGGACAACACATACACCCATGCCCGAGGGAGGACTCGAACCCCAGACGGCAGATGGCCGCGCGCACCGCAGCACGGCGCCTCAGTGCGCACGGCTAACCCGCCGCGGCAAAAAGAACAAGAAAAGATGTAGAGTCTCACCGGAAATGGAGTCGGATGCCTCGCAGATCACCGACTGAAGTTCGACGAGTGTCGTGGTATGGTTCCGGTAGATAGTGTCTTTCAATGTGTCCCACAAAAATTAGTCACATGGAGTCAGATAGTGTGAATGTCGAGGCCAGTCCAGCCCTGCGCACAATAAATTTGCAATAATCCAACGTAATGGCCCCATTGCTGAAGCTTCCATTAAGAAATCGAAACACCTTTTCGTGACATAGTATATCACTTTCATGAGCCAGGAGGTGGCTTGTAGATCTCCAACGCTACCTTTGTGGCGAGTGATCCAAAATCGCAATGTAACATTCTCCCTTGAAAAAGAGCCAATAATGCATCTCCTGCATACATCACCCCATACAGAATACAGTGACTTCGCTTCCCAGAATCATGGCTTTTCCGAAAACCGAAATCGCCAGTTCTGCTTATTCATGACCCTATTCAGGAAGAAGTGTGTTGCATCTGTGCAGCAGCGTTGAATTTTCGTTTGTCTAAGGCAGCTACCGGCAACTGGCGGACTTTTTTCCGTAGATAACAATTCGTAATAGAGTCACCCTTAAATATTACTTCTATAATTTTGCAATTAACCGTTGAATAATTAGAACCCTTAATGATTATTATAGGTAAATTAAATAAATAGTTGTCATGATGTGCAACGCCTGAGAGTAACTAATGAGCGGTGGCAGAACGGAGCAGAACGGAGCAACCTGGAAGGTAATCCGCATAAAATCTCTATACACATGAATGCAGCACCGGAACTTTATTTAATAAACAGTGAAATTCTATAAATCGACTTCATACTCTGACAATCTCCGAAACGTCTACTTCAGCGGTCAGGGCATATCCATGTAAACAACAGGGCGCGTTGCTCGCCGTGGAGATTCGAGTCCTCCCTGGGGCATGGGTGTGTGTGTTTGTCCGTAAGTTAGTTTACAAAGGTTTAAGTAGTTTGTAAGCTATGGACTGATGACCACGCAGTTTGGTCCGATAGATTTACAGACATTTGAACATTTGTAAACAACAATTTTGTTCTCCTACCGAAAGAAAGCCTGAAGATACTTCGTAAAATGTGTTTTATTTTTTATACATTTCTATTTTATATGAATAGTATTTCATTTTAGTTTGAGAGTGAAAATAAAAAAAAAGTAGTGTAGAATATTACTTTTTCTGGAGTTTTGAATACAAATATGGCTGTTTGTTGTATTTCATATTACTCTGTGAATAAAGATTAAAATAAAAAATTAATAAGGAATATGATATTTTACTTACGGACCTCGATAAAAATTCTCAAAAGTGTACGGACGTCATGTAAGATTACTTGCTGACGCCTGGTCTAAGGCGTCTGGGAGGCCGTTTTTGTCGAAGGTTCGAGTTCTCCATCGGACAGAAGTGTTTGTATTGTCCTTAGTGTAAGTCTAGCAACTGATGACGATTTCAGTTTCGTCCAGTAGGTTTACAAATATTTGACAATTTTTTGGATTTGTGTACCAGACAGTGTTGATTTTTCCACTAAAATGGTGGTTTCTATCCTCCCTTTACTGGCGAAATATGGACTTCTAGTGGCTGGTGGATTTTATAGTGGTTTGGAAGAATTCAGTTTCTGAAAATGCGATCTCAAACCGCTACGCTATTTATGCGTTGCGATATATTTTACTTTTACTCGGAAGACAAACAGTGATGTATCACAATATGACATCATACGAACCATCATACTACACAGATTACTTTCGGGATTCCCTGTAAATTTAACAATATTTAGTAGCAGCTAGTTCATTTCACGAGGGAAGGCGGCTTACGCAGATTCAGGAAATGCAGCAACCAGTTTCAAACAATGGGTGCTAACTTATTTCCTTGTCGCTCCGAATAACCACTGAGCGCTTCTTGGCTAACGCAGGGTCCGTCACGTCACTTGTGCAGAAACAGTACTCGACTGTCGTCGTTCGTGGTGTGCACAGTACATTATTGTGATTCTCGGTGTATGGTACTATTTAACGACTTCATACGTGTATAACTATGCCAAAACCACAATATATGCAAACGTTTTGAGATTCTTAGCTTCAAGACCCACATTTAAAAGATTGGCTCATTCCAATGCCGATGTTCAGAGGTTATTTAGCTGTATGAATGTAATAAAAAACAAGCAGAGGAATAGAATGAAGTTACATATTCCTACCGCTATATTAAGAATACGCTGTGGTTTGTGGTTGGCAGGAAATTGCTGGAATAATCATAATATTCCAACAAACGTAAAATAAATGGGTACCAAGGTATCGTACATATCAGTAACCGACAATGATGTTGATGCAGACAAATGTGATTCTTCTTCAGCAGACGAATTCATTTAACTAACTTATTAAGAACTTTTTGTATGTGCTTAATCTTGAATTGCTGGTTTATTGTGCATTTAATGATTGTGAATATTCTTTTACTTAATAATGAAGGAAACTTAATATTTTCTTTCATAATAATTTTAAAAACATTTAGTGGAAATTTTAGGTATTATGAGAGTAGGGGCAGTTTTGTCAGTGGTTTTTCACTTGAAACTGGTTGGGAGCTCACTTTAACTGTTGGCAACACTGGTACCAGATAAATCCAACATCAAATCATTCAATATTAACCACTGTGAGGATTGATGCCCTCTGTCTCACTGTTTCAATGGAAACAATTGCAGGCTCTCAGTACGTACCGCATTCTGGAACGCTTGAAACCAGCCTCTGCCAATATTCTTCAGATATTTTTATAGATTTTGCTGAACAATTCCTGAATGAATGCGCTGGGACATTACCAAGAGCAAGGGCAGTTGGCCGGGTTGCAGTATTCCGTTTCATATCATCAGCGACGCTGCCTGTCCATTGGAATTGGGGCCGGCCGCGGTGGCCGAGGGGACTGAGGCGCTCCAGTCACGGTCACGGTCTACACGGCCACTGCGGTCGGGGGTTCGAATGCCCCCTCGGGCATGGATATTGGTGCCGTCCTTAGTATTGGCTAGTTCATAAGTAGTTTGTAAGTTTAGGGACTGATGACCCCGTAGTTAAGTCCCATAAGCTATACAAACATTTGGAATTAGGCGAAGTCCTTGCGAATTGTTATCGCATCTATTCATTTGGGACCGTCTTTGAATACTGCGCCTTGTCACCGTGGAACTATGTGGTAACCTGCGGTATTGGAGTACAAGAAAAACACGTTATTCAATGGAGTACCTGACTGCAGCATTCTCCTTCGGTAGGCCAACCACCTTTCACGTCGCAGTGCATATGGGCGTGCCTCAATTAAGGCCCTGTGTAGAGAAAGTAGCGCCATCTCAACGGTGGACGCCATTGTTGGGCCATGCTGCCATATCGTACAACAGGATGCCTGCGTTAAAATGAATTTTTTATCACTTTATGGCGGAAGTTGAAGTGCAAAGGATAGCGTAACGGTAAAAATATATACTGAAGCACAGTATTGCGTCAGTGAATGCTAGAGATACTGATACGAGCAGTCAACACGAAAAATTTTGTAATTTGTTTGCTAAAACAAGTTCGTAGAAACAGGGTTTCATTTTCAAACAACTTACGGGTATGCCGTCGAGTGACGTCGTCGACAACCGCCGATATTTGACTGCATCACACCCTGGTATTGTCAAGACACAACTTCACTCATGGAACCAATGTGCAAGCGTATTTAATACCTCGGTTTTCAAAGGGTAAACAAGAAAAATAGCACACAGTACAAGTCACTACAGAGTCAACACAAGATGACCAACATCAGAAATATCGATAGTGACTATTAATCCACGGAGAGTCACCGTCTATTCTGTCCCCCTGTTTTTTTACGAGAGCCAGTTCCGGACTCCACGCAGAATTTAAACACAAACGCCCATCTCTGTTTATAAGATCGTTTGCTAGTTTAATTTCAGTAGCTTCCTTAATAACATTATCCCAATAGGTGGAAGTGGATTCCAGAGTCTCTGTGTTGTATTCCATAGGATGACTGGTGTCAAGACAGTGTTATGCAACAGCGGATTTGTTTGGCTGCTCTTAGCGTGTGTAACGTTTGTGTTCAATACACTGGTCTTTCACAGTCCTGATTGTCTGACCAATATATGACATTCCACAACTGCAAGGAATATGATAGAATTAGCCTCACTAAACCAAGATCATCCTTTACGGGCCCCAACAGAGCCTTTATCTTAGAAGGTGGGAGACCGGTGTATTCAACAACAGCCAAACAAATCCGTTGTTGCAGGACACTGGGAAGTGTAAAGTGAGAGATAAAAATTCTAGGCGGGGATCGAATCCGCGACTTCTGTATTCCTAGTCTGGCACTCTACCACTGTACTACCCAGCCGCACCAGACTATAAATTCGATTTACAGAATTTCCTTGTTCATTAAATAGAGTTCTTGTGTACAGAGCTTGTATGCGGATTACCGACCAGCCTGCTCCGTTCTGCCGCCGCTCGTCAGTCTCCGGCGTTGCACATCATGACAAATATTTATTTAATCTAGCTATAATAACCATTAAGGGTTCTAATCATTCAGCAGTTATATATATAAGGGTGGATCTCATACGAATTGTTATCTACAGAAAAAGTATTTTTTGTTTTTAATAATTAGGGTACGTAACTTATACTTTCAAAATATTTTTAGCGGTCTTGTTTTTGGCCTTACGCGGTCCGGATCTGGACCGCGGTGCGTTAGTTGCCGACCGCTGCTCTAGCTCATCTTCTACTCACGCCACGCCATAGACATGCGCTGCTCGAATGGTACAGTCGGAGGATGACTTGCTGAGGCGGGCCTGCACGGAAGTGATGGTCGTTTGCGCTTACGACCTATTGAGCGCTGTGCCGTAGAGTGTATCGGTCCAAGGTACTGGATCCAGCCCCATGCCTTAAGGTCTGAGGTACGATAAGGTACAACTCTGCTTCACCTCTGACGCTTCTCCGTGGTACTCTGACCAGCACTTGATAACTGCCGATTGTTGTAAGGCCTTTTATTCTGACATTCCTGCAACAGAAAGATGACATGTTGTTCCAACACTATACCTCTAGCCCACACACTTGGCGTGAAACTCAAAGTGCTCTGCTGATTTCGAGCATTGAAATATATTCGCAACCTGATAAGTAAATTACTTTCATGGAGACTGTGCTACACGTCCTTCTAAAAGTCCTATTCCTTTCGCTTTGTCCTTGATTCTATGCACCTATCAGGTATCAAACCGTATATCTTTAGGAACTGACATGATAATATTGGCAGCTCCTCAACAGTTTATACACAGACATAATTAATAATATCATAATTTATTTACAGCTATGCAATCGCTTTTTCAAAGTAGGAGGTAACCGACTAACTATGTCTTTATATAGACCTATGACTTTTGTAAAACTGAAGTACGAAACTAAGGGGACTCTACTGAAATAGTGAAAGGTATCTGTTTTATGTGGTCTGAATAAAAATTAATATTTATTTCATTTATTTATTGAACTAAATTGGGATCTTTTACATTGTAACCTGACAACCCTTTTGACATGCATGACAACTGCATGTGATTAGGTATGACTATTATGCGCAGAAGTAGCAGAATGTGAAAGTTATATCTCTCCTTTCGTCAGAGGCAGCGGCAGCAGGTAAAATCATAAATAAATAGATAACTCCTGAATGGAAAGTGCAGTGTGGCCCAAAGTAAAGTATGCGGACTGAAAATCGGATTTAAATTAAAAAGTGTGCAGAGGAATGTGGAAACTAATTACGTGAATTGAATGATGTAGGCTGACACATATTTAGTTTTAACAAACTCACAATGAACATTAACAATACAAAATTTTGGCGTAATTTTAATAATGACAAAGTGGGGCCAAAGCACACTTTTACTTGATATCTAATTTTCCATTACAAAGTTTATTACACTTTCTTTGCCTGGCACAAAAGCTTACTAACAAAGTTCGCGAGCAGAATACCTGCCACTGACAGTTTGCACATACCAATTGCTGCAGACAGACTCAACATACCGACTGCAAAAGAGAGACTTTCCTACTCGCTACAGTCTCTGCGTCCAGCGTTAATAATATCTCCAGAGATATAAAGATATGCTGATAAATTGACATGGAATCAAAAAATATGAATAATATACTAACTTTGCAAAGCTACATAAAATTTAAATAGAATCTAAAATATAAAATTAAATGTGAGAACCTTACAATAGTTTATTAACAACAATCGGAACGTTCAAACAATACTATTCTATTATACAGTAGTAAAATTATGAAGTAATCGATAATCTTTTGAGATTTATCCAACGGGCCGTGCCACTAGAAAGCCGTCCTGCGACTCGCCGTCTATCTTTATTGGCGGATTCTCTGGAAAATATGATCCTACAACTTCCAAGAGGAAATCTCACAAGGACAGAAACTACATTATAGTACATGGAGAAGACTGAACAGATTAAGAAGATGAGCACAAAATCCAAAACAAACATGGTTAAGTGACACTATTCTGAAGATGACCAATGTGACTGCGGAGTAATACAGACGAAAGAAATTTACTCATGTGCTCAACGACAAATATTGTTGGCACAATCGAAGATCTATTTATTTACAACGACAAGGCCATTAAACCTGCCTAATTTTGTAAGAAGAGAGTTCAGATGTTCTCACCGACACGGAAAGTAAGTATTAAGTGCTGAAGTTTCGAAGCGAATGAATTGTTGAAGGATGACTAACCACCAGAAATGAACACTTGTTATTTGTAACACCATTCTATTACTTCTCCGCAGCCTTTCCAGGTCGAAATGAGAGTTTTCCAGATTAATATGTTTGATAACTGCTAAAATTTATGGCTCCCCAACAGCTCTGAAACACGGTCACATTTTGAATGTGCTGCGGCACTCGAAATACGTATTCAATTCACAATCGTTTCTAGTATGGTTATACGACTCCGACGCTCTGCGGCGCTGAAGTTGCAAGTTGCAGACGTTACCTGGCAGTTTAGTGACTCTCGTTCAACCTTTTTATTTACTCTTCTTTGGTGTCTATAAACAAGGACGAAGGCGTACTACGACTGTTTGGTTTGCTTGAATAACCGAACAGGACAGCATTAAATGAGTGCTGGGGGAATCGTTGGCTAATTGGCACCGGACAACAGTAGTGTTTGCTCAAGAAGGGTGGAAGAACACGACAATCGGTGTTTTTCGGTGTACACCAGTTTTTGGAGTTCCCAAACTGTAGACAGCCTCTAAACATGTGTGTGTGTGTGTGCTTTTTTCATGTAGGGTTCTCTGAGTGCACAACAAATTGTTTTAAGAAAATGTTCAAATGTTTTGGAATCTAAGGGACGAAACTGCTAGGGTCATCGATCCCTAGACTTACAGAGTATTTAAACAAACGCTAAGGGCAACACACTCACACACCCATGCCCGAGGGAGGAGTCGAGCCTCAGACGGGAAGCGGCCGCGTAATCCGTAGCATGGCAGACCAAGCAGTCATTCCCTTGTGGCCGTTTGTCAATCCAGTAAAACAACAATTAAACTGTGCACGTACAGATGAATCGTTAAGCCTTCAGAGATGGAGCAGCGACCACGGATCACGCTCAAACACGCGCTTGTTATTTCTTCGTGAGCACATGAGTGTGTAAAACAGTCGTTGCTCGTTATCAGCGATATGCTATAAGAGGCAATTTATTTTGGACGGTAGCAATGTTTTACGTTCCGTTAATTTGAACATATTAGATGCAGACCATTGTGCTTACGAACAGTGGTATAATACTTAAAATACTTCTGATTTGCTGATAACACCAGTTTGATAGTGAAGACTGAAAAACTGACACATTTTGAAATAATACAGTTCAAGGCATAAGTTAATGGCCTGTAGAAAACAAATCGACGGTAAATCACAGTACGAGTCAGTCGCTATTGCTTCTAGTACACAGTTCAACAACATCCGATACTTTGATTGTACAATACCTCAAATGTCCTGGTGGAAAGCTAATGTTGAGGAGCGTGTTTAAAGATTAAATGCTAATACAGGGTGTTACAAAAAGTACGGCGAAACTTTCAGGAAACATTCCTCACACACAAAGAAAGAAAATATGTTATGTGGACATGTGTCCAGAAACGCTTAATTTCCACGTTAGTGCTCATTTTAGTATTTCTCTTTAAATGTAAATTGAAATAATTCGTACAGACAATTGTCAAAATACCCAATTGTTTCGTTAGTATGTACTGTACTTCCTCGATTCACCGCCAGTTGGCCCAATTGAGGGAAGGTAATGTTGACTTCAGTGCTTGTGTTGACATGCGACTCATTGCTCTACAGTACTAGCATCAAGCACATCAGTACGTAGTATCAACTGGTTAGTGTTCATCACGAACGTGGTTTTGCAGTCAGTGCAATGTTTACAAATGCAGAGTTGGCAGATGCCCATTTGATGTATGGATTAGCTCAACAACAGATTCGGTGACCGATGGATTGGCAGAGACGGACCAATTCCATGGCCTCCACGCTCTCCTGACCTCAAGCCTCTTGACTTTCATTTATGGGGGCATTTGAAAGCTCTTGTCTAGACAACCCCGGTACAAATATAGAGACAACTCGTGCTCGTATTGTGGACGGCTGTGATACAATACACCAGTCTCCACGGCTGCATCAGCGCATCAGGGAACCCATGCGACGGAGGGTTGATGCATGTATACTCGCTAACGGAGGACATTTCGAACATTTCCTGTAACAAAGTGTTTAAAGTCACGCTGGTACGTTCTGTTACTGTGTGATTTGAAGAGAAGTAATAAAATGAGCTCTGACGTGGAAATTAAGCGTTTCCGGACACATGTCCACATTTTTGTTTTCTTTGTGTGTGAGAAATGTTTCCTGAAAGTTTGGCCGTAACTTTTTGTTACCCTGTATAATTACCATTAGATCAGTATCAGAAGTAAGTGATAATCAGTACGAAAGGTAGTCTACTTTTCTTATTTCGATTCGCTTAGGCCCATGAGGTACGGTGCTATTTTTCGGGGCAACTATTTGGATTCAAAAGGTTATATTTCGCTCAGAAACGGGCGGTTCGAGTAATATTTGATGTAAGCTAGGGAACCTCTTTCGAAACTTGTAGCCGTGAATTATGACAGTGGCTTCTCCATATATAATTTCTTTAATTTCGTGTCTTTTTAACAATATGATTTTCTTACGGAGAGTTTACTGAGGTCGGTTGCGTAGTGGTAACGCACTGGACTCGCTTTCGGAAGAACGGCGGTTCAAAGGCACGTCCGGCTGTGCTTATTTATGTTTTCCTTGATTTTCCTAAACTACTCCAGGCAAATACCCTAATGGTTCCTTTGAAAGGACCCGGCCGATTTCCTTCTACGTCATTACTTAAATTTCCGAACATGTACACCATCTATAATGACCACGCTGTCGACGGGACAGTCCAGCCTTTCCTTAAAAATCCATTTTTCGTGTTCGTGTATTTACATAACGATTTTTCTGCGAGGATCGCATTGTGTTTTACTATTTCTCGTGTAATACAAGTTTACATCAGATATTTGTGCAAGTATTACGTCTCTCTAATCAACAAATATATTTGTAAAAGTATTTCGTGATACCTCCACGTACTTGACTGTCTTGTAACGCCCTTCAATTCATTACAGTTTCAAATGCTCATTTGCACTGTTTGCTATTCAAACTGTAACAGCATAAAACCTGCATGAAGTACTAACCATACCCAGATATGCAAATGTCTAGTACCTGAGCGCAACCAAGAACGTGTGAAAATTCAACGGAAATTACATTAAGTGTGAAAGAGAAGAAATCGATGCCGGTTTCTCGCTCTGACACGCCACCTTTCGCCAGACACTGTGATTACCTGCAAACTATGAAGCAGGCGTGACCAATTACTCAGAAATCACTTAACAACAGAGTAACAATCGTACAGTTATCATTACACAGAGTAACAGCCAACATGAATCAGGCCTCTACCTGCTCATTCCTTTAAAAGTACTCACTGAACAAAGCGTAAAGTCATTTCTACTTAAATCAGCACATGCACAATTGCACCACTGAATATGCTTTAATTGCACCAACCGGTTTGTAACCGCGAAAATTCGGTTATGATTCCACAAATTGTGTGGGACCTCACCTCCAGTTTGAGTTGTTGGTTGAAGATTTGATGGCTCAATTGAACCAAATTGCTCATCACGTGTTATTGTTGTTCTAACGCGTCCCATGACTGTTTTGTAGTGATAGTCTGACGATTTCGCAGACCAGTTGAGATGTAATATGAAGGAATGTTAAGAAAATCATTAGTGACATATTTTCACAGTCGATGAAACGACCGACTACCACTGTTCACGAATGTCGTTACTGGAAAAAGGTTGAAATCGACTTTCGTTCACTGCCAGTAGCAATTCCTGTCTTCATTCTAATCAATTCGTAAATTTTAATTACTTAACTATCAATAGCTATGACTTCCTACTTCCCATGTTTTACGGAAATGCAGGGTCTCAGGTAAGAATCTGCATACTAGTCAATACCAATTACATGTAATAAATATTGAATTTCGTTACTTTGTAGACACAAGTGCTTGAATGTCGAAAACAGGCAATACCGTTTTATCAATACTACAAATAACGATTGCGCCCTACAACACGCGAAACTTCAGTTTTAATTTCTTCATTCTGAACAGCTAACTCGAAGGGTATGAAAAGGAGAAGAGAAATGGAGGACACAGAGAGAGAGAGAGAGAGAGAGAGAGAGAGAGAGAGAGAGAGAGAGAGAGAGAGAGAGAGAGAGAGAGAAAGAGAGAGACAGAGACAGAGACAGAGACGCGGAAGTGAAATGCAGAAGGAAGGAGATGAGATCTGTTTATACAGATAACGGCCAAACAAGAACTTTTGTCAAGGCACTGATTTCACAATAACGAGTCTCTGAAGAAACTTGTTTTTTGTAAATTTTCTTGTATTCCAGAGTCACAGCAACCAAACCCACGGCTTTGACTTTTTTAAATGTAATTTTTCTATGATTCTTTGTTCGCAAGGTTTTTTTTTACACTTTCTCGCTCATTTCACTCCAAATATTAATTCGCAACTTGCAAGAACTCTCCACTTTCGATGTCTGTCATTTTGTACCACATAAAAATGTTATATCTTTTTTTCATAAATAATTTTATTCAGGTTTTTCGGCTCGACCGAATTGTAGGAAGCAACATGTATCACTATTTCAACCCTTTCCTCATATCTGTTATTTTTCTACCAATGTGAATAAAAGCATATTATTATATGCAAACATTCTTGTTTTGATTGTTTGACGCAAAACAGTAAAATGAAAAAATAAAAAATTAAGAATGGGACTTCAAAGTCCAAGAGGATAAAATGCAAATGGGTGTTAAAAGATGATCATCTCTGTTAACATAAGATTTAAAAAATGCATGTCTCTGTTAACATAAGGATTTACGATCAACAAATAGCAACATTTTTATATCGAAATGCCATTTTAGACATTGATCTAAACGGGGAAAAGGCAAACAAAAAGAAAAAAGACCAAAACCATTTTTTACTGACACCTATCAACTAAGGCAACTATAAAAATAACATGCACAAAATGCCTTTAACACATTGTCAGTACTAAAACTTCAAGGCATACTTTTCAAAGCTATATAAATAAAAAGAGCTCCATTCCTCGAATAATATGTTTCTATAAGCTAAAACAATATAAAACCAAATTACCAACGTGAAAACACACAACAGCGTCTTTTTGTGTCAACAAAACTCGTCTGAAAAAATAATGCACGCAGAGGTAAAACAGCCCTTTGTTTACTGCTATGTGGCCACTGAACAATCTCGGCCAACGAGAATTTCACTTGATACATCAGAGGGACACTAACGTCTCGTCAGGAACACAAGTCAGATGTTATTTTCCGTTTTATAACGCTGTAAATGGGCAGAGACTTTTGAGTCCCGTCGGGCAGGAAAGGGTTAACGCAGTGGATAAAGTGCACCTGAGTTTGGTTCCCCAGGAAGAAGCCGTTCGATTGCAATTTAGACGAAATACTCATTGCGAATATCTGAAACTAACTCGTAACACCTTCGGTTGTAAAGCATATGCCGATACTGGTAAACCACCCTCTATACCAACCTGGGATCCCACCTTACCCCACTATGAGCTTGTCAAGTAATTGGCTGAATAGAACCACGACTCTTTATAGGCAGGATCTCAAAAAGCCCGCGCCACTCTTCGGAGTGGAAAATGAAAGCAAATAAAGCTTTTTTTCTTCTTTTCTTTTCTTTTTTTAACTGATGTGAAATAGTGAAATATAATCACAAACCATTTGCTAGAGAATCTGTGAACCCAAATTTTAATTTTACCTATATTTTAGCTACATTTTCCATCGTACGAACATCATAGAAATTGTCTTTCTGAAGATGATCTTACTGATGGAAACTGGCCATTAAGTGAAACAGAATTTCCAGTTAAACACTCTTTAGGACTTGAGAAGTCAAACAATATGTTTCCATTCTGGTAAATTAGATTATATTCCGTCTGAACTGCTGATTTCGTTAGGAGAGGCAGCCATGAAAAAAGTGTAAAACCTGGTATGCAAGATGTATGACACAGGGGAAGTACACTTCAACTTCAAGAAGAATATCGTAATTCCAATTACAAAGAAAGCAAGCGCATAAAAGTGTGAAAATTACAGAACTATCAGTTTAATAAGTCATGGTTGCAAAATACTAACACGAATTATTTACAGACTAATGGAAACACTTGTGGAATCTGAACTCGGGGAAGATCAGTTGGATTTACGAGAAATGTAGGAACACGGGAGGCAAGACTTATCTTAGAAGATAGGCTAAGGAAGGGCAAACCTACGTTTTTGGCGTTTGTAGATTTGGAGAAAGCTTTTGAAAATGTCGACTGGAATACATTCTTCCAAATTCTGAAGGTAGGAGGCGTGAAATATAGGGAGCGAACAGTTATATTCACCTATACTAAAACCAGACAGCGGTTATTAGAATCGAAGGGCATGACAGGAACGCAGAGGTTGGGAAGGGAGTAAGACAGAGTTGTAACCTTTCCCCAATGTTTTTCAATCTGTACATTGAGCAGGCAGTGAAGGAATGGAAGGAGAAATTTGGAGAGGGCATTAAAGTGCAGGGAGAAGAAATAAAAACATTGCGGTTTGCCGACGACATAGTAATTCTGTCAGAGACCGCAGAGCAATTGAATGGAATAGACAGTGTCTTGAAATGAAGATATAAGATGAACATTAACAAGAGAATAACGAAGGTAATGGAATGAAATGTCAGGAAATCAGGCAATGCTGAATGAATTAGATTAGGTAATGAGACAATAAAAGTAGTAGATGAATTTTGTTATTTGGGTAGCAAGATAACCTCTGATGGCCGAAGTAAATAAGATATAAAACCCAGAATGGCTATGAAAAAAAAGCGTTTCTAAAGAAGCGAAACTTGATAACATCCAATATTAATTTAAATGTTAGGAAGTCCTTTCTAAAAGCATTTGTCTGGAGTGTAGCATTGTATGGGAGTGAAACGTGGACGATACGGAGTTCAGATACAAAGATAATAGAAGCTTTTGAAATGTGGTGTTACAGACGAATGAGAAGATTAGATGGGTAGATCACGTGATTAATGAGGAGGTGCTTAGCCAAATCGGGAAGAAAAGGAGTTTCTGTCCTATCCTAAGAGAAGAGATAGATTGGTTGTACATATTCTGAGACATCAAGGAATTGTCAACTTAGTATTAGAAGGAAGCGTGTGGGGTAAAAATCGTAGAGGGAGACCGAGGGACGAATAGAGTTAACACATTCAAAATGATGTAGATTGCCGAACGTATTCTCAGATGAAGAGACTTGCACAGGACAGGGTAACATGGAGAGCTGCATCAAACCAGTCTGCGGACTGAAGACCACAACAACAACAACAACAACAACAAATAGAGAAGGAACTTTACCAATATTAGAACGACCCCTATATTGATCCATGTAAAAATCGGTTATGAACTGCAACAACCGCTTTCCGAAATAAACTTTAGTCGGGTATGTTGTTGTTGTTTTGAGGGGACTAAACATGTATGTCATCAGTCCCACGTAAATACTAACTTCTCATTCGGCGATTACGCACTTCCCTCTTAACAGCTGTTTCTGTTGCCTAAACAACTCGTAAATTTTAACATACGGTATACAGGTACGTCATTCACAAACAGTGAGCAATTTGTACATTATTTTATTTTCCACTTGCAGTTTCCTTTCGGTGATTATAAAAACTTTCCACACACACGAGAGTGTTTCACGCAGTCGCTATCCGTTTATTGGAAGCGGGCCTTGACGCAATTACAATCATTTCTAAAGTGTCCAGAATGCAGACACTTTCACTTCGTCCCGGAAAATTTTTAATTCTTAACTCTCTGCAACGGGACGTAGTTTTCCGCCAATCATCTTACGCGGCTCAACGGCACATCAATATTCCTAGAGTCTCGTTCCCTGCATACTTTTACATAATTCCGTTGATGGAATGGTGCTCATATTGCGTTCAATGTAATAAGTCTCTAACTTTACGCATCACGCAGGGCCATAGATTTCCAGAAAATGTTAACGACAGTTGATTTTTTAACATCAAATTTGTAACAGTTTGAAATTTTAATGTTTCACGAGTTCCTCATTTACATGTGAACCATTAGTGAATTTCAGCTGCAATACTTTTCTCTTCGTGGAGACAAACCTTTCTTACTCCCTTCCCAAAAACATTTTCCCCTTCATACTTTGCTACTGTTACAAGTGGAATCTGGTTTTGTGGGTCTCTTTCTTTTTTTCTAACTGTGAAGGTAACAGAGGTAAAATAGAGAACACAAATTTTAAATTTCAGTTCCCTTTATATTACCTGCGTTCCTTTCACAATCTGATTAAGGGTAATTCTAATAGTCGTTGTCGGAAGTTTTGTACAAGTAGGTTAACCATAACTTATCTTCGAAGATTTGTACGCAAAGTGTACCTCGTGTGTTCCTACGTTTCTCTTAAATTCCGACGGATCTTCGTGAAGTCTGATTTTCCAAGTTTTTCTATTCTTCTGTAAATAATTGACATTAGTGTATTGTAACCAGTGTTAATGTAATAGAAGTGATTTTTCACACCTATATTCACATGATTTTTCATTATATTTGGAATTATTACATTATTATTTAAGGTTGTTGGTCTATGTATTTACCATAGCTATACGTGCTTCCAAGGAATTTTATTTGTCGTCTAGCCATTTTTGCTTAGTCATGTTGCACTTCTTGTCAGTGTATTTTAGACGTCTGTTTTTAATTTCGTCTTACTCCATTGCAAAACACCGTTTCCCTCTCTTACCCTTCGATCTTGTACGATTTTATTGTGCCAGTCCACGATCGCTTGAACAAAAATTATTCATTCCTAATCTCCTGAGGAGGCAACTATATCCACCGAAACTAGTCGAGTTAAATAAATAATTTCTATGATAGCGATCGTGGTCTTTGATACAATATGTTCAAATGTTTGTTAAGCTTGCAGGACTAAACTTAGAAACTACTTAGAAACTAATTTATACTAAAGACAACACCAACATCCATGCCCGTGGGAATGGCTTCACGCATCGGAGCATAGCGCTTCAATGCGCTCGGCCACTCCGCCGCGGCTTGATATAATAAAAAAGCATTAATTTCGTCTATTTACTTCCACGTTTTCTTCTTTCATGAATTACACTCAATGTCTCCTGTGACATCTTATGATTTCCACTACTTCTTTTCAGGCGCCTTCGCTATTTCATCTCTCGAAGCTACCAACACAGCTTGTTCTGTATTACTGTCCCCTATTTCCTTTAATCATCGTCCCATGATTCTCTGAAACTCCCAGCAGTCCCCAGTTCCTTCAGTTATTCTAGTTCCAGACTCCCGTTTTCCAACTTCTTTGCAGTGTCTTCCGTTTTAAACTTTAGTACAGTCATGGTCAAAATCTCCGCCCGGCGGGCGCGCCCGCACCCCTAGGACGGAGTACACTGTAGTTCGCCGGCCGCGGTGGCCGAGGGGACTAAGGCGCTCCAGTCACGGTCTGCGCGGCCACTACGGTCGGGGGTTCGAATCCCCCCTCGGGCATGGATATTTGTGCCGTCCTAGTCCGTAAGTAGTTCATAAGTAGTTTGTAAGTTTAGGGACTGATGACCCCGTAGTTAAGTCCCATAGACTATACAAACATTTGAACACTGTAGTTCACCGCCCCGGCCGCGACCGTGTGTCGCTAGTGTCGCCAACGGAGCGAGAGAGGTAGCTACGTAAAGAGTGAGAGCGTACAGCACTGCTCTGCGCTGGACTGTCCCGCGGTCAGATCCAACGTAAACGGAGTAACAGACGAACCGCAGCTCTCTAATGTGGTAGAAGAACGCTAAAACGAGCAAACCATTTACGTTTAGCTAACAATCAGTGTTTGTATGAATACTACGCGAAGCCGTAGAAAATATCCAAAACACTATTGATTGATAGATTTTGTCAGGAAAGCCAAAACAGTTTTGGTCCAACCCGTCTCTGCCCGCATCAAAACTAAGTTTATTGTGCGGTATCGCTCCCTGCATATCTAGTAAAGCCAACCAATGCCCTTGAACAGTGCTAGGAGACCCTTTACCAGTTCTTTATTAGACACAAGTGAAGTGTAGAATTATATAATCATTTTGTACTTAGCTTACACATACAAAAAAGGAATGCACATTCTTTTTCAACACACACAATGGTGTGAAAATGTAATAAGTGCAAATAATAAAGTGCGCAAAACATTATATTTGAAATCTGAAGGAACTGAGATACCACCACCTGTATGTATAATAAAATATTTATTGTATCACAACCAGTTTCGGCATTCCACTATACCATCTTCAGGTCCCTACATCGGAGCATAATATCCAAAAGTAGGGATACTAAAACTGGATTCGTGGACTTCTGTCTGGAAAAAACACGTTTTGGACGTTGAACTACATGTTTTGATTGTTTTTTCCAGACAGAAGTCCACGAATCCAGTTTTAGTATCCCTACTTTTGGATTTTACGCTCCGACGTAGTGACCTGAAGATGGCATAATGGAATGCCGAAACTGGTTGTGATACAATAAATACTTCATTATACTTACGGCTGTTGGTATCTCAGTTCCTTCAGACTCTTGACCAGCCGCTGTCCCATTTCCACCAGCAATGATGGATTCAGTAAGACTTAATATTTGAAAGTATAAAAAAGCATAAAATTCAGTTTCAGCCCTCTTCCTGCTCGCCACTCTGCCGTACACGCCGCCTCTGGGGCGGTGTTTGGCCATGCCTCCTGTAGTACAAGTTTTGGTCCGAAACTAAAGCTGATCAAGAATGTATCTTACATTTTCAAATGTTTGTTCTCCTATTATAAAATCAATATGAAACGTTTAGGTCTTTTGCACATGATAATTAAATCATGTTGTATGGAAAATTCAATCACGCGGTCTCGGCTGTATTCCTCATCACTAGTCCACATTCACCTATTATTTTTCCTTCTCATCCTTAAAAAAAAAAAAAAAGTTCAAATGTTTGTAGATCAATCGGACCAAACTTCGTGGTCATCAGTCCATAGCTTACAAACTACTTAAACCTAGGTAAACCAACTTAAGAACACACACACCCATGTCCCAGGGAGGACTCGGACCTCCACGGCGAGCAACCGAGCGCTCCGCAGCGAGACGCTTTGTCTCATCCTTTCCCTAGTATCTAATTCTACCCCTTTTACGATAGAGTTATGCTCTTAATCAATTACCCGAGTAATATCTATATCGTTATACATTTTCTGTCCCCTTTTTATCATGGGATTTCGTTGGCTTATGAAATGTTGAAATGGTTGTAAATCTATGGGACCAAACTATTGAGGTCATGGGTATCTAGACTTACAAATTACTTTAACTAAACTATGCTTAAGAACAACACACCCCACGTACGCACATACATACATGTGACCGAGGGAAGACTGGAACCTACGGCGGAGAGCGGCCGTGCAGTCCGTAGGAAGGCGCTTACAAGGAGACAACATGGGTATCGGATTTTAGAATTTTTTATATTTATCGTACATGCAGTTCGGAACTCAAATAACAATCAATCGAAGCCATTCGACACAACTCAAAAAAATTCTCGAGAAAATCGACTTTGAAGTTTTGCGAAGTACACGTATATATCAATTATTAAAACAGTTGCAGCATCGGCGTTGCTCAAGTGGTAGCATACTGGTCGGTGGTTCGAATCTTGTCGTGACAATGTTTTAGTTTTTTCCTCTGTTCTAATACTTACACAATTGTAATACGTATTGGTAATTTTTAAGAGAAGTGCACGTGTTGTTTATTCAGGTTGTTAGTAATGATGGCTTCAATACAAAAAAAAAAATTAAATAAATAAATAAAAAACCACCATAAGTTACATTTTATATAGTACTGGCTTGTCTGTTAGTTGACGACGGTAGTCTTTGATTGTTCACTTTGTGAAGAGCTACGACAGTGTTTTTGGAAAGTGATCTCGATAGCTACTAAAGGGTTTCCAAGAAGCTAACCTTATCAACCACTGCTGTACGTGGCGACAAGATTTTCAGCTTGTCTACAGACACATAAATAAAAAATTACACAACACGTGGAATTGTAGATTCCAAAATGTTTTACATAACTGATTTCAAAAAATAAAAAAATAAAAAATAATAAAAATCTGCAACAGTGGGATTCGAAACAACGACTCTATGATTTTGAGGCCAGAAAGCTATCACCTGAACTACACTGACATATACTCCAACTTTTTGTGTCCCAGCGTCGTCGCCGCTTTTGTGTCTCGTTTCCGTCGTAGGTGTCGGTGGCCGAGTGGAATGAGACCGACACAGGAATAAAGATAGCACGCTGGTGCAGGTACGGAGGGGAGCAGCCAGAAACTATAAACACTAAATTAGAAGAGATATATATTGCACAGAATGTATACAATACTTAACTTTTACATTGTACTGCAGAATGTTGATACATAGTTGTTAGAGGCCTGCCTAGTGCCTGTACAATAGCCAAGTCTTCACTGGTGCCTATCTGATTCCGAAGGTCCTAACTGGTTGCTATCTCAGTCCCAAGTGAACGATGTCGTTCACTGGTGGCCAGGAGCGGAGTTGCCGCAGAGGGCGCTCATGGCTGTCGTCGTAAGAACGCCGCGCCGTGCGTGCATGGCGGCGTGCGGCGAAAGTAGGTGACGCGCACTTTGGACTTGTGCGACACCACACAACTCTTTTAGTTATTGTTAGTTACATGTACTTTAACACAACTTCGAAGTCTATTTTCTCGTGAAGTTTTGAGAGTACCATAAATGTACCATAAATATAAAGACATTCTAAACTCCGATAGCTATGTCGTCTCCTGTTATATCGAACGGCCATTCTCGCGAGGCACTTTGCATTATAAGTATGCACTGCTGCGGCGAGTGACCGATTTACCTACAAAACTTGAAACAAATAGCTTGGTTGTATTAGGCCTAATAGTACCAGAAATGAGAGTTTGGCTACATTGTGACTTTGTTGGTGACAAATCATTTTAATTACAATCCTATTTGATGAAAATTATTTCTCGGACTCATTTCATTAACCAATAGGAGAAAAGATTGTCAAAATATCAAGTTGGAATATTAACATTTACTATTGTCACTGGAACTGCGAGTAGTAGCGCTAGGAGACAAGCTCCCACATGATGACTTGTGGAGTATGTACCCTCCACCCCACCTCCCCTCCCATTCGGTGACCTAATTTCGGTTTCGGTGGTCCTCCGCCCAGCAACCCTCCCCTCCCCATGCCACTAGCTTGTCAGGGCACGTCACTTTGTTTACAAGGAGATCACACGGGTATCAGCTTTTTGTAATTTTCTTTTTTAATATTTAGTGTATGAGAAGTACAGATCTCGAAGAATAATGAGCCAAAACCATTCGATGCGACTCTCAGAAATTCTCCTTCAAATCGGCTTTTAAGTATTGCAAGCGTATTTAAAAAACATTACCTGACATAGTGTGGTCTGGAGGCGATCAATTCGTTTTATAGTTTTCAAAATGACAAGCCAAGATCGCAAACTAACAATTTATTAAGTGACGACCGGTCTCGGTGCACTGTGTCAACATCATCAGGTCATACATATGTTATAATCTGGTCATCTTGCTAAAAAAAAAAAAAAAAAAAAAAAAAAAAAAAAAAAAAAAAAAAAAAAAAAAAAAGACCAGATTATAACATATATATGACCAGATGATGGTGACACAGTGCACCGAAACCGGTCGTCACTTAATAAATTGTTAGTTTGCGATCTTGGCTTGTCATTTTGAAAACTATACTTCAAAAACCTTTATTGTGCCAATTATTCCAGTTATTGCCGAAACTCATTTGTTAGATTGTCGTTCAGGGATAAAAAGGTTTACTCGTTCGAATGCCGCCATAATCCATTTTAGTTCTTCATTGCCAGATCTCCTTTCCAATCTATATGAGTAGTTCGCTTCGAAACATCGTCGAAAAAGAGAAATCTTAGTGAACGTTTCCAGTTGATACATCGAAGAGAAATTGCGAATGCAAAAATTTGTAAGATGTGCTCGAGGCTGTAAAATTATTTTTCCATGTTTGACTATGCTCATCACCCTGGCATTGATACATATGTGATGTACAACTATGAAAAAAAGTCTAAGTTAAGAGTTTCTGATTTTGCGGTATTGCCCCAAAAAAGGTGATTTGCGATTTTTTCTTTCAATTTTTGTTTTTAATTGAGGCCCGTATTATTAACAACCTTTTATAAAAATATAACATCGTGAATCAACAAAAATGCGTGAACTTTTCATAAGCATTACCGTTGCGTACTGTGTTCATCACCATATATTTGATGAATGTTTTGTGAACTGATTTTATAGTTAGAAGACAACAAAAAAAGGTACACGATTACAGCGTAATTCGACCTAATGGCAGCTTAGTCGCAAGTCTAAAGGCTACAAAACGAGCTACGCTTACAGCTACAATATTTTGCACTATAACAGGTATTCAAATGTGTTTGTAAATGTTCAAAGACTATTTTCTGTCTATTTATTCGAGAATGGCATCGAATGGCCCGTATCTGACTACTATTTGAGGTCGGAACTTTACGTACCATAAATATGCCAGCAAAAAATTATAAAAATTCGATACCATTGTGATCTGCTTGTTAGAGACCATTTGGGGCCCTTGTAGGCATACTGCTCGGGGCAGAATCCCCTGTTTGCCAACCCCCTCCCCCTTGGACATCGGCGGCTGCGCATCTGCCTATGTAAAACTACCATCTGTCTTATGATTGGCCTTCCACCGTTTAGAACTTGGTTGACTAACCTTCAAAGAAATTAGAGTTTTCTCCTCGTTTCCTTACGCTAACTGCATTTTTATAATGAAGTATATGTCGATGCTATTTGAATGGCAACAGTATTTGGGATGGGAAATAACGGAATATTACTTGTAGTGAGTAGTAGTCACAGTACTAAGAATAAGTGATACAATTTTTGTCTTGTAACGGAAAAGGAAAAATGAAAATAGGCAAAATTTTTCTTTCCTTATGAAGAAGGCGCCCAATTTTAGTAGATTAACAAAAATATTACAGATAATGATTGGCTGTACTGTTATTAATCAGCAACTTTGTACGAGCATTTGCTGTCGACATCTATGTTAAATAATTTGAAAATAAAATCATATATATATATATATATATATATATATATATATATATATATATATATATATATATAGCGTACAGGAAATACGACAACTTGTAAGTGAATTGCTTTTAATCATTTTATTCGACATTGTTGTCTTGGAGTGTGATAATTAGATATTTTATTATATAGCACATAGTATATGGTGGTTAAGCCACTGTCACAAAAATAGAACCTTTTATTCAAATAACGTAACTAGTTTCGATGATCTTTTCCATCATTACCAAACGTAAGAATATTGCAAGAAACTGAACATAAACTGAGAATATCTTATGAATAAATTATAAACAAATGTAGTTTTTTTCCAGTAACTCGAGCCAGGCCATCTAGAGGAGTGAAAGTGGCCCCCAACTGTCTGCTATAATCACAGCATATGGTATCAAACCATTTGGAGCTATATTTTACTCCATACCATACAGAAACGGAGTAAACTGGATTGGTTTTAACGAACTGTTTGGTATTTCAAACCATGTACAGGTACAATTCTCTCAATCCACATGCTTGACCTTGATTACGCTGTCGAACAATATTTGCTATCTGCGACAATAGTAGATTATAGTCTTCCCAGCAGTGTCGCCAGTATTTACGTTCCAACCCTCGTACGCAGTGTGTCATGTTGTACTACCTGACATATAATGTTACTTGACACAACAAATAATATCACAAGGAATGGAGCGTCATAGGACGTGATGAACTACATGAAATGAAGTGCCCTTTTCAATCGTTAAACACGGTATTATGCATTGTGTATGGTACGACACATGCTTTATATAGAAACTTGTGTTTGTTGGTATTTTTTCACTGCATACAGATGTACGATATTGTTTCGATTTCTATGAAATTTTGCACAACTGACCTTAAAAAACGAAAGGAAGGACAGTGTTTACATGCAATTCCGTGTGGAATATGACGGAGGGTACTTTATCTACGAACAAAGTCTACAGTTTTATTCCGATCTTGATGTAATTTTGCACACTTGATCCTAGGAATAAGAGGACAGTCACTCTCTGCGAAAAATTTTGTATTCTACGTGACAGAGGGTACCTTACCTACGATCGTCGACAAAATCTATGGTTTTATTCAGATCTTGACGAAATTTTGCACACTTAACCTTCAAAACATGAAGAACATTATCATGTACCCAAGGATACTTTGCAATAAACTTATACACCACTTTACTGATCACCATGAAAGTTAATAGGAGGCAATGGGATAAGGAGGTAGAGAAGGGGTTCGACAGAGAGACAAGGATATGAAACTTCCTGGCAGATTAAAACTATATGTCGGAACCGGGACTGGAACCTGCGACCTTTGCCTTTCGCGGGCAAGTACTCTGTGATATGGTGGAGACATGACTTAGCCACAGCCTAAGGGATTTTACCAGAAAAGGCATAGGCAAAGGTCCCAGTTCCGAGTCCCGGTTCCGGCACACAATTTTTAATCTTCCAGGAAGTTTCATATCAGCGCACACTATGCTGCGGAGTGAAAGTTTCATTCTAGACAAGGAGATGTTTCGCAGAGGAAGGGAAAAAGAAAGATGGGCAGAGACAGGGGTAGGAGGAGGTGAACAAGGAGAGAGAAGGGGGGAGGAATATGAGAAGATGAACAGAGAGAGAGGGGAGATGGATAGAGAGAGAGAAGGAAATAGGTGGGCAGCGAGAGAAGAGGGAAGGAAAGGACAAATGAAGACTGGAATAATTTACGTACCCGGGAAATGCAGGATTTACAGTTATAATTACATCATCTCATAACAAGATAGTCATGACATGACAGGCACGAGACGCTACAAGGCCGATGATGTTTGACATCCAACTGTATGGCTTGATTTGCCAAGACTCCACATAAAAAATGCCATGGATGTGTGTGTGTCTGTGTATGTGTGTATGTGTGTGTGTGTGTGTGTGTGTGTGTGTGTGTGTGTGTTGTCCTTGGGTCATTTGAAGTTAGTTTGAGTAGGATTTAAGCCTAGGGACTGATGACCACAGTAGTTTGGTTCCGTAGTTTTACAAACATTTGAACTCGTGTATTTTCTCTGTGAGTTTATGTTCGCCAGATTTATTTTGTTTAGTTTCGCATTTATTTCATATTGAACTGTGTCGAAGCGAAGCTTGTTCGGGTTTACTAGTTCGCGTTACAGCGGTACTCCGAGAAACCTCCTCTCTTTATTTGATTTCGATATACACTTAAAGACTATCTGTTCAGAACGAATGCTAAATTTGAAGTAAAAGTGTCTAGTCAGTGAATGCAAAGAAGTAAACGACGAAAATTGCTCGTTCATACGACACTCGACGCCTTACTGATGCAACAGACGAAATTATGGTCACGTCGAAAGGTTAGTAATGGCTGCAGCGTAAAGCCTCAGCATTATTTGTGCTTTCAGGTCACAGTACCTCGTCCTGTAATCTCCTGCCATAATTCATTCAGACTCAAACTCGTCTCCGGCAAAAAGCTGCGCAGTCCGCCCTCCCCGTCTGTGCATCGTAGCTTCAGACTGCGTGTTTACGTAAGACTGGTGGCACTACACAAATCAACAAAACGAGAAGGAGATGAATTACAGTAACGTTTTAGTAACAGTTTGGAATGAGTGAACGAAATAACTTACCAGAAGAAGTCGTGGAATGAGTCTTACAGATTTCGCTCAAACTGTGTGAGAAGAAGCAGTTTGATGTACATTTCAAAGACATTTAGTCTGAGTGGTTTATGGCAGAAGAGTAAATACTCTTGAAAGATCTCAGATTACAAGATAAGCGAAATATAGGTAGGTTTTGAAATTACCTAAATCGTTGCCATTGTTCCTATCCTAGCATCGTAGCTAATTTTGCGGCCCTAGTTCGATTCACTTAACTGCGATACATTTTTTTTTTCATTTTATATTTTTCATGCATTGTTAAACTTTCAAGAATAAAATTTAAAATTACGTAAAATGCTGCTGAATTCCTACAACATCAGCAACAGTTATCATCAAGAAAAGATGAGTTAACACACATTCCCTTCTAAAGTGCTGCTGTTTTCACACCAATGGTTTAGTGTGTAACACCACATTGCTCTCGTAGCATTAGGATCGCCACATTCAGTTATTCGAAAATATTGTTTATTATTTTTACGAGGCGCTCCAGTCACGGTCTGCACGGCCATTACGGTCGGGGGTTCGAATCCCCCTGGGGCATGGATATTTGTGCCTTCCTTAGGATTAGCTGGTTCATAAGTAGTTTGTAAGTTTAGGGACTGATGACCCCGTAGTTAAGTCACATAATCTATACAAACATTTGAAACATTATTTTTACGAGGCAGAATTTGTATATTTTTGGCATTTAAAAGGAAAATTATTAACACCTTTGTTAATCAGACTAGCAAAAAGGCATAGATTAAAATAGCCAAAACACTATACATAACAGCCATCATTTGTCAGAGTATCAGTGTAAATAGAACCTGCAGTTGGGTTACTCTCTCTCTCTCTCTCTCTCTCTCTCTCTCTCTCTCTCTCTCTCTCTCTGTCTGTCTAAGTTTAGCTCTCTATGACTTCAGCTCTCTCCCTGAAGGTAAAGATCGCGTTCAATTAAAATCTCTCACTCAAAGTTTAATCATCGTAATGTATGTAAGCTTTGGGAAAATCAGATTTGATATCGAAGTATAACGCACTTTATGGTAACAGTATCTATGAATTTTAGATCGGTGTTAGGCGACAGGAGATAATACTAAAATTCTGCCTCCTGATGTTCGTATGGACTAATTCAGTGAGATTTAAACAGTACATTTGTCGAGGATAAGTGATTTTGAGATTATGAACATTAGTTTAGGAGAACTAGGAAATGGTACGAACTGAAACTTAAAGCAAAGATATTGTACAAAAAATATACAATTGTGAGGAATTGAATTTCCGAACTGTGAATCATTCTACGTGTGACTTTCTTAAGTGTAATAACTATGAACTGAGCTTTACGAAAATATATATATGTATATGGACGAGTGATATATAAAAAGTGTCTTCAGTTTTATTTCGTAATTAAAAACCTTACAGTATCTGTGGAATAGTTTTGAAAGTGACTATAATATCTTTGTCTCTTATATAAATCGTATGTGTGGAATACATAAATTATAAGCTACGAGGAGAAAGAGGCCCAAAGTAAAATTTTAACTGCAGTAAGAATATCATGATAAACTGTGAGATAGATTCTTCTTTGTTACTAGCTCCGATTTGAATGAACTAACCGGGGAAAGATAATAGTTTCAAGTATCATAACATCGCCGGCCGCGGTGGCCGAGGTGACTGAGGCGCTCCAGTCACGGTCAGCACAGCCACTACGGTCGGGGGTTCGAATCCCCCCTCGGGCATGGATATTTGTGCCGTCCTTAGAATTAGTTAGTTCATAAGTAGTTTGTAAGTTTAGGGACTGATGACCCCGTAGTTAAGTCCCATAAGCTTTAAAAACATTTTAACATTTAGTACCATAACATCAAATACCAAACCCCTGAGAAAAAGAAATTTCATACTTGATCTTTACAAAAGTTTAAGTTTAAGAAACAGGCTAGGATAAAATTAAAGACTGTGCAGTTTCTCACACTAAATAGAAGACAGCAATTTATTACGCAAAATGATAAGCAGGAGTACCAACCAACCATTCCAACAGGCCACCCAACACCTTTCACCAACGAGCTTGCACTTCCTATTGGCCACCTACAACCGCATATGGATAGAAGGCACCTTTCCGCGACGCTGGCGTGAAGCCATAGTCATTCCCATACCAAAGCCTGGGAAGGACAAATGTCTCCCTTCCAGCTACCGCCCCATTTCCCTCACCAGTAGCGTATGCAAGGTGATGGAACGCATGATTCACGGGCGCCTGGTATGGTGGCTTGAAACGCGACATCTCCTGTCTAATGTCCAATGTGGGTTTCGCAAGCACCGTTCTGCGGTGGATCATCTTGTTGCCCTATCTACCTCAGTAATGAATAACTTTTTACGGAAGCGCCAGACAGTAGCGGTGTTCTTTGATCTGGAAAAGGCATACGACACCTGCTGGAGGATGGGCATCCTCCGCACTCTGCATACATGGGGTTTTCGGGGTCGCCTGCCAACTTTTATCCGCGAATTTTTAACAGACCGTGTATTTAAAGTGCGTGTTGGTTCGGTTTTATCGAGCACTTTTAATCAGGAGAACGGAGTCCCCCAGGGCTCGGTCCTGAGCGTTGTTTTATTTGCAGTGGCAATCAATTCTATAGCCGATCACCTTCCACTGGGAGTGTCGGCGTCCCTATTTGTTGACGACTTCGCGATCTACAGCAGCACTGAGCAAACGGGTCTCCTGGAGCGGCGCCTCCAGCGGTGCCTAGACAATCTCCACGCGTGGAGTATGGACACTGGCTTTCGATTCTAAGCTGACAAGACAGTCTGCATGAACTTCTGGCGGCGGAAGGAGTTCCTTCCCCCGTCCCTTCGTCTGGGCCCCATAGTACTTCCATTTGTGGATACCACGACGTTTTTGGGACTTGTTCTCGACAGGAAGTTAAGTTGGTCTCCCCACATATCCCGTTTGGCAGCTCGCTGTACCCGCTCTCTCAATGTGCTGCGGGTGTTAAGTGGCACCTCGTGGGGAGCTGACAGGTCTACTCTCCTCCATCTGTATCGCACCATAGTTCGGTCCAAACTGGACTATGGTAGCATCGTTTATTCTTCGGCTCGACCGTCCATACTGCGCCGCCTTAATACAATCCACCACCAAGGTCTCCGTCTGGCGACAGGAGCGTTTTATACTAGCCCCGTTGAGAGCCTCTATGCCGAGGCCGCCGAACTATCCCTTTCTTACCGTCGGGAACTCCTGCTTAGCCGTTACGCTAGTCGTTTGTCGTCCATGCGAGGACACCCGACGTACGCAGTTTTTTTTAACGACTCACTTGACAGTCTCTTCGCTCTGCGCCCGTCTGCTCTGCTACCACCGGGAGTACGCTTGCGTTCGCTACTCGGCCAGCTTGGCGTTACAATGCCTGCTATCTTCTCGACTGGAGAGAGCATCTCTCCACCGTGGCGAAGCCCCGTAGTCCGTGTTAACTTTGATCTTCATTCTCTTCCAAAGGACTCCACACCTCGTTTCGTCTACCAGAGAGAATTTCACGCACTCCGGTTTAAATTTGATGACAATTTGTTCATTTACACTGATGGCTCAAAGACAGACCAGGGTGTTGGGTGTGCTTTTGTACTTGGCAACGTCTCTTTTAAATATCGTCTTCCTGAGTGGAGTTCCATTTTTACAGCTGAGCTGTATGCATTATACCAAGCCACACAATACGTGCGGCGAAACTCGCTCAGTAAGACTGTCATTTGCTCGGACTCTATGAGTGCTTTGTTGAGCCTTCGCATCCTATATCCGGCCCATCCCCTGGTACAAAGCATCCGCAATTGCCTTACTTATCTTTCAACGAGCGGAACTACGGTGACGTTTCTGTGGGTCCCTGGCCATGTGGGAGTGTTGGGGAATGAGGCTGCGGATACGGCTGCCAAGGAAGCAGTTCTCCTTCCTCGGCTATCTACCTTTTCCACCAGCTCTGATGACCTTCGCGCTGGTATCTCCCAGCGTATTATCTCCCGTTGGTATCTACATTGGTCATCCCTGTCAGGGAACAAATTGCGAGCCATTAAACCTGTGCCTGATCTCTGGTCAACGTCATCTCGACCCTCCCGCCGAGAGGAGATTGTTCTGGCCCGGCTTCGTATTGGCCACTGCCGTTTTAGCCACCAGCATTTATTACGTGGTGGTCCTGCTCCCTTATGTGAGCACTGTGATGCACCTTTTACTGTGAACCATCTTTTAGTGCAATGTCCATTTTTTACCCGTCTCCGTCATGATCTGTGTTTCCCATTTGAAATGTCTGACATTTTAGCTGATGACCCGCAATCGGTTAACAGAGTTTTACTTTTTATACATCGTGCATATATGGCGAAAGCCATTTAATTTCTAACCCCGGTTCTTTTTTACTATGGGCAGTGTTGGGCGCTAATGACCACAGCAGTTGTGCGCCCTAAAACCACAAAAAAAAAAAAAAAAAAAAAAAAAAAAAAAGAAAGGCCACCCAACTTAAATTAAAAGTCATCTTTTCTGTACTGATTAAAAAAATTAAATGCAGAAGAAGCCAATTACAAGTATTCTTTTTATTCAGAGTAAAGTGTTCAGTCGTTTACAGAAAAGTATGTTTCGGATTACAGCTTGCCAAAGAGTGATTTTACAAAATTTGCATGGTGTGAATATTTTTAACGATTAGCACTCCGCTGATAATTAATTGCACTGAATTTTTTGATTTTAAGAATTTTACGTTGCGCCTCGGTTGCACAGTGGTAGAGTGCTAGACTACAAATCCAAAGGTCGTGGGTTCGGTCCCCGCCAGGTCCTGGGATTTTATCTGTCACTTTCCATTTCTGGCACCTCTGTCAGTATTACTCATGTGAAAAATACCGAGTAGCACCGTGGTTCGGAACCCACGTTAAACTGTGTGTCCTGTAACTGGCTGGGTAAGTCAGTTAGAAAGTTAGAGGAAGGCAACGGCATACCACCTCCAAACAGGACCATGCCTAGTAGAGCACTGTGGTTTTCTAACCAATCTTTGGATTGTTGACTGCTTTACTTTACGGTGGACATTACTTCTAGTGGTGATGTATCACACGCATATTGCTGCAGTTATATGAAGGAACACGTGTGAGATATTCCAGTAAAGCAATTACTGACCCTGATAACTCCATCTTTTCAGTAATAGTTATAAAACGCTTATTGAAAATTTTAGCAACACCGCACACATCCGTCAACCGTGTGTCATGTACTCTTAATGCTATGTGTTTGTCTTCATTTCTGGTTTTACCACTCTCGTTCCTCACTGTATTGCATAACGGTCCGTCACCACGACGGACTGTACTCGCTGTTGATTATCTCGCAATTCAAGAATTAATTGTTACATTTTCCTTCTTTATTTCACAGTTCCGTACAACATACTTCCGTTTTCGTGTCTGTTCAGTGTTCAGTTTTTTATTGGCTGTCCGCTGCGCCTTCTTACCATAAAATCTGAGGGTGGGGAGCGCGATGGGGTTTGCTTGGTAAGGTGCTTGCTTTACCAATACTGCAATCACCACACGAAACAGACGAGACGACATGGTTATACTACTCCACGAAACGCAACAAAAATTGCCCGCCGACCTTGCGGTTAGCGGCGAAAGGAGTGTATCCGCATTGGCCCTCCGCAGTCGTACTTATTGCGGTGATGGCTATCAGGAGAGCCGACTGGCTGTGGCGCCTGTTCAGTCGGACAAAGACACAGTGTTGCAACTGCATTCCCCTAATTGTGGTTGTGGTTCTTCGAAACAATCTGCCTCAGAGCTCCTTCACCTCTATTGCCTTGGGAAGGAACACAGGGCTCCAGAGAGGCGCAATTGAGTGATGGAGACGGGCGTACTTGAAGAACACTTAACGAGACCCCAAGGAGATGGAGCAAACCCGTCTGTTGACCTCTTAAAGTACTGTGGGGTCTCTAAATTGAGGCGGCTGCCATCGAGAAGGTATGATCTCAAGGATGGGCTACTGTTAGAGCTGTTCCATCTACCTGTCATTTCCTTCCTTATTCAGAAACTTTTAATCCGGCTGAGAATTTTCCAAGAGTTAGTAACGTCACCGATTAGAATGTAGAAAGCGGAACATATTATATACGAGGCGCATCCAGAAAGTAAGTTCCGTTTAGTAATAAAATGAAATTGTACACACTCTTAAACTACTTTTCCACATAACTGCCGAAATTTTTCAGGCATTTGTCATAGCGTGGCACCAGGTTTTGTATACCTTCGTCATAGAAATCTGCCGTCTGTGTCTTCAACCAGTTGGAAACAGTTTCTTTCAGTTCGTTGTCAATGGAGAAGTGATGACTGCCTAGGAAAGACTTGAGATGTAAGAACAGATGAAAGTCGCTAGGAGCGAGGTCAAGGCTGTACGGTGGATGGTCAAACACGTCCCAGATAAATCCCTGTAGGGGTTTTTTCGCCACATTTGAAGTGTGTGGTCGTGCGTTGTCGTGAAGCAAAACAACACCTACGGTTTTCCTGGATCTTGTCATCAATCGCGTGAACCAGTTCTTCTGTAACCAAAGGTGGACGCCTACTTCGTTCTTCATCGTGCACATCACTACGCCCGCCATTGAACCGTCTGACCCATCTTCTCACCGTCGAATCACTCATCGCGTTTGGTCCGTAAACATCGCAAATTTGCCGATAAATTTCTCTTGGTTTCACTTTCCTCGCATTTAGAAACCGAATCACCGACTTGATTTCACAGGCGGAGGGAATTTCAATCAACGCCGACATTTCAAACAAACACAACAAAGCCAAAGCGTACGTAACTGACAGCGATCTCCAAATGGCGCACGTTCTTCTCCTTGATACACATCATCTACAGCGCATGTTCGGAACTTACATTCTGGACGCGCCTCGTATTAAAATATACGAAAACTAAAGTCAGTCGGCCAGACCGAACTACCCGTCCGATTTCCTTCAAAAAAAAAAAAAAAAAAAAAAAAAAAAAAAAAAAAAAAAAAAAAAAAAAAAGTTCAAATGTTTGTAAAGCCTATGGGACTCAACTACTGGGCTATCAGTCCCTAGACTTACAAACTACTTATGAACCACTTACTAACTAGGACGGCACAAATATCCATGCCCAAGGGGGGATTCGAACCCCCGATCGTAGTGACCTTGCAGACCGTGACTGAAGCGCCTCAGTCCTCTCGGCCACCGCGGCCGGCCGATTTCCTTCATTTTTGTTTTAAACGAAAGGAAGGATATTCATCCACATATTTGTCGTCAAGTAACAGAATTTACATAACTCTCCCCAACCTTTTTCTATACTCAAACGCGATCTCCTTCTGTATATTTCTTATGAGATGTCCTTGCTGTAAACTAAAGTCAGTCGGTCTGGTCGTTCTATCCGACCAATTTCCTTCATTTTTGCTTTAAACGAAAGATTCATTCGGACATTTGTCATCAAATGTTTGAATTAAATTAAGTCTCTCCATAATTTATTGTTATTAAGACGCGGTATCCTTCTGTCCTAGCATTCACTATTTTAATCGGTTCATTTAATTATCACCAGAGAGATAATCGTTAAAAAATAACCACACCATTCAAATTTTGTAAAAGCATTTCTTGGCAAGCTATAATCCGAAATATACTCTCCTGTAAAAGAGTGAACACTTTACTCTGAATACCACGAAAACTTGTAGTTGGCTTTTTCTGCATTTAATTTTTTTTAATCCGTATAGAAAAGATGGGCTATTAATTTTAGTTGGGTTGTCTGTTGGAATGGTAGGTTGGTACTCCTGCTTATCATTTTGCGTAATAAATTGCCGCCTTCTATTTAGCATGAGAAACTGCACACTCTTTAATTTTATTCTAACCTGTCTTTAAACCTAAACTTTTGTAATAATCAAGTATGAAATTTCTTTTACTCAGGGGTTTGGTATTTGAGGTAATGATAACTTGAAACTATTATCTTTCGCAGGTTAGTTCATTTAAATCGGAGCCAGTAACAAAAAAGAATCTATCTCACAGTTTATCGTGATATTGTTATTGCAGTTAAAATTTGAATTTGGATCTCTTTCGCCTCGTAGCTAATAAATTTATTCCACACATACGATTTATTTAAGAGTCAAAAATATTATACTCACTTTCAAAACTGTTCTACAGATGCTGTAAGGATTTTAATTACGAAATAAAACTAAAGACAATTTTTACACATCACTTGCCTACATATAGTTTCGTAAAGCTCAGTTCACAGTTATTACACTTAAAAGAGATACACTTGCCTACATTTCGTAAAGCTCAGTTCACAGTTATTACACTTAAAAGAGATACACGCAGAAGGATTCATAGTTTGGAAATTCAATTCATCACAATTGTATATTTCTTGTACAATAAATATCTTTGCTTTTAATTTCTTCTAAAATAATGTTTATAATCTCAAAATCACTTACACTTGACAAAAGTACTGTTCAAATCTCATGGAAGTAGTCCATAAGAGCATCAGGAGGCAGAAGGCAGGATTATATCCTCCGACGCGAGAGGCCGCGCGATCCGAACTTGGCGCTCCAGACCGATCGGCTACTCTCGTGCGGCAAAGTTCCTTTCTTTTATGATTTTCCTGCTGCAATTAATTGAAGTCTTCTCTCACAAACGAATAAGTTTTGCTGTGTTTTCTCACAAAGGAAAAGGGGAAGGTAATACTAAAGTAGCCGAAGTACGAGCAGAAATATCAAGAAGGAGAAATGAACTACAGGTGTTTTGTCTAGATATTGTAACAAATCCCAGTTTTGTTTAAAAACTTACCAGACCTGCATTGTCTGATTTTAGTGTACACAGTTCATGCACAAGACACTCACTATCGGCCTATAGCACAATGGAAATAAAAATTATGTTTTATAGGTGGTGTAATGTCGTTTGTTTCGGATAAATACAATAGAACACATATCAGGCACGTTATGTTGCTACTATTGGTTGAGAACGTATGGAACCGCTGGAAGCCATCCTTATAGCACTAGATTACAAAAAAAATCGTCTACGTTATTTCCAAGCACTACTTTACATTCTAGAATGTAAAGGGATTAACATTCGGAGGAGAGGAATTATACGTCAGTGTACATTAAATATGCAGTAAACATTGCCAAATGCTCTTCGATTAAAGTAATATTATCATAGCACAAAACACACTTCCCGATACACCTGATGGTGCGTATACTAGTCTTCAAAGCTATGATAAGGTATTCGATGAAGTGGTTAAAGCAAATCTTCACTCTGTGATTTGAAATTAATTTTCATCGACAAAGTGCAATTCTATGCTGCAATATACTTGAAGAAAGTCATGTTAGAACATAAATTGACATACTTGAATCATTATTTCAAAATTTAATTTTTTAAGTGATTTTGTAAGTATAGACGTTTTATAGAGGGTTTTGCAACACATTTTCTTCCACTTCGTTTTAACCACGTCATTCAAATCCTGCATCTGCACTTTGAGGACTAATACACTCACTAACCGCTGTGTAGTGATGTTTATTTCGTGCTATGACAATTGTTTCACAGCAGGGTTTTTGGCACTGTTCCCTGAAAATGTAATGTTGCACGGACGTCATTGCGATACGTGTATTTCCTCTCGTAGTAATACCTTTGTTTCTTTCTATTGACATATCACTTGTGGTAGAATTCAACGTTTTGCTTTGATGCGACACAGATTACGTTTTATATGATGTAGTGTTATTCTTAGCATCGTTCCATGTGTGGTCGATGTCACAGATGTCCAATATCAGAGATTATAATCATTGTTTCACAGTAATTAATTAATTTCTGAGATAAGTCTAACACTGGTATACTATAAACGTTACCAAATAGTCAGCTTTACTCTGCGTATTTATTAGAAATACACGTCTATGTACAATACACTTATCTGGAGGTGTTTCTTACTTGATAAACAAATCCATGACATGCATAGTTCATTAGTCTATTCGAATAGCCTACACAACTTTGTGAATAAAAATTAAAAAGTGTACCTAAAATGGTCATGCAGATACAGGACGTCTCAGGTTCAAAGGCTGATACATCATTGCATAGGGAATATGTTTTATTAAAGACTGTTGGTAAGTTCTAGCAACACTAGGCATTCTGTCGTATTAAGTCAATGAGCGGCGGTAGGTATAAGAACTATTGTGTGTGCGTAGTGAATTTTGCAACTGAAACCATCGCTCGCACCATAGGATGGTTGTTTGGGACAGGGGGAACTACGACCCAGTGTGGAAGTGAAGGAATGAGGATAGGAAAGGAGAGGAAGGGAAGGGCAAGAAAAACTTTCCAGGGAGGAAAGGAGGAAGAAAGACAGCATTAGCTCGGAGCCGTGTTCTCGCTGCGCACGCACCCACGAAAGAACCGTGCGTCCCTTGCTCACGTGATATCCTGCGAACCTTGGCTGGAAAGCAGAGGTAAAACACGATATCTATTTATATCTTAGTGAGACGTTGGCCCGCAATGCAAATTGCTAACAAAGGTCAGTGAATTTGAAATAGTCCTAGGTTCATAGATACGAGAGAGATTCGAAGACTTATTAGCTAACAGAACCCAATACGTTGTCCTCGGTGGCGAGTGTTCATTAGAGACAACGGTAGCTTCTGAAATTCCTCAGGGAACTGTGATGGGACCACTATTCCTGTATCTACATAAATGTTACGAGCAGGCCCTTACTCTTACGGCAATGTTGAAAAAAACCGCGAGTTTGAGTAAAAGTTGAGAATTTGTATCTGACGGAAGGCGAACTAGAGCAATCCGTGATCGCTGTGCCAGCGCAACTGCCTAGCAAACCGGAGTCACGGGCTCCAGTCCTGACTGGGTACACATTTTCAAATTTACCCATTCGAAGTTAATGTTGTAAATTCCTCGAATATGAACATATATAGATGTTGAATACGACCGCTCCAGACACTAGAATAACATTAACCCGAAACTCCAACTCGTTCTACTCTCTGTCGTATCTCAGACGTAACAGTTTGGCTAGCTGGAACTATTAATTCTTTTAGTTCTTTATTGTTAGCTGGTAGAAGTGTTTTAAACAGCGTATTTTTAACGTACTAACATAGAAAACCATCACGGGGGTATGCTCGGGGCTTACCGAAGCCGTGTCTAGCTGCCTGGCGGTAGATCCATTGCTTTGGATACCTTCCGTTCAAATAGGCACGGACAATTGGGTCGTTCTCCATGCTATTATAATACGAATTAACGTAATTCATCATCCAGTTGGAACAGCTAATTCTGAAATATTCCTGATACGTTTAGCCAGATACAGTTGCGCCCTCGAAGAGATAAGTAGCTGAAACGGCACAGCAAACATTACTGCAGTCGAATCACGTTCATCTTGAATTGTTTCCTGCAGATTCTCAGTGAACCATCTGCTCAAGCAGAAACTCGCAGAACTTGAGTCTTTTCACTTTCCCAGATTCGGAAAGGGCTTGTACCACTTTCAGCTGTTAAGGTTTCGACAGTAACGTTTTGTTTACGACTCTCCAATGGTCGGATGTATAATTTGCAGCTCTCTGGTATCGCGGTGGGTCGATGTTCTTTGGCCTACGAGAAAATGCTTCCCGAATGCGGTCCACATGTTATTCAGACATGCGCAGCCGTCCGGAACTTCATCCTGCACACAAACACCGTTGTCCATAAATTGTTTGTACCAACGTTTGATACACCACCTGTCGGGAGGCAGAACACCGCACTTCGTTCGAAATGCACTCCGAGAAAATGTCGAGTCATACCGCCCTATCTCGACAATTTAAAATTGGCTATATAAATAACCTTTTTCTCAGGAACTGTTGATTATATATATTTGGTGTTTTCTGTCAAATGTTCTCGCATGATTTGTGTCTGCGTTGCTCTACAATCACTTTAAAACAACAGCAGAATAAAAAAGTTACGATTTTTTCCCTAAACATATAATTTTTTGAGTAAATTTTCACAATTTTAATTTCTTGAATTTTACCTATAACAGTAAATACTACTAAAGTAGAACTACAATATCATTGCCTATGTTATGTGGTAAATAATTCATTGATGTAGATTCAGAAGTTTCTGAGAAGAGGGGCATTTATACAGAGAAATGTGATTTTGAGAAAATCGCGTTTAAAGAAAGTATTTTAATATACGGCCAAATGATACATAAAAATTATGTTAGAATCCTCCTGGCTGGTAGTTCTCATCTCCCCCTTCATCTTCCTCACCCAGTGCTGCCCTTCTTCGATCTGGCTTCTTTTGACATACTGTTTGTTGCAATATCTGCCTTCATGATTCGCAGTTTGTCCAAGTCCATCAAACTTTTAGTGGTGTTGTAACCTTTATGAAATCCAAGTATTCGAAAACCTGTAGTCTTTCTGAAAAGCTATCACTGAATTTAAACGCACCATTTTTGGTTTAGTCAGGATGATGCCAATCACAGAAAATATGAAGCACACTCAATTTTTTATTGTTTTTTTACCGGTTACGATGAGCTACGTCATCATCTTCAGATTTTTTATTTTTTATTTATTTATTTCTTTACAATCCTCCTATTTGGAAAAAAAAAATTTTCCCAAAGATGATGACATTTTCGATCGCTCTCCACAGGAAACACATCTAAAACACGGCTAGTGGGTAATTGTTGTTGTCAAACACAAACGAAGTGTTTACTACCGAAACGTACAGTTCTTACAAAACAAAAGAAACCACGCTTTCTAGACTATATACTTCCGGGGAAAAATGACAATATGCTAAATGCCCTGTATATCCATAGATATTGTGAACACACACACACTCACACACACACACACACACACACACACACAAAGAAAAAAACCACACTGGCATGTTGTACACCCCATATTCATTTTCCCGTAGTTTTATGGTATTTCGAAATATTTCTGACAGCAGAAAGTCCGTATTTAAAATATAGATAAAATGTTTCAAAAATAACAATATAATATATAATATTTAATAAAGTAATACAAAATCAAATATATAAATTTATAATATCGTATTTTATATTACTTATTCATTATAATTCAAAAACTGATGTCTAAAACAGTGCAGTACGATCGTTTTATATCATTAATAAAATATTTCATTCACAATAGTTTCATTTTTAGGTACTTTACTTAGGATTTGAAATGTGTCTATCCAAAAATTGCAGCAACCGTACTAAATTTACAATAATTTTAGAAACAGCCTAACAAGTTGCACTTTTTCTAGATACCTTATCTAGATTTCGGCACCAACTAAGGGTGCCTGCATCAGAAGATTAAAAAAAAAAGACGTAAACTTATGAGCAATATGCTCAACCCCAACAAATAAAAAAAAATTGGAATATATACTAGCCAGAGGCTAGTAAGTCAAATTTTACAAAAAGGAGCGGCTGGCCGTTGTCGTACCAGATAAAGTATCTAAAAAGTGCAACTTCTTTGGCTATTTCTACAATTATTGTAGACTACTTAGTCTATAATACAAAAATCTTCTACTGGCATCTTTATTTTCTAATATTTATTTATTTATTTTTACATTTTAAAGAGGACCCTTGATCACCCCACTGTGTTATTGCTACAATATTCTGATCTTGTATTGTTGCGACTTCCTCTTTTATCCTCTTTATTCTCGTATTGAATTACACTTGTAGTTAGTAACGCAGAATAATTTTTTGTTGTTATTAGTAAAAAAACACTATTTTTCTCTATAGAAAAATATTTTTCTGCGATATATTCATCCCTATATGAAATATTTTCAAATCATTCTTCTAACATCCATTTAATGTTTTATAGTTTCCAAATGACAAGCCAAGATCGAAAACTAACAATTTATTACGTGACGACTGGTTTCGGTGCACAGTGTCACCATCATCTGGTCATATATATATATATATATATATATATATATATATATATATATATGCGGTCATATTGTTAAAAATTGGGTATAAAATAACAAGTGCAACATTGCACTTAGTCACTATATAAAAAAATACATAAGTTAAAAACATGACAGCTTACAAAATATTTTGTAACTGCCAGCAGAACAGCCCAGGACAGCCCAGCCCAGCCCAGCCCAGCCCATTCTGAAGATGACCTACATCTGGTCGAAACCGGAAAATAGAAACTGTTAATTTTTGCTATCAATACTGTTTTTTGTAATATTACTTATTAACTAGCATATACTAAGGACGGCACAAACAACAATGCCCGAGGGGGGGATTCGAACTCCCGACCGCAGCAGTCGTGCAGATCGCTCGGCCACCGCGAACGGCTTGGATTTATGGCGCGCAGAGGAACAACCTACACAATATTTGGCAACTGATGGAGAGGCACGTAGAAGTACAAGCCGAACTGCATATGGCCATTATCGAAGGCCTATGACACAGTGCAGAGGCAAGAGATATGTAAATGTCTGAGAAGTAAATATATCAGTGTGGTAGAAGACCTGTATGAAGATGCATTGACACAAGTCAGTAGCAGTGCAGGTGCGACAAAGGCATTTCCAGCGAAAGTAGGACTACATCAAGGATCTGTTCTCAGCCCGTTATCTCTTTGGCTGTTATGTGCCGGCGCCGTATGGCGGAGCCCTTGACGGAGCGCAATTCTACATGTTATTTTCGATTTGTCGCGTCGGCGGCGCACCCAATTGCGCTTCACGCTTGTCTGCCTGCGGCTATCTTGGCTGCCCGCGAGAGGGCCTTATGAGCGAGGAAGTGCGAGGAAGACTTGGTCTGAATTGACAGAGTTTATCGAGTGGTGTGCCACTTGCCGGGCGTGCAGTGTCGCCTAGTGGCCTCGTGTACATTTGGGCCTGGGAGCTACCTGCTTCTCCAGAGTCTTCCATGTCCGAGCAGTCTATCCAGGCCACCTGGCACGTCGTATACTTGTTGGACTTTGAAGTAGTTACTTCGCTTGGCCACGTCTAATTATTTGCGTTAGTTGGCGTCTTTCTGTCCTGGCTCACCATGTACTTGCCTGTCTTAGTCTAGGTTGCTAGGTTAACTGAAGCCCAGTGGTTTTCCACGTCTCTGTCCTTGTGAATACATGTACTCTAATGACCGGTAGTGGTTGTCGTGCTTGATAGCGCCGAGGTCTAATGTTTGAGCGTCTATTCGCCAAAGAAAGTTGACCTTATATGGTTTCTTAGCTGCTATTAGCTGATTGCAACATACTTAAGTATCTCTGGGGATTTTTCCTGGTAAATTATACTCTACTGTTATCTCGTGGCTCGTCAGTTGCAAACATAGGCGGTGTGTTTTCCTACTACGGGCAAATTATGCCAACCCGTCGTCGTACTTTAGGGACTTTAGAGCTTCCATTCGGGTTAGGGCTGTAGCTCCTTAACTCGTTGGGACACGCCTTAAACCGTACTCTTTCCATTTTGTTTTCTCTGTAGTCACTCGCCGTTCTTTTGTTGAGAAAGACATTGCTGCTTCCAGTTTGCTGCAATGGGAATTGATTAAGTTTCCCTTTGACGTTGGTTCTCGTCTGCTGTACTTTGTCTTGTAAATTGTATTTCGTACCCTTCAGCTAGTTGAAGTCTTTTCTTAAATTTTACGTTTCGCAATTTTGTGTATCTATCAGGTATTGGAAATTTAAAATGGCTTGTTGGTTTGATATTTTACCTGTTCAAAGGGCTATTATTTGCTATTCTAATTTGTGTCCTTCAGGCTAGTTGAAGCCTTTTCTTAAATTTTAATGACCCCGGCTATCTGTAAATGATTTAAAGATTACGTTGGGCAAACTAGTGTTTATATTGTCATTTGTGTTTCCTGTTTGCTTTTAATAAATATTACGTGCTTGAAATACTGAATGTAAGGTAACCCAACCCAGACCTTCCTAATTCCGCATTGGTCTGTCCTTTCGTATGTTCTGCTTCTAATAATTCAACGGGAAAGTCAGTAACCCCCTTCTAATTGATCCTCTCATTGTCATGGATGTACTAGTATAAGATGTGAAAAAAAAGAGGCACCTTCGAGCTTCATGTTTGCCGGTGAAGTTGTAATCTGTGAACCCCATCGAGGAGCACCTCAAGACAAGCTTGGACAGTGGAGAACTAGAGGATAGAGGAACGAGAATTAGCAGGCTGAAAACAGAGTATATGTGTACAAAGATTGCCAAAGATCTATATATTAATCTGCAAGGAGAACACCAGAGAAATTTAAATACGTAGACTCTTACATGCAAAGTGATTGAGGACTGGAGATCGAAATCGAGCACAGGATAAATAGTGGATTGATTAACTGGAGGAAACTGAGCGGAGTACTGTGTGATAATAAGGGTAGCTGCAGAATAAAAGGAAAGCTTTACAAGTCTGTGGTGAAGTCTGCGATGCTCTATAGTGCAGAAACTTGGCCAATTGCAAAAGACCAAGAGAAAGAGATGGAAGTGACAGAAATGAGAATGTTAAGGTGGATAACTGAGTTGACCCGAAAGGATAGATTAAGGAATGAGTTCATCAGAGGAACATTGACAGTGGGCCCCATAGGAAAGAAGATCCAAGAAATTAGACTAATATATACACGTGGCGTCTGTTCCGAAAGAACAGACGTCACTTCTGATCCTGCAGTTGTGTAGAGGTCAGCGCAACGGCCTAGAAAGCAGGAGACCCGGGTTCGTATCCCGGCTGGGTACACAGTTTCAGCTTTGCCCAATCGCAGTTGATGTCATATATTCTGTGAATATTAAAAATTAGACTAAGATGGTATGGACATATGCAGAGAAGAGGAGAAGGAGGGGGGGTGGAGTACTATGTTGAGAGAAGAAGACTTAGCAATCGAAGGATCAAGGAGAAGATGACCGAAACTGACAAGTACTTGGGCGCGAACAAACGTATCTGTAAGAACATTTGGTTACAGTATCTCTACGTACACCTCCATGTGCTGGTGGGTCTCGTTTTTATGCAAAACTTTGCAATCATGCTCTAGATAGCACTGTAGATGTAATTGTAGACGCCATACGTAATGCAGATATCTGAACTATAATTTATGTAATAATCGTCGTACATGTTCTCTAGCGTATTGTCATCAAAAGCCGTGATGATAGTTGCAATTTTAACCTTCTTCTCGAAAGACTGTTGGTATTCACTGCCACTGCTTCCATCGCCTCTTCCCGCACTTACCGTAGCACTGCCGCTAGCAATGAGTTCTTCGTCATTATCATCCCTATTACCATCATTATGTGTTAGTGTTACAACAGTATCTAACTGCCGGCCGCGGTTGCCGTGAGGACTACGGCGCTTCAGTCACAGTCTGCACGGCCACTACGGTCGGGGGTTCGAATCCCCCCCTCGGGCATGGATATTTGTGCCGTCCTAGTTCGTAAGTAGTTCATAAGTAGTTTGTAAGATTAGGGACTGATGACCCCGTAGTTGAGTCCCATAGACTATACAAACATTCGAACATTTTGAAGTATCTAACTTATGCTCATATTTCTGTACCATAACAGATACGAGAGATCATGTGAATGATTCATCTTCTACACTGATACCATCTTCACGAAGAATGGTTCTTCGTAACTTCATCTCAACCAATCGCAATACTTTAACAGGATTGATTATCAATCGCCACCCCATCTGACGCTTCACCACACAAATGTCGCAAAACGCAACTTCGGAAGCACACTGCACCGTCCCTACTGGCGAACCGACAGGTCAAAGAGCAATGTGGCAAGGCACACGCCGAGGCCTCTAATAACGGACGACTACAGAGTTTTGCAGATGCGGGAGTGTCACTAGTGCAATAAGGGATCTTTACATTATCTCTCGTACAATTTTGATGTATATGTGTTTGTTCGAGCCCGAGTACTTTCCTTGTGAGATAGATAGGCAAGGTAGAAGCGGAGAATAAGTATTCATGGAAGATAATGTGGCAATGTGGCAAGGCACACGCAGAGGCCTCTAACGGACGGCTGCAGAGTTTTGCAGGTGCGGGAATGTCACTAGTGCAATAAGGGATCATTACATTATGTCTCGTACAATTTTGATGTATATGTTTGTTCGAGCCCAAATACTTTCCTTGTGAGACAGATAGACAAGGTAGAAGCGGAGAATAAGTATTCATGGAAGAGAAATATCCAGAAAAGCAACGCCGACCCCACATGTTGTGCGGAAAGTCCGAGATGGTGATGGTGACGAACGGTTAAGGTGCTATTTTAAATTAAATTTTGAGTTGTCGAAATACCATCGAAAACGGCGCGCTTTTAGTGCTACTAACCTAAAGTGAGCCAATCCCTTTTTTTTCAGTACTTTCACTTATGTACTTTAATATTAGAATGACTCAAGGGCAGTGGGAACGAGGCATCCGTTTACCATCACCCCCGGCACCTTCACATTCCGAGCAACAGCGGTGCTAATGCGTTTCGTAAGCGCCGCATCCGGCTCCCCGTGTAAAGCGCAAGAAATGCTCTCCGACCCAGCACAAAGACCCACACACACAGTCCACCACGTGCGAACCGGCGCACATTAAAGGCCGCCGCTAGCGGTGCACTTCGCACGTCTCGTCATTACGGCAGAAGACCGCCCATTGTGCAATGTGGATTGTGCTAAGTGAGCCAAAGTGAGGCGTGCACGGGCGCGGAGGTGGATCTTTCGATGACGACGAGAATGGCTTTGAACCCGCGGGGCGAGAGCTGGTCGAGGCTCGTCCGCCGGCCTGCGCGAGCATTCGAATGCGGCGTGGGAGGCGGCCATCCGGAGCCTTTCATCTCGGCCTCTGAAGTGCCTTGTTCTGCCCTAAACGCCGGGTCGTGATGCCACGCGTCTAAACCTGACGCCAAGGCCGGCGGCCAACACACACGCAAGCACACAGGAACACACACACACACACATTCATACTCGACACCTGGTAACGGGGCTATTCTTCCGACGAGAGCAAAGCCAGGACATCGCTCCATCACCCGCGATGCCCACGGACAGCTGTCGAGGCGTGCGCGTCCGCTGCTAGTCACCCCGAATGAATGCTGGACGGCGCATTGAGCAAGGACTGCGAGGAATGGGAACGGTGACCGCGTGTCGCTCCCTGGCGGACACATATGTGTCAAGGAAACTCGCCTTGTCCCGAGCCACGACTGTCTGTCTGTGGCGAAAGAGGTACGTCAGAGCCAACATCCCGCAGAACACGATGAAATTGATTAACGCTGTATAGCTATTGAGGGACACAACGTTTCGTTATTACTACATGTTGTCACTTGTGAGCGAGCGGTTTAACGTAACGGTGTCACTATGTTTTCGAAACAGGAACATCAGAGTTGGATGAAGATTATTACTTTAGCAAATAAAAACCTTCCGCCGTTATTTTTTACAATTTTTAATAAATTACATGTTTCGAGATTCCAATAATCTTAACTACATACCCTTATAAGATACATGCAGTAGTAGACTATGAGAACTAGGCATACATTTATAATCCTCACTCCAAGATGTAACTGACAACTGCATGGATCTCAGCTACATTTTGGGGTGACCGGGTATATTCAGGATTATAAATGGATGGCTAGTTCTCATATTATTGCATGGATATTATGAGGGTCTGAAGATGAGATCATTGGTTTTGTGTCCCAGCCTCGTCGCCGCTTTTATGTCTCGTTTCCGTCGTAGGTGTCGGTGGCAGAGTAGAAAGACCGACACAGGAATAAAGGATGCACGCTTGTGCAGGTACGGAGATGAACAACCAGTGGGACAGCAGAAACTAGAAACACTAGAGTAAATTAGAACGAGATATATATTTCTTAGAGACTTAGTAATACTTAACATTTACATAGCTCAGTACTGCAGAATGCTGATACATAGTCGAGCTAGAGGCCTGCCTAGTGCCTATCCGATACCCAAGTCTTCACTGGTGCCTATTTGATTCGGAAGTGTTAACTGGTTCCTATCTCAGTCCCAAGTGAACTATGTCGTTCAGTAGTGGCCACGAGCGGATTTGCAGCAGATGGCGCTCGTGGCTGACATCGTAATAACGCCACGCCGTGCGTGCATGGCGGCGCGCGGCGAAAGTAGGTGGCGCGCACTTTGGACTTGTGCGACACCACAATTGGAATCTCGAAACATGAAATTTATTAAAAATTGTAAAAAATAACGGCGGATGGTTTCTCATTTGCTAAAGTAATACATCGCCGTCGTACCGTCATCCATCTGAGATGGATATACAGAAGATTATTACTGTTCGTTTTTGGAATATCATCTGTGACCAGCTACGCGAAAGAGCCGGCAACACTTTCTGCGCAACCCACCCCTCATTTTGCACGACAATGCACGGAGCATACAGCACAAGCTGTGACTGCTCTGTTCGGTCGATGGGACTGGGAAGCCACCATACTCCCTGGACATAAGTCCATGTGACTCTGATTTGATTCCGAAGATAAGGGAACCACTACCAGACATTCGCTTCAGCACTGTTCCCGATATTCGACAGGCAGTAGACCACTCCACTCGCACAGTCAACGATCTCTGCTAACGGTATATTATGTCTTCGACACCGCTGACAACGGGTCATAACGCTGCGGACTGCTTTGAAGAACAGTAACAGGTGCAAACATGTAACGCTTTTGTATCGGTTGTGAACAAATAGTTGCGGTTATTTAAGTTCCAACCGTCGTATACAACCTCTGACAACAAAATTCGGTGAAAAATCTGTGACATTAACCTAAATGATGAACTACAGTTACCTTATTGTCTTTAAAAATACTTACCTCCAATAACTATACACCGCTGAGCTCTGCGTACATGTGCTGGAAACTTTGTACAACGTCTTCCTTTGGAATGATGATCCAAGATTCGTCAAGTTTTGTTGGAGATCACGAATATCGTCAAAACCTCTTTCAAAGAGAGTTGAAGTGGAGAGAATGGGAAGAAGCCTGGACGAATGAAATCAGGCGAGTATGGTAGCTGTTTGAATTGTACGACAACTATCACTCACAAAATCCAACACCTTCCTGTTCAAAAAGAGGGTGGTGCAACTTGAACAGCCTCCATATTCGGCGGAACTCAATCCTCCACACTTATTCCTTTCCCGTCGACTCGCTTTGAAAGGGAAGAGATTTGACAGTATTCCTCACTTGAAACATGTGCAACTTTTCCACGACATATATCGCAGTGTTCAATGGTGCATAGTTATATATTTCGAAAGTAGGTAACTGTAGTTCATCATTTACGTTAATGTTACAGGAGTATTTACCGAACAGTGTTGTCAGAGGTTGTATACTTGTATATGGGAGATAAAGGAGGAAGCTGAAATCATCTTTATTACGAAGGATGAAACGCATTATTATAAATAAATAAATATCTTCAGCCGTGGAATACTTCCTATTTAAAAAAAATCAAAGGGGTTGCTCAGAAAGTCAGTCAAAATGGAGCGGATTCATTACTAAGAGAACTTTTCGTGCATTTTCATTTTTGGCAGTCGAAGAAGAATTAAAACGCGTAATGTAGACGATAATGCAGATAATGCAGGAGAAATGCCTTTAAGAGAGACAGGCGAAAACGAGAGATCTCTCATTGCAACTACTTCTTCACGACCAGAATAATCGGACGACTTTACTATAAAGTAGTACTCCCAACCTGAAATACTAAGTCTGAAGAACACAGGACGATTAGCCTAATACCGCATGCTGCAAAATTCCGTCTTCGACGGTTGATCATGATGCTATACGGAATGCTGGATGAAGCACTTGGAAAACAAAACACCATATGCTTTTGGAATCGCAAAAGCGACACGAGATGCCACTTAACTTGTAAGTACCATTAGCGAAACATATACAGAAAATAGCAAAGAGGTATTTATCTGTTCACATTGTAAGGAGGCGATCCATTATTATGACAGGTTCCAAAAAAGGATAAAGCCAAGATCGCAAATATATAAATTTATTTCGACAACCGATTTCGATGGTATGTGGCATCATCTGGTCTAATTATTATTATTTTTTTAAAATACAAAACCTTTATTTTGTGATGCCAACAGTAGTTGTATAAAATAATTTAAAGTGCATAGATACACTATTTCACTCATTCTAGTTAAAGCTTAAATTGTAAACATAAACTACAATGACATAGTGCATCTATGGGCTTGAAATTATTTTGTACAACTAAATGTTCAAATGTTTGTAATGCTATGGGAGCAAACTAGGTTGGTCATTAGTCCCTAGTCTTATGAATTGCTTAAACTAAGTTAAACGAATCTATGGGACAACACACACATCAGTGCCCGAGGGAGGATTCGAACCTCCGACGCGAGAGGCCGCGCGATCCAAAACTAGGCGCTCCAGACCGCTCGGCTACTCACGCGCGGCTTTATACAACTACTGTCGATATCTCAAGATGACGGCTTCGTAAAAAAATTCTTAGACCAGAAGATGATGGCAGACACCTTCGAAACAGGTCGTCGAAATAAAATTATATATTAGCCATCTTCGCTTTATCCTTTTTGGAACATATCAAAGAGGTATTTGCTATCTCTCCAGACGTCTAAAATGCATTTAGCGAAGGAGATGCCGTGAAGGGAGGGAGCAAAGTGCAAGGGCGAATGAGTGACTTCAAATCTGTACATGGATAAGAAAACATGTGTGAATGTGTCATAAAATGGAAATAAACTGGAATGACATAATACTGGCTAGATTTGGAGGAGAACGCCTAACATTGCTGACGGCGAAGAAAAATGTTTGTTAAGCTTATGGAACTTAAATGAGGGGTCATCGGTCCCTAAACGTACAAATTACGTATAACCTAACTTATACTAAAGAAAACACAAACATCCATACCCGAGGGAGTATTCGAATCCCCGACGGGGAACGGCCTCGTGCATCGTAGCATAGCGCCTCAATGCGCTCTGCCACTCCGCCGCGGCTACGGTGAAGAATGGAAAGCTGATTTGTGTAGGTCATAAATAGAGACGACGTTCTCTTCTACTAGAGACAACTGAAAGTTTCATTCCGGAACAGAGAAGAGAGGGCAGAAAAAGATACCAGATGCTGAAGGACATCAGCAGTCAGCAAATGGAGTATAAAAATAAAAGAGGAAAACAGGGTAAGGCGTCTTGCTACGGATTTCCTAGCTACTCTCCATCGGAAGTTCGAATTCAAATGTTCAAATGTTTGTTAAGCTTATGGGACTTAACTACGGGGTCATCAGTCCCTAAACTTACAAACTACTTACGAACTACATTATACTAAGGACGGCACAAATATCCATCCCCGAGGGGGGATTCGAACCCCCGACCGTAGTGGCCGTGCAGACCGTGACTGGAGCGCCTCTGTCCCCGCGGCCACCGCGGCCGGCAGTTCTAATTCTCCCCCGGGCATGGATGAGTGTGGTTTTCTTTGCATACATTTGTTTTGTAAGTCTTCAGGCCGATAAACGTCAGCACGTCCATTTTTGAGCGGCAAGAACAAAGCAACTACAATCACGTAAATGTTTTCAAATTATATACAGTAATCCGTTCTTTCCCTTACAATTCCATCATCATTTCCTTGTGCAGCCTCATCATGTATGCGTTTTATTGTGCTAAATTAATATTATACTCCTCTTCATGGCTATAAAATGTCGTTCTGCAACATAGCTTGACTCACAAATCGTCGAACTTAATTTTCCAGTTCACACGCGACAGGAAAGTACTACTCTCTCACTGCTAAAGATGACGACACTAGCGTGTACTCACAGATATTCCATAATTACCATAGAAATTCTTACATACAAAGAGATCTTACTACGTGGCTATTACGTATAAAACTTTAAATCGCGATAGCTTCTTTTTACGAGATCCAATTTTTTAAAATAATAACTGGATATTGCCCTTAAACGAAACTATTTTTCGTTTTGAAAACCACATGTAAAATCGTTGAGTAATATTTACTATTGCTATGTTTAAATATATTAACGATAGACATGGCAATCTGACCGTTTTATCGAAGTAAATGATATCAAATATTAAAATATTTGAGGCAAGTTCTCTCGAGGACAAAATACTATATACTGTAGAACTTTCAACGGACATGCTCTTTGTGTTCAAGACTTCAAATTGGGTGATTTGAACTTTCAAACGCTGGAAAAATAACACCACTGAATAGAATAACGTCAAACTGCAACGGCATATTATCGAAGAAAAGGGAAAACTTATGTCAGAAGAAAAACAAATAGTGTGAAAATTGATCAATAGATGGTGCTATAAGCATGAATAGTGGTAGACTACAAAAGACAAATTAATCATACAACAATGCGTAAAGTGTAAGTTCGACATAATTACGTAGGCTTCCGCGGCCAGAGTCAGATGACATAAAAGTTATCTGGGTATTGCACCGCGTCATGATGTAAGGCTATTACTTAAATAACCGAAACGTCGGTTATTTAAGTAATAGCCTTACATCATGACGCGGTACAATACCCAGAAAACTTTTATGTCATGTAAGTTCGACGTTAAACAAACTGTACTACTCAGTTTGCATGAGTGTGCTGGTCTGATACTGTTAGGTAAGCCTATCTTCCATGGCAAGGCATACCACACCGGATGGGAGAAATCCTTTATTGTCTTGATCTGAAAACCGCATGAAAGCATTGATCAAAATCAAATAGGATTTTTAATTTGCGTGTGACTGGTACAAAACATGTTCAGTATGCTGGCCACCTTTTTCTGTAACAAGTTGAAATGGAGAAACAACATGTTACTCAAATTATCAAATTGTTTCCGCGGCCACATTAAAAACAACATCTTTGAGATATCCCCACAGCTAGAAGTCACACGGATCAAGATCAGGCTGTAGGGAAATGACCGCTGATAATCCTAGCATTTCCGAAATGGCGCTCCAACAGTTGTATAACTCGACATGACTTCATATTTCCTGAAGTATGCATTGTACGTGATCCTCACACTGTCGGCGACCGTTCTTTTGATTTGAAGGTCAAGTTGGAAAATTTCATAAAGACTGGAACAAAACTGTAGATATGTAAGCAATATGTACACACAAACAAGGACACTCTGCTTTACACATAAATTCATATTATCAGCCAAACTTGCGAAAAAGGTTATTTTTAAATTATTGACGACTAGTTTCGGGAGTGTGCGAGCTCATTGTCAAGTTCTCCATGCCTCTCTCATCTCTACAAATACAACAGATATTTCATCCCGTTAGCAATCATACAACGCCAGGTATAATTTTGCTGGTGTACTGATATATCTCTCGTATTTGTAGAGATGACACCGGGACACAGAGGGCTCAATAACTGGTTCAGGGTAGCCCCAAACTAGTCATCAATAAGAAAAAAAAAACTGTTTTTCAACTGTGGCTGTTGAAATACTTAAATCGAGCGAGGTGGCGCAGTGGTAAGACACTGAACTTGCATTTGGGAGGATGGTGGTTCAGATCCGCCTCCGGGCATCCAGATGTAGGTTTTCCGTGATTTTCCTAAATCGCTCCAGGCAAATTCCGGGTTCCTTTCAAAGGGCACGGCTGATTTCCTCCCCCATCCTTCCCCAAAAATCCGAGCGTAGGCTCCGTCTCTAATGAACAAGTTGTCGACGGGACGTTAAACGCTAAGCTTCCTTCCTTTATTTCAGTCATATCATTTCTATGAAACACTTAAAAATCGTCTCTAGTGATGGGACGGTTCTCTCACTTTCTCAAAGAGATTGTGATCAAAGGGAGTTCTGGCGGGCGAGTACAGTGCATGCTGGCACTATCGAAAGAGATACTCGACAGCAGTAAGTGGTTTAGAATATAAGACTGTTACGCAGGATTACGGGGCACTGTTCCATGAAATGTAGCTTTCGCCTGAGCGAATTTCATTACATGAGAAGCTCCCAAACAATCTGTATGAGACAATGCATGATGCCACACCAATATGCTGTCCAGGACCTCTTTAGATGATGCCGATGAGAGAATCTGGAAGATTAATGCACTCACCCAGCATGAGTGTTATTAGCATCTCTTTAACAAAGTGAAACAACCACATGAAGGGATCCGGTACATGAGACACGACGCTATGTATGTCACTGGACAGTCAAGGGATGCTATATGGAGAGGCAGCTGGCCAGCCGCGCGGGAATAGCCGAGTGGTCTGGAGCGCCACGTTGCGGATCGCATGGTCTCCAGCGTGGGAGGTTCGAATCCTCCCGCGGGCAAGGATGTTTGTGCTGTCTTTAGCATAAGTTAGTTGATAAGTAGTCTGTAAGTTTAGGGACTGATGGTCCCGCAGTTAACTCCCATAAGCTTTATAAACATTTCAACATTTGGAGCTGGTCAGCGCCTCACACTTCCGGCCGCTGTGTCAGTTTTCGTAGTGGGAGTCGCTACTTCTCAGTCAAGTAGCTCATCAAGTGACCTCACAAAGGGCTACTAACAGCGCTCATCAGAGACTCTCAATTTGTCATTAATAGACGAGGCGAGCGGAGAGATCTAGTTTTAGGAAGTTGGATACAGGGAGTATCTAAATACGTGGGAAAGCTCCCGCGATTCGATATAGGACTTCAAAAGTACGAGAACAAGGAGAACAACTCAGTTCGTAGTAATCGATGGTAAGGTATCGACTAAACCAGAGGTGACATCCGGCGTTTCACAGGGTAGTGTTTTGGCCCTCTGCTGTTCCTTATCTACATTAACGATTTAGGAGAAAATCTGAGCAGCTCTCTTGCGTTGTTTGCAGATGACGCCGTCATTTATCGTCTAGTAAACTAATCTGAAGATCAAAAGCAACTACAGAACGATTTAAATAAGATATCGGTATGGTGTAAAAATTGGCAATTGACTCTAAATAATGGTTTGATTTTTAAAGGGACTAAATGGCTACGGTTATCAGTCTGACTCTAAATAATGCTATGAGTGAAGTGGTCCACCTGAGTACGAAAAGAAATCCGTTAAACTTTGTTTAGAAAATAAATAAATCGAATTTTAAGCCCGTAAACTCCACTAAATACCTAGTAATTACTATTACACCAGACTTAAACTGGAAAGAACACACAGATAATGTCGTAGAAAAGGCGAACCAGAGACTGCGCTTTATTGGCAGAACGCTTAAAAGATGCAACAGAACTACTAATGAGACTGCATACACTACGCTTATTCGTCCTTTCTTGGAGTATTGCTTCCCAGTGTGGGATCTTATCAGGTGGGTTTCAAAAATGTTCAAATGTTTGTTAAGCTTATGGGACTTAACTACGGGGTCATCAGTCCCTAAACTTACAAACTACTTACGAACTACATTATACTAAGGACGGCACAAATATCCATGCCCGAGGGGGGATTCGAACCCCCGACCGTAGTGGCCGTGCAGACCGTGACTGGAGCGCCTCAGTCCCCTCGGCCACCGCGGCTGGCTCAGGTGGGTTTGACGGAAGACATCGAAAGAGGCCAAAGAAAGGCAGCTCGTTCTGTATTGTCGCGATACAGGGGAGACAGCGTCACGAAAATAATACAGGATCTGGGATGGGAATCATTACAACAGTGGTTATGAGTGTGGTCTACTTACGAAACTCCAATCGACAACATTCTCCTCCGTATGCGAAAATATTTTCCTCCCACCTACATAGGTAGAAATAATCATCAAAATGAAATACGAGAAATCAGAGATCGAACGGAGAGACTTAGATGTTCTTTCTTCCCGGGCTCTATTCGGGAGTGGAATGGAAGATGAATAGTATAAAGGTGGTTCGATGAACATTCTTCCAGGTACTTAAATGTGATTTGCAGAGTATCCCAAGCATATGTAGCTATAGATGTAGAGAACATGTCCGGTAAACATATTGTTTATTTGCTTTGCTTACCGTGTTACAAGCAGTTGTTGTGGTGAATCTTAAACAGACCGTTCCTAGTAAAGCACTGTGCTATTAAAACCAGTCTTCAGATTGCTGACTGATGTTACTGTACACAATGGCCTTCAAGTGTCCCTATAAGTTTAATGGGTGTTCGAGCAGACAACGGTGTTGTTACCTGACGCCCTATCCACCTGTGTGGGAATCGCTGATGTAAAATTGCTCTGGCAGTAAGACCAAAATGAGGCAAAACAAATGTACACACACATGTGAATAGGGAAGGAGTATTCGAGTAGCCTGTTGCCCTACACAAATAGACAATCTGATAACTGAAGAGGTCTGTGTTATGTTCATAGTAATAAATGCCTATATTACAGTAAACAAAGCGTATACATCATATGTTTATAGAACATGCTCTGCATACTACCTGATCCTCTTTTCAAATGGCATTTTTCTCTCAGTAACGCCCGCGCGTTAAATGCGAAACACAAATTGAAACGACATACTAAATCCATCCAAAAAGGACCAATATGACTGTGTTCTGTTTTTTTTTATATATTTTTTTAATTTTTTTTTTTACACGTTTGTGGAACGGTACTTAAAGTACGTGACTGGTCGCGATTTGGCACAAGACGAAGGTAGATCAGGCAGAAGTTACGTAAAATAGGGACTTTTCAAAGCAAAGATTAATCCTTCACACTTAATTCACATATGTACTTTAATGTAGTAATCATTCATGCTGTCACAATTTTGTCATTGAAGAAGAACTTTTATTATGTACAATTAAAATTAATTTGTTTTTCTGTTATTTGAATAACAAATACAATATTAAAGTTAATAATTCTGACATACCAGTTTCACATGCCCTGTCATTCCAGTTTTCAGTGATTGATATCCGATTTAACAGTAACCATCTCATGCTGATGGAGATATGCAGATGCAAAAGAAAAAAAACTGTATTTTTGTCACTGATTAGATAGATCACTGTTGCACATTGTCAAGCTAGTAGCTACACATATCAGAAGTACAGATGTTTGTGATATGAACAGAATACCGGACAACAGGCGGTGGACAGAGGGGGATGAGGAACTAACATACAAAAATAAATAAATAAATTAATTAATACTGGCCCATCCCCCGGCTACTGAGATTAGCAGTCCTGACTCTTTTTAGTCATATCACCGAAATATCTCTGGACTCTGACAGTGAGCGTCCTACTTCAAAAACTTGAAGGAAATGAAAGCTGGGGGTCACTGCAGTAACACAACGCGTCAAAGAAAGGAAAAAGAAATTGACGTGGGGAGTACACCGGACTGGTGGCTCTTCTCACGAGTAATTGGTTGCATTAGCGGTGAAAGGCCTGTCAGAGATAATCTTTGACCTGGCAGGTCATCTGGAACGCTGCTGTTGTCACCTCTTTCCGTGCGAAAAGCAGACATAAATGCCGAGCGTCGTTAGGACGCAGGGCTTATGAATATTCAGTACGCGCTAGATGGAACTGTGAGACCACTTTGCCGTTTTGAATGGCGTGCGAAATACAAGGAGTTATTTAAAGAAGTCGTCCTTGTGTGGGGTGTAAAGAGGCAGTGAATGAGCCGTCGCGTATATTTTACTCCACGAGAAATTTATCTTGTTTGTGCTTTTACGGAGACAAGGTTATTACGTAAATTATGAACCACAAATCATGACACAATGCAATACGTGATTGTGAGAATTAAGTAGACATTTTTATTCAAGCACAACTCGTCCTTAGCTGCTGGCAACAATAAGCTCATTGGTAATTTGGTAATTAGCTAATTGCTAATTTCTAAATATCGATCCTGAAAAATTTTGGTGTTTTTCCAGTTTTATCTTACGGTATGATAGCTCCTTCTGGCATCTGAAAGACTATTTCAAATGCTAGGGTCATTGGTCCCTAGACTTACAAACCACTTAAACTAGACATACATGCCAATATCCGAGGAGGGGGGGGGGGGCTCGCGGAATCCCTGAATAGCGCAATAGACCTCACGGCCATTCCCGTACGATAAAAAATTTAAACTGCAGTTAATTTTTATGTATAATAGAAACCAGTCTAATGGTAGACTTATCACTTTCACTTTTCAGAATATCTGGCACCTTGCACAATTTTCCGAAGTAGATGTTCTTTGCTAGATGTCAGATCTTGTGAACATGGATTGTCATTTTAACTATTGCTTCGACTATAAAACGCAAAGAGAGAACAGTCACTCTGGTGCAGTTTCGTCTGAAGTCAAACTTGTCCTTTAAGAGATCTTCAATTTTGTTATCCATTCTTTTGCTTATTATTTCTTTTCAACAACCTCGATGGATTAGCTCTTATGGTTTTTGAGTGAAGATTCCCGCCCTTCTCTGCCGTTTCTGCCAATGGAATTATGAAGACGATGTCCACCTTTCTGATTGTATTCCTCTTGAATGTTTTTGTTGTTGTTGTCTTCTGTCTGGATGCAGCTATCCACCCTACTCTATCCTCAGCTAGCCTCTTCGTCTCCTCATAAGAACATCCGCTTGAATCTGCTTGCTTTATTCGTCTCTTGGTCTTCCTCTACGATTTATATCCCACAGACGTCGCTACAATACTAAATTCACGACTCCTTGATGTCAAAGAATGTGCCATGCGAATCGATCGCTAATTTTAGTCAAGGTATGCCAGAAATCCCTTTTCTTCCCAATTCTGTTCACTACCTCCACATTAGTTACGGGATCTGCCTACCTAATCTTCTTCTTCTGTAGCACAACATGTCTGAAGCCTCTCTCCTGTCTGAAGTATATCTCGTTAATGTTTCATTACCCTGAAGGAAGAACTCGACACCAATGCGTTAAGAAAAGGCTTCCTTACACTTAATATTCGATGTTAGCAAATTTCTCTTTTTCAAAAGCGCTTTTCTTCCCATTGCGATAATGCATTTTATTTACTCTGTACTGCGACCATGACATGTTATTACTGCCCAAGTAACAAACCTCATCTACCACACTTATTGTTATGTTATCTAATGTAATTCCATCAGCGTCGCCTGATTTTCTTAGACAGCGTTCCATTATCCTTGATTTGCTCTTGTTGATGTTCATCTTCTACTCTCCATTCAACACATTATCCATTCCATTAATTGCTCTTCTAGGTCCTTTGCTGTCTCTGACAGAATTACTATGTCATCATCAAAACGAAATGTTTATATTTCTTCAGCATGAACTTTAAAGCCTTCTCCAAATTTCTTCTGGCTTTCATTCACAGCTTACTCTATGTACAAATTCAATAACATTGGGGAAAGGCTAAAACCCTGTCTGACTCCCTTACAAACCAATGCTTCGTTCCCATGTCCATCGACTCTAAAAACCGCTGTCTGGCTTTTATACAATTTGTAAATAACATTCCTTTGCCTGTATCGTACCTCCTTCAGAATTTGAAAAAGTGTATTCCAGTTAACATTGTCAAAAGCATTCTCAAAATAAACGAAAGCTAGAAATGGGTTTTGCTTTCCTTAATCTAACTTCTAAGATGAGTTGTAATGTGAGTATTACCTTCTACGTACCTACATTTCTCCTAAATCCAAACATCTCAGAGGTCAGCTTCTACCAGACTTTCCATTATTCTGTAAATGATTCTTGTTAAAATTGAGCAACAATGACTTATTAAACAAATGGTTTAGTTTCACACTTGTTTGTGCCTGTTTTCTTTAGAATGGAAATTTCTAAATTTTTCTTGAAGTTGAAGCTATTTCGCCTGTCTCATACATGTTACACGCCATAGCTCCTAAAAGTCAACAAGAATAGTCGTTTGCTTGACACTTCCTGCCTTTTGCCTTCTTTGATCTCTCTCTTTTTTGATGAACACTTCCAATGCTGTATTAAACTCTCTCTTCCATATTGACTCCCATTTGTTCTTTAATCACATCTTCAAACGGAATGAACTCGGCATTCAGAAATCCACCGAGAAAGGGATGTTGCTTCGTAACAGTAAACATATTTGTTCTTTGATATCTTAACATCTGCTGCGTTGCCGCGGTACCGTAAATTTGTTGCAACTGACTTAAAGCATTTTCTATCAACTATTAATGTTGTATGACATTGACATGAATGAGTTATTCTGTTGGAAGTGTATCGGATTCCAGTGAAACTGTTTTAACGTACAATTTGGAAAGTTCGGTAAAACTTGGATTGGAAAGCGCTACGTGACTGTCGTAGAACCTACGATTAGGTGAATGAACTATAACGTGAACTCTATCTTTCAGTATCACTAGGTTATTGTCTTCGATAACTTTCATTAAATGCTAGCTGTTTTTTTCGTGCCTTCTCCATACACTACATAATGGGAATTCAACTTTCGATCCATTAAAAATGAAGAGCGAAACCTGCTTATTAAATGTCTACAATCTCCTTCCAGGATACTACAGTTCCGAGTTTTAAACACCGGAACGAACTTAAGGGCTTTATGAGCAGATTGCGTGTACACGGTAGCTAATTCTGCGACATTGCCTGTGACACTGAGCCGATTTCTTAGCTATACAGAAACGTCACCCTTTTCATTGAGACGGTCCTACATTTATAGGCAATGTTCAACCCGCCCTGGCATCAGTGTTTCGACAGACGAATCTCGAATTATTTGCGAAGCATATTTCTAATGGTCCAACGACAAACAAACTTACCTGTTTCAGTCTCTTTCGTTACATCGACTCAAAATACGTCTTTTGGCGTCTGAAAGAACTGATGTATTTGATTTCAGTATTGACTTCATGTACCGGGTGATCAAAAAGTCAGTATAAATTTGAAAACTTAATAAATCATGGATAATGTAGAAAGTGAGGTAAAAATTGACACACATCCTTGGAATGACATGGGGTTTATTAGAGAAAATAAAGTTCAAAAAAGTCCCACAGATGGCGCTTCATCTGATCAGAAAAGCAATAAATAGCCTAACAAATTAAGACAAAGCAAAGATGACATAGACGAGGAATAATGTTGTGAACAGCACTGTAAAGCATGTCCGGAGTTATGGTGGGGCACTGGCGTCGGATGTTGTCTTTCAGCATCCCTAGAGATGTCGGTCGATCACGATACACTTGCTTCAGGTAACCCCAAAACAAATAATCGCACGGACTGAGGTCTGGGGACCTAGCAGGCCAAGCATGAGGAAACTGGCGGCTGAGCACACCATCATCACCAAACGACGCTCGCAGGAGATCTTCCACGCCTCTAGCAATATGGGGCGGAGCGCCATCCTGCATAAAAAATCGTACGTTCCAGCAGGTGTTTATTAGCCAGACTTGGGATGATGCGTTTCTGTAACATATCAGCGTACGTCCCACCCGTGACGGTAGCAGTTACAAAACCAGAATCACGCGACATCTGTCGGACATTTTTAAACGTTTTTTCATTGTTCTAATGAAACCCTATGTCATTCCAAGCATGTGTGGCAATTTTACTCTATATCTATACTATTCAATGATTTATTAAGTTTTCAAATTTATACTGACTTTTTGATCACCCGGTATCTATCGTTATCAGAGTCTGAATGCCGACACTGTGTAAGCATCCTATTATGGAACAATTCAAATGTTCAAATGTTTGTATAGTCTATGGGACTTAACTACGGGGTCATCAGTCCCTAAACTTATAAACTACTTATGAACTACTTACGAACTAGGACGGCACAAATATCCACGCCTGAGGGGGGATTCGAAACCCCGACCGTAGTGGCCGTGCAGACCGTGACTGGAGCGCCTTAGTCCCCTCGACCACCGCGGCCGGCTATTATGGAACAAGAAATGCGCTTTCACACTACGGTAACGTTGATAAGCCATAGAAAGTATAGCTTTTCCTAAACCTATTTTTGGCTGTGGTTCGCGAAGTCTCGCTATTCACACTCGCTGCCACGTACCTGATGTAATTGTATACGTAAGCCTTGTTCATGAATCAGACGTCCATTGGTGGAAACCGTATGGGAATCCGTATTTCGAGAACAGAGACAGACGCGCAGGAAGCACTTGGCTTTATAAAATGTATAGATAACTTTAAAACTGTGTAGTTTGCCCAGCTACCTATTCGTAACCTTAAAGCAGACTCGAGTATTTAGCAAAATTTTATGATCTGCTATGAGACTCATAGGAAGCAATAATCAAATCATGTCCTGAATCAGCATGATGAATTCACGAAAATTACCTATTTTATCGTTTTCGAAAACTTACTTAAACAGTCACAACCCAGTAGCCCAGTAGCCCTGAGTTTGAAAAGTCGTATGCAGAATAACGTATATGGAAGTCTGGGACTCGGTCCACGTTGAGCTGCGATAATGGGGAGAAAAGATGGTGGTTTAGACCGGACAAGCATCAGTTTTAAGGTCTTTAGAATATCTGTCTTATTGTAGTAATGTTACAAAGAAATTGACAAGAGAGCCAGGCAAGAGATGTCAATTCGGCTGAAATTAATGCTCAGCTAAAGGCAAGAGTTTAGATGCAAATTTCGGATTCTATGTTAGCGCAATAGAACCCGTTTATATGGAAAGATTATGAGGCGCGTTACTTACACACTTTAAACTTGTGTTGCCCCTTGTGTATTCAACCATGTGGTAACAGCTCTTTATCATCGTTGAAGTGTTGTCCACCAAGGACAGATTTTAGGTGTAAGAAGAGATGAAAGTCGCTAGGGGAGAGTTCCAAGCTGTATGGAGGATGATCAAACAGGTCCCATTGAAATTTTCGTAAGAATTGTTTGGTCACATTCGGTGTGTGAGATCAAGCTTTATCGTGAAAAAAAAGAGAAAAAAAAAGTTGACAGTAATCCTCTTCTTACAACTAAAATCTGTCCTTGGTGGAAAACACTTCAACGATGATGACGAGCTGAAAGAACATGTTACCACACGGTTGAATACACAGGCGACAACATTCTATTAAAAAGGCACACAAAACCTTGTGCCATGCTATGTCAATTGCCTACAAAATTTCGGAATCTATGTAGAAAAGTAGTTTAACTGTTGTAGATTTTTGTACAATCAATAGCTTTTCTGTATCTGTACCCGTTCGTTTTCTATAACCAAACGGAACTTACTTTCTGGGCGCGCCTCGTATAAAGTTGTGTGACGTAATCATATGAAGTATCAAAAGGATATATCCTGCTCTTTGGGGGCACCCTGTAGTAAAGGCATGTTTTATTTTCCTGTCTTCCAAGGGGTGATATTCATGTTCGTGTAATGTATAGTATGGAACTGTCATGAAAAAGCACACGATACGTATCTCTTCCTGGAACAATTTGACGTACGTCTGCTCGCGAGCGTGTCTTTGTGTGTGTGTGTGTGTGTGTGTGTGTGTGTGTGTACGCGCGTATTTGTGCGTGTTATCGCGATTGCTGGAGGTCGCATTAACGGGTCAACGCGTTCGTGATCTTCAACGCCCTCAGCATTGGGCCTATGCCGCAGCTGTTGGACCTGGTCTCGGGTTCACACCCCGAGGCCAGCCAATTTCGCCACGGCGCCTCGGCAGACGAGCCACGTAAGCCGACACCTGTTACGTACACCCACTTGGAGTGTCCTAATGTTCGTGGCTTCTTCCCCAGAACAGAGAGTTTCAAAGCGACGTGAAACAGTGTTACCTGCAGAAAACTGGATATCTATACTGCTCCGTGCACATAATGCTTCATGCCAGTCTGAGCTTGAAGAGCCGAGTGGATTTCTTTTAGTGAAACTCTTCTCGTTTGTCTTGGTGAAGTTCTTACATCTCAAGTTACCCTCAAGTGAAAGTGTCTACACTTCTCTTGAGCAATATGCACTGTTCTGAAATTCAGGAGAGGCCACTGTCAGGAGTGTGTGTCTCTTAATCGTCCAAGTAAGGGTACAAGAAAGGATAATAATCATCTGTTATGTAGAGCTCTGGAGCGCTGTAGAACGTATGTCACACTGTTGTGCTACCATCCTTCTCTGTATGTAGTACCGGTACTGTAATGTGGTTATAACTATTTTCTTAGGGGCGAGCTGAAACGAACCGGAATCTTAGAAAACTTACTAATGCACTAGAGTCCCATACTACACCTCTTTTGATGCATTTCGATACAACTACATTTTTCTGCCAGGTTTCGATATTTTTGTCACAGTCGAGCTCATTTCTAGTTATGTGAACTTAACGTACAAATGTCTAATAAAAATTTAATCTTTCTAAATTTTACACTATGTTTTATACGATTTAACATTTATTTCTCCTACAATCGTAGAAAATTACTTATCGAAAAATCTGATCAGTACTATAATGTTACAGTAATTTTGCAGTTTAAATTTTAATAACTCTTAATTTATAATAATTACAGCAGTCTAGATCGGAATATGATTATTTTATTTCATTATGGTGACCGGATTCAATCTATATAGATCATCATCCTCACATCATAACCTTGTGCAGAGCTATCTCATCTCTTGCTTCTTTATTGATCGTATTCGGTCATCATAATGAAATAAAATTCATATTCATGGAATATTCTGTCGGTGCTTGGAGGAACAAAGACATATTAAAAAATACGTAGTATTTTTGTTCCACAATATTATTTATTTGCTTGTTATTAGCAGGTTTCGGCTCCTTAGGAACAAAAATACTACGTATTTAAGTTTTTAAAATGCATATCATATTGCGAACTAGACTGATTTAATTATTATATTATTCAGAGGTTTCTTGATTGTTGTTTTAATTTCCACGAAATAGTACATATTAATTTGTTTCCCGTGGAAATATTGCAACCAAAGTTCTTGACTATTGCAAAAAATTTCCTTTTGGGAAAATGTGTAAACCCCATGAAACTGACCGTGCATTTCTAGGCGCAATGGTAGGGACTGCGCGGCCGCTCCCGCTGGAGGTTCGAATCCTCCCTCGACCATAGTGTGTGTCGTTGTCCTTAGTTCGTAAGTCTAGGGACCGATTACAATCATTTGAACATTTTATTTTATTCTTTATTTGGGGCGGGAGGGGGGGGCATTGTCAACAAATAGACTACAAAATTTGCCTTGTACTATCTGTGAGATTGATGTCATGCCTTTAGACTTTCGGAACAAATACCTATCCAGTAAGGGCAACTAAGTGTTGGAATTTCAGTACTATCAGCCTAAAATCTGAAGTATCCAAGCATCCAATAAGATTCAGACACGTAAACAACTTCGAATCTTTCGGTTAACAATCAGCTTACCTGTAAAAATGTAAAGAAACCGATGTAAGATACATTGGACTCACATATACGAAGAGTTGAATACCTACATGAACCAAGACTTCACGACGCAAGGAAAACGAAGAAGTGCTCTATTGTAAAACGGTGCAACACAAGGATGCAGTGTTTCGCCCCACCCTTCAATATACGCCTCGAAAAAGCAATGATGGAGGTAAACGAAAGGTTCATCCGCAAGATACAAATTCCAGTTGAAAGAGATTAATGATGAGATTTGCTGATGACGTTGCTATCGTGTTAGTGTAAAGAAGAATTACATGGTCTGTTGAATAGAATCAATAGTCTTCTGGGTATAGAATGTGGAATGACAATAATCCGCAAAACAGAAAGAGTAATGAGAAGTAGCAGAAACTTAGTGATCACGACGTAGATGAAGTTTAGTAATGTGGTACCTTGGAAGTAACATAACCCTCGACGGACGAAGGAAGGAGGACACAAAAGGTTGAAAATTCCAAATATTGAATTATTTGCTAGATATTTAACGTGAAGAAGAAATTTCTGAGGATGTACGTCTGGACCACAGATTTCACAGCAAGGGTAAAGGGCAGCGGGAGAACCGGAGAAAAACCGACCATTTTACATTAGGTGCTAAAGAGCAATATTGAAAATCAGATATGCTGAGAAGATAAGGAATGAGGAGGCTTTTGAAGAAACGGCGGAGAAAGAAATGTATGAAAACACTGACAAGAAGAACGTAATGGAACACGTATTAAGACATCTGGGAATCAACCCTCTGCTACTATAACTCTAGGTCAAGAAAAAACAACATGACTTACCCGAAGCTGTGGTATGGGGAGCCATACGAAGGTAGCTGCACCTATTGCAGTGATCCACAGTGAAATTTACAGGATCTGGACGCGATTTCAGACGACAGTGGCCCTTAAAAGAAAGCAAAGCCAAGGCCGTCCACGGGTAACATCAGCAACAAGAGATGACCGTTGTTGGTCAAAATGATATTTGCATTCTATGAATGCTCTTGCTATTAATGTGAATATAATGATTTTCCCGATTATTCATGTATTTATACACACATATGATCCACAATAAATTCCTCGTCCTTTATATATAAAGAATATCGATGCTCCATTTGCATATAGTGTTCGAATTATTCAACAATTATTAACATAACAAATGTGAATTACTCTTCTAAATGCTATTTCGATGTTTGGTGCATAATGTATGGTTAAGAATAATCCCATGATAATCTGAATTATTAAACATAGTCCTAATAATGGTCAAAGTTTTCATCATAATAAAATGTTTATTGATGCTGGCAAATCGATTATTGCATCATTAATAATTTTGATTATTGGGGTTTTAAGTCATAATGGTTTATTTATTAGTTTATTTCTGTATTTTGCGAATAGATCATTGGTTGATATTATTGACTTTAACTACCGCTAAAATGAGATTAATAGATTATTATTATTATTATTGTAATAATAAGTGTTGGATTATTATATAATTTCATTAGTGATATTGATATTTTTTAATATTTATTTAGTATTTTATGTTTATGATTTCTGTGTCTATAATGAATTCTATGAATATTATTTTATCACTATTATGGTATGTAATTGATAAAAAATTATTATATTTCAAATATAAATAATATTGTTGTGTTTCATTTTAAATATTTCATTTCATGTGATTCTTGTAACGTAAATAAATAAAACTATCATACCTCCGTTTAACAGCCTGCCAAACAGGAGGCTGAATGCAACTCCGGTGTAATGCATTACCCAGGCAGCAACAGGACGCGCAACATCAACAAAAACAAACCGAAATCGCCTTCGGGAATGTATTCTCTGCGCACGGAGGCCTGTGGTGTGTGTGCACGATTAAAACAACTACACCGTTTAGCAAAAAAAAAAAAAAAAAAAAAAAAAAAAAAACAAAAAAAAAAAACAAAAAAAAAAAACTTGAGTGGAGGACCATCATGATTGGAGTCGTAACGAATGCTTCTGTTCACAAAGGACTCAGGATTTGGTTTTCAGTCATAAAATAGTCGTTTTCTCGTCTGGAGAGAAGGTGGAACTTGCAACAACCCTTCTTATGTGCAGGTAACCATATTGTGGTGGTGGACGAATGGTATGGGTATGAATCAGTATTGGCGTATGTACGGACATCTATGTCGTTCATAATGGTACTTTCACTGCTCGGAGGTACAGGGATGAGATCCTTCGACCTTTTGTTGTGCACAACGATCGTGCCATAGGTTATCCTTCTGGTGGACAATAGCGCACGTCACCATAAATCTGCATTGGTGGATATGCTTGAGGGAATTGAACGAATGGAGTGGCCAGCTTGTCAACCGGCCTTATACCAGACTGAGCATGCCTGGGATGCAGGCGCTTTGCAGTCAAAACTGCCCTTCCCACAACGGTTGCAAAGCTGGATATTCCACTCATGAAAGTATGGCAAAATATCTGTCAAGATTTGATTGATAACCTCATACAGTCCATACCACGCAGGTGTGAAACTGTACACTCTCGGAGGTGTTTACGCATCATATCAGAGGGCAATGAGAAAGACTTTTTCTTTTTTATGGTAGCCTCACAAAAGTAAACGCCATGTAAACCTGAAAGATTATTGTTAATTATTTATATGGTATCTATTCTTTTCGGACATGTACGAAAAGGGCAGACACCATATAAATAATTGTATATTCGCTCTAACAGGCAACTGACAATTTCATTGCGGACGCATTAATACACTCGACCTCTTTTAGGAATCCAGTATAGGCTGCAAACAAGTGAAATGAAATGGGCAGAGGGCACTACAATCGTAGTGTGCTACAAGGTGACAATTTGAGGGAAAGCATGCATGGATAACCTAATTGGGTAAGGAACCCGCTGGCCCAAAGCCGCAAATTCGAGTTCGATTCCCGCTCCAACACAAATTTTCATTTTTGGCATTGGATTTATTTCATTGCTTGTAGAATGTTAAGATTACCTGACATAGTAGGGTTTGGAGGCGATCTGATCGTTTTATGGTAGGCGGGATCGAACCGGGGACCTTCTGCTCCGCAGTCCGTGACGCTATCCCCTGCGCCACGCCGGCAGTTGGTGTTCGTGGTCTCTCGCGGCAATATTTAATTGCTCTTCCAGGTCCTTTGCTGTCTCTGACAGAATTACTTTGTCAACAGCTAACCGCAAGTTTTTTATTCTCTCTCCCTGGACTTTTAACTCCCTCTCCAAGTTACTCTTTGCATTTCTTCACGGCTTGCTCAATGTACAGATTGAACAACATTGGGGAAAGGCTGCCGTCCTGTCTTACTCCCTTCCCCGGCACTGCGACCCATTCATACCCTTCGACTCTAATGACTTCTGTGTGGTTTTCGTACAAAGTGAATAGAAACCCTTCGCTACTTATATTTTACCGCGGCTATCTTCAAAATTTGAAAAAGTGTATTCCAATCAATATTGCCAAAAGCTTTCTCCAGAACCACAAATGCTAAAATCTTATTCCTTCTACATCGACAGATTTTTCTAGGCTATGTTTCCTTACTCATATTTTCCTCTTCTTAATGTTAATCTTATGCGGTTCTTTTAAGACATTGTCCCGTTCACTTGCTCTTCCAGGTCCAGAATTACGTCATTGGCCAATTCAGAATTTTGGTGCTTCACTCTGAACTTTCATTAACTCTCCAAATTTCCCTTATCATCCCTTCATAGGTTGCTCAAAGTGCAGACAAAATAACATTGGGGAAGGATACGAACCTGTCTTACTTTGCCGGCCGCGGTGGCCGAGCGCTGTGCGGCGCGCCAATACGGCCAATACGGTCGGGGGTTGGAATCCTCTCTCGGGCATGGATATTTGTGCCGTCCTTAGATGGTCATAAGTAGTTTGCAAGTTTAGGGACTGATGACCCATAGTTAAGTCCCATAAGCTCTACAAACATTTGAACATTTATTTTGTCTTCTTTCACAACCACTACATCCATTTCTTGCTAAAATCTAAAAACTTAGCTTTCATAATATCATCTAACGAAATATCGATGCATGTGTCATTTCGTTTGTACTACAGTTTTAACATCCTTTGTAAGTGTTAATTACGTTTATAACTAAAACGTCATTGTATAAAATATTCTTCTTAAAATGACACTTTCACTCTGCAGCGGAGTGTGCTCTGAGATCAAATTTCCTAGCAGATTAAAACTGTGTGCCGTAACAGGGACCAGAAGTTTGGAAAGTAGGAGGCGAGGTACTGGCAGAATTGAAGTTGTGGGGCGGCACCGTGAGTCGTGTCGGGATAGCTCAGTGATAGCCTGCCGCGGTGGCCGAATGGTCTGAGGAGCTCCAGTCACGGTCTGCACGGCCACTACGGTCGGGGGTTCGAATCCCCGCCCCTCGGCCATGGATATTTGTGCCGTCCTTAGGATAAGCTAGTTGATATGTAGTTTGTAAGTTTAGGGACTGATGACCCCGTAGTTAAGTCCTATAAGCTATACAAACATTTGAACATTTTGCTCAGTGGTACATCTTGGAACTGTAGTTCCCGTTGCGTGAAGAGCGTAGAAAGCTGAAAGAAACTAACAGGAAAGCACAGTTTAAGAGATCTGTTCCACTCATGAAATTCCATTCTGTGTGGCTGGGATACGACAGATCATTAGGTTGGGGGAGGGGGGAGGATAGAGGATTGATTTCTGGGTATATGTACGCAGCACGTGACTATGCATGGGTCGCGCAATTGCCGTGAATTACTGGTTAGTGATTTCTTGGTCAGAGCTGACAACAGAAAGCGTATCAGGTGTACTCCATCATGTGCAGGATAAGCAAAAAAGTAAGGAAGATTAGAGTTTATCGTCTCGTCGACAGCGCTGTCATAAGAACTCACGCTCAGATTTTTTGGAAGGATGTCGGCCGTGAATCTATCGCGTCATTTGCCTGGAGGGATTTAGGAAAACTCACGGAAAACTGGGATGGACGGAGGTGGTTTTAACCACCATCCTTCCGAATTCGAGTGCAGTGTGTTGCCACTGGTTCACTAAAGGAGCATGATTTTCGTGTTATGATACGGACTGCTTTCTGTAAGATGCCAATGTAACCGGGGAAGAAATCTGACGTAAAAGTCGTGCGAATATTTTATTGTGAGGTTCTGTACTGAGTGTACCAACATCCTACACAAACTCTGGTGGTCTAACAAGAAGAGGACGCTCGATAGGTCTCACCGATTTGGTCCAAACTGTGTGTGAAGAAGGAAACAGATGAATGTTTAGAATTCTTAAAATATCTAACATTAGTAGGCAATGCAATGAAAGCTTTCACGACTGGATGCCATAGCTACTGGTAGAACTTCCGGCTTATAAGGCCGTGGTCCATAAAACTTTGTTGTTTTTCTAACGTTTCGTTCAGAGCTGCGCCGATCATCTTCGCAGGTCTTCCTACTTCCGCTGAGTCTTGCCGACTGAAGATGTCCGGCACAGCTCTGGACGAAACGTTAGGAAAAATTGCAAAATTTTATGGACCACGGCCTTATAACCCGGAAGTTCTACCAGCAGCTATTAGAAGGCAATTCGAAAAGAGAAAACGCCAGTGAATAATTTCCGATTACAGCATAAGAGGAATAATGGTTAGTTTTGGTCACTTACGTCAATGTTGGAGCAGTGCAATGACCAACTTAATAGACTGTTTATTTTTAAAAGACGATATATACCAAGGATTCTGCCATAAATAAATATTTTATGTTGACAGACCTATTTCGACGCGACTGTCATCGTCGGGATAACTGTGGGACACTGTAAAATGCGTGTAGAGTTTTAGTGTTAAATTTAAATGGATAATAAATATATTGGTCGGAATTTTTCTCCTTGTAATATCGATTTCTCACTGTGTTCATCTGTTTTGTTTAACTGATAGATTAACGCATAAGAACTGTTGTCTAAGTAATTATTTATTAACAGATGAATCAGCTATATTATGACTTTGCATGCCGTATAACTTGTTCATAAGACTACAGAACACAAAAGGATAGTTTATTTTCCAGCCCGGATTAGATTCCCACTACATGCAATTTATTCTTTTTCATATTATTCCTTGCAGTTTTAAATTCATAACTATAAAATTTAAATCACATTACATATTTCACTTTACTAACGTAAATAAATATAATTAGTTATAATTAAACAATTAACTTTTGAAACCGTTGATTTTAAAAATTTGGTGTAGTTTTGAATGAAAATAATATTTTCGAAAATTATGACAATTTACTATCTGCGAAATTTATTTTGTAGGGTGGAAATCCACGCACATTTAATTAAAGGAATTTTTCAGCAAGAACATTTTTTCCGAGATACTTCAATTAAGTTTTCAAATAAAAGTCTTCTGTCGGTCAGTTATGGTGCATACCAACCATAACGAAAACTGTACTAAAATAGCAGAAATTTTGTGCTGTACAACTGAAATTGTGTTGGTTGCATATACTCTTGACGATAGCTCTCGCTGTTGTTATATCAATTCAGGAGTACTCAAATATTTAAGAGGATTTTACTTTTGTGGCTACGCAGGCTCTCTGTGCGTATTAACATGAAATCCAGTGCTATAAGATGGAAAAAAAATGGACATATGAGTTTGAGGATGATGAGTGAGTACGATAGACACAAGATAACATACAGACTGCAGACCACCGGCAAGCGAAAAAGTATAAAACATCGGAACTATCATAAAAAAAGAGGAAGCTTTAAGGACACCTAGACAGATTACCTGAAACGGTTAACTGAATTTCTATTGAACTCTCCGACATCACTTAAAACAACAGTACCCGGGTAACTGAATGTAAGAAGATTTTTACGAAAGCAAAAATTGACGTAAATATTAATACGTCACACACGGATATACTCAGGAGGAAAATTGACAGGTGAAAGCTTACACCAGAGACGGAACCAAACACATACCGACAAAAGTGGACCAAAGAAAGAAAGAAGATCTTTTGTGAGAAAATGAAGAAATATTGCGCAAATAAGAAGTGCCTTAAGAAATAATGAAAATCACTAGCTTATTGCTACATTCCCGCTGCTTCGCGCGCGTAGACTAGATGGTCTGCATTGGTTGTTTCTACTTCTAAATATAAATGTTCATAGATTTAGCTTTAAAAATGTTTTCCTAACTATTTTGATACAACTTGACACCCCCTATCGCAACATTGATGGCAGAATTCTAAACATCCCGAAACACTTTTTTTTTTTTTTTTTTTTTTTTTTTTTTTTTTTTTTTTTTTTTTTTAAATTCTAACCATGGTTTCAAATCCAAATTTTTTCATTTCTAGGATCAAAATAGTCTTAGTAGCACCCTTAAAAGATTTTCCCTTATTTCACCTGCTTAATGGTTGATTTCCAAAAAATCAAAATACGTGGTTTTAAAATTCGAATCAAAAATCTAAATTCGAAATTTCGTATCTCTTGCTTCAAAATTGCCTGAATGACAACGTATTTTCAAAACATCGTTCATCCCGTATTTCACCCCTTAGGGATGGGAATTTCGACAATCGCTGATGCCTACAGTGTAAGATAAACAACGTCTATAAATTTCAAATTTCTGGCGTCTGTAGATTCACATTTCAGCGCCGTTTTCTGTCTTTTAGAAATGGATGGAGGACGCTAAAATTCAATCTTACGCTGTGGCATCTTTTTTGATAGTTTTCAAACTGTAATATGCACTTATTTTACTTTATTTGTACGCTTGTTGCAGAAAAACAACTGAAGAATGTGCATGAAGTTCCGTTGTATATAAACTATTTGATCATTCATTGATCTTCACTCCGAATTTTATATAAGCTGATGACTTTCAAGCACTGTATCTTCCACCCTCTTATAGCAATCGCTACGGAACTGCTGTGGTGTACAATGTGAGACTCTGTAGTAGAACAACACAGAGAGTTCGATCGTCTCCATTGTGTAGTTTTTGCTGAAGAGCAAAATATTGACACTCACACGTAGAATTTTATATAAGTCGCTAACATTTATCGTTATCAACACTCTACCACCATAGTGCACAATTGGAGACATACCTACTATCACATACAAACACTATTCGTTTGCGATGTGTAGTTTTGGTTGCAGAGTGAAATATAGGCACAGACACCTATATATATATATATATATATATATATATATATATAGAGAGAGAGAGAGAGAGAGAGAGAGAGAGAGTGAGAGAGAGAGAGAGAGAGAGAGAGAGAGAGACATTATTGTCATAATTGTAATTATAAGCGAATGTCCCGATGGGAGAACGAATAGCAGGTGATTTTCAATATCTAAACAGGAAAACATTCCAAGATGCATGACAAAAGTGATGCGTAAGACCAACAAGTTTTTTCCCGAGTAAACTGATAAAGCACCGCAGTCTGCCACCGCCGTATTACGTTTTGGCCCACATTACGTTACGGTAGTAACACTAAAAGTGGGCCTTTGCGATCGTCTTTTGACAGCTCGAAATTTAAATAAAAATAACAGCTTAACCATTCACCTGACACGAAAAATTGAATACCCGAATTTGTAGAAGAGAAAATTCTCTACAACTTTGCTCTCTTATGATTTTTTCATATCTCATATCGTTTCAGAGATATTTGCAAAAATAACGGCGATTTTGGGATGTGTCTGTCTGTCTGTCCGTCTGCCTGTCTGTCCGTAACGTGTTCCCCTTTTTTAAGACGAACCGTTCAACCGATCCACATCAAATTTTACAGACATAATTGTAGGCCGCAGGAGACCAGAACATTCCCTTTTCAAATTTTTCGGACAAAAAATACGGTAGTAATGCAAAAAAGTCGTTTAGATTTGACGATGTGTCTGGTTGTAACATGTTCCCACTTTTTAGGTCGAACCGTTCAACCGATCGGCACCAAATTTTACAGACATAATTGCTGGCTACCAGAGACCGGAACCTCGCCTTTTCAAATATTTCGGACAAGAAATACGTTAGTAATACCAAAAAAAGCCGTTTGTAATCTAATTTTAATTGCATATAAACCGTTCATCTGCCGCTAAAATTGAATAACCGAATTTGTAGAGGATAACATTCTCCACAGCTTCGTTCCCTTATGTTGTTTCTTATCTCGTATCGTTTGAGAGATATTTGCAAAAATAACAGAGTTTTGACACCCTCCACTGAATTGAAGAAAACCAGCCGTTCGCAGATGTCACGTGACATTGCTCGCCCATAACTCTCTCTGGCATAAGCCATCTGGCTTATTTGATGATTTTCTTATTTTAACTTACACGTTGTCATTTCAAAGCAAAGGCGCACTGATGAATTAACAAAAATACGTCGTTCGTCGTACGATAAATGATAATCTAATGTCTACAACGGCCATGTTAGCATCAGGTAACATCGGCTATCATTAGTATGAGATTAAAGAACACAGCTTTTAAGTGTTGTCCGTAGCGTAGTAAGCAATGCGTTGGACTGTGACGCTGAAGGTCAGTGGTTCAAAACCCTATGTCTAGGGCTTTAGTAGTGGTTTCGGATTACTCGTCGCAGATAGGCAACTTCAAGCTTCTTTCACAACACGACTTGTTTCATACTTTGTGCAATCTATATCGTTAAATGTGAATGTCTGTTCGGTGTACGTTAATCACGTCGGACCTACAAGACAGAAACAGCTAAATATTTGTACAGTTACTAATGTCTACCCGGGGAAGACTTTAGGCACGGTTTTATGGCGATCGGATAGCTACTACCTAAATTTTTGTGAATGTCTGTTCGGTGTACGTTAATCAAGTCGGAACACCAAGACAGAAAGAGCTAAATATTTGTACAGTTACTAATGTGTACCCGGGGAAGACTTTAGGCACGGTTTTATGGCGATCGAATAGCTACTACCTAAATTTTTTCCCTAAAAGGGTTTCAGATACTCTTAGTGATTAATTTTTTATTGTTTACATTATTATTTTGGTCCAAAATGTTTACAAAAACTTATAAAACTACAAATCTAAAGTGGGCCGTAAAACACGTCAGTGCGACTTTTTCTTAAAGATTCAGGTGATTTTCAATATATAACCTGGATAACATTCCAAGATGCATGACAAAGGTGATGCGTAAGGCTAACAAGTTTTTTCCCGAGTAACCTGGTAAAGCACCGCAGTCTACCACCGCCGTATTACGTTTTTCCTTGAAGATTTAGAAGAGATTGCACGAAGTTTGGAACAAGTCGAGTTTTGAAAGAAGCTTCAAGTTACCTATCTGCGACGAGTAATCCGTTAAAATTTTCTGCCACAAAAGTCTTTGGTCACTTACCTAGTAGTATCAAAATTCTGACAGATAGCCAACTAGCATTTAAAAATGAATTAAGAGAATTTCTGAATGGCAATTCCTTCTACACATTAGATGAATTTCTAGATAAAAGTTAGTACTTTAGGAAAAACTTAAAAAAAAATAAAATAAAAAATAAAAAAAATATGCAAATATTGAGTGTCACGTAATATTATGTATAGACACACTTCATTTAACTGACACGTTCCACATCATTACGAAGTGTCGTATTCATGATCTATGGAACAAGTATTAATCTAATCTAATCTAATCTAATCTAAACCACAGCCCTCTCCCTGGTGGGTCCTCGCTGCCTGTTACAAATGGCGAGCGAAGCACCACCGACGCTGCTCAACAGCCGTGATGGATGGAGGATGGCCGGCAGGTTATCAGGCGCAGACATCGCCACTGACCGCCCACTCCCTCCCCCCTATTCTGACCTAACCTCTCCTCCCCCTTCCCCCGTCACTATAGCTCTGGCGAGCGCTTTCTTCGCTCCCACCGTGTTTTCGTAACGGGTACTCTTCTTTCTTAACATCATGCCGTGCCGTTCCAACATCCAAGAACTATTAACCTGTCAAGTTCTTCTGACGTCTTGTCTTCATCAACACCTGGTAAAAAACTAGGCACCTGCTGTTGAAACTAGCAGACGAACAGCAGCCACAATCGCTAAATCAGATCGTTACTGGTCTGTCTAATGAATTCGACCTCTCGTAAATGATCGGCATGCCTTCGTCACTTGTTCTCTCAGCCATAATAACCCTTAGTGTCATTGAAAACTTCAAATGTTTTTAGCTCAGTCCGAAGATGAGTACTACTACTTTTCTTCATTACCTGCATTCGCCGTCTCTTCAATGGTCGATGTGCCACCGTCAATAAACTTGTTGTCTCACAAAGAAAGTACTTGGGCTCGAACAAACACATATACACCAAAATCGTATGACAGATAATGTAAAGGTCCCTTATTGCACTAGTGATACTCCCGCATCTGCAAAACTCTGCAGTAGTCCGTTAGAGGCCTCTGTGTGTGCCTTGCGACATTGCAATTTGACCTGTCGGTTCGCCAGTAGGGACGGTGCAGTGTGCCTCCGAAGTTGCGTTTTGTGACGTTATTTGTGCGGTGAAGCGTAGATGGCGCGGCGATTGGTAATCAATACTGCTAATGTATTGCGATTAGTTGAGATGAAGTTACGAAGAACCCTTCTACCTGAAGATGGTATTAATGTAGAAGATGAATCATTCGCATGCTTTCTCGTATCCGTTATGGTACATAAATATCAACATAAGATACTTGCTTTCACCTCTGTTTTGGTTCTTAGGTCAATAGTTTGCGTATGAAGTTTCATAACAACAGTATCAAAATACATGTAATTCAGTTAGGCAATTTACATCCTTTCAGACCTAAACTAAATGAATGTGCAATTTAGTTAAAAATATTATTTCCGCGCTTGTTTGCACTATCTGGCTCGTACCAATTGGTGTCCAACATGCAGTGTACGAATAAAAAAGATGTGTAATAAATACATCTCGATAAATTTCTTTGAAAAGACCATCGTGTTTTTTTTGCTTGTTGAGATAATTTTTTGGCTTTTTGTGGATTTAGGTCACAACTAAATCACACTAAACCTTACGACATTTATGTAATCATTCATTTGCTCTTTGTGCCCAATAATATGAACTTTTTGCTTAAAATTATGTTAGCTAAGAACGCTTTATATAAGAGATGAATAACCGGTTCCACAATGGAAGAAAGAATACCTAAATTCTAATCGTTAAATCGAGTGACCTAAAGGAATAACATTCACGTCCTTCAACATTTGCTTCAGGTGGTGAAATAATCTTGAATATCAGTGGGAGGAAATTGATATTTTTTATAGCAAGGATGCAGGCAGACATTTTCAGTATGTTGATGGGCCTTTTCGGTCGGAGTTTATGGCTCGCCGGAAAGATGAGAAGTGGGAACGCGTTGTCGAGCAGGAAAGATCCTAATGCCTCTCCTTCATATCAGGCTTGGACTCATCAAGCAATTTGTTATCTCATTAAACATCAGCTGCAAAGAATTACCCCCAGAATGTATTCCACAAACTATCAGAAGCTAGAATAAAGGGTGGAATTTTTGTGTGTGCCCAAGTGAAAAGATTACATCGTGATTATACACTGATCAGCAAACTTCTACCATTTCAAAGAAAGAGCTGGAAGGGCTCCTGGTATATAGTGAATGGTTTCCTAGGTAGTCACTGAATGGGCAATTACAAATATGTGTAGACGGCCTTTTGAAGAACTTCAAAATAATGGGGTGCAGAATGTCGATAAAGTTGCATGTACTCTCATATAGGTGCACATTTTGAGGAACAAGGTGAAAGGTTCCACCGGGACTTGGAAAAATGTGAATGAGGGACAGTATAACAGAGTACATGTTTGTTTAATGTATTTGGAGACTCATCAGTGAGAGTGACATGACATAAATAAATAAATAAATAAATTAAACACACTGTACATGAGACGAGAAGCTTTTCATGTACTTTAACAATTTTATAATAACATTTTTGAATTTACGTTTTTAAAACGTTTTATTTTAGAATTTCTTTTGTTTTGTTTCATTGGTATATGTAAAGGAGCATTCATAGTTTTAAATAAATGTTTTTTCCTAAAATCATGAAAACGAAAAAACCACAGTGACCTTTGATCCCCTACAGTTTCCAATCTGTATCCCTCCACATGTATAGTTGTCATTCTAAGTTATTCCAAGGATGTCAGCAATGCTGTGGAAATGTCGCCTACTCCAAGGACCTTGTTTAGAATTCCTGTTGCCGTATTATCCATTTTCGTGCTTATTTCCTCTTACTTCATCAGCAACATTGCCTTCAAGTCTAGTTTCTTCGTACCGCGCTTCTAAATATTTCCTTGAAATTTCAATTTTGTCCACGTTATACAGATGGCGTCTTCCTTTCACTTTAAAAGTTTCTTTTCTTTTTCAATACGAAGAATACGTAATTTCTGTAGTGATACAGCTTCCACGCTTATAAACATCCCGCCTTTACCGTTTTCCAGATTATTTCAATAGTTTTTCAACGTTTGTCATTCGTACACGTGACTTATTTACTGCACTTTTATAATTTGTCTTTACGTTAATAACTATAATCCAATTCTGGGTCGTTAGCGCATTATCGCCACACAAATGTGTCTCATCTGAGAGATCACATACGAATTATCTTAAGTACAATAATCTCGAAGTAGAAAGTGGCCACCTATGGCTGAAATGCCGCTCTGTTTTGAAACTACCTGAAAAAGTGCAATAATTGGTACCAATCACCTGTGTGAATGTCTAACAGGCGCGCAGCGTGAAAACGCCCGTGACTGGTCGCCATTTTAAGAGGCCAGCTTAATCACCATTGCGAATCGGAGCCCAAATGAGCTCATAATGCAAGAAACACAAAACGATGAACGGAATGCACGCTTATAATGGAGGTCCCTTGCTATTTTAAAGACCGTGCCAGTGGCGTAACTGTGGGAGGGGGGGGGGTTGAGGGGGATAGATCCCCCCCCCCAGAACCCGAAAAGAAAGGAAAGAGAGAGAGAGAGAGAGAGAGAGAGAGAGAGAGGAAAAAAAATCGTATAACAGCAATCTGGTAAAGGTAAAGATTTGAAACTTGGGGTGTTTTATCATAAGCTTTCATTGGAAGGGAGTGAATTAGTTTCTTCAACGGGAGTGGTAGATGGTAGTCTGCCTGGAAACTGACTAAAATTTTGCTCGTCAAGCAGATCTATCCTCTCCCCCCCCCCCCCCCCAAACCCAAGTCCTAGTTACGACACTGGACCGAGCTGGTCTAAATCCAATGTAATAATTCTTTTAAATCAGTGGGACAGGCAGATCTGTAAGGCAACTTGTGTTCTTTCGAAAACTGATACTTTTACAACAAAACGTCTTAAAATTTTTATCACTATATTTTGAAGGCATAACAGAATTTCTGAGTAGAATTGCATGTCGTTTACTACGGCAATGAACCATTAAACAAATGAAAACAGACTTTTTGTGTCATTCACATTATAAGAAAGCGAAGAAGCAACTCTGCCTTTCCTTTTGGAAACTCTTTCGTGAACCTGGTGAGGACACATCCATCACTTATCACTCGTGTTGGATGCATTAGTTACAAGACAAAATTTAATGTAGCAATGTGGACAAAATCATTTCGACAATTAAATATGACAGAGAAGACATATAGCAATATTTAAACGCAGTTACCACACTGGTTTCTTAGCTAAACAGACTAAATTGAAACTGTGATGTTTGTGATACACGATTGGAAACATAAACACCGTATAAGATGCTTTATCTAATTAGTATCACAGGTAAATACGCAATATGAAATAGGTTGTCAATTGGCAAGAACCTAAATAACGATATAGTTTAATGTAATTAGGCAAATGTTGATGAGTATATGGCTGACCAAACACCAATTCAAAATTATGTAATGTAAATAAAATCATATATGAGCACATAAGCTTTTTGTAATAATCAATTTTAAATTTTCAAACAATAATTTTTCTTTCCAATAAGGCCTTTTACAGAATTGAAAATACTCATGAATACGTGGATGTTTGGAACATTTTCTTCTTATTATTATTCAGATATTACGATAAATGTTATATTTATTGTTGCATATTTAAGTTTCAATTATTTCGTATATCAGTATATTTTTGATAATTAGACATATTTATATAGGTTTAAATATTATTAAAAGATTAGTTATACCAAATGTCAAATGTCAATAAGAATAAGATAACTGAGTGTAAATTTTATATTTTTCTGTTTTTAACAACTCTAACAATGGAAAGCATTGTTGAGAATTGTATATAACGGCGGCCCGTAGAAATAGTGGTAGCACTGTTTTGAATCAGATTTCGAGGCAGTCGCTATACCCATTAGCACGCTTTCATTGCTGAAGTGATTCTTGTACATATGCCTGTATATTTGAAATATTGGATTAAACTACTGATTCAGACTTGCCTCGTATTGCACATTATTTCAAATCTAAAGGGTACACATTGATTCTAGCTGCTAGTATTCGACGTGGTCTAGAGCTTGCTGCATGACTACGATTTCAAAAGTTGTGTTACACCAAACTTTACACCAGACCCCGAGATAACAACGTCTAAATATGCACCATACAGAATATCGTGGAGGAAAGTAAAGTTTTGGCACCTCATCCAAGTCGAGAGGTTATGTCACTATTTATGACGTGAGCTGGCTTGGTTTCGTCGCAACAATATCACCGTTCTGCTTTCGTGGGAGAAACGTATGGATATTGTGACGTACAAATATTCAGCTGCAAAGCTATAATACGATGGAAAGAATTCGAAATGGCTTGTTCGGCTGTAGCACAGCTGTATGATTTATCTGTGACATCCGGATAATTGCGCCGAACAGAGAATCTAATCTGGATTATCCGTGCCTCGAGGACGAACACGCTATCCATACATGCCCCCTGGATCTACTTATAATTATCAGGGTTGATTCTATGGTGGACAGCTGCATCAATACGAACGCAACCTCCAACATGGAGATCGAGATGTTTTATGTATTTTAATAGTTTTTAAGCATTGATAATGACCACAAGGTGGTCGAAATCTATATTACGACTGATTGCTGAAAATTTCTACAAACCTACTAGTAATTCCTTTACACCACACTAGTCTATTAAGCACGAGTCTTTCAACATTAGATCATTTGATTTCCTCACAGGAAGAGACGTTTATCACTTTCGCTGTTTTTATTTTCTTTTTTGTTTATTTATTTATTTGCTCTGGGCTTGAAGTGGGATTTTTTGTCCTCAATAACGATGTAACCAACGGTAATGTCCTTCTGACCTATACGATGTACAATTTTGCCTACAGAATAAGGGTAAATTGTAATCACTTCTTACTATTATTGTATGAGTCAGGTATGTGTTTACCATTTCACACAGGTTTTCTTTGAACCTTTCTGCTAGTTTCAGAGTCGGGGGGCCGGTAAAAGAAACCAATTATTAACTTCTTACGATTTTCAGGTACAACGTCTACCCATAATAGCTCACAGGAACTAATATGGATTACGTTTCTAGTTATTAGATTGGTTTGATGGAATCAGGATTTCGATTCTGTTATCGATATATGGATATATCGATATATCGATAAATCGATATATCGATATGGAATAAGAAAATAGGAATGCGGGTAAACTACTATATGCAGCACAGTGATCGCATTATCATTGTCAAGATAGATACGAAGCCAACACCGACAACAGTAGTACAGGTTTATATGCCAACTAGCTCTGCCGATGATGAGGAGATCGAAGAAATATATGAGGAGCTAAAGGAAATTATTCAGACAGTTAAGGGAGAGGAAAACTTAATTGTGATGGGAGACTGGAATTCGGTAGTAGGAAAAGGAAGAGAAGGAAAAATAGTAAGTGAATATGGACTGGGCAGAAGGAATGAAAGAGGAAGTCGCCTGGTAGAATTTTGCACGGAACATGATTTAATCATAACAAACACGTGGTTTAAGAATCACAAAAGAAGGTTGTATACTTGGAAGAGACCAGGAGACACCGGAAGGTATCAGATAGATTTTATAATGGTAAAGCATAGATTCCGGAACCAGGCTATAAACTGCAAGACATACCCAGGGGCAGATATAGACTCTGACCATAACTTGTTAGTCATGAACTGTAGGCTGAAACTGAAAAAACTGCAGAAAGGTAGGAAAATAAGAAGATGGGACCTAGATAAATTGAAGGAACGTGAAGTTCTGGTGAATTTCAGAGGGAGATTTAGGCAACAATTAACAGAAACAGGGGGGAATAAAACAGTAGAAGAGGAATGGGTAGCATTGAGAGATGAAATAGTGAAGGCAGCAGAGGACAAAATAGGTAGAAAGGCAAGACCTACAAAAAATCCTTGGATAACACAGGAAATACTAAATTTAATTGATGAAAGGAGAAAATATAAAAATGCAGTAAATGAAACAGGCAAAATGGAGTACAGACGACTAAAAAATGAGATTGACAGGAAATGCAAAATGGCTAAGCAGGAGTGGCTAGAAGCCAAATGCAAATATGTAGAAGAATGTATAAGAAGGGGGAAAGTAGATACCGCCTACAGAAAAATAAAACACACATTTGGGGACAAGAAAAGTAATTCTACGAATATCAAGAACTCAGATGGGAAACCACTTCTCAGCAAAGAAGGGAAAGCTGAAAGGTGGAAAGAGTACATAGAGCAGCTCTACAAAGGAAATGAACTTAGAGACGATGTTGTAGGAAGGGAAGAGGAAGTAGATCAAGATGAAATAGGAGATACTATACTGAGAAATGAATTTGACAGAGCCCTGAAAGACCTAGGTCGGAACAAGGCCCCAGGAGTAGATGACATACCCTCAGAGCTACTAAAGTCTCTGGGAGAACCAGCCATGACAAAACTATTTGAACTGGTGTGTAGGATGTATGAGACAGGCGAAATACCCTCAGACTTCAAGAAAAATGTAATAATCCCCATTCCAAAGAAATCAGGCGCAGACAGGTGTGAAAATTACAGAACCATCAGTTTGATAAGTCATGGTTGCAAAATTTTAACACGAATTATCTACAGGAGAATGGAAAAGCTGGTAGAAGCTGACCTCGGGGAAGATCAGTTTGGATTCAGGAGGAACGTAGGAACCCGGGAGGCAATACTTACCTTACGTCTTATCTTAGAAGATAGATTAAGGAAAGACAAACCAACATTTTTAGCTTTTGTAGATTTGGAGAAAGCATTTGACAATGTTGACTGGACTACACTCTTTCAAATTCTGAAGTCAGCAGGGGTAAATACAGGGAAAGGAGAGTTATTTACAACTTGTACAAAAGCCAGACCGCAGTTATTAGACTCGAAGGGCATGAAAGGGAAGCATCAGTTGGGAAGGGAGTAAGACAGGGTTGTAGCCTTTCTCCAATGTTATTCAATTTGTACATTAAGCAGGCGGTGAAGGAAAGCAAGGAAAATTTTGGAATAGGCATTAAAGTTCAGGGAGAAGAAATAAAAACATTGCGTTTTGCTGATGACATTGTAATTTTATCAGAGACAGCGAACGACCTGGAAGAGCAGTTGAATGGAATGGACAGTGTGTTGAAGAGAACGTATAAAATGAACATTAACAAGAGCAAAACAAAAATAATGGAATGTAGTCTTAGGAAATCAGGCGATGCCGAAGGAATTAGATTAGGTAATGAGACAGTGAAGGTGGTAGATGAGTTTTGTTACTTGGGTAGTAAAATAACATGCAATGGTCGCAGTACAGAGGATATAAAATGCAGAATGGCAATGGGAAGAAAAGCATTTTTGAAAAAGAGAAATTTGCTAACATCGAATATTAATTTAAGTGTAAGGAAGTCTTTTCTGAAGGCATTTGTGTGGAGTGTTGCCTTGTACGGGAGTGAAACATGGACGATAAGCAGTGCGGACGGGAAGAGAATAGAGGCTTTTGAAATGTGGTGCTACAGAAGAATGCTGAAGATTAAGTGGGTAGATCACATAACTAATGAAGAGGTACTGAACAAAATTGGCGAGAAAAGGAATTTTTGGCATACCCTGACTAAAAGAAGGGATCGCTTGGTAGGACACATTCTTAGACATCGAGGAATCGTAAATTTAGCATTGGAGGGAAGTGTGTGGGGTAAAAATCGCAGAGGGAGACCAAGAGACGCGTATAGTAAGCAGATTCAAGTGGATGTGGGTTGCCGTTCTTATGAGGAGATGAAAAGGCTTGCTCAGGATAGAGTAGGGTGGAGAGCTGCATCAAACCAGTCTCCGGACTGAAGACCATAACAACAACAACATCGATATATGTTCTGTTGTGGCAACACCTTGTCGACATCTCTGTAATTTTATTACATTATGTGCAGGATTCCACGCCTTGTCCAAATTAAAACCATTATCTCTGTTTATTAAATATTCAGATATTCTAATTTCTACTGCTTCTTTAAAACTTGCGTCTCAAAATGAAGATATGGGTGCTAAAATCTTCACATCACTGTAATTCATTGAGTGACATTTATCTAAACAATGTTCTGGTACAGCTGACTTGTCTGGCTGTAATAAATGAGTGTATCTTCGATGTTCGACACATCTTTCGTGGACAGTGCGGGTTGTCTGTCCTATATATGAACAGTAGCAATTTCCACATGGTATCTGATACACACCAGACTTTCTAAGCAACAGATCATCTTTCACAGATCCGACTAGTGCTGCGATCTTCATGGGTGGCCGGCAAATTACTTTAACTTGATATTTTTGGAGAATTCTACCGATCTTTGAAGAAAGAGCACGCACATAGGGCAAGAACGCTCTCGATCTGACGCTATTTTCTTCCTCCAGGTCATGTATTTGCATTCTCGGTTTAACATTGAATGCTCTGCTAATCTGTTGTTGGGAATATCTATTCGCTTTGAAGATGTCCTTGAGGTATGTGAGCTCTTTTTCCAAGTTCTCGCCATCCGATATACAGTGTGCTCTGTGCACCAATGTTTTAAGAACGCCTGTAGTTTGTGAAGGATGATGGCAGCTGCTGGCGTGTAAATACAGATCTGTGTGCGTCGGTTTGCTATACACAGCGCGTCCCAGTTCTACGGCGAACGAGGACGTCCAAGAAAGGAAGGCAGCCGTCCTTTTCTATTTCCATAGTAAATTTAATACTATCGTCGATGGAATTTAAATGGTGAAGAAATCGATGAAATTCATCCTTTCCGTGAGGCAATACCACAAACGTGTCGTCCATGTATCTACAGAAGACTCTAGGTTTAAAACTTGCGTAGTCCAATGCTTTGTCCTCAAAGTCTTCCATAAAGAAGTTAGCTACCAGAGGGGAGAGGGGGCTTCCCATGGCGACTCCGTCAATCTGCTCATAAAATTCACCCTGAAACTGAAAATAGGATGGCCGCAGTACGTGCTCAAATAAGTTTGTGATGTCCTCGTCAAAGTGTTGGCCAATAAGAGACAGAGAATCATTTATAGGTACATTGGTAAATAAGAATACCACGTCAAAACTCACTAACACATCCGTACTATTAAGCCTGTTTTCTTAAGCCTCTGAATAAAGTCTATAGAATTACGAATGTGGTGACTACATTTTCCCACTAATGGGTGTAATAGTGAAGCCAAATACTTGGCAGAAAAGTACGTTGGTGAACCAATAGTGCTAGTTATTGGACGCATTGGCAGATCCTCTATACGCTCATCCTTACCTAATTTATGGACTTTAGGAAGCCCATAAAATCTCGGTGGTACTGCCCCTCGCACTGTTAAACTTCTTATAACATCATTTTCTAGCGATGAAGCGTTTAGTAAGGAAGCAGTCCTTAGTGTCACCTTGCTAGTTGGGTCTTTGTTGATCTTTCGATATGCGCCAGAACTTAGTAATTCAAAGATCTTTTCATTATAAACTTCCTGAGGCAGTAGGACGGTAGCATTGCCTTTGTCAGCACGTAGAACAACGGTGTCAATGTCCTCCGGAGTTTTCGTATGGTTAACCTCACTTCTTTAGAAATATTACTTTTCTGTGGACGATATTTCATAATTGCTCGGCAGCTTTCATGTCTAACTTCTTCAGCTGATTCCTCTGATAGCGGTCGGACAGCTTCTTCAATGGCACTGATGAAAAATGATATTGGCAAGATCTTTGGAGTTGGGGAAAATTTACTTAAGACAGATATTGTAGCTTCGTCTAGATCCTTTTACGTTAAATTTAGAACGGGGCGTCGAGCAACAGAAGCTTCCTGATGAGGATGGTCCAATCAGCTGTACTTCGTCATCTGTCTTTTTGTAGTCACTTCATGAACCCAGTCGGACTTGGCCCATGTCGTACCATCAACTCCTGATTCCTTTCGCCACGGGGGGCGCGCGCGTGCTAAGTGTACCTCTTTGCCGCCGACCAGCATCTGAGACCCGCATGCGCAGTGCCGCCGCGATGGTGTATATAAGGCCGTACCTGGCAACTTGTCGGCAGTCGTGGGACTCACTCTGAAGATGGCCGGACGATACGCGGCCGAAATATTAGTGGAAGACATAGAATTTGCACGCCTGCACGCCCGAAATTTATTGGATTATTCTTTCCACTATAGTTTGGAAATCGGTTACCCGATGAAGAGATAGAATGTTCTACTCTCCATTCCTTATAATTCCTGTTTTGGTTTCTCTTGATGACATCTTCCTGGGTTCTTCCGGTATAGAGATCCGAGTGGGGAACTGTTTTACGTCCTGAGTATTCTACTTAAGACAACGCCATTAACAAGTATCCATATAGCACATCACCATGTACTGGAGAGAAGTAATGACTGTAGTTTCCCCTTACTTTCAGCCGTTTCCAATAACTGTTTGGCGCGTAGGATTAGTCGAGCGGTCTGGAGCGTCATGTTACGGATCGCGCTGCCTCTCGCGTCGGAGGTTCGAATCCTCCATCGGGTATGGATGTGTGTGTTGTCCTTAGGTTAGTTTAACTTAGTTTAAGTAGTTTGTTAGACTAGGGAATGATAGATTTATGATCAACGTAGTTTGGTCCCATAGGATTACAAACATATGAACATTTTGAGAATTAACTGTTTGGTAAGAAAGCCGGATCGTTGAAACGTCTGCTAAAGAGGCTGCTGCTCCCTTTACGATCACACATTTGTACCCCTCCACTTTGGTTGCGCCTATAGTACGCCTACTTGTAGTTGATCTTTGAGGCACGTACACAACCGCACATGGCAATATCAGAGATCCATGGTGGCGGATTTCAGAGTTTTTTGTGGCATAATAAATCTGCTCTATGTGCAATACTGTGTTGTCATTTCGTTACAATCGTATACGATCGGTTTCATGACTGGGAGGATCTTTTGCTATTCAATCTGCAGTTGAAGATGGATTGTGCACGTTTGTGTCCAAATCGACGACGGCGATAATACAACTGGAGTGGATTTATTCACCACGAAAAATTGTAGCAAACATTTTGGATGTCCCACAAAGACTGTTTTAAGTATTTAGAATGTCATCTTGAATTGCTTAGTAAATCTTATTATAGTCATCGCTCAACTTAATTAAATATCCTATCATCATCATCATTAATAGAGACTTTTTATGACCTTCAGCGTTCAGTTCCAGCATGGTCCTCCTAATGAAATTCGTCCATGATGCCCTATTCAATCTTAACATTGCCTCCCATCACTCAATCTAGTTTCATTTATGTAACCTTTATTAATAAGGTAACCTGTATCCACCCAGCTTTCACTCCCATATAACAAAGTTGGTTTAAAAATAGAGCGGTGCACTACTTGCTTAGTTTTGGTACTGAATTCCTTCTTGCAGAAGAGAGTACAACTTAGCTGAGCACTCAGTGTATTAGCTTTGCTACACCTTGATCCAGGTCTTTCACTATGTCTTCACCCTGTAAAGAAATACATCGTAAGTACTTGAAACTGTACCTTCTTTAACCTAGTTCCTGCTATTTGGCACTTAATCTGTTAAAATCTCTTTTCCACAGTCATTAATTTCATTTTGGAAATGCTACTCCTCTGATCTAGCTCTGAAATATTAGATTGCAACCTTCCAGTCGAATCTTCCATCACAACTAAGTCGTCCGAATATGCGAGACCGATAGTTTTCTTTTCACCTATTTCAATGTCACCCGCTGCGGTGGAGTGGCCGACCGCATTGAGGCGCTATGCTCCGTTGCTCGAGGCCGTTCCCCGTCGGCGGCTCGAATTCCCCCTCTGGCATGGGTGTTTATGTCGTCTTTAGTATAACGTCGTTCACAAGTATTTAGTAAGTTTATGGACTGATGACCCCACAGTTAAGTTCCTTAAGCTACAGAAACATTTCAACATTTTAATGTCACCCTGGGAGTCTACTCTTTTTCGACATATGATCCATGAAGACTATAACTGGTTACAGGAACAGCCTTGTCTTACCGCTGAAACTATCGTGAATCATGAACTCAATAGACAATCCACTCTAACTGCTGACTTACAATCTACGTAAAGACCTTTATTTGCCTGCAGAAGTTTGCCTCCTTTTCGATAATCTTGCAGAACGGACAAAATCTTACTCCCAGGAAAATGGTCATAAGCGTTTTCTCGATCTATAAAACATCGTGGCAATTCCCTGTTCCACCCACATCACTTCTCGATTACTGCCGTAAGCTAAAGATCTGTCCTGGCAGCCTCTAAGAGGCCTAAACCCACACTGATTTTCATGGAACTTGTCTTCAACGAACACTCGCAATCTCCTTTCAACAATAACTGAGAATATTTTGCTCACAAAGCTAATTAAAGAGGTTCATCTGTAGATGTTACAATGATTCCTGTTTCCATGCTTGAAAATTGTTGTGATTACTGCTTTCGTCTAATCAGACTGAAACTGTCGCGACTCCCACGTCATTTCAGTCATCCTGTGTAACCATTTGCGACTTAATTTCATATAACCCAGCAGCTTTATTGCACTCCAGTATGTTGACAATTCTCTCCATTTGCTCAAATGTGATCCTGTTTACATCATCATACTTTTCCCCATTATACCGCAAAATCTGACACATCATTGAACGTTTCATCTAAGTTGAACAACTCTTCAAAATATTCCCTCCATCTGCGCAAGGCAACCTCCGAATTCACTAGCAGCTTTATTGACATGTCCAAAAAACTTGATAATTCCTTCTTACCGGCCGCAGTGGCCGAGGTGACTGAGGCGCGACATTCACGGTCTGCACGGCCACTACGGTCGGAGGTTCGAATCCCCCCTCGGGCATGGATATTTGTGCGGTCCTTAGTGTTAGCTAGTTTATAAGTAGTTTGTAAGTCTAGGGAATGATGACCCCGCATTTAAGTCCCATAAGGTATACAAACATTTCAACATTTGAATTCCTTCTTCCCTCTCATTCGCAGACACCTAAATACGCTCCAGATTTGTTTTTCTGCAGCTGGACGATAAGTTTCTATCTTATTTCCAAAGTCTTGCCATTATTTCCGGTTTTATTCTGCTATTATCTGTTTGTCTCCATTTCTTTCTTCATCATAACTGTCTGTCTGCCTGAATTCTAGTACGGAGCCATTTGTGAAACACCTTTTTCCTTTCACAGGCTGTCTTGACTGTGTCATTACACCAAGCTGTCAGCTTCTTCCTTCCTTTTCACTGCTGATCCAAGCCACTTCTACTAGTGGGTCCATGTACCTTGTCCATTCGTCTTAACATGGCAGTAAATTACTACATTCAACAAATTGGTGCCTCCAAATGTGATATGAAGTCACTGATGACATATGCGCCCATTTTTCAGTTTTATTTATTGGACAGTACTGTTAGAGACGCTGTAGGAAAACAGCAGCCAGAAGTGATGATGCAGCTGTACATTTATTGACATGGTTCGAAATAATAATCGCCAGAATCCGCAATATTATAACCATCAGATAGCATGGCGTTACAAAAAGAGAATTATTAAACGAAATTAAGTAATACACCGTAAACACGAGGAGACAAGTACATACCCAAGTCTTGAATCAAGTTACATACCATTCATATAAAGTATGGTGCTAGTGAACTACACTAATTCTTCGTTGTAATTGACGGTAAGTCATAGAGTAAAACAGAAGTGATATCTGGCGTTCCACAGGGAAGCGTTAAAGGTCCCCTACTCTTCCTCGTGTTTATAAACGATTTAGGAGACAATATGAATAGCTTCCTTAGACTGTTCGCGGATGATGCTGTCGTTTATCAGTTAGTGAAGTCAACAGAGGATCAAAAGCAACTGCAAAGCGATTTAGACAAAATTTCTACATGGTGCGAAAATTGGCAATTGAAACTAAATAAAGAAAAGTGTGATGTAATACACAAGACCACTAAAAGAAATCCGCTGAACTTCAATTACGCGATACAACAGTCAAACCTTAAGGTCGTAAATTCTACCAAATACCTAGGAGTTACAATTACGAACATTGTGGGACCCTCACCAGGTGGGACTGACGGAAGACATTGAGAAGATTCAGAGAAGGGCAGCTCGTTTTGTTTTATCATGTTACGGGTGGGGGGGGGGGGGGAGGGAGCGTCACGGAAATGTTGCACGAATTGGGGTGGAAATCATTAAAAGAAAGACGTTATTCATTGCGGCGTGATCTGTTTGCGACGTTTCACACTTTTACTTCTGAATGTGAAAATATTTTGCTAGCACCCACCTACTTAGAGAGACATGACCATCCCAAAAAAATAAGAGAAATCAGATCGAAAACTGAACGATTTAGGTGTTCTTTCTTCCCGCGCGCTATGAGAGAATGGAACGGTGGAGAAAAGTTATAAAAGTGGTTAATGAACCCTCTGCCAGGCACTTAAATGTGATTTGCAGAGTATATGTAGACTAAAATAAAGTAGGAGACAGCAGCATATCACTAAACTAAAGGTGTCACTACGTGGCATTAGTACACATGATAAAGTACGTAAGAGTAGGTACCATGTAAAAAGCTATAATAGTATCAAAACTGAGTTATTTTAAGTACTTAAAAATTAAAGGTAAGATGGAGAAAATGTGGTTACGAAATGTTACAGCATGCGGCTTCCACAGTTAGAGACACATATCTGTGACGGCGACCAACGGCACGGCGAGGATGGGAGGGCGGGAGGTAGGATGGTATTCAAATAAGCAAAAAATAGTGAAGTATGTGAGTTAGTATAAAATGCAATGGTCCTAAGGTTTTCATGATATAATATGCCAACGATGTATTAGCAGGCTTACAAAAGAGTGATGTTCAGATAAAATCATGTACAACTGCATTCAGAAGAACTTGTTTGTGAGCCCACTAATACAACGTAGGCATTTTTTATCATCACAACCTTAGGATCATTCAATTTTACATTAACTAATATACTTCACTAGCTTTTGCCTGTTTGAATACCATCCTATCTCTTGCCCTCCCATCTTCGCTTGCCGTTGGTCACCGTCATAGATATGTGCCGCTAACAGTGGAAGCTACTGTAAATGCGACATAAAGTCACTACCTAATCAGTGGAAGCTACACTCAGTAACGTTTCGTAACCACATTTTCTCCATCTTACCTTTAAAGTTTTAGTTTCTTATGACAACTTAGCACCTAATTTTACATCGTGTACCATGTGGAGTACTATTGCCATCTAGCGACACCTTTCGTTTGGTTATACGGTGCTGTCTGCTGCCGGCCGCGGTGGCCGAGGGGATTGAGGCCCTCCAGTTACGTTCTGCACGGCCACTACGGTCGGGAGTTCGAATCCCCCCTCGGACATGGATATTTGTGCCGTCCTTAGTATAAGCTAGTTTGTAAGTAGTTTGTAAGTTTAGGGACTGATGATCCCGTAGTTAAGTCCCATAGACTTTACAAACAATATTTTGCTGCCTGCTACTTTATTTTGGTATAGTTCAGCAGGGCCGCGACGTTATACGATTAGTATGAAACTTTACCCCAGGCTTAGGTATGTCCTTGACTCCTTGTAGTTACAGTGTATTGTGTCAATTTATTTTAACAGTTCTCTTTTTGTAACACTATGCTAACTGAAGTAAATCTCAATTTGAGATGTTATGGCTTCACTGTACTAGGTATAGATGGAATACCAAACTGTGGAGAATGAAAATTTGTCCCCGGCCGGGATTCGAACCCGGGATCTTCTGCTTACTAGGCAGACGCGTTGACCACTCCGCCACCGAGGAGACATTGACCAGCCAGACTGCAGAGGACTCTTCTCTGCACGTCTCCCGCCACACTCCTCTTTCCTATACGACAGCCTATTTATTCTGTAATGTTCGCAGCCACAATACTGTATTCCCGCATCAGAGAGAACAGACCATGAGGTATCGAGACACAATTAACTGTCGTCAGGAGCCCAGACTCGGCTTGTGTACAATTATATATATTTTTGACGAATTACAGCGTTCAATGAATGAAATAAATCGCAATTTGCGATGTTATGGCTTCACTGTTTGGTCTGTTCTCCCTGATGCGGGAATACTGTATTGTGGCTGGGAGCATTACAGAATAAATACGCTGTGGTATAGGAAAGAGACAGCGTGGCGAATCGAGATTTGGATGTCGCGGGAGACGTGCAGGGAAGAGTCCTCTGCAGTCGGGTTGGTCAATGTGTCCTCGGTGGCGGAGTGGTCAACGCGTCTGCCTAGTAAGCAGGAGATCCCGTGTTCGACTCACGGCCGGGCACAAATTTTCATTCGCCACAGTTTGGTATTACATCTAAACCTCATACAGTGAAGCCATAACATCGCAAATTGCGATTTATTTCATTCACTGAACGCTGTAATTCGTTAAAAACATGTATAATTGCTAACTCATGGTTATAATATTGCAAATCTGACGATCGTTGTTTCGTAACGCGTCAATAAATGAACAGCCGCACCACCACCTGTGGCCTTTATTTTTCTACAGCGCCCCAAATAGCACTGTCTAATAACTGTAACTGGTACCTTTATTAAATATAAACATACTATGCAAGAAAGAACTCCGGGTCGTAATGTTTAGTAACATATGGGATAAGCGCGTAATTACATTTCTAAAGCATTGATGATTGATTAGAACCTGTGGATGCACGTAACGGTAATAACCAGTGGGGGCAGGTGCGGAGTACGCAATAATTCGTGGCATTAGTAATGTGTGGTCCGCATCCTCGGAAGGGCACCCGCTTGTGAACTGCGGCGGGAATATGAAGGACGGGTGGCGTAACTGGCGGATAGAGCAGCCTGAACAAGTGATGCGTGATGATTCGTCAGCCACGACGCTGACCTGGGCACTTTACGCTGCCGTTACGGAACACACGCTGCTGTCAGTCACAGCAACGAGAAGACAGCGACTCCCTCACACCTGGTAGAAACCGAGAACGGGAAAGTAGATTTATTGGCGACCAATGGGACAAATCTCGCTGAACTTGTTGGAACACACACACTACCGCTCAATAATTTCAATACACACAATAATTTTCATGTAGTTATCTGTAGATAAGGAATAATGCCGTGGCCAGTCGCGGTGGCCGAGGGGACTAAGGCGCTCCAGTCACGGTCTGCACGGCCACTACAGTCGGGGGTTCGAATCCCCCCTTGGGCATGGATATTTGTGCCGTCCTAGTTCGTAAGTAGTTTGTATGTTTAGGGACTGATGGCCCCGTAGTTAAGTCCCATAGACTATACAAACATTTGAACATTTTGTATAATGCGTGGGTACGCTTGAGGAAGCAAAGGAGTAGTACAACAGTTATACAAATGTCTCGCATTTTGTTTGTGGTCTTCGAGATACAATAGTATCCAACAAGCTATGTCGTGTACATCAACGTTATGTACCTATCTGATATGTTCGTTTACCTATTTGCCGACTCAGGCCCGGCGCAAGGGCCGCCCCTTGCAAGCTGCAAAATTGCCGCCCCACCCGTTTTTATATATATTTTTTTATTTTTTACAAAACGTTTTTGAAATTTTATTTAAACAAATCTGCAGAAAATTTCACCAATCAATCGCAATTTTTGTTTTTACTTTTCAGATCTGTTTCGGCTAATGAGTGACCAGTCTCAAAGCTTTTAATATGTAATTACATTTAAACCGTCACATTAACAGTTGCGTTCAGCATGACGGAATAGATGTAAACATAACTCAAAGCATTGGGAATAGCCACACTGTGCCCGAAATCTATGTAGATCTAAAAAAAAAAAAAAAAAAAAAAAAAAAAAAAAAAAAAAAAAAAAAAGCTACTGATTGCTGACTTTCTCTACAGATTTGTACAAAACAGTCGCTGGGCACCAGCTCAAAATTGGAGTCAAACCTGTTTGAAGAAATCTAGTTAATGTGTGTGAAATCTTATGGGACTCAACTGCTAAGGTCATCAACCTGAATTATCTTAAGGACCCATGCCCGAGGAAGGACTCGAACCTCCTCCTAGACCGCTCGGCTAATCCCGCGCAGCATAAACTTACTGTTAATGTAAATAAACAGTTTTGAATGCTTGTGAACAGATAATGTATTCAACGGAAAACAGTATACACTAAATAAATGTTGGCAAAGTGATAGTGTGCGAGTAGTATTGCCAAAAAAAAAAAGTTCCGGTCACAGTTTAATTGTTGTTCATGCAGACGGAGACAGGTATTTCATTGCTCAAAGTCAAAACGTCCGACTATAACTCAGAAACGGATAGAAAAAATTAAAAAAAAAAAAAAGAAAGAAATACGTCGAAACCCAAATTATGCCAGGTTTACTAGCAATGTCTTTATCCCTTGTAATTGCTAGCAGCGTATTTACCCATTCTGAATAATTCTACACCTACATGGGATACTCCGATGATATCTGAAATATTGGTTTCGTCGTACTTGGTGAATGAGTTTCTAAAATGTATGTTTAGTAACTCTGCGTTAGTGGCACTCTTATCGGCAGGATCGCCATTACTATCACGCGGTGAGGGTATTGTTTGTGTTTTTCCCCTAGTATATTTAACATATGACCAAAATCTCTTTGGCTTTTCAGTCAAATTTCGAGAAAGAGTTTTGTTGTGATAAGTATTGTAGGCATCTCGCATTGAGATCCTCGCTAAATTTCGAGCTTCTGTGTAGGATCGCCAATCCTGGGGATTTTGTGTTCGTTTAAATGTAGCTTGGCCTTTTCCTTTGCCTTGCATCAGTGTCCTGATCTGTTTTGTGTACCAAAGGGGATCACCTCCTTCTTTTATTAATTTATTTGGTATAAAACTGTCAATTCCTGTCGATACCACTTCTTTGAATTTGAGCCACATCTGGTCTACACTTAAGTTTGGTGTTAGAAACGAGTGGAAACTGTCTTTCAAGGAGCAATGTATCGTATTTCTTTCTGCTTTCCTGAACAACTATATTTTTGGTAACTTTGAGACTTTCGATATTAAATCTCGCTACGACAGTTCTGTGTTAACTAATACATGTACCTGTTTTGATGCTCGTTATGAGCTCAGGATTATTTGTTGCTAAGAGATCAAGTGTGTTTACACATCCATTTACAATTCTAGTTTGCTCATGAACTAATAGTTCGAATAATTCTCAGAGAATGCGTCGAGTACAATTTCGCACGATGTTTTATTGGTACCTCCTGATTTGTAAGTATAATTTCGCCAACAGAAAGAGAGTAAATTAAAATCACCGTCTAGTATTATCGTATGGGTCGGGTACGTTTTTGTAATTAGACTCTGGATTTCTTTGAATCTTTCGCTATTGTTTCCTCAGAGTCGGGAGGCCGGTAAAAGGCAACAATTATTAACTTCTTACGATTTTCAGGTACAACGTCTACCCATAATAGCTCAGAGGAACTATAATCTTCAACGTCGCCATACCAATTACTACTTTTGACGGCGACTAACACGCCTCCACCTATTTTGTTTAATCTATCCTTCCTGATCACAGTTAGATCTTTTGCATATACTTCTGCTGAACTTATTTCCGGCTTGAGCTAACTTTCACTGCCTACAATGATGTGTGTTTCGGTGATTTCTGTTAACGCTTGGAGTTCTGGTACTTTCCCGACACAGCTACGACAATTTACAACTGTTAGACCGATAGTTCCCAGATCTACATTTCTCCTGTGAACCACCTGCACCCTTTGCCCGTTTTGTTTTTCCCCGAAGCCCCTTACCCTAAAAAACCGACCAGTCCATGCCACACAGGCTCCTCTACCCGTGTAGGTGCTTACTGTGTATAGTGGACTCCTGACCTATACAGCGGAACCCGGAAACCCATCACCCGATGGTATAAGTCAAGGAATCTGCAGCCTACACGGTCGCAGAACCGTCTGAGCCTCTGATTCAGATCCTCCACTCGGCTCTGTGCCAGAGGTCCACAGTCGGTTCTGTCAAATATGCTGCAGAACGTGAGATCTGCTTTCATCTTGCAAGCAAGAGTAGCTATCTTTACCGTTTCAGATAGCCGCTCAAAACTTGAGAGGATCTCTTCAGATCCGAAGTGACACACATAATTGGTAACGACTTGAGCCACCACCTGCAGTTGGCTGCACCCCGTACCCTTCATGGCATCCGGAAGTACTCGTTCCACATCTGGAATGACTTCACCCGGTATGCACACGGGGTGCACGTTGGCCTTCTTCCCATCCTTGGCAACCATCTCTCTAACCCGCCTAACGTTGGAGCTCCCAACTACAAGCAAACCCACCCTCTGTGAAAGCCCGGATCTTGCAGGCTGGGTGGTGACCTCAGGATGAGAGACACCGTCCGACTCAGGAACGTTGTCCTGAACAGATAGCGCCTGAAACCTGTCCGCAAGACGAACCAGGAAGGCCTCACGATCGGTTCCCCGGAATGTCTTGCGCCTCCTGCCACGCACTGGAGCAACCTCTCACGCAACCACGGGTGCTATGTCTGCCTCACCGCTAGCAGTATCACGGCATGTCGAAGGCGCAGGCCGATCGGTGGAGACGACGGGAGTCCATTCGCTCTCCACTACCGGCCAACATCAACGACGCCCATCGATCGCAGCTCCCAACTGTGCAACCGAGGTGAACACAGCTTGAAGCTGGGAGCGAAGTGTCACCAGGTCAGACTGCATCCGCACACAGCAGTTCCTATTCATTATTACAGTGCCGACAAAAACAAAAACTACAGCCGCGATGCGTTCAAATAAAGACTACACTGTTTGTTAAAACGCGGATTTGAATCTAATGCGCACGAGAGCACAATATACATTTATAAACTGAAACACTCCCATGAACCACAGACATTGCCGAGGTGGAGTGGCTTGCGTTCCTCAACGATACAGATAGCCGTACCGTAGGTGCAACCACAGCGAAGGGGTATCTGTGGAGAGGCCAGACAAACTTGTGGTTCCTGAAGAGGGGTAGCAGCCTTTTCAGTAGTTACAGGGGCAACAGTCTGGGTGATTGATTGAGCTGGCCTTGTAACATCAGCTAATGTGGCTTTGCCACACAGTTACTGCGAACGGTTGAAAGCAAGGGGAAACTACAGCCGTTATTTTTCCCGAAGATATGCAGCTCTACTGTATGAGCATATGATGATGGCATCCTCTTGGGTAAAATATTCCGGAGGTAAAATAGTCCCCCATTCAGATCTCCGGGCGGGGACTACGCAGGAGGATGTGATCATCAGGAATGACAATACTGGCATTCTACGGGTCGGAGCGTGGGATGTTAGATCCTTAATCGAGTAGGAAAATTAGAAAATTTAAAAAGGGAAATGGATAGGTTGAAGTTAAATATAGTGGGGATTAGTGAAGTCCGGTGGAAGGATGAACAGGATTTCTGGTCAGGTGAGTACAGGATTATAAATACAAAATCAATTGGGGGTATCACAGGAGTATGATTGATAATGAATAAGAAAATAGGAATGCGGGTAAACTACTATGACCAGCACAGTGATCGCATTACCATTGTCAAGATAGATACGAAGCCAACACCGACAACAGTAGTACAGGTTTATATGCCAACTAGCTCTACCGATGATGAGGAAATCGAAGAAATATATGAGGAGCTAAAGGAAATTATTCAGACAATTAAGGGAGAGGAAAACTTAATTGTTATTGGAGACTGGAATTCGGTAGTAGGACAAGGAAGGGAAGGGAAGATAGTACGTGAATATGGTCTGGGCAAAAGAAATGAAAGAGGAAGCCGCCTGGTAGAATTTTGCACAGAACATAATTTAGTTATAACAAACACTTGGTTTAAGAATCACAAAATAAGGTTGCATACGTGGATGAGACCAGGAGACACCGGGAGATACCAGATAGATTTTATAATGGCAAGACATAGATTTCGGAACCAGGTTTTACAGTGTAAAACATACCCAGGGGCAGATATAGACTATGACCATAATTTGTTGGTTATGAACTGTAGGCTGAAACTGAAAAAACTTCAAAAAGGTAGGAAAATAAGGAGATGGAACCTGGATAAATTGAAGAAACCTGAAGTTCTTAAGAATTTAAAAAGGGAGCTTTAGGCAACAAATGACAGAAACAGGAGAAAATAAAACAGTAGAGGAGGAATGGGTAAAATTGAGAGATGAATTAGTGAAGGTAGCAGAGGACAAAATAGGTAGGAAGGCAAGACCTACAAAAATTCCTTGGATATCACAGGAGATACTAAATTTAATCGATGAAAGGAGAAAATATAAAAATGCAGAAAATGAAACAGGCAAAATGGATTGGCAGGAAGTGCAAAATGGCTAAGCGGGAGTGGCTAGAAGGCAAATGCAAGGATGTAGAAGAATGTATAAATAGGGGGAAAATAGATACAGCCTACAGGAAAATAAAAGAAATATTTGGAGATAAGAAAAACAGCTCTATGAATATCAAGAACACTGATGGAAAACAAGTTCTCAGCAAAGAAGGGAAAGCTGAAAGGTGGAAAGAGTATATAGAGGGGCTCTACAAAGGAAATGAACTTCGAGACAATATTGTAGGAAGGGAAGTGGATGTAGATGAAGATGAAATAGGAGATACTGTACTGAGAGAAGAATTTGACAGACCCCTGAAAGACCTAAGTCGAAACAAGGCCCCTGGAGTAAATAATATTCCCTCAGAGCTACTGAAGTCCTTTGGAGGACCATCCATGACAAACCTGTTTCACCTGGTGTGTAAGATGTATGAGACAGGCGAAGTACCCTCAGACTTTAATAAAAATGTTATGATCCCCATTCCAATGAAAGCAGGTACAGACAGGTGTGAAAACTACAGAACCATCAGTTTAATAAGTCATGGTTGCAAAATATTAACACGAATTATATACAGAAGGATGGAAAAGCTGTTAGAAGCTGCGAGGGTGAAGGTCGGGGTGAGAGTTTAAGATAGAGGAAGTTTAATTTTTGAAACTCACAACCACCAGCTGCGAACCAAATACCTAAACATGCAAAAACACTGGAACTGTTATTGCGACTGTTTGACTCGTTTTCTAGGGGATGATATCACACGTTCGCAGCTTTCCTTCCCTGCATATGATTTACAAAACAAATTCATAATAAGTTCAAGTTCATGAGAGAAAAGGTTTTTTCTAACTACTATTTTAGAAAACACGTGAAAGTTCACTTTATGTTGTTTATTTCACAATACTTGAACCCTGTGGCTGTCGCGTCTGTACGTCGGTAAATGTACCAAATAAAGTTATAGCTCGTGAGCCCCCAGACAAAATGAATATTTGTCGCAAATTGATTTCACACCACGTGGCTGTCTCAAACACCGTTTATGTTCATGCCTATGCGACGACACGTGTTACATTAACAAATCACAGTCACCTTAATTTAATGCGATGCACACCTTGTTGCACTGGCTAATTATTCACAAACACACAGTAGCACTCGATTTAACTTGGTGCAGTCTACGACGAGCAACCACACGTGGCGATTGCCACACACAAAACTCAAGTCACCACCTCGAGATCCACATGCCGACTGAGGCAGAGCGACCCCGCCAGGCCAGCCACCACGTGCTCTCTGGAGTCCTCACTTCCTGCCCTCGCGCGCACGCGCGCCAAAACTCAACTGCCGGGGTTTTTTCCCCTACGTCATCAACTTCCCCATGTAAGCTGTTGTAACCGATTTGCCAACGTACAGCGCTCAGCCAATACATTTCTAAAACTTTACTTAAAATCAAAATAATTACACTACACATTAAACAAATATTTTCTTACGTTTTTATATTAGTACAAACATCCTTTGTACTGTTTATCATAATCGTGCAATTTCTTATACCACAGATAAGTGATTTAACTGAATACTTTAAGATAAAATACAAAAGATTAATTGAAAGTAAAATGGGAAATAGTTAATATATTATTTTTATAAACAAACATTGCCATGCTGTTGTGTAACTGTCTTGTCTTCGTTGGTAATTTATTACTTTTCATTGTCAATTAAACATATTACGTTAGATGTGACTATATCAGCTAATGTATTGTTTATTTATCAACAGGCTATTTTGTAATGAGGGCCTTAAAGGTTCCTAACTGCATCGTATTACTTCAAATGCCAGTAGTATTACAATATTTGTGCACTGCACTGTGCCTGGCACTCGCCATTGTCCCTCTCTCCCCTTACCGGAAACGAACTGTAAAACCCTAAGTTGGAACAAGCCACCAACGTCGGCCTGCTCGCTGGCCTCCCGTCAGCTACAAGCACACAGCAATTCTCAACGTGGAGAATTTCTACCTATGGCCTAACTATAAATGTTGTCACCCAACTGTGTACATACATTGCTACCATAATTAATAAGATTAACATTGTGTAACATTTAGTGCATTGGCATGGTCAATGTTTGCAGTGAACTTCATACTGTTTAATTATCAAATGCTATTAATTACCAGTATTTCTATTGGGCGGTAATCTCACAAAGCCGACCTCGGGGAAGATCAGTTTGGGTTCAGGAGAAATGTAGGAACACGAGAGGCAATACTCACTTTACGGCTTAACATAGAAGATAGATTAAGAAAAGGCAAACCTATATTTCTAGCTGTAGTAGATTTGGAGAAGGCTTTTGACAATGTTGATTGGAATAAACTCTTTCAAGTTCTGAAGCAAGCAGGAGTAAAATATAGGGAGCGTAAGGTTATTTACAACTTGTACAAAAACCAGACAGCGGTTGTCAGAGTTGAAGGGTATGAAAGGGATGCAGTGGTTGGAAAGGGAGTAAGACAGGGTTGTAGTCTTTCTCCATTGTTATTCAATTTGTACATTGAGCAAGCTATAAAATAAAGCAAGGAGAAATTTGGAGAAGGAATTAAAGTTCAGGGTGAAGAATTGAAAACATTGCGTTTTGCCGACGACATAGTAATTCTGTCGGATACAGCAAAGGACCTGGAAGAGCAATTGAACGGAATGGACAATGTGCTGAAAGGTGCATATAATATGAACATTAAAAAGAGCAAAACTAGCGTAATGGAGTGCAGTGTGAGAAAATCAGGTGTTGCTGAAGGAATTAGATTGGGAAACGAAGCAATAAAGTAGGTAGATGAGTTTTGTTACTTGGGCAGTAAAATAACAAATGATGGTCGCACTACAGAGGATATAAAATGCAGAATGGCAATGGGTAGAAATGCGTTCTTGAAAAAGAGAAATTTGTTAACATCGAATATTGATTTAAGCCTAAGGCAGTCCTTTCTGAAGGCATTTGTATGGAGTGTTGCCTTGTATGGGAGTGAAACATGGACGATAAACAGTGCAGACAGGAAGAGGATTGAGGATTTTCAAATGTGGTGCTACAGAAGAATGCTGAAGATTAGTTGGGTGGATCGCGTAACTAATGAGGAGGTACTGAACGGAATTGGGGAGAATAGAAATTCCTGGCATACCTTGACTAAAAGAAGGGATATATTGGTAGGACACCTTCTTAGACATCAAGGAATTGTGAATTTAGCGTTGGAGGGAAGTGTGTGGGGAAAAAATCGCAGAGGAAGACCAAGAGATGGATATAGTAAGCAGATTCAGACAGATGTAGGTTGCCGTTCTTATGTGGAGATGAAGAGGCTTACTCAGGATAGGGTATTGTGGAGAGCTGCATCAAACCAGTCTCCGGACTGAAGACCACAACAACAACAACAACAACAACAAAATGAAACGAGAACGCCCAGATGAAAATCAAAATACTGTATGTCGCTTCTAATCAGAAAATAAAGACAGACGACTGTCGCAACGCGATTCACACGGCGGAATAATACACTAACCAGATATTTAACGTGAAAATGAATCAAATAAAAACGCGAGCACACAATAACTTTAATGAACTGAAGGGAAAGCGCACTGAAAACTCAAAATATGTAGCTTCTAGAGAGAAACCGGTTACACTTAAAACTGAAAATGTGCTGTTGCTGGACAGGTGTGTACTGTGCGACGTCCACTCGGCGACTTCTAGGCGTTGTAGGTGTTGGTTGACTGTAGTAAAGTTCAACGGTTTTTTTCCATAAAGCGGGAAGAATAAAACACTCGGACACTGACATTGAAGGGCTTAGAAAAATTTCTTGAGATTGAACACATAATCGCAATACTGAACATTGCATTATAATTTCCAAATTAGTTTTCGGCTTCTACATCTACATCTACAAAGATACTCTGCAAATCACATTTAAGTGCCTGGCAGAGGGTTCATTAACCACTTTCATAACTTTTCTCTACCGTTCCATTCTCTAATAGCGCGCGGGAAGAAAGAACACTGAAATCGCTCCGTTTTCGATCTGATTTTTCTTATTTTATTGGGATGGTCATGTCTCCCTACGTAGGTGGGTGCTAGCAAAATATATCCACATTCAGAAGTAAAAGTCGTTGAAACGTCGCAAACAGATCACGCCGCAATGATTTCTCCACCCCAATTCGTGCAACATTTCTGTGACGCTTTCCCCCCATAACGTGATAAAACAAAACGAGCTGCCCTTCTCTGAACATTCTCAATGTCTTCCGTCAGTCCCACCTGGTGAGGGTTTGACAAGGGGCAACAGTACTCGAGGAGAGGACGCACAATTGTGATGAAGGCAGTCTCTTTGGTGGAGCTGGTGCATCTTCGAAGCATTCTGCCAATGAAACGTAACCTTTGATTCGCCTTCCCCACAATATTTTCTATGTGTTCTCTCCAGTCAAAGTTGTTCGTAATTGTAAGTCCTAGGTATTTGGTAGAATTTACGACCTTATAGTTTGACTGATTTATCGCATAATTATCTGCAAAATTAGTCGTGAGTAAACATAGGCTGGCAGCACTCCACTCATAAGAATACTGGCGTGTCCGCCAGACTGCTTCCCCCTCTCTGTTCCTCCGGCGTAAACCAACACCACCTAGAGATAAGTCCTTACAAAAGGCCGTGCTACATCGCACCGACCAGGCCGCGGCCGCCAGCTTACTGGCTGGCCGCTACGAGGCAGTGTACGTGCCCCAGCGGCCAGCCATTCAGCTGGCGACCGCGGCGTTGTCTCTAGGTGGTGTCACTAAGCACGACGGTGCTGCCACAGTGGCGGGGAAGAAATTAGTCCTCCGTCCCCTTTTTCAACAGGGGCGGCCGGCAGAAAGCCGAGAAGCCATGCCACAGTTCCCGAAGACGCTCCCTCCGAGGTTTGGTTTCGAATCCCCTCTTGGGCTTGAATGTTGAGTTTGTCCCAAAAATATAAAAAAATGAGGGGGGGGGGGCGGTGGCTGATTTGCCGCACCTCGGAGAGTGCCGCCCTGTGCGGCCGCACGTTTCGCACGTGCCCTGCGCAGGCCCTGTGCCGATGGACGCTGCGTTTGATGCACCTATGTTGTTCGCTGCAATGATGTCCGCGGCGAACGGCAAGCATTTCTCCTATACATAACACGTGGTTCCTTCATGTCAGTTCTTTCGTGACAGTTGCAGATATCCAAAGGAAAACGCCGTGCAGTTGCAACACAGTCAAGCAGGTTTATCCATTCGCCAAATCGCGAAACAGTAGAGTGAGTCTATAGGGGGAGTGGAATTCATCCTTCACCCCTAGAAAACAACAGGTAGCAATGAGGACATACCACGACGATGACGACCTCGTAAAATAACATCATCATTACCAATATGAGAAACAGATTCAAAACGATGGGCCAAATTCGTGCAGAATTGTTAGAACAACAATAACGCTTGCAACAGTAAAAAGGAGACAGAGTGAAGCCTGATTGAAAGTATGTGTCACATCAAGAAAAACCCCTGTAAGGTCCATAAATAAACAGATGAGACTTGAATGGGGTAGAAAACATGCTAACTGGACGTCACCGATAAATCGAAGATCAAAATTTTTGGAATCAGATGGAGAATATTTCTTTGACGATTTGTAGGTGAAAGGGCAGCCCAGCAGTATGGTCTACCTACAGTAAAAATGCTAGACGTTCTATTATGGTTTGGGGATGTTTTGCAGGAGGTAAGGAGATAGAGTTGGCAGCATTGTGAAAGTAGAATGATGTATGTATCAGAAGCAGTGCCGCCGCATACTTCACTGTCATGTGATACCAAGTGGATTGCACTTAATTGGGAAAGGGTTCACCTTACAACCGGGTAATGACCCAAAACAGCGGTCGGGATACTGTGTGAATTACATTACATCAGAGGTTAATAGAAAGTACTGATATGGCCGTCCCAAAAACGCCTCTGTAATCCCACACGTGTGTTTGTGTGTACGTATTGCACAGAAATCTAGTTTTGTTCCAATATTTATGAAATTTTTCACACTTGTCCTTCAAACGAAGAGGACGGTCGCCATAGATGTAAGGATCACGTATAACACAGTTCAGAAGATATGGCTCAAAACGTTGCTGCATGACGCGACAATGTTGCACATTTTCACCACGTTCAACCAAATATGGTACACATATTACCCACCGTGAAGTAACAACTGCGTAGGGGAAATAGCCACGTCCGACTCATGGTTCACGATATATAACATCATGAACAATAGGAGTCGTAAAAACTGCCACATAATGCAACGAGACTTTATTCCTGCACTGTATGAGAATGAGAGTACGTACCGAACGGCAACGAACTTTAAAAATAATTTACAACATTTATTATACTTTTCGCTGACCACCAAGCAAACTGACGAAAGGAAAAAAAGTTTCTCTCTTAATACATTTCCACTGTTCATGGAGTAAAACTACGGCAATCGTTGCAATTTATAATTTCTAAACTACAAATATTACTGGCAGAAAATTTTACAGACAGTACACACACACACACACACACACACACACACACACACACACACACACACACACACAGCTGAATGTATCTTCGAATTTCTATCACAGTACGACACATAGTTCACGAGATACGATGTCATAGACAATGAGGTGTGCGAAAAAGTGCTGCATTAAGCGACAATGCTCCTCATTTTCCCAAAAACCATTGGACGAATTTCAACCAAATTTGAGAAACTAATTATCAATTGAAGTAGCAATTGTTGTAGGGGTAAGAACCACATAAACACATGGTCAAGGACAAATGAAGTCTTAAAAAAATTAAAATCACAAAAAATGTGTTATGAAACTTTATTCATACACTGTATGAGATTGAGAGTACTCAGCGAATGGTAACACATTTTAAAGATAATTACACCTCTTTATTATATTTTCTCGTTGGCAAACACATTAAAATAATGAAAAGAAAAAAGTTTCACGCTTACTACTTTTTCGCTATTCATGGACTAAAACTACGGCATTTGGTATGACGTTAAAATTTACAATTTCTACACAACAAATTGTAGCCGCAGAAAGTTTTACAGACAGTATACACACATATAGCTGAATGTACCTTCGAAATTGTATCACATTACGACACGTAGTTCAAGACATATGAGGACATAAACAGTAAAGTTCATGGAAAACCGCCCCATCACGCACCAAATTTTAATCTATTACTTATTTCAAATCTGTTTATTTCCGACAACAGTTGCGCATATATTTATTTAATTACATGTTTCGAACACTTGGACCATCTTCAGATCTTATAGTTGCGTCCGCAACTCGTCTAGAAGCCAGAAATAATACAGTGCAGTTGCGGACACTCTTCAGTCGATCCTGTCGACTATAATAAAAAACTATTACCTCTTTACTACTAACTGTATTCGTAACAGATTTTACAGACATACAGAACTTATACAAATTAATATACTTACGATTTTATATGCGTCAGGAACTTCAGTCATATAAACATTTTTAAAAGAGCTAACCGCCATTGGACTGAAAGCTTTTTTTTCTTTTTTTGGTTCTTTTTGTTTACTGTCACAACCTGGTTTTCAAGTGCTGTGATGAAAGTTGTCAGTCAGGTTTTCTTAGGTCATGGTCATTGTGGTGTCGCACAAGTCTGAAGTGCGTGCCACGTACTTTCGCCACGCGCCGCCATGCACGCACGGCGCGGCGTTCGTACGACGTCAGCCACGAACGCCCTCTGCTCCAACTCCGCTCGTGGCCACCACTGAACTGCATCGGCCACTTGGGAATCAGATAGGCACCAGTTAAGACTTGGCTGTCGGATAGGCACTAGGAATCATCAGTAGGCAGGCCTCTATCTAAACTATGTATCAACATTCTACTAGTCTGCTGCTCTCCAAGTTAAGTAATGTATTATTTCTATGAAATATATCTCTTATACTAATCTAGCTTAGTGTTTCTAGTTTCTGCCACTGGCTGGTAACCTCCGTACCTGCACACGCGTGCATCCTATTTCCCTGTGTCGGTCTCTCTCTGCTCGGCCACCGACACCTAGGACAACCGGCGGCAACGAGACACAAAAGTGGCGACGAGGATGGGACACAAAAGTCATAATAATAAAAACAATAAAAATGTTCGTAGTTGAATCCATGTCACCCTTTTATAATTCCGACATGGACTCAAAATTGCAGGATCACACCTGTCCATCAAACCACGCATTCTTATTTTCTTTTCTACTTCAAAAATCCGGCGAACTGAAATGTTGTAATTTGAGCCAGCCAGTTGACTATACAGGCCGAATCGGGCTTCTAAACTATCTGCCTGGATTTTTCCTGGTAGAAAGAAATTGTGTCCAAGATCATTAAGACAATAGTTTGACAACTGTAAGATATCCTGTGTTGAATGACACAAAGCAAAATGTGTTTCATTTGTAAGTTTATTGACAGTATTTAGTTCCTTGCACTTCTTCATCCACTGGACAAACTCCTGAAGGAACACTAAATGTGAAGAGGTTTTCGTCATTGACTCCTTTAATGTGTTTCTTAGTCTCTTTCCTTCCTATAATGGTTTAACATTTAATGCATCCCTCCATTTACAGGTAACCTCTACAAATGAAGCAGTACTGTAACAGTGGCTGATATTGTGTAATGGCCCTAGATTTCTCAGTGCTACTGGAATGAATTCATTAAATATTCTTAGAGCCAGAGCAACATTTATCTTTTCAAATGTGTTGGGTACAATGCTTTCAGAGAAAGTGAAACTCCAAATTTTACAAGTTGGTTTTTCTCAAAGGAAGATATTGCTGTATCAGTCCCATTAAATTCAGGGAATATTAACTGCTGGTTAGCAACATTCAGTATTGAATTTCTCAAGCACTTTAAAATATGGACTGTATCAATCACAAAAAATAAGTTTCTGCTTGGGTCTTTTGGGTGTACATACTGGGTCTTCAGTTCTGGTGGGTCACATAAATAGGAAATGGCCTTTCTATTTAGAGCACTATTATCAACCACAATAGTGAGGACTGTGAATCCTATCTCTTCCAGTCCAATAATAATGCGTTTTACCATAGAGCACAGCAGAATACCTTTGCCACTGGTAATATATGAACAACATCTTTTGAAGAGAACAGCAAGCTAGAAATCATAAATACATAAGCTGTTTTAGCCAGCTCATTTTTGTATGCAGCAGAACCTACAACAGTGCACTGCTTGTAATCCATCTGTGGCGTAACATAAACTTCATCCATTAATAATAGGACCAATTTGTCTTGCTGATCCAGAAGTGGAAACTTCCTCTTTATATAATTGAGAAAATTTTCACTCTGCTCTCCTTGAGGATCAGTGTTTAATTTAGAGCATACTGCTGCTGAAAATGCAGTTCACAGACCTAAAAATAAAAATCGCAATCCACTATTTCTGAAACTCTATTAGACATTAAGATTACCTGACAGAGTCAGGTCTGGAGGCGATCTAATCGTTTTATAGTTTTCAAAATGACAAGCCAAGATCGCACACTAACAATTTATTAAATGACGCCCGGTTTCGGTGTACTGTGTCACCTTCATCTGGTCACATATATGTTAGGAGCTGGCTATCTTGTTAAAAAAAATTGGGTATAAAATAACAAGTGTAACATTGCACTTAGTCACTATATAAAAAATAAATAAGTTAAAAACATGACAGCTTACAAAATACTGACAGCTCTGAAAATTCTAGTTTACTAGAGCTGTCAGTATTTTGTAAGCTTTCCAGTTTACTAGAGCTGTCAGTATTTTGTAAGCTGTCATGTTTTTAACTTATGTATTTTTTATATAGTGACTAAGTGCAATGTTGCACTTGTTATTTTATACCCAATTTTTTTTAACAAGATGACCAGCTTCTAACATGTATGTGACTAGATGATGGTGACACAGTGCACCGAAACCGGTCGTCATTTAATAAATTGTTAGTGTGCGTTCTTGGCTTGTCATTTTGAAAACTATTAATCTATTAGACATAATTATTAAAACCATATCAAAGACCAATCGGTAACGTAATGTATTTACGGGTAATCAATTACTTGCCTTAGAATTACTCGTTGGCTGAAAATCGTCTCTACAGATAGCTCGAATCCATTTCATCCTTTGTATGTCGTCTTCTGGGAAGGAAAACACATTGACCTTTGTGGCATTTGCGTAATTGCCTTTTCAGTTAGGCACTGAACAACTGTAAGGCATTTTGAAAAGTATCAAACAACACAGAAAACAATATTTTCAGATTTCGGAAACGCTAACTCACACCAAAACAAACAACACAACGGACTGAACGAGATGACGTCACTGCCTCTTGAACCCAGCGTTAACAGGCCTGTTCTATAGGTGGCGTTGGTACAGGCACCGGCACCTTCCGCCAGAAACTTCAAGTTTGTTGGTGTAATTGTGTAATTCTGAAACACACTGACGTTTGGAACGCACGCCTATCTCACTTTTCCACGTCCATATACTAAAGGAAACGTAAGCACAAAGAAATTCTGTGAGATTCTTTTTTTCTTTTGCCTGTCACTTGAGGAATCGCCCTACGAGGCCCGAGAGCGTCAATTTCGCTTCAATCCTTCTTGTACCGTACCTTATAAACTGAAAACATTTCCCATAGTTTGCTCATTGGTATTTTATTCAACCAAACTTATTATTCAAAAGTCAAAGGAGACTAGAAACATATTTCTTCGTGTTTTTGGCCTCCTTTTCCGCAGTTGCAGTTACAAAATTTGTATAGGTTATGGCATCGTCTTATGCAACTGTAAATTAGTCTAGACCAGACGCGTTTCGCTTTATTCTAAAGCATCTTCAGTGGTCAGCTGTACAAGAAATGGTTTCTATTACATTATTTGTTTGATTTTTACTGAATTCGATCGGTAACAGTTCTCATGTAATTTGATTGTTTTGATTCTGAATAAATTAGACTATTAATTTTACTCACGAAGTTTTATGTTTTTCTCTTCATGAGTGATTTGTAGCACATTGCCACTTGGTGTCACTGCTTATATTTACGCTATTTACACTTTTTGCAGTAACAGTCATTACAAATTTTTTTGAGAAATAGCCATTTCTGTGGCCTGGCAGGTTCTCTATGTCGTTTGTTTTGTTTCTGTTTATTGTCTGTGTGTGTATTATTTGCTTTCGAGTTCTTTGGTTCGTGCTGTGAGGTGTGTTTTTTTTTCGTTTCTGTCAAAATAGGCATCTGCTAGCAACTTTGTGTGTGTTGTTCTGACTGTATTGTGTGTTTATAAATATGATTTTAGTTCAACTAGCGACTTTCTGTGTGTGTGTGTGTGTGTGTGAGAGAGAGAGAGAGAGAGAGAGAGAGAGAGAGAGAGAGAGATTCTGATTTTCTGCAGGTGTGTTTGTGTGGGTAGGGATTTGTTGTTGTTGTTTTATGTGGTCGTATTATGTGGTGGTTTCGAGGGTTGGGGAGGTTTGTCTTTGTCTACTATGTGTTTTGTTAGTTTAAATAATGTTTGGTTGCTGATGTTTACTTGGTCATTTAATATGTGTTTCTTTTCTGTTAATATTTCTAAACACACAGTACAGTCAGAACAACACACACAAAGTTGCTAGCAGATACCTGTTTTGACAGAAACGAAACAAAAATACACTTCACAGTATGAACCAAAGAACTCGAATGAAAAAGAACACACACACAGACAATAAACAGAAACAAAACAAATGGCACACAGAGCCTGCCACGCCACAGTAACGGGTATTTTTCAAAAACTTTTGTAAGAAGTATTACTTTAAAAAGTGTAAATAGTGTAAATATAAGCAATGACAGCAAGTGGCAATGTGCTACAAATCACACATGAAGAGAAAAACATAAAAATTCGTGAGTAATATTAGTAGTCCAATTTATTCAGAATCAAAACAATCCAATTACATGAGAACTGTTACCGATCGAATTTAGTAAAAAATCCAACAAATAATGTAATACAAACCATTTCTTGAACAGCTGACCACTGAAGGTGCTTTAGAATAAAGCGAAACGCGTCTGCATAAGACGCTCCCATAACCTATACAAATGGAAACTAGAAATACTGCGGTTAACACGTGGCTGTCGGAAGACCCTTGATGCGACTCGAAGTATGTAACACATGCCGTCGCAGACCTGTAATCTGGTCGCCCTGTGTTTACGCATGGAGATTACGCCCTAATAAGACTATGGTCCTTGCATGACATGGATATGAGTCGACTGTGCCCCGTTCGCGGCGTGGCCAGGTGCGCTGGCCCCAGTGAAAGTGGAGACTTCCCAACAGTGGAGGCAGGCGGATGTGTCGACAGGTGGGTGGAGGGGCGTGGCTCGACGTGACGTGACCGTGGGGCCCGAGCGGACGTCCTCCTCACGAAGGCGCGCGCCGTGACCTTGACCAGGAGAGGCGGCAGGTCAGGTCGATCACTGCGTGAGGGACACCGCGAGGCAAGTGTTAACAGACGTTGGGCAACGTCACTTTAACGTTACACACCGTCAAAACTACAAGTGCATTCTCCATGGAGGTAAAAAGAGGAGAAAGAGCATGACGTCACATACTTGAAGCTGACTTGAATCCAGCTCCGTCATTACAGATTGCTTAGATTAGATTAGATTAATACTCGTCCTATAGATCATATATACATTTCGTAATGATGTGGAACGTGTCAGACTAGTAAATATTGTCCACACTTGACAATCAATATTTTATGGATTTTTAATTACTTTTTTTTAAAGTTTTATCTAAAAATTCATCTACATAGTAGAAGAAGTTGCCATTCAGAAATTCCTTTAATTTCTTTTTAAATTCTAGTTGGCAATCTGTCAGACTTTTGATGCTACTTGGTAAGTGGCCAAAGGCTTTTGTGGCAGCATATTTCACCCCTTTCTGAGCCAAAGTTAGATTTAACGTCGAATAGTGAATATCATCCTTTCTCCCAGTGTTGTAGCTATGCACACTGCTATTGCTTTTGAATTGCGTCGGATTGTTAATAACATATTTAATGAGTGAATATATGTATTGTGAAGCTACAGTGAAGATCCCTAGATCCCTAAATAAATGTCTGCAGGATACTCTTGGGTGGGCTCCAGCAAGTATTCTGATTACACGCTTTTGTGCAATGAATACGTTTTTTACTCAATGTTGAATTGCCCCAGAATATGATCCCATATGAAAGCAAGGAATGAAAATAGGCGTAGTAAGCTATTTTACTGAGATGTATATCACCAAATTTTTGCAGTGACTCTGATAGCATAAGTAGCTGAACTCAAAAGTTTCAGGAGTCCTTCAATATGTTTCTTCCAATTCAGTCCCTCGTCAATGCAAACACGTAAACATTTTGAATTTTTTACCTTAGCTACAGATTTATGTTCAAAGTCAGAATTTATTAATGGTGTCATGCCATTTATTATATACTGGGCTTTATCAAAGTTTAATGAGAGTCCATTTGCAGAGAACCATTTAATAACTTTCTGAAAGATATCATTTACAATTTCATCAGTTAATTCCTGTTTGTCAGGTGTGATAGCTATACTTGTATCATCAGCAAAAAGTACTAGCTTAGCATCTTCATGAATGTACAATGGCAAGTCATTAATATATATTAAAAACAACAAGGGATCCAAGACCGAACCCTGTGGGACCCCATTTTTGATAACTCCCCAGTTAGAGGAATTAATTGTTTCATCTATGTCATGTGAACTGCTTATTTCAACTTTCCGCACTCTTCCGGTTAAGTATGATTTAAACCATTTGTGTACTGTGTAAACCATACAAGAAATACTTAAGCTTATCTAGAGAATCCCATGCTTTACACAATCAAAAGCCTTTGAGAGATCACAAAAAATCCCAACTGGTGATGTCTGGTTATTCAAAGCTTTTAATATTTCATCAGTGAAGGTATATATTGCATTTTCAGTTGAAAAGCTTTTTTGAAAACCAAACTGACATTTTGTTAGAACTTTATTTTTACTAATATGTGAAGCAACTCTAGAATACATAACTTTTTCAAACTTTTTTGCTAATCCTGGCAGAAGTGAGATGGGGCGGTAGTTGTCGACCTCTGACGTATCCCCTATTTTATGCAAAGGTTTAACGATAGCATATTTCAGTCTATCCGTCAAAATACCCTGTTTAAAACATTAGGTTTTTGCTAAGCTGCTGTATAGACTTGTCGACGCTTTGTGATTGATAATGACCGCATGCGTCGTTTACCGTTGTACTAACCGTTTTGATAGCTCTAATAAGTTAATGCGAGTCACGTTGAATTCGTAAGTGAAAATGGGAATTATAGTTCCAAACGTGAGCACTAAGGTAGTGGCTACTTACTGACATTTACTAAATTGTATCCTAGAGGATAGTCTCTACTGATCATACGTCACATGCAAGACTGTTTTTCCATTAGTAATTGTACACAGAACAACATGCCAGTTACCATTTTATTGTGTTCAGATGCTTAAAATCGTACTAAAAATCCTGTTGTGTTCCCTTTGGAAAATTAGGCTCAGATGCTTAAAATCGTACTAAAAATCCTGTTGTGTTCCCTTTGGAAAATTAGGCTCAGATGCTTAAAATCGTACTAAAAATCCTGTTGTGTTCCCTTTGGAAAACAATTTCGCCATGTAAACAAACACAAAAGCAGTAGTCCTATAATTCGCTTATTTCTAGAGCCATTTTATAATTGTACAATTTTATGGAGGAAAAAAACCACAAAAGGGGTTTGTATTTTCAAATGAGAGAAAGCAAATATTGCCCCCTTAACGAAATTTAGTTAATTGTAAACCAAAGGAAAGTTTGCCGATTAATTTTTTCGTATCTGGCACGTAAAGCAGTCTATTGTGCTTTTAATAGCGGCACACAGTAAGGTGTAATGGGTACATATCAGATCGAGTGTACTGGCAAGGCAATCATATTGTGATTACAGTTACAAAGTCACGACAGATGCCTATTTCTATATGAATTTTCTTGTTTTACAATTTTGAGGACTAACATGGAAACCTTGTAGGAGTTTTGTATTTATAAACATGAGCAATAAAATACCATACAGCAATACGAATGTGAAAATGCAATGAACAAGAACCGACGTACAGTTTGTAACAAAATTATTACTTTCGGCGTATACTTTCAAGTTAAATTGACGCATATACTGTAACACATGGATTTACGCGAGTTCCAAGGAGCTTATTCCTATATGCACAAACATTTTTAATTATTTGAAGTCTGTAACCAAATCCAACTTTTTTTTTTTTTTTTTTTTTTTTTTTTTTTTTTTTTTTGACGACTCCAAACGCGTTGTACAGCTAGATCATATACGCATTTTAAAAACAAAAGAAGGCCTGAAAGACCTCTTCTGAGCCTCTATTATGCACTGCATTAGTGTAATGTTCAGTATTCACTGAAAGTTTTGCGTGGACAGGTCGTGGAACATGCAGAACAAGCAATCCTCCGGAAGCGCCAGTGAGTGTTTTGAACAGTCAAACATGGCTGCCGACCACGGCTATCGGCTTCAAGCAGAAGAACAGCAGATATCCATAGTCAGCTCTCCTCTCTTTTTCCCTCCGTGGCATTCTCACTGGACGGTACGTCAAGAGACATAAAACATAAAGCACAATTTGCGTGTGGTGCTTCGAAACAGGTTACAGCGGTGGTATTTATTCATGAAAGAGGACGGTAAACCTTAAATTTTGTGCTAGGGCGTAGTCTATTTCAGGTCTACGTTCTCGAGAATCTTCTGGAATTCTCGATGTTCTGCGAATATTAGGTGGTTATAAATTGCACAGCAACAGAGGCCAGTACGTAGGTGTTGTCAGATGGTACCAGATATAGGGCGCATAGTAGTATTCAGCTGAATGTGTATCACGTTGTTATGGCAGCTGTTCATCCACACTTTGCGTAAAATAACGGTAAATACTGTCCTTATTTATTGATATTAAAATAAAGACATTACTTAATACCGAAAGAAACACTGTTTGTTGTTGGAAATCGGAGTGAAAAATATTTAAGCGTGTAAATTATTCTGTATTAAATGTCATCGAAACTGATTCTGCGGTTTCAAGAAGTTAACGAGTAATCATTATACTCATTATGTTGTGTACAACATATCAAACATTAATAGCAATATAAAAATGTAAATTTGAAACGTCAAAGAATAAATAATTGTTCCAATGAGTTTTGAAGCGTCTACGAAGTTATAAGAGCAACGTTGATGCTCAGCTGCTCCTTATTTCGTGCTACACACTTAAAAAACAACAAGTCAAAAAAAATCTTGAATTACACACGATCTAAAGTAGTATGTGCTCTTGTTGAGCGTTCAAGCTAGCACCATACCCAATTTCATCAAAATTACTTAAGCAGCTTGTGTAACATACACAGCTTCTTTCGCAGTTATAATATTGGCGTCCTTTTATTGTTTTAGTTACTGAAATATTAGTGTTAAATAACTGAAGCAATAAGTATTGTACAAAATAGTCCAAAGACACACGGAACACTTCAACAGGCATTTAGCACATATGTGGTGAAACGGCTAGAACTAATTATTGTTCTCTTACGATTTAGAACAACGAACATTCATTTGACATTTATAGAAATCTAATGAACCACAGACATTGCCGAGGTGGGGTGGCTTGCGTGCCTCAACGATACAGATAGCCGTACTGTAGGTGCAACCACAGCGGAGGGGTATCTGTGGAGAGGCCAGACAAACGTGTGGTTCCTGAAGAGGGGCAGAAGCCTTTTCAGTAGTTACAGGGGCAACAATCTGGATGATTGACTTAGCTGGCCTTGTAACATCAGCTAATGTGGCTTTGCCACACAGCTACTGCGAACGGCTGAAAGCAAGGGGAAACTACAGCCGTTACCTTTACCGAGGACATGCAGCCCTACTGTATGAACATATTATGATGGCATCCTCTCGGGTAAAATAATCCGGAGGTAAAATAGACCCCATTCGGATCACCGGTCGGGGACTACTCAGGAGGATGTGATAATCAGGACAGACAATACTGGCATTCTACGGGACGGAGCGTGGAATGTTAGATCACTTAATCGAGTAGGAAAATTAGAAAATTTAAAAAGGGAAATGGATAGGTTGAAGTTAGATATAGTGGGGATTACTGAAGTTCGGTGGCAGGATGAACAGGATTTCTGGTCAGGTGAGTACAGGATTATAAATACAAAATCAATTGGGGGGATCACAGGAGTAGGATTGATAATGAATAAGAAAATGCGGGTAAACTACTATGACCAGCACAGTGATCGCATTATCATTGTCAAGATAGATACGAAGCCAACACCGAAAACAGTAGTACAGGTTTATATGCCAACTAGCTCTGCCGATGAAGAGGCAATCGAAGAAATATATGAGGAGCTAAAGGAAATTATTCAGACAATTAAGGGAGAGGAAAACTTAATTGTTATGGGAGACTGGAATTCAGTAGTAGGACAAGGAAGGGAAGGGAAGATAGTAGGTGAATATGGTCTGGGCAAAAGGAATGAAAGAGGAAGCCGCGTGGTAGAATTTTGCACAGAACATAATATAGTTATAACAAACACCTGGTTCAAGAATCACAAAAGAAGGTCGTATACATGGAAGAGACCAGGAGACACCGGGAGATACCAGATAGTTTTATAATGGTAAGAAATAGATTTCGGAACAAGATTTTACAGTGTAAGACATACCCAGGGGCAGATATAGACTCTAACCATAACTTGTTGGTTATAAACTGTAGGCTGAAACTAAAGAAACTACAAAAAGGTAAGAAAATAAGGAGATGGGACCTGGATAAATTGAAGGAACCTGAGGTTCTTAAGAATTTCAGAGGGAGCTTTAGGCAACAATTGACAGAAACAGGGGAAAAATAAACAGTAGAGAAGGAATGGGTAAAATTGAGAGAAGAAATAGTGAAGGTAGCAGAGGACAAAATAGGTAGGAAGGAAAGATCTACAAAAAATCCTTGGATATTTAATTGATGAAAGGAGAAAATATAAAAATGCAGTAAATGAAACAGGGCAAATGGAGTACAGACGACTAAGAAATGAGATTGACAGGAAGTGCAAAATGGCTAAGCAGGAGTGGCTAGAAGCGAAATGCAAGGATGTAGAAGAATTTATAAATAGGGGAAAAATAGATACAGCCTACAGGAAAATAAAAGAAACATTTGGAGATAAGAAAAACAGTTCAATGAATATCAAGGACACTGATGGAAAACCAGTTCTCAGCAAAGAAGGGAAAGCTGAAAGGTGGAAAGAGTATATAGAGGGGATCTACAAAGGAAATGAACTTCAAGACAATAATGTAGGAATGGAAGAGGATGTAGATGCAGATGAAATAGGAGATACTCTACTGAGAGAAGAATTTGACAGAGCCCTGAAAGACCTAAGTCGAAACAAAGCCCCTGGAGTTGATGATATTCCTTCAGAGCTACTGAAGTCTCTGGGAGAACCAGCCATGACAAACCCGTTTCACCTGGTGTGTAAGATGTATGAGACAGGCGAAGTACCCTCAGACTTTAAGAAAAATGTTATAATCCCCATTCCAAAGAAAGCAGGTGCAGACAGGTGTGAAAACTAAAGATCCATCAGTTTAATAAGTCATGGTTGCAAAATATTAACACGAATTTTATACAGAAGGATGGAAAAGCTGGTAGAAGCCGACCTCGGGGAAGATCAGTTAGGGTTCAGGAGAAATGTAGGAACACGGAAGGCAATACTCACTTTACGGCTTATCCTAGAAGATAGATTAAGAAAAGGCAAACCTACATATCTAACTTTTGTAGATTTGGAGAAGGCTTTTGACAATGTTGATTGGAATAAACTCTTTCAAGTTCTGAAGCAAGCAGGAGTATAATATAGGGAGCGTAAGGTTATTTACAACTTGTACAAAAACCAGAAAGCGGTTGTCAGAGTTGAAGGGCATAAAAGGGATGCAGTGGTTGGAAAGGGAGTAAGACAGGGTTGTAGTCTTTCTCCATTGTTATTCAATTTGTACATTGAGCAAGCTATAAAATAAAGCAAGGAGAAATTTGGAGAAGGAATTAAAGTTCAGGGTGAAGAATTAAAAACATTGCGTTTTGCTGACGACATAGTAATTCTGTCAGATACGGCAAAGGACCTGGAAGAGCAATTGAACGGAATGCACAGTGTGCTGAAAGGTGCATATAAAATGAACATTAACCAGAGCAAAACTAGGGTAATGAAGTGCAGTGTAAGAAAATCAGGTGATGCTGAAGGAATTAGATTGGGAAACAAAGCAATAAAGGAGGTAGATGAGTTTTGTTACCTGGGCAGTAAAATAACAAATGATGGTCGCAGTACAGAGGATATAAAATGCAGAATGGCAATGGGTAGAAAAGCGTTCTTGAAAAAGAGAAATTTGTTAACATCGAATATTGATTTAAGCCTAAGGAAGTCCTTTCTGAAGGCATTTGTATGGAGTGTTGCCTGTATGGGAGTGAGACATGGACGATAAACAGTGCGGACAGGAAGACGATTGAGGCTTTTGAAATATGGTGCTACAGAAGAATGCTGAATATTAGGTGGGTGGATTGCGTAACTAATGAGGAGGTACTGAACAGAATTTGGGAGAAAAGAAATTTCTGGAATACCTTGACTAAAAGAAGGGATAGATTGGTAGGACACATTCTTAGACATCAAGGAATTGTGAATTTAGCGTTGGAGGGAAGTGTGTGGGGAAAAAATCGCAGGGGAAGACCAAGAGAAGGATAAGGTAAGCAGATTCAGACAGATGTAGGTTGCCGTTCTTATGTGGAGATGAAGAGGCTTGTTCAGAATAGGGTATTGTGGAGAGGTGCATCAAACAAGTCTCCGGACTGAAGACCACAACAACAACAACAATCAACCGGACTGACAGAGAGATGCAGTACTTGGGTACATGGTTCACAGATTAAATTCCATATACAGGGTGTTTCACTAAGTGTGTTTGCCTCTTTAACTTATAAAATAATAGGTGACGGGAAATTTTAATGCGGTAGATCAACACAAGAAATGTTACACTTTCTGCGGAGCTATGAACATAGTTTATTGTATCATTTTCCAAAGAGTTACATCACAGAGATATAATTTTTTAAATGAAAAAATAGGTTTTTTTTCTATCGTGCACTGGATTCGTTGAAACCAGTTGCGTCCAAATCGATTTAAACTACATTCCTATCACTGTTAGTTTGGGACCTATAACCCTTCAAATTTAGGGGGCGGAGGCTACGACAGCGTAGCTGACTGGCTGGTGGTCATGAGACAGTGGGCCGTGCCCCAGGGGATAGCCACTCGGCCAGTCAGCTACGCTATCGCAGCATCCGCCCCCGGAACTTTGAAGGGTTGTAGCTCCCAAACTAACAGTGATAGGAATGTAGTTTCAATTGATTTGGACGCAGCTGGTTTAAACGAATCCAATACATGATAAAAAAAACTATTGTTCCATTAAAAAAATTATATCTTTGTGATATAACTCTTTGGAAAATGATACAAAAAACTATGTTCATAGCTCCGCAAAAAGTGTAACATTTCTTGTGTTGACCTACCGCATTAAAATTTCCCGTCACCAATTATTTTATAAGTTACAGAGGCAAACACACTTAGTGAAACACCCTGTATATAAAACCAAGTCGGCCGCGGTGGCCGAGGGGACTGAGGCGCTCCAGTGACGGTCTGCACGGCCACTACGGTCGGGGGTTCGAATCCCCCCTCGGGCATGGATATTTGTGCCGTCCTTAGTTGTAAGTAGTTCATAAGTAGTTTGTAAGTTTAGGGACTGATGACCCCGTAGTTAAGTCCCATAGACTTTACAAACATTTGATTTTATAAAACCAATGGGGAAGCAAATATATGTAGAAAATAAGAAATACACCAATTGAAACACAACTAAAGTGATTGAAGGTACTTTAGTCAAACTAAAAGTACATCTGACACAAGATACCCGACGGATCCAAAGAAACTGGTACACCTGACTGCTATTGTGTAGGGTTCTGGAGGGCGCACAGAAGTGCTGCAACACGACAAGGCATGGACTCGATTAATCTCTGAAATGGTGCTGGAGGAAACTGACACCGTGCATCCCGCAGGGCTGTTCATAGATGCTTAAGAGTGTCAGGGGCTGAAGATCTTCACTTAACAGCTCGTAGCAAGGAATTTCATATATGCTCAGCTATGTTCATGTCTAGTGATGTTTGGTGTTTAAACTCAGAACAGTGTTTGTGGAGGCACTCTATAGCAATACTGAGTGTGTGGGCTGTCACATTGTCCTGCTGAAATTATCGAAGTCCGTCGGAATGCATGGTGGGCCAGAGTGATCAGCCAGGATGTGGAAGTACGTGTCAGCTGTCAGATTCGTTTCCGTCACTGTCTTAATGTGCTCTCCGCTACGCACTGTACGAACAATTATGCAGACAGTGCCGTCCTGATGCAAAATTTTATAGCAATCGAATGAACGGTGTGGCAGCACAGAAAAAAATCTAATACGAAGTTTCGATGCAGATATGAAAATCATCAAATTCGTTTTTATTTCACAACGTTCCTTTGGCTTCTCCCGTTTCTTTTTTTCTTTCTAAAATACTTCTATATGAAAGCGAACAAAAGGATAAAAAGTTATTCAAATTGGTCAAACATTTCTGAGTTTAGCGAGAATAAAGCACAGCAAATAATTTTTATATACAGAAATATTTTTGCAGTCGAAATCGTGTACGGCGTTAATTTTACTTTGTTTAATTTCCACATGAACGTTGCGACAAATATGTCTGTCACCTTCAGGTCCTTCGTAAATCCTTATTTGGTGCACAAATGTCACACCTAAGATTAGAACACATTGAAACTTCCTGGCAGATTAAAATTGTGTGCTGGAACCGGGTTTCGCAAGTTCGAGTCCCAGTTCCGGCACACAATTTTAATCTGCCAGGAAGTTTCATATCAGCGCACACACCGCTGCAGAGTGAATGTTTCATTCTGGAAACACCCCTTAGGCTGTGGCTAAGCCATGTCTCCACCATATCCTTTCTTCCAGGAGTGCTAGTCCTGCAAGGTTCGCAGGAGAGCTTCTGTGAAGTTTGGAAAGTAGCAGGCGAGTTTGTTGTTGTTGTGGTCGTCAGTCCGGAGACTGGTTTGATGCAGCTCTCCACAATACCCTATCCTGAGCAAGCCTCTTCATCTCGACATAAGAACGGCAATCTACATCTGTCTGAATCTGCTTACTGTATCCATCTTTTGGTCTTCCTCTACGGATTTTACCCCACACACTTCCCTCCAACGCTAAATTCACAATTCCTTGATGTCAAAGAATGTGTCCTACCAATCTATCCCTTCTTTTAGTCAAGGTATGCCAGAAATTTCTTTTCTCCCCAATTCTGTTCAGTACCTCCTCATTAGTTACGCGATCCACTCACCTAATCTTCAGCATTCTTCTGTAGCACCATATTTCAAAAGCCTCAATCCTCTTCCTGTCCGCACTGCTTATCGTCCATGTCTCACTCCCATACAAGGCAACACTCCATACAAATGCCTTCAGAAAGGACTTCCTTAGGCTTAAATCAATATTCGATGCCAGCCGCGGTGGCCGAGGGGACTGAGGCGCTCCAGTCACGGTCTGCACGGCCACTACGGTCGGGGGTTCGAATCCCCTCTCGGGCATGGATATTTGCACCGTCCTTAGGATTAGCTAGTTCATAAGTAGTTTGTAAGTTTAGGGACTAATGACCCCGTAGTTGAGTCCCATAAACTATATAAACATTTGAACAATATTCGATGTTAACAAATTTCGATTTTTCAACAACTCTTTTCTACCCATTGCCATTCTGCATTTTATATCCTCTGTACTGCGACCATCATTTGTTATTTTACTGCCCTCCTTTATTGCTTCGTTACCCAATCTAATTCCTTCAGCATCACCAGATTTTCTTACACTACACTCCATTACTCTAGTTTTGCTCTTTTTAATGTTCATCTTTTATGCACCTTTCAGCACACTGTCCATTCCGTTCAGTTGCTCTTCCAGGTCCTTTGCTGTATCTGAAAGAATTACTATGTCGTCGACAAAACGCAATGTTTTTAATTCTTCACCCTCAACTTTAATTCCTTTTCCAAATTTCTCCCTGCTTTTCTTTATAGCTTGCTCAATGTACAACTTCAACTCTGACAACCACTGTCTGGTTTTTGTACAAGTTGTAAATAACCTTACGCTCCCTATATTTTACTCCTGCTTGCTTCAGAACTTGAAAGAGTTTATTGCAATCAACATTGTCAAAAGCCTTCTCCAAATCTACAAAAGTTAGATATGTAGGTTTGCCTTTTCTTAATCTATCTTCTAGGATAGTGAGTATTGCCTCCCGTGTTCCTACATTTCTCCTGAACCCAAACTGATCTTCCCCGAGGTCGGCTTCTACCAGTTTTTCCATCCTTCTGTAAATAATTCGTGTTAATATTTTGCAACCATGACTTATTAAACTGATGGTTCTGTAGTTTTCACACCTGCACCTGCTTTCTTTGGAATGGGGATTATAACATATTTCTTAAAGTCTGTGATTACTTCTCCCTGTCTCATACATCTTACACACTAGGTGAAACAATTTTGTCATGGCTGTTTCTCCCAGATACTTCAGTAGCTCTGAGGGAATATCATCTACTCCAGAGGCCTTGTTTCAGGGCTCTGTCAAATTCTTCTCTCAGTACAGTATCTCCTATTTCATCTTCATCTACATCCTCTTCCCTTCCAACAATATTGTCTCGAAGTTCATTTTCTTTATATACTCTCCACCTTTCAGCTTACCCTTCTTTGCTGAGAATTGGTTTTCCATCAGTGTCCTTGATATTCATAGAGCTGTTTTTCTTATCTCCAAATGTTTCTTTTATTTTCCTGTAGGCTGTATCTATTTTTCCCCTATTTATACATTCTTCTACATCCTTGCATTTCGCTTCTAGCCACTCCTGCTTAGCCATTTTGCACTTCCTGTCAATCTCATTTCTTAGTCGTCTGTCTCCATTTTGCCTGTCTCCTTTACTGCATTTTTTATATTTTCTCCTTTCATCGATTAAATTTAGTATCTCCTGTGATATCCAAGGAATTTTTGTAGGTCTTGCCTTTCTACCTATTTTGTCCTCTGCTGCCTTCACTATTTCATCTCTCAATTTTACCCATTCCTCCTCTACTGTTTTATTTTCCCCTGTTTCTGTCAATTGTTGCCTAAAGCTCCCTCTGAAATTCTTAAGAACTTCAGGTTCCTTCAATTTATCCAGGTCCCATCTCCTTATTTTCCTACCTTTTTGTAGTTTCTTCAGTTTAGCCTACAGTTCATAACCAATAAGTTATGGTCAGAGTCTATATCTGCCCCTGGGTATGTCTTACACTTTAAAACCTGGTTCCGAAATCTATGTCTTACCATCATAAAATCTATCTGGTATTTCCCGGTGTCTCCTGGTCTCTTCCACGTATACAACCTTCTTTTGTGATTCTTAAACCAGGTGTTTGTAATAACTAAATTATGTTCTGTGCAAAATTCTACCAGGTGGCTTCCTCTTTCATTCCTTTTGCCTAGACGCCGGCCGCGGTGGCCGAGGGGACTAAGACACTCCAGTCACGGTCTGCACGGCCACTACGGTCGGGGGTTCGAATTCCCCCTCGGGCATGGATATTTGTGCCGTCCTAGTTCGTAAGTAGGTCATAAGTAGTTTGTAAGTTTAGGGGCTGATGACCCCGTAGTTACGTCCCATAGACTACACAAACGTTTTTGCCCAGACCATATTCACCTACTATCTTGCCTTCCCTTCCTTGTCCTACTACTGAATTCCAGTCTCCCATAACAATTAAGTTTTTCTCTCCCTTAATTGTCTGAATAATTTCCTTTAGCTCCTCATATATTTCTTCGATTTCCTCATCATAGGAAGAGCTAGTTGGCATATAAACCTGTACTACTGTTGTCGGTGTTGGTTTCGTATCTATCTTGACAATGATAATTCGATCACTGTGCTGGTCATAGTAGTTTACCCGCATTCCTATTTTCTTATTCATTATCAATCCTACTCCTGTGATACCCCAAATTGTTTTTCTATTTATAATCCTATATTCACCTGACCAGAAATCCTGTTCATCCTGCCACCGAACTTCACTAATCCCAACTGTATCTAACTTCAACCTATCCTTTTCCCTTTTTAAATTTTCTAATTTTCCTACTCGATTAAGGGATCTAACATTCCACGCTCCGACCCGTAGAATGCCAGTATTGTCTTTCCTGATGACAACATCCTCCTGAGTAGTCCCCGCCCGGAGATCCGAATGGGGGACTATTTTACCTCCGGAAAATTTTACCCGAGAGGATGCCATCATCATATGTTCATACAGTAGAGCTGCATGTCCTCGGGAAAAGTAACGACTGTAGTTTCCCCTTCCTTTCAGTACCGGTTCCGGCACACAGTTTTAATCTGCCAGGAAGTTTCATATCAGCGCACACTCCGCTGCAGCGTGAAAGTTCCATTCTTATCAGAACACATTAACAATAAAAGTAACACAAAACATGTTCATTCCGTCTTCCTCACGGAGCAAAACTGTTTCTATAGAGCGATGTTTGAATTTCGGTCTTGTCATATATTATTCTATCTCTATGAAAGTCTAAGAAAGTAGTGATGAAGATATCTACTGACAGGTACTATTATAAGATGAAAGTATACTTTTGAGTCAGGTATCTGAGTCACTTTTCCGATATATACGTAACAATGAGTCACATGTCAAAGGGATTGCTGATAGGCATGCATATGCAAAGGAAGTTTCGTGGCGTCAATTTTCGATGCAAATTGTACGGAGACGGAACTTACGGCACGGGACACAGCAGGGCAGAGTTTTAATGGCCAAACCGTTTGTAACACGCTAGACGTATCACAGTAATGACTGGTTAGTCATCCCGGCGCTGATGTGTCCGGACAAAACATGTGACTCACCATCATTTAAATGCTAATGACATCTGCACATGCCCACCTGCATTGTACGGACATGCAGAGGTGTGCTGGTAACCAGACGAGCCTCTACTGAATGTCCCACTCGGTACATTATCATGGTCCTCGGTTACGCATGAAGAGCGTGAATCAGCGACAAAAAGACACGATCGCCGAGGAATCGACCAAAAACATGCTTTCAGTTTAATCAAACAAACCGTTAAATTTGGAGAATTTTGAGGGTGTAAAGAGACTGTCTTGAAAAGAGACTCTCCTACGGGTTAAGGCGAATAACAAAATGGAAAGCAATTCAAATAGCCAAAGTAATGACAGATGACGATAAAATAAGATAAATTGTTCTCATGGACGCTAAGAGGTGCTCCACGGTGATCTACTCTGGCATATACCATCTAACTGCACAGACAGCAGCAGGACGATTCTTGCTAGATAGCGCAGATTTGCGTAATTCAAAATTTATACCGGTGCTCATGTTTTAAATCATTTTACATTCTAGTACAGGGTAAAGAGAGGCTTTCAAACATGTGGGATTTTTATTATTTTAACTGGTAATGCTCATTTTATCTTTGACACATTACTCAACACTTATTGACATCATTAGCACGGGACGCATCATCCATGCTGAAAAACAGTAACGCCCAGCGTCATCTAGGTGTGAGTTTGAGTATTAATTACAATATCCTGGTCGTTTTTCCATTTGATATGTATCAAACGACTTTGTGCAATCATTAATTGACAAATAAGTCAGAAATGCTTTTACTTTTCGTAAACGGCTTATCATGGCTTTGAAACTATTTCTTAAAAAGAAGTGACAATGGATAGAATGATTACTTTTAACTGTTTTATTTTATGACAACCTTTTATTTTAATTTTATTACGATTTATTTATTTATTTATTGTAATCTTGTCATAAATGAAAGCCATGTTGTTTTATTTGACTTCTGTATTTGATTTATTCTGTTGATAAAAAACTGTTATATGCATTATACTGTAGAGGGCAGCACATGCCCAAATGATGTTCTATGACGTCAGCCACTTTCGTTTTGTAAATAGTGTATATGTAGATTTGAAACGGAAATATTTCCATTTGTCATACTTGGCGTGGTGTGAGTTTTTCCACATTAATAACATCTAGAGTTAAACACATGGTATCTATGGTTATGTCTGTTATAATGTCACAAGTGGTACTTATGTAACATTCTCATGTAGTAACACTGTTTCTCTTGTACTTTTTAGCACTGATAACGGCCAGTACTGGCCGAAATCATGATATGCCAATAAATAATTTTTGAAAAAGATCGACCGATAGCTGAAAATTCTCAGAGTATTGTCTACGGAAAAAGTCAACGGTGCTGAACGAGGCATCAGCAATGAAGGGGTGCAGGTGCCTATGTATAATTATGAGACAAAAGTAATAGATATTGATAGGTACAGAAATAGTATTATCGCGAACATTTACTAAAACCATGCTGCAATTGCTCGCGACTGTTTCGAAGAACAATCTGGACTGTTACAGCGTATGATTTCAGCATATGGATTCCCAACAACGTTTACAGGTTATAATGGACAAGACAGTTCGTGTACTAAATCGTGAACCGTGACTAAAGACGGCTACTGAAGGGTCATGGATACATAATTCTGCAGTTTCCAACGGCTTGATGAGCAATGCCACGTCGATGTTGCAAGATACCCCATGACGTTTTTGACCTCATTGTAACGTTACGTTCTTCTCTGCTGTATTGCTGTATTCGTTGACTTCAACAGGTGCCGCTGTTCACCAGATGACGGACTTTCACAAGGATAAAACGGTCCTCCATCGGTCTGCGTCCGGGGCACAGATCAAGTTCGATCAGCCTTTTACTTCGATGAAGGTCGTACATTACTCCTCGCTCAATGAAGGATCTGTACCCAAAGAATGGAAAGTTGTGCAGGTCACACTGTCGTTCAGGAAAGGCAATATATTACAAGCCTACATCTTTGACGTCGATTTACAGCAGTGTTCATGGATATATCCTGTGTTCAACCATCATGAATTACCTCTGACAGAACAATCTAACGGCCCAAAGAAACATTCCGATTTAGAAAATACCGTTCTTGTGAAACCCAACTGACTCTTCACACGCGTGAAATTGTAGCTGTTGAGACTTTCGTTACTCGTCGAGGTACGAAGTTGTTAGAATTAATAAACTTACCCCAGTTAACAGGTAGGCTCACCCGAGAATCTTCTGCTGCTATGTCCGTTGCCAGCATCGAACCGCCTCTCTGCTAGCAGGGGTTTCTTTTCCTGTTTAATGGATGAAAGAGTATAGATCAAAAATAGGGCAGTTCAGTTAAAATAAAAGGCCATTAAATTCTGAAATTTACTCATTGAATGATGAGGTGGAGATAGCCTGTTACACTTGATAATGCATTCAAACCTGAAACTTCTTGCTGCTGGACCTGATAAAAATGCAGGCAAATAGTAAAATAAATTAAATTAAATAAAATAAAACAGGTTTGCAACCAAGATCGCTATCTTCATTCAATTACATTCCCGGTTTAGGCGCGCTAGACGCCACCTTCAGACCTGTAGTAATTTTACATGAATTCACTACTGTTACAACAATTTTTTTACATAGTAAAACGGTGTACACCCACATTGATGTGTCATCAGCATAAAAGTCAGTAATAAAACGTTTGAATCCATCTTTCTTATGGTCATAACCAGAAGCACTTCAGAATCCAAGTTCAATACTGACTGAAGACAAGTACAATACTGACTAAAGACAAGTACAATACTGACTTTTTTACTGATGACACATCAATGTGGATGTACATCGTTTTACCATGTAAAAATTGTTGTAACAGCAATGAATTCATGTAAAATTACTACAGGTCTGGAGATGGCGTCTAGCACGCCGAAACCGGTAATGTAATTAAATGAAGATAGCGATCTTGGCTGCAAACCTGCTTTTTAAACAATTCTAGATCGCCCCAATAATGAGTTCCTTGTATAGTAAATATATGACTGTTCTATTAAGTCGTCGAGTTCTTAATTATTACGTTTACATGCAACAAATCTTCCGGAATACGAAAACTAATTTTTGCAAACCTTTTCTCATTGACGCGTTTACATGTTATAGCCAGCAGCGGATTTTCTAGTCCAGTCAATATGACGGCTAAAAAACGGCTAATTCTCCTCCTGAACTAATCAGCACAATCGCTATTTTTCTTTACTTAAATACACAGATTCATGCTCACTCTAATATTTACACTTTCATTGTGCGTTATAAAATGTCACTATGCCCATATGTGCCGAAAATTCTTAACATGACAACACAATCTGACAAGCCAAGAACGCTTCAAAAACGGTAGCGTTTACATGGGCTCGAAAATCGATTGTGGAACTGGAAAACCGCTTTATAGAAGTCTACGATTTCGGCCTACGAATTCCGGTTTTGGGAGCCCATGTAAACGGGTTAATGCGTGATAGTGCACTTAGAAGCAATATAGAAATCATATTTTAGCCAAGAGACTGAACAAGTGAGCCTAGGCTAGGTCAGTACTAGTACTATATGCAAAACTATACCGTACTATATGCAAAACAGCCTGGTTTCACACTTCTCAGGTTGCTGTCCTGCAGAGGTGTGATCCGGCCGATGTTAGGGTGGTCAATTAGTGTCCCTCCGCCATGAACAAGCCATGCTCAGTCGTTCAAACTTACGGTTAGAACGGCCCTTTTGGGTGTTCGCCATAATGCGTATTTATTGTAACTAGTATTGCCTATGGTCGAAAATCGACCAATTGTGTTTACAGTGGTCACTGTGGGTAAAATTTTACGTATCATGTCGGCGGCCTCGCGTGATTATGTTAGCAACATTAACAACACGATAGAAAATCTTTGCCCATTTGTTCGAACCACATAGAATGACTCGATTGGTGTATCGTACAGACCATGACGTAAACAAATAATGCTGTTCCTGCTTTATGGTTGACAGGTTCTTGTATGTACCCTCGTCCGCTCAATAAAAATAGTTGCCATCGTAAAGCAAAGATTCCATGAGGAAACATCAGCGTTGTCAAGCAATTGTCTAAATTGAAGACTCACAGGTTCTCACTATTCAGCATCTGTTGCCAACATTATCATAGGAGGCCGCTAGGATATTTGGTAAAATTTAACCGGCACCGGGAAGTATGAAACGGTATCTTTTACGTGTTAAGGAAAATTCCTGACACAATAACAACAAATAAAAACGGAAGTATATACTTCTCATGCCATTTTCGAATTACATAACTTTCATTAGCCTAATATTTGAAATGGAACTACAATTTCTGTGTTCCTATATTTATACAACGCCAAGAAACAATGCCATTACGATACTGCGATATTCAGAATTCCAGAGAAGACAACATGTCGACTTCGTAGTTCCACCGGTGCACCGCTACATGCCTCTCCCTGCGCATCATCATTTATATCGGCATTATCGACTTCGTAGTTCCACCCGAGCACCGCTAGATGATCTCACGGCTCATCATTCTTTATATCGGCATTCATATGAAAACATCCATTTCCTTTAACCACTCTCAATCACAGCGAAAATGAAGCATTGAACGGCACAAGAAAGTGAGTTGAGAGCACTCCATGTTTCGAAATTCATTTATTTTAATGCGTTATTTTAATACTGCAGATGCGCTGCATTACAGCGTCTTTGGTCAAGGCGAATAGCCAATCTGCGAGCTGATTGTTGGAGAATGTAGAACTTGATCCAAGCTGTGGATAGGAAAATTTCTACTTCCTTTTACCACTTTTAATGGCTAAATGCACACATAATATATATATATATATATATTCGTGAAATCTACGACAAACAATCTTTCGAATTATGTAACTTTCATTGGCCTTCTTGTACGAATAAATTAGTAATCTGTACCACAATTTTCGTGTTAGATTATTTGTATAATGATAATTAATTTGTTACCCAATATTCTCCGCCCCCACGAGAAGACGGTCCTATCGTTACGCAATAATCATGTGAGATTTATTGCCGGGGAAAATTAGGTTTATATGGTTCAATTTTATTAACTTGCAGAATTTTAATCGAGCAGTACTTTGTGACATATTGCGCATTGTTTGAATCCATAACGTTAATAACAATTTAATTAATGCACACTCTCTTTGTCACAAGCGTTGGACAAGGTGGCATAATTGCATGTTTATGTGTGGAAGGAAGAAGTCTCAGATCTCCAAAACGATCAGTGCTGTTGACAAAGCATCTCAGTGTATCGTGCTCGAATCCAGACCACAGCATACATTTTAATGCAATGCCTCTCCTTATATTACATACCTTTGGTAAAATAAGAAATTTTTGTCTCAAGGAACTTTGTTATTGTTGATATTAATCTCAAACTGATTTAGAACTGCGTTTTTCAGAATTATATGACACCGTATGTCATAAACCATATTTAATCGAATCATATGTTTTGCAATACTATCCCAGGTATGTGTTCTGATTAGTGACCTTGTCAGAGCTGATGCCGACTAAGGCAGAGGTGGTATTTGGCGTCACGCAGGCCAATTTTATTGGTTCTCAGCTGTTTTGTATCCACGTAAAGGAATTGGGAGCGAATCGCAGCAGTCCTCTTAGGTTTTTTTAGCGTCTAGTCGCCTGAATATCAGAACCAATTTCAAAACGATTTAGGTACTGTATCCGTTTTCTTCGCTTCATGATTTGCACATTCTTACCCGTCCGGGCATTATTATGGTACGAAAACTGGCAATTGAGCCTAAATAATGAAAAGTGTGAAGTTATCCACATGAGTACTAAAACGAGTTTATTAACCTCCGTCTAAAAGATAAATCAGTCGAATCTGAAAGCCGAAATTCCAACTAGAAACCTAGGAATTATTATTACGTCCAACTTGTAAATAAAATATAGTTAATTTTGTGTAGCAGGTGAAGCAAACACTTAGAATATAACAACGAACTACTACAGAGGCTACACTACATTGTTCGTTATCTTCTGTAGGACTGCTGCGCAGTGTGGAATTCTTATGAGGTAGGCATGACGGCGGACATCGAAAGAATACAAAGAAGCTTTATTTAGTCATCATAGGGAGCGAACTTATTGCATTTATATAATGAGTTATGCCAACATCGTAATTTACTTAAGGAGGCCGGTTTTGACACAAGGAGTTTAATGCCAATTGTACGATACCAGAAGATGACACCATGGAGTGTCGAAAGCGGTAGTTTTAAAAATTGCAATCTTGTCATCTATCCTTATATTAGTACAAAGAAGGGCAGCTCGTTGTGTATTATCGACGTACGGGATAGAGAATGCCACGGAAATCATCGCAACAACAGCGTTTGTCATTGCAGTTGAGATTTACAAACATTTGAGCTCGCTGCCGTGATGATGAGCTGACCCCTTCTCACCATCCTACCATCACTTTTCAGAAATGACCGCGATAGTGCTAGTGAACATCGACGATCCTCGCACGCATGTGGCAGAATTTTAGCATCTGGGCACGACGTAAAAAAACTTATTGTGAAGGCGAATGCCAGGAGTCAAATGATTTTATTAAATGAATTGATTAATATTAAATGGGCTGTAGTCCGTGTTTATTCTATTTTCATTTCTTTCAAAAATGTTTGTAAACCAAGTGACCATATTGTTGACAGCTGGCTTCCCAGTCGCCTGCTTACAGTAATTCTAGTACCTATGTGATCATTACAGGTAACTATATTTGTAGTGGAAATTCGGTATAATACTTAACTGTACATTGATAATACGACAGCCAAGGCATCTTGTTCTATAAACATTCTACATTAACCGTAATCGTGAAATTTGTTACTTATACAGGGTGAATCACCTAACACTTGCACCGCAAATATCGCGGAAACGAAAAGTGCGATTAATATGAGGTTATCAAAAAAAAAAATAAAAAAAAAAATAAATAAATAAATAAAAAAAAAATAAATAAATAAATAAAAAAAAAAAATAAAAAAAAATGTTTAAATGTTTGTATAGTCTTTGGGACTTAACTACGGGGTCATCAGTGCCTAAACTTACAAATTACTTATGAACTACTTACGAACGAGAACGGCACAAATATCCATGCCCGAGGGGGTATTCGAACCCCCGACCGTAATGGCCGTCCAGACCGTGACTGGAGCGCCTTAGTTCCCTCGGTCACCGCGGCCGGCTATGCGGTTATCACATGGATTGGTAGTCAGAGGCTCGTATTTTTAACCAATAAACAGATTGTAATATTATTTAAAAAGTGTATTTTTATGTAAACATACAATTTTTCAAATAGAATAATCGTTGTTTCTATCATGCACAGGAATTTTTGACACCAGCTGTCGAGAAAGAATTTTGAATGACATTTACATCACATTTAATTTGGCAGCTTCAACCGTTCAAAGTTTCGTGGCGGAGGCTGCGATCGCGTAGCTGACTGGCCGAGTGGCTAGCCCCTGGGATACGGCCCACTGTCTCATGACCACCCGCCAGTCAGCTTAGCTGCGTTGCCTCTGCCCCCAAAACTTTGAATAGTTGCAGCTGCCAACGTGATAAAAATGTCATTCAAAATTCTTTCTACACATCTGGTGTCAAAAATTCCTGTGCATGATAGAAACAACCATTGTTCCATTTGAAAAATTGTATGTTTGCATAAAAATACACTTTCTACGTATTTTTACAATCTGTTTTTATTGTCTAACAATACGAGTGCTTGACTATCAATCCATTCTGTGAAAACCGCACATCAATCGCCCTTTCCGTTTCCACAATATTTGCGGTGGAAGTTTTATGTGATTCACCCTGTGTATTATATTACTCCGTAAATCTGTCAGATATTTTACAACCGTCCCCATGCGGATTACGGTTAATTACTTATTTTATACGCATTTAGTTCAGTTAGCTGAAATGATATCACAGAGCCACTCAATCAATTCAAATGACGATTACTTGAGATCACTACTTTCATATTTGCCATACAGTTAATGCCTGAATTATAAAATTTTTACCCACACACCTTGACCAATATTAATAATAATAATATTAATATTTTAAAGGAATTTCATTACAATCAACTGATGCCATGTGAGCCATGCCGGCTCGCCTTCTTCTTTCGTATCTTTTCGTACGTCCTATAGACCCTTTTTCCGTTCTGCGCCGCGGGCGGCGCCTTCTACATCTATATCTACATACTCTGCAAATCACATTTAAGTGCCTGGCAGAGGGTTCATTAACCACTTTCATAACTTTTCTCTACCGTTCCATTCTCTAATAGCGCGCAGGAAAAAAGAATACCTAAATCGTTCCGTTTTCGATCTGATTTCTCTTATTTTATTGAGATGGTCATGTCTCACTAAGAAGGTGGGTGCTAGCAAAATATTTTCACATTCAGAAGTAAAAGTCGGTGATTGAAACTTCGCAAACAGATCACGCCGCAATGAATAACTTCTTTCTTTTAATGATTTCCACCGCAATTCGTGCAACATTTCCGTGACGCTTTACCCCCCGTAACGTGATAAAACAAAACGAGCTGCTCTTCTTTGAACCTTCTCAATATCTTCCGTCAGTCCCACCTGGTGAGGGTCCCACAATGGGCAACAGTATTCCAGGAGAGGACGCACAAGTGTGATGTAGGCAGTCTATTTGGTTGAGGTGGTACATCTTCGAAGCGTTCTGCTAATGAAACGTAATCTTTGGTTCGCCTTCCCCACAATATTTTCAACGTGTTCTCTCCAGTCTAAGTTGTTCGTAATTGTAACTCCTAGATATTTGGTAGAATTTACGACCTTAAGGTTTTGACTGATTTATCGCGTAACTGAAGTTCAGTGTATTTCTTTTAGTGGCCATGTGTATTACTTCACACTTTTCTTTATTTAGTGTCAATTACCAATTTCCGCACCATGTAGACATTTTATCTAAATCGCTTTGCAATTGATTTTGATCCTCTTTTGACGTCACTAACCGATAAATGACAGCACCATCCACAAACAGTCTAACGGAGCAATTCAGATTGTCTCCTAAATCGTTTATAAACACAAGGAAGAGTAGGGGACCTATAACGCTTCCCTGGGGAAACGCCAAATATCACGTCTGTTTTACTCGATGACTTACCGTTAATTACAACGAACTGCGTCCTTTCTGACAGGAAATCGTGAATCCAATCGCACAATTGGGGAGATATTCTATAAGCACGCAATTTCATTAAAAGCCGCTTGTGGGGTACAGTGTCAAATGCCTTCCGGAAATCCAGAAATATGGAATCGATTTGAGATCCCTTGTCGATGGCATTTATCACATCATGTGAATAAAAGGCAATGCTGTGTCTCGCAAGAGCGATACTTCCTGAATCCGTGTCGCGACTCTCTCTCTCTCTGGCCAGAGGGAGTGACTAGCGGTGGGATTGCGGTGGTTTGTGATGGAGAGAATCGGCACGGAGACGGACGGCCGGGGCGTGCGCTACGAACTCGTGGGCGCGCTGAGCGCGTGACTCCCTGCTGGTGCTGTTTACTGGACTTCGCCAGCGACTCTGGCCGCAGCGGCGTGTCCCGGGGATGTGGACTGGGAGTTTAAGGTGATCATCGCCATGGTTCATGGACAGTTATTCTGACGAAGTTTTCATCTGGTCTCCCGGAATACCTGCCCGCGCCCTTTGGCATTCACGCTATCTTTCCAACGTGGTGGTCCATCTCTTTGTACATCTTTGGTGGTGCATAGGACAGTTTGTAAGTTTGCAAAAATATGTGTGGTTTTCCTTGGTGTTTATTGTGGTTGTGTTAACTTGTTCTTGTTTGTGTGCTTTGCCAGGGTTGACAGCCGTCCCCAGGGGTTATCTGCTACGTCTTGCGTCTATGTCCTGGTTTCCTGTTGTTGTTGTCTGCGGTTGCAACTGTTCTTCCGTTCGTTCATGTTGAAGGTATCGTTTGGCCTTTGCCTTGCGCGGGGCGTTATCCGAATTAAACAAAATTGCTAAGTGTCACTGGGGAATCCTGGTTCATGCCCTTCCGTGTCCTCGTCAACTGCCCGAGGAATCGGTCGTATGTTATTTGGCAGAATTCTTTTCTTCTACGGGGTGGGTTGCCTACCGTAGTTGTTATTAGGCAATTTTTTAATGCATAAAGTTTCGTGTATTAGGATTGTAGTTCTCGTCTTGCACTGGTCCTGTAAGCTTTCCACATCCTGAATTTCCTTGTGGAGACACCTCAGTGTTTGTGGTCCTCACTCGCCATCACGCTGTGCTTGTGCGAGTCAATTACCAAAATTGATTCGTTACCTTGTGCCAACCTGATACGTAGGAAGATCTGAAGTGTGATTGCTGTTTCATTTAGTGTAATGGACTTCGATATTGACATTAAATCTTCAAGGCACTTGTACTCCCAGTTGTTGTGTCTTAGAAAATTAGGCCAGCTTCTCTGGTGGGGCACTAAATTGTATTTGTTGGTCAAACTAAACGAGTGAAAAGCCATATCTTGCAATTTTTAAAGCACAGTAGATTCTTGTTTAATTAACCTCTCCTGTTTATGGACTAATGTTACTGCAAATTGTTGGGCTTGTGCCCGTGTTTTCGAGTATGCCCTTATGAGCCTTTAAGGTTCAAATGTTTAAATGTTGGTATAGTTTATGGGACTTAACTACGGGGTCATCAGTCCCTAAACTTACAAACTACTTAATTACTAGCTAACACTAACGACGGCACAAATATCCATGCCCAAGGGGGGATTCGAACCCCCGACCATAGTGGCCGTGCAGACCGTGACTGGAGCGCCTCAGTCCCCTCGGCCACCGCGGCCGGCTTTAATTAAGGGGCAGTTTCACCATGTAAAGAATCATATTACTGGAGATTGTTTTGGGCTTGTGTCCCTGTTTCTTGTTTAATTAGTATTCGGATTCAATAAATAGGTTCATTTTTTAAATTCTTTGTCAAATTTTACACTGAGGAATAGGCTCCTTTGTGCTATAAATTAATGAACAGTTTTACTAAGTACTGAATGTATCTTGTTATTGCACTTTGTTTCTAGCTATGTCATTCCTTAAAGTAAATAAATCAGTATTGTTAGTTGACATTTGAATTGAACGTCTTGGCCCAGTCCTTCCATTCCTGTCTGTTATTGGCGGTTCCTTTTCCCTGGCCACACACTATGACCTATCACCATGTTTGTAACTTAATATTTTATACCATGCATCGACATTGTTAACTGTTACTGTCTGATACAGGGTCTGAAGAAGAGAATAGTGTATTTTCGAAACTAATAATTAAAATCCAAAAGTAACGGGTGAAGGTTTTTCATTTGTAACGAAGTCTGTCAAGGTTGATAAAGTATTTTTGGTTCCAGCGAAGATGACGCAGCCAGCAGCCGTTTCAGCTAACGGTACAGTGTTCGAACGCTTAGGCCAATTCCACCCTTTCCCCAAATCAGCAATTACAGACCACGTATATGACATCCCCCAACATTTATGACCACGCGACAGCCTCGACCGTAACTAAAGTAACTGAATCGGTTTAAAGTGAAGTAGGCGCGGCACATCAGCCATTATGCCGATTGCACAACATTTTGTAAAATAATTTTGAGTTTCTTTAAATTGTTCATAGTACCCTAATAATACCTATCACTTCAGCGAATAGTTACTATTGAAATGTTCAGTGGAAACAATGGTAACTACATTATCGTGAGAAAATTCAGTTCCACATGCAAGAAACGTTCTTAGCAGAATAAATACCCAAGTTTCACTTTCTTCGTGTTCTTCTAGTAGCTAGTGACGTCACTGTAGTATCCCATCTGGTCCTTACTAGTAACATTATATTTTTCTTACAGAAGATGTCGTAGACGAACATTTCTCTGAATTCTACTGAATGTGATGTTCTTGTTTTCCTTGCAGGATCCAAGGGTACATTGTCAAAAAAAAAAAAAAAAAAAAAAAAAACAGAAGGAAGAGTACACAAGATAAAATTACAACACAGTTCAAGTTAGAGAGATTAGGACAGGGAGTGAGTTGTTGTGAACAGTTCTGTGATAGTGATGTTCTCATCAGGCTCGACACGAAACCAACAGCGACAACGATATTTCAGATATTCATGCCGAAGTCAAAAGCATGGACGAAGTGGTAGAGAAGGTACATGAGGATACAGATAGCATAGTTCAGTGTCTGAATATGGATGAGAATATGGGGGATTTGGAACACTATTCTAAAACTGAGCACAGATCGAATATGAAAACCGGCCGAATTTAAACAGAACTGTGAAGAAGCGAAACAGGAAAGGAGAAAATTCTAGCGTAAGACTTGCAACTTAGTAAAAGTAACCAAAACCATCTGTGGGTAGAGATGTGTTCTCCTTCAAGCTCTACATTTTTATTTCTTGTTTTTCACAAATTATGAATTGTCCCGTTGATCACTGATTTGTCTGTTCACTGTATTCAGTTTTATATCACAATTGGTGCCCAACAACTACTTGATCAGACGTCGAAATGAAATGGCCATTGAATGAGGACCCACAAATGTTTGGTGACTAAACGCTAAGTCAAACAAATCCTCCAATGGAAAATATGTCTGATCGATCGCGACATTCGCGACCATACGTACAGGAATCGCTTATGGGAATACCTAACTTGTACGCGTGGTGAATGAGAAAGATATCTCCCTTCCGCAGTCAAACGTTGTCATTGTGGAACGAGAACGTGAACGTAAGGTATCGGGGAGTGCTAAATGGCAGACTTTAAAGCGTCTATAAGAGGCGACACCGGTTGCGCTTTTTAAATAAAAGCTTGTTGCAGTTAGAGCCGACTTTTTGTCCACAATATTCTCCCTTGCCTAATTTAAGGAATTCGAGTGACTATGAAAGTTAATACTCCCAAATAAATGATGAAAACATGTCATATAAGTGCAACAGAGATGAACGCAAAAGCTTTAGTCACATGGTTTTCTCTCTCCTCTGTCGAAATATTTCTAACTGTTTTTTCCCCTATTGAACCCATAAAATACTGCATGTGTACCACAAAATCTCAACATGGCCTGCAATTTGAAAGACCGAAATACATTATGTGTGGGAACTTGGGCTAATCTAGTTCACACCCGTGTAATTGCCGTTTTCATTTCTGTGAATGGTCTGTGAGGTATCTTGCCTGCCCTCACCTTTCATAAGCCTAACGTCCGACGATAATATAGTCTTACCTCATGATTCACATTCTATATCTATAGTATGAAAACTACAAAGGCTACAGAAAAGGAACTGATATATTAGTGGCAACTAATAGTTTTGTTAAAAAGATAAAGTAATAGTTCACACTCCGAAGAAAATTCGAAATCGGACTTAACCACGTAGCAGTCCATGACCATCACCACATAACTACATCATTTCGTCTGCGGACTATTCGTCTATGTTGTAAAGGTCTACCTAGCACTTGGACCATGAAATGTTTATATTTCAGAATGATATTAACAATCTGCAGCGGAGTGTGTGCCGATAGAAAACTTCCTGATGGGTTAAAACTGTGTCGGAACAGGAACTCGAAACTTCAGCGGGCAAACGCTCTATCGACTGAGCTATCCAGGCAAGCTATAGCCTGAGTGTGGATACAATAGATAATATAAGAAGGTACCTGTATATCTTTGGCGTCTACTGCCAACCTAAAATGGTGTAGCAAAAGAACATTCAATTTGTGGCATCTAGGACCACCGTCTAGTGCCACCATTTTATAGGACACGGTGAACAACAGGATCTAGTACCACCGTCTAGGGCTATCCTTATATCTTGTACCTCCGTACAAAGCTATTACATCGAATGCTTTAAATAAAAAAAAAAAAAAAAAAAAACAGCGTTTTGAAAAACTCCCAGATGGAACTTTTATTTTAATAATTAAATAAGACCGTCCAGATCGCAATTTGTTGCGTTTATTACTGGCAACCGGTTTCGGTTCTATTGAACCATCTTCAGGCCTTTGACACCTTGTTAGGAGACGGTGGCGGTGGCCGGACCAGGCGTCAACTGCTCGCTTTTATTTTACTTTTCGTTGAAAACTTTATTTTTTAAATGTAGAAACATATGCCGCTCGGAATGGCTGCGTGGTCTAATGCGTCAGGCTACTGGGCAGCAGTTCCCGTTGGAGGCTAGAGTCCTCCTTCAGGCGCGCGCGCATGTGTTTTTGTGTGTGTGTGTGTGTGTGTGTGTGTGTGTGTTGTACGTAATGTAAGTTGGTTTAAGTTGTTTTTATGTCTAGGGACTTAAGACCATAGCTATTCAGTCCAACAGGCTGACAAACATTTGAACTTCTTTAATAACATTCCCTTCAGAAATTTCATAATTCTTATTCAGTTTCATATTACACATAATTCTTAAATTAACATTAATTACTGTGTAGACGATGAAGTGCTAGTAAATATGAAAGTTCTTCCAAAAATATTTGCCTCAAACTGTAACACTTTTTTTCGTCTCACAATTCTGGAAATTTTTTATTGTCATCGCTTAAACACGCTGTACGGAAAACAGCATAGCTACGCTATATGTTACACGTTGTTTCTATAATATGATTCACATATTATACACTAATAGCGTATATCTTGCAAAGTTATACTGTAGAAATTCTAGACGTCTATCGCCGTTTATTTCTTAAAGTGACAGAGGTACGGACACTGATTTCCTCATCCGCCGGCCATGAATAGTAATTCGAACGCAGCAGTTTCGAATTTCACGACTGCTAGACGCCGGTAACGAGTGAGATGAACGATCATTTTCCGGCAATTTGAGCGGAAATTGACCTGCCTGCGACGTGATGGGTCGATCGCTGGCTCGTTACAGCACAAGCGAGAGAAATGCAAGGTGCTGAGTACAGGAATTCTTGTGGATCATAAATCAGAAGGTGGGCGTCGGATCGTCCTTACTCATTCGTGAGCATCCATTGGCTGTAATTATCGAGAAAAAATTCACCGCAGACGAGTGAATTAAAACCTGTCCACATGTCAATGAGACTCAAGGCCAATACGATGAAGTGTCTGGCTGAACGCAATTCAAATACTCGTGCTCCATGACCTAGTCTCAATGCATGGTGGTCCACGCAAGGTTTGTTCATTTTTCTCCTTATAAAACTGTCATTCGACGCATTAGTTGTCTTTTTGTAGTTCTAGATCGTTTTCGCGAGAGACTGCTTTTATCACAATTGTGTACAATCTCTGCATTTAATACCGTATTTTTTCACGAAAGTCACACTTGGAAAAAAACGCGTTCGCAGCGCCCAAGAGACAATGATGGCGACGTACTGATGGACTCCCATTCAGGAGGACAGTGGTTCAAATTCACCTCCGGCCATCCAGATTTTTTCCGTGATTTCCCTAAATCACTCCAGGCACATGCCGGGATTGTTCCTTTCAAAGGGCACGGCCGATTTCCACCCACATCTTTCCCCGAAGCGTAAGCTACGTCTTTAATGATAATGCTGTCGACGCGTCGTTAAACCCTAAGCTTCCTTCTTTCCAAGCACAGTTGTCCTCCAAAGTGCCAGTCTAGTGAGCAAACCACTGTGCCACAACCATCGGTTCTCGTAAATATGGTATATGTTAACTGCTATTAATGTAGACAAGAGTTGTCAATATATACATGAGTTTTCCGACTATGCCTTCTTTAGTTGTATTTTATGTGATGCCATACACGTATCTACATGTGATGTAACAATACAGAAGATTTTTAGATGTAATATTTATAAATAAACTGAGAAGCAGCATATGTAGAAATAAGACACTGATCTACCTACAATACATTACTGAGTAGTTTATAGGTTACATTATAAAGCAACACCTGGATATATCTTTGCGTCAATGAGTTCTGTATTAAGGTACGCACCCGACATACTCAAGGCCCGATGAGGAATTCTATCCAACATCGTGATTTGGATACTAACCAACTATGTTTAGTACAAGATCACAAAGCGAGAAGGAGACAACTTCCTCGCCGGCCGCAGTGGCCAAGAGGTCAGCCATATTGCGAAGACTGTAGGTTGAGAAAGGACTTGCGAAGAAAATGATTGGAATTCACTCAGAGTTGCCCCAAGATTGGGTAGCATGATTTGCCAGAAACGCTCTGTTGTCTGCCACACCCCGATCATCACTTTCAAAACTGGATACGTACGTCCTGGTAACAGCCCTAGCAACCAGTATTTGTGTTATACCAGCCTATGTTTTTATTTATTTTATAGAATTATTCTGGAAGGTCCTAGCGTTTGCCTAGACTAGAGCGATTTAGGGAAACCAAGATTATATAAGTACGCCAACACGAAACCGGAGGTATAGAATTTTAATATTGATCATACAAGAAGGCAAATGAAACGTACATATTTCCAAAGGTAGTTCGTCATCGATGTCGAGAATATAAAAATTATGTGTGCACTTAGCCTTTAAGAGTGGTAAAAAGGAAAAAGACATTTTATGACGATACTCCAAATTTAGCGAACGATGAAAGTACTTTTACGAAAAATGTTGTTTTTACTGATGTTTTGTAAAGCTAAATTGTGAAATAAAGCAATTAATTCCCTCATTTGTGTCTTTCATTCTCTCATATTTCCTCTTTGTCCTTTCTTTCGCTTATTCTCATAGCATTCACATAAAACCTATAAATTTGAAGTGCTCAAATTCCAATTAAATTTTTTCCCCAATTTCTTGACTTTGCGAACACAACTGGTCGTTTATGTATTTCACTATAATGTTTTTAAAGAAAACGACTTTTGCTACTGCAAATGAAGGTTTTATTTTTATAAGTTACCCATACCATACGCGTTTCGCCTTTGTCACAAGGCATCATCAGTGGGTGCAGCACTGTCTACTCCACATCAGTCTCTTTCCGGCAACCACTGTTTTCTGAAAAACTTCGCATTTACCTGGTTCCACTGTCATCTGCTGCCATCCACTACAGTGGATACAGTATGGAAGCAGATGACAATGGAACCAGATAAATGCGAAGTTTTTCAGAAAACAGTGGAACCTTTCGACCTGGTTGCCGGAAAGATGTGGAGTAGAAAGTGCTGACACCCACTGATGATGCCTTGTGACAAAGGCGAAACGCGTATGGGTGACTTATAAAAATAAAACCTTCATTTGCAGTAGCAAAAGGCGTTTCCTTTAAAAACATTACAGTGAAATACATAGTATTCAGCTGCTGCTCAAATGGCCACTGCAAGCAACGTATTAAACACATGGTCGTATTTCGACCACAGGCAATATAGTAAATATAAATCAGAATGGCCAGATGGGATTTGAACCGTGGTTCTCTCAAATACTAGTCTAACCATATACATTCGCAAAGTGTTCCATCGGTAATGAAATAATATTAAACACAATGGAAGCTTCAGGCGTAATCCATAATTACTACACTAACTTTGGTTGCTCATAACGGTAATTATATATGATGGTCAGTCTTAAAGGTAGTTGTATAACAAAGAAAAGGACAGGAAACACCAGGTATTTATATACACATTAGCGGTATGCATCAATTATGAAGCATAATGTATGTCTTGGTATAAAATATGTTAAACGCAAATTTAACCAACAATATGTGCAGAGGTTAAATAATACAGTTCTGCTGCTGGGTGTTGGGCAACTTCAAACTTTCGGTTCTAAATACCTACAGGAAAATCAGAAGCATCACGTGTAGCTGGAAATGTAGCTTTCTTACGAGAATGCTTTATCATGTTGTCGGTGTACTGAACTGGTTATGCACGAGTTAATGTGGAGTTCAGTGTCAGTGTCAATATGCTAAAATTTTCCGGGCTATTATGCCATGGTTCTGTGAATTTAATAAAATCCAGCGTTTCTTCCTCATATACGAAGGACATTAAGGGATATTGGCTCTTGCCGGCCGCGGTGGCCGAGGGGACTGAGGCGCTCCTGTCACGGTCTGCACGGCCACTATGGTCGGCGGTTCGAATCCCCCCTCGGCCATGGATATTTGTGCCGTCCTTAGTATTAGCTAGTTCATAAGTAGTTTGGAATTTTAGGGACTGATGACCCCGTAGTTAAGTCCAATAAGCTATACAAACATTTGAATTTTGTATTGGCTCCTCTTAACGTACGAAACACGCTCGTTACTGTCTGCAGCCGAATTCCGTTTACGCGTGCACGCGCGCAGAGGTGTGGCGTCAAATGTTTTGGATAGGCGCGGACAATACACCGTTGCCGTTGTCCGTTGTTAGTATCGGCCCATGGTGGAAGACTTACACTTCATCTTCAACACCGGAATCCATATTTCATTCAGTTTCTCTCCCTCGTCTATGCTATTGAATTTAAATTACTGTATGGTGACGAATTACAGCCCCGGCACAAATTTTCATATGGCACCATTTGGTACAACATCTATACCTTATACAGTGACGCTAAAAGAAATTCGCTATTGCGAGTAAATATTGAGCTATTGAAATTGTTGGGATTTCCTATAGCCTCTCTGTACAGACTTTCGTGACACCCGTTTGCGGTTGCCAAACTTAAGTCTTATCAAAGTGAATCAGATGATCTCCTGGTTGAAGTACAATTTCAGCAACAGCTTATCTGTCAGTCTCTAACGTTCTACAGTTAACCTTATTCTCCTCTAGTCGTTTTTTGACTGTGCTTTTTGTGGTACCCACGTATACGTCTCTAGAGCTACATGGAATCGTATAAATTCCTGCTTTTTCCACCGATTTGTCGATTTCCTTTGATGATTACAGGTGATCCCGTACCTTCCGAGTAGGTTTGTATATACGGCAACATTCCCTTCCGTCAAAATTTTAGCGATGCGGTTGGTGACGTCCTTAATAAAAGGGAGGAAGACTTTAGATTTTACAGGAATCTTTTTATCGATCTAAATTCTACATGGCGGTCACAACGCTCTCCTAATCTCTGTGGACGAATAGGCATTCTTAAGTAAAACATTATTCAGTTGTTTTAATTCCGCGTCGAGTAGTTTTACAGTTTCAATGTTGTCGAGTAAAACCAAACGAATTTCTTCCACGGGCGAATGTGGTATGCATCAAAATGTTGCATTAGGTGTAAAAGTTATTTGCTTTGTGTTATCTGGAGTTACGAAAAGCTCCTGTTAATGGAGCGAAAGTGAATCCAGAAGCATACTACATTTCTGAGTTTCGCCATTACAGCCAATCACCTGGTCCTTGTAATACACCTACGTCCTAGTCAGCAAAGTTTTATTGAGGTTCCACACCACTTCTGTTCGTTTCAAGTAGGCTCCATTTCTTATGACGAAAACAAAAGTTTATGAGGGCAACTTGAAAAGTCATACATCCGGAATTTTTTTTAATACTGTTCTCAATAGCGGGTGAAGTATTGCCCGTCACGCAAATTACTCGGTCGTCTTCCCCGCTTCGCTGACCTAAGTTGCAATCTTGTGCCGCTACAAGGCTCACAATTGTAGCCTGCAACAAGGAGGTGTAACGCAACTCTCACTGGTGCGTGAGAAAGCGCGTGCTGCGATTGACTTCCTAGCCTCAGGAAACGTGCCTGCAAGTGAATTCCACAGAAGATTGGGAACAAGTGTTCGGAGATGATTGTGCCGTCGTCAGTAGTGGTGAAGCTTGTTGTTGGTACGTGTAATGAAGTAGTCTTGTGTAGTTCGTGTACGAACTAGTTCGGAAGAGCGCTCCCACAAGCGAACTACGCGAACTAGTCCGCAGATCCCTCGCGTCTTAGTACGTCCGCTCCTTTCCCGAAGACTGACGGGGAACAGCGAGAGGACGCGAGAGCGCGCAGAATCGCGTAATTTTCTTCTGCCAGTTACCGCCATTTCGAGCTGAGATGCAGCTCAGCTGTAGTTTCATAGTTCACTGCCACAAATTTTCTTTTCTAAGATATTTCGCAGTGTCTAAATATAATCCTCATTCCACAGTGTAAACTAAGTAACTGGTTTATTTGCTTAAGTATTTGATGTCTAATTGCCCAAAAGTACGGGTAATAGCACACGCTTGGGCTACACTGATTATTATATAAAACAACTGTCATAACGAAAGAAAGAGCTCTTTTAGTAGCGGTAGCAAAAGCCAAAAAGAGCGGACGAACTAAAAAGAGCGACCTACTTCGCGGCCGAGCTGCGAACTAAAAGGAGTGCTACCGGTCGCGAACTAAAATATGCGCGGTAGGTCGTGAACTAAAATATGCGCGATCGGTCGCGTATGAAAACTTGGGTTACCCGTCGCGAACTAAAATATGCTCGATCGGTCGCGTATTAAAACTTGGGTTACCGGTCGCGAACTTTTATGCCAAACATATCTCGCTTCTTAGTTCGTTGGATTCTTTTCCGAAGACAGACGGGCAATAGCGAGAGGCGCGCAGTAGAATTAGAAATCACGTGTTTGGCTTCTGCTGATGAGAGCCATTTCGAGGTGAGCGTCTGCATGCTACATTACATAGTTCAGAGCTACAAAATTTCTGTTTGAAAGTATTCTGCACTCTGCAATATCTGACAAATAAATTCCATAATGCCAAAATATAGAGATAACTCTAAACTTAAACGCGAGAAATTATCCACAAACTGTTTCTTTTGGTTTGCGTGATATTGTTAGCGGCTCAAGCGCATGAAGCAGCTAGGTGGGGGGACTTCTCCCTCCACCTGCATGCGCAGATCACGCCGTCACTGGGAGTAGACGAACTAAAAGAACCAACTAGTTCGCCGCAGAGCTTCAATCTACATTGAGAGCTCCCGATCGCGAACTATTATGCGCAAGTCTATAATGAAGTAGGTACTAAATTAAAGGTGTGTGACATAGCTCGGAATGGAGTGCGCATACGTACGCCGCGGTTGAGTGGACTAGCCTTGAAAAGCGCCAAGCTGCGGAACGCGCCGTCAGAGGCTCGAGTCCTCCCTCGGGCGTGGATGCATTTGTTGTCCTTTGCGTATGTATTTTGTAAGCCTTTGGAGTGATGACCAGAGTAGTTAAGACCCATTGCTTTACAAACATTTGAACCTTTGTTTTCGCTTCCAGCAGGCATTGCGGATAACATCGGAAGCTCACTGACGCTTTTTGCAGATGACGCTTTGGTATATAGAGAGGTTGTAACAACAGAAAACTGTATTGAAATACAGGAGGATCTGTATCGAATTGGCGCATGGTGCACGGAATGGCAATTGAATCTCAATGTAGACAAGTGTAATGTGCTGCGAATACATAGAAAGAAAGGTCCTGTATCATTTAGTTACACTATAGCGGTCAGAAACTGGAAGAAGTTAATTCCATAAAGTATCGGGAGTAGGCATTAGGAGTGATTGAAAATGGAAGGACCATATAAAATCAATCGTCGGTAAAGTGGATGCCAGACTTAGATTCATTGGAAGAATTCTAAGAAAATGCAGTCCGGAAACAAAAGAAGGTTACAGTACATTTGTTCGCCCACAGTTTGAATACTGCTCACCGGTGTGAGATCCGTACCGGGTGGGATCGATAGAGGAAGTGGAGGAGATCCAACGGAGAGCAGCGCGCTTCGTTACAGGGTCATATGGTAATCGCGAAAGCGTTACGGAGATGATCGATAAACTCCAGTGGAAGACTCTGCAGAAGAGACGCTCTGTCGCTCGGTGCGGGCTTTTGTCGAAGTTTCGAGAACATACCTTTACCGATGAGTCTAGCAGTATATTGCTACCTCGTACGTATATCTCGCGAAGAGATCGTGAGGATAAAATCAGAGAGAGTAGAACCCACACAGAGGCATGCCGACAATCTTTCTTTCCGCGAACAATACTTGACTGGAATAGGAGGGAGAACCAATAGTGGTACTCAAGGTACCTTCCGTCACACACCTATGGGGTGGCTTGCGGAGTATGCATGTAGATGTAGATATAGATTCTAAGCCTGCATGGCGCCATGGAGATCGGGCGCTGCGGGCACTCACGGGCTTACATGGGGAGCAGGCGTTATGCGGCAGGCCATTTACTAGGGTCCATTTCAATGCGCATGCGCACTGCTGCGGTAAATGCCTGTCGCTAAGTTCCACCTTAACATTATAGCTGTTGCTTGTCTTTCATAGTGGATTGTGACAATGAATTCTCGAAGCATCCCATTGGCATTTTCTCCCAGTTGGAAAGAACAGTTTTTTTATATTTATATTATCCATAACGAATGTTTCGGAACCCGTAACTGTTAATTTCAGAATGATTTAAGAAAACTGCACCAGTAACATTTTTTTTTCAAATGATGTTTATTCCATGAACCGGTTTTCAAACTCTTTCAGGTTCATCATCAGATGGATCATGTTACAATATCATGTTGGATGCTGGCTCTGTTCCACAGTCTTCCCACCACAGAGCCACTCTCTACCTCACCTTTGTTGACTTTGAAAAGCCTTTCGACTCTGTCAATCGGAGAGTCATGTGGGATACACTTGCAAAGTACGACATCCCAACGCAGATCATTAACATCATCAAGGAAATGTATCAGGTCTATGAATGCCAAGTACTACATAATGGAGAACTGACAGAGCCTTTCCAAGTTAATTCGGGAGTACGACAAGGCTGTATTCTCTCGCCAACATTATTTCTTTTGGTTTTGGATCATATGATGAAGAGAGTAATGAGGCGACGGCAGAGGGGTGTGCAATGGGAGATGCGGGATACGCTAGAAGATCTAGATTTCGCAGACGACATCTGCTTCATGGCACAGCGATATCGAGACATCGAAGAGAAACTGGCCAGGTTACAGAGAGAAGGAGAAGCTGCAGGCCTCAAGATAAATGTTCGCAAAACCAAAGAAATGCGAATAAACTTTACCACCACTACTAGGGTAACCATTAATGGAGAGGATGTAGAGCAGGTCCAATCTTTCCTCTACCTCGGAAGTATAGTCGCGACTACAGGAGGCGTCGAGGAGGATGTCCGTAGTCGCATCCGCAAAGCAAATGGTGCGTTTGTCCAGCTGTACCCCATTTGGAGAAACAGGAACATTTCTAGGAAAACAAAACTCCGGCTTTTCAATAGCAACGTGAAGGCAGTTCTGATGTATGGTTGCGAAACTTGGAAAGTGACTAACCACATCAAAAACCAGCTCTAAGTTTTTATTAACCGTTATCTCCGGCGTATTTTAAACGTAAGATGGCCAAATATAATGACAAATCAAGATCTTTGGAGAGAGACAAATCAGCAACCAATCAACATACACATCAAGGAAAGAAAATGGAAATGGATTGGGCATACGTTAAGAAAATCTGATGAAGCTATTGAAAAGGTGGCATTGGACTGGAACCCTCAAGGAGTTAAGAAATACGGTCGTCCCAAAAACACCTGGAAAAGAACGATCCAGAGAGAAGCTGCAGAGGATGGGAAAATCTGGAGGAAGTGAAGTGACTTACCAGAAATCGTATCAGGTGGAAAAATTCTTTTCGGCCCTATGTTCCAGAGGGAACGACAGGAACTAAGTCAAAAACCACAGAGCCAGCATCCAACAAGACGCTTAAAATGATATTTAACAAGATCCATCTGATGATGAACCTGAAAAGGTTTGAAAACCGGTTCATAGAATAAACATCATTTCAAGAAAAAGTGACTATTGTAGTTTTCTTGAATCATTTAGAACAGTTTTTGTTTGTTGAGAAAGGTACACTGCCTGACTGTCTTGTGTGTCATAATAGTAAGAAAACGACGAAGTAATATAACATACAAAGGTGTATGTGTATCGACACATGCCGCAGTACGATGAGTTGGACAGAACAATAGAACAACTTATTGTTACACTGAAGGGAAAGGTTCTCTACATCTTTTTTAGTTTACAAGTTTTAAAATTATTGCTATGATGTCTGTTCTTTCGTACATGTCCGAAATTTCGGGCCCAGAAACCTCAACGCGCCTATAACATCCTGCCACGATATTTCGGCTCGAGGAAAGAGAAGTGTGCCTAATTGGTTTAAGACGACCGCTGGCCCGAAGCGCGAAATCCGGGTTCGAATCACAGTCCAGTACAAATTTTCAACTTCGCCGTTGAATTTGTTTGAACGCCTCGAAACGTCGAAATGTTTCAATATTACTAATTTGTAAAATTACGGAAGTTAATGTCAACTAATGGTGTCTTGTTTCCGACATGTACGAGAGAACAGACACCATATCAATAATTGTAAAAGAAGGTACCAACTGGAAATTGCCAATTTCAGTGCCGATGCATTGAAACGCTAGATCCCCTGCGAGAATCCAGTATAGGCTGCGAGCAAGAGGAGCAAGGGGACCAGAAGTTGGGAATTTGGGTTCGATGTGAAGTTTGTCTGGGTAGCCTAATTAGTTAAGTCGACCGCGGGAAATCCGGGTTAGAATCTCGGTTCAGCACAAATTATCTACTTTGCCGTCGAATATATTGAAACGCCCCGAAATGGTCAAATATTTCGAAATAGTACATAGTATATGAACTCCATACACGAAAACATATGGTTAACTATAGAGACAGAGAAAAATAAGTTCTTCACGTGTTTAGATGTCTTTGTGCGATGTGAAACCGATGGCACACGTAAAGTATACAGAACAACCATTCATACAGACCTGTGTCTGCAAGTTATTTATGGCCAATATCCAGCACAAACTATGGGCGTAGTGGAAACCTTAATTCACCGAGTACATACCATATTTCTTGCTGGTAGTCTTCAAAAGGAACTGGAGCACATGCAAACATTATTCCTCAAGAACGGATATTCAACTAAGTAAGTGAGAAAGTGATGCAGACCTTCAAACGACAGAATAAGAAAGAGGCCCTCGTCTGCTTATCTAGCACAAACAGGCAATATTTCATCGGAGACAGATAAAATATTAATGAAATACAAAGTAAATCTATCGCCCTCCTTCAAAAATTTCGTCCCTGTTGGGATCTGTGAAAGACGACCTGGCACTGCGTAGAGCAGGTGTATACAGGATTCAATTTGAATGCGGCAAATCCTATACGGAAAGGTTGGGGCAAACGGACACGCTAAGCGGATTTTTTAAAATAACTACAAAAAAAACTAATTTCATATGTTTAGTTTATATCACTAAGAAGCTTATACCTTATGTCAAAGTGATTAATTAATTTTTAAATTTTTTCAGCCCTGAATAATTGATACAAATGGATGGTGGGCCATTGTCCGTTTGCCCCCAACTATAGGGGCAAATGACACTCCATATGGGGCAAAGGGATACTTAACACTGTCATCATTGTTACAATTATGGCAAACAAAGTAAGGCTCGATTAAAATTGCGTGCCGGAATCGGGACTCGAACCATATCAATGCACAGTCAAAAATGTTCAAATGTTTGTAAAGCTTATGGGACTTAACTACGGGGTCATGAGTCCCTAAACTTACAAACTACTTATGAACTACTTAAGAACTAGGACGGCACAAATTTCAAACAATACTTTCCACAGTCACTCGTATACACTACACTGTAACAATCTGAGTCACAAGAACAGTTCTGTCCGTTGGCCCACATATAGGAAAACGAGGCTCATTGTTTATAATGGCATTGTACAACACAAACGGTATATCCGCCTATTCAACCCACAGAGTTCGCAGTCGCCGAAAACTATATCCACAGGTTACTAATTACAATGAGACACAAATTGTGTCCCATACGTCAATCTTATGGAGCTAGATTATCAATAAATCTGTTAAAATGAGTCTGACGGTGAAACTCTTAACAGCCGAGATAGCAATTTCCACCTAACATGTGAATGGCACCCTGTCATAGAAAAACGTCGTAGTCAGCGCAGTTTATTACTGAGTGAAGATAATAACCAAACTGATCGATGCGGCAAGCCTCCATCATGCAAGCGGAAGCGCATGCGCAACGTCGCCTGAATACACAGCACATGTGCCGACATGGTCTTAAATGGCAGACCTCAGTGCTTCTACGCCAGTACTTTGGCTGCAATCGCAAGATAATTGCCAGAAGTTACAAACATCCCTAAGTTTTATCGAACAACACACACACACAGTCTTCTCGGTTGAATATTTAAAACCACTCTCCTCCTCCAGTTTCATCCAACAATCAAAGAGTTAAATGTAACCGACGTGTTTTCGTTGCAAGGCTTGAAGAAGAGCAATCGACGAATAAGTCAGCAACAAACAAATAAAACTAGACAAGCCGTAAAACTGTTAACATATATAGTAAAGACAGTTACTACCTAAAGGGACAGTCTTCTCCTCGTTCAAGCTATCAGACAGAACGTCATCGGCTTGATATCTAAAATACCGTGGAGAAAGGAATAAATCAATAAGACAGGAAAGATATCTACGAAAACCTCCATTCTTGGAACTGCATGGGTTTAAGGAACCAAGTAGTAAATCGAAATACATCGGAAGGCCTATTCAAGTGGCAAATCGAAAGTTTGTAAACCTAAGGAACGGAACTACTAGGGTTTATCGTGCCCTATGCCCCAGGTAATCTTGCCCTGGAAGGCGTCGCAATTGGAATCGCTCAACAGAGAAAACGTCGCCGGACCTGATGGGATACGAATTCTGTTTCAGAGGGAATATGCGAAACAGCAGTGTACCAAAGGTCTCTGGAGGAGTGAAGCGTTCCCAACTATTGGAAAAAAAAGTGCACGTCTTCCCTGATCACAAGAAGGATCGTCTATCATATTGGCATATACGTCTGATGTATATCAGTTGTAGAATTTTGGAACACCATTTATGTTCGAGTATTGTCATTTCTGAAGCCCGGAAATTCCTTTGTAGGAATAAAGATGGTTTAATGTGATTCTTCAGTTTCTCCCGGCGTATTTGACGATCAAAATATCCACGGGTGTACTGCCGGTCTATAGTGTCCAACGGGCACAATATTTCGGCGATCAAACATGTCGCCATCATCAGGTGAACTGACCGGCTGAGCTCCTGGAAACGCGCCGGTACGGAGATCCGCACGCTACGGCTGCTCGAAGGGAACTGGGTTCTAGCCCGGTAGCGGGCCCTTTAAATACCCTCGGCCCGCGGAGCGACCCCTCCGCGGTCCGCACCCCGGCCGCGCAGTGGAACCGATTGCGCCGGCGTCTGAGAAGACGTCGGTGTGAGGGCTCTGTCCGCCGTGGTCGTCACTTCGTTACGTTTGCTAGATTTACTCTTAATTAACCCAATCGCTGGTTCCCAAGCTTTGCTAAGATTATAGCCAGAGTCACGGTTTATGAGGTCGTCACTTGTGCGAATTTCAATGGCCTCTCTAACGACGCAGTCCCAGTATCTCGACGTCTGTACCAGAATCCTAGTGTGTTCATACTCCATGGCGTGATTCTCAGACAAACAATGTTCAGCGACCGCCGACTTGCTCGGATACATCAATCGTGTGTGCCTCTGGTGTTCAACGCATCGATCCTCGACGGTACGCATCGTCTGTCCAATATATGACTTTCCACACTGACACGGAATCTGGTACACGCCCGCCTGCCTCAAACCGAGATCATCTTTAGCGCTCCCCACCAGTGCACGAATTTTATTCGGCGGACAAAAAATAGTTCCAAGCTGGTGTTTTCTCAAAATGCGGGCGATCTTCCCTGAGAGTGCGCCGGTATATGGAACGAACGCAGTGACTACATCCTCCCTTGCGTTTTCATCCGTTTCCACATGTTGTGTTGTAGTGGTTGGGCGGAGAGCCCGCTGAATCTGCCACTCTGAGTACCCATTTTTTCGAAATACAGTTCTCAGGTGTTCCAATTCCTGGGGTAGACTCTCTACTGGACGACACTTTCGTCATCTGGCCACATGGTATGGATAAACTCCTTGACTTCCTTACACATCTGAACTCCATACACCCCAACATCAAATTCACTATGGAGACTGAAACGGAGGGTAAATTGCCGTTCCTTGACGTCTTGGTCAAGAGAAGAGCTGATGGCACCCTGGGTCATAGTGTATATCGGAAGACAACGCACACTGATCTGTATTTACACGCAGACAGCTGTCACCACCCTTCACAGAGGAATGGGGTACTTAAAACTCTAGTACATAGGGCGCGCACTATCTCCGACGCAGAGAGTCTACCCCAGGAATTGGAACACCTGAGGAAGGCGGGCGTGTACCAGATTCCGTGTCAGTGTGGAAAGTCATATATTGGGCAGACGATGCGTACCGTCGAGGATCGATGCGTTGAACACCAGAGGCACACACGATTGATGTATCCGAGCAAGTCGGCGGTCGCTGAACATTGTTTGTCTGAGAATCACGCCATGGAGTATGAACACACTAGGATTCTGGTACAGACGTCGAGATACTGGGACTGCGTCGTTAGAGAGGCCATTGAAATTCGCACAAGTGACGACCTCATAAACCGTGACTCTGGCTATAATCTTAGCAAAGCTTGGGAACCAGCGATTGGGTTAATTAAGAGTAAATCTAGCAAACGTAACGAAGTGACGACCACGGCGGACAGAGCCCTCACACCGACGTCTTCTCAGACGCCGGCGCAATCGGTTCCACTGCGCGGCCGGGGTGCGGACCGCGGAGGGGTCGCTCCGCGGGCCGAGGGTATTTAAAGGGCCCGCTACCGGGCTAGAACCCAGTTCCCTTCGAGCAGCCGTAGCGTGCGGATCTCCGTACCGGCGCGTTTCCAGGAGCTCAGTCCGTCAGTTCACCTGATGATGGCGACATGTTTGATCGCCGAAATATTGTGCCCGTTGGACACTATAGACCGGCAGTACACCCGTGGATATTTTGATCAAAGATGGTTTAGTTTTGTAGAAAATTGTCAGCAATCAGTCGTAAATATTTTATTACCAGAGCTAGATTTCGATCACTGTGTGATAGTTTTAAGCATTGAAAATGATCACAAAGAGATCGAAATCTAGATCTGGTAATAATCACTTACGACTGATATCTAACAATTTTCTACAAATCGAAAAAAAAGGTCGTTGGGAGCACAAGAGCCATAATGGAATCAATCCTGTTAAAGATGGTTTTCGAAAGCAATGATCGTGTGAAATACAACTCGCAGTATTCGTCCACGAGATCCACAGTCTCAAAGATACAGGATCCCAGGTGGATGCCTTGTTTCTTCACTTTCGCTAGGTCTGCGATACTGTTCAGCACCGTCGCATGATGTACAAAGCACGAATAGCAACCGTTGTGAACGCAGTAAAAACCAGGCGTGTTCGGATAATAATAGGAGCGGTTTCACTATCATCGCTGAGGGCTTGCTTTACAAAAGAAGCCATTGCAAATAATATATGAGAATTGCTACTAATATACGATATTTAAAACTAACTGTAAATAGCAAAGTCTTTCTAAAAAAGATATATTTTTCAGTAGATGGTATGTTAGGAGTTACGTGGTTGCTTCGGAAAATACATTATATAACAACTTCCAAACACTTAGTTCATTCTAATAAGTTGTGACACCCAAACCTTCAGATGTCACACTCAGATCGCTACCAAACGCTGTATATCGATAGACTATCAACCGAAACTTCTATATAATTCGTGCTATGTGCTGCCGTCCAGAAGAAAGTGTGTAAATGGGAAATAATATGTAACGCAGGTCCTACGGAGCACAGCGAAAGCGTATCTGAAGGGATCTGCCACGCTGAACTTCCGTGGGGTAGTACATAGAGCGAATGTTTGTCATTACGAGGGTCCTCGGTTCAAACACGATTTTTTTTCTGCATGACGTTGCAAATTGTTTTACGTCGACAAACCTACACCGAGTGTTACATGGGACAACTTATTCCTGAAATGTAAAAGGACTGTTCGGATTTTATAGTACTGTGTTATCGGCAGTTTGCTTCTGCTTCGTTTTATTTGAAAGTAGCAAACCTGTTGAGTATATTCCTTATATTCCTAGAAGAAAGTAACAATTGCGCCATACATGCGGAAGTATTAAATCAATAATAGTAATAATAATATATGACTGATAGATACGTTTTTTCTTTAATGTCTTTTGTTGTTAATAATATCAGCTTATTCCCACGAGTTAGTAACTTTCACTCGGTGAATACTAGACAGAAGTCGAATCTACATTTGCACCACACTTGTGCAGAAAGGGGTACAGTATTCTGCGGCATCCCTTTTCAATAAGCTGCCACAATAACTAAAGAATCTTAGCGCTAATCCACACGCTTTCAAATCTAAATAGAAGAGTTACCTCATGGCTCACTCCTTTTATTCTGTGGAGGAACTCCTAGAAAAGTTAAATAATTAAGCTAATTCATGTTTTCTTTATTGATTCTTTTCACTTTGTCTTAAGATTGTCGTGTGGAAAGGACTACTTAAAAATTTTCTAGTACCATTCTTGTGTAACAGTTAATGTATTGACTTGTTCCATGACCATGGAGTCTCACACCTCAGTTGGGTCCTATGGAACAGAAAAAACAAATAAAAAAGGCAGCACCGCCGTTCACGGTATTGCAGTAAAAAGAAGGCTCTAGGTGGGGCTTGAACCAACCACTCTCTTTTCTATGAACTAACGCTCTACCAACTAGCCCACAGTAGCAAAACCTGATTAACTCTCACAGTTACGCTTTTCCTCTACTCCGTAGGTTAGGTATTACTTACTATTATAGTTTACGCGCATTCTCCTGGACGGCAGCTCGTAGCACGAATTATATGGAAGTTTCGGTTGATACTCTAACGATATGCAACGTTTGGTAACGATCTGAGTGTCTGACACCAGAAGGTTTGGGTGTGAGAGTTGACGCTTGGAGGATAGGCACCTACACGACTCTGTATGTTGCACAAGCTGCCACATCCCAGGTGGCTGGTTGTCCTTTCAGTTGTGGTCGTAAAGGTAATTGTTGTGTGTTTAAAGGGGACTAAACTACCGATCGTAAACGAAACACCATGTTTCGCCTCCAGTTATTGTACCGTTAAGAAACATCGCACAACTGATGAGGTAACCACAAATCGTCAAGCGAGCATCTGCAGCCACAGAGACTGCAGTTTATTGACTGTGACTGCACGTCGTTGCTCAAGAGCACCAGCAACTGCCGAATGGTAGCCAATATTTCAAGATGGCAAAATATTTTCGCCGGAACCGGCCGTTTTAAATAAAATATTGCGATGTAGACTGTTTAATTAGTCGATCTTCTTGTAACAGATCACTCAATGTTATCTAAAATTATTACCACTGATATATGGCCTGGTTAAGATTTCAAGCCTAGATTTTCAACCACCCTCACGGTAAGTCATCGAGTAAAACAGAAGTGGTATCTGGTGTTCCCCAGGGAAGGGTTATAGGTCCCCTACGATTACTTGTGTTTATAAACTATAAGGAGACAATTTGAATAACTCCCTTAGACTGTTCCCGGATGATGCTGTCGTTTATCGGTCTGTGAAGTAAACAGAGGATCAAAAACAGCTACAAAACGATTTAGACAAAATTTCAAAATGATGCGAAAATTCACAATTAACACTAAACAATTGAAAGTGTGACCACTAAAAGAAATCCGCTGAACGTCAATTACACAATAAATGTCAAACCTTAAGTTCTGAAATTCTACCAAATACCTATGAGCTACAATTACGAACAACTTAGACTGGAGAGAACACAGAAAATATTTTGGGGATGGCAAACCAAAGGTTACGTTTCATTGACACAACGCTTCGAAGAGGCAACAGCTCTACCAAACAGACTGTCTACATCACACATGCGCGTCCTCTCCTGGAGTACTGTTGCACAGTTTGGAACTCTCACCATGTGAGACTGACGGAGGACATTGAGAAGTTTCAGAGAAGGGCAGCTCGTTTTGTTTTCTCGCGTTACAGGGGGGAAAGCGTCACGGAAATGTTGCACGATTTGGGGTGGAAATCATTAAAAGAACGACGTTATTCGTTGCGGCGAGATGTATTTGCGATATTTCAATCACTGACTGTTACTTCTGAATGCGAAAACATTTAGCTCTCACCCATAGAGAGACATGACCATCCCAATAAAAAAGAGCTATAAGATCGAAAACGGAACGATTTAGGTGTTCTTTCTTCCCGCACACTATTAGAGAATGGAACGATAGAGAGAGAGGTAATTAAAGTGGTTAATGAACCCTCTGCCAGGCACTTAAATATGATTTGCAGAGTATCTATGTAGATGGACCAAAGACATTGCCGAGGTGGGGTGGCTTGCATACCTCGATACAAGTGGCCGTACCACAGGTGCAACCACAGCGGAGGGGTATCTGTAGAGAGGCCAGACAAACGTGTGGTTCCTGAAGAGGGGCAGCAGCCTTTTCAGTAGTTACAGGGCAACAGTCTGGATGATTGACTGAGCTGGCCTTGTAACATCAGCTAATGTGGTTTTGCCACACAGCTACTGCGAACGGCTCAAAGCAAGGGGAGACTACAGCCGTTACATTTCCCGACGAAAAAGAGAAATTTGTTGACATCAAATATTAATTTAAGCATAAGTAAGTCCTTTCTGAAGGCATTTGTGTGAAGTGTTGCCTTGTATGGGAGTGAAACATGGACGATATACAGTGCGATCAGTAACAGGATAGAAGCTTTTGAAATGTTACAGAAGAATACTGAAGATTAGGTGCGTTGATCGCGTAACTAGTGAGGAGGTACTGAAAGCAATTTGGAGGAAAAGGAGTTTCTGGAAAACCTTGACAAAAAGAAGGGATCGATTGGTAGGACACATTCTTAGACTTCAAGGAATCGCGAATTCAGTAAATTCAGTAAAAATCGCAGAGGGAGACCAAGAGACAAATACAATAAGCAGATTCAAATAGATATAGGGAAATGGAGAGGCTTGCTCATGGGAGAGTAGGGTGGAGAGCTGCATTAAACCAGTCTCCGGACTGAAGACCACAAAAACACATTTGGCATAAGCAAATAGAAAACTTCGTGTACGAGATTGACGTTTTGTTATACTCGACCCTCGCGTTAAGTGGTACACTCACACGAAGTGATGCGTGCTTTCGACAAGGGTTCTCCAATTGATTCCATATTTCTAGATTTCCAGAAGGCTATTGAGACCGTACCTCACAAACGTCTTTTAATCAAATTGCTTCGTTATGAAATATCACCCCAGATTTGTGACTGGATAGGGGATTTCTTGTCAGAGAGGAAAAATTTGTAGTAATCAATGGTAAGGCAGACCTCTAAAACAGAGGTGATATCCGGCGTTCCACAGGGTAGTGTTATTGGTCCTCCGCTGTTCCTTATCTACATAAACGATTTAGAAGAAAATCTGAGCAGCTCTCTTAGGTTGTTTGCAGATGTAGTCATCATTTATCGTCTAGTAAAGTCATCAGAAGATCAAAACTTACAGCATAAAGATTTAAATAAGATATAAGTATGGTGTAAAATTTGTCAATTGACTCCTAATAATGAGAAGAGAGAAGTCGTTCCCATGAGTACGAAAAGAAATCCGTTAAACATTGTTTACTAGATAAATCATTCAAAAGTGAAGGCCGTGAACTCCCCTAAATACCTAGGAATTACTATTACATCACAATTCAAATGGAAAGAACAGGTAGATAATGTCGTAGGAAAGGTTAACCAGAGACTGCGTTTTATTGGAAGAACGCTTAAAAGATGCAACAGAACGAATAAAGAGACTGCATACACTACGCTTGTCCGTCCTCATTTGGAGTATTGCTGCACAGTGTCCGATCCTTATCAAGTGGGGTTGACGGAGAAATCTAAAGAGTCCAAAGAAGGGCAGCTCGTTTTGCATTGTTACGATACAGGGGAGACAGCGTCACGGAAATGATACAGGACCTGGGATGGAAGTCACTACAACAACAGCGCTTATCGCTGCGGCGTGGTCCAATCGCCAACATTCTCCTCCGAATACGAAAATATGGTGTTGACTGCCACGTATATAGTTAGAAATGATGATCGGAATAGAATACGGAAAATCAAAGCTCGAACTGAGGGATTCAGATTTTCTTTCTTCTCATGCGCTATTCGAGAGTGGAATATGAGATGAATAGTGTAAGACAATAAAAGTAGTAGTTGAATTTTGTTATTGGGTAACAAGATAACTTATGATGGCCGAAGTAAAGAAGATATAAAATGCAGAATGGCTATGGGAAGAAAGGAATTTCTAAAGAAGCGAAACTTTTTAATATCCAATATTAATTTAAGTGTTAGGAAGTCCTTTCTGAAAGCATTTGCCTGGAGTGTAGCATTGTATGGGAATGAAACGTGGACGATTAGGAATTCAGATAAAAAGAAGATAGAAGCTTTCGAAATGTGGTGCTACAAACGAATGATGAAAATGAGATGGGTGGATCACGTAACTAATCAGGAGATGCTTAACCAAATCGGGGAGGAAAGGAGTTTCTCGCATATCCTGACTAAGAGAAGGGATAGTTTGGTTAGACACATTCAGAGACATCAAGGAATTGTCAACTTAGCATTAGAAGGAAGCGTGTGGGGTAAAAATCGTAGAGGGAGACCGAGGGACGGATATAGTAAGCAGATTCAAAAGGATGTGAGCTGCCGAACGTATTCTCAGATGAAGAGACTTGCACTGGATAGGGTAGCGGGTGAGAGCTGCATCAAACCAGTCTGCGGACTGAAAACCACCACCACAACAACAGTATAAAGGTGGTTCGATGAACCCTCCGCCAGCCACTTAAATGTGATTTGCAGAGTATCCCATGTAGATGTAGATGTAGAATGTTAACACTGATTTTCATTCGTGTTTGTAGATTTTCGTTGCGTCGATCTCCTCTCCAAACTGGTATTTTAACATTGCGACAAAAATAGAAAAAAATGGACACTTTTATCGCTTCGCACTTGTGTATTTCTCAATATTACAGCACGATTTCTTGGTGACAAAAATCTTCCCCCAACTCGATACTCTATCCCGGTATTCGTAAATTGCTCGCTTGAAGTTCCAGTACATATTTTTACAAGATACTCGAGCACTTCTTTTGTTACAGACCAACGGCGTGACTGCTCGAAATGCCAGCTGGACGGTAAACATGTGGTACACATGTTCTTTAGGTGGCGCAGGTATCGGCAATTCTGAAGAAATCGTGACGACAGCCGGTCGTGAGCACTCGCTCTCGCCGTGGCGGATCGTTGCTCAACATTCGAAGTTCACTGCATGAGGCAGGGCAGCTATCTCATGAATCATTTCGCGAGATCTGATCACCGCTGTAGAGAATGCTTCGGGAATAAAGAAATCTGGAGGTGGGTGGGGTGGGGGTAGGGGGGAGGAGGAGACGTCAGCACGTTCGTCGGCAGGTGGGTCGTTACGGGCGCCGCTGCGGCCAGACCCGATCAATTACACTATTACAGCGTCACGAGCCTCGGGCGTCGCCCCGCCTGACCCCTCGGGTCTGGACGCGTCTCAGGTTGCGCCGTCGCATCAATCAGGAGGCGGCAGAACGTGTCTGGCAACAAGTAGCGGCGGCGCGCATGGATTGTAATTAGGGGAGCCGGGGAAACCGGCGAAAGGAGAGGAAATTGGTATTCCGCGCGTGGGTCCTTTTGAAACGGGCGCCACACGAGGTGAGGCAACGGTAGGCCCGAGGAGGCCCACCCTTCGACATAGAAACAGTTCTGGCTGCGTGCACTTTGAACGCCCTCACTTGACTTTGTTTTACAAGGAGAGGACGCCTACTCGTAATCGCCGAATTCGTCCAAATTTATGTAACAGTATACATACATGTGGCGTCTGTCCCGAAAGGACAGACGTCACTTCTGATCCTGCAGTTGTTATTATTTATTATTCACAGTTTCAGCTTTGCCCAATCGCAGCTGATGTCATACATTCTGTGAATAATAAATAATAACAACTGCAGGATCAGAAGTGACGTCTGTTCTTTCGGGACAGACGCCACATGTATGTATATAATATGCCGGTGACGGGCAATGATCCTATCGTTAGTGGGGAGGGGTGGGCAAGTTTGAAGCCCTTACTCTGGGAATTAGTTTCATAACTACGAGTTTGAGTACTGTGGGCAGGGCGAAGCTGGGAATTTGTATCTGACGGGAGGCGTGCTTAGGTAGTCCTTGCAGGTGCGGTTCGAATCCCGGCTGGGTACACATTTTCAGCTTTGCCCAATCGCAGTTGATGTCATACATTCTGTGAATATGTTACAGTAGCTGAAAACCTGGCGTTGTCCGGGTATTTATCTATTTATTCCTGCAATTTTTAGGTATACAGGGTGTTTTACTAAGTGTGTTTGCCTCTGTAACTTATAAAATAATAGGTGTTGGGAAATTTTAATGCGGTAGGTCACCACAAGAAATGTTACACTTTCTACGGAGCCAGGAACATATTTTATTGTATCATTTTCCAAAGAGTTACACCACAAAGATATAATTTTTTTAATGGAACAATAGTTTTTACTATCGTGCATTGGATTCGTTGAAACCAGCTGCGTCCAAATCAATTTAAACTACATTCCTATCACTGTTAGTTTGGGAGCTACAACCCTTCAAAGTTCAGGGGGCGGATGCTGCGATAGCGTAGCTAACTGGCTGGTAGTCATGAGACAGTGGGCAGTGCCCCATGGGATAGCCACTCGGCCAGTCAACTACGGGATCGCAGCCTCCGTCCCCGGAACTTTGAAGGGTTGTAGCTCCCAAACTAACAGTGATAGGAAAGTAGTTTTCAATTGATTTGGACGCAGCTGGTTTAAACGAATCCAATACACGATAGAAAAAACAATTGTTCTATTTAAAAATTATATCTTTGTGCTGTAACTCTTTGGAAAATGATACAATAAACTATGTTCATAGCTCCGCAGAAAGTGTAACATTTCTTGTGTTGACCTACCGCATTAAAATTTCCCGTCACCTATTATTTTATAAGTTACAGAGGCAAACACACTTAGTGAAACACCCTGTATATTCATTTGTATAAGGGTTGTATGTCTGTAAAATCTCTTGGGAATGCAATTAGTGGTAAAGAAGTAATATATTAAAACTTGGTGCGTGATGGGACGCTTTCCATTAACGTTACTGTTTATGTGCTCATATCTCATGCACTACGTGTCATACTGTGATACAATTTAGAAGGTACACTCAACTATATGCGTGTATACTGTCTGTAAAATTTACTGCGGCTACAATTTGTAGTGTAGAAATTATAAATAGTAACGTCATACCGAAAGCCTGTTTACTCCATAAACAGCGGAAAAGTAGTAAGCGAGAAACTTTTTTCCTTTCATCATTTTACTATGGTTTCCAGCGAGAAAAAGTTTAATAAATTTTTGAAATTATAAGTTTGTTGCAATTAGCTAAGAGTACTGTCATTCTCACACAGTGTATTTCGAATGTCTCGCCGCATTATATGGCATTTTTTGCGATTTCTATTGGTTATGACGTAATATCTTTTGAACTATGTGCTGTATGTGATTCTTAACCATGCTGCAATTGTTACCTCACGGTAAGGAATGTGTGTACCAAATTTGGTTGAAACCGATCCAATGGTTTAGGAGAAAATGAGCAGTATTGTTGCAAAATGCAGCAGTTTTTCGCGCATCTCATTGTTTATGACGTCATATCTCGTGAGTTATATACCGCAAGTGATTCTTACACTAACGGCGACCGTCCTCATGGATTGAAACTTACGTGTACAAAATTTCACTAAGATTGGAACAAAACTGTAGGTTTGTATGCAACACGTACAAACATACGGACACTCTGCTTTATATATTAGAAGATGTAGGGCGTGGTGAGACACGAAAGCGTCCCAAGTGGGAACTTCAGATGGTCAAGCGTTTAGGAAATGAAAGGAAGTTTGATACGGATCTATCACCATATGCATCTTATCAAGTCCCTGTGACTGGATGTTAATGAAGCGGTGTTTGGCTCTGCGATAAAATATCGGGTTCGTATTGAGAAGGTTGCAGCTTACACCTACATATTGTTCCCGTAGCGATCGTGAGAACAAGATTACATTAATTACAGCACGCACGGAGGCAATTAGACAATCATTCTTCCCACGCTCAATAGGGGGAATGGAATGGGAAAAAACCTAATAACTGGTTCAGTGTGACGTACCCTCTGCCATGCACTTCACTGTGGTTTGCAGAGTATTGATGTAGATATAGATATAGGTTATCTTATTAATTTATACAACCAAGACAAATAGCTCTATGGACAGGGCGATTTTGTATCCAGTGCCCACTTTGCTTTGTTGGGCAATGTCCAGCTTTCAGCACAAGATGCCTCGCTTATGTATAACTAGCCTTGTCGTGATCAAGATCTTTAATTTTCTGATGTAACTGAGGGCACTCTCAAGTCTTACTAACCCTCCTTTGTTTGTACGATGTTTTGTTGCCTGTGTTGGCGCTTTAAAAAGGTGCCTCATGTAAGCGTGTAGTATCCGTTTATGAAGCAGCGTGTCCCATTAAAATTTCAGGCATCTACGCATTTTTATACTTAGACAGCTTATTACAGTTTTCAATTGCAGATTTTCACAAACTAGCATACGATATCCTTTCTCGCAAAATATTTTTATCTTTATTATAATTAAATTATACCGGAATATGTTAGGGACCACAGTAACGACACCTAGCGTTTGTACGACCAAATTACTAGTAAACAGCTACTGAACTACAGTTTGTTATGCACAGTACCGTAGTAAATATCTTGTCGTCAACTCTGTGGCCCATTTCGATGTTTATTATAAACTGACATCACGACGCATTAATTAACACTTATGCTGTGTTGATGACATTATGGCTACATTACATTAAGGAATCTAATAACAGGTATGCTGTATAATATTTTTTAACACGTTTTATGTATTGATTACCTTATAAAACATGAATAATGTTCTTCTGTTTCAAATTTGCTGTAGACTTGTGATCATTGACGTAAATAAAGATATTAAAAGCAATTACAAAAAAGGATCACTGAAATAAATTCGCCACCATGTCGCGCCTTATGTATCTAATGATCTATAGATGTCGCTAGAGGCAGAGCAGAAAGTATAAAACATGTTGACTTGTTTAATGTTTTCGGTAGACAAGTAGTGGAGTACTGGATGGACGTTACAAAGTCGTTAGGAAGGCATCGTTTAACCTAAAACTGGCTAGGTAGATAGCGTAGTGTGATTGTAAAGGGGAAATGCCGGAAGATCAGTATATCAGAACCAAGGCCAGACAGATCCCTGTACCATGGGACAGGGGTTGTCGAGCACTGTAGACAGTAGTGGTTGTGAAAGAAACATGTGTAACTGGGGGATAGGTCCAAAAAGTGGCGGTTAATGTTACAGTTTAGTTCACAAATACGTTCTTGTTTCAGGTCTACATTATCACGTTAACGAGATAAAGCAACGAAACCAAATAGTTCTATCGTGAACCACACAAATGAATTCACTTCCGACTAGGTAACTGGATAAAGTAATCGTGTCTCATCTGATATATTATCACAGGTTTAACAACCAAAAATGTTTGTAGAACTTATGGGACTTAACTACGGGTCATCAGTCCCTAAGCTTACAAACTACTTATGAACTAGCTAAGACTAAGGACGGCACAAATATCCATGCCCGAGGGGGGATTCGAACCCCCGACCGTAGTGGCCGTGCAGACCGTGACTGGAGCGCCTCAGTCCCCTCGGCCACCGCGGCTGGCAAAATTGTGTGCCCGAACCGGGACTCGAAGCGTGGACCTTTGCTTTTCGCGGGCAAGCGCTCTACCGCTGACCAGCGTTTAACAACTGGTGCCTCGTATCGACTGTACTAATTAAAGAGACAATGCTATGACGGCGTCACAGCGGATTCTAAATTGGTAACGGCATTATAACCAGCACGACAACGGTTTCTATGAAGCGGTTCCAGTAGTCAAGCCAGCACAAGCTGTCGCGAGGCCAACGAAAAAGGTCGTCGAGCGTACGTCACGAGACGTCGTCAGCTACCACTAGCTTACTTGCTGGCCGCTATGAGCCAGCCAATTAGCTAGCGGTCGCCTTGACTCAAGCCATCTCTGACGACGTCTCGTGACGCGCACGCCACGACCTGTCCTTCTCGTTGGCCTCGAGATGCCGGCTGTGACGTCACTGTTGCCCAGCGACATGAGCCCATGGAGGTAAAATGAGGGGAGATGCCACTACTGGCGTCTGCTGTACTCCTCTTTGAAGCCAATCGGCAGCCATGTTTGTTTTTTCAAAAGACTCACAGGACGAATGAAACGTGTTTCCCTTCAACTTTTTACATATATACATCGCAAATCGCGAAATTGTCCATCTGATGCTCTTCTACAGTTGGACAACCAATCTGCAACACATGAAACTTTGTGCCGGACCGGGACTCGAACCCGGGTCTCCCTCTTTTCGCGAGCGGTCGCCTTAACTACTCGGCCACTCGTGCACACTCCCCGGTCAGACCCAAGCTTACATGTGTTACACTTGTCTATCTCTCAAATGATCGTACACATTATAGTGTAAGTCCCACGAGAGGAAGAGACATCATACTACCACCTTAAACCTGTCTCGGCATCGATGTTTATTATTGATTGTCTGTTCCAAAGAAACAGACGTTGGCGTTGGTCCGCAGCAGTGGTATCTATTTACAAATATACATCGAAAACTGTGAAATTTGCCGGCCGCGGTGGCCGAGGGGACTGAGGCGCTCCACTCACGATCTGCACGGCCACTACGGTCGGGGGTTCGAATCCCTCCTCGGTCATGGATATTTTTGCCGACCTTAGTATAAGGTAGTTCATAAGTAGTTTGTAAGTTTAGGGACTGATGACCCCGTAGTTAAGTCCCATAAGCTATACAAACATTTCAACATTTCAATTGCGAAATTTTCCGACATCTGCTGCTCTTCTACAGATGGACAATCAATCTGCAACACATCTGTAGAAAAGCAGCAGATGTCTGAAAATTTCGCGATTTTCGATGTATATATGTAAATATGTGTTACAACTGCTGCGGACCACTGCCGCCGTCTATTTGGAACAAACAATCAATAATAAACATCCCTTCAACTTGTTAGTTCTGCAAATACGGTTAGTAGAAGCATAAACAACGCACATAGGCATTGTCAATTGCAAATCTACGACATCTCTACAGAGCAGATCAGCAGAAAATGTTTGAACAAAATGTAATGGCGGAGCTATGTTTCACTCAGCTTAAAGTTTGTGACGTCATGCCCTCTCTTTTTACCTCCATGGTTGAATCGGTGTTCGATGCGCCCGCTTTAACTCCGCGATCGCTGGATCCCACACCGTACTGAGCTGAAGGCCGCCGTCTCTGTTAAGGTTGTTATCAGTTGTTTTAATTTCGATGGCCTTTTTCATTATGTAGTCCCAGAAGCCGTTAATGCGATCCACGACCGAGGTTTCACCAAATTTGATGCGATAGCCCTTTACTAGGACGTGCAGATTTCTCTGGGTATCCTAAACGATAAAACATTTCGTGTTCCTTCCTGCGTTGTTCGACTGTTCGTACTGTTTGTCCGATATAACGCTGGCCACACTCGCAAGGTATCTCTTAGACACCGAGGCCTGATTACTGATTTGGTGCCGGTCGCGGTGGCCGAGGGGACTGAGGCGCTCCAGTCACGGTCTGCATGGCCACTACGGTCGGGGGTTCGAATCCCCCCTCGGGTATGGATATTTGTGCCGTCTTTAGGATTAGCTACTTCATAAGTACTTTGTAAGTTTAGGGACTGATGATCTCGTAGTTAAGTCCCATAAGCTATACAAACATTTGAACATTTTTGAACTGATTTGGTCTTGCGTCGCTTTAACTGGCAGCTTATTTTGCCCGACACAGAACCTCTTCCTCGCCAGTGGTCTTAAAGTGCTTCTGTCCTGAGATCGCATCGCTTATTTCACGACTGTTGTAGCCACTATTCCTGAATACCTTTAGCAGGTGGTTCATGTCATGGGGCAAAATGTAGGCGTCTGATATTGTTCTTGCACGAAGTGCCAACGTGTTTGATACAGATAATATGTAAAAGCTTACCACAACAAGCTCTGCTTGCTCTCCATTAGCCGTCATCATCCGGCACAAGCGCACTGTATTGCAGACATTGGGACATCGTGCAGAAATTGGGACATCGTGCATCAGACGCTGATAACTTGTCCAATGAATAGAGCCATTCACGTAACATCTTCAGGAATAATGGCTACACAAGATCAGGTCAGTCTTCAGGCCTCCGACGAAATCCGGCAATTATTGCGACCAGTTAAAGAAGCAGTAGGTCTACAAAATTCCTTGCGAACAAACAGTATGAACCCTCTAACAATGAAGGAATGAACGTGAAAGGTTTCCTCGTTTACGATACCCAGATAAATCTGCTTTAGCTGAGCAGGCTTTAGTAAACAGCCATCGCATCAAATTTGATGAAACCTCCGTCGCCGGCCGCAGAGGCCGAGCGGTCTGCGATGCGTCAGTCATAGTCTACACGGCCGCTACGGTCGAGGGTTCGAATCCTCCCTCGGGCGGATGTTTGTGTAGTCTTTAGTATAAGGTAGTTTGTAAGTTTAGGGACTGATGACCCCGCAGTTAAGTCCCTTAAACACAACAAACATTTGAACATTGAAACCTCCTCGTTGATCGCACTGACGGCATCTGGGACTGTATAATTAAAGGAGTGCTTGGTCGAAAACTCGCGGAAATTTAACAACTTGACGCAAACAGAAACCCGAGAACTTCTTTATAAAAACCGAGTTGCTTCAACTTCTATAATACTTGTTCTTATCACAGAAGCCAATTTTTAAAAATTTATTTGACGGGTCCGAGACTTAGACATTACTTACAATACAACAAAAATACAGTGAAAATAGATAAATTGAAGACCTCGGGGATAAATAATGATAACCCTCAACTTTTGTATTTTTAATGTATTTGGTGCAAACAATCATATCCGACAGAATGTTTCATTTTCGTCAAGTAGTACATGAAGCTGTAGAGAGACGGCAAATATGAATATTAAAACAAATATTAAAACATGTAATAGAAACTATTATACAAGTCGCCATATCTCAACACTTTATATACGAGGGTTATCATTATTTTCCCCGAGGTCTTCAATTATATATATATATATATATATATATATATATATATATATATATATATATATATATATATATATATATATATATAAAAAATTAAAGTAATGACAAAATTCTTGTAACTAGATTCCATTTTGTGCCAGCCCACCACAGAATTATAATGAAATAATACGTTTCCGCTTGGTAGGCGATTTGAGATGGTTATTTTATTAAACTTAAAAACATATCGATTTCGTCCCTATGATGGGACATCAGCAGTGCTGTTAAAAAAAAAAAAAAAAAAAAAAAAAGGTTCCTTAGTAAGTAATTGGAATTAAGATAAAATTACATATACCAAGAATGTTACAATTATATAATGGAATTACATACCAAAATTGCAAGTCATGATGACCTATGTGCTCTGCTTAAAACATTTTTATCCGTCATGTCATAAAAAAAAGAACATTTAAAAGGTCTTGCCGGTACAAATCACAAGAATAAAATGAAGTAGCTGCCTGCGTACACCTACGCAGCTTAGCCTGTAGATAGCTGGTGCCTGGCGCCCTGTTTATTTAAAATCAATTACATTGCAACATTTTTTAATAAAAAAGATTAAATCATATTAAAACGCTTAAGAAGGCAAAAATGGTGATTCTAGGTGCATTAGAGTTTAACAAATAACTTACACAGATAATGCAGTATATCATAAAAATATAAATTACCATTTATCAGCGCCCTCAGGCGGGTAGGTATTAAAACATATCTTAAAAAATTAACATTTGTCAACATCAATTGTTAAAAACTTAAGGTACATTTCATCACGTACAAAATTTAATCTGTTTAAAAAAATATTTTTAATTAACAAATCACCACTGCATATGTGTGTGTGTGTGCGAGAGAGAGAGAGAGAGAGAGAGAGAGAGAGAGAGAGAGAGGAGAGAGAGAGGGAGAAATGCACAGCAGTCCACGCCATCTAGTGTTTCAGAATAACACTATGCCGGCCGTCTTTACTTAGCTAGTACAGTGCATCTAAACCAAAAATATACTAATATACATGAAGGTTCAAACATGATTACATATAAGAGAAACAATCAATTTTTTTTCATTGCGTCTAAACATAACATATAGAAATATACATGAAGGTTCAAACATGATTACATATAAGAGAAACAATAAGGTTTTTTTTTTTTCATTTTTTTTTTTTCATTATAATGACAAAATTCGATAGAACACTGCTGAATAGCCGGTAATGGACATCAAGTTCCAGACTTCTGCTAATGTGATGGCATTACTATTATTTGTTCCAGATAAGGAGATTATGTCGGTCCCGAACGTCGCCACACTTGCAGGACGTGTCTTCAGTTGTGACGTCCCAGTGTCTGAGGTTCGTCTTGCATCGTGACACTCCTGTGCTCAGACGATTTGGTGCCTTTCACGTCACATAGGGCAGATGAAATCCCGCATGAGGTTTCTCTCTGGTGTGCTCTCCAGTTCTTTCCGTTAATAAATTTTTCCATAGTTCGCCGAGCTCCAGATACTGATGAAGTTGATGCTGTTGTGTGCATGAAACTCCTAGTTGACCTTAGATTAAGGGTTTTTGCAGTTCTAAAACAGAAGGTTTGATGATTTTCCCTTCTTTTTATCCTTTTCTGCAGCTGTTCTTCTGCGATTGTTCATCTACATGTACATATCTACACCTCACTTCACCTGAAAGTGCGTCGTCGAAAGTACACTGTATCACTACTAGGCATTTCCTTTCCTATTCCAATTCCTAATACAACGACAGAAAAAGAATTTCTATACGCCTCTGTACGTGCCCTAATTTTTCTTATCTTGAGTTGATGATCTTTACGCGAAATGTAAGTAGGCGGCAGGAAGATCGTTCTACACTCAGCTTCCAATTCCGGCCCTCTAAATTTCCTCTACAGAATTTATCGAAAAGAACATCGTATTTTCTCCATCGATTCCCATTTTAGTTCCCGGAGCATTCCTGTGACACTCGCGCAATGGTCAAACCTGTCAGTAACGGACCTTTCTGCTCGCCTCTGAATTGCTTCCATATCTTCCTTTAAACTGATCTACCGCGGGTCCCAAACACTTGCGCAATACTCAAGACGTGGTCGTAAAAGCGTTTTATACGCGGTCTCCTTTACAGACGAAGTACATCTTCCCAAAATTATCCTAATACACCGAAGTCACCTGTCCAACTTACAACTGTTCTTGCATATTCGTTCCACTTCAAATCTCTCTGCAATGTTACGCCTAGTCGCAGCGGAGCGGCCGAGCGCATTGAGACGCTATGCTTCGATGCGCTAGGCCGTTCCCCGTCGGGGGCTCGAATGCTTCTTCGGGCAGTATAATATAATTTATAAGTGGTTTGTAAGTTTAGGGACTGATCACCCCGCACTTAAGTCAAATGTTCAAATGTTTGTAAAACATGGAACTTAACGTCTGTGGTTATCAGTCCTTAAGCTTACAATTTAGTTAAACTTAAACCTAAAGACAACACAGACACCCATGCCCGAGGGAGAACTCAAACCCCCGACGGCGAGTAGCCGCACGCTCCGCAGCATGACGCTTTAGAGCGCTCGGCCACTCCACCGCGGTCCGCAGTTAAGTCCCATAAGCATAACAAACGTTTGATTTGATTTGTTACGCCTAAATATTTGAACGACGCGACTTCATCAAAAAGCTCCCTACTAATGGTGTATTCGAATATTATGGGGTTGTTTTTTCTACTCATATGCAGCACCTCAATTTTTTCTACATTTTTAGATAGCTGCCATTCTTCACACCAACTAGGCATTTTGTCTAAGTCTTCATATATCTTATTACAGTCAATAGAAGAGGAAACGCTTCCAAACACCTGAGCATCATCAGCAAACAGCCGCAAATTACAAGTTACTCTGTCTACATGCCTGACTATACACTCGTCTCTGATGAACACTGGCCGTCGAGAACAACATACTGCGTTCTATTACTTGGGAAGTCTTCCAGCCAGTCAAAAATCTGTGAACCTATTCCATATGTTCGTTGCGATAGATTTTTGTGACAGGTGTTGGCGATAGGCAGTGAGTCACTACGCGTCCAGCCTCATTCAGGTGCCTTATCCACCTGCTTGACGTAAGCGGCATTTTGCCAGACTGGCACTGAATACTCTGCTGCAGAGAAGCACAGTGCCAGGACAGACGTGCGGATCACATTTGGTTCTCATCCCCAGGTGGTGCCGGTAAGTTTGCGTATGTTGCTGTTCCGGGCAGATAGTTTTACATGCCTTTAATATTAATAAATAATACTGTGTGAGCTCGCTTTCAAAGAAGCCGTTGCGTCTGACGTACATCTTGATCATAATCCTGGTGGAGGAAAGATCTGCCGTTAGGATTCCTCCTAAGGTTGCCCTTGTTAGAACCCATTAGTGAACCACTAGTTAAAAAAGCGTCCTACTAGAACTGTTTTCTAACCTCATCTAAAGCGAGTATTGCTCCGTCAAGTTTCTTAATTTGGTTCTTCACCTCTTCGAGAAACCCGATCGTCCAGCCACACACCAGTTTCCTGATTTCCTTAAAACCGCACTTAAAGACAGGTGAGTTGAATTCGGAAGTGAACTTGCACCTTGGAAACCGATCACTCGACCATTACGCTGAACGGAGTACCTGAAAAGGCTTAACAGTCAGACACGTTAGCACATAACAGGTTCGGAGTCTGGAGGACGCAGTGACGCAGTAGAAGGCATCCGGGCCCACAAAGGCGCCGCGACCATCAGCCGTGCGTGACGGCGTCTCCACCAGAGGACGTGCGATCCATCCCACACGGCTGCTGGTGCAAAAAGTCGCTAACTGTCCGCACAGCGACTCCTTCCTCTGCAGGGCTTCCTGCCCTACAATAAATGTCAAAACGCAGTCGTGCTTGCTAGGTGTATTTCAACAATATGCACTGCAAAACTTCAAAGTGCTTTACGAGGAACAGACAGAAATAAGTTATGACGTACAATTACAATGGGGCACAGTTAAGAGTGAGCCGGCCGCGGTGGCCGAGGGGACTGAGTCGCTCCAGTCACGGTCTGGACGGCCACTACGGTCGGGGGTTCGAATTCCCCCTCGGGCATGGGTATTTGTGTCGTCCTTAGTCTTAGCTAGATCATAAGTAGTTTGTAAGCTTAGGGACTGATGACCCCATAGTTAAGTCCCATAAGTTCTACAAACAACAGACAGTTAAGAGTGAGGTGCCCCAGGGGTCTGTTTCAGGACCACTACTGTTTCTTATTTATATAAATGATATACCTTCGTGTATTACAGGTGATTGTAAAAATTTTTGTTTGCTGATGATAACAGTTTGGTAGTGAAGGATGTTGTCTGTATTATTGACACATTAACAAATAATGCAGTTAAAGATATAACTTCATGGTTTGTACAAAACAAATTGATGTTAAATCACAGTAAAACTTAGTTTTTACAATTTCTAACACAAACCTTAACGAAAGCTTACATTTTAAATACACATAATGGGCACATAATGAGACTGAACTGTCCAAATTTCTAGGTGTTCAGATAGACAGCTGTCAGGACCTTTTTCATAAAGTAAATTCTGCTTTATTTGCCATTAGAACACTGAAATAAGAGATTTTTCAACATGAAAAGTAGTCTACTACGCTCAATTCCACTCACTTATGACGTACGGCGTTATTTTTTGGTGTAACTCGACAGACATAAAGCATATTTTTTGCTCAGAAAGGGGCGGTTCGAGCAATACGTGGTGTAAGTTCACGAACGTCGTGTCGACCCCTGTTTAGTAGTCTCAGAATTCTGACACTGGCGTCACAATACGTATTTTCTTTTATCTCGTTTCTTGTTAATAATATCAGCTTATTCCCACGAGTTAACAGCTTTCACTAGGTGACTACTAGACACAAGTCGAATCTACATTTGCATCACAGCACCTTGACACTTGTAAAGTAAGGTGTGCAGTTTTCTGCAGCATCCATTTTCAATAAGCTGCCACAAGAACTCCAGAATCTTACTACTAATCCATGCGCTTTCAAATTTAAATTGAAGAGTTACCTCATGGCTCACTCCTTTTATTCTGTCGAGGAACTCCTGGAAAAGTTGAACAATTAAGCTAATTCCTTTTTTATCTCGTTATTGGTTCTTTTCACTTAGACTTAAGATTGTCTTGTGCATAGGACCATATGAAGTTTTTCTTTTACCATTCTTGTGTTAAACTTCATGTATTGACTTGTTTTAAACTTCATGTATTGACTTGTTCCATGGCCATGGAGTCTTACTCCTCAATCAGGTTCTTGTGCAACAGAAAACCATATTATTATTATTATTATTATTATTATTATTATTATTATTATTATAAGCAGAAAAACGTTGAAAACAAATCCACCTTTGCTGCTCACCTTATACGCAACAGTAACAAGGTAGACAGTATCGAAAACAACCTGACAATACTCTACAGAATAAAGAAAGTCAATGGAAGGTATGCTTAAGGAGCAATGCAATTTAAATAACACCATTTTCTTAGATATCTGCTCCCCAGTAATTGATAAATTTCCTTAGAAATACTGCGTAAGTTTGTAGCGCCACTTCAAACATATCTTTCTTTTTGTAAACACTTTAATGTAACCAATCAGTGACGCGTCCACACTGCCATGGAGTTCGCACTAGCTTTTGTTGGTTCAAACTTCGGTCGCTAGAGGCGACTCCTCAAGTATCGGCTTGGGCGCCTCGTTCATTGCAAACACCTTACATTTTATACCCTAAGAATTATTTTTACGTCTTTTATCCAATGCAAGCAACTTTAATATAAAACCGAATGGAATATAACTGGCTTTAAACATAAATTATATCGTCATGTATCAAATTTTAAATTAACGACACGCCAAATTTTCACATACCTTCATTGGATACCACATGTACCATTTTTATCTAAACTGATACGAAACGCGTCGAGAAAGTAAGTTCCGTTTGGTTATATAAAACGAACGGGTAAAGATACAGAAAAAATATTGATTGTACAAAAATCTACAACTGTTAAACTACTTTTCTACATAGCTTCCTAAATTTTGTAGGCAATTGTCATAGGATGGCACAATGTTTTGTGTGCCTTTTCATAGAATGTTGCCACCTGTGTATTCAACCATGTGGTAACATGTTCTTTCAGCTCGTCATCATCGTTGAAGTGTCGTCCACCGAGGACAGATTTTAGGTGTAAGAAGAGGATTACTGTCAAAAGATTTTTTTTTCACGATAATACCTGACCTCACACACCGAATGTGACCAATCAGTTCTTACGGAAATTTCAATGGGAGCTGTTTGATCATCCTCCATACAGCTCGGACCTCTCTACTAGCGACTTTCATCTCTTCTTGGTGGTCAACACTTCAACGATGATAAAGAGTTGTTACCACATGGTTGAATACACAGGCGGCAACCTTCTGTGAAGGATGCATGCAAAAACTTGTGGCACGCTATGAAAAGTGCCTACAATATTTCGGTATTTATGTGGAAAAGTATTTTAAGAGTTGTAGAATTCTGTGCAATAAAAATTTCTTCTGTATCTGTGTACAATTTCATTTTATTACCAAACGGAACTTACTTTCTGGACGTGCCTCGTATTTATAATATTCTATCATTGCCCTTCATATTAATGTTTAGCATTTTATATTTGGAGTGATGTAATCTTTATATCGGAACACATCGGAGATGCCAATAAAAATGCATTATTGTATCGGAATTTTAAGCCCATTGTTCTTCAAGTCGCCATCGGGAGCCAAAGGTTTTAAATTCACTCAGTATCCTATTGTACCACGATAAAACGTAAGTTATCTTCTGCTTCTGTATAGCACTTTTTATATAATAACATTATGTTTTGGCCCATGTAAATTTTCTTGTTAACCTTTAGCTACACTTTACATGCAGGATCTATTATACTTGAAAATGGCCGAACATAGAGTTCGAAACCGGTGTTGTGACTTAAATAAAGTTCCAATAAACTGGAGCTGGACTTTCATTAAATTGAACCACAGTTGCGGTAACAGCAAGAGCTACAAGTCATTGAGAAACTAATAAATATAAATTGCTGCAGTGCCGGCATATCCTACGTTTTCATAGGTTCAAAAGATGTCCAAATGTTTGTAAAGGTTTCGGAACAAAGTCACTAGTCTTACAAACTACTTAAAGTAACATACACTAAGTACAGTACAGACACCCATACACAAGGGAAAACTCGAACCTCCGACAGGAAGCAGCCGCGCACTCCGCAACAAGGCGCCTTAGTTTGCACGGCCAATCTCGTGCGGCTTCATAGGTTCAATTATTCCCAGAAGAAAAGCTGATCGAGCAAAAATGTACTATATATTTCAGCTAGCAATCTACTTGTTTCATACCACATATACTGGTCAAGCCTCAGTTACTAACAACACTGTTCTTAAAAAAAATTAAGTAAATAAATGGAATAAGTTTAATCCTTGGAGTTTCACACGTGATTCATTGGAAACACACCTACTAAATTCAGATTGGTAAATAGTTTTTCAGTGTTAGGCATAGTTTTCAAGTTACAGGCAACGATCTATTTGTATGTCTACGCTGTGAATAATAAAGAGCGATGTATTACATCTACATCTACGTAGATACTCTGTAAATCACAGGTAAGTGCCAGGCAGAGGGTTCATTAACCACTTCCATAACTTTTCTCTACCTTTCCATTCTCTAATAGCGCGCGGGAAGAAAGAAATCCTAAATCGTTTCGTTTCCCATCTGATTTCTCTTATTTTATTGGGATGGTCATGTCTCCCTAAGTAGGTGGGTGCTAGCAAAATATTTTCACATTCAGAAGTAAAAAAAGGTGACTGGAACTTCGCAAACAGATCACGCCGCAATGAATATCGTATTTCTTTTACTGATTTCCACCCCAATTAGTGCAACATTTCCCTGATGCTTTCTCCCCCGTAACGTGATAAAACAAAACGAGCTGAACCCTATCAATATCTTCCGTCAGTCCCACCTGGTGAGGGTCCCACAATGGGCAACAGTACTCCAGGAGAGGACGCACAAGTGTGATGTAGGCAGTCTCTTTGTTGGAGCTGTTGCATCTTCGAAGCGTTCTGCCAATGAAACGTAATCTTTGGTTCGCCTTCCCCACAACATTTTCTATCGGTTACCTCCTGTCTAAGTTGTTCGTAATTGTAACTCCTAGGAATTTAGTAGAATTTACGACCTTAAGGTTTGACTGATTTATCGCGTAATTAAAGTTCAGCGGGATTCTTTTAGTGGTCATGTGTATTACTTCACACTTTTCTTTATTTAATGTCAATTGCCAATATTCACACCATGTAGAAATTTTGTCTAAATCGCTTTGCAGTTGCTTTTGTTCCTCTGTTGACTTCACTAACCGATAAATGACAGGATAATCCGCAAACAGTCTAAGGGAGGTATTCAGATTGTCTCCTAAACCGTTTATAAACCAAGGAAGAGTAGGGGGCCTATAACGCTTCCCTTACGGTTTTATTTGTTTCCCCTGTGAACAATGGTGTCCTCTCGAATGATGTCCCAGCAGTAGTAGGCAAACATTGCAGGCATCCATTTCTCTTCATAGCGCTTTTCCAATAACATTATTTCTTAATGGAACCTTTCGCCATGTTCGTCGGAAACATCGCTACAGCTCTCAGGAAAATAGTTTAGATGTGAATCTAGTAAATGCACTTTTAATGACATGTTACATCCTAAATCCCAATATGCATTTATCATTTGTTGATCCAATTGTTCATAGTTATCAGCCCTTTATCTTCCCAGAAAGTTTTCGGTTACATTCTTAAAAGAGATCCATCCATGCCTCTCCACCTGTAGTTTTTTTTTTTTTTTTTTTTTTTTTTCGGTGAAAGGCATTCCTCAAAATGTGGGTCTTATTGAAGTTATCTACTTTGGGGGCCCACAAACACCCCTTCCTTTATTTTTGCTGAAGAAAGTCGAAGGAACTTAGGTGAAAGGTACAAATTGATTCATGGCCTTTAAAAAGTGTTTGAAAAGGCATAGATTATTGTGAAGAGGTGGTAGAATAACATTTCACTGGCTACCAATTTCTCATTCAATAATTTTTTTTCTCCCAGTTTCCATCTTCAATGAGGCGAATTCTATTATAGTTGGAATTTCTGGCTCGACTGTCCCACTCACACAGAAAACATCCATATTTCGTATAGCCTTGTTGAATTCCCAATAAAATTGCAACTGTTTTCAAGTCGCTACGTATTTTCCACTTATGGTCTTCATAATTAACTGCAGCATATTTTTCAAAATTAAATCATCAGTCACTTTCATCTTCGCATAACTGAACTACTGTGCCTGATAGCGAATTTCTGATTTCGGAATTGAATTTCTCACACAGGAGTCCTTTGGTTACACATATTTCCGTATGACAAATATGACCATTGTCGAACAATGTAACTGAATGTGAGGCTTGACCACTCCATGCGGTATGAAATAAAGAGGTTTGTCAGTTACTCTCCATTTTGACAATAATGTAAGTTCATTCTCGTATAAGATCGTCACATTTCTAAGCATTTTTATTGCGTGAGAAGTCGTGAAGAAAGAACGCGTATTTGCCATAGCGTTCCCCCTCGTATCTACCTCTGCCTCCAACTTCTCCTTCTGCTCTTTTCCTCTTACATCCCCCTGACCATTTCCGTATCTCTGTCATAACCTATCCCCGCTCACTACCAATCTTTTTCCTCTCCTTGTATATCAAAACCTATGTATATCTGCCACATTTATGGTGATCGGTGAAACAGCGCCTAAGTCTGGAGTGGGATACCCCTCACTGTACACCATACGAAATCTTGTGTAGACTTTGAATATAAGGAGACACTTTGAAAATTACTCAGCTAACGCGATGTTATGGATATTGTGACTGCATGGATTTTCTTAGAGCACGGCTACCTCCACAATACAAACTTTATTTCTGCCAGTGTAATAAGTGTCAATGTTGCTAAAGCTCTGCAATAACGGAATAGTACCCCAGTAATGAACGTAAATGGAAACAATCCTGCCTTTTACCCCAGGCATAGGTGATACATATTTCCTGAGGCATGTATTATCTCATTACACCAAAGATATTGATATTTCATTTGAAGTGTGAAAAAATTTATGCAAGATCGGAATAAGAGTCTACATTAAAAGTCTGTTGCCAAATACTCCCTGCAACGGACCGTGCTTATATTTTAATATATATAAAAATTGGCCGCGGCGGATTAGCCGTGGGTACTGGAGCGCCGTGCTGCGATGCGCGCGGCTTTTCGCCTTCGGGGGTTCGAATCCCCCCTCGGTCATGGGTGTCTATGTTGTCCTTATGTTAGATTATTTTAGTTTAAGTAGTTTGTAAGCTACGGACTACTAACCCAGCAGTTGAGTCCTATAGATTTACAAACATTTGAAAATTTTATATAAAAATTGAGGTGTTTGTGCCTATATTTCACTCTGCAGCCAAAGCTACACATCGCGTACTCCTGTTTGTGCATTGTATTATCTTGAGTTGGTTCGTCTTCCAATCCGATTATGCTACGTACTTCAAAAGTATGTACTCAGTCTACCAAGAATTGCACGCAAAGCATCTGTTCTGTATGATTAAGTCACTGGCAGGAAGTAAGACATTCCTTGATTGAACTGATGACCAACATGTTTAGCCCCCTTAAAATAACAACAACAACAAACATTCGTGATGTAATAATAAATGTTTTACAGAGGTGTGGTTCCTTTTATAATATAGTTTAGCTGATTCATAAGTTAGCGGGATCCAACCTATGCACGACTTAGTAGGCGTTAAAGAAGCAAGAAAGCACGGCTTTGTAACGTTTTCATTAAATGAGACGATAGAATTCCACAGTTACATGTTTATGATGAAAACGACAGCATACAGATATTATATTAAACATCAGGTAGGCGTGAGTTGACTAGAGTTTTCCTTAGAAACAAAAATAAAAACAATTTCGCTTAGTGCGGCAAAATAATTCAAATACGAAACTGCCATGTGTAAGGTAGAATTCTATACCGTGAAACAGTTTTTTTTCTTTTTTTCTTTTTTTTCAATTAATAGAAAGCGAACGTCTAAGACAGACAAAATTCGTATTGAGAAATAAATCTCAATTCGTACATTTCTGTAATATACGAAGTGGCCAGGTTAGCCCACGTGACGTGCACCTGACCAATCGCAAGACGCGATTGTCGGCAGATCACACATAAAAGATAGTCGCTGCTTTCTATATGCAGGGCTATGGTAAACAAGGTATAAAAGACAGTGCTATAACCTGTACTCCCGTAAAACACGCGAAAATTTTCCGGAGTTACTCGGGCAGAGCTACGCCAATTACAAGACTTTGAATGTGGAATGGTAGTTGGAGCTAGATACAACGGTTACTTCATTTCGCAAATCGATAGGAAATAAAATATTCGGAGAATCACAGTGTGAAGAACGTGCCGATAATGCTAAGTTTCAAGCACGCACAACGGAAAGAGCAACGTAGCGACTACTGCACTGAGCTTTCAGTGACGGCAGACGACCTAGTGCTAACGTGTTCGTGAACATATCGGTTAGATTTTGGAGATAACTGATTCAAACGCAACTACAAGATTCTGAAGATGATCCACAAGGGTTGAAACATTTTAATGTGAAAAACGTTAATAATGCAAGAAACTGAGTGGCCGTCTTAAGTGCATTTTGACATGGGAGTGTAACTGTATGCAGTCAACGTCATGCACAATACCGAGCATAGTGTTGTTCATTGTGTATACACCTAATTCCCATGTTAAAATGCAAATTGCTAGTCTCTGTATATCGACATGGCTTCTTGTCTAGCACTGAAGATGGCCGCTAAGTGACCGAAATCGATATGCAATTTACATATATAAAAATAAATGTTAGTTTGTATGTCATCTGTGTGTTCATAAACCATTCATTGTTTGCGATGAAACTTTGGTGAACTGTTCACCGTACGCCCACAAAGGTTCCTGACGCAAAAACAAAACAGCATGACACATAACTCAGGAGATATGACGTTATAAATAATGAGAGGCCATCGCGTGATAATACCCAGAATTATGCGTCACTTATTTGAAAATGGGAGTAGTTAGGGACCTGCAACAAAGTCTGCATCCAATTTCAGACGTTTATGAAGCGTTTTGTAACTGACCCACCCCCCTCCCCCCACAAAATGATGAAACGAAAAGAAGTTTACCGCTCACAACAGTTTCGCTGTATATGCCGTAAAGCTGTTGCATCATGCTTGGCCTTGTAGCAAATAAAATTAGCATTACAGATTTGCATGTTACTATTTATTTTTATCTGTAAGTCTCACTCAATTCTCTTGCTTCTAAAATTAAGCAATCTGTTTTCATAATCTCATTCACTGACTGACTAAACACGAAATCTCGAAAACTACTTCACCTATGAAGCTGAAATTTGGCAGGATTGTAGTTTATAGGTACAAAGCGCCATCCAAGAAAGTATTTTGTGATAGATGCATGGCGGAGGATACTTATCCTATAGACTCACAAAATCTACAGTTTCATTCCGAGCTTCACGAAATTACGCACACTTGACCTTCAAATTAAGAGAAATGTCATTGGCTACCTTGAGTTCCATATGTTGCAGGATAAATGGTACTTAGCAACATAAAAATGGATCCCTAAATACCTTGGTCGAGCCATAACTTGCGAACGGCTCGACACATTTCCCAGATCCTTATTTTGTTCTTTTCATTATTCTCAGAAAAAGGGTTGCATGAAATAAAACTGGAATATTTGAGAACAACAAAGTGTTGTGACCCTGTGTTTCTATTGAATAGAAATCTATAGTTTCGTTCCGATATTGATGAAATTTTGCACACTCTACCTTAAGAACACGAGGAATGTCACTGTGTGTATAAAATTTCGTTCGGAGCATGGTGGAGGATACTTAACTTACGGAATTTTACAAAATGCATAGTTTTGCTGTATTCTTTATGAATTTTTGCACACATAACTTTTAAACCAAGAGGAAGCTCACTTGGTACATAAATGTTTGTATGGTACAAGACAGAGGATACCTGCAGAAAACTGCCGACAGAGAGAAAAAGGTGGAAACTAACAGAGAGAAGGGAGAGAAAGAGGTGGATGTCGATAGAGGGAGGAAGGGGATGTGGACTACGAGAGTGTAGGATAAATAAACACCCGGGCAACGCCGGGTATACAGCTAGAAGTCAAATAAAAATTTCATGCGATCAAAGCTGTCTCTTGCATTATTTATGTTATTGTTAATATTATGTTATATGCTCACTCTGCACGTAGCTCCAGAAAAAGTTCGCAGCTGTTGGCTAATAACCAGATAATAAATTGTTTCACATATAGTTACGTAACCTTCCCGGGAGTAGAAATTCTTCGTAGTTTCTTCAAGAAGGCAGTCTGATCTTGAAATCAACCTGACTCAATATTTCGACGATTCAACTGTTCAGGAGAAATTGCTGCTGCTGAATCCACTCGTGTTCCCTTGACGACTGCACAACATGAAGCTTTACGCCTTTTCTGAGCCAGTCAACGCCGACATTCGACTGTTGCTGTATGGAATTCAATTTCCAATAGTAAAATTATTGTAATTTTTTAAAATTAATAGCAGCAAATCAGTTGCACCATTTTAACGCAACTGGTTGGCTGCTATTGATTATAAAATTTCAGATTCCGTAGTAATTTTTCACTTTATATACATCATTTCAGGAGGGGGAGGCAGGCCCAGTGCCCCTTCCCCCCTCTCCCCCTGCCCCCTTATATACGCACCTCGTGTGAAGGTTCTTGCAAGTGTATTGGATTTAATTGCCGCTATAGCTAACTGATATAGTAAATCTCATCTGTCTTCTGTTGTCCTTGATCATGCTACCACCCTGACTAAATAATGTTTCACATAAAGTAAACCAGGGAGTCGTAATAGCTTCAAAGCTGTTAGGAATCAAAGTATTGAGGAAATCAGAGCGCCAGTCAAATTTTTATTTGCCAATAAAGAAAACTTATTTTCTTGACATTAATATGCTGAACGATATTTCATCAGTGCAGATGAGAAATGTGCTCCAGCAACCTAAATTTTGTTTTAAAATTTAGTTTTGTGTCTTGTGCAATAACAGAATAAGTACATGATGGAAAAGTGAAGGAATTACAAAACGTGTCCAACTTTCACCCGGAGGACAGATAACCAAAAGAGCAATACATTTTCTTCATTTTTATTTAATTAAAAAAACTGTAAAAACTATTCACACTTTTCCTAAGTGTTCTATTTTCAATAAACAATAGGCAGAGCATTGAGATGTAATCGCCTGCGGACGATTACTTACTGTTACTAGACTTCGTGTATTAAGCATTAAGGGAATGTTTTTACAAAGGTAATATTGTTGACGAATATCTAATTGTTATAATAAGCTGAGTACGAGTTTGGTAACAACGATGTTTTAATGTAAGGTTCCTAACCTCGCCATCGTTCTCATTCTGCAGGAATAATGATATATTTTTTTTAATTTTCCTATTATTATTATTATTATTATTATTATTTATTTGTAAGCGCTGTTTCTGGCCAAACAGTGATATTGAACCATTCGACTGCGGTCAATAAGTAATTTACACAAAAGCAGCTAAATAACACAGGTAACTCTTAAAGAACATACCTCATACAAAAATAAGATCAATTCAAATGTTGGATGACTTCTATATTATGTAATTATTAGATAAGATATTGCCAGACAATGTTTTTGATTTCGTTTTTATCATACTTGGCAGGGAGTAGTTCGATTGACTCTCTGGACCGAACTCGAGACATCGCTGTGTAAATTTTTCTTCCGAGTAACGTATATCAACATTGAAAGACCGTTGCGCTGCCCCTGTGAGAATTGATAACACGGTGTTGCTGGTGGACGGCATGTTCACACTTTCGACAGCAGTGCCGAAAGAAACTGAGAAAAATAAGCTGACTGGTTTAAAGTTTGTGATAATATGTGGCATTACAGCTGTCAAATGATTAATAAAATTCATAATGATGACAATCAGCTGTTTCTTTATTAGCTGAAAGCAACCGGTTTCCTTCACTCGATCATTCTCAAGTCGACGTTAACATAAACAGCCTTTGAACTGTATGGCTAAGAGTGATGTAACTTCTGGGTAATCTATTGTTTCAAATGTCATCTGTAAGGGTTGTCAACTGTCAAGTATATGTTTTTATTCATATATCGATGCTGTCTTCAGACTGGCTTATTTTAATTAGAACCAAAGATATCGTAAAACAATTGTATTGAAATGATCACAGTAAGACATTTCCATAAGAAATATACATACGGAAATCGCTTTGGAGTTACATGTTTTTAACTGAATTTAAATTTACCCACAAAAGGAGTTATGGACATTCTACTAATTGTATCGAAGTTTCATGTCAGTGACTAACAATTTTTGAACAGGTAAAAGTTTGCCAGACTCTATCTGCCGTTTCCGATTTTTCCCACGAATGTGGTATACACCATTCATTAGAGGAGAAAATTCTGTACAATACAATGAGAAAAATGAGAAAAATCCATCGGTTCGATTAAAAAAAAGTGGAATGGAACGGTACAAAACTGACACCTTGTTTGTATTCCTGCGTTTGATTTTGGATATTTCCAAAAACAGACTTAGGATTCCGATTCCTGGGGTTCAGATTGTCCTAATGACGCTAGAAAACTATTCAAAATCCCGTTTTCCTTTTTTGGGAAATTTTTTCGATTTTTAATTTACCCCTCGAAATGTGTCGATTTCACTTTTTTCTTATTTTTTCCTGTTTTCCGAGCGGGCAATTTAACTGAAATGAACCGCAAGTAAATTGGTCCACCCGTTTCTGAGATCCGCTATAACCAAAAAAATTTCTTCCTCCTCCTCCTCATCATCATTAGAGACTGATTGTGCCTTTCAGCGTTCAGTCTGGAGCATAGTACCTCTAATAAAATTCCTCCATGATCCCCTATTCAATGCTAACATTGATGCCTCGTCTGATGTTATGCCTTTTACTTCAAAATCATTCTGCACCGAATCTAGGTATTTTCTTCTTGGTCTACCTCGACTCCTCTTACCCTCCGCTGTCGAGTTCATGAGCATTTTACATAACCTTGCTTCTCCCATGCGTGTAACATGACCCCACCATCTCAGTCTGTTCGCTCTAACTGCTTAATCTATGGTGTTCAATCCCAGATTTTATTTCATTTCCTCATTATGGACACCCTCCTGCCATTGTTGCCATCTATTGGTACCTGCAATCATTCTTGCTACTTTCAAATCTGTAACCTGTATCCACCCAACTTTCACTCCCATACAACAAGGTTGGTCGAAAGATAGAGCGGTGCACTGCAAACTTAGTCTTGGTACTTACTTCCTTCTTGCAGAAGAGAGTAGATCTTAGCTGAGCACTCACTGCATTAGCTTTGCTGCACCTCGATTCCAGTTCTTTCTCTACGTAGCCACCCTTTGAGAAAATACGTCCCAGGTACTTGAAACTGTCTCCCTGTTCTTTGTTGCTCCTATTTGGCAATCTGTATGACTCTCTCTCTCCAACAGACATTACTTTCGTTTTGGAGATGCTGATCTTCATCTCATAAACCTCGCACCTCTGATCGAGCTCTGAAATATTAGTTTGCAACCTCTCAATTGAATCGGCCATTACAACTAAATCATCCGCATATGTGAGACTGCTTATTTTTTTTTCACCTACTGTAATCCCGCCCTGCCAGTCTACCAACACATGGTCCATCAATAGTATGAACAACAGTGGTGACAGGTTACAGCCTTGTCTTACCCCTGAAACTACCCTGAACCATGAGTTTATTTTGCCATCTACTGAAAGTGGTACCTGACAGTCTACGTAAAGCCCTTTAATTGCCTGCAGAAGTTTGCCTTCTATACCATAATCTTGAAGAACTGACAATAGCTTCCTCCTAGGAACACGGTCATAAGCCTTTTACAGATCTATGAAACATAGATACAATTCCCTGTTCCACTCGTAGCACTTTTCCATTACCTGGCGTAAGCTAAAGATCTGGTCCTGACAGCCTCTAAGAGGCCTAAACCCACACTGATTTTCATCTAACTTCGCCTCAATTAATATTCGCACACTCCTTTCAACAATACCTGAGAATAGTTTACCTACAACGCTAATTAAAGAGATACCTTGATAGTTGTTGGAATCTTTTCTGTTTCCATGTTTGAAAATTGGCGTGATTACCGCTTTAGTCCAGTTTGACGGAACCTGTCCCGATTCCCACGCCTTTTCAATTATCCTATATAACCATTTGAGATCTGTATTTGACGAGTTCCGGCATAATTTCATCCCCCCCCCAGCCGCTTTATTGCACTGTAATCTACTGACCATTTTCTCCACTTCCTCAAATGAGATCCTGGTTCCATCGTCGTTCCTATCCCATTCTACCCGAAAATCTGATACATCATTGAACGTTTCTCCTACATTGAGCAATTCTTCAAAATATTCCCTCCATCTGCCCAAGGCATCCACAGGATTCCTAATGTGTAAAAAAAGTATGAGTAGAACAGCTCTGGTTCAAACTTCTTGGCAGAGACTCATGTGTGGCGAACAGAAATTTAGGAAGAGATTAGGCGTTTGGGAACAGCTGCCAGACATTTACCACTTGAAGGACATCCAAAACCCCCACACATGTAGTTACAAGTTGTAAGAAAACGGTGAGACCATGAGCGGTCGAGTATGAGCTCACTGTAGGAAGATTCTTGGTACTAATCTTCGCTAGTGGTTGGAAATTAAGACAGTCACGTTGGGGCGGAATATTTCAGCAGCTCAGGAACCTAATAAGGTGATCGTGTGCAACCAGATTCGAGCGCGAACATCGATAATCAGTATAAACCTGCTCTTATCGTCTGTAGGAAAGCAGTAAATCCTGCAGCAAAGAAGAGAGAGAGAGAGATTGAGAGAAAGAGAGAGAGAGAAAAAAATTGAAAGAGATAGAGAGTAAGTGTGAAAGGAATGACGCAAGAACTTAGACCTCTGCTGCCTCCGACGAAACTGTAGTACTTCATCCAGGAGACCTGGATGGCAACTACATATGAGAGACGTCACAGTCTGTCTTATACAGCTGTGTAGCTCATTTGATTTGATAGGAGGGAAAAGTAAGAGAATAGTACATGTCTTGTACGAATTACAACAAAAAAGAAACAGTGTTTTCTTTCTCAAATTACCATTCATTTACTAACTACAGTAAGTTCCTATCAATTAAGCAGACCACAGAACAAGTTCCAACGACTTCCTCGTCCCTCAGCTGGGAATATCAAGTACTTAATCTAATGCTGATTAGAACAAGAGCCGCCCGCGATGGCCGAGGGGACTGAGGCACTCCAGTCACGGTCTGCACGGCCACTACGGTCGAGGGTTCAAATCCCCCCTCGGGCATGGATATTTGTGCCGTCCTTAGTGTTAGCTAGTTCATAAGTAGTTTGTAAGTTTAGGGACTGATGACCCCGTAGTTAAGTCCCATAAGCTATACAAACATTTGAACATTTGAATTAGAACAAGAAACAAGTTGGCACCTATCTCTTGTCACTAGGAGTTTCAAGTGAATTTGGAAAGCATGATAGTGAAAGTAGTATAAGAAATAAAATGTTGGTAACGGATTTAATTCACCTATGTACACATGTGTTAAAGGATTTGTTGATCAGACATCTGGTAAATATGTATCGCAGAAGTTAAATTCACTTCGCGTAACTTGACATCAGTTTGCTGGTTTGAAGTATCATCTTTCCTGTCAAAATCCTGCTGTATTCACAATGGAAACCCTAAGAAACCAAGGAGATCCTACTCCATGTTAACTCTGTTAAAAATATTAATGAGCAGAAACAGCTACGTAAACTGCATGCACATTACAGGTGACATTAAGTTTGGTGTTGGTAGCTCGAACCTCTGTCAGGGCTCGACTTTAGTCTACCATCACTGTAGTGGATTATGATCTCGTACCGTCATTCATCCTCTTTTTCGAGTTTCAATCCTACACATTTCTTTTGAGGAAGGCGGAGTACATCACCTGGAAACATTCAGAGGATAACTTGTTTGGTAGTGTTTTTGTGAGCTTCGAATTGAATTATTCCTGTTTCTTTATCGATTGCATCTGTATTTAGAGGTTAACAAATTACCGAGGATTGGGCTTTAATGCGCTACGTATGTGACGTATGATGACATGAGTCTGCATTTATGGTGCAATAAGTTGTGGTATATTTTCTGTATATTTCGAGATTTTGTTGGGCGTTGTTCCTTCTAATAATATGTTCCAAATACTTATTGAATTATTCGTTTTTGTTTCAATTGTGAATTTTGTATTAGGCTGTAGATTGTCAATGATGCGATAAATTAACGTCATTTATAATCATCAGTGTGTCTTCTACGTATCAGTAGTGATAAATAATTTGATTAATATTTTTGTTGCTTGCATGTGGATTGCTTATCTTCAATGTTATTTTGGACGATGTTTGCTAATGTGCTTGTTGTGCATCTCTTATGACAAGATCGTCAGCGTGAGTGTAGATTTTGTTAAATATTCTGCAGTATCTTTTTTTTTTTTTTTTTTTTTTTTTTTTTTTTTTTTTTTTTTTTTTTTTTTTTTAATTTTAATGATACCATGATCTTCGCCACAAATGAGATAAAAATAAAAATCACGTGCTAAAAGGAAGTAGATGTTTTCACACACACACACACACACACACACACACACACACACACATATATATATATATATATATATATATATATATATATATATATATATATTGCTTTCTTGTAAAGCATTAAAATATCCAAGTATCATAATAAGTGAACGTCGAAAATGAAGTGCTTCCAATTTCTGCCATGAGAAACGATATGTTATGATAAAAATTGCATGAAAATAATAATGTATTCTAGAAATGTTCATGTTTCAATGGTTCATGTTCAGTAGCATCAAAGTTCATGTTTAAATGATTCACGTTCAGTAGCACCAACGTTCATGTTTAAATGGTTTATGTTCAGTGGCAACAACGTTCATATTTAAATGGTTCATGTTTAGCAGCACACGCATATGGGGCGATTATAATGCCACAGCTGCTAGGTCGATGAAATCGCCAGTAATTGAAGTTGTAAGAAAGTAGTAACGAATTATTTTGTTTCTTTATTTCGTTACTTTTCTGTAACAGTAACTTTGTGCTTATTTCCCGACGATTTATCAAATTTTGTTGTTTGTTCCCAAATTTTTATTTTTTATTTCTAATTGCCATGACTAAGGAAAAGTGGAAATTAACTGAGAGACAGAGGAGATGGACAGAGATAGGAAAAGCAGGAGATAGAAGAAAAGGTACAGAGATGAGGTGTCATTGGAAGAGGAAGATTTTGTGATAAAACACCTGTTTACTACCTTTCCTTTCATCCCATGTAGACACAGTATATTGATCTGAATTATGCATTTTCTTGTATGTATTTCCAAGAATTCTTTCTTGTACTTTCCCATTCATTAAATATCAGATTAATTCACACCTTCGCGGAAGGAAACGTTTCTCTATTTTCTGAAGTTTTCGTTTATGATATCTAATGAAAATTAAGATACATCAATAATATACATTGAATAGCCAAAGAAACTGCTATATCTGCCTAATATCATGTAGGACCCCGCGAGCTTCCAGAAGAGCCGCAACATGAATTGCCATGGACCTGACTAATTTCTGAAGTAATGCTGCATAGAATTGTCAGCATGCGTCCTGTAGGGATGGAGGACAAGTAGATGGAGATCAGAATAGTACGTCGCAAGGCATCCCAGATATGCTCAGTAATATTCATGCCGGGCTGTTTGGTGACCAGCGGAGGTGTTTAAATCCAAGAGAGTGTTGCTGGTAATCAGTCTGTATGCGAAGGTACGTGTCACTTCTCACAGTCGTATCTGGATGTATCAGGAGTCCCACACCACTGGAAGTGCACACGGCACACACCATTACAAGTCTCCACCAGCCCGAACAGTCCCATGCTGAGAACCAGGGACCATGGATTCTTGGGGTTGTCTCCATAACCGGACATGTCCATTCGCTCGATAGGATTGGAAACGCGACTCGTCAAACCAGGCAACACGTTTCAAGGCAAAAGTCCAGAGTTGGTGTTAACGGGCCCAGGCAGCAAGGGTATGCAAGTGGGCCTTCGGGTCCGAAAGCCTATATTGATGATAGCTCTTCAGTCTTTCCCGGCGAACTGTTGACATGATGTACGAAGCTCCTGAAGAAGGCAGCGATGTACGTAGCCAAATTATTGTGCCAGAGGGACACGAACATCCGGCAGAATACCCGTTCATGCCTCATGACTAGACCTCGGATTTTAGGTTCAAAAATCTAAAATAGGTTCTATCACTTACAAAAATAGGTTGTAAGAATCAGAAAATAGGTAATCAAACTCTGAAATTTTATTGTCTATAAAGATAAACATACTGACTAAAATCAACATTGTTTTATTGTCCATGTCCATAATTGCAGTCACAGTAAATAATGAACGCTTTCTCTAGATTTGCCGTTGAGACACTGCGTCTCTTGTCTGTTACTAGCATCCTATATGCTGAGAATGACCGTTCCACGTTAACGGATATTTAAAATAAATGACGGTATAGGCTCAATGGGACCTGACACTCATGTTCTATTGATTTACGTGATAAGATGTGAGCCACCGTGCAGAGGATGGTCAGCCGTATTTTTTTATTTATTTATTTATTATTTTTTATTTTTTTAGCACTGTCTTTAGTTTCTCACTAACTTTCACAACAACAGTACAAAATGTTCAAATATTTGTTAAGCTTAAGGGATTTAAGTGCGTGGTCATCAGTCCCTAAGCGGTCATGCAAACTGTGACTGGCGCGCCGCAGACCGCTGGGTCACTGGGGCCGGCTACCAACAGTAGCTGGGACTAAGTTGATTTTTTCTGTCACCACTTCTATCAATCACAGTTGCTTGTAGAGCGGTTTCCCTTAACACTCGACAGATTTAATAATAGGGCCCAAAAGTACATAATGAGATTATATGTATGTAATGTCATTGGAAATTGTTGGGTCTTTTAGAACATCTTAAACTGAAGTAATACTCAGGGCCGCCTCCGGTAATTTAAGTACAATGTTTTTAATGTCTTCCAAATGCTCGCTGTAATAATGCACGGCCTCTAGCAGTGAGTAAGTATTGGTTCTGGTGGAAGTGGTACGTCTGGAAGTTCCTCTCTAAATAAGTGGATTCTTGTAGGACATTTAAAAAAACCCGTTTGATGGTTGAAACTAGCTTATTTACATGTGGAAATTCGGAGACGTATCGTGTCAGCTACACGATTCATGGCTTGGGCGAGACATATGATATGGAACAAGGCTGGGTAGAATACTTTCAATAATTTAACAGCAGCAGTCATGTATGAAGCATCCACGAGAGAATTTTTGGCATAATTTTTCTTTAATTTAATTTTTTAAAATTTAGGTACAATCAGGTACTAACCTAAATTTAGGTATTTTTTGAGATTATTGTCTGGTTTGTCAGTGATTAAAAAAGTAAGCGTTCTAACTTCCGCTACTGTTCCAGGCAAAGTTGCCTATATTTGATAAAAGGCAAAAATGATCCAGTCCTGCTGATTGGACGAATGAGCAACTTAACGATGCCGTAAAAGCAGTGCAAAAAGGAATAAGACTGAATAAAGCCTCAAAGGAGTTTCACGTTCCATGGTCAACGCCGAAGAGAAGAATAGGAAACGGGTGCTTTACTAAAAAAAAGTTGGTTGGGCCGCCTGTACTAACACAAGAATGTGAGAAAGAGTTAGTAAGACATATCATAAAATTACAAAAATTCGGATTTGCACGGACAAGGACAGAAGTACGTACCATGGCAAATAAATATAACCAACATAACAAATTTAACCGAGAAAAGGAAGTTGCCGGAATGGACTGGCTACATTTATTCTTAAAAAGAAATCCGGAACTCTCAATCAGCAAATCAAAAGGAGTTTCACAAGCACGGTGAAGGGGCTTAAGTAACAAAACGTTTCAGCCTACATTTCATTGCTGCAAAACATCTTGGTAGAGCATAGTGTTGTTGTGTAGGGTGCGGTGAACTGTACAGTTGCACTAAAAAGGATGTGGATTGGATCAAATGTATTGGCTGCCAACGTTGGCTGCATGAAGACTGTTCAAAATAGGAATCTATGTGTGACGTATGTGGCAAAAACCAGGGGTAATAAGTTCACCATTTTACCCAAAAATTGATAAAAAAAGTATTTTTTTTTAATCTTTTGTAGTGCCTCAAGGAGGTTGTGGTACTGTAAATTTGTTACTTATGTATTTTGTGAAAAGTGTTTTTATTTTGTTTAAATAAACAATTTCTTGTCTTCTACGACGCTCAAATTTTTGTTCCCCATATCACCCTGATTTACCCTACTTGAAAATGGTAAACTGACGGAAGTAGCAGTAGGGTGTGAGTAACGTAACCTTAAGCTGTGATACTTACAATTTCCTTTTAATAGATATAGTTCACTGCAGCCAAAATTGCTTAACTGATTTCCATAGCCAATAAATATTTCAATATAAAGTTTTCTCAGTGGTGTCATCATAATTGATTCGTATCACATGTGGTGTCAGCTGTATATGAGTTTTTTCAGTTTTTTGTAGCGCGATAGTATTGCTCGGGAATACGCCCCACAGAATAAGATAGCAACAAACTCCTAGTCCCTCTCCGGGGGACACCACCTTGACGAAGCACTGTCCGTGCGGGTGGAGAGGCTTGCGTATCCGTGTGAAGCAGAGGGCTATACTGAAGGTAGAGAACTGCCGGAAAGGCCTCAGCTGATGGATCAGACCAAGCGTGTCCCACAAAGTCCTGTCTTCCTTATCCTCTCCCAGTTCTTTCCCAATTCCTTTCCCAACCCAAGGTGTGATGCGATCCGTGCCGAGGGGTGCGTGGCACATGGGAGGATTTGTCTCGAACGGAGCCTCAGGGATACCGGGCGACCTCCCTGAGTAAGTAGCCTTGCACCGCGCGGGGTTATCGTGGTGTGGACCATATAAATCCCAAAATCTCGTGGGACAAAGATGAACACAGAGAAAGATAATATTTTAAAAGAATCTGAGGGGCAATATGAGACCTCAGATACTCAGACATCGGGATCAGTACCGATGGAATGCACTCCTACTTCTGAATCAGGGTCTAGACCTGAGAAAGAAGTGGGAACTGTAACAGAGAAGTGGGACCAGATTAGGATTAAGGCCTTGTCTGGGGCTCAGAGGAGGAAACTTCTCAAGGAACAGATGCAAAAGGAAGGAAAAGAATGGCTTCCAAAGCATAAGTGGAGGGAATCAAAAGGGCCTGAGCCCAAGACCTCCAAAAAGAATCTGCCTCAGGTCGAAGGGGATAAACAGACCCCCTCGACGTCAAAGACTGGTGGCAAGAGGGTTAGGGAGGAATCTAAGACTCCTTCCTCTCTGGACAAGCGTGATCCTAAAAGGCTGAGGCAAGAAGTAGAGAAACAGACCTATAGTACTGCAATCTCGGTCTTTAGAATGGCGGTTGTCCAAGAAGGATACCCACTAGTGAGCATCACCTCGCAGCAGGAGGATCTCGTGCAGATGGCCCTCTTTGAAGAGATTGGGGGGGGGGGCGCTGGTCCAGGACCCAAATTCAGAAGGGTCTATCTAGATCGCGGTACCCTCATTTTTGTCTTCGAGGGGGAGCACTCAGCAGAGTGGCTTAAGGACAAGGTGCCCATGATATCCCTGTGGGAGAACGCGAAGCTGCTGGTCAAGACAGCAACCGAACTCCTGAAGACCGCAAAGATATAAATATGGGTGCCAAAGATCCTTAAGGATGTCCCTCCAAAGGCTCTGTTCGAGAAAATAAGGGTCCAGAACCCAAAAGTCTCGACAGAGGATCGGAGAGTAATTAACCAAAAGGTCGTTCCGGAAGGACGAACCCTGGTGGTGGAGGTCGGAGAGAAGTCCCTGAAGGCAATGCTAGAGCAAGGCCTGAAACTGTTTTTAGGGTTCTCGCAGGTCGCTGTCAGGGTAATCAAAGACCTTAAAGGCAATAATGACAGCAAGATGGAGACAGGAAGTGCTGTAGATAAGCCTGCAGCACAGTAAAGGGGCCACTGCTGCCCTGAGCCATCGCCTGGGGAGACAGGAGGTGGACGTGGCCCTGATACAAGAACCCTATTTATACAAAGGGGGTGTATCGGGCCTCGGTGGTACTGGAGGTAAACTGATTTATGCTAGAAATCTAAAAAAATACCAATGATGGATTTTTGTTCCAGGAACTTGGTGACCATCAGGATGCAGCAACGTGAGGAAGGTATCAAGAAGGAAATTGTATTGGCCTCAGCATACCTTCCTTACGAAGATAGCTCTCCTCCTCCTTTGGAAGTGAGGAGACTGACAGAAGCCTGCCACCGGCAAGGTGACGAACTGTTGGTGGGATGTGATGCCAATGCCCACAATCTATCGTGGGACAGCAAGGACACCAACAGTAGAGGTGAGCACCTTCTTGAATTTCTCCTATCTAACAACTTGGAGATCCTGAATAGGGGTGATGAACCTACATTCAGGAATAGTAGAAGGGAAGAAGTAATTAACATAACTTTTGGTTCCATGATGATGGGAACTTACGTCAAACAGTGGCATGTGGTCCTGGAGCCATCCTCATCAGATCACATGTATATTAAATTCAAGGTTGAAATGGGAACCAGACAGACCATGGCCTATAGGAATCCCAGGAAAACGGACTGGGAGACATGTAGGAGAGACCTTGACTTCAGCCTATCGGAAATTAAAACTTCGATAACGAATCCAGCAGAGTTTGAGGAAGTAGCAGACGCCGTAACCTCTGCTATAGTGACCTCATACCAACTGCTCAATCACTAAGAAGTGCACAAATAGGAGTGTGCCTTGGTGGAGTAATACCCTGGAAATGCAAAGGAAACAGGTACGAAGACTGTTTAACCTTGTGAGGCGCAAAGGACAATGGACAAAGTATCGTGAGGCCCTTGTCAATTACAACCTTGCCATCAGACGGGCAAAGGAGGCATCCTGGAAGGTATTCTGTGAGGAAGTGGAGGGCACGGCTGCTCAAGTGATACTACATAAAATCCTCACTAGAGTACCAACTAATCCAGGAGGAACATTGAGGAAGGAGGATGGGGAGTATACAAAGACAGCACATGAAACGTTGGAACTGCTCCTCAAGACTCACTTTCCTCAATATACTCTGGGGGATAACTCAGACCAGAATGCGATTCCTGAGAGACAACGGTTCTCAGATATTCGCAAACTGGATACGCATATGATCTTGACATAGTAATACTTGGCAAATTTGCTGACACAGTGAAGAATATGGCACAAGGTGCTTTGGATATTGTGCAAGACTGGTGCAGAAAACAGGATCTGAAGGTTAGTCCTAAGAAGACTGTTGTTGTACCATTCACAAGGAAACATATCCAACACTCAAGTTGGAATCTAAAGCTTTTCAATGAAGCGCTACCTGTGAAGGGGACAGTGAAATATCTAGGGGTTACCCTAGATGAGAAACTGACATGGACCCCTCACATTAGGAATATTTGCTCCAAGGCAAAATGTACTTTAGTAAGTACCAAGAGAGCTTGCAGCAAAAAAAATGTTCAAATGTTTGTTAAGCTTAAGGGACTTAATTACGGGGACATCAGTCCCTAAACTTACAAACTACTTATGAACTACCTACAACTAAGGACAGCACAAATATCCATGCCCGAGGGGGGATTCGAACCCCCGACCGTAGTGACCGTGCAGGCCGTGACTGAAGCACCTCAGTCCCCTCGGCCACCGCGGTCGACTTGTGGCAAAAATTGGGGCCTGGATATACACCATGGTGATTAGACCCAGGATCACCTATGGGGCGCTCGTGTGGTGGAAGAAGATAGAACAGCAGGTTGCTGCTAAGGAGCTTGGTAAGGTGCAGAGACTAGCCTGCTTAGCCATAACAGGCGGAATTAGCAGCACACCAACTGCTGGGATGGAAACCATGCTGGATGTGTCCCCATTACACCTTTGGGTCATGATGGAGGCAGCAGCTGGTGCCTACAGACTCAAAACTGATAACAAGTGGAACTCTTTGGGATATCCAGAATCACACACTAAAATAGTGAGTGAGGTAAATATAGGAGAGGTTGGGGAAATGCCAGCCGACTATATTATAACCCCATACTGCTTCAACAAGCCTCTCAGTATAACAATTGGAAGTAGGGAGCAGTGGGAGAAAATAGTTCGACACCGTACGGGGGATATTGTCTGGTTCACTGACGGGTCTACATCAGACACAGGCGTTGGGGCCGGGGTATACGGGGTGCAGCCAAGACTGGAGGGCGTCATCTCTCTAGGGAAACTGGCCTCAGTATTCCAGGCCTAAATCACTGCCATCAGGGCATGTGTGGAGGAGAATTTGCGTAAGTGCTACAAAGATCGTAGCATCTACATCTATTCAGACAGCCAGGCAGCCCTGAGATCACTGGCAGCTCCTGCAACAAGGTCTAAAATTGTTGCAGAATGTCACAGGGTTCTGGTGGGGCTAGGGGAAAGAAATAGAGTTACCTATTGTGGGTCCCTGGCCACTCGGAGATCAGTGGCAACGAACATGCCGACATATTAGCCAGGATGGGGGCAGAGACTCCATTTATTGGACCGGAACCTGTCCTGACCATCACCAAAGCAATGATCAAATTGGAGCTACGTAACTGGCTCAGAAGACAGCACGTAGAATATTGGACCAAAGTCTATCAACAAAAACATGATGTCAAAGCCATGTTTTAAAAGAAGCTCTGCAATCGTGGGCCTGAACAGGATTCATGGTTGGATTGCTGACAGACCATGGTAATTTCAAAAAACACCTACATACAATGGGAATAACAGAAGAGGACCCTAAATGTAGGATCTGTGATGACGGTGATGAAACTGCATCACATCTAATCTTCGAATGCATTGCATTGGAGAGTAAAAGGCACAGAACATTTGGGACAACCAGACCCGAAGAAATTGTGTCTAATAAAGAACTGGTAAAGGGACTCCTTGCACTGTTCAAGGGCATTGGTTGGCAGTACTAGATATACAGGGAGCGATACCGCACAATAAACTTAGTTTCGGTGCGGGCAGTGGCGGGCTGGACCAAGACTGTTTTGGCTTCCCTGGAAAAATCAAATCAAATCAACTCCAAGTCACTAGGAGAAACCTCGGCAGACAGGGTAGTCAGCGGTACAGCCGGAAGACAGGACTCCTACGTGGGCTGTCGGCATCTCACAGAGCACAGATGACGCACAGACAACGCCCGCAACTTCAGTCTGAAGAGTCGCTCTCAAACAACCGCAGAATTTTCTACTGAAATGCGCGATGTATTTCTGGGACTTAGGACCGATTTGTCCATCTCTCGTTAACCTTCTCGTTAGTAAACGAGAAGATGCCTTTAACGTCCAGTTGAAAGTGCTCGTTATGTGCATTGCGTTTACCTCTCGTTTGCTAACCCGGAGAAAACGAGAAGGTGTGATATACTTCGACTACGTTGGCAAATGAAAGTGCCATCTAAATAAACGGCTGTTCCCCATATTTGACTATCAGGAGGCGAATGTTAAAAGAAGTTAGTGCGGGAGTCTTGTGTTTTTAATAGAAAAATATAAGGACCCATTGGAATGAAAAAAAAAAAAAAAAAAAAACCGACGGAAGGAAAAGGAAGCGACATTATGGATAATGAATTCAATGCTTTCCATGGAACATGTAGGAAAGTAAATGTGCTTAGGGTCTAGTAAGATAACATACTGCCAAGTGCGTAGTACCTTAGTGCAAGCAAAACCTTGCACAAAGGCGAAAGTGCACTGTTAAGTAATCACATTTAGGTCTAGGCGCAACAAGCATAAGTAAATACTGAATTAATAAGCTTGCAGACATAATGTATTCTGCTTTACGACTGATAACTTACAAAATACGTAACTATCTGTTGGACTCTTCAGATGGTCGTGGAGTTTTTCATGCAGCGTTTCTAAAGTGGCATTTCGAAGACGAAATCGAGTAACAAATTCTGAATCATCCCAGCATTCAAAATGATCTGGACGAACATGAATACGTCTAGGACGCATTATAGGAGCAATGACCTCTAGATCGTCTAAAATATTGACATAGTCTTAAATTTCAACCAAATTTCTTATTCCAGCCTTTTTCATCATATTTCTCGCTTAACTAGTCGTTACCCGTAAGTTTGTATTTTGATATCGCAACAATAATTTTAAGGTTATGTTGCATTTCTGCAATAATATTTCAAAGTTATCTAATCGCTACTGACATGGATGGGGCGAGAATATGACGATACAGTTTTCCAATAAAGCTATAAATCGGTCTTTATCACGTGAATAGGCTATATTGCGGTATTTTAGCGCTTTGGAATCCTGCCATTTTCGTACAGATTCTAACTTAACTGGTCGTTAGCTGTGTAACGAGCGGAATTTTACTCGTTAACTTAACGGACAGTTGATGTCTTTTAACGTCAGGTTAACTAATAACGAAACTTTGACAAACGCAATTCTCCGTTAATGACAAGTTAAAATCTTAGCTGGAACTTAACGAGACATTGACAAACCGGCCCTAAGTGGAGTGCATCTGATTTTCCAAGGAATGGAAATCCATTCTCACGAAGAGGCACCAACTGGTTAACCATTTTACAGAGGAGGGAATTTTTAGTACTATTCTATCATTTTCTAATGGACTGAGCTTTGAAATGTAGCTGAACAGTTCCCCTTCCCCATATAAAACGCAGTCCTTTTCAAAAATTTGATGTGGAGAAGCGCTTTTCTTTCAGGGCGACGATAGATTTCTCCAGCGGACCAGAGCTTTATAGCCCTGAAACAGCTTACTTTGCCGAGCACCAGCCATAATGGGTGAGCAGTGGCGACTCGTCGTTACTGAGAGCTTCCGCGCTTTGCAAATGCAGCGCTACATCTGCCGTCCCGCATCAATGAATAGCAAAGTAGGGACGACTGCCTGCATACACAAGTGACAAGGTGCGATTTCAATTAAGTTCTAATGGCAGGCACTTACGCGCTTCTTGTCGCACTTACCATGTTAGATTTATGTTTGCTCATTCACCTTTAGTTTCACCATTAACTAATCGGACGACTTAGCAGTTATTTATAACATTCCATTTGTCTTTTATTTTTGATCTATATATATAACAGAAAGTCGTGTTTGTTACACTATTTATAAATAAAGAACGTCTGAACCGACTTGGCTGAAAATTGATGGGGTGGTAGCGTAGAAGCAGAAGACGGACATAGGATCCTTTTTGTCCCGTTCGAACGCGTTCCCGTGTTACGTGACATAAAACTGAAAGTACGCTTCCAGATCGGATAATTTTCTAGATTCTCCAAGAATCACTTATTCATTCGTTACTCGCCTAGCGACAAAATACGCTGCATCGGAGCAAACAAATACGCCAAGCCGGCCGCGGTGGCCGAGGGGACTGAGGCGCTCCAGTCACGGTCTGCACGGCCACTACGGTCGGGGGTTCGAATCCCCCCTCGGGCATGGATATTTGTGCCGTCCTTAGTCTTAGCTAGTTCGTAAGTAGTTTGTAAGCTTAGGGACTGATGAACCCGTAGTTAAGTCCCATAAGTTCTACAAACATTTGAAAATTTTATTTGAAATACGCCAAGGAGGTTCGATTAAAGGGAGGCGGCGTTATCAATGCTGAGAATACATGAGAAACATCATCTTCGTCAGTAAGTTTAATGCGTCTGAAACTAAATTATTATGCCGATTATCAAAATAATATTAATTACTATGAAGAGAAAACAACTGTTGCCATCTAAAATGTTATTGCCTATCTCAAGCTTTGCCTCGATTCGTCGGCTTCATTTCCACGATGCAGCAGATGTTGCCAACATAGCTATACCACGCCTATACCGGTATGTAGCAATGTTGTTAATCGTGTTTCAATTAGATTCCTAATAAGAGTTCATTATTTACTTACAGGTCAGGAAACAAACAGACGAATATTGCTGCCTATTACAATAACCATACTATCTGGTTGAGCGAACTAGCCACTTTAGCAGCGAAAAATAAGGCGATTTGAACATAAAAAGTCAAAGCCAAATCGCTGGCCAATAACACACATTTATTAATATTGTGACAAGGAAATGTATTGTTGTTGATATTTGCATTCATTTACTACGATGGTTTCCATTTTCGATCCTGTTGAAGTCGTCAATTATCCGACAAAATTCCTGAATTCGTTGTATTTGCTAGGAATGCCACCGTGCGATTTGCAAATCAAGGTTGGGTCTGTGATAAGTTGCGCACCCGAAACTATGCAATGGAACGAGACTCTCTGTGCAGAAGCTGATGAACAATGTGATTGAAGCAACGACAATCACAGGAAAGTTCAAAGGAGACGATGTTCTGATTCCAAGAATACCACTGATTCCAACCGACTTGCCGTTTCAATTTAAGCGTGTCCACTTTACCGTTCGCCTTGCATTCGCGATGACGATTAATAAAGCGCATGACCAGTAATTGGAAGTTTGTGGATTAAATCTTGAATAGCCGTGTTTTTCACATGGACAGTTTTAAGTAACGGGTTCAAGAGTTGGTAAACCACCTGCACTGTTCGTTCTCTCTCCGGACGAGAAATAAAAAAAAATATCGTTTATCAACAATCATTACAATGAAAGCAACACAAAGAATTACGAAACTTATTTGTACTTTAGTTAATTATTTTGTTCCAGAAGGAGTTCCTATCATTTTTGTTTCACACTCAGTGCTCTAACGAAAGTATAAACAAGTTATAAAAAGCATTTTTATTCTGCTCGCTGCGAGAACAACGTGCTAAGCTGTACGGTAAAAATGTGCTGTTTTGTTTTCCTTTTTCCAGTCATTTTTAACATGGAATTGGAAAGTTTTTTTGTGCTTAAATGTATAATCACGCCTGTTCGTACAATAAAATCATTAAAAGTACGGGCATTAAAGCTACTAACCTCACAGAGAGAGCAGCTCGAAAGTTCTCTCTAATAACCCGTTTCCAATTGTTTTACCCCTCCTTTTTCACTTCTGTTCCCAATCTGGGTCCCGATTGCAATAATAATAAATAAGATCAGAGAGAGGTAGAGGAGGAGATACAGAATGGGGGAATGAAATGAATTTGAAAAGGGGGGATGACAGGAGGGGGGAGGAGATGGATATGGTATGGGGTAAGACGGAGTGGTGTGAAGATACGGGGAGGAGGAGATGGACAAAGGAAGGTGGGAGGAGGCGATGGAGAAGTAGAGGAGGGAGGAAGGGATAGACATCGGGAGAAGAAGAGGTTACGCTATATATCCCATACACGTTAGCGACTGCGAAGCGTTGCCGGGTTTGCTAGTATTATTATAATTTTTGTAGGACGATTCCTGGACGTGTTGTGTGCACAACCACCAAATTATTACAATAATAACAAAAAAAAAAATCCCGTTATTTGACATGTTGTCAGGGAGGAGGTCTAAATATTTTTGATTCAGTAGACAATGTCTGTAGTCATGGTCGCAAATTAAGCAATAATGATGACCGGATTCAACTCATTTCCGAGTCATCTTCGGATCAGTTTTCTTGTTTGCCAATAGTTGCAGATACAACTATTGACAAACAAGAAAACTGATCCTAAGATGACTCAGAAATGAGTTCTAAGCGGTCATCATTGTTAATAAATTTGCGGTCAAGACTATAGACATTGTCTACTTAACCAAAAAAATTCCCGATTGGTGGCATAATACAAGATATTTATTTAAAAATTTCTCAAATCGATGTCATTTACTGAATGAATAGCTTCAGTGCAGTATCGAGTCTAGCGGACTCAAGTATACCGCAATTTTTTTTTTTTTTTTTTTTTTTTTTTTTTTTTTTTTTTTTTTGTTTAAAATACATAAAAGGTCTGTTAGGTGGGCGTGACATGTAACCAAGAGGTTTATTTTATAAATATTCCTTGTATTTGGTTTCAAAATGTTTGTTTACATATCCCCCGTCACATGCACCAAAACTGAAATTTAATTTTTTGCTATAGTCTTATACACGCAATGGCAGTTCCGTGCTAGATGAGATTTTGAAGTATGATACAACATCTGACAATAAAGTTATTTATTTTTGACGACGTTACAGCGTTCATTGAATAAAATAAATAGCAGTTTGCGATCAGTTGTGGCTTCACTGTTCTAGGTTTAGATGGAATACTAAAGTGCGGCGAATTAAAATTTGTGGCCGGCCGGGAATTGATGCCGGGATCTCCTGCTTACTAGGCAGACGCGTTGTCCACTCCGCCACCGAGGACACAGTGACCAGCCCAACTGCAGACGACAGACGTCTCTCGCCACACCCAAATCTTCATTCGCCACACCGTCTCTTTCCTATTACCACAGCCTAATTGTTCTGTAATGCTCGCAGCCACAATACTGTATTCCCGCATTAGGGAATGGCTGCGAGCTTATGTGGATTCCATAAGTTAATAATGGTGCTACGGCTGCTCTAAATAATGTCATTGATGTTTTCATTGAGGTTTTTTCAAGCCTTTGGTAGTTGTAAATAACTTTTGTTGCTGCTGTCGCTGTTTCTATCACATGGGTGTTGAATGAGGTCAGTGTTGTTTCCAGAGTCACCCCAAGATATTTGTAGCTCGGTAGCACTTCAAGTGGTTCGTGTTGTAGAACCAGTGTGTCTTTTGGGGAGAGTTTAAAACCTGAAAATCATCTGCTTATTTTTGGCGTGGTTTATATGCAAGTCATTTTCCAGGGTCCATCATGTGAGTAATTTAGCACCTTTTGGAGCTCTTCTTTGTCCTCTGAAGCTATTACCATGTCATCTGCATAAAGTAGGGATGTTGCTGAGTTGTCCCTAACGATCGTGCGACACACTTCAACATAATGACGTCAGATATATTTCTTCCTACTATGAATATCTCGCGAAAATAACAGAAAGGTTAGACCAGAGAGGTTAGAGCTCACAAGGAGACATTCCGTAAACGGCTTTTTCGGAGAAAAAGCCATTACGGAATGTCTCCGTCTGAAATAGACGTAAGTGACAATGGCACTTTAAGTTAATTCATTTTAAAATGTTTGTATAGTTTATGGGACTTAACTACGGGGTCATCAGTCCCTAAACTTACAAACTACTTATCAACTAGCTTATCCTAAGGACGGCACAAATATTCATGCCCCAGGGGGGATTCGAACCCCCGACCGTAGTGGCCGTGCAGACCGTGACTGGAGCGCCTCAGTCCCCTCGGCCACCGCTGCTGGCACACTTTAACTACCCTCTGTCTCTGTCACAGATTGATGAGTGTAGATGTGGATTTCTGAAACGAACTTGGAAGAGCTTTCCCAGTGGCGTTGGCTACATCTGTCCCAGGGTATGGGCTGTCCGAGGCAGGGCTTGCGTATTCGTCTGCGGGAAAGCAAAGGCTGTGCTTCGAAGCACAGTAATTCGGCGCAACTCATCATTCGTTACCTTTCTGAGAAAGTAGTTCTTTGCATCTATCTCGTTTCGGATTTTTTCGCAGCGATGTTTGGGTGCAAGGGAGATGTCAAGAGTCATCCCGACGTATGTGTGTGGTCATCACCGAAGAAAATCTAATGGCTGAAGTAAAGCAATGAAAGCGTGTAATGAACCAACCAAGCTTTTGCAACACAGTCGAGAAATCACTTACTTATCCACGAAAGGCAAAGGTCTCGTGCAACAGTATTAGTTTTAGTGTTTCGCTGTTTTGCATTTCGCGAGTCATCCAGACAGAGCTGACAGCTGCAGGTGGGCGTATGTCACACGAGGCTCCAGTACCGTGACCTCTGTAACGTCTGAAATGAGTTGAGCGATACCTGACGGAGCTCCCAGGTGACGACCCGCCGCAGAGGCGCATCAAGGAAGAGCGCCCACGCCGAGTCGGCCGGCTGACATTTGGCGGCTGATGAATTATGGAGCGCCGGGCACCGGACCGTGGACTCCGGCGTCCGCAGCCGACCTCCCAGTCTCGCCGGCGGCCGTTACACGCTGCCCACCGCCATCAAACCGTTCCGGCAGTTTGCGCTCGCCGCTTGCGGAGCGGGGAGCCGTAATGTGCCGCTGAAACGGGTCGATAAATATTTAAGAAGCAACCGAATTTTGGAGTCGACTTTCACCTCACTTCTGCAGTGACGATACTGTCACAAGGAATAAATGAATAATAAGTTGCATATAGCCAGGGCTGTCCTAACTGAGCGTAGAATTGCAGCTAGAAGGACTACACACAAATCTTCCGAGTGTGTGTGTGTGTGTGTGTGTGTGTGTGTGTGTGTGTGTGTGTGTGTGTGGAGCAATTCTGTGACGTCACGGCAACCTACATTACACTCCAGAATTATGTCAATTATGATTACAAAATGTATCATGGTAGACTAATAAAAACCCCTGTACTCTAAAGAAACGAATTCCCATATGTAGAAGTGATTTTGAACATCTCTGGTATATGGCAGCAACCGGAACACTTTAATTTACTGTTTAAGGAAATATGCAGCCCCACAAGTTACTTTTAAAATAATTATACTTTCTCTAGATTTCAGAAACATCTACGGGATTCTCCATCAGAAGAATGACACGTTAACACTTAGAGCATATTATGTTCACGTCGTATAAAATGACATTAAGTGTTTTTTATAAATGTATGTGCTAGGTAAATACTAGCATTCAAGTTTTTTTCTTTAAACGTCAACCTAAACACAGTGTAAATAATTGCGACATTGTAGCTACAGGCGGTGGAGTAGCCGAGCGGTCTAAGGCGCCTCGCTGCAGAGAGCGTGGTTGCTCGCCGTCGGAGATTCGATTCCTCCCTGGGGCATGGTGGTGTGTTTGTCATTAGAATGGTTTACTCTAGTTTAAGTAGTTTGTAAGCTACGGACTGATGACCACGCAGTTTGGGCCGATAGATTTACAAACATTTGATTTTTTATAGCTACAAATAGGCCAGATCTTGTCAGTGCTGTCACTTTGGAAACAGAGGTTGGTGATCACGATGTCGCCATAGCGATATGGTCATCAATATTAGTAAATCGATCAAGAAAGCTAGGAGAGTGTCTTTTCTACGAAGGCGGGTAAATAGTTGTTAGTGTCCCTCCTAAGGAATGGTCACTGTTTACAGTACGGTGGACGTACAGGTATTATGGACAAAGTTGAAATGCTTTGTAAATTGAGTGCAGGAGTAATATGTGATGACAAAGTGGTGAAGGATGTTAGAGATCCGTCATGGTTTAATAATTTCGAAAAATGCTAGGAAAACAAAGGCAGTTACAATCTCGCATTTAAAAAAGAAAGAAAATCAACTCAGGGGAAGTTAGTACCGATTCGAGCGTCTATAAACAGTGTGATTTGCGAAGAAAACAATAAGTACCACAGTCATACCTTAGCAAAAGATATTGCCGAAAACCCAATAAATAAATAAATAATAAAAAAATAATAAAAAAAACCTCTGGTCCTATTTAATATTGCTAAGCGGATCAAGGGCACTCGTTGATCATTCTGGGGCGGTGATAGAAATGAAGGCCGAAGTTTTAAATTTAACATTTTAGAAATCATCTACAAATGAGGACCATACAAACATTTCTTCATTCGTACTAAGTCTCAAATAGAGGACATAGCCGGCGTAGAGAAACAGCTAAGAGAGTTGAAAACAGATGGTGTAGCAATTCGGTTTTACAAATAGTAGGTACTCTGCGCGAATCCTTGGTCTAGCGTAAAGTTCCAAGCGACTGGAAGAAGGCACAGGTGACTCCCCAGTATAAAAAAGACTTAAGAAGAGTCGCACATAATTACGAGCAAATAACATTAAAGTCAGATTTATGTAGATTTCTTGAATATGTTCTCAGCTCCAATATATTAAATTTCTTTGATACGGATAACCTTCTGTCCGTGAATCTGCACGTTGTCCTCGTCGATTGCGAGTGTTCATCAGAGACTAGGGTTGTGTCAGGACTGCTCCAGGGAAATGGGATCTGATCATGATTATTTTCTACCAATGCAAGTGATCTGACGGACAGAGTGAGTTGCTATCTTCTTCTGTTTGCTGATCATGGTGTGGAGTACAGGACGTTGAATTCATTAAATGATTGTAGTTGGATGCAGAAAGAACTGGACCAAATTTATAGGTGGGTGAGAAATCGCTGCTAGCTCCGAATGTTCCGGGTGATCAAAAAGTCAGTATAAATTTGAAAACTTAATAAATCACGGAATAATGTAAATAGAGAGGTAAAAATTGATACACATGCTTTGAATGATATGGGGTTTGATTAGAACCGAAAAAAAAAGTTTAAAAAAATGTCCGACAGATGGCGCTTTATCTGATCAGAAAAGCAGTAATTAGCATAGTCGAGGAATAAAGTTGTGAACAGCACTGTAAAGCATGTCCGAAGTTATGGTGAGCTATTGGCGGCGGATGTTGTCGATCACGATACACTTGCGACTGCAGGTAGCCCCAAAGCCAATAATCGCACGGACTGAGGTCTGAGGACCTGGGAGGCCAAGCTGAGCACACGATCATCACCAAACGACGCGCCCAAGAGATCTTTCACACTTCTAGCAATACTTTGTTGTTGTTTCATTCTGTTCTAATAAGACCCCATGTCATTCTAAGCATGTGAGACAATTTTTAACTATCTACATTATTCCTCGATTTATTAAGTTTTCAAATTTATACCGACTTTTTGATAAACCGGTAGATAACTGGAAGGCATTGCAGACGAGTAGGAGAAACAATTCCGTAATGTTTGTATACAGCGTTGGTAGTGTGCTGTTTCATATCTAGGCGTAACTCCGCACAGCGATATGGAATGGAACGAGCATGAAAGGACAGTCGTTGGGAAGGCGGGTGTTTGACTTCGGTTCGTTGGGAGACTTTTAGGAAGATGTGATTCGCCTGTAAAGGTGACCGCATATAAAACGCTTGTACGACCCCTTCTAGAGTACTGCTGAAGTATTTGGGATCACCAGCAGATCTGTTTAAAGGAAGACAGAAGCCATTCCGAAGCCGGCGGCATGATACAAAACTTTTTACTTAGATTATAATGCATTTGAAATGAGAATGTGCGGCAGTTCTATATAATGCAGATACCTTAGACAGGTGTCTAACAGTATTATAAAGGTAACTAAATAGTTTCCCAGATTATACATTATAACATCGACCTTGGGATACATACCAGTTTATTTTAAGCGCAGATTTAGTGTGGTTATGTCATAGGTCTATCAAATATAACTCAGTATTACCCTGCTTGGTTTAGAATACTGCCACATACTCTTCAACAAATATATTATTGTGTCCCCCACCCCTTTATTGTAAACCTATAGCTACTGGGATTCTTTTTAACATCATCCATACAGGATGTTATCAGCTTATATATTGGCAAGTGTCATGTATATCCTGTGAACATGTTAATATACCTTTAAGTAACGGTTCCCTTGTAACTCGTGATGCTAGCCTTCATGGCAGAAGCCTAAACAAATATGGTGTTTTATGACTTTATAACATTATTATACAGTGCATTATATTGATAGTAATATTACCATAGACCTATTACATATGCTGTTTTAGTGAAGTGTTCAATATCTTAAGGATAAGTAGACCGTGATGTATATTATTCATTGTAAAGTACCTGGCACACCAGGCTTATTCAAATTTCCCACAAGAGGAATATTACACGCAGATTTGTTTTGTAAATATGACATGATTTGTAACATATGTATTCAAAAACAAATTACTAACTTTAGGTTAATAACTATATGCGACAACCCAACAGGCAAAGACTATGTTTTATTAAGGACTCAGCTGTACACATGCAATATTTCTGTCTTTCTGCATATTATTCCTTTATGTACCTTTCACTTAGTGACTCTTGTGCAACCAGTGTGGAGATGTATATATTGTAGAACTAATGATGTGTTCAACTTCATCATCAATGCTTATATTTCACGTCTGTATAACTGAATACAACTGTACCATGAAAGTTGTAATGAGAAGATGTAACTGAAGCCATACATGAGATTGAGAGATACAGGAGGTATGTACCCATAGGTTTTTTTGGTATGTAGGGAAAAAGTTTTTTTGTTATGATGTATAGAAAATAAGTTCTTTTGTACAAACTTTATGTTTATAGATGAGAAGATGACGTCTGAGTAACGTCGAAACCGGTCATTCTAATAATAAAAACGCGATCCTCGCTGGAAACCTGTACAAAGTGATTTATATCGCCTATAACGAGCCATGAGTTCCATACATAAGTACACCAATAGAGGATTCCACAGCGTGAGGTACTGGAATAACGAGTAACAAGATTTCTGTGGGCAAAGCAAATGATATCAGCAGCAATTCATCGTATTATACGAAGAATGAAGCGGCCGACAGTCTGTTGTGAATGATGAAATTGTAGGAAATGTGGATGGTCAGACAATAGCCGTTTCATTATTTTTGAACTCTCAGAGCTTTTCAGAGCAAACATTTGGTGCTTACTCTCAAACGTGACAGATTTTTACACACAAGATACTTTGAAGCTAGGTAAGCGGTATGACAATTGTTTCAATGGGTGTGAAAATTTAAGGACGACTGTCTGTCGTCTTCCATATATTTTTGTATAGTTTCTATAAAGTTATAATTTATTTGATGTCGCTAGATTATAATTTTGTTAAAACTTAACCCCACTCTTTCCAAGCCTTGAGGAATAGTATTTTTAATTCATGTGTTTAAATATTAGTTAATTTTACTAGGTTTTTCTTATTTTGTTATGTTCACAATTATTATTATATTAAATTATGTGGCATAAGTACGGCTTCTCCGCTACGCTACTGTTTTTGTGAGAATGTGCAGTTGTTGTACTTTTAAGTGTGTGCGAGAATATATGCCTGTTTGAATGTGGGGAGCGATAGCTTGCTTTGCATCGTTATCTCTGGCTCAGAGAGGTGACCAAAGAGATTTCAACACCCTTTGGTTGCGGGCTAGTTAGCGGACCTACACCAGCACGAGTGTACCCGCGGCCTGATGGCAGCACGGCGATGCACTCTCGGCTGGTCGTCTGGTGAGGTAAGATTGGTTTTGATCTTGTTTCTGGAGATGGTAGCGTTTCATTGACTAGCATGTTTAACTTTGATTCGTGAACTTAGAATCAGTTTTTGGAATATTTTCTCCGATCGTGTGCGGAAATGTGTTCTTGTTTTTCAATTCCATGATTTCCAATAGATAAACTCGGTGTGTGTGATTCTAGTTGCTATTTGATAACGGCCTGATAGGTTAAAACCTTTTGAGATCATGTGGCGGTGTATGAACTCTGTGTAAATTCTATCTACTTTGTTCCAGAATGAAACTTCACTCTGCAGCGGAGTGTGCGCTGATATGAAACTTCCTGGCAGATCAAAATTGTGTGCCGGAACCCAGGTTCGAGTCCCGGTTCCAACAGACAATTTTAATCTGCCAGGAAGTTTCATATCGGCGCACACTCCGCTGCAGAGTGAAGTTTCATTCTGGAAACATCCCTTAGGCTGTGGCTAAGCCATACCCTTTCTTCCAGGAGTGCTAGTCTTGCGTGTTTGCAGGAGAGCTTCTGTGAAGTTTGGAAAGTAGGAGACGAGGTACTGGCGGAAGTAAAGTTGTGGGGCGGCATCGTGAGTCGTGTTGGGATAGCACAGTCGGTAATGCGTTTGCCCGCAAAAGGCAAAGGTCCCAGGTTCGAGTCCCGGTTCCGGCACACAATTTTAATCTGCCAGGAAGTTTCAATTCGATTATTGTTTCGGCTTATAAGAAAGCAACGCATTACACGTCTAACTCTTCCCTACTACATGTAACCAGTTTCTATAGGAAATGAATAATCTTAATAAAATAAAAACAAATAAATAGCTGTAGCTCTCTGATCACCAAACTATCCTTCCCCCCTTTCTACATTTACTCCCTCCCGCTTTCCACATTTTTCTTGTGAGAGTATCTCACGATTGTGGAGTAGACCACGGCGAACCACAGCAATCCCTCAGGCTATTACACAAAAAATAAGCACCGTTAGTGAGGATACACTTTGAAGACAGTCGCGTAATATGTTTAAAAGAGCAAAGATGTCCTTCGATTGTGGTCGAAGACACTTCCAACGTTCGCTGTGAGGACTTCACATAAATGCTTGTATGTTCCCCATTGTGCATATCCATCTTCCAAGGTAAGGTACGCAATGCCAAAATGACAAAGTAATGTTAACCTGGTAATTTTCTTAAGTGATTCGAGATTATTCGAAATGAAATGAGGCACTTGGAAAATTTTCAATTTTTTTAAACCTATTGAACCAAACTGCTGTGATCAGTCCCTAGACTAGCAAACTACTTTAACTTACACAAATGACGACACATACAACTATGCCCGAAGGAGGATTAGAACCTCCGACGGGAGTGGCCGTCCAGTCCGTAGCATGTCGCCTTAGACCACGCGGTCATTCCGCGTGGCACACAGTTAACACAAATTTTATTGAAAGACCATACGATGACGACGATAGCGCATCGTCTTCCTCCGAGGTCTACGAGAAAGACAGGCCCCAGACGTCATGCCACATAAGCAAGGTAGTTCCGAGCCGGCGCGATCGCTAGCGATTGGCCGGCCGCTGGGGCACTGCCCACTGTTATAGCGGGCAGCCACTGAGCTAGCGATCGCGCCTACTCGGAACTACCTTGCTTACGTGGCACAACGACTGCACTGGGGCCCGTCTTTCTCGTAGACCACGGTCTTCCTTAAGCTCTCGTCATTGGTCGGTCATGTCGTCATTAACGTATGTTGACGCTTCTTGTTATTACAGACACATCGCTTGGTACTTTCTGGTAGCGGTTTCCAGACTGTGTGTGACTTAGTGCACATAATCGTTTCGCGATGTTTCTTACGTCTTGACAGCAGTTGAGCAGGCAATCGTTGACGTCCTAAAACTCTCAAACAGTAACTTTGACCTTAACGTTTCTGACACGTCGCTATGGTTCCCATGTAAAGTAGTTTACACATAGTAATTCTTTGAAGTTATACATATGGTTATAGTTAACGGACACAATGAACTGGAAAAAAAAGAAAATACCTTGGTATCAGATTCCGAAAGGAGTAATATTTCAAAACTTCCGTTGCTACTAACATACGGTATCTTTTCATTTTATTATTAATATTGTTTTAAAGCAGCTTCAGACATATCATTCTCTCTGGGTGCGGAGTGTGCACTGACATAAAACTTTACTGTGTGTGGAATCGGTCCTCGATTCTAGGACTTTTCCTTTCCCGTGCAAGTTTACTCAACTAGTGAACTATCCCCACACGACCCACAAGTCCTCACAATGGATGTAAAAGTCTCTCTCTCTCTCTCTCTCTCTCTCTCTCTCTCTCTCTCTCACACACACACACACACACACACACACACACACACACGCGCGCGCGCGCGCGCGCGTTGCGCGCACACAAGCACAATCCCACTTTTTTCCCAGGATTAACAAGCTAATTTATTTCTCGAGATAGTAATCCCATATACTCCTTCATTTACCTTGATTAATCCTCTTGGGGTAATTCTCTGGCGGAGTTCTGAACTGGCAATTGTAGACGTCAAAAGTTTCTCCCAAATTCAATGAGTTTATTTCACAAGAATGTTTTCATTCTGGTAACTACGTTGTCAAATGAAACACTTTATTCAGTTTTCTTCTAAAAAGCCCGCGTCGGGGGTTCGAACTCCACTCGGGTGTGGATGTTTGTGCTGTCTTTAGTATAAGCTTGTTCAAAAGTAGTTTGTAAGTTTAGGGACTGATGTCCCAGCTGTTAAGTCCCATAGGTTTTACAAACATTTGAACTTTTTAGTTTTTTTCTTTTAAAAGAAAGACATTATTCCGAAATTTTTTCCATGCCGGTGAATATGAACAAAAATTAATTATATCATTGTAATGACATTGCATCCGATTTGTAATCGTATTTTTGTGGCATCTGGCTTTTTATCTCCCAAACAGCAACTGTGCAGGTTGTAGAGCTACAATCTACAATACACAGGAATCTGTAAGTTCCGACGGGGAGCAAATGCGCACTCCTCGGCAGGGCGTCTTAGAGAGCACGGATACTTCCTCGCGGCTATAAGTAATTCTTTCAAGGTTGTTCGCAATGAACCTTTCTTCTCAAGATCTATAGAGATTCTCCGTTCTACTTTGGTATTTACGTCTGACATAGTAAGTGAAAAGTCTTGTTCGAAACCTGTTCAGGGAAGAATGTTGCGGCGCTCTGGAGTTATTTATGAGCGATGACGTCAAACGATGAGCACCAGCAGGAACGCTAACGAACATTCCTCACATTTTAATTAACTGTTACGCATGTTCAGTGGTTGATAGGAAAAATTCCTGCTTAGCCCTTTGTTAATGATCAGAGTTTAATCAACAGATCCCTTAGCAGGGAAATGTGGCATAAAGTAACAAAGTAAGATGAAGATTATAGATTGCTGTAGGCTGGCTACAAGAAAAAAGAAAAAAATCGCACAAATCATTGGGATTATGCAGTTTTCAGAGCAATGTATTTTCAAGGTTCAATAAAAATAATGCTTTAAAAGTCTTATGAAGTATTTTAACGACTTGTTTAATTTCAGATTTGGAAAGTGGAAGCTCGAACGGAGAAATTCAGGTGTTCCTTCTTCCCGCTCGCTATTCGAGAATGGAATGGGAGATAAATTGTATAGAAGTGGTTCGATGAACCCCCCCTGCCAAGCACTTGAATGTGATTTGCAGAGTATCCCATGTAGAAGTAGATGTAGAAATAATGTTGAGAGTAGCTTGTCCAAGTTCGGATCACTAGCGTTTGATCAATACGTAGTGAAATGTGACTCAACGAAGCAAATACATTAAACATCACTCAAATGATCCTCCTGCAACCAGAATTTATGGTTACATCTAATTTCCTATTTAGGTAAAAGTTCATATAGTTGACACGCTAAGAGAATTGTTTTCTACCTGCTAATATTATACCCATACGGTCAAAAGTCGTGTGTTCTAAAATCCTAAAAGAGATATGCTCCTAAGGCTGATTAGTTCGGCAGCAATAGTGTTGAAATAATTCCCGTATCTCCAAAATTAGACAAGTTTAGAAATAACTTTACAGTAGATGTAGATCTCATGAAGTACATTTAGATGTAGTCCTTAAAAATTAAATTTTCTGACGATATTGTTGATTATCCTTAATCAGGCCAGTAAAAGCTATTGACAGAAGGCAAGGAGCTTACTATTCAAAAATAATTGTTACAAAAGAATATCATAAATGTATTAAACGTATTTTTCTTATGCATTTTGCAAACATGTTTGATCAATTCGTCTGCAACATCACTTATTTGATAGGGTGATTTCCTTTGCATCTCGAAGGGTATTTATTTCTATGTTATGTTATGTTTCATTTCGAATTGTGGATTATTTACTTCGCCTCCTTGGGCGAAAGAATTTTTGAAACAACGCTTTACTGCCATTGTCATCAGTAACATTACCGTCGGTATCGCGCTGTAAAGGCATTCACTTAATCTTTCCGCTGGAGGGATTCCTACCATATAAATTTATAAGAGAGTGAACTATATAAAATATATGTTTTGGTCAATATCTGTTTTACGGTTATGAGCTCGCTACAAGTTTGGGTTCACTTATTCTTGTTCCCGTAGTGATACTCAGGAGTATTTGTGACTAAGAGCTCAGGTGTGGTTTCAAAACCATTTACAATTTGAATGGGCTCGTGAAGTAATTGTTCAAAATAATTAAAAAAAAGCATTTAGAACAATGTCGGAAGAAGTATCTACCACCCTATCTGAAGGTGTATGTTTGTCAACATACAGATGATACATTTAAGTCACTGCCAACTATAATTGTATGAGTAGTGTACCTATTTGTGACGAGACTCTTGTTTTCTATGATCTGTTCAGCGGCTGCTTCTTGAGAGTGCGGGGGTCGGTAAACGGAGTCAGTTGTTATTTATTCCGGTTGTCACGTATAACCTCTGCTCATACTAATTAACAGCAACTATAGATTTCTGTTCGCTTGTGAGCTAGTACACATATTACATTACGTTTCCTTAAGTTGTGCTTTTTGTTTCGTTTGTAGTGCTGATCATAAGAATTTTGGATTTTCCCTTTAAAAAACTGGGGTGCTTCCTCTGCGACTCAGTAGATACCAAAGGTAAACAATGGTAACAACAGGATACGTTACAAGCATAGCATTCTATATTCCTCAACTTCCTAATTTCAAACATTTTAAAATTGTATGTCAACTTTAGGTAACATGTCCAACATAGACGCTCTTATCTCCATATTGTAAACGTATTTTCTGTCACTGTTTTGAACATGGTCCCAAAACACTTTATTAACTAATGTTTCGCCGCAAGAGAGTAAATTTATGAAGTTAATCGTTCTTCTTTCCTCTTTTCCTCTTTCCGAAGCTACCGTACAGACGGAGTATTTGTGGTTGGAAGAACTAATTACACACTGACATAGACGACGGTATTGCTTTCGTTTTCCAAAAGTTATAAATATTTCGATTTCGGGATATTCATAAGAAGCTGTACATTTTAGCGAGATGTCGAAGAAAAAGATCTCTTCCGTATTGGCTGTATCGAGTGAGATGCGGAGTAGGCGGTTTGAAACCGGACAGCCGGAGTACGAGGAAGGGTGTCCCTAGCCTGAAGGGTTGCAACTACCTGTAGAAGGGTCAGGTGTGGCAAGTGTCCGGCATACGTGGCAAGTGTCTGCCATACGTGGCAAGTGTCCGGCGTCGAGGCAAGTTTCCGGCGTCGAGGCAAGTGACCGGCGTCGAGGCAAGTGTCCGGCGTCGTGGCAAGTGTCCGGCGTCGTGGCAAGTGTCCGGTGTCGTGGCAAGTATCCGGCGTCATTGCAAGTGTCCGGCGTCGTGGCGAGTGTCCGGCGGCGTGGCGAGTGTCCGGCGTCGTTGCGAGTGTCCGGCGCCGTTGCGAGTGTCCGGCGGCGTGGCGAGTGTCCGGCGTCGTGGCGAGTGTCCGGCGTCGTGGCGAGTGTCCGGCGGCGTGGCGAGTGTCCGGCGTCGTGGCGAGTGTCCGGCGTCGTGGCGAGTGTCCGGCGTCGTGGCGAGTGTCCGGCGTCGTGGCGAGTGTCCGGCGTCGTGGCGAGTGTCCGGCGTCGTGGCGAGTGTCCGGCGTCGTGGCGAGTGTCCGGCGGCGTGGCGAGTGTCCGGCGTCGTGGCGAGTGTCCGGCGTCGTGGCGAGTGTCCGGCGTCGTGGCGAGTGTCCGGCGTCGTGGCGAGTGTCCGGCGTCGTGGCGAGTGTCCGGCGTCGTGGCGAGTGTCCGGCGTCGTGGCGAGTGTCCGGCGTCGTGGCGAGTGTCCGGCGTCGTGGCGAGTGTCCGGCGTCGTGGCGAGTGTCCGGCGTCGTGGCGAGTGTCCGGCGGCGTGGCGAGTGTCCGGCGTCGTTGCGAGTGTCCGGCGTCGTTGCGAGTGTCCGGCGGCGTGGCGAGTGTCCGGCGTCGTGGCGAGTGTCCGGCGTCGTGGCGAGTGTCCGGCGGCGTGGCGAGTGTCCGGCGTCGTGGCGAGTGTCCGGCGTCGTGGCGAGTGTCCGGCGTCGTGGCGAGTGTCCGGCGTCGTGGCGAGTGTCCGGCGTCGTGGCGAGTGTCCGGCGTCGTGGCGAGTGTCCGGCGTCGTGGCGAGTGTCCGGCGGCGTGGCGAGTGTCCGGCGTCGTGGCGAGTGTCCGGCGTCGTGGCGAGTGTCCGGCGTCGTGGCGAGTGTCCGGCGTCGTGGCGAGTGTCCGGCGTCGTGGCGAGTGTCCGGCGTCGTGGCGAGTGTCCGGCGTCGTGGCGAGTGTCCGGCGGCGTGGCGAGTGTCCGGCGTCGTGTCGAGTGTCCGGCGTCGTGTCGAGTGTCCGGCGTCGTGGCGAGTGTCCGGCGTCGTGGCGAGTGTCCGGCGTCGTGGCGAGTGTCCGGCGTCGTGGCGAGTGTCCGGCGTCGTGGCGAGTGTCCGGCGTCGTGGCGAGTGTCCGGCGTCGTGGCGAGTGTCCGGCGTCGTGGCGAGTGTCCGGCGTCGTGGCGAGTGTCCGGCGTCGTGGCGAGTGTCCGGCGTCGTGGCGAGTGTCCGGCGTCGTGGCGAGTGTCCGGCGTCGTGGCGAGTGTCCGGCGTCGTGGCGAGTGTCCGGCGTCGTGGCGAGTGTCCGGCGTCGTGGCGAGTGTCCGGCGTCGTGGCGAGTGTCCGGCGTCGTGGCGAGTGTCCGGCGTCGTGGCGAGTGTCCGGCGTCGTGGCGAGTGTCCGGCGTCGTGGCGAGTGTCCGGCGTCGTGGCGAGTGTCCGGCGTCGTGGCGAGTGTCCGGCGTCGTGGCGAGTGTCCGGCGTCGTGGCGAGTGTCCGGCGTCGTGGCGAGTGTCCGGCGTCGTGGCGAGTGTCCGGCGTCGTGGCGAGTGTCCGGCGTCGTGGCGAGTGTCCGGCGTCGTGGCGAGTGTCCGGCGTCGTGGCGAGTGTCCGGCGTCGTGGCGAGTGTCCGGCGTCGTGGCGAGTGTCCGGCGTCGTGTCGAGTGTCCGGCGTCGTGGCGAGTGTCCGGCGTCGTGGCGAGTGTCCGGCGTCGTGGCGAGTGTCCGGCGTCGTGGCGAGTGTCCGGCGTCGTGGCGAGTGTCCGGCGTCGTGGCGAGTGTCCGGCGGCGTGGCGAGTGTCCGGCGTCGTGTCGAGTGTCCGGCGTCGTGGCGAGTGTCCGGCGTCGTGGCGAGTGTCCGGCGTCGTGGCGAGTGTCCGGCGTCGTGGCGAGTGTCCGGCGTCGTGGCGAGTGTCCGGCGTCGTGGCGAGTGTCCGGCGCCGTGGCGAGTGTCTGGCGTCGTGGCGAGTGTCCGGCGTCGTGGCGAGTGTCCGGCGGCGTGGCGAGTGTCCGGCGCCGTGGCGAGTGTCCGGCGCCGTGGCGAGTGTCCGGCGCCGTGTCGAGTGTTCGGCGCCGTGGCGAGTGCCCGGCGCCGTGGCGAGTGTTCGGCGCCGTGGCGAGTGTCCGGCGTCGTGGCGAGTGTCCGGCGTCGTGGCGAGTGTCCGGCGTCGTGGCGAGTGTCCGGCGTCGTGGCGAGTGTCAGGCGTCGTGGCGAGTGTCCGGCGTCGTGGCAAGTATCCGGCGTCATTGCAAGTGTCCGGCGCCGTGGCGAGTGTCCGGCGTCGTGGCGAGTGTCCGGCGTCGTGGCGAGTGTCCGGCGTCGTGGCGAGTGTCCGGCGTCGTGGCAAGTGTCCGGCGTCGTGGCAAGTATCCGGCGTCATTGCAAGTGTCCGGCGGCGTGGCGAGTGTCCGGCGTCGTGGCGAGTGTCCGGCGTCGTGGCGAGTGTCCGGCGTCGTGGCGAGTGTCCGGCGTCGTGGCGAGTGTCCGGCGTCGTGGCGAGTGTCCGGCGTCGTGGCGAGTGTCCGGCGTCGTGGCGAGAGTCCGGCGTCGTGGCGAGTGTCCGGCGGCGTGGCGAGTGTCCGGCGTCGTGGCGAGTGTCCGGCGTCGTGTCGAGTGTCCGGCGTCGTGGCGAGTGTCCGGCGTCGTGGCGAGTGTCCGGCGTCGTGGCAAGTGTCCGTCGTCGTGGCGAGTGTCCGGCGTCATTGCAAGTGTCCGGCGTCGTGGCGAGTGTCCGGCGTCGTGGCGAGTGTCCGGCGTCGCGGCGAGTGTCCGGCGTCGTGGCGAGTGTCCGGCGTCGTGGCGAGTGTCCGGCGTCGTGGCGAGTGTCCGGCGTCGTGGCGAGTGTCCGGCGTCGTGGCGAGTGTCCGGCGTCGTGGCGAGTGTCCGGCGTCGTGGCGAGTGTCCGGCGTCGTGGCGAGTGTCCGGCGTCGTGGCGAGTGTCCGGCGTCGTGGCGAGTGTCCGGCGTCGTGGCGAGTGTCCGGCGTCGTGGCGAGTGTCCGGCGTCGTGGCGAGTGTCCGGCGTCGTGGCGAGTGTCAGGCGTCGTGGCGAGTGTCCGGCGTCGTGGCGAAAGTCCGGCGGCGTGGCGAGTGTCCGGCGTCGTGGCGAGTGTCCGGCGTCGTGGCGAGTGGCCGGCGTCGTGGCGAGTGCCCGGCGTCGTGGCGAGTGTCCGGCGTCGTGGCGTGTGTCCGGCGTCGTGGCGAGTGTCCGGCGGCGTGGCGAGTGTCCGGCGTCGTGGCGAGTTTCCGGCGTCGTGGCGAGTGTCCGGCGTCGTGGCGAGTGTCCGGCGTCGTGGCGAGTGTCCGGCGTCGTGGCGAGTGTCCGGCGTCGTGGCGAGTGTCCGGCGTCGTGGCGAGTGTCCGGCGTCGTGGCGAGTGTCCGGCGTCGTGGCGAGTGTCCGGCGTCGTGGCGAGTGTCCGGCGTCGTGGCGAGTGTCCGGCGTCGTGGCGAGTGTCCGGTGTCGTGGCGAGTGTCCGGCGTCGTGGCGAGTGTCCGGCGTCGTGTCGAGTGTCCGGCGTCGTGGCGAGTGTCCGGCGTCGTGGCGAGTGTCCGGCGTCGTGGCGAGTGTCCGGCGTCGTGGCGAGTGTCCGGCGTCGTGGCGAGTGTCCGGCGTCGTGGCGAGTGTCCGGCGGCGTGGCGAGTGTCCGGCGTCGTGTCGAGTGTCCGGCGTCGTGGCGAGTGTCCGGCGTCGTGGCGAGTGTCCGGCGTTGTGGCGAGTGTCCGGCGTCGTGGCGAGTGTCCGGCGTCGTGGCGAGTGTCCGGCGTCGTGGCGAGTGTCCGGCGTCGTGGCGAGTGTCCGGCGTCGTGGCGAGTGTCCGGCGTCGTGGCGAGTGTCCGGCGGCGTGGCGAGTGTCCGGCGCCGTGGCGAGTGTCCGGCGCCGTGGCGAGTGTCCGGCGCCGTGTCGAGTGTTCGGCGCCGTGGCGAGTGCCCGGCGCCGTGGCGAGTGTTCGGCGCCGTGGCGAGTGTCCGGCGTCGTGGCGAGTGTCCGGCGTCGTGGCGAGTGTCCGGCGTCGTGGCGAGTGTCCGGCGTCGTGGCGAGTGTCAGGCGTCGTGGCGAGTGTCCGGCGTCGTGGCAAGTATCCGGCGTCATTGCAAGTGTCCGGCGCCGTGGCGAGTGTCCGGCGTCGTGGCGAGTGTCCGGCGTCGTGGCGAGTGTCCGGCGTCGTGGCGAGTGTCCGGCGTCGTGGCGAGTGTCCGGCGTCGTGGCGAGAGTCCGGCGTCGTGGCGAGTGTCCGGCGGCGTGGCGAGTGTCCGGCGTCGTGGCGAGTGTCCGGCGTCGTGTCGAGTGTCCGGCGTCGTGGCGAGTGTCCGGCGTCGTGGCGAGTGTCCGGCGTCGTGGCAAGTGTCCGTCGTCGTGGCGAGTGTCCGGCGTCATTGCAAGTGTCCGGCGTCGTGGCGAGTGTCCGGCGTCGTGGCGAGTGTCCGGCGTCGCGGCGAGTGTCCGGCGTCGTGGCGAGTGTCCGGCGTCGTGGCGAGTGTCCGGCGTCGTGGCGAGTGTCCGGCGTCGTGGCGAGTGTCCGGCGTCGTGGCGAGTGTCCGGCGTCGTGGCGAGTGTCCGGCGTCGTGGCGAGTGTCCGGCGTCGTGGCGAGTGTCCGGCGTCGTGGCGAGTGTCCGGCGTCGTGGCGAGTGTCCGGCGTCGTGGCGAGTGTCTGGCGTCGTGGCGAGTGTCCGGCGTCGTGGCGAGTGTCCGGCGTCGTGGCGAGTGTCCGGCGTCGTGGCGAGTGTCCGTCGTCGTGGCGAGTGTCCGGCGTCGTGGCGAAAGTCCGGCGGCGTGGCGAGTGTCCGGCGTCGTGGCGAGTGTCCGGCGTCGTGGCGAGTGGCCGGCCTCGTGGCGAGTGCCCGGCGCCGTGGCGAGTGTCCGGCGTCGTGGCGTGTGTCCGGCGTCGTGGCGAGTGTCCGGCGTCGTGGCGAGTGTCCGGCGTCGTGGCGAGTTTCCGGCGTCGTGGCGAGTGTCCGGCGTCGTGGCGAGTGCCCGGCGTCGTGGCGAGTGCCCGGCGTCGTGGCGAGTGTCCGGCGTCGTGTCGAGTGTCCGGCGTCGTGGCGAGTGTCCGGCGTCGTGGCGAGTGTCCGGCGTCGTGGCGAGTGTCCGGCGTCGTGGCGAGTGTCCGGCGTCGTGGCGAGTGTCCGGCGTCGTGGCGAGTGTCCGGCGTCGTGGCGAGTGTCCGGCGTCGTGGCGAGTGTCCGGCGGCGTGGCAAGTGTCCGGCGGCGTGGCGAGTGTCCGGCGTCGTGGCGAGTGTCCGGCGTCGTGGCGAGTGACCGGCGTCGTGGCGAGTGTCCGGCGTCGTGGCGAGTGGCCGGCGTCGTGTCGAGTGTCCGGCGTCGTGGCGAGTGTCCGGCGTCGTGGCGAGTGTCCGGCGTCGTGGCGAGTGTCCGGCGTCGTGGCGAGTGTCCGGCGTCGTGGCGAGTGTCCGGCGTCGTGGCGAGTGTCCGGCGTCGTGGCGAGTGTCCGGCGTCGTGGCGAGTGACCGGCGTCGTGGCGAGTGTCCGGCGTCGTGGCGAGTGGCCGGCGTCGTGTCGAGTGTCCGGCGTCGTGGCGAGTGTCCGGCGTCGTGGCGAGTGTCCGGCGTCGTGGCGAGTGTCCGGCGTCGTGGCGAGTGTCCGGCGTCGTGGCGAGTGTCCGGCGTCGTGGCGAGTGTCCGGCGTCGTGGCGAGTGTCCGGCGTCGTGGCGAGTGTCCGGCGTCGTGGCGAGTGTCCGGCGGCGTGGCAAGTGTCCGGCGTCGTGGCGAGTGTCCGGCGTCGTGGCGAGTGTCCGGCGTCGTGGCGAGTGACCGGCGTCGTGGCGAGTGTCTGGCGTCGTGGCGAGTGGCCGGCGTCGTGTCGAGTGTCCGGCGTCGTGGCGAGTGTCCGGCGTCGTGGCGAGTGTCCGGCGTCGTGGCGAGTGTCCGGCGTCGTGACGAGTGTCCGGCGTCGTGGCGAGTGTCCGGCGTCGTGGCGAGTGTCCGGCGTCGTGGCGAGTGCCCGGCGTCGTGGCGAGTGCCCGGCGTCGTGGCGAGTGCCCGGCGTCGTGGCGAGTGTCCGGCGTCGCGGCGAGTGTCCGGCGTCGTGGCGAGTGTCCGGCGTCGTGGCGAGTGTCCGGCGTCGTGGCGAGTGTCCGGCGTCGTGGCGAGTGTCCGGCGTCGTGGCGAGTGTCCGGCGTCGTGGCGAGTGACCGGCGTCGTGGCGAGTGTCCGGCGTCGTGGCGAGTGGCCGGCGTCGTGTCGAGTGTCCGGCGTCGTGGCGAGTGTCCGGCGTCGTGGCGAGTGTCCGGCGTCGTGGCGAGTGTCCGGCGTCGTGGCGAGTGTCCGGCGTCGTGGCGAGTGTCCGGCGTCGTGGCGAGTGTCCGGCGTCGTGGCGAGTGTCCGGCGTCGTGGCGAGTGTCCGGCGGCGTGGCAAGTGTCCGGCGGCGTGGCGAGTGTCCGGCGTCGTGGCGAGTGTCCGGCGTCGTGGCGAGTGTCCGGCGTCGTGGCGAGTGTCCGGCATCGTGGCGAGTGTCCGGCGTCGTGGCGAGTGTCCGGCGTCGTGGCGAGTGTCCGGCGTCGTGGCGAGTGTCCGGCGTCGTGGCGAGTGTCCGGCGTCGTGGCGAGTGTCCGGCGTCGTGGCGAGTGTCCGGCGTCGTGGCGAGTGTCCGGCGTCGTGGCGAGTGTCCGGCGTCGTGGCGAGTGTCCGACGTCGTGGCGAGTGTCCGGCGTCGTGGCGAGTGTCCGGCGTCGTGGCGAGTGTCCGGCGTCGTGGCGAGTGTCCGGCGTCGTGGCGAGTGTCCGGCGTCGTGGCGAGTGTCCGGCGCGGTGGCGAGTGTCCGGCGCCGTGGCGAGTGTCCGGCGCCGTGGCGAGTGTCCGGCGCCGTGGCGAGTGTCCGGCGCCGTGGCGAGTGTCCGGCGCCGTGGCGAGTGTCCGGCGCCGTGGCGAGTGTCCGGCGTCGTGGCGAGTGTCCGGCGTCGTGGCGAGTGTCCGGCGTCGTGGCGAGTGTCCGGCGTCGTGTCGAGTGTCCGGCGTCGTGGCGAGTGTCCGGCGGCGTGGCGAGTGTCCGGCGTCGTGGCGAGTGTCCGGCGTCGTGGCGAGTGTCCGGCGTCGTGGCGAGTGTCCGGCGTCGTGGCGAGTGTCCGGCGTCGTGGCGAGTTTCCGGCGTCGTGGCGAGTGTCCGGCGTCGTGGCGAGTGTCCGGCGTCGTGGCGAGTGTCCGGCGTCGTGGCAAGTGTCCGGCGTCGTGGCGAGTGTCCGGCGTCGTGGCGAGTGTCCGGCGTCGTGGCGAGTGTCCGGCGTCGTGGCGAGTGTCCGGCGTCGTGGCGAGTGTCCGGCGTCGTGGCGAGTGTCCGGCGCCGTGGCGAGTGTCCGGCGCCGTGGCGAGTGTCCGGCGGCGTGGCGAGTGTCCGGCGTCGTGGCGAGTGTCCGGCGTCGTGGCGAATGTCCGGCGTCGTGGCGAGTGTCCGGCGTCGTGGCGAGTGTCCGGCGTCGTGGCGAGTGTCCGGCGTCGTGGCGAGTGTCCGGCGTCGTGGCGAGTGTCCGGCGTCGAGGCATGTGTCCGGCGTCGAGGCATGTGTCCGGCGTCGAGGCATGTGTCCGGCGTCGAGGCAAGTGTCCGGCGTCGAGGCAAGTGTCCGGCGTCGCGGCAAGTGTCCGGCGTCGCGGAAAGTGTCCGGCGTCGCGGCAAATGTCCGGCGTCGCGGCAAGTGTTCGGCGTCGAGGCAAGTGTCCGGCGTCGAGGCAAGTGTCCGGCGTAGCGGCAAGTGTCCGGCGTCGAGGCAAGTGTCTGGCGTCGAGGCAAGTGTCCGGCGTCACGGCAAGTGTCCGGAGTCGCGGCAAGTGTCCGGCGTCGCGGCAAGTGTCCGGCGGCGAGGCAAGTGTCCGGCGTCGAGGCAAGTGTCCGGCGTCGAGGCAAGTGTCCGGCGTCGCGGCAAGTGTCTGGCGTCGCGGCAAGTGTCCGGCGTCGAGGCAAGTGTCCGGTGTCGAGGCAAGTGTCCGGCGGCGAGGCAAGTGTCCGGCGTCGCGGCAAGTGTCCGGCGTCGAGGCAAGTGTCCGGCGTCGCGGCAAGTGTCCAACGTCGCGGCAAGTGTCCGGCGTCGAGACAAGTGTCCGGCGTCGCGGCAAGTGTCCGGCGTCGAGGCAAGTGTCCGGCGGTGAGCCAAGTGTCCGGCGGCGAAGCAAGTGTCCAGCGTCGCGGCAAGTGTCCGGCGTCGAGGCAAGTGTCCGGCGTCGCGGCAAGTGTCCGGCGTCGCGGCAAGTGTCCGGCGTCGCGGCAAGTGTCCGGCGTCGCGGTTAGTGTCCGGCGTCGCGGCAAGTGTCCGGCGTCGCGGCAAGTGTCCGCCGTCGCGGCAAGTGTCCGGCGTCTCAGCAAGTGTCCGGCGTCGAGGCAAGTGTCCAGCGTCGCGGCAAGTGTCCGGCGTCGCGGCAAGTGTCCGGCGTTGCGACAAGTGTCCGCCGTCGCCGCAAGTGTCCGGCGTCGAGGCAAGTGTCCGGCGTCGCGGCAAGTGTCCGGCGTCGCGGCAAGTGTCCGGCGTCAAGGCAAGTGTCCGGCGTCGCGGCAAGTGTCCGGCGTCGCGGCAAGTGTCCGGCGTCGAGGCAAGTGTCCGGCGTCGCGGCAAGTGTCCGGCGTCGCGGCAAGTGTCCGGCGTCGAGGCAAGTGTCCGGCGTCGCGGCAAGTGTCCGGCGTCGCGGCAAGTGTCCGGCGTCGAGGCAAGTGTCCGGCGGTGAGCCAAGTGTCCGGCGGCGAAGCAAGTGTCCAGCGTCGCGGCAAGTGTCCGGCGTCGCAGCAAGTATCCGGCGTCGAGGCAAGTGTCCGGCGTCGTGGCGAGTGTCCGGCGTCGTGGCGAGTGTCCGGCGTCGTGGCGAGTGTCCGGCGTCGTGGCGAGTGTCCGGCGTCGTGGCGAGTGTCCGGCGGCGTGGCGAGTGTCCGGCGTCGTTGCGAGTGTCCGGCGTCGTGGCGAGTGTCCGGCGTCGTGGCGAGTGTCCGGCGTCGTGGCGAGTGTCCGGCGTCGTGGCGAGTGTCCGGCGTCGTGGCGAGTGTCCGGCGTCGTGGCGAGTGTCCGGCGTCGTGGCGAGTGTCCGGCGTCGTGGCGAGTGTCCGGCGTCGTGGCGAGTGTCCGGCGTCGTGGCGATTGTCCGGCGTCGTGGCGAGTGTCCGGCGTCGTGGCGAGTGTCCGGCGTCGTGGCGAGTGTCCTGCGTCGTGGCAAGTGTCCGGCGTCGAGGCATGTGTCCGGCGTCGAATCATGTGTCCGGCGTCGAGGCATGTGTCCGGCGTCGAGGCAAGTGTCCGGCGTCGAGGCAAGTGTCCGGCGTCGCGGCAAGTGTCCGGCGTCGCGGATAGTGTCCGGCGTCGCGGCAAATGTCCGGCGTCGCGGCAAGTGTTCGGCGTCGAGGCAAGTGTCCGGCGTCGAGGCAAGTGTCCAGCGTAGCGGCAAGTGTCCGGCGTCGAGGCAAGTGTCTGGCGTCGAGGCAAGTGTCCGGCGTCACGGCAAGTGTCCGGAGTCGCGGCAAGTGTCCGGCGTCGCGGCAAGTGTCCGGCGGCGAGGCAAGTGTCCGGCGTCGAGACAAGTGTCCGGCGTCGCGGCAAGTGTCCGGCGTCGAGGCAAGTGTCCGGCGGTGAGCCAAGTGTCCGGCGGCGAAGCAAGTGTCCAGCGTCGCGGCAAGTGTCCGGCGTCGAGGCAAGTGTCCGGCGTCGCGGCAAGTGTCCGGCGTCGCGGCAAGTGTCCGGCGTCGCGGCAAGTGTCCGGCGTCGCTGTTAGTGTCCGGCGTCGCGGCAAGTGTCCGGCGTCGCGGCAAGTGTCCGGCGTCGCGGCAAGTGTCCGGCGTCGCAGCAAGTGTCCGGCGTCGAGGCAAGTGTCCAGCGTCGCGGCAAGTGTCCGGCGTCGCGGCAAGTGTCCGGCGTTGCGACAAGTGTCCGCCGCCGCCGCAAGTGTCCGGCGTCGAGGCAAGTGTCCGGCGTCGCGGCAAGTGTCCGGCGTCGCGGCAAGTGTCCGGCGTCAAGGCAAGTGTCCGGCGTCGCGGCAAGTGTCCGGCATCGCGGCAAGAGTCCGGCGTCGAGGCAAGTGTCCGGCGTCGCGGCAAGTGTCCGGCGTCGAGGCAAGTGTCCGGCGTCGCGGCAAGTGTCCGGCGTCGCGGCAAGTGTCCGGCGTCGCGGCAAGTGTCCGGCGTCGAGGCAAGTGTCCGGCGGTGAGCCAAGTGTCCGGCGGCGAAGCAAGTGTCCGGCGTCGAGGCAAGTGTCCGGCGTCGTGGCGAGTGTCCGGCGTCGTGGCGAGTGTCCGGCGTCGTGGCGAGTGTCCGGCGTCGTGGCGAGTGTCCGGCGTCGTGGCGAGTGTCCGGCGTCGTGGCGAGTGTCCGGCGTCGTGGCGAGTGTCCGGCGTCGTGGCGAGTGTCCGGCGTCGTGGCGAGTGTCCGGCGTCGTGGCGAGTGTCCGGCGTCGTGGCGAGTGTCCGGCGTCGTGGCGAGTGTCCGGCGTCGTGGCGAGTGTCCGGCGTCGTGGCGAGTGTCCGGCGTCGTGGCGAGTGTCCGGCGTCGTGGCGAGTGTCCGGCGTCGTGGCGAGTGTCCGGCGTCGTGGCGAGTGTCCGGCGTCGTGGCGATTGTCCGGCGTCGTGGCGAGTGTCCGGCGTCGTGGCGAGTGTCCGGCGTCGTGGCGAGTGTCCTGCGTTGTGGCGAGTGTCCGGCGTCGACGCATGTGTCCGGCGTCGAGGCATGTGTCCGGCGTCGAGGCATGTGTCCGGCGTCGAGGCAAGTGTCCGGCGTCGAGGCAAGTGTCCGGCGTCGCGGCAAGTGTCCGGCGTCTCGGAAAGTGTCCGGCGTTGCGGCAAATGTCCGGCGTCGCGGCAAGTGTTCGGCGTCGAGGCAAGTGTCCGGCGTCGAGGCAAGTGTCCGGCGTAGCGGCAAGTGTCCGGCGTCGAGGCAAGTGTCTGGCGTCGAGGCAAGTGTCCGGCGTCACGGCAAGTGTCCGGAGTCGCGGCAAGTGTCCGGCGTCGCGGCAAGTGTCCGGCGGCGAGGCAAGTGTCCGGCGTCGAGGCAAGTGTCCGGCGTCGAGGTAAGTGTCCGGCGTCGCGGCAAGTGTCTGGCGTCGCGGCAAGTGTCCGGCGTCGAGGCAAGTGTCCGGTGTCGAGGCAAGTGTCCGGCGGCGAGGCAAGTGTCCGGCGTCGCGGCAAGTGTCCGGCGTCGAGGCAAGTGTCCGGCGTCGCGGCAAGTGTCCGGCGTCGCGGCAAGTGTCCGGCATCGAGACAAGTGTCCGGCGTCGCGGCAAGTGTCCGGCGTCGAGGCAAGTGTCCGGCGGTGAGCCAAGTGTCCGGCGGCGAAGCAAGTGTCCAGCGTCGCGGCAAGTGTCCGGCGTCGAGGCAAGTGTCCGGCGTCGCGGCAAGTGTCCGGCGTCGCGGCAAGTGTCCGGCGTCGCGGCAAGTGTCCGGCGTCGCGGCTAGTGTCCGGCGTCGTGGCAAGTGTCCGGCGTCGCGGCAAGTGTCCGGCGTCGCGGCAAGTGTCCGGCGTCGCAGCAAGTGTCCGGCGTCGAGGCAAGTGTCCAGCGTCGCGGCAAGTGTCCGGCGTCGCGGCAAGTGTCCGGCGTCGCAGCAAGTGTCCGGCGTCGAGGCAAGTGTCCAGCGTCGCGGCAAGTGTCCGGCGTCGCGGCAAGTGTCCGGCGTTGCGACAAGTGTCCGCCGTCGCCGCAAGTGTCCGGCGTCGAGGCAAGTGTCCGGCGTCGCGGCAAGTGTCCGGCGTCGCGGCAAGTGTCCGGCGTCAAGGCAAGTGTCCGGCGTCGCGGCAAGTGTCCGGCGTCGCGGCAAGTGTCCGGCGTCGAGGCAAGTGTCCGGCGTCGCGGCAAGTGTCCGGCGTCGCGGCAAGTGTCCGGCGTCGAGGCAAGTGTCCGGCGTCGCGGCAAGTGTCCGGCGTCGCGGCAAGTGTCCGGCGTCGAGGCAAGTGTCCGGCGGTGAGCCAAGTGTCCGGCGGCGAAGCAAGTGTCCAGCGTCGCGGCAAGTGTCCGGCGTCGAGGCAAGTGTCCGGCGTCGCGGCAAGTGTCCGGCGTCGCGGCAAGTGTCCGGCGTCGCGGCAAGTGTCCGGCATCGCGGCTAGTGTCCGGCGTCGCGGCAAGTGTCCGGCGTCGCGGCAAGTGTCCGGCGTCGCGGCAAGTGTCCGGCGTCGCAGCAAGTGTCCGGCGTCGAGGCAAGTGTCCGGCGTCGCGGCAAGTGTCCGGCGTCGCGGCAAGTGTCCGGCGTCGAGGCAAGTGTCCGGCGTCGCGGCAAGTGTCCGGCGGTGAGGCAAGTGTCCGGCGTCGAGGCATGTGTCCGGCGTCGAGGCATGTGTCCGGCGTCGAGGCATGTGTCCGGCGTCGAGGCAAGTGTCCGGCGTCGAGGCAAGTGTCCGGCGTCGCGGCAAGTGTCCGGTGTCGCGGAAAGTGTCCGGCGGCGCGGCAAGTGTCCGGCGGCGCGGCAAGTGTTCGGCGTCGAGGCAAGTGTCCGGCGTCGAGGCAAGTGTCCGGCGTAGCGGCAAGTGTCCGGCGGCGAGGCAAGTGTCCGGCGTCGAGGCATGTGTCCGGCGTCGAGGCATGTGTCCGGCGTTGAGGCATGTGTCCGGCGTCGAGGCAAGTGTCCGGCGTCGAGGCAAGTGTCCGGCGTTGCGGCAAGTGTCCGGCGTCGCGGAAAGTGTCCGGCGTCGCGGCAAGTGTCCGGCGTCGCGGCAAGTGTTCGGCGTCGAGGCAAGTGTCCGGCGTCGAGGCAAGTGTCCGGCGTAGCGGCAAGTGTCCGGCGTCGAGGCAAGTGTCTGGCGTCGAGGCAAGTGTCCGGCGTCACGGCAAGTGTCCGGAGTCGCGGCAAGTGTCCGGCGTCGCGGCAAGTGTCCGGCGGCGAGGCAAGTGTCCGGCGTCGAGGCAAGTGTCCGGCGTCGAGGCAAGTGTCCGGCGTCGCGGCAAGTGTCTGGCGTCGCGGCAAGTGTCCGGCGTCGAGGCAAGTGTCCGGTGTCGAGGCAAGTGTCCGGCGGCGAGGCAAGTGTCCGGCGTCGCGGCAAGTGTCCGGCGTCGAGGCAAGTGTCCGGCGTCGCGGCAAGTGTCCGGCGTCGCGGCAAGTGTCCGGCGTCGAGACAAGTGTCCGGCGTCGCGGCAAGTGTCCGGCGTCGAGGCAAGTGTCCGGCGGTGAGCCAAGTGTCCGGCGGCGAAGCAAGTGTCCAGCGTCGCGGCAAGTGTCCGGCGTCGAGGCAAGTGTCCGGCGTCGCGGCAAGTGTCCGGCGTCGCGGCAAGTGTCCGGCGTCGCGGCAAGTGTCCGGCGTCGCGGCTAGTGTCCGGCGTCGCGGCAAGTGTCCGGCGTCGCGGCAAGTGTCCGGCGTCGCGGCAAGTGTCCGGCGTCGCAGCAAGTGTCCGGCGTCGAGGCAAGTGTCCAGCGTCGCGGCAAGTGTCCGGCGTCGCGGCAAGTGTCCGGCGTTGCGACAAGTGTCCGCCGTCGCCGCAAGTGTCCGGCGTCGAGGCAAGTGTCCGGCGTCGCGGCAAGTGTCCGGCGTCGCGGCAAGTGTCCGGCGTCAAGGCAAGTGTCCGGCGTCGCGGCAAGTGTCCGGCGTCGCGGCAAGTGTCCGGCGTCGAGGCAAGTGTCCGGCGTCGCGGCAAGTGTCCGGCGGCGCGGCAAGTGTCCGGCGTCGAGGCAAGTGTCCGGCGTCGCGGCAAGTGTCCGGCGTCGCGGCAAGTGTCCGTCGTCGAGGAAAGTGTCCGGCGGTGAGCCAAGTGTCCGGCGGCGAAGCAAGTGTCCAGCGTCGCGGCAAGTGTCCGGCGTCGAGGCAAGTGTCCGGCGTCGCGGCAAGTGTCCGGCGTCGCGGCAAGTGTCCGGCGTCGCGGCAAGTGTCCGGCATCGCGGCTAGTGTCCGGCGTCGCGGCAAGTGTCCGGCGTCGCGGCAAGTGTCCGGCGTCGCGGCAAGTGTCCGGCGTCGCAGCAAGTGTCCGGCGTCGAGGCAAGTGTCCGGCGTCGCGGCAAGTGTCCGGCGTCGCGGCAAGTGTCCGGCGTCGAGGCAAGTGTCCGGCGTCGCGGCAAGTGTCCGGCGTCGCGGCAAGTGTCCGGCGTCGAGGCAAGTGTCCGGCGGCGAGGCAAGTGTCCGGCATCGCAGCAAGTGTCCGGCGTCGCGGCAAGTGTCTGGCGTCGCGGCAAGTGTCCGGCGTCGCGGCAAGTGTCCGGCGTCGAGGCAAGTGTCCGGCGTCGAGGCAAGTGTCCGGCGGCGAGGCAAGTGTCCGGCGTCGCGGCAAGTGTCCGGCGGCGGGCAAGTGTCCGTCGTCGCGGCAAGTGTCCGGCGTCGCGGCAAGTGTCCGGCGTCGCGGCAAGTGTCTGGCGTCGCGCCAAGTGTCCGGCGTCGCGGCAAGTGTCCGGCGTCGTGGCAAGTGTCTGGCATTCGGACGAAGTACCCTCTGGGACACACCGTGATGTGGGTTGCCGAGTGTGGTTGTAGATGCATAGATGGTTATAGAACAACAACAAACGTTGGTGAAATAGACACTGGGTCACTTCGCAGTAACAAGACGAGAACGACGTTCTGTTGATTGAGAAAGACTGAAGCAGTAGGGATGATCTGGAGAGAGTGGTCTCCCGCGGCTGTCTATAGAGAGTCGCTGCAGATTCCATAGCATCAGGCAGGTACGCGACGCACTCCAGTTTATCCGCGGCTGGAACGTGAAGGCCGCGGTCACCGCAGGCCGCCGACTCCCGGCTACCGCGTTGTCGCAATTCCATTACCGCCCTTGTGATTCACTCTCCGGCCGACGCGTGGTTGCGGAAACAACCTTGACGCTCGCGGAGAAGCTATTGATTGAGACTCCGACCATTAACTGTGAGAATGTAGGGCTACAAAGAAGACTGATGTGTGTACCTTCATTTCAACATCCTGCACAGTTAGGTGTACGTCCTGTCCCATCTTCTAATATGACCACATTCCGTCACAACAGATGTAGATGACTCTGAAGTTTGAATCTTACTATCCAGAAATAGATCAAATTTCAGCATTAGTGTTTCTTTGAAAGTGGAAAGTTTTCACGTCTTTGTAGCTTCTGTCTTGCAGGGTGGATGGTTGACGAACGCACATCACACCTTACAAGGAAAGGCTCTCAGACTAGAGAATTGTGGCTTCTGCTTATGACAAAATTAAGGAGAAAACAGATTTGCCTGTATGAATCCTGAAAATAGTATTTGTAATTTTTGTGGGTGTTGAGTTACAAAATTGCGAAATTCCTGTAAAATGTAAATTACTGTCGATGGACACTGAACAGAATACTTGAAGTACCACTAGTCCAACGTTAAAAAAAGAGTCCGAAACATAATGAGAATCGGCGACCGCAGTGGACAAAACGGACGACAGATCGATACCGAGAAGTGATCTGGGAATTACACAGAGTGACCGGTACATACCTGCAACTGCAACGGGAACGGCCACGCGCCAGTTTCTGAAACTAGAACTAGTAGTGTCTAGAAACGATCCGGGCCGGAACCGGCGGTTCTGGAAATGGAGGTAGCCCTAACCGTTCCATACCGTGAACGACTGTTTCTGAAACTGGAAATTGTGGGAACCCTTCCGGATCGGAACCGAGTAGGAGCACTTAAGTTGCAAGGTATCCTGAATAAATTAAATAGGCCTACATACAAATTTTAATTATAATTTGTAAGGTATCTGAAATAGTTTAATTTTTAATGGGAATTTATCAGCACTACGTACTTGCAAAACTGAACTTTTGAAAACCGAACAATGTGGTGACTACGACCATCGATGGAAGCCGTACAAAACATTAATATGCGCAACGGACACGCCCGAGAAATGGGGAAACTCAAACACTAGAATTTATGGCCCTGTCTAAAGTACTCTGAAAGCTTACAACGAAACTGATGAACTTGAATAATGAAAAGGGGTGAAACAATCTGACTGCGACACAGATAAAATAAAAACATTGACTTACCTCATATCTTCTTATTCAAAAACTGGAAACAGGAAACAGCAAGCAGCTCGCGTCATGCAGTATTTCAGTAATAAAATTTTCAAAATGATAGGTGGGTAGTAATTAAGTTCAACAATAATCATAAATGAAGAAAATGAAATGAAGTGGAAACTAACTACCAAACGAGGACGCAGAACGCATATTGAATATTAGAAATTATGTATTCTTAAAAAAAATTATGAAGTAGAAAAATATTACAGAAAATTAAATTAACATAATGCATTATATTACTGGCGTGCTGCCAGATACACTTAACAACTGCCTTCTCCAACAGCGTCCTCGCGCTACCTCACCCAACAGGCAACTCTGCGCCACTCAGCTCGCAACTGACTGCCCCCTCTCGCAGCTAGAGCGCTTACTCAGCAATCGAACTTCAAAAATTTACTGTGCCACTCACGATGTACATCTGTTGCCAGTTTACATATTTACAAAATATTACAGAAAAGTGACTTACGTCGGGACCATAGGGACCTTACAAAGTGAGCGACGAACTGCCGATCCTCGTATGCACTTCCTCGGTCCTTCAGTTCGCTTTTGGGTGAATCGTTTCTTTCGAACTGTTCATAGGTTCGTGTTCAATGCAGAGTGGACATTAGTTCGGAACTGCTGGCTAGTATTTTACATGCTTATTCTCGAGTAAAAGAATGTAAAATTGATCTCCGATCGGCAACACAACCACTGCGTACAAGAGGAGCAAAATGAATAGAAGTTGACGGTCGAATGTTTCATCTTCCGTGAGGAAACCGTAAAGTAACAGTGTATTAATTTACTGTGACCTGCACTTTTCCGTCCCTAGTTGTGTTTTATTTGTTTACCCGGAAACTGTAGCGAAGCATGTTGGGATTTATTCCCATCTACTTACATTACTGAATCTCCGGATAACCAGTGTTGCATTATAATAGGTACGAATGTAATTAGTCTGTTACCATTTTCTCTTCCAAAACTTTTGTTGTTATTTTTTCTAACATGCCTAGCTGAAATGTTCTATTATTTCACGTCGCAGAGGTTTTTTTATGTACCAAATATTAAATAGTTCATGCCAGAGGCGTACTGTTGTAGTTTAGATATTACACTAAATATAGACTAGTATTTCTAATGAGACAAATCAAATTATATCTGCATCATATTAAAGTTTGCATTATTGTGTTTCACAATTAATGTTAGAAATATTATAGCTCCATTTGTTTCTGTATAAAAAACCTATTTAAATATGTTTGAAAGTGAATTGCTATTAATAACGGAAATTTATACATCAATATGGAAAGAGCATAGGCCTACGTTTATCTGAACATGAACCTTTTGTTCAGACTCACCCTGTATATGCATAACAAATTTACAAACCTTTGTATTGATATTTACACAACTACATAGGAGGATTTATAAATAGCGAAAGCCGGCCGCGGTGGCCGAGGGGACTGAGGCGTTCCAGTAACGGTCTGCACGGCCACTACGGTCGGGGGTTCGAATCCCCCCTCTAGCATGGATATTTGTGACGTCCTTAGGTTTAGCTAGTTCATAAGTAGTTTGTAAGTTAAGGGAGTGATGACCCTGTAGTTAAGTCCCATAAGTTATACAAATATTTGAACATATGAAATAGCGAAACGCGTGTGCTGTAAAAAAAGTGTCATAACTGCAGTAAGGATCAGACGGGAAAATGTGATAACTGATGTTGACAGATTGGCAAGCAAACATTGTACTATATGTTTCAGTTATTCGTTTCCTATTGCGTCATTTGAAATATGAGCCATATCCATAATGTACGGGGGTTAGTCAGTAAATAAGTCGCAAACTGAGGTAGACACGCCAGTATTGCGTTTTGAAAATGGCTTTTATTTTTAGCTGACTCCACCTGTAAATATAAACACTCGTCCCATCGTTTGAGAAGGCTTTAAAAGCCTGGTGCTTAGAATTTTTGTCGTAACGTTTGCATTCTATAAGTGACGCTCTTGAGCTGTAACTTTATTTCGTTCCTTAAACTGCTGCAACCCACAAGACGGAGTGTCGTAGTGGTATAGAAATAGCCCTACACAGCGCGTAGTACCGGCGTTCTACCTCAGTTTGCTACTAATTTAATGTCTCACCCTCGGTACTCCATTTAAGAATAATCCTCTGATAATCTGAATTATTAACATAATCCTAATAGTGATCCAAGATTTTATCATTATGAAATGTTTGTTGGTGCTGATGAATCAATTAATGAATTGTTAATTATTTTGATTACTGGGTTTTAAAATCGTAATGGTTTATTCATAAGTTTATTGATTTATTTTACAAATTGGTCCTTGGATAATGTTAGTAATTTTAACAACTACCTACATCATTTGATTACCGTTGTTGTTGTTGTTGTTGTGGTCTTCAGTCCGCAGACTGGTTTGATGCAGCTCTCCATGCTGTCCTGTGCAAGTCTCTTCATCTGAGAATACGTTAGGCAACCTACATCCTTTTGAATCTGCTTACTATATTCGTCCCTCGGTCTCCCTCTACGATTTTTACCCCACACGCTTCCTTCTAATGCTAAGTTGACAATTCCTTGATGTCTCAGAATGTGTCCCACCAATCCATCCCTTCTCTTAGTGAGGATATGCCAGAAACTCCTTTTCTCCATGATTCGGTTAAGCACATTCTCATTATTTGCGTGATCTACCCATCTAATTTTCATCATTCGTCTGTAGCACCACATTTCAAAAGCTGCTATCATCTTTCTATCTGAACTCCTTATTGTCCACGTTTCACTCCCATACAATGCTACGATCCAGACAAATGCTTTCAGAAAGGACTTCCAAACATTTAAATTAATATTGGATGTTAACAAGTTTCGCTTTTTCAGAAAGGCTTTTCTTCTCATAGCCATTCTGCATTTTACATCTTCTTTATTTCGGCCATCACCAGTTATCTTGTTACCCAATAACAAAATTCATGTACTACTTTTATTGTCTCATTACCTAATCTAATTCCTTCAGCATCGCCTGATTTTCTGACATTACATTCCTTTACCTTCGTTTTACTCTTGTTAATGTTCATCTTACATCTTCCTTTCAAGACACTGCTCTTCCAGATGTTCTGCGGTCTCTGGCAGAATTACTATGTCATCGGCAAACCCCAATGTTTTTATTTCTTCTCCCTGCACTTTAATGCCCTCTCCAAATTTCTCCTTCAATTCCTTCACTGTCTGCTCAATGTACAGATTGAACAACATTGGGGAAAGGCTACAACCCAGTCTTACTCCCTTCCCAACCTCTGCAACCCTTTCTTGCCCTTCGACTCTAATAACCACTGTCTGGTTTTTGTATAGGTTGAATATAACTCTTCGGTCCCTATATTTTACCCCGGATACCTTCAGAATTTCGAACAGTGTATTCCAGTCGACATTGTCAAAAGCTTTCTCCAAATCGACAAACGCTAAAAACGTAGGTTTCCCTTTCCTTAGCCTATCTTCTAAGATAACTCGTAATGTGAGTATTGCCTCTCGTGTTCCTACATTTCTCCTAAATCCAAACTGATCTTGCCCGAGTTTGGATTCCACTAGTTTTTCCATTCGTCTGTAAATAATTCGTGTTAGTATTTTGCACCCATGACTTATTAAACTGATAGTTCTGTAATTTTCACACTTGTCTGCACTTGCTTTCTTTTGGATTGAAATTACAATAATCTTCTTGAAGTCGGAGGGTATTTCCCCTGTCTCATACATCTTGCATACCGTGTGATACAATTTTTTCATGACTGGCTCTCCTAACGACATCAGCAGTTCCGACGGAATATCATCTACTCCAGGGGCCTTGTTTCGGCTCAAGTCCTTCAGCGCTCTGTCAAATTCTTCTCGCAGTATCATATCTCCTATCTCATCTTCCTCCACTTCGTCTTCCATTTCTAGAATACTGCTTTCAAGTTTATTTTCTTCTATATATTGTTTCTATATATTCCTTCCACAGTTCAGCCTTTCCCTCTTCGCTTAGTACTGGTTGTCCGTGTGAGTTCTTGATATTCATGCAGCTGCTTTTCTTGTCTCCAAATATCTCTTTTATTTTCGTGTAGGCGGTATCTATCTTTCCCCTAGTTATGCATTCTTATACAGTTCTGCATTTGTACTGTAACCACTCCTTGTTAGCCAGTCTGCACTTCCTGTCAATCTCATTTTTTAGACGTCTGTACTCTCTCTTTCCTGTTTCACTTGCTGAATTTTTATATTTTCTACTTTCATCAATTAACTTTAGAATATCCTGTGTTATCGAGGGATTTCTATTAGGGCTTGTCCTTCTGCCTATATGGTCCTGTGCAGCTTTCGCTACCCTACCTCTCATAGCTACCCACTCTTCTTCTACTGTATTACTTTCCCCCGTTTGAATTATTAAACACAATCCTAATAGTGATGCAAGATTTCATCATTATGAAATGTTTGTTGGTGCTGATGAATCAGTGAATTGTTAATACTTATGATTACTGGGTTTTTAAATAGTAATGGTTTATTGATTTATTTTGCAAATCGGTCCTTGGATAATGTTAGTAATTTTAACTACTGCCTACATCATTTGATTACCAACAAACAGAAATAACCGCACTCGGACGAGAAACGTTTGTGGGACTCTGAACGGATACCAATGCCTGTAGGATGACCAGGATTGCGAGAAACGTCTGGAGGAGCTGTTGATGGGTGTTGCGCGAGCTGATGGCTGTACAGGGAGTTAGCAAGCCTGCGCGGCGTGGCGGATGGAACCAGTCTGTATGCAGGACGACTGTTGGTACAGCGGCTCATTGAAGCAGGCGACGAAGGGAACGCAGCGCGTGCTGCAACCTCCGTTCGCAATCACTTTCCGTCACCTGCGTTTATTCTAACAGTGCTGGAACTTTCGCAATTACGTACTTAAGGAAATTGTCGGTTAATTTCTTGTCTCCTTCAAAATGGCACGTCTACCGCACCTGTTGGACATAGCGTAGAAGGGACGGGAAGGGAAGGGGTGCGGAGGGGAGTTTTGTGTGTTGTCTCAACTCCTTTCTTTTATGTTTTGAGAGTGGTCTTTGTTGTCTTTATATGGCCGCTGAGTATGACAGCTATTTTTGTCAGTCGTTTATATCTATAAGAACTATTGTAGGGCTGGAAAGATTGGGCGTTGTGAATTATAAGCAATTTTTTTTTTTTTTTTTTTTTTTTTTTTTTTTTTTTTTTTTTTTTTGGTACTTCTATGGACCAAACTGCTTGGTCATCAGTCCGTAGCTTCCAAACTACTTAAACCTAGGTAAACTCCGCAGCGAGACGCTTTAGACCGCTTGGCTACTCAACCGTGGCAGCGATATATTAAAACAAGGCCCACGATGGAGCGATTTCTGTGCGTCATATTGTTTACGACGGCGTATCTCACTGCGTCTCGTTATTTATATCTTATGATACATATTATGTCGTAGGTGGTAATGTCTGACAGTGCTTTTACATGACAGTTTGGAATTCCCACATCCATACCCACCCACCCCCACATACACACACACACACACACACACACACACACATATATATATATATATATATATATGTGTGTGTGTGTGTGTGTGTGTGTGTGTGTGTGTGTGTGTGTGTGTGTGTGTGTGTGAGCCATGTCGGGATAGCTCAGTGGTACAGCGCTTACCCGCGAAAGGCAAATGTCCCAGGTTCTAGTCCCGGTTCGGGTACACATTTTTATATGCCAGGAAGTTTCATATCAGCGCACACTTGGAAACAGAGTGAAAGATTCATTCTAATAAGAACGTTGAATTATTTTAATAAGATCAGTGGTACAGCGCTTACCTGCGAAAGGCAAATGTCCCAGGTTCTAGTCCCGGTTCGGGTACACATTTTTATATGCCAGGAAGTTTCATATCAGCGCACACTTGGAAACAGAGTGAAAGATTCATTCTAATAAGAACGTTGTCTGAATTATTTTAATGAATGATGCGAGAAGACATATCCGTGGAACACACTCATACTTCACCGTATTGGTGTCGGGAGTGTGGTGTTATTGGTGTGAAGTTCGTGGCAGTTTTCTTTAAATAGCTAGAGTTTTTTAATGATTTAAAATCAATAATAAAAATGGTTGATCTCAGTAAAGAGACTTCAGTGCAAGTTATTCTCTGAATACGAGAAGCAAAATTGATAAAAGTACAAAAGGGTGTCAAAAATTCTCATCTCTACAGTAATCTTGCTCCACCCCCGAAAATATATGCTATATTCGTCACTGCTCAAATGAAATAGGGCAAAACATCATTAAGGTACGAAAGAAGCACCCACCATCCCACACATCATAGCGATTACTGAAATTTGTTTGAAAACGGATATGTAAACTGTCCGAGAAAGGACAAGGCCCACGCCCTCCCGTGGACTTGATGATGCCAGCGTAGAGCCGGTCCATTATAGTCACCCGGATGTGTGAAGAACGACTAAATGACGTTGACTAGGTTCATCTGTGGAACCGCAGAACACAGTAATCTGTGGCAGAGTATACACTTCATTTTTTGGACGTTGAGTGCCTGGAACAAACTCCATCAAGGTCCATACGCGGTTACCAGCAAACCCCTCATAGCCGGCGAAATAAGGGTGCTATTTTGTAACGTGACAATGCAAGGACTAGCAGAGTCCGCGCAACAGTTTCGGCCACCGACAGCCCACATTCTGAAGCACTTGCTCATTATGCAAACTCATCACGCCGAGATCCGTGTGCTTTCCATATTTTCGAGTGGCTCAGGGTCATTCGGAGGCAGACGTTCCATTCCTGTGAGGTCAGATGACTGGTCCTGCACTTGTGGTAGCGGTGAAACTGGAGATTCCTTTTATGTAATACGAAATCTTGATTTCACGTTCAAGTCTGATGCAGTATAGCAGTACCGTAATGAGTAATATTTAACAGCATCATATCATCATATTCGAGTGAGCGGTAGTCTCAGAGATTGTGAATCTAGACTGTTGCCCAATGCTAATATTCTGCACGAAACTGCGTGCTGTATTACGTCTGGCGCTTCTCATCTTCCACAGTTGAATTTCCGTCTAGACATTTACGTTTAGGTCCATTGTTTTAATCGCAACATCATGCATGTATCTTCCAGCTGATCTGCATCGTTTTCTTCTTTTAGCGGGTATCTTTTCTTAAATTGAACATGTATTATTTCCTAATAACTCATATGTCCTTTTAAATTTAATTCTACAAAATTTTTCTTATTGATTCCACGTCCACAGGGAAATTTCATTTAGGACCTGCGGAAGGCACATTACTTTATTATTTGGTAAGAATTTATTGTGTGTCTTTTCCTGACGTGTCCTACGTCACTATGGAGCAATTTATATCAAGAAGTAGATCAGTCTAATCGTTAATTCACTGCAGGTGGAAGTAAGTCTGTGGGTTAAAGATCGTAGAGGGACCGAGGGGCGAATGCAATAAGCAGTTACAGAAGAATGTAGGTTACCGTTCTTATTCTCACAGGTCAGGGTAGCATGGAGAGCTACATCAAACCTGTCTGAAGACCACAACTATAACAGGTGGCCATATTAAATTAATTATTACTATCTAAAGAATGAAGAATAGAATCATTTCCTCCCATAACTCCCTTATAATTTTATTTCTGTCGTCTTCCTGTCTGGAGATGATAATACATCTTCGCTAAGGAACAGTTTGTTTTTCTCTGTTTTCGTAAACTCCCATCTTTACTCGCCGTATATGATAACACTATCTACGACTGACTTGGTATCTTATTACTGTTGTCACTCCATAAGGAGTTAAAGGTGAGAAAGTGTTATTTTTGCTTGTTAAATTTTATTTGCGATATCTTGGATACTTAAGTGTACAGTGTACTTTTAATTTTTCAGAACATGAAAAGTATGTCCCTTACTTCGATATGACGTAAAGTTAAAGGTGCTACAACTCATATTTCAGTTTCATAATTAATTTAAGCAATTTACCTTCGTGCAGCATACAGTGTGTTTGTAAACGTAGAGTCCAAATTTAACCGATCGCTGAAAAACATCAAAACAGGAGGAGTTGGCCGCGGTTCGCGAACAGCTGAGCGTGCTGTTGGCTACGGTCAGCCGTCTTCAGGCTGCTGTCTCGGGGTGCAGCGATGGTGGGGAGTCTGGTGCGTCGAGTGGGACACCTCAGGTGTCTCACGCTACGCTCTCTGTCCCTGCTACCGAGGCACCTTCAGGTGTACCGGACGTCGTCGAGCCGCCTTCTCCGCAAGGGGAGTGGCGGGTTGTACGGCGTTCGCGTCGCTCGAAGCGGAAGGCCAATGTGGAGGCTGGACGTCCGTCCGCGCCCGTTCGTCCTGTGAGTGAGAGTGTGGCCACTCCTTCAGCAGGGTCCGAGCAGGTGCACGGGGGGAGGGGATTATTAGTTATTGGGAGCTCCAATGTCAGGCGCATGATGGAGCCCCTTAGGCAGATAGCGTCCAGATCTGGAAGGAATTCCAACGTGCACTCGGTGTGTTTGCCGGGGGGCCTCATCCGAGATGTGGAGGCGGCCTTGCCGGCGGCTATCGAGGGTGCGGGGTGCAGTCGACTGCAAGTCGTAGCTCACGTCGGCACCAATGACGCTGTCGCTTGGGTTCTGAGGACATCCTCAGGTCCTACGAGCGGCTGGCGGAATTGGTGAAGGCTGCTGCCTTCGCACGCGGGGTGCAAGCAGAGCTGTCGATTTGCAGCATTGTTCCCAGGGTTGATCGGGGTCCTTTGGTTTGGAGCCGAGTGGAGGGTCTGAACCAGAGGCTTCGCCGACTCTGTGACAGTCATGGCTGCAGATTTCTGGATCTGCGTTATCGGGTGGGGAATTGTAGGGTGCCCCTAGATAGATCAGGGGTGCACTACACTAAGGAAGCGGCTACTCGGGTAGCAGAGTACTTGTGGAGTGCACATGGGTTTTTTTTAGGCTAGGCACTAACTCTGATGAGCACTCGCCTGTCAGCATTCAAACAGCGAATTCAGGCCACGTTCGGAACAAAAATTCGAACATAAAAATATTAGCCGCGAACTTACAGAGTATTAGAAACAAAGTTCCCGAATTTGCAGCGCTGCATGGAAGTTATTGCGCTCAGATAGTTTTAGGCACCGAAAGCTGGCTAAATGATGATGTGGCAAGTTCAGAAATATTTAGCGAAGCGTGGAATGTATATCGGAAAGATAGATCTGATACAACTGGAGGAGGAGTGTTCATCGCTGTGGACAAAGATATTGTTTCTACTGAGATCGAGGTTGAAAGTAACTGTGAAGTTATCTGGGCACGCATAACAGGTCTAAAAGAAGTAAAATTAATAGTTGGGTGTTTTTACCGGCCCCCCAGTGCTGCTGTAGCAGTTTTAGAATCATTCAAGGAAAGTCTACACCAGGTAGTGCATAGGTATCCGGGCCATGTAATATTAGTCGGAGGTGACTTCAACCTTAAGAGTATAGATTGGGACCTCGCTAGTTACATTTCAGGCGGTACAGACAAGCAGTCTTGCGAGCTACTTTTGGACACATTCTCCGAAAACTGTCTTGAGCAGTTAAACCGGCAACCCACGCGCAATGGAAATATTCTAGACCTTATAGCCACAAAGAGGCCTGACCTTATTAACGATGTCTGTGTAGAGACAGGAATTAGTGATCACGATATCGTCATAGCGTCGATGGTGACCAAAGTTCATAAACCAGTCAAGAAGGCTAGGAGCGTGTTTTTGTTGGGAAAAGCCGACAAGCAAATGTTACGATCGCACTTAGAAAATGAATGGGCATCGTTTAATTCTGGGACTATGGATGTAGAGGAATTGTGGACTAAATTTAAATGCATTGTTAATGAAGGGTTAGAGAAATATGTGCCAGTAAAGACGATTAAGGATGGAAAAGATCCACCGTGGTATAATAATAATGTTAGAAAGCTGCTGAGAAAGCAAAGGCTGTTGCACTCTCGATTCAAAAAAGAACACGCAAATGATGACAGGCAAAACTTAGTAGAGATTCGTGCGTCTATAAAAAGATCGATGCGTGAAGCATACAATAATTATCACAGCCATACCTTAGCAAAAGATCTTTCCGAGAACCCGAAAAAATTCTGGTCCTATGTAAAATCGATAAGCGGGTCAAAGCCCACTGTCCAGTCACTAGTTGATCATTCCGGGGCAGTAATAGAAGAAAGCAAACGGAAAGCTGAAGTTCTAAATTTAACCTTAAAGAAATCTTTCACGCAGGAGGACCGCACAAATATACCATCATTTGATCAACGTACTAATTCCGAAATGGGGGACATAGCAATAGGTATTTCCGGTGTAGAGAAGCAGCTGAGAGAGCTAAATACGAAAAAGTCTGCTGGTCCGGATGGTATACCAGTTCGGTTTTTCAAAGACTATTCTGCGGCATTGGCCCCCTACTTAGCTTGCATTTATAGCGAATCTTTAACTCAGCGCAAAGTTCCTAGTGATTGGAAAAAAGCGCAGGTGACTCCCGTGTATAAGAAAGGAAAGAGAACTGACCCATACAATTACAGGCCAATATCGTTGACATCGGTTTCATGTAGAATTTTGGAGCATATTCTCAGTTCGAATATAGTAAATTTCCTTGAAACGGAAAAGCCTCTTTCCATGAATCAGCACGGGTTTAGGAAACATCGTTCATGTGAAACTCAGCTTGCCCTTTTCTCACATGACATCTTGCGAGCCATGGACGAAGGGCAGCAGGCGGATTGTGTTTTTCTCGACTTCAAAAAGGCGTTCGACACGGTGCCGCACTGCAGACTGCTAACGAAGATACGAGCTTATGGAATAGGTTCACAGATTTGTGACTGGTTGGAAGACTTCCTAAGTAATAGAACGCAGTACGTTGTTCTCGACGGCGAGTGTTCATCAGAGACGAGTGTATCGTCAGGCGTGCCCCAGGGGAGTGTGATAGGACCGCTATTATTTTCTATCTATATAAATGATCTGATGTACAGACTAACTTGTAATTTGCGGCTGTTTGCTGATGATGCTGTGGTGTATGGGAGGGTGTCGTCTGTAACTGACTGTAATAGCATACAGGTTGACTTAGACAAAATTTCTAGTTGGTGCGAAGAATGGCAGCTAGCTCTCAATGTAGAAAAATGTAAGGTGATGCGCATGAGTAGAAAAAACAGTCCTATAATGTTCGAATACAGCATCAGTAGTGAGCTTCTTGATGCGGTCGCGTCGTTCAAATATCTAGGCGTAACATTGCAGAGCGATATGAAATGGAACGAGCATGTAAGGACAGTTGTGAGTAAGGCAGACAGCCGACTTCGGTTTATTGGGAGAATTTTGGGAAGATGTACTTCACCTGTAAAGGAGATCGCGTATAAAACGCTTGTACGACCACGTCTTGAGTATTGCTCAAGTATTTGGGACCCGCAGCAGATTGGTTTGAAGGAAGACATAGAGGCGGTTCAGAGGCGAGCAGCTAGATTTGTTACCGGTAGGTTCGACCAATGCGCGAGTGTCACGGAAATGCTCCGGCAACTCAATTGGGGATCGCTGGAAGAAAGACGACGTTCTTTTCGTGAATTTCTGTTAAGTAAATTTAGAGGGCCGGAATTTGAACCTGAGTGTAGTACGATCTTGCTGCCGCCTACTTACATTTCGCGTAAAGATCACAAAGACAAGATAAGAGAAATTAGGGCTCGTACGGAGGCATATAGGCATTCTTTTTTTCCTCGTTCAATTTGGGAGTGGAATAGGAAAGGAAATGCCTATTAGTGGTACAGTGTACCCTCCGCCACGCACCTTACGGTGAATTGCGGAGTATGTATGTAGATGTAGATGTAGAAATGTGAAACCTTCACGAAATGAAAGAAACACTATCCCATTTGGTGTTTCCTAATTTTTAATTGTTGTGCGCGTGAAAGTTATGGCGAAATTACGATACTGCACTGACCCTTGACGTCCTAGTGCAGTGTCAACTAGATGGAAATGTAATATCTTTACCGAAAGAAAACCTTTCAATGTTAACATACCTGTTCATTACAGTTTGATGTGGCTCCATCTGTCTCTCTAAATTCATCTAAACGACTTTCTCGTTCATTTGGCACACGTTGAAGAACATCAGGTATAACTGAGTGAATAGCTTAATGAGTCTCTCTATTAAACGGGCAATGTCGATACGTATACTGTACAAACGATGCTTTCCATTACCAGTCGTGGCAAAACATAGGGGCTTAGGTGCGGGGATGTGGCCATGCATTTAATCCACCCTTTATTATCCATCGTTGTGGAAATGTATCATCAAAAAATCCACAATAATTCTGGCTTAGTGTGGAGGAGTGCCGTGTTGTTGGAAGATGACGTATTTACCTTCGCGTTGAACATGTGGCACTGCGTACAGTTCCTACATGTTTAGGTAGTTGTTTGTCATCACACTTTGCTCTGGAATGAAATACGAGGCTATTGTCATGTATCAGGGTACACCACCCGTTCACCTTATGGAAGCTACGTTTGCACTCACAAGTACAGTGAAGGAAGTCTCATCCTCTGATTTCTCTGAAATCTGAATATGTTATAACACATGAAAAACTAAGAGACAAATATTTTTTTCGCGGCGGTCTGTCATATTTAAGATGTGATATAGACCCTCCGAAATGGGGGCTAAAATGGAAAAGTAGCGATAACTTAGAGATAAGTGAATTAATTTTAATGATTTCTGTTATGAATGTTGTTGTGGTCTTCAATCCGCAGACTGCTTCGCTGCAGCTCTCCACGCTATCCTCTCCTGTGCAAGCCTCATCATCTGAAAATATGTACGACAACCTACATCCTTTTGAATTTGCTTACTGTATTCCTCCATCAGTCTCCCTCAACGAGTTTTACCCCACACACTTCCTTCTAATGCTGATAATTCCTTGATGTCTCACAATGTGTCCCACCAATGTGTCCCGTCTCTTAGCATATGTCGGAACTCCTTTTCTCTCCAATTCTGTTGAGCACCTTCTCATTAGTTACGTGTACTATCCATCTAATCTTCATCATTCGTCTGTAGCACCACATTTCGAAAGCTTCTACAATCTTTTTGTCTGAACTCCTTATCGTTCACGTTTCACTCCCATACAATGCTACACTCCAGACAAATGCTTTCAGGGAGGAGTTCCCAACATTTAAATTAATATTGGATGTTAACAGGTTTCGCTTCTTCAGAAATACTTTTCTTCCCAAAGCCATTATGCATTTTATATCTTCTTTACTTCGGCCATCAGAAGTTATCTCGCTACCTAAATAACAAAATTCATCTACTACTTTTATTGTTTCATTACCTAATCTAATTCCTTCAGCATCGCCTGATTTTCTGACACTACATTCCATTACCCTCGTTTCACTCTTCTTAATGTTCATCTTATACTTTCCTTCCAAGACATTGTCCATTCCGTTCAGTTGTCTTTCCAGGTCTTTTGCTGTCTCTGACAGAATTACTATGTCGTCAGCAAACCTCAAGGTTTCTATTCCCTCTCCCTAGACTTTAATTCCCTCTCCAAACTTCTCTTTGCATTCCTTCACAGCTTCCTCAATGTACAGATTGAGCGACATTGGGGAAAGGCTACAACCCAGTCCTACTCCCTTCCCAACCTCTGCAGCCTTTTCTTGCCCTTCGACTCTAATAGCTGCTGGCTGGTTTTTCTATTGGTTGAATATAACTCTTCGCTCCCTATATTTCACCACTGATACCTTCAGAAACTGAAAGAGTGTATTCCAGTCGACATTGTCAAAAGCTTTCTCCAAATCCACAAACGCTGAAAACGTAGATTTGCCTTTCCTTAGCCTGTCTTCTAAGTCGTAATGTGGGTATTGCGTCTCATGTTCCTATATTTCTCCTCTATCCAAATTAATCTTCCAGCAGTTTTTCCATTCGTCTGCAAATAGTTCGTGTTGGTATTTTGCAACCATGACTTAATAAACTGATAGTTCTGTAATTTTCACTTTTTCTGAACTTGCTTTCTTAGGATTTGGAATCACTCTATTATTCTTGAAGTCTGAGGGTATTTCCTCTGTGTCACACATCTTGCGTATCAGGTGGAACAATTTCTTCATGATTGGCCCTCCTAACCAAGATACCAGTTCAGACGGGACCTCATCTATTCCAGGGTACTTGTTTCTACTCAAATCTTTTAGTGCTCTGTCAAATTATTCTCGCCGTATAGTGTCTCCTATCTCATTTTGCTCCAATTTGTCTTCTATTTAAATAATATTGCCTTCAAATTTATTTCCTTTGTTCAGGCCTTCTATATACTCTTTCTCTCTTCCAGCTCTCCCTACTTTACTTAGTACTGGTTTTCCAACTGAGTTTTTGATAATCGTACCGCTGCTTTTTCTTGTCTCCAAATGTCTCTTTTCCTTTCCCCTAATTATACATTCTTCCACGGTCTTGCATTTCTCCTCAAGATACTCCCGCTTAGCCTTTCTGCACTAAATGTATCTTTTGATAAAAGACGAAAGGGGGGCTAGATATTTTGGAGGAGTGAAAGTAGGGGGCCAACTACCCCATAATCGAAGCACAATGTATTAAATCTGCTGGGGCCGAGCAGTGTGTTCCCAGCTTTAGGTCAGGATGAGGCGTGGAACCTGGTGGAGCGCCAAGGGACGCTAGTGTAACAGAATTATAGTTGACACATTTTATTCCGTAACATACATAACTTTGATGAAGGCGCTAGCTCGACAGGAGCTAGAGCAGTAGGTGGCGTCGCCTTCGAGCTGCAACCTTGGTGTTTCGTATGATGGTAGTGCCCGGGCACGCCGCGATGCCGGGAAGCGATGCAAGGACTGTTATTGTGAAGTGCTCTATCCCTTCACCAGGCTATGCAGCGGCCAGTGGATCCACGCAGGGACCCCTCTGAAGTCGTGTTGGTTCCCGACTCGGGACACCGGCTGGCAGTATTAGCGCCAGAGTGCTAACTCGGCGACAGGAACATTGGTCTTTAGTAAATAACCACTGAAGACTGCGCTGACCTCAGGCAGCCATCATAGAGGTGTGAAAGCGTCATCACAGCGGATCACCATCTTCCCAGATTATGTTTAGTGTGAAGTATGGCCTCGACCAGACTCCATCTCTTAGCTGCCTCTAGCAGCTACCCGTACGTACTGCTATCAGTGACAAAGACTGAGCACAACGATTAGGCCAGTGAATTCACGACTACCTCCTGGGAATTGTCGATTCAGAAGAGCAAGTCACTACAACTTCTAAATGTGGAGTATTTATACATAAAATTGGCTGAAGCTATGACGTATGAAACGGTTTGAATGTGTTCCTTTGAAAATGCAGTGTTCCCCCGATGTGTCTTTACAGCTGACGCATCCGCGGTCTTATTCACTCTTGTGACAGAGTTACGTGTAGTTATGAAATGTTTACTAGCTGCGTCTCTGTCTAACAGCCACTTCACTCCCACACAGTTCGCTGACGGTAGGCTTTCCAACTTGCCGACGCAGCGCCTGCCGTCATCACGCAAGGTGGGTGAGAATTTTCTGCTACCGGCTGCTGACCTTATTCCGTCTTGCTAAAGTGATCAAACCAAGATCTTAACACATTTCCCTGTCACAATGTTTGTGGTGTAACAAAACTTCAAAAGGAAGGCTCATTAAGAGACACGTAATTCTTCTTTTTTTAAATACCTTTATTATAAAAGAAGATTTTAAAGTCCAGAATGAAATTTTCACTCTGCAGTGGAGTGTGCAGATTAAAATTGTGTGCCGGAACCGGGACTCAAACCTGGGATCTTTGCCTTTCGCGGGCAAGCGCACTACCGACTGAGCCATCCCGACACGACTCACGATGCCGCCTCACAACTTTACCTCCGCCAGTACGTCGCCTCCTACTTTCCAAACTTCACAGAAGCTGTCCTGCGAACCATGCAAGACTAGCACTCCTGGAAGAAAGGGTATGGTGGAGACATGGCTTAGCCACAGCCCAAGGGATGTTTCCAGAATGAAATTTTCACTCTTCAGTGGAGTGTGCGCTGATATGAAACTTCCTGGCAGATTAAAATTGTGTGCCGGAACCGGGACTCGAAAGGCAAAGGTCCCAGGTTCGAGTCCCGGTTCCGGCACAAAATTGTAATCTGCTAGGAAGTTTCAAGATTTTAAAGTATTTTGAAAGTCGAATATCGAGTTACTGTGTCTTCAAGCTTTTTCCCGATTTTTCGTCCGCTGTACTGGATCAGTCGTATTGAATTTTCAGAATCTGATTTCATATTCGGATTCAGCAACTTTAAATATCGATGGATTAAAGAGATGAAACAGTTCAAAAATGTAGAATCATAGAATCACAAGGTGTTTTATGGGCAGTATCAAACGAGGACGGCAATTACCCCTAATATATATGAAGATATAGGGGGAAAATAATGATAACCGCCATTTATAAAGTGTTAAAATATGACGACTTGTGTGTTTGAAACATAGCTTCTATTACATGTTTTAATATTTGTTTTAATATTTACATGTGCCATCTCTCTGCAGATTCATGTACTACTTGCAGAAAATGAAACATTCTGTCGGATATGATTGTTTGCACCAAATACATTTGAAATACAAAAGTTGAGGGTTATTGTTAGTTACCGCCCTCCTACCCGTGGTCTTCATATATGTAAATAAAAATTCGCGCTTCTTATGTACCCTTTCATTTTAAGTTTCGATCGATTCTGCTTCGATTAAACCACAAATAATTTTTGTACCAAAAATTGGTCTCAATTAGGGCAGTTGGCCCCGTAATTATCAATTCCCTTCCAATATACCTAGGCAGTTTTACGTCCTTTACGAAAATATACTTTCTTTCGGACATGTCCGAAAATGTCCGAAAGAACAGACGCCACACACACACTTAGACTCAGGCGAGAACCCCATACTGCTGAGGACGTGCACTAACCGCGCGTTTCGCGTATTTCAAGCGTCAACTTCGCGTCGCAATATCTCGGGATGTAATTGGAATATTGCGATGCAATCAACGCCATTGTTTATGTGATTTGTCATGTTATAGATTGCTGAAGAAAAAATGTAGGGTGTCCAAATTTAAAAATCATAAGTTTGTGTTAAAAACACATTTTCTTTCGTTTTAAAATGCTTCCAAATATGTACATTCATGGGCCCCAACCGTACATTGATACCGGTGAAAGTCGTTTTCCAATAGCTGTTATCGTTCCAGAGATATTTTGGGTAGACAAGATAGCTGGGACAAAACTTATTCAAATTGCTGATGACGGGCACTGATCCTTTCTTCAGTGCGGAGGCACTCGTAGGCCCATACTCTAACGGGTGTCAGTACTAAGTGACTACGTGTTTGAGTTCTAGTGGGTAGGGTAAAGTTGCAAATTTGTATCTGACTGGAGGCGCGCTTGAGTAATTCCGTGGAGATGTGACGAACGCTGTGTCTCCAGTGGTGTGGGGGTCAGCGCAACTGCGTAGAAAGCAGGAGACCCGAGTTCGAATCGCGTTTGGGTACACACTTTCAACTTTACCCATTCGCATTTAATGTCATACATTCCGCGAATATGAATTTGAAATTGTTGAAGAACTGCAATATCTCGAACAAACAGACATCGGACACTTTATCTACAGCTACATATATTTTCCAGAATCCACCGTAATGTGCGTGGCGCAGTGTACACTGTATCACTACTAAACATTTCCTTTAATATTCCAAATTAAACAAGAGAAAAAATAATGTCTATACGCCTCTGTACGAGCCCTAATTTCTCTTGTCTTCTTGATATTCACTCGAAAAGTATGTTGGCCGCAGCAAGATCGTTCGACAGTTAGCTTCAAATTCCTGCCCTCTACAATTACTCAAAAGAATTTCTTGAAAATAACGTCGTATTTCCTCCATTGATTCCCATTTGAGTTTCCGAAGCATTTATGTGACCCTCGCGCATTGGTCGAACCAACAAGAACCGAACTTAGCTGTTCGCCTCTGAACTGCCTCCATGTCTTCCTTTAAACTGATCTGTTGCGGGTCCCAAACACTTGAGCAATACTCAAGACGTGACCGTACAAGCGTTTTATACGCGGTCTCCTTTACAGATGAAGTACATCTTCCCAAAATTCTCCCAATAAACCGAAGTCAGCTGGCGGCTGTCCGCCTTATATACCAGTGACACATTTCACCTTAATTTAGACATATTTGGACTGGCTGGTATATGGAAGCGCTTTAATTATCCCAGAAGGTAAATACCGAAAGTCGATGTTTCAAAAAATTTTTGTGCTCTGTCCTTATTACGACCTATGACTCAGTCAAATGTAGACGAAAGAATTAGTTCTACAGTGAAGACTGGAATCTTTAACATGCCGGAGGTGTAGTGTAATTTCTGGTAGCACATATTTCACAACTTCACTTGTAGCAGTACAAATACTTAGACCGTTTACCTTCCGAGTCTCATCTTGAAATTTGCAACTCATACTTAATTCTGTAATACAAAGTAGTAATAATATACAATATTTACTTAATGTTCCAATCGATTTCAGCCACGTCATGTTTCAACTCCAAGAATGTCACAAGGAGTAAAACAGTTATATTACTTTTAAAGTACATCATTATCTTTAAATTTTATCAACATATGGCCTCTGTCGTTTTCGGGTGTGATATACTTTCTCGCTGAGGAATCGTTCACTTTGTCTTAGCCGCGGTGGAGTAGCCGAGCGGTCTAAAGCGTCTCGCTGCGGAGCGCGCGGTTGCTCGCCGTGGATGTTCGAGTCCTCCCTGGGACACGGGTGTGTGTGTTTGTCCTTAGGTTAGTATACCTAGATTGAAGTAGTTTGTAAGCTTCGAACTGATGACCACGCAGTTTGGTCCGATAGATTTATGAACAATTGAACAACTTTGTCTTACTCTAAATTCCGGATTACTATCTTTGCAATGAAAATTACCACTGGCAGTGTTTATTACTCTCTTAAATGAGGCAGTATTTTGTCGCTGAGACACTTCTGGAAATCAAATAGAAATCGTTGGAGTGGAGGCGAAATCCTTTTCGAGAAACACTATTGAAGAAGCTGATTGGAGAACGATGTAGAAAGAGAATGGTAACCTGCAGTAGATTGGGCAAGCATGTTGCGCCATTTGTTAAAATTCGGGCATGGTTGTGGCAGGCATTGGAGAATATGTAAGTTCCCTATTCAGAGAGTAGCGAACTGTGGCAAGCCGTATGAATTCGTTACTGAGTAACGAATACTTCGACTGACCCGAAGTATTAAATCGTTACTCACAAATACGTTTCGCAACTCGCATCTACCGTCAGAATACGAACATTCTCATGAATACATTTCGTTATTGCCAGCGACCGTATCGATATGAAATTTCTCGCATCTACCGTATCGATACGAAATCGGTAACGAAAATCAGTACGGAGAATGCTTATAGTGGAATGCAGCAACGGCGATTATGATACGAATCGTACGGATACGAAATGTACAGCATTGCCGCTCTATTCGGCATATGAAATATGTAAAAACGCCATTAAGAAACTGCTTTAAAAAAGGATTTTCTATAGTAGAATAATTCAAAGTGTGCTCCAAAGATGAACTATAAAATAAAGATATTAAAGGGATAGCGAAGTTGACGCCATGTGATTGATCCAAAAACAAAGAGTAAAAATATAACTTTACCAGGTTTTTACATAGGAAATAATAGGCCTACTTTGTCAAATGAGAAATTCTAAATTACAACGAAACTCCGACATTCATGACCACAATACTAAAAAAGGGGAAAAATATTATATACTTAGCAAAAGACTGAAATTGACGGCTAGTGAATCTGTAAATGCTAGACTGTTTGTCAACATAAAGGAACCAAGTACCATCCAAAGAAAATTGCTGTATGTTAGTATCTTGTAAATGAGTATTCTTCTTAAAGGAAAGTTAAATTCAAAACAAGATATAAAGCAAAACACTTTTTATTTCCCAAAGGGAGGAAAAGGGCAACAAAATATTTGAGGGGGGTGGATGTCGTCTTATTGAAATTTTGTAAAGATCCTTGCTGATTATTTTTGTAATTATTTATGAATGGTAAACTTGTGAAAATTGGTTTGCCAGATGTAAGACTGTAAACATGGGCACGTCGAATATCATTGTAAAGATGCCCTGCAGACAAAACAGCAGAGTACAACAAGTGAGCCGTTCAGATCGCAAAGTACTGTACTGTAACGAGACTATAACCTACCTTAATAATGGGAAGTCCAGATTGGAATTAATAATATAGTACCTCACTGATGGCTCCATCCACACTTCCGTCCATATTAAACCTAAGAACCACCAACAGTATCTACACTTTGACAGTTGCCATCCCATCAAAAAATCCCTCCCTTACAGCTTGGCCACCCGTGGACGGCATATATGCAGTGACAAGAACTCCCTTTCTGAATATGGTCTCACAAAGGCCTTCACAAACAGAAGCTACCCCACTGAACTAGTCCGCAAACAGATCTCCCGTGCCATATCCTCACACTTCCCAAATCCTCCTGCTAATACCAGCAACCATCCACAAAAGAGCGCTCCCCTTGTCACCCAGTACTGCTCTGGACTCTAACAACTAAATTGCATCCTTCGCCAAAGTTTTGATTTTCTATCCTCGTGCCCAGAAATGAGACACATCCTGCCCAAGATCCTTCCCACCCTTCCTAAAGTGGTGTTCCGTCGACCTCCCAAACTCCACAACATCCTAGTTCATCCTTATGCCACCCCGAAACCCAGCTCACTGTCACAAGGATCATATCCTTGTGGAAGATGCTGCTGCAAGACCTGTCCATTCCACCCACCCAGCAATTCCTATTCCAGTCCTGTCACAGGCTTATCCTACCCTATCAGAGGCTGGGCCACCTGTGAAAGCAGCCATGTTATTTACCAAATGTGCTGCAATCACTGTGCATCTATCTATATTGGCATGACCACCAACCAGCTATCCATTAGGGTGAATGGCCACCGCCAAACTGTGGCCAAACACTAGGTGGACCACCCTGTGGCACAGCATGCAGCGGAGTACAAGCTTGATTTCAAGGCTGCTTCACAACCCAGGCCATCTGGATCCTCCCATCCACCACTAGCTTTTCTGAACTGCACAGATGGGAGTTATCCCTACAATACATTCTCCAATCCCGAAATCATCCAGGCCTCAACCTACGATAACTTCCTTTTTGTCCCATACCTTACAGTTCCTACCTCTCTATCCCAAACCTCACCTATTTTGAGTGGTGCATGAATGTGCGATCGTGTGTGTGTGTGTGTGTGTGTGTGTGTGTGTGTGTGTGTGAGAGAGAGAGAGAGAGAGAGAGAGAGAGAGAGAGAGAGAGAGAGAGAGAGCGTGCGTGTGCGCATGTGTGTGTGAGTGCGCTCGCGAGCGTGCACGTGTGTGTGTGTGTGTGTGTGTGTGTGTGTACGCGGTCTTGTGTACTTGCAGTGTGCTCGCATTTTGTATATTTATTTTATTTTGTTTGTTTTATTTTATTTCTCTCCCTTCCCCATTCCATTCCTAAGCTGCATCTCGTTATTCCCATCTAACCCATCCCCACCACTGTAACGTAACCTTACTATCCGCTCTCCCCTCCCCTTCCCTCCCGGCCCCGATTCGCCGCAGAGCGTGATTCGAAGTGCGGCAGCCGGAGGTGATGGTTGTATGACTGTGTTGTATGCTTGTGTGATTGCGTGAGTGCTCTATCTTCTGAAGAAGGCCCTGGCCGATAGCTGTAAGTGTAGGTGTGTGTCTTTTGTATGTGCCTGTCGCAACTCGTCGCCACGTCTCTACTATATTATTAATTACTACCTTATCTTAATATATACAAAATTGAGGTGTTTGTATCTATATTTCACTCTGAAGTGTGGTGATTTATCGAAGTGCGATTACTCTGTGCGTATAAATCTTTGACATTTGTCTGTCCTTTGATAGGTATAATTATTCTGTGCTTATAAATTAGTCTATGAGTTACAGTTGAATGTATTACGTTGTTAATAAATTGTGTTTAATCACGCAATAATTGGTGACGCCGACATGATTTCTAGCCGCGTTCTGTCAAAAGAGAGCAACCGCGTTGCGTATTACGCCGAGCCGCGTCCATGTATCTGTAAAAGCAACATCCGCGTCAACCGCGTCGCACATACACCGCTTTCTTTGCAACTGTAGCTCAAATCTCAACGATGCCAGACCTGACAGCGGCTAATGAAGTACCAATAGGGGTGCTAATCAATCGTGTAGCAGTTAAACTGCCACCAAAATCCCATCCTTTTGGTTCGCGCAGCTAGAGAGCCAGTTCGTATTGGCGCAAGTTACTGTGGACAAGACAAAGAACAGTTATGTCGTCGCCGTGCTCAACGAGGACATGGCTGCTTGAAGTACACGAAACGCTATTGCACACGGAAGAGCTGGGCGACCGCAAACAAAAAAACCTGCTATTTTGTTTCGCTATGTAGACGATACGTTTATTGTGTGGAGGCTTTGTAGAGAGGAACTAGATCGTTTTCTTCAACACCTCAACGTGATTAATTCTAGAATCCAGTTTACCATGGAGAAGGAGGCAGACGGAAAACTGAATTTTCTTGACGTGTCAGTCTTCAAAAAAGGGGACTGGCAGATTGGGCCATACAATTTATCGGAAGCCCACACACAAAGACCATTATCTGCATCGGGATTCAAACCACCACCCACAGCAAAAGCGGGGCAGTATAAAGATGTTGGCGGACAGGGCAAGGAACATTTGCGAACCTGAATTACTCGATGCGGAATTGAAACACCTGAGTACTGCTTTACTTAAGAATGGCTATTCGTCTACAAAGGAGAGCTTTGAGACCGACAACGATGAAAGGGTTCCTGCGAAATCCAAAGTCTTCCTGCCTTTTATTAAGGACCGTATCGGTAAAATTTTGACGAAACGGAATGTTGCCGTTATTTACAAAACTACTCGGAAGATACAGGATCAGCTGAAATCGGCAAAGGATGCGCTGGAAAAAGCAGGAATTTATAGGATTCCGTGTAGCTTTGGAGAAATATGCGTGGGCACCACAAAAAAACGACTAGTTGAACACAAAGGGAACTGTAGAAGGGGAGAGACTGACAGATCAGCTGTTGCTGAACATGTTTTTCAACCAGGGGACCACTTTATTCAATTTTATAAGACTCAGGGTTTAGCAGCCACGAATGAATGCCACGAAAAACTGTACAGAGAGGCTATAGAAATTATAAAACACCCCAATAATTTCAATAGGATAGAGGAGGGCGTGAAACTAAATGAAATTGGGATTCTGGTTTTCAAGAAGAAATGCAACAGTCTTCCTCCGTGGGACGATATTAACGGACGGCGGCAATCGGCAATGACGAACTGCGCGAGCATGTCAAAAACATATGACGTCACACCTCTGAGCGCGAGCCCTCGTAAACGGAGTTTGGCTTCAGTCAGTAGCGAGTCAGGGTGTGCATCGGACATTCAGAAGTGCCACGATCCCCCTTGAAAATCTCCTCCGCAGTCGGGGACGAAACGCTGGGTTTCCAGAATAAATCCACAAGACCACGGCATAATAGCCCAGAAATTCTAAATAATTTTGACCGCACTCCATCACAGCTACTACGCTACCTACGCACATTAGCTGGAGATGCTGTTAGTGAAAAAATTATTCGCAACATCTGGTTATCACGCCTGACACCGGATACACAAGATATATTAACAGTGTGTGTCGGCGACCTTGACGCACTCGCGCAGACGGCAGATCGCATAACGAAAATATATCCGGCGACGTGCGTCGCCCCAGTTAGCTCACGGCCTAAAGGCGATAGCGCGCTTACCGACATACAAACGCAAGATGAGCTCACCGCTCAAGTTGCAAGTATACGAGCTGAATGTTCAAACCGTCGATCCCGTCGCCGCCGCTCACAAGGTAGGCGCAGCCACTCACCTTCATCGGCTAGGGTATGTTGTTACTAGTCTTGTGTAGGTCGCGAACGAACTAGTTCGGAACAGCGCTCCACAGGCGAACTTCGCGAACTAGTTCGCAGATCCCTCGCCTCTTAGTTTGTCCGCTCCTTTTCCGAAGACTGACGGGTAACAGCGAGAGGACGCGAGAGCGCGCAGAATCGCGTGATTCCCTTCTGACAGTTGCCGTCATTTTGAGCTCAGATGCAGCTCAGCCGTAGTTTTAGTAGCGGTAGAAAAAGCCGAAACGAGCGGACGAACTAAAAAGAGCGACCTACTTCTCGGCCGAGCTGCGAACTGAAGTGAGAGCTACCATTTGCAAACTAAAATATGCGCGATAGGTCGCGAGTTAAAATATGCGCGGTAGGTCGCGAACGGAATTGAAAATCACGTGTTTGCCTATTTCGAGGTTAGCGGCTGCCTGCTAGATTACATAGTTCAGTGCTACAAAATTTCTGCTTTGAAGTATTCTGCACTCTGCAATATCTGACTAATAAATTCCATAACGCCAAGATATGGAGATAACTCTAAACTTAAACGCGAGAAGTATCCACAAACTGCTGATTTTGGTTTGCGTGATATCGTTAGCGGCTCAAGCAGCAAGCGCATGAAGCCGCTAGGTGGGGGAACTTTTCCCTCCACCTGCATGCGCAAACCACGCCGCTCAGCAATCACTGGGAGCGGACGAACTAAAAGAACGAACTAGTTCGCGGCTCGACCGCGAACTAAAGTGAGCACTTCCGATCGCGTACTATTATGCGCACCTCTAGTTGGTACCATAGGCTATTTGAAAGTGCACCCCACCCTGCGAGAAGGGAAACGAAAAGGAGAGTCAGTAATGGAGGCCACGGGCTTTCCAGAGCGCAACACTAAGCTGCATTACTTCGTTGACACAGACGACGACGTGTCTGTGTACCCATGAAGTTGCCTGCCTCACCGCAGCCACGACGACAATAAACTTTTTTGCCGTAAATAGTACTGTAATTGCCACATAGGGCGTGTCATGTTAATATTGAACCTAGGGCTGAGTTGCGATTTGTTGTGGCAGATATAATGCAACAAATACTCGGAGCAGATTTCCTGTATTTTTACGGACTCCTGCCGGACCGACGACGCCGCCGTCTTGCTGACTCTGTTACAAATCGAACAAGTCACTGAAAAATACGTTGCGTGGATGACAAAACGGTTTGAGTCATTGCAGGTGATTCTCCGTTCATAGAACTTTTGTAGCAGTTCCCAGACGCCCGAATTAGCTCCAGTCCAAAATTCAACATTGCATTGCACTAAGCTAGGCCGCGCCATTTAACACCCGAAAAGTTGAAAGTAGCGAAACAAGAGTTCTCATCTATGATCGCACAAGGAATCTGCCGACCATCTAGCAGCAGTTGGGCTTCTTCTCTACTTGTTGTACCCAAGAAGAAGAATGGCTGGCGTCCGTGTGGAAATTGCAGGAGACCATGCCAGGACTCTGCCTGACCGCTACCCTGTGCCGCAGACTGAGGACTTTACCTCATATGTTCATGGTAAATGCCTCTTTAATACCTTGGATTTAGTGCGTGCATTCCACCAGGTTCCTGTAGCACAAGAAGCCATACCTAAAACCGCCGTTTCCACGCCATTTGGTTTATTTGAGTTTGTCAGAATGCCTTTCGGACTTTGTAACGCTATCTATACATTCCAATACGAGGTTACCACGTGGTCTTGATTTATGTTTTATCTACATTGACGATATTTTGATCATGTCAAGCTCCGAAACAGAACACCTGGAACATCTACGACAAATTTTCACCCTTCTACAGACCTATAGCTTACTCATAAACCCATTTAAGTGTGTTTTTGGTGCAACGGAAGTCCAGTTTCTTGGCCATATGGTAAATGCTGAAAGAATAGGACGACGACCAGAAAAAGTTGAGGCACTTATTAATTTTCCACAGCCAACAACAGTAAAAGAACTTCGACGATTACTTGGCGTATTGAACTAATACCATCGTTTTCTGTGTAATCATGCCCTCCTTGCTGCACCTCTCAATGTATTGTTACGTGGCACACCCAAACCATCTGATAAACTATTTTGGATCAGTGTGCATGTGTAATGCACAATGACTGCCACTTGGATTTCGCCAACCACTTATCAAACATTCTTCTTAAAGATACGCATGTAATATGATTTATCTACACACAGCGATTTCATAAGCGAAGAGAACTGCTTAGATTATCTCCCAAATCTTTTAAGTAAATAAGGAACATTAGAGGACCAATACAACTACCCTGTGAAATCTCTGTTTTAATCGATGCTTTACCATCGATTACTACCAAGTGTGTCCTCCCTGACAGGATATCCCCTATCCAGTCGCAAATTTGGGGCACTATTCCATAACCACGCAATTTGATCAAAAGCCGTTTGTAAGGTACGGTGTGAAAAGCCTGGAAATCAAGACACACGGAATTAATTTGAGAACTCTTGTAGAGCACTCATCACTTCGTGCGAGTAAAGAGCTAGTTTTGTTTTGCACGAACGATATTTTTTAAATTCTTGTTGACCTTGGGTCAACATATCATTCTGTTAGAGATAAATCATAATATTTGAATACAGGATATGTTCCAAAACCCTGTTGAAAATTGACGTCAATGAAATGGGCATGTAGTTTAGTGGGTTACTCCTAAAGGCTTTCGAATATAGGTGTGGACTGTGCAACTTTACAATCTTTTGGTACAGATCCTTCTTCGAGAGAGCGGTTGTATATGGCTGTTAAGTAAGCATAAACAGATAGAAATCACATGGGTATACCGTCCGTTCCAGAAGACTTGTTTTCTCAATTTTCTGAACAATGAATATTTTTCTTTGTTTTTACGTTCACAAGATGAATGTAGAACCGCAAAATATTCTCCCTGATACTACTGAGGGGAGGCCAAGACAGAGGGGCGACAGAGCAACATATCGTAGTGACTCTACAGAGGCGTTGACTTAAACAGACTGTTTGCGATGTGTAAACGTTTGTAGAGGGCCCTTGGGGTCAGATTTGTATGTAATTAAGATGCTGTGTGTTGAGTATTGAATTTCGTTTCATGTTTTTTGGACATGGATTTTTTGATGATTTCAAAGAGCAGACAATTCTTTATGCCAGTCAAAAGATAAGGAAACCAAGTGCAGCTCGCCTTAGTCCTGCACGCAGATTGTCCGGCATTCTGAGGTATGGAATGGTTTACATGACCGGCAATCAAGGAGTTAAACTACTTTTCCACATAGTCGTGGCACTTTTAGCGGTCGATCAACTTACCTCATACTTACCTCATACCACGACACTGCCAATGATGAGAACCACTGCTGCACAGCGAGTTTCACTTAGTCTTCAGTTTAGAAACATTTCCCGCCATGCTCCCACTTGAGTTGTAAGAACAAGTGGCACTCCGATGGCGCCAGGGCAGAACGGATGGTCGAGCTGCTGCCATCCAGACTAATGAATAAAAAATAATGTGTCACCTGCAGCGTGAGGGCGGGAGTTATCGTGAAGCAGAACAATTCCTCTGCTGAGCTTCCCTCTCCTTTCGCACCGTATCGCGCGTCAAAAAAATTTTAAGTTCTGACAGTAGCTGGTTGCATTGATGGTTTCACTTCTTGGAACAAATTATAAGAAAAAAAAAACAGCAATGGTTCTCAACACTAGCGGCATCGTTCTTTGAGGTAGAACTCTTAGTGCAGATGGTTGTTGTCTTGAAATCGTCTCCATCTGTTGGCTCAGGGATTGAGACGTGGCTGCACGATCCGTTACAGCCATGCGGATAAGAAGCCTGTCATCTAGACTGCTAGTGTTACGAGGCCGTTGGAATCCACACGGCGTTCGTGTTGCCTCCTGAACCCACCGATTCCATATTCTTCTAACAGTCATTGGATTGCGACTGGCCGGCCGAGGGGACTGAGGCGCTCCAGTCACGGTCTGCACGGCCACTACGGTCGGGGGTTCGAATCCCCCGTCGGGTATGGATATTTGTGCCGTCCTTAGTATAAGGTAGTTGATTAGTAGTTTGTAAGTTTAGGGACTGATGACCCCGTAGTTAAGTCCCATAAGCTTAACAAACATTTTTTTTATTGCGACTACCGCGAGCAGCAATGTCGCGATACGATAAACCGCAATCTTCATAAGCTCGATCTTCTTCTTCTTCTTCATCGTAGCCTTGTCCCATGTCAAGTAGGGTCGGCATAGATAGGCTACAATCTGACCTTTTTCAAAGTCGGAAACGTGATGGTACGCATTTTTCCTCCTTACAGGAGGCATCACAACAACGTTCCATCAGGCAACGCCGGTTAAGTGCTGTTTGTGTATGAGAAATCGGTTGGAAACTCCTCATGTCAGCACGTTGTAGGTGTCGCCACCGACGTCAACCTTGTGTGAATGTTCTGAAAAGCTAATCATTAGCATTTTCTTCCTGTCGGTTAAATTTAGCGACTGTAGCATGTCATATTCGTGCTGTAGCAATTTTAATGGCCAAGATTGTAATTAAAAGTTTTTGAAGAAGGAACATAGTTACTTCGTAGGCTTTCCCGGCGTGACAAATCTACGAAGTCTCTGCTGGTTTTCTGACGGATAATAAAATCAAACTGATTCAATATTTCTTCAGGAAACTGCTGCTGCTGTCACGCTGAACTCTGGTACGCAGAGCATATGCCATTTCAGATGCAGATAGTTTACCATCGGAACTGAAACATGTGACGACCTTTTTATAAAGAAAATAGCTACTCTGAGAAACAGATTCGCCGTGCTATGCAGTTTGTACCATCTCCATAAGTGCCTGAAGAGGAGTATAGGGCTCTAGCCTACATTCCTTACGCCGGGGGCGTTTCTTTTAAAATTGGAAGACTTTTAAAAAGTTTTAACGTAAAGACTGTTTTCCGTCCGCCGTCCAAGATTAGGGCATTGCTTCGATCCGTCAAAGATGACCTCGGGCTCAAGAAACCCGGTGGTTATAAAATACCGTGTGAGTGTAGCAAGGCATGCATCGGCCGTACGCTTCGGCGGTAGCAGAACACTGTTTAACGCAAGGACACAAGATGATATATGATGAAAGCCGCATAGTAGCCATTACCTCCGGCTTCGGGAACAGTGTTTACAGAGAAGCCATTGAAATCAGGGTGACGGACAATCTAATAAATAGAGACATGGGGTTTCCTCTTAGTAGAACATGGAATCCATTACTAAATAATATCAAATTTCAGTGTTCGACCCGGATTCCAGCACCTGGGACTGATTAATATTAGGTGCGATATATCGTTGTGCCCTGTTCCACTAGGCCCGTCTAGGAGGTAGTAACTGTGACGGCTGGCGCATGCGCCGTGCACGCGACCGACTCCTATATAGGACGCGGTACTTCGATCTTGCACCAGTTTTCAGCAGGAGTCAGCAGGACTCAGCAGCAGCAGACGGCGGACAGCTTTACCGTCGAAATATTGAATCAGTTTGATTTTATTATCCGGCAGAAAACCCACAGAGACTTCGAAGAGGAACATAGTTCTTTTTGTGCTCCAAAAGTAACACTTTTCAACTCTTTCGTTTCGTTTTCATTGCAACAGAAACTTTGTTGAGGAATTCAATCTTCTTTTACCATATGGCATTACCGGACGATTCCTCTGCATTGACCTGTTGGCATTTTAGCAAAGACACGATAACTACAAGCGGGCAGTGTTGGAATAGGGCTGGAGGATGCTAGCTTGCCCGCGTCTAGCAATAGGCAGCAGGCAGCGGCGGCTGGATTAGGAGTCCATGTTCGAAGAAGACGGCTATTACAGACACGCTACCCGCTAACGAGTCTTGATTATACAACCGTATCTTCTGCCTGCCCTCGCCGCTGCCGCAGATGTACAAGGCTGATGCGTGTTTCCGAAGCGTAATAATTGCCTCTCTTCGTGTGGTTTTTGACTGACAGGAGATGTCGGCAGCATAATGAAATTAACTCGCAGAGAATACAATACGGAGAAACAATGTTGTGTTTATGAGTGACATTCTACCATCAATACGTAACTGACCAAACTTCCAGGGACTCGTTGGCAATTCCTTACCAAAAAGAGAAAAAAATCGGATAAAAAAGGGCAGTAGCCCAAGAATTCGTAAAGACTGTAATCATACCATGCACGACAGTGACGGTATTAATATACAGGTGGCAAAATAGCGATAATTCAGCGGTCCGTATTAGTCTCGTGTAGTTCGCGAACGAATTAGTTTGGAAGAGCGCTGCCACAGACGAACTACGCGAACTAGTTCGCAGATCCCTCGTCTCTTAGTTCGTCCGCTCCTTTTCCGAAGACTGTCGGGTAACAGCGAGAGCGCGCAGAATCGCGTTATTTCCTTCTGCCAGTTGCCGTCATTTCGAGCTCAGATGCAGCTCAGCTGTAATTTTAGTAGTGGTAGCAAAAGCCAAAACGAGCGGACGAACTAAAAAGAGTGACCTACTTCACGGCCGAGCTGCGAACTAAAAGGAGAGCTACCGGTCGCGAACTAAAATATGCGCGATAGGTCTCGAACAGAATTAAAAATCACGTGTTTGCCTTCTGCTGATGAGAGCCATTTCGAGGTTAGCGTCTGCCTGCTAGATTACATAGTTAAGTGCTACAAAATTTCTGCTTTGAAGTATTCTACACTCTGCAATACCTGACTAATAAATTCCATAATGCCAAGATATAGAGATAACTCTAAACTTAAACGCGAGAATTTATCCACAAAATGTTTATTTTGGTTTGCGTGATATCGTTAGCAGCTCAAGCAGCAAGCGCATGAAGCAGCTAGGTGGGGGAACTTCTCCATCCACCTGCACGTGCAGACTACGCCGCTCAGCCGTCACTGGGAGCGAACGAACTAAAAGAACGAACTAGTTCGCGGCAGAGCCGCGAACTAAAGTAAGCGCTTCTGATCGCGAAGTATTATGCGCTAGTCTAGTCCATATGTCGGGTTCTGTTGATCACAGGGGTAAAGAGTTTGGATTAGCCCTGATTTTGTAATCATTTCTACCAAAAGAACAAGCATACTATAGCTGTACTGCAGTATACGATAAAAAATTAATTACGATGGTCAAACCAGTTAGGAAATCAAGTGAAATACCGTATACAACATACTGGGTGACACAGAAGAACGAAAATATTTCCACAATCCAATACAACTAGAAGTGATGAAGGAAGGGAATTTAATTTATAGTATTTCGACATTTACGAAACACTGATGTCATCTATCATTTTTTGAAACTAACTTCCTTCAGATGGCGTTCTCCTGTACGAATACAGAAGTATCGTTACTGCACAAACACAAATCCGAATGACGTTCATGAGTGCCCCTTACACGCTAGTTAACTGACAGTACGATGTGGCGTTTCATCACATGGGATTATCGGACTGTATTTTATCGCAAATGAATAGAGAACACAAAACAACTCTCTATGGCGATCATTACATGGAGGCGTTACAAAATTTCGCTGCGAATACATTGAACAGCTTACCAAACGTTCACGAATGTATTCGTACTGCAAGATGGCAACTAAAGGACGTATTAAAAAAAAATAATACGGGAAGGTTGTAAGATTTCAAATACTATGTACTAAATTCGTTTCCTTCACCACTTCTTGTTATATTGGATTGCGGAAATGTTCCCAGTTTTCTCTGTTCAAAAATGTTCAAATGTTTGTATAGCTTATGGGACTTAACTACGGGGTCATCAGTCCCTAAACTTACAAACTACTTATCAACTAGCTTATCCTAAGGACGGCACAAATATCCATGCCCGAGGGGGGATTCGAACCCCCGACCGTAGTGGCCGTGCAGACCGTGACTGGAGCGCCTCAGTCCCCTCGGCCACCGCGGCCGGCTGTTTTCTCTGTCACCATATAAATATGGTAACGTACTTTATTCACATATTGGTCACAAATGTAATTTGTGTGTGTGTTACACTACGATATTTTGTTGTCTCTACTCTTTACGTGATAATTACATGGCGTTTACGTACAGCGAAATACCATGCAGGTATCATAATAGTGAAACAGTCATTCTCATTGCCCTCTAATATGTTGTGTGATAACTTCGGAAAGGCAGTACAGTTGCGCACCTGTCTGGCATAAAGAGTATGAGCTCGTCAATCAATTCTTACCGGATATTTGGCCAGTCTTCCATGAGTGCAATATCCAGCTCTGCAACCGTTGTGGGAGCTGCTGGTCTGGCTGCAGTGCGTCTGCAAAGTGCATCCCAGACATGCTCAATCAGGATTAAGTCCGGTGAACAAGATGACCACTCAATTCGTCCAATTTTCTCAGCTTCAAGCATGTTGTCCACCAGTCTAGTCCAATCTCTTATGGCACCAGTTGCATTGAGCATTCTCTCTCGACGGGCTGTTAACAGCAGAAGACAGTCATCCCTTGTTGATGTTATCCGTAGACCACCTTGGCCTTGCCTTCATTTAACGGTTCCTGTAGTCTGAAATCGCGTTCAGGTTCTGTAAATTTCACTTCGGGACACACTAACAGCTGCAGCCGCCTCCCTCCGTAGAATCGTCAGAAAGGCATCGAGCCGTTTCCCTTGCATTCTGCTGATGGCAATACTCAGAAGCTAGATATATTTTATTAAATAACCCCACAATTAAACATTGTTGCCAGTGTGTTACAAAATTCCTACTACGCAGCAAAATGAATACAATAGGTTCGTTCTGGTACATTACGTGTGGTCTCGAGTGGGTTTTAAACGGCTTAAACCATTTTTTCAAGCCCGGTTCTCGAGAAAACCATGATTTTGGACGGAAAAAATTGGAATTGCGGGGATGAAAAATTCTACACTTTTTATTACTTGAAAATCTTAAGAATTTTTATTGTATATTCTTTTTTTTAAATATCCTTATCCGTTACCACAATCCAGAGGATCACAGTTACCGTACTTAACGCACAAAATTGCTGAAATCTGTTTTTAGCCGTTTTTGATACGTAGACCACAAATGTCCAATCCACTAACCAGAGCATATTTTTCAAATACTATGGGTATATTATGTAGACAAATATCTAGAAACTGTTATAGCCCATTTGGGAAAATCTTTATGTTATCAAGATACACTCGAAAAAACTGTGTTTTATGCGTTTATAAAGTATTAAAAGTTATTAAGTCTATTCAATTGGATACAAGAGTCCGTGGTGTAGGCGCCAGCTGGGCACCAGCTACATCAGCAGGGGACGTCTCCTTCGGAGGCGTTTGCACCCCTTCTCACCGCGTCTTCTGTGGACCGGCTGCTATACCATTCTAACGGAGTTGTCCGCGCCGTATCGTCTGAGTGTTGAAGTAAAGACTGCCAGGTGGAGTCCTCGGTCCATCTTCCTTTCTATGCAGCTGCCTGTAACCACTAGAGTCGGATGCTGTGGTGACAGTTCACCTCTTGATACCGCTGGCAGGGTTAGCACCAGAGTGCTCGTGCGTTGGCCATTAGAAAACCAACCAATGTATACTGTTACGGCCTCACCAACAACAACATTTAGCGTTGTGAAGAAGGTGGACTGCGGTTCACCATCTCTCTGGATGATGGTCAGTTCGAAGCGTAGTAGTTGTCTCCTGACTCCATCATCTGGTTCCGACTAGTGGCTACTAGACTGTACTGCTTTATCTGAGAAATAAGCTGAATCCAGTAGATCATTGGATCCACGACTACTCTCCCGAGAATCTTCGATTCCAAAGACTAAGTGACGACACTTCTAAAAGTGAGAGTTTACATATACCATCAGCTGCAGCTATGCCGTTTGGAATGGTTCGTAATGACCGAATGTGTCCTACTTGTGAATGCAGCGTTCACTCAATCCCTTTAACCGTTGACGTATCTTCGGTCTTATTCACACTTGTGAGAAATTACGTGTAGTTATAAAATGTTTACAAGCTGACGAATATACAATGTCTCTCTCTGCTGGTCATCTGTCGCACACGACAGACTGCTACCGTAGGCTTTCACCTCATGACCTGCTTCCGCCTAGCTTAGCTGGCGGTCGCTTGAGCAACCTAAGATTTTAACAAGTTTCTCTATCACAACTGAAAATGTGAAGAATAAATAAATTCACTGAAATATTTTTAGTAAAATACACAATATAGTAATATTTGAAATTTTCTGCTTATTTGCAGGATTTTGAGAGCAACCAAAACTTATTTAAATTTTAAAATTATTACATTATGATAAATTGCTACAGTGTCTTGAAATTTTTATTCAACACTAGGGGTGTTTGGTTTCTCTATGTTACTCCATGTTAACTACTTCGATATATTGTTTCCGCCTCAACGCACTCTGTGAAGAACTTGTGGAGCTTTCAAATTATAAATAAACGATCATTGAAATTTACACTAACATAGATAATTTACTACTACTGGCAGCTAATCTGTGAGAGATCTTGACGTAACGCGTTGAAATTTTTACACAACGTATTCTGCAATATGCTGTGCTTTTTATGTACCTGTTTTTAATACATATATCATACGTGAAGTTATACACATTTCATAATGGGGAAACTATGTTATAATAAATCGCACCCAACTTTTAAATAGAAGATTTGTTCTCAGCACTCTTGTCACTTGGTACATCAACTTTTAAAAATTTGAAACATGTGTGTTTAAATGAAATAAATAAAATAAAATAAAATTTAAACTGTGTTCTAGATGGGAAAGTAGCACGCGTATGTGGAAGTGTACATTTGTTTGTGTGCTGATGCTACCTGTATAGGTACCGAGCTGTGAATGTGAAAACTGATTTGAATATCTGTAATTAAAGTACGACTAAATAATATAGTTAATCAGTCAGGAATCGACTGATTGCAACGTGTATGGCCCTTATAGAACACGAGTCTGGTTAAACAATAAATGGCAAGTCCGATTGTAGATCAGGTTCCGATTCGTTCATTAGACAGACAAATTGCTCATTAATGAAATTAAATACTGATCAACGTGTGACACAAATTTGATATCCAAAGTATAATGTGATCATGGGTGGAGTAACTGTATATTTATAACAGTGATGATAGAACCTGAATGACATGTAAAAGCATGGAACAGTGAAAACGCTAAAGTTGACAATTACGTATCCATTAATTGATTAAAGATTAAAGTTTAGATTACTACTATGACACAAATTGAGCATTGATTCTATTGCGACCTTAGTAGTGATTGTTATATGTAACGTTATGTGCTGTAACAAGATGTATCTCTTTAACAAACAAAATGTCATATTGTCCCAAATAGCTCAGTAGGTAAGTTGGGGGCATACCAAGTAATACCGGATATAAATGTACTCATAGTAGAATGACAAACAAATTGTAAGAGTAGCTGATAGCAATGAAAGGAACTTGTAAAATCTATCATAGAGTGGAAACGTCTAAGTCGATAATTATGTAATTGACTAGAGTAGAGATCGAAGTTTATTTTATTAGATGCCAAAACTGACTAAGTATGGTGCGATTGCGAGCTTGGAAATAATTAATATGTGTACCGACACCTTCTGATCTAACTTTATTAACAAACTAATTATTGCGTTGTCAGCAAGTGGTGTAATTATTATTTGTATAAAAAGTCGTGTCAACGATAGACAAGAAATATTGATAGTTACTTGATATAATAGTTGCTTACGATTCTTGTATCAAAAAATGTAATCGCATAACAAATCGAGGTACTAAGTATATGCGAAATGTTTAACAGAGACTCAATGATTTACTTCCCTACTTGTAGTCCTAATCATAAATAAAGTACACTCACCTCTTATCTGTACACAGTACCTTGGTATCTTGCAGTACATTAACGATGAATTATAAATGAAGTTAAAACTTGCAGCCTAAGACAACTTGGCGATAATAATAAGTTCTTTGACTTGAAACAAAAGGGGGGCATGAAGTTATTTTGAAGTGAAACAAAGTTATAAGTTATTATTATTATTATTATTACTTTTTAAATATCACTATAACAATAAAAATACACATCAAAAATCAAAGTTCTCAAGAATCCTAGCTGCTTACAACAACTCTTGCAGTCTATTGCTCTCAACCAACACCTAATTCCGTCTGTCTACTTCCACTCTCAGACTCCTTCTGCCTACTCTTCGCTACCGCCGACTCAGAGTTCACAGCAAAACCTCACTGACCAGAGAGTGACAATGACAAAGTATAGTGTTGTCAACTTTCAAAGTAATACCAGCGATTATTTTAAGGGAACATCAGATTTCACACTAGTCACTGACAGTGTACTTCACATTTATCTCTCTATCAGAGCAGACCTTGGCAGGGGCAAAGATAGATTAGCCACAGCGTAGATTCTAGTCACAATGTAGGATCTACGGTCACAAATGACCCAGAAGTTAAAGACATGGCAGATATCGCCGTAGTCATTACTCGCCAGACGTTACGGTTAGAAGACTGCACGGGGATAAAAGATAAATCAGTCAATAATCCGAATATTGGTTCGAACGAAATAGTGCTTTACTAGGAATGGTCCTGTTTGGAGGTGGTATGCCATTGCCTTCCTCCGACCTTCGAAAAAGACGTTTTAGTAGGACCTGCAGTTTAATCTTTAGCAAAAGATCTTTCCGAGAACCCTAAAAAATTCTGGTCCTATGTAAAATCGATAAGCGGGTCAAAGCCCACTGTCCAGTCACTCGCTGATCATTCCGGGACAGTAATAAAAGATAGCAAACGGAAAGCCGAAGTTCTAAATTTATCCTTTAAGAAATCTTTCACACAGGAGGACCGCACAAATGTACCATCATTTGATCAGCGTACTAATTCTGAAATGGAGGACATAGTAATAGGTATTTCCGGTGTAGAGAAGCAGCTGAGAGAGCTAAATACGAAAAATTCTACTGGTCCTGATGGAATACCAGTTCGGTTTTACAAATAGTATTCTGCGGCATTGGCTCCCTACTTAGCTTGCATTTATCGCGAATCTTTAATTCAGCGCAAAGTTCCTAGTGATTGGAAAAAAGCGCAGGTGACTCCCGTTTATAAGAAAGGAAAGAGAAGTCACCCATACAATTGCAGGCCAATATCGTTGACATCAGTATCATGTAGGATTTTGGAGCATATTCTCAGTTCGAATATAGTCAGTTTCCTTGAAACGGAAAAGCTTCTTTCTATGAATCAGCACGGGTTTAGGAAACATCGTTCATGTGAAACTCAGCTTGCCCTTTTCTCACATGACATCTTGCGAGCTATGGATGAAGGCCAACAGACGGCTTGTGTTTTTCTTGACTACAAACAGGCGTTCTACGCGGTGACACACTGCAGACTGCTAACGAAGATACGAGCTTATGGAATAGGTTCACAGATTTGTGACTGGCTGGAAGGCTTCCTAAGTACTAGAACGCAGTACGTTGTTCTCGACGGCAACTGTTCATCAGAGACGACAGATTAGTCAGGCGTGCCCCAGGGGAGTGTGATAGGACCGCTATTATTTTCTATCTATATAAATGATCTGATGGACAGAGTAAGTTGTAATTTGCGGCTGTTTGCTGAAGATGCTGTGGTGTATGAGAGGGTGTCGTCTTTAACTGACTGTAATAGCATATAGGATGACGTAGACAAAATTGCTAGTTGGTGCGAAGAATGGCAGCTAGCTCTCAATGTAGAAAAATGTAAGGTGATGCGCATGAGTAAGAAAAACAATCCCACAATGTTCGAATACAGTATTAGTAGTGAGCTCCCTCATGCTGTCACGTCGTTCAAATATCTAGGAGTAACATTGCAGAGCGTTCCTGTTGGCCTCCATATCCTCTCCAAACTTACCCATAACCTTATCATAATCGTCTGTTCGATTTCCTATCCTGGAGTTGAAATCACCCATGAGTAAAACACTACCCTTATCATTAAAATAAGACAGTCTAGATCGCAATTTGTTGCATTTATTGGTGGCAACCGGTTTCGGTTCTATAGAACCATCTCCAGGCATTTGGCACCTTGTAGATGGACGGTGGCGATGGCAGGAGCAGGCCTCAACTGCTATCCTTATCCTTCAGACATCAAATGAATAAGAAAAATTAATAAATAAAAACTGTCACTAGACGAATCGTCATAAATAAAATGATCTTCATCTGAAGACATTAAAGAGATCAATTGGTGCAAAGCGTTGTGCAGTTTAAAACCGCCTTCACGGTTAGTAGGATCTTGTGTCAAGAGTACTTACACATTGTCTTCGATCAATGAATACAAAAAGGAACTCGTTACCAATCCCTACAGATCCTTGAGCGCCACGCCCTCCGCTTACCTTGCCATATCCGACTCCCTTCCCCCACGCAAATCTTTTTTGACCTAATTCGGGCGGCCGCAGTGGCCGAGTGGTCTGCGGCGTGTCAATCACGCGTGGCCTACCGCGTCGGAGGTACGAATGCTCTCTCGGGCATGGATGTGTTTGTTGCTCTCAGGTTAGTTTAACTTGGTTTAAGTACTTTGTAAGCTAGGGACTAATAACCCATCAGTTAAGTCCCATAGATTTACAAAAGTTTGCACATTTTTGAACAACCATCAAAGAATAAATTATTTCTTCAATAAGTAATGAAGTTTATTTAACTTTTTGTTGTGTATGTTTTTTTTTATCCTTTATATGTCAGAGTTAATGAGATTGCCGTTTACGTAGTTTGTCCCATCCCAGAAACCCCCATCTCCTATGCTTGTCACTTACGTTTGACGTTCTTACATCAATTACACACTTTTCTTGTTGTGGTATCGTTTTTGCTCAAAACTCGCACTTTCTTCACACAACATAACCGCAAACTGTCCGTGTCACGTAACTGCCCAACTTTCCTGTCCATCAGAGGTAATCAGACACCATATTAGAGTTTAACGAGAATGAAAATTATACTTAGATCACGTAACTTATGAGGAGGTTCTCAACAGAATTGGGAAGAAAAGAAGTTTCTGACATCCTGACTAACAGAAGGGATAGGTTGGTGGGACACATACTGAGACTTCAAGGAATAGTCATCTTAGAATTAGAAAGAAGTGTGTGAGGTAAAAATCGTAGAGGGAGACCGAGGGACAAATACAGTAAGCAGATTCAGAAGGATGTACGTTGCCATTGATATTCTCAGATGAAGAGGCTTGCACAGGAAACGGTAGCTGCATCAAACCAGTGTGCAGAGCACAACAGCAGCAAAGCACGTGGTTTTTATTTTCTCTCCCTGAACTTTAATTTCCCTCTCCAAACTCCTTGCATTCCTTCACAGCTTGCTCAGTATACAGACTGAACAAAATTTGGGAATGGCTACAACCCTATCTTACCCCTTCCCAACCTTGGCGTCCCTTTCATGCCTTCGACTTTAGTAATTGCTGTCTGTTTTTTGTATAAATTGACTCCCTATATTTTACCCCTGCTACCTTCTTCATTTGAAAGGCTGTATTCATGTCGACAGTGTCAAAAGATTTCTCCAAATCTTTCGTTGGCCTATCTTCTAAGATAAGTCCTAATGTGGGTATTGGCTCCCGTGTTCCTACATTTCTCCTAAATCCAAACTGATATTCCCCAAGGTCGGATTCCACACGTTTTTTCATTGTTCTGCAAAGAATTCGTGTTTTACAACCATGACTTATTAAACACAAAGTTCTGTAATTTTCACATTTGTCTGCACTTGCTTTCTTTAGAACTGGAATTACTATATTCTTCTGGAAGTCGAAGGGTATTTCCTTGCCTCATACATCTTGCATACCAGCTGGAACAATTTCTTCAAGACTGGCTCTCGTCGTGATATTAGCAGTTCAGACGGAATATCATCTACTCCAGGGGCCTTGTTTCGACTAAAATATTTCAGCGCCCTGTTAAATTCTCCTTGTAGTATCGTATCTCCCATCTCATATTCCTCATCTTCGTCTTCGATTTCTAGAATACTGCCTTCAAGTTTATTTCCTTTGTATATATTTCTTCCATATTTCAGCTTAGTACTTGTTTTCCGTCTGAGTTATTGATATTAATTTTGTGTCCCAGCCTCGTCGCCGCTTTTGTGTCTCGTTCCGTTGTAGGTGTCGGTGGCCGAGTGGAATGAGACCGACACAGAAATAAAGATAACACGCTGGTGCAGGTACGGAGGGGAGCAGCCAGAACTAGAAACACTAGAGTAAATTAGAATGAGATATATATTGCACAGAATTTATACAATACTTAACTTTTACATAGTACTGCAGAATGTTGATACATAGTTGAGCTAGAGTCCTGCCTAGTGCCTAACTGATAGCCAAGTCTTCACTGGTGCCTATCGGATTCCGAAGTCTTTACTGGTTCCTAACTCAGTCGCAAGTGACGATGTCGTTCAGTGGTGGCCACGAGCGGCGTTGTAGCAGAGGGCGCTCGTGGCCGTCGTCGTAAGAACGCCGCGCCGTGCGTGCATGGCGGCGCGCGGCGAAAGTAGGTGGCGCGCACTTTGTACTTGTGCGACACCACACCCCTCCCCCCCAAACCGCCGCGCCGTCGTGGCGTAGGGCTGAGGGCCACGGCGACGGCACTGGGAGGAGGGCCTGGGCGGGGGCGTTACTGGTGGGACGGGCGTCGTAGCTGAGGCTGGGATCGAGACGCCGTCCGCGCCCCGGCATCCGCCTTGCGATCCCCCGGAAAACCCGCTAAACCCGCTAAAACGAGGGGAAGGGCGCACGCTTCCGCCCAGACTGAGCAGGTCATCTTCTTCTGAGGTGCGTGGCCCAAGCTGGGGGGGGGGGGGGCGCACGTTCCCGGAGTCCCTCTCGGTGACGCTGTCAGCTGAGGCGGCGACGGAGGCGGAGGGGCCGACTGCGTAGGAGGCGCGTCGACATCCATCGGTATCTCGAAGTCCGGGGACGAACGATGTGGCTGTGCTCCCTGGCGGTGAACTGGGTCTGGAATCAAGAAACCGGAGACAGGATCGCGCGGCCTGTGCAAGCGCAATTGGTTTGCGTGGCCCCGCAGCTCCGACCCTGTGGAAGAACGTACAACATACATATTGCGACCGAGCACGCGCTGAATGGTGCCCGGTGTCCATCTTGTCTTGTTGCCAGCAAACACCCTGTACAGCACCGGCGTAGAAACCTGAAAACGCGTAGCGCCATACGAACCGACTCGGTGCGTGGGAGGCTGCAGCAGGTGAAGGAGAGTGCGGTGACGGCGGCCGTGTAGCAGCTCGGCAGGAGACGGGCCGTCACGTGGCATGCACCGATACGTAGACAGGAAAATTTGAAGAGCTTGCTGCCTGGAGTGCTGACCTTTCATCTTCTCCATGTGAGACTTGAATGTTCGAACGAAACGTTCTGCTTCACCATTGGACTGAGTGTGAAAAGGTGCAGTGGTGATATTCTGAATGCCATTCACACGACAAAACTGTTGAAATTACGCACTAACAAACTGAGGTCCATTGTCACTGACGATAGTTTCAGGCAAACCTTCGATGCAAAACACTGACGTTAAGGCACTGATTGTACTAGACGCTGTCGTTGAGTTCATGGCAATCACGAAAGGAAACTTGCTGAAAGCGTCTACAACAATTAACCAGCGCGTATTCCAGAAAGGTCCGGCAAGGTCAATATGTAAACGTTGCCATGGTCCCTTGGGGCGTGGCCAGTCTGAGAAACGCTGTGGAGGAGCCGCCTGATGCTCCGCACAAACCGTACACTGTGACGTCATGTCCTCTATCTGAGCGTCCATACCAACCCAGGTACAATGACGTCTGGCCAGTTGCTTTGTCCTAACAATGCCCCAATGTCCTTGATGCAGGAGGCGTAACACTTCACGTTGCAGGGAACGAGGAACAATCACTCTTGTTTGGTCGTTGTCCGTATGTAACAACAGAACACCCTGACTTAAAGATAATGCATGACGTCGTGCAAAATAACGTCGAACCAGAGGCTGATGAATGTCTTTGGCTCTGGCAGGCCACCCTGAGCGAACAAAACGTACTACCACACTTAAGTCTGCATCCGCAGCTGTTTCCTGTGCAACCCAACGAGAGTTCAAAGGGAAATCTGCGACAACGGAAGCATCTCTGGAGTCTGACAACATGCCATTTCCGAAGAATCAAACGACACATCCTGGCCAACCGGAAGTCGGGAAAGTGTGTCCGCGTTGGCGTGTTTAGTGGTAGGTCGGTACAAAATCTCATACTGATAATTAGACAGTATTAAGGACCATCTCTGAAGCTTTTGTGCCGTACCTGGCGGAATCGGCTTTGTGGGTGAGAACAACGACGTGAGAGGCTTGTGGTCTGTCAACAAATAGAATTTTCTGCCATAGAGGTAATGATGAAACTGTGTGACGCCGTAAATGATTGCTAAGGCCTCCTTTTCTATCTGACTGTAATTCTGTTGCGTTGGCGTCAGGAGCTTGGATGCAAAGGCAATAGGTCGATCGTGAGATCCAATACGATGCGACAAAACTGCACTCAGACCGTACGACGAGGCGTCAACTGCTAACACTACAGGCTTCTGGGGGTCAAAGGGAATCAAACATTAATCACTGAGTAGTGCAGACTTTAAGTTGTCAAAGGCAACCTGGCAATTTTTGGACCAAACAAAAGGAACATTTTTCCTACGTAAGCGATGCAGTGGAGCTGCAATCTGAGACGCATTGGGAATAAATCTGAAATAATAGTTAAGCTTTCCCATTACTGCTTGCAATTCATGCACATTCTTAGGAGGAGGCAAGTCTTTGATTGCTCGAAGATGTGACTGTAAGGGATGAATTCCTTGGGCATTTATCACATGGCCTAGGTACTCTATTACAGTTTGAAAAAACGAACACTTTGCTTTATTACAACGTAGACCTGCTGCAGTCAACACTTTGAAAAGGCACTCCAGGTTGCTAAATGTTCTTCAACTGTACGTCCGGATACCACAATATCATCTAAATAATTCGAGCAACACGGTACAGAAACTGTCAGCTGTTCCAAGAAACGCTGAAAAATAGCGGGGGCGGAAGAACTGCCAAAGGGTAGGCGTTGAAATTGAAAAAGGCCCATGTGAGTATTAATGACGAAAAATATTTTTGACTCGTCATCAAGCGGAATTTGTAAGTATGCCTCTGCTAAATCAATCTTAGAAAAGAAACGAGACTGTCCTAATTTGTCCATTAGTTCGTCAGGTCTGGGCAGGGGTAAGTGTCTACAATTGTTTGACTGTTCACTGTTGATTTGAAGTCCGCACAGAGACGAAGTTTTCCTGACGGCTTGGGTATAATTACTATAGGCGAGGCCCACTCACTCGCAGAAACAGGAGAAATCACCCCACTAACTTGCCAACGTTTAAGTTCTTCGGCAACTGTATCACGCAAGGCGATAGGCACTGGTCTAGCTTTACGAAATTTTGGAACTGCAGATTCTTTTAAAGTTACATGTGCCACGAAGTCTTTTGCACAACCGAGTTCCGGCGAAAACAAGTCACTGTATTTTTCACACAATGCATTAATTTTGTCCTGAGGCACTACTGACGAAATTTGAAGCACATCTCTTTGAATTGATAAACCAAACAAGTCAAAAGCATCTAGTCCAAAAATGTTCTGTGTAGATTTGGCCTGAAGAACTACAAAAGCAACTGTCTTTGTAACACCTTGAAAAGAGGCAGGCAGGCTACACGTTCCTAGCACGGGAATATTTTGACCTGTGTACGCTGTTAGCACTTGCTGTGACGGCGACAATTTTGGCGAACACAGAAGTTCATAAGTATCTTTATTAATTAATGTGACAGCGGAACCAGTATCAAGCTGAAATTGCACCGTCTTATTTTCTATGAAGAGAGTCACAAACAGTTTTTGCTTGCGGCGCTCGACAGTTGCGCGAATGTGGGCAACGTCTGCTACGGTTTGTTTACTGCGCTTGCGCGGGACGCGTAGTGAAGTAAGCGGCGCAGACTCGGCACGCAGCGGATTAACAACACTGTCACTAGATGGCACTACCGCCGGATCGGCGTCCGCGCAAGCATGCGAAGCTACTCCAGATGTACTAACTACTGCACTACACTTTTGAGTAGCTACTTGATGTCTACTGTCACTAGCTACACAGTACTGGGCACTATTACAAGGAGCAGTTGCAGAAGGCACTATTTTCACTACAGGAATGCACTGTTCATAGTCATTTTGCTTGTCCCGAACCCGTTTCCGTTGCACTGTTTTACGCGCTCGTCGGCGCTTGCTACGTGGTGCACTATATAGTTTTGCCATAGGCGCAGAACTAACATCGAATCCCCCCGACTGTAGCTATTGCCGGGCTGATCTCGGCTACTTCAGTTGGTTCCCTGTTCACGCTACTTCCTTCCGTTCCTGCTTTGCGCCGCCGCCGCCGCCGCCGCCGCCGCCGCCGCCGCCCAGGCCCCGCACCTGGTCCGCCGCCGCCGCCGCCGCCGCCGCCGCCCAGGCCCCGCACCTGGTCCTCCTCCTCTGCCGCCGCCCAGCAGTGCCGCCGCCGCCGCCGCCGCCGCCGTCACCCAGGCCCAGCCCCTGGCCCGCCGCCGCCGCCGCCGCCGCCGCCGCCGTCGTCGTAGCAGCACCAACGTCCACGCTGCCGCCGCCGTCGCCGCCGTCATCGCTGCCGCCCTGCCGGTCTCCGCTCGTCGCCCTGGACTGCGCCCCTGTCGTAAGAGCTGCCCATGGCGACCTCATCGTCCACCCCGTCAACTTCCTCCTCCCTCTCTGCAGTTCCCACAATAACCCTGCCCCCTGTCCATACTGCACCCATCATTCTTACTACCACCCCCTCCCTCGCCTCCACAACAATCACCTGGAGCCCCTCCAGCCTTCCCCAAATTACTCTCCCGCTCCATGTCATCCTCTCCGCTTCACCATCCCATGAGGTCCCCCCTCCCCCTCCGATCTACCTCCCCCTCACCACCCCCTACACTGCACCGGTCAACCCCGCCCATGTGACGCACCGCCGAGCCACGGTGGCAGATACGCCGCTGTCGCCCCCGCCCCCTTCTCACCTTCTACCCCACCATCCGCCTCCCATCGAAATCCCACTTGATCGTGTTTCCCTCCCAGCCCCTCCTACCTATGCCTCCGTCACCGCCTCTGCTCCAGCATCTCTACCTGCCTCTACTGGCGCCATCCCCAAGCGCACCCAGAAACGGGGAAGTGCGGACCCTTCCCCCGCCTCCACCAAATCAAAGAAAGCTCCCGCTCCCCCGCCCCCTCCTCCTCCCCCTCTTACCGACCCTATGGACACCGCCCCCATTCTCCCACGCCCCCAACCCGACCTGTTCACTATGTACTGTCCCATCCTGATCCCCGATTCCTTGAACATAAAAACCTCTCTCTCCAAATTCGGAAGTATTTCCCCTCCGCCCCCATCTCCCAAATTATTCCCCGCCGAGACTCTGTCCTCCTGAAGTCCCCCAGCCCCACCCTCCACACAGACATCCTCGCTCGCATCCCCAAGGTCCTTTTCGGCCCTCATGCCACCCTCACCCCCTACTATACAGCCTCCTCTGCCCGCCAACCACCTCCCCCCCGCCGCCCTCCGACCCTCACCGCCGTGATGACAAGGCTTAGTCCTTTGATTACGGAGGAAGAGGTGTTGGAGCAACTCAACTCTCACCCCGACATCTCCATCTGTTCCGCCAAGCGGATCAACAATGACTCTGGCCCCACCCGTTTGATGCGGATAATTACTGAATCCGCATCTTCCCTTGACCACCTCTTCCTCGAGGGTGCGCTGATATACGATCGCCGCCACACGGTAGAACCCTCCCGATCCCCCCCCGCAAGCCTACCGCTGTGCCAGGTGCCTCGTTTATAATGATCACCTGACGCAGAACTGCAAAAACCCTCCCACCTGTCCCCACTGCAAAGACTCCCACCTCCATAAACACTGTCCCAACCTCACCTCTCCTCCCACCTGCAACACCTGTGGCGGCCCTCACCCTACCTACTCCTACAAGTGCAAATCCGTCCCTCCACCTGCTCCCTCCAAACCCGAACTCACCGTCCCCATCCGCCCCATAGATCCTCCCATGCACCCCAATCAATCCTTGGTCCCTCCCCCCACCGCCGAAGACGTTATCCGGTTCGTCACCACCGTCCTCGCCAACATCCACCCCTTCCAACGTCCCCACACCCTCCAACAGATTGCACTGGCCGCCAGGTCCGTGTTCAATCTGGACACCTTTGCAACCTTCTCCCGTGCCCACTCCCACTTCGCCTTTTCCCGCCTCGAGACCCAAGTCCCTCCGGTCCCCTTCCTTTCCCCACCCCTCCTCTACCCTCCCCAACCCTCCCTCTACCCCATCATGGCAGGCCCATCCTATACCCTCCTCTACCACAACATCCGCTCCCTCCCAGCCAATAAGAACCTCTTCCTCCACACTCTCTCCCAACACCGCGTGGATGCCTTCCTACTCAACGAGACCTTCCTGCAACCCCGCCGACCAGTCAACACCAATCCTTACCTTCTCCACCGCACCGACGGACCCCCACCCCTGGCCCGAGGCGGAGTGGCGATCGGCCATCTCCGTCACCACCCCGTCCGGCTACACCCTCTCCTCAATGACCCCACTGAACACTTGATCCTCAGCCTCTTTCTTCCCTCCCTCACTGTCACTCTCGCCACCATTTACATTCGCTCCACCTCTCCTCTCCCGTACGATTTCCTCTCCCATATCGACCGCACCTTCCCGACCTATGTCATTGCCGCTGACCTCAACCTTCATTCCCGTCACCCCGCTGAACTCCGGCGGTGGCGTCAGTTCGTCACCACCTCGCTCCGGGGCGACATCCTTCCCCTTCCCCGCCCAACCCGCCCCGAAAGCAACACCACACCCGATGCAGTACTGGTGTCTCCCAACCTCCTGGGGCGCATCACGGCGGACGTCCTAGACCTAATAGGCAGTGACCACGCCCCTGTCCTACTTACCTTTGACCACCGCCCCCGCCTTGCCCGCGCTCCTCGTCCCATGCCCCCTCCCAAACTCGTCCATGATTATTCCCGTGCCGACTGGGATGCCTACCGTCGCTCCATCGACACCTCGGTCGAAAGCCACCCACTACCCCTCCATACTCCCGCCGATATTGACCATGCCTCCTCCTTTCTCCAGCAGACCGTTGCTGACGCGGTCCATGCCCACATCCCTACCCGGGCGATCTATCCTCACCGCCCTACCCTTCCTCCACAGGCCGTCCTTCTCCTCCGCGAATCCCGCCGTCTGTACCGCTCCTTTCTCCGGACCCGTGACCGGGATACTCTCCAACGCCACCGGCAACTCCAACGACACATAAGAAACCTTTTGACCGCGAAGAAACGCCGGGACTGGCGTCAGACATGCACCCGCCTTAACTCGCTCCTCCCGGTCTACTCCGCCAAGTACTGGCGTGCCTTCCGCCGCCTTACTGGCAGTCACTCCTCCCCCCACTACCCACTTCTCCATGATGATCGTCCTTTCCCTGACAACGCCAGTAAGGCAGAACATTTTGCCTCCTACCTTTCTGATGTATTTTCCATTCCTGATGATCCCCTTTTTGACTACTCTCTCTTCCCGGATGTCCATGAGCGCACCGACACCGCCTCTCCTCCGCTCGCCCCTGGCTTCCAGTACTTGGACCGCATTCCTCCCTCAGAATTGAACACTTCCATTACTGCCCGTGACATAATAGACACTCTTCGCACGAAACAAAACACCGCCCCCGGTCAAGACCGGCTAACCTACCGCCACCTTCGCGCATGCCCCCTCTCATTTCATGAAGTCCTTGCCAAACTCTACAACATCATCCTTTAAACTGGCTTCTACCCCGACCTGTGGAAAATCTCCCGTATTCTCATGTTCCTCAAGCCCGACAAGCCCCCGTCCCAGACCTCATCCTACCGTCCCATCAGTCTTACCTCCGTGTTCAGCAAGGTCCTGGAAACCATCCTTTCTCGTCGAATCCACCAGCACCTCCACCGCCACCAGTTTCTCCCCCCCTCCCAATGTGGCTTCCGACCCTCCTTCTCCGCCGACGACCAGCTCCTTCGCCTGACTCATCTCCTCTCCGTCCAACTCAACTCCCGTCGCTCCGCAATTTTTGTATCCCTCGACATCCAAAAAGCCTACGACCGAGTATGGCATTCCGGTCTCCTCTTCAAGATCCAGCTCTACGCCCTTCCCATTAATTACGTCCGCCTCATCGCTTCCTTCCTTACCCGCCGCCCCTCCTACGTCACTGTCTGCAACTCCAACTCCCGTATTTTCTACCCCTCCGCCGGGGTGCCCCAAGGCTCAGTCCTCTCTCCCCTCCTCTATCTCCTCTACTCTGCCGACATGCCTCAACCCAAACCTCCCGTCTATCTCCTCCAATATGCTGACGACACCGCCTTCCTGGCCCTCGCCCCCTCCCTTGCCCGTTCCCAGGTTTTGCTCCAGTCCCACCTCACCGAGTTCGCCTCCTGGTGTAACCGGTGGCTCCTCTCCGTCAATCCCGACAAATCCCAGGCAATAGTCATAGGTCGTACTTTTGTATCCCAACTTCGTCGCCGCTTTTGTGTCCCAGCCTCGTCGTAGGTGTCGGTGGCCGAGTGGAACGAGACCGACACAGTAACAAGACAGCACGCCGGTGCAGGTACGGAGGGGAGCAGCCAGAAACTACAAACACTAGAGTAAATTAGAAAGAGATATATTTTGCACAGAATGTAACAATACTTAACTTTTACATAGTACTGCAGAATGTTGATACATAGTTGTTAGAGGCCTGCCTAGTGCCTGTACAATAGCAAAGTCTTCACTGGTGCCTATCTGATTACAAAGGTCCTAACTCGTTGCTATCTCAGTCCGAAGTGCGAAGTGAACGATCCTTCAGTGGTGGCCACGAGCGGAGTTCCAGCAGAGGGCGCTCGTGGCTGTCGTCGGAAGAACGCCGCGCCGTGCATGCATGGCGGCGCGCGGCGAAAGTAGGTGGCGCGCACTTTGTACTTGTGCGACACCACACCCCTCCCCCCCAAACCGCCGCGCCGTCGTGGCGTAGGGCTGAGGGCCACGGCGACGGCACTGGGAGGAGGGCCTGGGCGGGGGCGTTACTGGTGGGACGGGCGTCGTAGCTGAGGCCGGGATCGAGACGCCGTCCGCGCCCCGGCATCCGCCTTGAGATCCTCCAGGGAACCCGCCGAAACCTGGGGAAGGGCGCCCGCCCCCGCCCAGAGGGAGCAGGTCACCTTCTTCTGAGGTGCGTGGCCAAAGCTGGGGCGGCACGCACGGTCCCGGAGTCCCTCTCTGTGACGCTGTCATCTGCGGCGGCGACAGCGGGGGCGTCGCGTCGATCTCCATCGGGACGATCTCGTAGTCCGGGGACGAACGATGTGGTTGTGGTCCCTGGCGGTGAACTGGGTCTGGAATCAAGAAACCGGAGACAGGATCGCGAGGCCTGTGCAGGCGCAATTGGTTTGCGTGGCGCCGCAGCTCCGACCCTGTGGAAGAACGTACAACAAACATATTGCGCCCGAGCACGCGCTGAATGATGCCCGGCATCCATTTCTTCTTGTTTCCAGCAAACACCCTGTACAGCACCGGCGTCGAAACCTGAAAACGCGTAGCGCCATACGAACCGACTCGGTGCGTGGGAGGCTGCAGCAGGTGAAGGAGAGTGCGGTGACGGCGGCCGTGTAGCAGCTCGGCAGGAGACGGGCCGTCACGTGGCATGCACCGATACGTAGACAGGAAAATTTGAAGAGCTTGCTGCCTGGAGTGCTGACCTTTCATCTTCTCCATGTGAGACTTGAATGTTCGAACAAAACGTTCTGCTTCACCATTGGACTGAGGGTGAAAAGGTGTGGTGGTGATATGCTGAATGCCATTCACACGACAAAACTGTTGAAATTCCGCACTAACAAACTGAGGTCCATTGTCACTGACGATAGTTTCAGGCAAGCCTTCGATGCAAAACACTGATGTTAAGGCACTGATTGTACTAGAAGCTGTCGTTGAGTTCATGGCAATCACAAAAGGAAACTTGCTGAAAGCGTCCACAACAATTAACCAGCGCGTATTCCAGAATGGTCCGGCAAAGTCAATATGTAAACGTTGCCATGGTCCCTTGGGGCGTGGCCAGTCTGAGAAACGCTGTGGAGGAGCCGCCTGATGCTCCGCACAAACTGTACACTGTGATGTCATGCTCTCTATCTGAGCGTCCATACCAACCCAGGTACAATGACGTCTGGCCAATTGCTTTGTACTAACAATGCCCCAATGTCCTTGATGCAGGAGGCGTAACACTTCTCGTTGCAGGGAACGAGGAACAATCACTCTTGCTTGGTCGTTGTCGGTATGCAACAACAGTACACCCTGACTTAAAGATAATGCATGACGTTGTGCAAAATAACGTCGAACCAGAGGCCGATCAATGTCTTTGGCTCTGGCAGGCCACCCTGAGCGAACAAAACGTGCTACCACACTTAGGTCTGCATCCGCAGCTGTTTCCTGTGCAACCCAACGAGAGTTCAAAGGAAAGTCTGCGACAGCGGAAGCATCTCTGGAGTCTATCTGACAACATGCCATTTCTGAAGAATCAAATGATACATCCTGGCCAACCGGAAGTCGGGAAAGTGTGTCCGCGTTGGCATGTTTAGTGGTAGGTCGGTACAAAATCTCATACTGATAATTTGACAATATCAAGGACCATCTCTGAAGCTTTTGTGCCGTACGTGGTGGAATTGGCTTTGTGGGTGAGAACAACGACGTGAGAGGCTTGTGGTCTGTCAACAAATAGAATTTTCTGCCATAGAGATAATGATGAAACTTTGCGACGCCGTAAATGATTGCTAAGGCCTCCTTTTCTATCTGACTGTAATTCTGTTGCGTTGGCGTCAGTAGCTTGGATGCAAAGGCAATAGGACGATCGTGACATCCAATACGATGTGATATTACAGCGCCCAGACCATACGACGACGCGTCAACTGCTAACACTACAGGCTTCTCTGGGTCAAAGGGAATCAAACATGCATCACTGAGTAGTGCAGACTTTAATTTGTCAAAGGCAACCTGACAATCTTTAGACCATACAAAAGGAACATTCTTCCTACGTAAGTGATGCAGTGGAGCTGCAATCTGAGAGGCATTGGGAATAAATCTGAAATAATAGTTCAGCTTCCCCATTACTGATTGCAATTCGTGCACATTCTTAGATTGCTCGAAGATGTGACTGTAAGGGATGGATTCCTTGGGCATTAATCACATGGCCTAGGTACTCTATTTCAGTTTGAAATAACGAACACTTTGCTTTATTGCAACGTAGACCTGCTGCAGTCAACACTTTGAAAAGGCACTCCAGGTTTGCTAAATGTTCTTCAACTGTACGTCCGGACACCACAATGTCATCTAAATAGTTCGAACAACACGGTACGGAAACTGTCAGCTGTTCCAAAAAACGCTGAAAAATAGCGGGAGCGGAAGAACTGCCAAAGGGTAGGCGTTGAAATTGAAAAAGGCCCATGTGAGTATTAATGACGAAAAACTTTTTTGACTCGTCATCAAGTGGAATCTGTAAGTATGCCTCTGCTAAATCAATCTTAGAAAAGAAACGAGACTGTCCTAATTTGTCCAACAGTTCCTCAGGTCTGGGCAGGGGATAAGTGTCGACAATTGTTTGACTGTTCACTGTTGATTTAAAGTCCGCACAGAGACGAAGTTTTCCTGACGGCTTGGGTATAATTACTATAGGCGAGGCCCACTCACTCGCAGAAACAGGAGAAATCACCCCACTATCTTGCCAACGTTTAAGTTCTTCGGCAACTGTATCACGCAATGCGATAGGCACTGGTCTAGCTTTACGAAATTTTGGAACTGCAGATTCTTTTAAAGTTACATGTGCCACGAAGTCTTTTGCACAACCGAGTTCCGGCGAAAACAAGTCACTGTATTTTTCACACAATGCATTAATTTTGTCCTGAGGCACTATTGACGAAATTTGAAGCACATCTCTTTGAATTGATAAACCAAACAAGTCAAAAGCATCTAGTCCAAAAATGTTCTGCGTCGATTTGGCCTGAAGAACAACAAAAGCAACTGTTTTCGTGACACCTTGAAAGGAGGCAGGCAGGCTACACGTTCCTAGCATGGGAATATTTTCACCTGTATAAGCTGTTAACACTTGCTGTGACGGCGACAATTTTGGCGAACCCAGAAGTTCATAAGTATCTTTATTAATTAATGTAACAGCGGAACCAGTATCAAGCTGAAATTGCACAGTCTTATTTTCTATGGAGAGATTTACAAAAAGTTTGTGCTTCTGGCGCACGACAGGAGCGCGAATGTGGGCAACGTCTGCTACGGTTTGTTTACTGTGCTTGCGCGGGCCGCGTAGTGAAGGAAGCGGCGCAGACTCGGCACGCAGCGGATTAACAACACTGTCACTAGATGACACTACCGCCGGATCGGCGTCCGCGCAAGCCTGCGAAGCTACTCCAGATTTACTAACTACTGAACTACACTTTTGAGTAGCTACTTGATGTCTACTGTCACTAGCTACACAGTACTGGGCACTATTACAAGGAGCAGTTGCAGAAGGCACTATTTTCACTACAGGAATGCACTGTTCATAGTCATTTTGCTTGTCCCGAACCCGTTTCCGGTGCACTGTTTTACGCGCTCGTTGGCGCTTGCTACGTGGTGCACTATATAGTTTTGCCATAGGCGCAGACTACTTTCTTGAAATTGAGATCCAAGGAAAGCACTGTTCAATTCCACAGCCCGTATAACATTTACAGAATGAACTGTTCTCGCACTTTGCGAAGCACCGTTTCTAACGTTACTGTTCTTTGAGTTTTTAATTTGCATACACACAGACTGCACATGTCCCGATTTGCCACATTGATAACAGGTTGCGTTGCGACTAGGGCAATGAGCACGCTTGTGGCGAGACACACACTGAGGGCAAGACTTACGAACATTTTTCTGAAATGAGCGTTGGCGCCCGTTATGCAAATTACTGTTTCTAACACGACGGGGCGACCTTTGCGTCGCACTTTTACACTGGCTACTGTTCACTGTCTGTTCAGCACGGCCGGTAGAAAAATAAGAATCACTAGTGCTATACTGAGAACTACGGCTAGGAAAGCGTCCGTTGCGGCGCACTAAATTTACACTATGGCTTTGCATTTCTACATCTGCTAAGTCAAAAGTATCATGCGCTTCTATAAGCTGCAGTACACTGTCTAATGAGGGGTCAGCCTGTTTCAGAATTGCTGCTCTAATTCTGGGGTCCTGAATGTTCTGCGTAATTGCATCTCTCAACATAACGTCACTATACGAAAGTCCACAAGAGCAAGTAAATTTACATTGGCGGGTTAAGCCCTTCAATTCCGTAATCCACTCTTGGTGTGACTGCTGCGGTAATTTTTTAAGTCTGAAAAATCGGTATCGTGCAGCGGCTACAAGAACTTTTCTCTCATAATGAGCATTCAGTGCATCTACAATTTGTTCAAAGTCTACATCACGAGGAGACGCGAGAGGGAAAAGTTTTTGCAATAGTACGAAAGTCTGGGGGCCCACAATCGATAAGAAAAGGTTCTTCACTCTCTGACCTGTAATTTGATGAGCCGCGACGAGTTCTTGAAACTGTGCGAAATAGTCGCTCCATTCTTCTTCACGTTCGTTGTACTGGCGGAAGGTAGGAAGCGTTGCGGCGGCAGGTGTGGGCAGCTGAAGCGGCGGCTGTTGTTGTTGGTTAGCTGCTTGCGCCGTGAGTTGGGCCACAGCCTGGAGAAGTTGTGTTATCTGCGCCGTCTGGAACTGAATAATTTCCATTAAGTTTGGGTTCGGGGTAGTGGCCATGCTGACCGATTAGGCGCCGTGCATACAAGTAAATTATAACAAAACACAAATGCAATATGAAAGGAGGGCTCGCTCTGCAACAAAAAAGTCCACAAAACACGTAACAAAATATCTTTCCCCAAAATTGTTATAATAAGAGTGGGTGGGCGGGAGCAATTTTTGCGTGCTCCGACTGCTGCTGTCTGGCTGCTGTAAGCGGGCTGGTCCAAGCTTCTATCACTCCTCGTCGCCACTTTTGTGTCCCAACTTCGTCGCCGCTTTTGTGTCCCAGCCTCGTCGTAGGTGTCGGTGGCCGAGTGGAACGAGACCGACACAGTAACAAGACAGCACGCCGGTGCAGGTACGGAGGGGAGCAGCCAGAAACTACAAACACTAGAGTAAATTAGAAAGAGATATATTTTGCACAGAATGTAACAATACTTAACTTTTACATAGTACTGCAGAATGTTGATACATAGTTGTTAGAGGCCTGCCTAGTGCCTGTACAATAGCAAAGTCTTCACTGGTGCCTATCTGATTACAAAGGTCCTAACTCGTTGCTATCTCAGTCCGAAGTGCGAAGTGAACGATCCTTCAGTGGTGGCCACGAGCGGAGTTCCAGCAGAGGGCGCTCGTGGCTGTCGTCGGAAGAACGCCGCGCCGTGCATGCATGGCGGCGCGCGGCGAAAGTAGGAGGCGCGCACTTTGTACTTGTGCGACACCACACGTACTGCCCGCACCTTCCGCCTCCACGATTTCTATCTTACCCTTCACAACCGACCCATCCGTCACACCCCCACCCTCAAGTACCTTGGCCTTACCCTTGACCGCCAACTGTCCTGGACTCCATACCTCAAATCCCTCCGTGAGAAAGCTCTGTCCCGCCTAAACCTCCTAAAACTCCTCACTGGCCGGACGTGGGGCCTCCACCCTTCCACTGTCCTTCACACCTACAAATCAATCATGCGCCCCGTCCTTTGTTCCTTCCACCCCGCCTAGATATCAGCCCCTCCTACTTTCTACAAGTCCCTCCAGATTCTAGAACGCCACGCCCTCCGCCTCGCATACCGTATCAGGCTCCCTTCCCCCACGCGGATCCTCTATGACCTCATCCCCTTCCCTCCTCGAACATCTACGGCTCCTTTACACATTCCGCAAAATAGAGTCCCAAAACACTCTGGTCTACCCAATTCTTACGAATCCCGGGCCTCTGCCACGCCTCCGCCAAACCGTCCCTCCCGGCCTTCACCTCCATACGCTCCGTATCCTCTCCCAAGGCAATTTCCGCACCCTTCCTCTACCGGATACCGAACTTCGGCCCGATATCTACCCCTCCTACCAACTCTGATCCCTTCCCCGTAGCATCAGCGCCCCTCCCCTCTCTCCCGTCCCTTTTCCTTCCCGCCCGCTTGGCTACCCCTCTCCCATGCCCAGAGTCTCGTCACTCCTTCCCTCCTTACGCTCTCTTCCCTCCCCTTCTCCCCTCTCCCGCACTTCCCCTGTCCCTGCCCCACCTCCCCCCCTCCATCCCCTCCCCACTCCCTGCGGGGGCGTCTCGAATTTTTATCTACGTGTTCAGTGCAAGTGTCTCCAGTGTCGTGTGTTTTACTCAGTGCCTCCATAATCGCCGTCCCCATGTTTTATTCTATACGCCGTCAGCTGTCTCCATGTGTGAACTTCGTGTCTCCGCAATGTACTTTTAAACTTGTCACCGTGGCCGGTTGTTTTTACTGACTGTGTGTGTGTTTTATCACTACTCGTCTCTTTTTTGTTCTCTGCCATATGTTTTGTCCCATTTATACATGTCCGTTTTACTCTGTCGAAAACTCTGTCTGTCAATGTTTTTAATTTCCGCAATTTTGTTCATCTTTTTTATGTTTTATCTCTTCTTTGTCAAATGTTTGTATATCACATGGCTGAAGAGCAGCCACCGCAGCTGCTGCCAGCCTGCCAGCTGTTTCTACGGCTGGCTTTAAAAGAACAATAAAGGGAAAAAAAAGGGAAGCAGAACTAATTTCCTGCAATTGAGATCCAAGGAAAGCACTGTTCAATTCCACAGCCCGTATAACATTTACAGAATGAACTGTTCTCGCACTCTGCGAAGCACTGTTTCTAACGGTACCGTTCCTTGAGTTTTTAATTTGCATACACACAGACTGTACATGTCCCGATTTGCCACATTGATAACTGGTTGCGTTGCAGCTAGGGCAATGCGTACGCTTGTGGCGAGATACACACTGAGGGCAAGACTTACGAACATTTGTCTGAAATGAGCGTTGGCGCCCGTTATTCAAATCACTGTTTCTAACACGACAGGGCGACCTGTGTGTCGCACTTTTACACTGGCTACTGTTCACTGTCTGTTCAGCACGGCCTGTACTATCGTAAGAATCACTAGTGCTACACTGAGAACTACGGCTAGGAAAGCGACCGTTGCAGCGCACTGAATTTACACTGTGGCTTTGCATTTCTACATCTGCTAAGTCAAAAGTATCATGCGCTTCTATAAGCTGCAGTACACTGTCTAATGAAGGGTCAGATTGTTTTAGAATTGCTGCTCTAATTCTGGGGTCCTGAATGTTCTGCGTAATTGCATCTCTCAACATAACGTCACTATAAGAAAGTCCACAAGAGCAAGTAAATTTACATTGGCGGGTTAAGCCCTTCAATTCCGTAATCCACTCTTGGTGTGACTGCTGCGGTAATTTTTTAAGTCTGAAAAATCGGTACCGTGCAGCGGCTACAAGAACTTTTCTCTCATAATGAGCATTTAGTGCCTCTACTATTTATTCAAAGTCTACATCACGAGGAGATACGTCGGGGAAAAGTTTTTTCAGTAACACGAAGGTGTTGGTGCCAACCACAGATAATAGCAGATGCTTCACTTTCTGACCTGTAATTTGATGAGCCGCGACGAGTTCTTGAAACTGTGCGAAATAGTCGCTCCATTCTTCCTCACGTTCGTTGTACTGGCGAAATGTAGGAAGCGGTGCAGCGGCAGGTGTGGGCTGCTGATGTGACGGCTGTTGTTGTTGGTGAGCAGCCTGTGCCGTCAACTGCGACACGGCCTGCAGTAGTTGAGTGATTTGCGCCGTCTGTAACTGAATAATTTCCATTAAGTTTGGGTTCGGGGTAGTGGCCATGCTGACCGATTAGGCGCCACGCATACAAGTAAATTATAACAAAACACAAATGCAATATGAAAGAGGAAGCTCTGCAACAAAAAAGTCCACAAAACACGTAACTGAATATGTTCCCCCAAAAATCTTATAATAAGGGTGGGTGGGCGGGAGCAATTTATGCGTGCTCCGACTGCTGCTGTCTGGCTGCTGTAAGCGGGATGGTCCAAGATTCTATCACTCCTCGTCGCCACTTTTGTGTCCCAGCCTCGTCGCCGCTTTTGTGTCTCGTTCCGTTGTAGGTGTCGGTGGCCGAGTGGAATGAGACCGACACAGAAATAAAGATAACACGCTGGTGCAGGTACGGAGGGGAGCAGCCAGAACTAGAAACACTAGAGTAAATTAGAATGAGATATATATTGCACAGAATTTATACAATACTTAACTTTTACATAGTACTGCAGAATGTTGATACATAGTTGAGCTAGAGTCCTGCCTAGTGCCTAACTGATAGCCAAGTCTTCGCTGGTGCCTATCGGATTCCGAAGTCTTTACTGGTTCCTAACTCAGTCGCAAGTGACGATGTCATTCAGTGGTGGCCACGAGCGGCGTTGTAGCAGAGGGCGCTCGTGGCCGTCGTCCCAAGAACGCCGCGCCGTGTGTGCATGGCGGCGCGCGGCGAAAGTAGGTGGCGCGCACTTTGTACTTGTGCGACACCACAATTAATACAGCTGTTTTTCTTGTCTTCAAATATCTCTTTTATTTTTCTGTAAGCGGTATCTATCTCTTCCGTAGTTATACAATCTTCTAGGGTTCTGAATTTTCCTTTTGCCAATCCAGCTTAGCCAGTCAGTACTTCCTTCCAATTTCATTCCACTCATCAATTAAGTTCAGTATATACTGTGATATCCAGGGCCTTCTATTAGGCATTGTCCATGTGCCTATGTGATCTATTTGGGCCTCCACTACTCTTTCTTTTTCTTGTACTTCATTACTTTCCACCGTTTCAGCCAGTCCTCGCCTAATGCTCCCTGTGAATCTTTAAACCACCTCCTGTTCCTTCAATTCTCTTTTGTTTTTTCTACCTTTGTGTAATCTTCTATAGTTCGTAACCAATAAGTTATGGTCATAGTCTATATCTGCCCCTGTATATGTCTTACAGTTTAAAACCTGGTTTCTAAATCTATTCCTTGCCATGATAAAGTCAATCTGGTACCTTCCAGCGTCTCCTGGTTTCTTCCTTCTTTCATCTTTGGAAAGTAGGAGGCGAGGTAGTGCCGGGATAGCATATACTGGAGAGTATTTGCCCGCGAAAGGCAAAGGTCCCAGTTTCGAATCCTGGTTCCGGCACACAATTTTAAACTGCAAGATAGTTTCTGTATAACGTAAGCCCTCTCTTAGTCGACATCCGATACCTTCATGTATCGTTGGCTGTTCTCGGCAGTTTATATAAACGTGCGTCAGAGATATTCATTCTCCAGACTTACGGTTAACAGCAGTAGGAAACATCACAAACTTATAAGTGACCATTTCGTGATTGTATGTGTGATCGTGTGTGTGTGCGATGGGATGTGGATCAGTGGGTGTATTGGTGTGGCTATGTTATTCAGTCGATCCCACTTACTAGGCGCCTATGTATTTATTACAAAATAAGTGGTCCGCAGAGCTAAAATGTTTGCGGATCAGTGCCCTAGAATAAATGTTATTGCACGATTAAGGCAGCGCACCTAAGCTTCACCTTATAACCATCGTAAACTGCGCTAAATGAACCAATAGCTCTAAGGCCCTCCAGTAAGCACGTAGTATAATCTGAACTTTGAATGTACTGCATTTTTTCCTGTCGTGTAATATGACGCGATTACGTAGCCCTGGCCCACAAGCCATTAACTGAGACGCACCTTCAATGACGGCGGAAATTATTTAAAGTGTGCTCAGCTTCAGATCCGACGTATTTCTCGATAGCTTCCTTATTTGAAGACGGCCATTATAAAAACGCCTGACCTATGAAAGCGATACTGGCGGTGCATTACATTAGATGCGGCCGTGGGGTGAGGCAGTATTTTGCTGGCGAACGGTACAATTACAGCCGCTCACTGCGCCAACCGTAAAATCCAGCACATCCCTTGACGACAAGGTGAAGCTTAATTTCTTGTACACGTCCGTCTAATAGTTTCGTCACATTGATTTCTCTAAGACCTAACGTTCAAATAGTCATATGAGTCATTCTAACCATTACTATATAGTCAGTTCTGTTTGCAAGATAACAACCTTTAGAGCACCAAAGGTGGTATTCCTCTGTGGGAATTTTAACTGACCACTGTTCGCAGTTTGAATATCCTATATTTCACTCTGTGATGTGGGAGTGTTAAACAACAAATGTTGTACCTTAAGGTTTCGTAATTTCATATTCCACTACGGTTTACTTGTAAATGTCACTGATTGTCTTTATAATCAGGCTTATCCAACATGTTTAAAGGCCATTATAAGGCACTAAAAATCCAGATGTTGTGCACGAATGCCAGTGTTTTACTGAGGATAGGTACAAAGGGACTTCGAGATGTGACACATTGTAACAACAAGCGAAGAAAAAAGTAAGGAAATAATATGGTTGACGTACTGTCAACATCGTGGTCACTGAAAATGGTGAACCCTCTCGGATTGATTTTTTATAAGGTGGAGGACGTGCCCTTTGAATCGCACAAACCCGTAATTTGCCTGGTATTGATTAGGACAGTTTTTTTCGAAATCTGGGTCACGACCCCAAGGGGCCCCAAATACTTGATCGGGGAAGGAAGTATTTGCAGCATAGAACAACCAGACCACTGCGTGTATGAATACTACGTGTTCCGTAATACAAAACATATTCATTGTCCATTATTATTTCTGAATTAACAGCTTGTTAACGATGGATAATCTTAAAGCCTGATAACGTTTCAAAATGTTTGAAATGTTTGTAATCCTATGGGACCAAACTACGTTGGTCATCAGTCCGTACTCTTACAAACTACTTACAATAAGTTAAACTAACCTAAGGACCACACACACATCCATGCCCGATGTAGGATTCGAACCTCCCACGCGGGAGGCCGCGCGATCCGTAACGTGGCGCTCCAGACCGCTCGGCTACTCCCGCATGGCTAATAACTTTTCAGGAACCAATAGATAGGTAAATGAAGAAGATAAAATCATGCAGTAAGACCATTCTTAATCAGCATAATTCGCTTCTGACTCATGCCTGAAATACGAAACATTCGTGCAAAATCATATTTCTGTCGGTAATAAAGTAAAAATAGGTATAATACGTTCTGTTCAGAAAAATAAATAAAAACAATGACAATTTAGAAGAAAGTTGTAGCAAGAGAAAGAAAGTAGTTTTGTTAGGGTACGTAATAATGACGAGGCTAGAGTAGGGTGACCAGATTTCCAAAATCAATATACGGGATTGTACGTCTAGGGACCGATGACCACAGAAGTTTCCTCCCTTAGGATTACAAACTTTTTTTTTTCCCGAACGTTGCGAAAACAAAAGTTGTCTTTTCCTGCGGCGTCGTCAACATATATGGTATCCCTTAATTACTGTATAAAGTATGACGGTGTCAGACATTAACGCAGAAGTAAACACATGAATTAATGCGTGCGTAGTATAGTAAGAAACAATGCCATTCTGCCTCTCTCGCCTCACCCCAAAGTTGACGCGTCGTATTTGATACTTCTCGTATGCAATGAGTGCATGAGTACAATGTCCAGCTCTGGAACCGTTGTGGGAGGTGCTGGTCTGGCTGCAGTGCGTCTGCCAAGTGCATCCCAGACATGCTCAACTGGGTTCGGCGAACAAGCTGATCACTCCATTCGTACAATTCCCTCATCTTCGAACACCAATTAAGCTCTGTGGGGACGAAAACCAATTAAGCTCCGTGGGGACGAGCGTTATCATCCACCGGGACGACTCCATCTCCTAAGGCACCAGTGTAGGGCAGAACAAAATGTCGAATTATCTCGTCTCTATAGCTCTGAATAGTCAAAGCACCATGCAGAACGACATAGTTGCCTGTACGTCCATCAATACTGACTCCTGTTTTCGCCATTCGATCACCATCATGACATGGTGATGTTTCCTGCACATAAACAGGGTTGTTCCACATTCCCTCCAGATGAGGCAACGACGATTGTCCGGTTGAACACAAAGAACGAATGAAATCCTGATGTTCCTCCGCCTACATATGGCCATTAAACGGTGTTGTGGGTTTAATGGGACATACACCATAGACATCCGTGGGTAGAGGCCCTATTCCTGACGGCGATTCTCGATTGCTTGCGCTTGATGCCTAGAAGGTACGTTGCAATTGAGTTTCATTCAGCATCGTGACTCTATAGGCAGTTAACCGGAGATAACGGTAATCTCTTGCTGATGTTACCCTGTTACCCGCGGACGACCTTGACCTTGCCTTCTTTTAACGGTTCCAGGTACTGGAAATTACACATTGGAGCACTGCAATAGCTACAGCAATTTCCTTCTTTGTATGTCCCCCTTCCAAACAACCTTCCTATGACTCTCCATTCGATACCTTCGGTAAGTCACGTTGTTGTTGCATTGCACTAGCTGCTCATTACACTATCTGAATCCTACTGACCGTGTAATACCAACACCCTCTACTGATACTTATTACCACAATCTCTGTTGTTGTCTCCACTGCGTATACTCAACAGACAGACGTCTAACAATTATAGTTCATTCTGCCGATAACAATATTTCAGAACCTAGATATTTCAAGTGATTCCCTAGTTGTCTGACCAGTGTATTTTCTAAGTCTAGGATGACGTCACCTTACGTTTATGAACAGTCGAACTTTGATGTCCTTCTACATAAAGGTGATGTGCAATTATAGGAGATTGCTAACCTAGTAGATTAGATTAGATTAATACCGTAGATCATGAGAAAGACACTTCGTAAAATTGAAGATCGTGTCCGGTTAATTAAAGGTATCTGTACAAGGTATTAAGTTACATTACCTTAAATATTGTATGACACAAATATGTTTTTATTGCGTTTTTTTCATTATTTATTTATTTTTTCGTTCATTTCTTTTTTGTTTTTAGGTTTACTAATTTATATCTAAAAATCCATCCAACGATTAGAAGTAGTTGTCATTCAGAAATTCTTTTAGTTTATTTTTAAATACTATTTGGCTAGCTGTCAGGCTTTTGATACTGTTCGATAGGTAGTCGAAGACTTTTGTGGCAGCATAATTCACCTCTATGTGTGCCAAACTCAGATTGAACCCTGCATAGTAAAAATCGACCTTTCTTCTGGTGTTATACCTATGCACACTGCAATTACTTTTGAACTGTTGGATTATTAATAACAAATTTCATAAGTGAATATATACACTGTAAAGTTACTGTTAATATACGTAAATGCTGAAATGTCTGCAGGATTATTCTGATTACACTTTTTTGGGCAATGAAAATATTTTTACTCACTGATGAATTACCCCAGAATATGACGCCATACGAAAGCAGTGAATTAAAATTAGGCGTAGTCAGCTAATTTACTGAGATTCATATCGCCAAAATTTGCAATAACCCTAATAGCATACGTAGCTGAACTCAAAAGTTTCAGCAGTCAATCAATGTGTTGCTTCCAGTTTAATCGTTCAACAATGCATACACCTAAAATTTTTGAAAATTCTACTTTAGCTATACAGTTTTTATCAAAATTTAATGATAGTCTGTTTACTCAGAACCACTTAATAATTTTGTGAAAAAAAAATTACGATTACATCATTTAGTTTTTTTTAATGTGATTAATATACAAGTATAATCAGCAAAAAGGACTAACTTTGCACCTTTATCAATGTAGAATGGCAAGTCATTAATGTATATCAGGAACAGTAAAGGACCTAAGACCGAACCCTGTGGGACCCCAATCTTCATAGCTCCCCACGACGAATCAGCTGATATTCTGACATTACATGACTCTTTTATTTCAGATTTCCGCATTCTTCCAGTTAGGTATGAATTAAACCATTTGTGCACTGCCCCTTTCGAACCGTAATGTTTAAGCTTATCTAGGAGAATTCCACGATTTACACAATCGATGGACTTTGAGAGATCACAAAAAATACCAATGGGTGATGTGCGGTTATTCAGAGAATTGACGGAGGACCACATATAAGAGATGCCACACATTCAGCGGCGTTTCTGGTCACTTTAAGCCACCTTATACATCCAGGAAAAGGAGTGATGTACTTATAGGTTTGTGGATTGCGGAAAGACCAGCGCCTGCCTACCAATAAACCGTTGCAACCTGCTGACGGCGCAGAAAGCCGCAGCTGCCGTGTATGGGTTCGCCACCTGCGAAGGCAGTCAGAAGACGCGGCGTGCAATCAGAACTTGTTAGCCACTAGCGTGTCCGTAATTGGTGACTCCTCTAGACCTAGACGCCTGCTCCGGCCTCTACTTGTCGGTAGGTAATTGTCTGAATCCTACGGTGTATGTGGATCCTGACGGCTGCGATTCTCTACTGTACTGTACATGAAGTGCGCCGCTTAAAACTGCAAGCATCAATTAGACATGTATATCCCTCGGGTACTGTACCTGCAGACTGTAGCAGCAGATGTTTCTAATTAGTAGTCCACTGCAAAGATTAGCCCACTCCGCATTTACTTACTAGATAAGGTTACTTCAAAGAGACGGCTAACGGTGTACAGATAAACATGAAGAAACAGATATGTTTTAAATAAAATATAAAATAAAATGAAACAAAATTATATAAAACTGTAGTGTGTGTGTGTACGTGGATGGACTTCGGTTTGTGTGTAGATGCAACAGTGCGTATCTATACTGGTACGGCACTGTGAATATAAACACTTATCTGAATGCCTGTAATAAAGTAACTGGAAATAGTAGAAGTAATCAGCCTGGCCTCGACTTGTTGCAATATGTAAGGTCCTGTTAGTGCGCTTAACTGTCCAGAACATGAGTCGGTCAGATAATGAATGACAAGTCCGGTATTAGGTGAAAGTGGGATTCGTTAATTAAACAAACAAATAGTTAATTAATTAAACAAAATAAAGACTAATGTTTAACACGAATGTGATGCCGAAAATAAGTGTGATAGTGGGTGGAATGGCAGACAATTTCTTACAGTAACTAATAACAGCAGAACAATATGCAAGGGTATAGCACGGTGGAAACGTAGCCAGGTGGAAACGCTAAAGTTAACAATTACGTATACGTTAATTACTTAAAGATCAAAGTTTAAATTACAAATATGACGCAGTCTGAGGACGACTTCTGTTGCGACCATAATGATTGTTATATGTGACGAAAGGTACCAAGTACAAGACCAACAACATTAACAAAGTGTTGTGTTGTCAAAATAGTTCATTAACTAAGTAGAGTCCACACCAAGTTAGGCCGAGTATAAACAAAACAGCTGTACAACAGCTGTACAATATAGCATAGTGTCGAAACGCGTAGGTGAACAATTGTGAAATTGATTAATCATTTAAGGTAACGATCAAAGTTTAGCTTACAACATTCAAATACAGACTAAGTATGGATTCTGTCGCGACTTTAGCAATAATTATTGTGTGTAACGACACCTTCTGAGAATCGGACTTAATTTCATTAACTTAATATTTGTGTAGAAAAGGATACTTTTCATGATAGACAATCAATTCTGGTAGCTTCCTAACAAAATAGACGATTACGATTTCTCTAACGGAAACGTGAGAGCATAATAGTCCGGGGTACTAACTATGTGAAAAATGTTTAACGGACACACGAATATCTGCCTCCCTACTCGGAATACGACTCATATATAAATTCAAATTCACTTACCTCTTTTCTGTTGATAGTAGTCTCTCTTCGGAAATTATACTTCGTAAAGTCAAAACTGATAAAGCTCATAGCCTAAGATTGCTTGCTAATAATACTGAGAAAATTAATTATGCCATTCTTGAATGTCATAAAGGAATCTACAAAGATTATTAAAAAATGCTGAATGTATGAAAATTGTCCACTAACACAGTCCTCTATGTGAATGCAACACTCCTACAGATTACTTTCATTCAATTTAATAGTGGAAATAAAGATATGGTCCAAAGTATTGACTAAAAAGGAGTAACGTTGACTGATAGAAATAAAAAGACAGAAAATGCACATTATTATCATTATTTATTTTACTGAATATGTGAAAATCGCTGTTACAAAAGAAAGGACCAACTGCTAACAATCTACTCCCTCTCCTTACTATTCCACACGCACATTGCATACAGACTCTGCCTACTGCCAGTCACCGCCGTCTCACAGTCCGTGGCCTCAGACCTCTCTGGACAGAGAAAAGTACAAAGTGTGATCATTTTTTTTATATCGCTGCTCTTCTTTCTTCCGTGCTTGCTTAAATAAAAGGTTAAGATATTCCGCCATACGCACTCTTGTTCTTCCCATACATATTTCGGCATATTTGCGCTGTCAACTGTGGGGATTTCTCTATTGTGGTTCTGAAACTTACTTTAGGTCTGTATAAATGCTATTTTGAGATACAGCTAAATGTTTTTACACGTTCTTTCACTGTACAGTCACAAAAATACTTAAGAAATATTTGCACTTCGCAATATGGAAAAATTACCAGAAAGCATCAAGCGAAGCATGAAAAGTTACTAGTACAAACTAAGCTGCCACTCATTGTGGTGCCTATTTTAAATGATTCTCGTATGAACTATCTCGCCATCCTCTGAGGCAACTTGGCACATACTGTAAAGAATGAAAGACGAAATGTGTTTGAATAAATGCAAAGTATCAAGTAATTTGACTGTGTAACATTTATGAACTCTACTTGAAGGCGAAAGGCATGCCACAACAATTTATATCAATTAAGTCAGTTTATTTTCCCCACAAAAATGGGTACATAAAGTGTAAATTGTAGAGGAAAAAGTAATTATGTTATTGCAAATTAACATTGGGAACAAAGGAAATTTAACAGGTGAGATAATATATATCTGACGTTAAGCCTTTTACTTCAAGATCATTTTTTACCGAATCTAAGTACTTTCTTCTTGGTCTGCCTCGACTCCTCTTACCCTCCGCTGCCGAGCACATGAGTCTCTTAGGTAACCTTGCCCCTCCCATGTGTGTAGCATGACCCCACCATCACAGTCTGTTCGCTCTAACTGCTTCATCTATGGTGTTCATTCCTTCTTTGATTTCCTCATTATGGACACTCTCCTGCCATTGTTCCCATCTATTAGTACCTGCAATCATTCTTGCTACTTTCATATCTGTAACCTCTACCTTATGAATAAGGTAACCTGTATCCACCCAACTTTCACTGTCATACAACAAAGTTGGTCGAAAGATAGAGCGGTGCACTGCTAACTTAGTCTTGGTACTGACTTCCTTCTTGCAGAAGAGAGTAGATCTTAGCTGAGCACTCACTGCATTACCTTTGCTGCACCTCGACTCCAGTTCTTTCACTATGTTGCCATCCTTTGAGAAAATACATCCCAGGTACTTGAAACTGTCCACCTGTTCTAACTTTGTTCCTCCTATTTGGCACTCAATCTGTTTAAATATCTTCCCCACAGACATTACTTTCGTTTTGGAGATGTTGATCTTCATATCATTATCCTTGCACCTGTGATCTAGCTCTGAAATATTAGTTTGTAACCTTTCAATCGAATAGGCCATTACAACTAAATAATCCGCATATGCGAGACTCTTTATTTTGTTTTCTCCTATTTTAATCCCGTCCTGCCAGTCTACTGTTTTCTACATATGATCTATGAATAGTATGAACAACAGTGGTGACAGGTTACAGCCTTGTCTTACCGCTGAAACTACCCTGAACCATGAGCTTAATTTGCCCTCTACTCTAACTGCTGCCTGACAGTCTACGAAAAGCCCTTTAATTGCCTGCAGAAGTTTGCCTCCTATACCATAATCTTGTAGAACTGACAGTAGCTTCCTCCTAGGAACACGGTCATAAGCCTTTTCTAGTTCTACGAAACATAGATACAATTCCCTGTTCCACTCATAGCACTTTTCCATTACCTGCCGTAAACTAAAGATCTGGTCCTGACGGCCTCTAAGAGGCCTAAACCCACACTGATTTTTATCTAACTTGTGCTCAATTAATACTCGCACTCTCCTTTCAACAATACCTGAGAATATTTTGTCTACAACACTAATTAAAGAGACACATCGATAGTTGTTACAATCTTTCCTGTTTCCATGTTTGAAAATTGGCGTGATTACCACTTTCGTCCAGTCAGACGGAACCTGTCCCGATTCCCATGCCTTCTCAATTGCCCGTGAAACCATTTCAGACCTGATATTCCATGTATTTGACGAGTTCCGGCATAATTTCGTCCACCCCAGCCGCTTTATTGCAGTATAATCTAATAACCATTTTCTCCACTTCCTCAAATGAGATCCTGTTTCCATCGTCGTTCCTATCGCATTCTACCTGAAAATCTGACACATCATTGAACGTTTCACCTGCATCGAGCAATTCTTCAAAATATGCCATCCATCTGCGCAAGGCATCCACAGGATTGACTAGCAGCTTTCCTGACCTCTCCAAAACACTTTTTAATTCCTTCTTCCCTATCTTTCAAAGATTGCTAATTACGCTCCAAAATGGTTTTTATATATATATATATATATATATATATATATATATATATATATATATATATATATATAAAGAAGAAGAGAAAAATACAAATCACGTCACAATAATATCGAAATGTACAGCATGTGGCGTAACAGCTGAAGATGAAATTTAAGTCGAAATAAGTTTATAGTGTAACTAATACGAATTATGAATATACAGTGTTGAAATTATATAATTTTTATTATTAATAGGTCGATGTACGACGTCAATAACACTGTGGGCCCTGCAGATAAAAAGTTATTTTTCTTTTCGTTTTACAGTACGTCTTTAATCCGTATGTAATCATATATATAGCCTTCTATTTTCTTTGAATTACTTTAAGAGGAAATCAGTTTTCAAACATAACGTATTAATGCATATGTTATATTTCTCATTCATCACATGACCACTATAAATATCTTTCCCATTAATATCTTTGATCAGTTTACTAAAATACTCAATTTTTGGTGGACTGACTATTCTCCTGTATTTAGATTTAGCAGAATTCATAATCGGCTTAGAATCTACACCTAGAATAAGGAAATGCATATCAGGATTTAATAGCCATTGATTTTTGGTGTTATGATATGGTTTTGTTCCTTTGATTTGTCTATAAAAATTTTATAAGCGGCTGTCGTAGACGATTTAGTTATACCAATTGGAAAGTGCACAGCACGAATTAGATTGAAAGACAATGTTACTGACTGAAATACATGTTTACTAGAAGGTTGCATAAGAAAATCTGTTGTAAGCTCATCAGCAACCAAGATTTCTTTGTTTCTTTCTGTTAAATAACCCAACAGTGTCCCTAGTTGATTTAGTAATATACTATAATTTCCTGCAGGCGTTCGGTAAATTATTACCGTTATACAGCATCTGTTATGGAAATCTACCTTTATTGTGCTGATTTCTGAATGCTGCTTTAAGAGAATTTATTTATGACTTTTTTGTTGAATCTATATCAGTTTTTAATAAATTAGCAACTCATCCTCCCTCTACAGAAGTAGGAAGTTAATTTAAATCCTGAAATGGTTAAGATATGTACATTGTGTTCACAGAAGCAAATTATGTCAACTGTGTTACATTAAATTATCAATACAAGTGAGCAATACATCAACATTGTTTCTCAGTTCTGGAATATTGTGTTGTAATAAAGATAACTGGTAATGCATACTGATGAAATTATAATCGGTTGGACAAAGATTTACTGGGAGCTTCTGACTACTTCCTGTTAAATATTATTAGCTAAAATTTAACTCCTGTTCACCTGTTTTCTCAAACTGAGGGTACGTGCCAATCCCTCATAAGACTGGTTTTCAGCCCCCCCTCCCCCCCGCCTCCACGCATCCATATCCTAAAATACCATCCATCTGACACCTGTAACAACTGTTTTTTACCATTTGTGAGAGTGCTGCCCCCTCTGTAAGTTACTAGCAAACAACCCAGACAGTTTTCCCTTTTCTATTGGGCTGTATGACATGCCTAGAGTAGTCCCATCTACATGTAACGTCCACAGGAATCAAACCATATGGGACCCTATATTTAACATAAGCAACCGTTCCAAATCCAAGTTTACTCTCCTGACCGAAAATTTCAGATAAAAAAAGACACAAATGCCACACTGATATGCTTCGTTTTTGATGCTATCTCCACCATGTCACTCTCTATGGGATATTCAGAGTCTCGGTCAGTACTCTTTCGCGGACCACTCCTCATAACCATGGTGCCCTCCTTTGTGAGATCTTTGAATAAATAACCTATATCCTCGTTACCTGACCCAGACTCGGTTCAAAAATGTTTGTGACCTGGTACACTGGACCTAGCTCTTACTGCAGTAGTTGGCCAACACCTCTACAATGGGAACATTTATTGTCTTCCCATATCTTTAGAAAACGTCTAAGAAGTTCAATCGGTCCCATTTCTTCAGCTGTTACTAATTTCTGCACACTTCGCTTCTTTATACTCTCATCCATGTCAGAACTCGACTTTACAACACTCCACTGTTAGTGCCAAATTATGCAGAAGAACGTGACCACCTGCAAATGAAAGAAGAAGTTTTAAACATCCGCACTACACCAACTACATATGGCGTGCACAAATCACACACACAAAACCTATTGTTTCACCATTGTTATTTGAGCATTCTAAAGAATACTAGATAGAAAATAGGAGAATAATAGGTTACACATGAGTGTTTTATTGATATCCTGGCAATTACGAAATATATGCGTCGTCCGCAGCAGCTATTACAATTAAGTATAAGCGGTTTTTCGTCTTTTAGTGACTGCAAGTAAGACAATTATTTTACACCAGATGCATTTAGCAGTTTTTTTTTTTTTTTTTTTTTTTTTTTTTTTTTTTTTTTTTTTTTTTTTTTTTTTTTGTGGGGCGTTGATTTTCTGTGGTTCTGTAAATGGTACATAGCTTTGTAAAATTCGTTTCACATACATAGATTAAACACTTTTTAAACTTTTTGTGCACGTTATCTTCCTAAACTAATGTATAATCCACTGTGTTACTGCCTCTTCCTTACACATCACTACTGTTATGGCATCTGGTTGCTGGGGTTGGTCGGTTTGTGATATGCGTTTTTTTATAGTACAAGGCAGATTTCACTTATTTTTGTGTCCTTTTTTGTTTCATTTCTTGTCACTTCACCTCGCTTTATCTGAACTGCACATCAGCCGTTTTATTATTGGAGTGCCTTTTGGGTTGGTTTAACACTTCATCACAGTGTCGCTGTATCGTCTTTGTCTTTAAAACCGTTTTTCGCGTGGTTCGATTTTAAATAAATAAATGAATTGATAAATAAAAATAAACCCATGGCAACACGGAAAAAAATTTAAGAGACAAGAACAACTTAGCGACACTGTGGCGAAGTATTAAACAAACCGAAATACATTCCAATAAAAACGGCTATGTGCCAACTTCACACAGTTTAGATAAATTGAAGTGACAACAAAAGTAACGAAACAACCGTTACAAAAGTAGGCGAATTCCGCATTGTACTATCAAAAAACGCACATCACAAACTTACCACCCCAGCCAACAAGACGGCAAAGCAGCAACAACTTGTAAGGAAGAGGCAACAACACCGTGATTGGATTGTACATCAATTTAAATACTTTAATCTATATATGCGAAACGAATTGTATAAACCTATATATCATTTACAGACGACAGAAGATACTTTACAAATAAAAGCGAAACGCGTCTGCGGTAAAATAATTTTCATAATTGCAGTCAGCATAAGAGGGAAAACCTCTTATGGTTAATTATGATAGCGATGGATAATAATACTAGGCAATAGAGTATTCGAACTAAAATGCAAAGAAAAAGTGACATCCGATAATCTGTAATATCATAGCAGTATTTTGTTCCTGGCGTATTTGTCTTGCATTTTGTAACCCTTAGATTATGCAGTTAAAGTACGGTTAGTTCAGACAAGAACTGGTTTACTGAGAATAACGTGGGACCGACTCATTTAAAACGATATCGGTGTCCCATTGAAGAAATCTTCTAGATTGCTGTCGGGCGGATGCGATACGGTTGGAGATGAAGTAACGCTACTCCGGCGAAATAGGGCACCGTCCTACAGACGAAAATCGTGACTAAACCCCGATTTTCATCAGATATACAGAGAAATTTATAGTGACACGTATTGGTTATACATTATTGTTGATTGTTACTGTAATAGCCTTTCAGATAAGCTCGACAAAATTATTTAATGATTCTAATCTGTATTTTCTTTTTATGACTCTCCTCCCATAACGCTCAGTAGCATTGTTTCTGTTTCCACGATATGGCTGAGTGTTACCTAGCACCAAAAATAAAGAGTATTTTAATAACCAGGAAAAAGTAGCATTGGTCATTATTTATTAGCTTTATTAAATTGCAAATCGATTTCAGTCACATAGCGATCATTCTCGACGATAAAAATCCTATATCAGTCTTCAATTATATATTTTTGACGACGTTACAGCGTTCATATTTAATCAAATAAATCGCAATTTGCGATCACTTATGGCTTCACTGTACTAGGTTTAGATGTAATACCAATGTGCGGCGAATGAAAATTTGTGCCAGGCCGTGATTCGAACCCGGCATTTCCTGCTTACTAGGCAGTTGACCACTCCGCTATTGAGACTGTGATATAGGAAAGAGACAGCGTGGTGAATGGAGATTTGGGTGTGGCGGGAGACGTGCAGGGAAGAGTCCTCTGCAGTCGGATTAGTCACTCTGCCCTTGGTGGCGGAGTGGTCAACGCGTCTGCCTAGTAAGCAGGAGATCCCGGGTGCGAATCCCGGCCGGGCACAAATTTTCATTCGCCGCACATTGGTGTTACATCTAAACCTAGTACAGTGAAGCCGATAACTGATCGCAAATTGCTATTTATTTCATTATATATCAGTCTTGGTTGTTCAAATGTTTGTAAAGTCTATGGGACTTAACTACGGGGTCATCAGCCCCTATATCAGTCTTGGTCGCGACTAAACATAGTAGCTGAAAAATATTATAAACTGTAATATCAATATTATGTAATAATGAACAATTACACCCGTCAATATTTGGACGAGGTCACGGTCTACACGGGAAATTATTCATATACATTGCTAAGGCGACCTCTTGCCCGAAGTGGAAAATCCGGGGTTCGAATCATTTCAACTTCGGTCCTGAATTTATTGCAGTGCCCTGTAATAATCGAGGTGTGCCTGGCATAGAGTTAAATGAACAGTTTTAGACTATATCTCCACCGTTCCATTCTCGAAAAGCTCGCGGAAGAAAGGAATACCTAAATTGACGCTTGTTACATTTGATTTCTCTTATTTTATTATGCTGATCATGTCTTCCTATATAGGTGGGTTCCAACAAAATATGTTCACATTTGGAGGAGAAATTTGATGAAAGAAATATCGCAAATGAAATTATTTGCACCCGAACTCGTGCATAATTTTTCTGACTGTATCTCCCGTCTCCTTAACTGTGTCCATGCCCTCTATTAATTCCACTTGGTCAGGATCCCACACTGCTCAGCAATATTCGAAAATAGGACGGTATGGTGTAGGGTGTGGCGTCTGATTAGTAGAACTGTTGCAAATGAAATGCAGCCATTCGTTTGAAATCCCCACGTCGCTCTCTACGTCTTCTTTCGAATCTGAGTAGTTACAGATTGTAATTCCTAGGTGTTTATTTGAATAAAGATAAGACTGCTTTTTGTTGAATGTAGCTTAATAGATTTATTTTACTCCTCATATTGACGATTTCACATTTGTAATTATTTTTGCTCAGTATCCAATATTTTTGTCTTAATGATATAACTTCCGTTTTAGTCACCACAATCCGTCAGTTACTACGAACAGTTCTTTCTGCAGGAAAGCGCGATTCCAACCGCAGAGCAGTAATGATACTGCATAAGAACGCAGTCTCATTATAAGTCGCTTTTGAAGTACAGTGACAGAAGTCTGTCGGAAATCTAGAAATGTGAAATCAATTTGAGATCCAAACGTTCAAATGATTGTAAACTTTTTCTATCTATACAGATACTCTGCAAATCACATTTTTGTGCGTGGCAGAGGGCTCATTAACCACTTTCAGAACACCTAAATCGTTCCGTTTTCGGATTTCTCTTGTTTTATTAGGATGGTCATGTCTCCCTATGTAGGTGGGTGCTAGAAAAAACATTTTTACATTCAGAAGTAGAAGTCGGTGATTGAAATTTCGTAAATAGATTTCGCCACAAGGAATAATGTCGTTCTTTTAATGATTTCCACCTCAAATCGTGCAACATTTCCGTGACGCTTTCTGCCCTATAACGTGATAAAACGAGCTTCCCTTCTCTGAACCTCCATCAGCCGCACCTGGTGAGATTCCTACACTGGGCAACAGTACTCCAGGGGAGGACGCACAAGTGTGATGTAGGCAGTCTGTTTGGTGCAGCTCTTGCATCTTCGAAACATTCTGCCAATGAAACGTAACCTTTGGTTCACTTTCGCACACAATATTTGGATGTGTTCTCTCCAGTTTAAGTTGTTCGTAATTGTAACTCCTAGGTATTTGGTAGAAGTTACGACCTTAAGGTTTGAGAGATTTATCGTGTAATTGAAGTTCAGTGGTCATGTGTATTACTTCACACTTTTCATTATTTAGTGTTAATTGCCATTTTTAGTAACATGTAGAAATTTTGTCTAAATCACTTTGCAGTTGCTTTTGATCCTCATTTGACTTCACTAATCGATAAACGACAGCATCATCCGCGAACAGTCGAAGGGAGCTATTCAGATTGTCTCCGTTTATAAACACAAGGAAGAGTAGGGGACCTATAAACGCTTCCATGGGGAACGCCAGATGTCACTTCTGTTTTACTCGAAGACTTACCGTCAATTACTACGATGTGTGTCATTTCTGATAGAAAATCGCGAATCCAGTCGCACAATTAAGGCGATATTCCATAAGCACGCCATTTCTTTAGAAGCCGCTTTGAGGTACAGTGTCAAAAGCCTTCCAGAAATCCAAAAATATCAAAACGATTTGAAATCACTTGTCGATGGCACTTATCACTTCACGTGAATAAAGGGCAAGCTGTGTTTCGCTAGTGCGATACTTTCTGAATCCGTATTGACTATTGGTTAATAGGTAGTTCTCTTCGAGGTAATTCATAATGTTCGAACAAAGAATATGTTCCAAAATACTACTACAAATCTACGTCAACGAGATTGGTCTGTAAATTTGGGGATCACTCCAATTGCCTTTCTTGAATATTGGAGTGACCTGGGCAAATTTCTAGTCTTTGGGTACCGATCTTTAGCTGAGTGATCTTTTTTTTATAATAGCTAAGTATGGAGCTATTGCATCAGCATACTCTGAGAGGGATCTAGTTGGTAAACAATGAGATTTGTTTTTCTTTAGTGTCTTAAAAGTGTTTTACTACTAGAAGAACATCTACTTCTAAATTTTGGACGAAACTGCTATTGTTATCAGTCTCTAGACTTACAAGCTACTGAAACTAACTTATACTAAGGACACATACGCACACACACACACACATACGCACACACACACACATACGCACACACACACACACACACAGAAAACACACACACACACACACACACACACACACGCATACACTCATGCCCGGGAACAGCCGCCCAGTCCGTAGCATGTGATGTCTTAGACTACCCGACTATTTCCGTGCGACGATTTGAGATCTCTTGTCGGCAGCAGGCATTACTTCGTTGTGAGTGAAGGATAGCTGCGTTTCACAAGAACAATACTTTTAGAGTCCGACTGTGGGTGAAAAACGTTCTCTTCGAGGTCATTCGTTTTATTCGAACGAGGCGTACGTTCAGAAACGTTGCTTCAAATATATGTCAGAGATATGGGCCTATAATTTGCGTATTTCTCTTATTGCCTTTCTTCAACAGTGGAGTGAACTGTGCAACTTTCCAGTCTTTTGGAAAGGGACACTCCGCTAAGCGAGCAGTTATACGAGATAGGTAGGTAAGCTGTAATTGCATCAGCATACTCTGAAAGGTAATTGGTGTACAATCTGACCCCGAAGTCTTGCTTAAGTGATTTAAGTGCAACCCACGAGAACATCATCTTCTCTGCCGGTGCCATCAAACGTCTCGGGTCGACAGCTACAGAGCAGCAGAAGATCTTGTTAAGGGACGCCGGTGCCCACAGTTATAATCGAATCAAAAAGGAAAAAAAATAGTATTATTACAAAACTTTTGCTAGTTATGTATATCACAAATAGTTTCAGTTACTATCTTGAGTCTATAAGAATGTTTTTTGTATGTTCTACTAGCTGAAAGCCCGGCGTTGCCCGGGTATTTATTTATTTCTTCCTGCCATTTTTCGGCTATATATTCATTTGTATAATGGATGTATGTCTAAAATCTCTTGGGAATACAGTTAGTAGTAAAAAAGTAATAGACTAACACTTTGTGCGAGATGTGGCGGTTTTCCATGAACGTTACTGCTTCTGTGCTCATATCTCATGAACTACGTGTCGGAATGTGATACAATTTAGAAGCTACATTCAGTTATATATGTGTATACTGTCTGTAAAGTTTCCTGCCGCTACAATTTGTAGTGTTCAAATTATAAATTGTAACGTCATACCGAGAGCCGTAGTATTACTCCATAAACAGCGGAAAAGTAGTAAGCGAGAAACTTTTTCTCCTTTCATCATTTTACTATGGTTGCCAGCGAGAAAAAGTTCAAAAAAGGTTTGAAATTATGTTTAAAGTTTGTTGCAAGTCGCTAAGTACTGTCATTCTCATACAGTGTATTTCGAAAGTCTCGCCGCATTATATGGCATTTTTTGCGATTTTTATTGTTTGTGACGTAATACCTTTTGAACAATGTGCCGTATGTGATTCTTAGCCACGCATCAATTGTCAATTGTTACCTCACGGTAAGGAATGTGTGTACCAAATTTGGTTCAAATCGGTCCAATGGTTTAGGAGAAAATGAGCAACATTGTCACAAAATGCAGCAGTTTTTCGGGCATCTCATTGTTTATGACGTCATATCTCGTGAACTATATATCGTATGCAATTCTTACACTTACGGCGACCGTCCTCATGGATTGAAGCTTACGTGTACAAATTTTCATACAGATTGGAACAAAACTGTAGATTTGTATGCAACACGTACAAAACATACGGACACTCTGCTTTATATATTAGAAGATTATAGTGACATGTGTGAAGGGAAATGAAACAAAATGTTATTTCAAGTGTCACTGTGTTGAAGAGAGCTATTTAAGCCATTAAGAGACCTCAAATTTTAAATATTGTGCGGAATTATATTTTTGAAGTTTATTACAGGATTTATTCAAGACTTTATACAGTTTTAGGAACTCGTCATCAGTTTATATAATGTGGAAATATAATGGAATATAATATGGCGGAACATAATGTGTTGGAGTTTGATAATCGATATCTTATTTTAGAACTGATTCATAAATATATTTGTGGTTTATAAAACAACGGAGAATTTTAGACGAAATATTTCGAAGACATTTTATGGAATAGAATTTATCTTGATAGTTCAAATGAAATTCTCATTCCTATTTCATACAATAACCTTCTTCCTTTTTCAGACAGTTATATATAAAATTTCTAACAAAATTTAATATTTCGGTTGTGTGCGGACGGCGTAGTGACGAAGTCGCACATGGTCAATAGCCATAATTTACAATTACTAGCAATACATCTAACAGACGTCGACTCGGAGCATCCGTTGTCCTACAGAGGCCCTAACGGAAGAAGAAGTACACAGTAAGGTTGCTTCCCGCAGAACAGTGTGAAAAGCCTACCGCAAATCTAGAAATACGGAATCTTTTTGACAGCCCTTATCGATAGCACTTATCAGATCATGTGAGTAAAGAGCTAGCTGTGTTTCACAAGAACGATACTTCATGCTTCCGTTTTGACTATGGGACAATATTTCGTTCTCTTAGAGGTAATTCATAAAATTTGAGGAAAGTATATGTTCTAAAATCCTGCTGCAAACCGACGTCAATGATATAGACCTGTAATTTTGCGGAGCATTCCTATTGCCTTCCTTGAATATTGGAGTGACCTGTTCAACTTTCCAGTCTTTGGGTACGGAACCTTCGCTAAGCGAAGGACTGTATATCACAGATATCGGGCTATCGCATCAGCATACTTCTAAATTCCGCATTGCGCAAGGAATTATGGAGTATTTTCTTCGTCTTCTCTAGTGAAGGAATTTCGGAAAGCTGTGGTAGACAATTCTGCTTTAGTCGACCTGTCATCAGTAACATCACCATTTCTATCGTGTAACGAAGGTATTGTTTGTGTTTTGAAGCTAGTATACCTTCCACAGGAACAGAGTTTCTTAAGATTCTCTACCACATTACGTGACAGGGTAACATTTGATTTGGAGAAGATCTAAACGAGAACAAGCTGATTTAGTAAGCGTGACACATGATAAGGAAACTCCAGGGACAGACGCTGCAAGACATTCTGTATCGCGGTACGGGCTTCTAACAAAATTCTGACATCTTGTGTTTTTCGAACGGTCAGCCAATATACAGGGTGTTTCACTAAGGGTGTTTGCCTCTGTAACTTATAAAATAATAAGTGACGAGAAATTTTAATGCGGTACGTCAACACAAGAAATGTTACACTTTCTATAAACATAGGTTATTGTATCATTTTCAAAATTGTTACAGCACAAAGATATAATTTTTTAAATGGAACAATAGTTTATTCTATCGTGCATTGAATTTGTTGAAACCAGCTGCGTCCAAATAATTTAAACTACATTCCTATCCCTTTAGGTTGGGAGCTACAACCCTTCAAAGTTTAGGGGGCGGAGCCTACGACAGCGTAGCTAACTGGCTGGCGGTCATGAGACAGTGGATAGCCACTCAGCCCGTTAGCTACGCTATCGCAGCCACCGCCCCCGGAACTTTGAAGGGTTTTAGCTCCCAAACTAACAGTGATTGGAATGTAGTTTAAATTGATTTGGACGCAGCTGGTTTAAACGAATCCAATAAACGATAGAAAAAACTTTTGTTCGATTTGAAAAATTATATCTTTGTAGTGTAACTCTTTGGAAAATGATACAATAAACTATGTTCATAGCTCCGCAGAAAGTGTAACATTTCTTGTGTTGACCACCGCATTAAAATTTCCCGTCACCTATTATTTTATAAGTTACAGACGCAAACACAGTGAAACACCCTGTATATATTGTTTTCCCCTACATAAATCTCCCGAAACGAAAATACGAAGATAAAATGAGAGAGATTAGAGCCCTCGCGGATGCTTAATGACATTCATTTTTCCCGCGATCTTTAAACGACTGGAATAGGAGGAAGTGACAATGGTACAGAAAGCACCCACCGCCATACACTATGAGGTGACTTACGGCAATGTATGTGCCCTAATAGAACTCCGAAGTTGGTCCACGGCTGCAGCGGACCGAGTAGTGCATCTGGGTGACAGAGGCCTTGAGCGGCGCACTTGTTGACCGGTTGCGCGTGCGCCGAAGACCCGCGGCGCTACGTGCTCGGACAGCAGATGGCCGCCGTTGGCCCAATTGCTCAGTTGGGACGGAGGCGCATCCCTGCCCTCGCTCGCGTATTGTACGCCGCGAGGTCGCAGCCCAGAAACGTCTTCGGTCGAAGAGTGGCTATGAACTGGAACGCGGACTCTCGCTAGCGCTGGATGCCTCTGGAGGCGCGTGGCAAGAGCATTCCTTAGCGGCAGGAGGTCAGCAGAAGACCACATGGAATGCCATTAAGAGAGAAAGAGAGAGAGAGAGAGAGAGAGAGAGAGAGAGAGAGAGAGAGAGACAGAGAGAGAGAGACAGACGCACTTCAGAAACTATCTGAAATGAAACGTCCACTGGTATTTAATCGTGACGGTGGTACATGACAGATTGGGATTAATTGGGAGAATCCTCAGAAGTGTAATCCATCAACAAATGAAGTAGGTTAGGAAATACTAGGTCGACCAGTACTAGATTGACCACTACTCGGCTACTGGTCGTCAGTTAGGGTTTCGTACCAGATTACTTTGACAGTTGAGACAGAGATAATTCAAAGGAGAACACAAAAGGAATTTACGTATCCAGCTGCCAGTGTGCATCAAAAATTTTTGAAAATTTCGTGTCCCTCAGAGATTCGAACCCTGTTCCTTCTGCTTACAAGAGAGTCGCCCTTCACCACTACGCCAGTGTGAACACAGCAGTAACCGCGATCGCGCGGGAAGCCCCTGCTCGCCTTCTACAAAAACACGCGCAAATACACACACACACACACACACACACACACACACACACACATACACACGATGTGGCCTCTTCGAGTTGTGAATTCAAGTAGGCTTTCAGCAGTCCTCTGCAAGTGGAACAGTCTTCAGCAGTTCTCTGTCACGTGCTACCAACGACCCTCATGATATCTTCGTTCCATTTGTCTGGTGGTCTTCCTCTAGGCCAGAGGTCGACAAGTAATCTTCGATGCGGTCCGGATACTTTTGAAAATTTGTATCGTTTTCCAGAAGTAAAACCACATATTCCTTATCATTTTTTTTATTTTAATTTTCTGTCTCAGACTAATATGAAATACAAAAGATGTGAAATAAAAATGCGTAATAATCGAGTAAAACTTATATTAATTACTTTTTACTTATTTTTATTTTCACTCAGAACAGTATTAAATAAAATGTGTAGTCAAACTTCTATTGAAAATAAACGTGAAGCAATGAACTAAAATTTGTGATGCGGTCGGGAATCGAACACGGACCTCCATGCCTAGTGAGCGTCACAAATTTTAATTCATTGCTTCACGTTAATCTTTAATGTCTTCGACATATTCGAGACGAAAAACCGTCTCAGGGTTTCTAAACTTATATTTATATCATCTTAGCAGGAATGTTTCACTATGTTCATTGCCGAGGTGCTATCCGCTGCATGGAGAGCCTTTGCAGTAGGGACAATTATCTATGGAACACAGAAGCTGAACTAAAGTTTGTAACGTGGAGGAAAGTCGTACTTAGACTATTATGAGGCGCCTTAGTCGTTATTGGGGCGGTAGTCTAACGGTAAGACGTCTGCCTCGTCAGCATGGAGACCGGGGTTCGATTTCCAGCCGCATCACAAATATTAATTCATTACTTCACGTTTATCTTTAATGTCTTGGACATATTCGATACGAAAAACCGTCTCAGGGTTTCTAAATTTATATTTAAATTCTATTGGAAAATCTAGTAATAGGTCATACATTAAACATACCAATTTTTGCTTAATTTCCACTAAAAATTATGAAATACAATGAACTGTACGTATTTGTGTTAAAAAAATCAATGCAAGACATTACTTTTGCAGCCTTCTGTCAGTTCTTTAAAGTTAGGTCCTCATACGGAGCGGCTTATGAAAATCAAGGTGGGCTGCCGTTAATCTTGAGCGATTCTTATTCTCCAACAAATTATTTTTTTTAAATAAAATGTGACAAGTATATGTGGAGCCAAACATAGTAGCCAGGTAGATGGCTAATGGTTTTTCGATTTTGATATTATTTTATCCATTATTTTTGGTTAGAGAACATCTCAGCTGTATCCGTAATAATATTCTAGTAGATAAATACTGCAACCAGCTCCAAGATCTTGTAGCTAGATGCAGTGTTTCTTTACTACAGTATAATTTTCATATTTTCCGGGACATGTTCACTCCACAATTCGCCAGCGGATTCATTTTTATATGTTTGCAAGTAAATGTCGTCCTGTAAGTCTATTATATCAATTTGGAGTAAAGGCTTTGAGAGGTGGAACAACTTCGCAGCCACATCCGCCCGTTCTACTGCTGGAGAAACCTCAAAATCTGTTTTTTAAAAGCACAAAAACGGCGTTTAAATGGATATGCCCCGAACGCTTAAACAGAGGTTTCCAGAGACTGTCAGAGTATGAAGTTTATTTATGGAATTTCCTTGTTCGTTTGATAAAGTTCTCGTGCTGCATTCGTGTGTAGAGAGCTTGTATGCCGATCACCGGCCAGCTTTCTCCCTTTCGCCGCTCAGCGTGCTCTCCATCGTTGCACATCTTGACAACCAGTTATTTAATCTACCTGTAATAATTATTAGGGGTTCTAATTATTCAGTAGATAGCTGTAAAATTCTAGAAACATTATAAGAGTGGCTCTCATACGAATTGTTATCCACAGGAAAAAGTTTTAATAATCTGAGTATGTAACTTACACTTTCAAAATATTTTTATAGGTCCAGTTTTTGACCTTTCTCGATCCGGATCTGGACCGCGGTCCGCCAGTTGCCAAACGCTGCTCAAGGCCTTCGACGCTCTCTCGGACTCCACTCCAGTACGAAAAATAGCTTCGTCCACTTACAGTCATTTCTTCTCGCGCCGTGGTTGGCCCACTACCATTTCAAGGAGCCATCTATGATGTCCTTAACCTTCGTCATAGATCGGATGTCATCTGCACTTTTCCTATCCTTTCTTGTACATCCCAGCATTGATCTTTCCATGACTCTCTGTGCTGTCCTCAGTTTCGCTTTCGTAAGCAGAGGAAGAATTCATTGCTCAAATACCGCTTTCTTCAGATTTACTGGCATTTTTTATCTGAATACTGTTGAATTTCTCCCAAATGCTTGCCAGCCAAGTTTTATGCGCCGATAGATTTCAGGCTCTACATTCCCCTTTATGTATATATTGTGGTCAAAGTAGATATATTCACTGACCTCTTCTTCTAACGGACTGTCGTTGACTTTCACATATCCAGCTAGGACCCATTTCTTGGACATTAGTTTTGGAAAGTTTCAAGTTCAAGCCAACCAACTGATATTCCAATGCAAGATCCTTAACCAAGTTTTGGAGCTCTGCGAAATCGTTATCCAGTAAGGCAATATCATCAGCAAATCTCAAGTTGGTAAACCTTTTTGTATTTATTCGAATTCCCTTACCTTCCTAGCTCAGTTTTGGCATAGTCGTTTCCAGTACAGGCGTGAACAGTTTTGGGGAGATGGGATCGCCTTGCTTGCCACCTTTGATGATGCAGAATTCTTGAGTTGATTTGCCGATATTAACATACGCTGAAGAAGTCTTGTAGATATTCCTGAGCTCTTCAATTAATGCATGACATTAATATATATCTTTATAATCTTTCTGTGCATCACTTGCTCCACATCTCTTCTCCTGTTACTTACATCTTTCTCCTCTTAAGATTTTAGTGTACTTATTACTTGAAAACCTGGATCGCTCGGGTGATTATTTATTTCAATATTCAGGTATGTCATTTACTCCTCTCTCTGTCCCCTCTTATCTCTCTCTGACTTTCTCTACCTATCTGTGTCGCTGTGTCATTATTGGTCTAATGATAGTCTCGCACATTCTCAGTTTTGGCCCATACGACAGTAGTTTTCACTCATAAATTGAACATTAATGTTGAAATTAGATCGCAGAGGTTTTTTTATTTAACCAGTTTCCACCTTACCTTAGGTCATCTTCAGAAACATACATACAGTCCATGGGGTTGGTTCTGACATCTCCGAGCTGCCATGGCTGCACATCGGTTGAGCAGTATCTCACGTGCAGCCGAAGTGTGGAGCCCTGGAGATCTCGGCACCAGCCACATGGACTGTATTTATGTTTCTGAACATGACCTAAGATAATGTGGAAACCCGTTGAATAAAACAACCTTCTGATATCTAGACTGTTTTACAACATAAATATCTCAAACAAGATGGCTGTTCCTCCTTTGTCAATATTATCAAAATTAATTATGTAATGAATGATGATGGTGGTGTGGTATTTATGGCCGCTAGATTCCACCTGGGATCGTGTTCTGACAACCTGGTCCAAGTCTTTTCAGGTGACGTTGCGCCGGGACGACTCTCTCCTTCGACGAAATGTCAGTGCTAGACGTACTGTGTCGGACTTCAGTATCCGAACGTCGTCCGAGCATCAACGAAAATAAAAATTTGAATTTCCTGACTTTTGCTTTACTATTCAAAATTAAATGTCAGGTTCTTGCACAGAGAGAAGAAGAGCTAAATCTATCACCTTTTCATAAAACTGTCACTTTAAATAAAATATTTCAAAGTTCTCTTGCCATAATAAAATAGCTGTCAAAAAAAATTCGTAGGTATGTAGTTGTCGGCACAGCGTCTTCTTCTTCCCTTGTCTGAATGTTTTTCATGAATATACATATACTCTCTCAAAAAATCTGTAAAATCTCTACGATGTATAAGATTTTGGATAATACCACTCCAAATAAATATCTTGCAATTTGAAAAAGGATGAAATGATAATCTTCAACACATTATTAAAGTTCGAGATATCATTTTATTATAAGTTAAGAATATCACAAGTTTGTAAAATCTGTTTCCGGTGAACCAAGTGTTACTTTGATTTCATTTCACGTGTGATTTGTAATTTAGTTCTCACAAGGAGGCCACATGGGTCTCGGATTTATGAATTTTTTCATGTTTAAGGTACGTGAAGTTCAGAACTAAAATAACAATCAGCCAAAGCCATTCGACGCAACTCTCAAATATTGTCGAAAAAACCGACTTTGAAGTTTTGCAAGTAAACGAAGTACCAGACATTAAGTGAGTTGCAGCATGTCGTTGTTGTTCATGTGGACTTTGCAACCATAGTGTCGCTGGATCGAGTCCTGTGGTGGCAGTTTTTTTCTCCTTTTCGAATACTTACACAATTTGAATATCTAATGGTAATTTTTACGAATAGTGCACGTATTTTTATTTATTCGTTTCTATATTTTATAGAAGGTTGTGAATAATGATGGTTAAACAAGTAATATATACAGGGTGTCCCAACCATCTTGCCCACCCAAAATATCTCTGGAACAATAACAGATATTGGAAAACGACTTTCACCAGTATCAGTGTACGGCTGGGGCCCATGGATGTACATATGTGGAAACATTCTAAAACGAAACACAAACTTATGTTTTTCTTAATGGACACCCTATATGTTTTCTTCAGCAATCCATAGCGTGACAAATCACATAAACATTGGCGTTGATTGCATCGCAATATTCAAATTACATCCCGAAATATTGCGACGCGAAGTTGACGCTTGAAAAACCCGAAATGCGCTGCTAGCGCACGTCCTGAGGCTCAGGCGTGAACCCCATGCTGCCCGTAATCGCGATGTGGTTGACATGATAATCGCACTTCCATACTTATTACCAAGAGGTCTGACACGAATAATACGGTCTGCTGCCATCCTTCATTAAAGTCGTACATTCCAGCAGGTATTTATCCCATAGGCTAGGGGTAATGCGGTTCTGTAACATATCTGTGTACCACAACGTTAGTCACATGCCGTTCAACGTTAAAACTTTACCGTAGATATAGCGCAAGTGACACTGAATCATTAACTCATAATAGTAAAATTCATGTTAATGGTTTTAGTGAAACGAGCAAGTGTACTAAACGTTTTACCGTTGTTTAGGTAAAAATGTTTTGATTTGGGAAGTTCAGGTAAGACATAGAAGATGAATGTAAACATGTTTAACCAATTAGTTTTATTATCACATAATTATCAATGTTATGTTTATTTAATGCGTTACATGACAAAATGTTTCAAACAAATGTTTCTGAACATCACTGGGTAAAATGGCCCTTTGTAGAAACTTGCACTGTGATACCAGCACTGCATACTAAAGATAGCGTTCACATATCATGCTCAAAGTGATAACCATTGGCTTGCATACATAGGGTCACTTCGTGCTACTGTTTCCTCATTGATGGCTGTACAAGCATCAATAATGCGTTGCTTCATGTGTGTTGATGGTTCATGTTGGTAAACAGCATCCTTCACTGCTCCACAAAGAAAAAAATCCAGCGGTGTAAGGTCCAGAGATCGGGTAGGCCACCTAAATGGGCCACCACGTCCAATCCACCTACCAGGGCATCCGTCATGCTGATACCACATGACCATTCTCCTGTTCAGAGGTACGGTGACCAAGAGAACAGGAAGATTGTGTCGTATAAATCTGGAGTACTGTCTGCCATTTTGAACGCCATTTACAAAGGAAGGCCCGGATATGGTATCTCCAATAATACCACACCAAACATTCACTTTCCACGGACGTTGATGCTCTACCTGAAAGATCCATTTTGGATTGTTTGCGGACCAATAATGCATATTCCTCACTTTGGCAATTCCTTTGTTGGAGAATGATGCCTCGTCGGTAAAAAGAACATCTGCGAAAAAAATTGGATTATTCAGAAGTTTTTGCTGAGCCCACCGACAAAATGTACCCTGTTGCTGAAGTCATTTCCATGAAGATCCTGGTGTAAATGAACATGGTAAGTATGAAATTTATGACGTTGAAGAATACGCTGTGCACTTGATTTCGACACACCAACTTCACGTTCAATTTGACGTGTGCTGATGTGCGGATTCACAGCTACGGTAGCGAGCACAGCAACTTCAGCACGTCCATCTGTGCGTGTTCTTGGACGATGTCTAGGTCTTGGATTTCAGCTTCCCGTTTCATGTAGGCGAGATGTGAGACGACCAAACATCCGGGGCGAAGGCGATGGCATGTCAGGGAATCGTCCTCTGTACAGTCGTTCTGCCTGAACGGAATTCCGCCCGCCTACCGCAGGGTACAGTACAGGTACGTAGAGTAGGGTAGAAAACAGACATATTAACGTAATAATCATAATGTTCTCTAACAGTACTATAAACAAACAAGCATTCTAATAACGTATTTCCCGTCAACGTACATTCTCCATAGATCAGCAGCATTTCTACATATCTTCATGTGTGTACATAATACAGTATAAATTCCACAACACAACGTTTATTGACAATGTGTACTACCTCAGTGCCGTCACTAGATTACTCTGATGAACGACTACACTGGCAAGCGGTATACTGCACGCGAAAGCAACAACAAATAGGATGCTGAGGGTGGTGGAGTACAGGAGTTTGCATGGATCGCAAATCACAAACAAGGAGAAGTGGTAACTGTGGCTGTAGTGGGAACTACCTTGGACACGTGTCTAGGTAGAGCTAGGCCCTGGATGAACGAGTGCGCGAAAGGAACAATGGGTCATTTAACGCATTCGATAAACCTTATTTTGGGTGTGCAGGATAAATAAGACAACCTGACTGGTGTATACCGATCGGTACTGATTCATATTGTGTACGTAGATACATAAAACGTGCAAGAGGGAAACCATTATGTGCTTATGAGAGTTGATTGCAGCAGACCGTATTATTCGTTTCAGACTTCGGACCTCTTGATAAGTATGGGCCGCCGAGGTGGCCGAGGGGACTGAGGCACTCCAGTCACGGTCTGCACGGCCACTACGGTCGGGGGTTCGAATCCCCCCTCGGGCATGGATATTTGTGCCGTCCTTAAGATAAGCTAGTTGATAAGTAGTTTGTAAGTTTATGAACTCATGACCCCGTAGTTAAGTCCCATAAGCTATACAAACATTTATTTGATAAGTATAGAAGTGCGATTACGCATGTCAATCACATTGCGATTACGGGCAGCATGGGGTTCACGCCTGAGCCTCAGGACGTGCGCTAGCAGCGCATTTCGGGTTTTTCAAGCGTCAACTTCTCGTCACAATATCTCGAGATGTAATTGGAATATTGTGATGCAATCAACGCCAATGTTTATGTGATTTCTCATGCTATGCTGAAGAAAATATATAGGGTGTCCATTTAAAAAAAACATAAGTTTCTGTTGAAAATCACATTTGCTTTCTTTTTAGAACGTTTCCAAATATGTACATTCATGGGCTCCAGCCGTACATTGATACCGGTGAAAGTCGTTTTCCAATAGCTGTTATTGTTCCAGAGATATTTTGGGTGGACAAGATAGCTGGGACACCCTGTATATATTTGTTACAGTGCTGGCTTCACTATTACTTGACGACGGTAGTCTTTTATTGTTCACTTTGTGAAGAGCTATGACACTGTTTTTGGAAAATCATCTTCGCAGCTACTAATGTATTTCCAAGCAGCTAACCTACTGAATCATCGTTTTACGTGACGACAAGGTTTTCAGCTCGTCTACCTACACAAAAACTAAAACTGACGCAACACGTGGAATTAGAGATCCAAAAATATTTTATATAACTGATTTCGAATTCACTGTGGGATACGAACCACCGACTCTACAGTTGTGAGGCCAGTACGCTACCAACTGAGCAACACCGCCAAATGCAGCAATTGTTTTTATTATTAGTACTTACGTGTACTATGCAAGACTTCAAAGTCGATTTCTCGAGAATTTTTGAGAGTTGTATCAAATGGCTCTGGCTAACTGTTAGTTAAGTTCTGAACTTTACGTACCATAAATATAAAGATATTCTAAAATCCGATACCCATTTGGTCTCCTTGTCAGTATGCCCGAGTTAAATTCGTTGGTGACAACTAGCAGGTCGGCAGTGATTTCTTTGCCTTGCATGTATATAGTAGGGTGTTGGGTTTAATTCCTTCCAATTCATCAAGTTTCATTGTGTGAGTGTGTTATGCGTGTAATCCTTCCTTTTCCTCTCAAATTTTAAATTTAAATGATACCGTAAACAGGCAATAATATTTCAAGATAACAAGCTCTCATGTTTGATTCTGAACTGGATAATATATAAGTGTTCTATTGAAATTTTAACCTTCCTGTACCTTATAATTTAAGCCCATTTTCATCTATGTAACTGATGTTTCATTCCTTAACGTTCGCCACTGTGCATTTCATTCAGGACTCTACTATAATCTGTTATTGTGAAACGCTGTGCACTGACTCTCGTCAAAAGTACATTAGTGTTGAACCGAGGGCTATTCTCAGACTTTGTTTTCTGGCATTTTCTTAAAGAAACTGTGTTGGTGTATCAGTACTGGAAGTCAGGCTTGGAAACCTCGGTGTGTTAGTTCCACGTGATCATGCTAGCAGCAAAGTACACAGCTGCATTTAGGTTTCAGAATGTTGAGTGATTAGCCCACAGATGTGTCACCCTTATCAATTTTTTTGCAATTCCATATTCATCCAACACCTTGCACATTTCTCATCATCATTCCATTAGATCTCCTCTGGAATATGCTTCAACGTAAAAATATTCGCTGTAATAGACTTCGTTATTTTGTTAAAATGTGCTTGCTGAATACTACATTATGTATTGTATTTTATGAAACGAAAGCATCAGAAGAATGGAATGCACCTCGCTAAGCAATATTGCCCCGCGAGCATTTGAATTACCCATGAGGCTCGGACTACTGTGGTCACTACTTAAAAGAGGAAACAGGCGCAAGGGACTGCTCCAGTTACCACCAAGAGTCATAAAACTTTACGACGTTATGCAAGAGGAGAGGAGCAATAAAGAGGAAACGATGCAACTGAGTACAGTACTGGAGTGATTTTAGATGGAACAATTGCAGTAATTTCGTCTAGCTTAGATGGTGTTTCCAGAGCATATGAACAGAGGGTTTTCAAGCAAAGCGATAGACTCAGTTACGTATCTCATTTTGTCTCAACCTCAGTACCGTCCTAGCTCGTCACCCTGTAGCGCATTTCTTCGTGAATGAAGAAAGCGTCACATTACAGAAATTTCCAGAATTATAATGTGAGTGTTCCAAGGTTGTTGTTAGCCATTTCACTAGCACCAAGGTAGTTCCGAGAGCAATGTCTCAGTATTTTTATTCACGGAGACTACAGGATTTACATAAACCGCAACAGTATAGCCAAATAAAACAATATTTCGGCCACAAACTATTATTTTTCCTCATAATCACCAACATACTTTATGCACTTTTACCAAAGATGAACCAGCGCTTGCATGTCGCGGGTGAATAAAAAGGGAAACAGCTGAGGCCAACAACTTCCTTATAGCTCGTAGTAGTGGCATCTCGTCTCATCTCCGGTGACTAAATTAGGCAGAGAAAATCATCAGCTTCATACTGGTCCAGCAGGTCCTCACAAATTTCTATTGGATAAGATTTTTTGTCTTTCTGTAAGCAGAATCGGGACCCATCTTGCACAGACTTTGCGATAAACAAGATGTTCCAAAAGTGTTTCTAAAGTATTGCAGCGGACATTGGGGTTTTCACACAATTCTCTGGTCGTTATCTGCAGATCAGCACGGACGAGTTGAGCGAGACGCTCTTCATTGCACGGTCGACAAGGGCCGTGGCTTGACCTGCGTATCCTTCGTCCCATCTTGAAAATTCCCTGTCAATTGCCTCATATTTCTAGCGTCGATTGCATCGTCTCCATACACCTTTAGCAAGCGTCGAGTTTTTGAATCGGAGCAATTTCTTCAGCAGTGAGGAATTTAATCGCACATTGCTGTCTTATTCCCGTGTCCACATCAGAATCCATTTTGGAACATTTTTCTGCTGGTGCCAACTACCGCAGAACAACGAAACCAGCTGTAAATAAAACAGGAAGATGCAAGCATTACCATTACACCAATCTTTGGCGTGAATTTCCGAAGTCACCTAAAACAACGTAGCTTTTCTTTCGAAAAGTCCGTCGTACTTGACCGTTACATTCCCAGTGTTGTTCCTCGACAACAATGTATGAAAAACTTATTTATACCGAAAAATGTGTATCAGTCTTTAATGCTGCATTGTTTTTTATGAACAACATGCTCCCAATGCGATATTTTGCCCTTTAGTAAGGCGTGTAGCCACTTCAGAGGCAATAATCCATCCATTGGAGGTTGTGTTGCGTTGCCGTCTGTACGACACTGGGAGTGTGAGCGTGAGTGTGGTTCATGTTATTTTTCGTGCTGTGGCGAAGATTATGCTGACATTATTCACCTGTAGTGTTAACTATCAACAAAATAACGTCCCAAGTAATGAAATACCTCGATACAAATGTGCATGAAATACATGACATAAGAAAAACAATCGTTCGATCAAAAATTTTAAAGTACGTATTTTGTGGTTTAGTGCACTGCATTAATGCAGTTACCGCTGAATTTTATGTTTTACAAAGCTGAATTCATAATGTAAGACTGAAAGTGTTAATAGAAATTAGGTTCTTAGTGAACTCAGTTCATTACGATTGTCGTCTCTTTTCATCGATCAACAGTTAAATCACGTAATGGACAGAAACAAAGTAATGTCCGGGGAACCTTGCATATAAGTTCTAGGCTGGGAAATCAGTCAAACGCATGTGTCAGTTAGACGTCCGTAACTTTACGAATTCGAAATACTTTGATCGTTTCAGGGCACTGAAATAAATTCAACGGCGAAGCTGAAAATTTGTGTTTGACTGGGATTCGAACCCGAATTTTCCGCATAGGTCCAGCGGTCGTCTTAAGCCGCGGCAGAATAGCCGTGCGTACCAAGGCGCCAGCTGCGATGCGCGCGGCCGTTCGCCGTCGGGGCTTCGAGTCCTCCTTCGGAAATGGGTGTCTGTGTTGTCCTTAGCGCAAGTTACTTTAACCCGGCGTGATTGAGGTGAGAAATATTTACATCAGCTATTAAGTGGATATGAGATACCCAAAATTGTGATGACGAATTTTTGATACTATAATCGTGTATTAAGTATTTTTTCTATTTGGGATGCTAATAATGGAGTCTATTAAACGAATATTCATAGAATATATGACATCAACTGCGATTGGGCAAAGCTGAAAATGTGTACCCAGCCGGGATTCGAACGCGGCTCTCCTGCTTTCTAGGCAGTTGCGCTGACCCCTACACCACTGGGGACACAGTGATCGCCGCACCTGCAAGGACTACCCATGCACGCCTCCCGTCAGATACAAATTCCCAGCTTCGCCCTGCCCATAGTACTCAAACTCGTAGTTGTAACTAATTCCCGTAAGAGTAAGGGCTTTAAACTTGCCCCCCCCCCCCCCCCCACTTACGGGCATTAGTTAAAACTACGAGTTTGAGTACTATGGGCAGGGCGAAGCTGGGAATTTGTATCTGACGGGAGGCGTGCATGGGTAGTCCTTGCAGGTGCGGTGATCACTGTGTCCCCAGTGGTGTAGGGGTCAGCGCAACTGCCTAGAAAGCAGGAGAGCCGCGTTCGAATCCCGGCTGGGTACACATTTTCAGCTTTGCCCAATCGCAGTTGATGTCATATATTCTATGAATATTAAATAATAACAACTGTAGGATCAGAAGTGACGTCTATTCTTTCGGAACAGACGCCACATGTATATATATCTATTAAACGAGATGAGTAGGAAAAATACTGTGTTTGCAATATAAAATCCTGTTTGTGAAATAAAAAGCGTAAAAGTGTCTACAAATTATCAGAAAAAGTACAAGTCTCAGAAGTTAAATATTTTTCATACAAAATTCGAAAAAAAATTACAGTTTGTTAGATTAATCAACATAATGATAGTATCTTCTAATTATAAAATAGATAAAGAAAATAAAAGGTCTTATGAGCTCAATTAGCTCAGCACCAACATTACACCTACAAGTCTGAACATTCTCCACACACAAAAATCACGTGCTCCATACATATTGGCATCTCACACTTCGAACAACGATGTCACCATAGTTGACAAATCTACCAGTCACTTTTTGTGGAACTGGCGATGAAATTTATCCCAGTTGATTAGCAATCTTCTTTCGAATATCGCTTGGAAAATGTACGTTTTGTTGTATAATGCGAAGACTGTCATTTTTCACATTCAAACCTAAATTACGAATGAAATCTCGGCGCTTCGTGCGTGTTTTGTCACCTTTGTTATTTTCTCTGTAGACTGTCATGGCATTTATGGCAGCCATATTGAGTATACCATAAAATTGTCATAGGACAACGTTTGCTGTTGTGGGAAACACCGTAAGTGGCACTCAGTTCATCTGCAACGTAGACACCGGCTTTAGTTGCCAATTCTATTTCACTCTCGGAGTAACAGGAACTAATACTTGAACAGTTTTTTAATATATCTTCTAGTAGTTCTTGTAGTCGACGTTCATGATCTTCGTAAGATATCTTGAGAAATATAAAATCTAAAAATAAATCAAAGAATACTATAAATAACTGTATATCTTCTAAATTGCTGACAGCTCAATAATGTGACACCGACTATGTGGTTGGGTATGAATTACCCTAGCCACGTTTGCACGCGTGTATCTCCCTCTGACACTGGCACAACAATAAACTGAACACTGCATCTTGCCGCCCTCTCCATTACCTTCAGCTACTGTGACAGCAAGATCTGTATGGAGACAATGACATTCAATAATCAGCATTTAAAAACACCTCGGGTATCACATACCCGACCTCACTCACGCCGCGTTAAGTTAGTGCGAATAGTTTGTAAACGTAGGAACTAACGACCAACGTAGCTAAGTCCCTTACATTTACAAACATTTGAACATTCAGTCGCTTTAAACAATTAGGCTATGCAGCAACGCTTCGCTTTCAACCCACATTTTCAACTTGTATCACACTACGATGGTAGTCCCCCCCCCTGCCATTAGTTCCTCTTGCTCGCTGCCTGTACCGGATTCCCGCAAGGAATTGAGTGTATGAATGTGTCTGCACTGGAACTTTCAATTGCATATTGGGGGCATATTTACATTATTGATATGGTATCGTGGATAGCAACCTTTTTCTTATTACTTTGATTTCTTGAAGTAATGGACCTACAGCTTCTTCTCTCTACCTACCTTTCAATATGAGTGTGGAGATCGCGAAGTGTAGCACTTCTGTTTCTACCATGTCCAGTTCGTTTGGAACGGTCTCTGAGACCGCAGCACAGCAGTTACGTAACATTAATAAGATGCTTTATTGTCTATAAATATGAATTAACTATTTTTTGCTTCAAATATGAAGTAATGGAATAAGTTATCTCTAAAATTTATTCGATACAGAAACGGCGTCATCAAGAACATGTTCATCGCAAATAAAATGAGAAATAATCCTAACTTCGGGCTAAACTGTCAGGCTTGGCGTGCCGAGTGTCTAGACAATAATAGTGACTTGAAGTAAGAAGTAAGAATTAGTTACCGGAACTGCATGCTGCAGTTTCTAGATGAAGAAGCTCCACAACTTCAGGTCCTTGAGGAGACTTTAAACCTAGGTGTAACTTTTGACCTCCGATACGATCTATCCTTGTCAAGAATGTGAACATACATTATGCCTTCATCGTAGACATGCGCATAATAATTCGCGATCGGGAGCGCTCACTTTAGTTCGCGGCAGTTTGTGGATAACTTCTCGCGTTTAAGTTTAGTTATCTCTATATCTTGGCATTATGGAATTTATTAGTCAGATATTGCAGAGTGCAGAATACTAAAATCAGAAATTTTGTAGCACTGAATTATGTAATCTAGCAGGCAGACGCTCACCTCGAAATGGCTTTCATCAGCAGAAGGCAAACACGTGATTTTTAATTCTGCTGCGCGCCCTCTCGCTATTGCCCGTCGATCTTCGGAAAAGAATCCAACGAACCAAGAAGCAAGATACGTTTGGCATAATAGTTCGCGATCGGTAACACATGTTTTAGTTCGCGACAGATTTCACATATTTTAATTCGCGACCGATTGCACATAAAATATCGGTCGCGACCGATGGCGCATATTTTAGAGCGCGACCGATGGCGCATATTTTTGTTCGCGACCGGTAGCTCTCATTTTAGTTCACAGCTCGGCCGCGAACTAGGTCGCTCTTTTTAGTTCGTCCGCTCTTTTTGGCTTTTGCTACCGCTTCTAAAAGAGCTCTTTCTTTTGTTATGACAGCTCTTTTATGTAATGATCAATGTTGCCCAAGAGTATGCTATTACCGGTATATTTGGGCAATTAGACATCTAATACTTAAGCAAATAAACCATTTATTTAGTGTACACTATGGAATGAGGGTTATATTTAGACACTGCTGAATACCTTAGAAAAGAAAATTTGTGGCAGTGAACTATGAAACTACAGCTGAGCTGCATCTCAGCTCGAAATGACGGTAACTGGCAGAAGGAATCACGCGATTCTGCGCGCTCTCGCGTCCTGTTACTGTTCCCCGTCATTCTTCGGAAAAGGAACGGACGAACTACGAGGCGAGGGATCTGCAAACTAGTTCACGTAGCTCCCCTGTGGGAGCGCTCTTCCGAACTAGTTCGTTCGCGAATTACACAAGACTACTTCGGCGTACGAGAATATATATATATATATATATATATATATATATATGTGTGTGTGTGTGTGTGTGTGTGTGTGTGTGTGTGTGTGTGTGTGTGTGTGTGAGCACATATGAATTACAAAAAAACAAATAATAAAAAAAGTTGCATGTCGCGAGGCTCGATCCAACGACCTTCGGATTACGCACCCGAACGCTTACCGCTACGCCACGCCTCTGTACAATATTATTAATGGTAGAGAACGTTGAGAGTATTTCACCGCAACGGCTTTTTTTAATTGTCGATTTTCTCGCCAACGGCTGAGAAGTGCATCTTGGTGCTTTGCTAAATTACACCTCTGCCCATGAGCTATCATTATGCGCAGTATGAATCGAATCTGAATTTCACAATTGGTGGCCTCCACTTGTTAGTCTAAAAGTTATTAGTGCCCATTTTTTCCAGTGTTAATTATTTTTACCTTTATCATAACTACTTTTTGCTTTAAACAGTTTTCAGCAACGACGGCTTACATTAGTTAAAATAAACTACCATGATCTCACAGGCCGGCAGCATGTTAGTTTGGAGAAAAAAATTATATATTACCTGCAACACCTACTGCGTATCCTAATACACATTTTGCTTGAGCAGTCCATCTAATTTAAATACTGTATATATTTCGTGCCTTTTGTTATAAAAATCTTATCGCTGTTTCGCTATTCTATTTCTTTGGCCCTTTTCCCGCACATGCAGGGTCGACACTGTGTTAAACGCGGATTTGGCATGTGTTAATATTTAGAGGGTGGCCGGATACCCTTACTGCCGCCACCCAATGCGCCCCCCCCCCCACCCCGCCACAGGAAGGAATATGTACCCCCAAAAGTATGCGTATTGTGTGAGGTGTGTGTGAAAGTGTAAAGTCTTACGAAATGTTTGCGAATCTTGTAACTGAGGCGGGACTTGGGGACCAGCCCGGTATTCACCTATGGGGATGTGGAAAACCGCCTAAAAGCCATATTCAGGCTGGCCGGCACTCCGACCCCTTTCGTTAATTCACCGGGCTGATTCGAACCGGGGCCGGTACGCCTTCCCGTCCCGGAAAGCGGCTGGCTTCACTGTTTCAATACCGTACTCATATTTATTCACTGCTCCTTTCAAATACATGTGAGATAACTATAATGATAAACTTTAACTCACTGTTTCATGTTTTTTCCTTCTATGATATAATTTTGTTTCTCATCACTTGAGCTACGCTTATATTTTTAATGTGTGTCGTCTACGTAACCGATACACTGCTCCTAGCGGAATTGCAGTCTTGGTACGCCCCGCGCTGTTTCCAGCGAAGCGCCGTCAGCGTTCTTTTAATCTCGTCTGTCGATGGAAATCTTTTTCGTTTCAACGCGCTTATCAACTTTATAAATATCGAAAGTCTGCAGTGAGCAGATCTTGAAAATACGGAGGATGGGGCAGTACAGTCAGTTCGTTTTCTGTGGAAGAGTCACGCACGAACGAGGATGAATGTGCGTGTGTGTTAATCGAGATGCAAGAACCATGAATTGTATGGACGCATTTCTTGTCCTCTCACAGGCATCGCTACATTCCCCGACGGTACCACAGGTTAACATTTTTTCCCTGTGCCACGAATTCATGATCAACTAATAATCGTCTTGACAAATTACCTGATTCGACGAAGTTTTCGTGGTCTTAGTGAACTGTGTGTTCAGTAACACTTATCACCGTACACTTGCTGACAGTGTAAGCATCGTGGCACTAATGGGGCAGTACACAAAAGGTGTAATTCATGTTCAACTGGAATAGTGTAGAAACTTGAAATAAGTGGTTGAGATAAAATGAAAATAAATTGCTGATTGCTCAAACTGGGAATATATCAAGAATGGGGTCCGAAAGAGTTTAGTCTGGGTCCTTTGCTGCTCTTGTTATATATTAATAATTTGCCATTCCATATTCATGATGATGCAAATGTAGTCCTTCTTACTGATGGCGGAGGTATAGTAATCACAACGGAAAAACAATACTAAACTGATGAAAAGTTAAATAATGGTTTTCAGAAAATAATTGTTCTCTGCATATGTACTCTTGTTAAATTTCGATAAGACACAGTACATACTGTTCCATACGATAAATGGCACGACACGATTATCAAATGTAGTCTGTGAACAGATGTCTGTAGTTAGGGTAAAATATTCGATGTTTTTAATGTTTGTGTAGCTTATGGGACTTAACTACGGGGTCATCAGTCCCTAAACTTACAAACTACTTAAGAACTAACTAATACTAAGGACGGCACAAATATCCATGCCCGAGGGGGGATTCGAACCCCCGACCGTAGTGGCCGTGCAGACCGTGACTGGAGCGCCTCAGTCCCCTTGGCCACTGCGGCCGGCTTCGATGTTTTTAGATCTGTGCATTGATGAGAAATTTGAATGTAGGTAACACATTGATGATCTACTGAAACGTTGGAGTTCAGCAACTTATGTTTTTATGGTAATTCAGAGTTTTGGTATAAAAATGTCACTGAATTTGCTTACTATGCCTATTTTACTTTACTGCGTTCATATGGCATATATTTTGGGCTAATTCATTATTGAGGAAAAAATTAAATATTGCTGAAGCGTGTGATTAGAATAATTTCTGTAGCCCACTAAAGATCATACTCCAGACACTTATTTAAGCATATATTCACTTATGACATTTGTTAAACCAAATCCAATTCAAAAGTAATAGCAGTGTGCATAGCTACAATACTAGGAGAAATGATGACTTACACTATTCAAGGTGAACCGTGGGTTCGATATCTCGGTTTCTCCGAAGTACTTTTATCTTTCGTTTTGTGAATTCTGTGGGCACTGATATCATCCACCCTGGCGGGTGGTATGAGAAAAAGGACTCGCGATCGGCAGCTTAGTCTGGAAGTACGGAGTGGCTGCGATGCACAGGCAGTAACCGCCAATGTGGTTTGATTTTCATTGCTAGGGGTTCCTGTTTGTCCGGGCATGCTTGTGTTGTTGCCTGGGGTCTAGAGCTTATGGTGTCGACAGTAATCGCCATGGTTTGTCAAGAGGAAAGGGGCTAGTGTTCTTCTAGGGCCTTACTTCATTTGAAGAGTAATCCTTTGTACATTTGTGGCCGCTAGTTGTGGCTATTGTATGGGAGTGAAACGTGGACGATAAGGAGTTCAGATAAAAAGATGATAGACGTTTTTGAAATGTGGTGCTACAGACGAATTATGAAAATTAGATGGGTAGATCACATTACTAATGAGGAGGTGCTTAACCGAATTGGGGAGAAAAGGAGTTTCTGGCATATCCTAAGAGAAGGGGTAGATTGGTTAGACACATTCTAAGACATCAAGGAATTGTCAACTTAGCATTAGAAGGAAGCGTGTGGGGTAAAAATCGTAGAGGGAACCAAGGGACGAATACAGTAAGTAGATTCAAAAGGATGTAGGTTGCCGACGTATTCTCAGATCAAGAGACTTGCACGGGACAGGGTAGCGTGGAGAGCTGCATCAAACCAGTCTGCGGACTGAAGACCACAACAACAACAGTTGTGGCTGCTCAAACACAGATTGATGAAGAGCCGTCTAGTTGTGTTTAAACACTGCTGTGCAGTGTACAATTTCGTGGAGTATATTGTGTTGAAGATATGATGAAAATTGGTGTTAAACTATGATTGTGTTGCAGAAGCAGTCATTGGTCTGTTTGATGTAGTGTCTGACAGTGGTTGCTTTTCCGAATCAACGTGGGCACCGGAAAGTTTGAGCTCTAACCGCAGGAACGGCTGATGGTAACATTTTGTGGGCTTATTTCATCATTCATTCAATGTGCATTTGGTAACTTATTTGATAAACCGTTGCACAGTAGTGAGTGTAAAATGTTATCTTGCACGTGTTTAAAGTTTTAGTATTAAGAGTTTAGCATCACCCGTCCTTGGCACTTTTTCTGTCTGTTATTTTATTGGCCTGTTTCTGTTTGACTATGTTGTTACAAGTTCTGGAGCCACTCAGCCACGGGGAGCCGTACACAACGGGTGGTGTCACCGTCGTAGTCTGAGGTCTACGTGCTCGCCGTGGGATTGCGTGCTTTTTTCCAGTTAAGTTATCGTAGCATTAGGGAGATACGATTCCTTGCGTCAGGTCTCCAAACTGAGTGTTTAGCTGTTTGATTCACCTTAGGCTCTTCAAGCTTGCGCCCAGTTTGTCTGTTCCTTTAATTCTCGCCGACCGCGGTGGCCGAGGGGACTGCAGCGCGTGTCACGGTCTGCACGGCCACTATGGTCGGGGGTTCGAATCCCCTTTCGGGCATGGATATTTGTGCCGTCCATAGTGTTAGCTAGTTCATAAGTAGTTTGTAAGTTTAGGAACTGATCACCCCGTAGTTAATTCCCATAAGCTATACAAGCAACAAACAAACCTTTAATTTAATAAGGATTTTGCAGCCAAGATCGCATTTTTCATTTATTATGTTACCGGTTTCGGCGTGCTCGACGCCATCTTCAGACCTGTCGTAATTTACATAACTTCACAAGATTTTTTTTATACTAAAAGAGTTCATCCAGGTTGATGTTGGTATAAAAAATGTTGTGAAGTTATGTAAATTAAAACAGGTCTGAATATGGCGTCAAGCACTCCGAAACCGGTAACATAATAAATGAAAAATGCGATCTTGGCTGAAAAATCATTATTAAACAATTATAGATCGCCCCATCAAACAATGACTTCCTTATATAAACCTTTAATTCTCGAGTTTTTAAGGCCGATATTTTAAAGAATCGTAATTGAAGCTTTGGTGCTTAGTGAAGATTTGTTGGTGTAATTATTTAAATTTATTGCAAGTTATTTAAGTTTGATAGTTCAGTTAATGATTTAAAGTTACAGTTACACATTTTAAAAACTTCATTTGAGAATCATTTGTCCGTTAATTTTATTACTATAATTGTCTTACTTTTGGAATGGCCTTAGCAAGGCAATCCTGTCAGTTTGTTAATGTTTAACTGTTCCTTTTTATTAATGAAAATTTGTGTACTTCTTGGAGGTCAAACTGGTCAATATACATTGATTGTTCTTGTTTGAATTTAAAAATCATGATAGGTGTATGTAAAAATCTTAGCTATTTCGTAGTCAATATTCAACTTGGTTTATTTATATTAATAAAGTGTTGCAAGGAAAGATATGTAGATGGGCCTACCCTTCCTTACTCAGTCCTAATGTACTCTGCGATCTTGATAATGTTTAAAAATGCAATTGTTCACATGATTAAATTTGGCTTTGGCACAGAAGGGGGTGATTATGCTGCCACAAAATTCTTTCGTAACTTACCAAATAGCATTAAATATCTGCCAACCAGTATGTAAAAAGAAATAGAAAGAATTTCTGATTGACAACTCCTTCCAATCGGTAGATGAATTGTTACACATAAGTTATTAATTTTGCAAAAATAAATAAATAAAAATAAAAGTAAATAAATAAATAAACAGTATGACATGTAATGTTACCTTCTACTAAACTGACACGTTCCACATCATTACGAAATCTGGTCTTACTCACGATCTATGGAAGAAGTATTAATCTAATCTAATACAATCATTTCGCGTTCCTCTGTAATGTTTTTCTGGACTTCCACGCAAAAATTAATGCAGACGTGTTGCTGCTAAAACTTTGCTATCTCGAAATTCGCAAAATGTGCGACTAAATGTTCTACTTAATTTATCACTCAGGAATATTTAACAGACAAACATTAATGAAACTTTCAGAAGCTTCAAATTCAACATAGGCGTGGGCAGAGATGCTAACTGCATTTGAATCCAACGATCCACTCCCGCGAAATTAAAAATTTTTCGAAATACCTTTGAAAAGTATTCGTATTCTTGAGACTTGGTTGTGACAGAAGGTGCATTACATTAGTAGATCTGTTATATCGAGCAACGACGTCAGCAGTCTTTGAAATGAGGAGAAAAACCTAAAACGATGTTCAGATATTTCCGCTGCTGCGCTCACTCGCAGCAGTCAAGGCTGCGCATGCGTCTCCAGTCATCCGCATTACAGCTGTCTTGACAAGAGAGCGACGACTGTTGCCTAGCAACCACAAACGCACCAGCAGGCATCCACAGCACGCAGCGCGAGGCGGGAGGGGGGATGACGCATCTGCTGCCATGCAGGTCCTTCTACAAAGAGTCCGTCTGGTTCCTCAGATTCTGTTTCACTTCCTGCTGTTTAACTGTAAACCACAGACTACTATTTGCTTCTGGCAACTTGTAATAGAGTTCCCAATTAAAAATCTAATACCTTGATAGGTAGAAGATACTTTCCAACTGCACAGTAAACGGTAGGTTTTATGAATCGTCTTCAGTTACCAAAGCATACATAAATCAGAAACTTTTCAACTGCACAATGAAAGTGAGGTTTTATGAATAGTCTTCAGTTATCAAAATGCACATAAATTCTCGCGGTTTACATTTAAGTACCGTATTTAATCTGTCGCTACGCACATCGAGTCTGTATCTTCGAGCGTTACACGGGACAATAAAGTAATGTGAGTGGCCATATAACAAAGAGCCGAGACTCGAAGCCAGTGGCAGAGAATTAAATTCAGTAATAAAATGTATGTAGCACAAGTTTATGTTGCTTCTGTTCCTGCATCAGCACTATGCACAAGATAGAAAAATACATCGTATTTTGATAACCCAGGGTATGAAAAGAATATAATGAAAACGAATAGTGGTTCCCAAAAGGATAAATAAATAAATAAGTAAATAAATAAAAACCTAATTCACCTTATAAATTATACTCCTGGGTAGAGTACCTGGATTAGAGGGGCATGCTTCGGCCTCCATTTTGGATCCAAGCGATGACAGCGTGAGTTTCTCAGAGGCGGAGATTTTTTGCTTTCATTGTTTGAAAATATCGATTGCTTCATTCCTAATACACATATCAAAAGGCGGATAAAGATTTGTATTAAGATTAATGTGGTCGTAGTAAATTATTTTAATACGGTTTGAAAACTCGTTAATTTTTTTTTTTTTTTTTTTTTTTTTTTTTTTTTTTTTTTTTTTTTTTTTTTAGACATTTGTCCATCAGGGTATGTATTCGGAACTTCTAAAGCTGTGAGGTAAATTCCCATTTTCAATTCAAATGTGGTGCGAAATATTTACTCAGAATTCACTCCCAGGTTTTATTTCGGAATATCTTCAAAAATTCATATAAAATGCTGCTGTAATTCGCAAGTTATGGAAGTATATTAACATGATAAACTAAGATGCAATAATAGATTTATGAATAACAGTGGATTGGATATTTAAAAATGGTTGGTACTGCTGTCAAATTGACTGTTCTCAAAATTAATCTAAAAGAGTTCGAGTAGATAACTCAGACAATGATGACAGGATTCATTTCAATGAATGTTCATAATCCGACAAAGCTGTTTTTTACACCTTTATTAGGTCACGACCGGTTTCGGGCCGTTAAAGGAGCATCTTCAGGTGTCTTCTATAGTGCATGAAGTGGGAAGACTAATTACGACGCTCCCAACGTTCAATCTATTAAAGTGTTTTGGGAAGTGAACTTGGTTTAATCAACAGTGACTTCAACCGTATAGATGTCCACTTAATGACGTCACAGACAAACCTATTTACGTTTTAAGAACTTTAAGGGGGGTCCCCACAAAACTTGGCATCGAAGATGAACATTGATACGTCGATATACGTCTACCCACCTCATTGTACTAGGGAAGCTATCTGAAGATGCACCTCTAACGGTCGAAACCGTTCATGACCTAATAAAGGTATAAAAGACAGCTCAGGTGGATTATGAAACTTCATTGAAAAGAATCCTGGCATCATTGTCTGTGTTAGCTTTTGGAATTTAACAATAATGTATTTCAGCTATGAATGCCAAAATAAAAAGATTTCCATTTACGACTTGTGACCTAAAGTACTTGCAGCATTATCCCTTCCGTTACAGTGAAACATATGTGCCCTACATACAAATTTGTGTCCCGCAGTACACAGGGATAGAAATATTCCACATCACTGTGGTGCTGCATCAACAGTCTGGAACAAACTACCTTCTTATTACGCGTCTACTGAACGTGTTATCGCTTATATCAGTTGCGCATAGTGTAACTCATGTTTTAGTAGTTTTATGTGCTATTTTTTCTTGTATGAAACAGATAAGCGTACTAATGAAATCTATTGTTTTCTTTAGTTCGTTTTCTAGAAATATACAGCTTTCTGCACGTATTTATTGGTAAATCTCTTCTACATTTGTAGTTTTCATATAGCCAGTGTGTGTACAGCACTTATGTCTTTTGTTCATATTAGGGTCAAAATGTTTAGATATGAAGTTTTTCGATTCTATGTTATTTGATTCCTATTTTTGATATGAAACGCTGGAAACGTATTGTAGATGGGTGCTTGTTACTGATGCGTATTTGGAGTCATGCCCCTGTATTCAACTGTTTCGTTGGAAATTGCGAAAATAAATTGAATCCGACAGGTGGCAGAACACGCACAAAGAGATGAATTATCGAACTTTTAGTAATATCTTGCCACTTAAAGTTTCTAGAAATGTTGAGATTGAAAAAAGCGGAGAATTTGGACTACTTGTTATCGCTGCCTGATGACGAATATGTTGAAGAGGCATCAGAAGAAGTTGTAACACCTGAAGATTCAAATGCGTGATTATAGAATGACAGTGAGAACCATAAATCGAAGGGGAATGCATTCGTCACATAAAACACACCAGGTGTTTCTGGCGTTCCTGATGATGTGCGCTTACGTGCAATTGGAAAACGTTATCCAACAAGCAGAACAAGGAGGCGATGCGGACAATGCAGCACACGGAAGCAAGAGACATGGAAAAATTTCATATGTAGCTATTTCAAAGTACCACTATGTATTCAGCAACGTGCTGACAAATTTCCCAAAGAGTATTAAGTTTGAATAAATCAATAAGTTTGACATAATAATGGTACTAACATTCTTATTTGTTCAGATCCTGACACACATAAAACAACCGAAAATTAGAAACATGGCCTGACTCAGAACCCATTCCAAAAGCAAGAAGCCAGTTGTTAACAGTAATATGGGAAATGTTAATTACTTCGGTCATAAAAGTATTAAAAACCGATTCTCTTCAACAGGGGAATCAAGGAGGTCTAATTCGGAGGTAAGACACTTTTCCAGTTAACTGCGAGATAACTATGTCGTAGTCTCACTCAAGTTCATGCATTTTAACATCTCAGTAGCATGAAAACATCATTTACAAGTACGAGGCGTGTGAGCCATTGCAATTAATAAAAATGTGTTGAAGTCGTGCATAACTACAAATAAATTAATTAATAAAATTCAGCAACCAGTTGCATGTAACTGGTTGCTGAATTTTATTGAATTATAACCTGAACAGTTGCTGAAATGGATAAAGTACTATAACTACAAATGATTTAATGTAATTCGCATAGTTTTGAAGGCCTTATTGGTGTCTACTTGTCATAATAACCTCCCCCTGCTTCCCCCCACCCAATTACGACTTTCAGGATCCACTTGAGACGGAAAAACATGAAAACCATTCTCTGAGCGATTACAACAATTCGGAGCTGCACAGCCACCATGCTGAGAGCGTACTAACTGGCCAATGTTACAGTCTCACGCCGGCGCAAAGGAACGAAAATGGTGGATGCGCATCCGGGTGCCCTACTCCTAGGGCTCAAGTCATTGCCCTTTTTTGAGAATCTGGGCGTCTATAGGCAATTCCTGCCGCTAACATGCGAATTATTTCTCCATTACGTAACTGAAACAGCTATTATGAATATTAATCACTTCAGAAGAGTACGTTAAACAGACCATATCTGTAACAGCGTTCTGTTTATAGTACACTACATCCTTACTAAAGAAAACAAAAGCAAAGAGGATTTTCTATTTTACCTTCTGCCGCAGCATCATATCCTAATGAAATCTCAACAGTATAAGAATAATTTTGCCAATTTTTTCGAAAATCTTATTATTTGAAACATAAAGAAGGACTTGAATCGCAATTGATCACATTTCAAGATTCAAAGAGCAACAGTTTTGGAAAATTTTAACGTACCGAGTCTATTAACCCTCTGGTGACTAGTGGGAACTATAGTTCCCACTTATTTGTCCTCGCTATAAGTTCAGTGGTAATCCGTGTTCCCACTTCTAACTTGTGTTACCATCTCTGTTAGTGTGCTAACTACATATAGATCGTCAACAAGTGCGCGAAAGTGGTTGTATTTCTAAGTGTGATGTGACTTGTGTTGTATTTTTCTCCTTTTATATTCACGAGGAGGATACTATTCGTGTATATTTGCTGGATATCTGTTCAAAATGTTCAAATGTTTGTAAATCTATCGGACCAAACTGCGTGATTATCAGTCCGTAGCTTACAAACTACTTAAACCTAGGTAAACTAACCTAATGACAAACACACACACCCATACCCCAGGGAGGACTCGAACCTCCACGGCGAGCAACCGCACGCTCCGCAGCGAGGCGCTTTAGACCGCTCAGCTACTCCACCGCAGCCTGAATATCAGTGAAGATACATAAATATTACAAGGTAAGTTAGTGGAAACTATGTTTCCCACTGAACGGGCGTGAAGTGCAGTATGTATGATTGTTTGTTTCTTATTGTTTAGAATGCCTCGACTCAGCCGGCCGCGGTGGCCGAGGAGACTGAGGCGCTCCAGTCACGGTCTGCACGCCCACTACGGTCGGGGGGTTCGAATCCCCCCTCGGGCATGGATATTTGTGCCGTCCTTAGTATTAGTTAGTTCATAAGTAGTTTTTAAGTTTAGAGTCTGATAGTAGTTATGTCCGATAAGCTATACAAACATTTGAACTTTTTTTTTTTTTTTTCCGAGTAGAAACAAAGATGGAAGGAGAAGTGAAGTATTCTGCCCATTGGCTGTGGCAGTAGCAGATCGATTTGATCAGTTGTACAAACAGCATGCTGTAGGTCATGGTTCATGGAAGTGGTGGCACAGACTAGCTATTTTTCTTTCTTGTAAATTTGGCAGTTGTCAATGCCTTCATTACGTGGATGTTACTGAAGACAGAAACAGACCAGCTAAAGATTGCATTTGGAAAGGCAGCTCATCTTCGGCTTCTCAAGTCGTAAGCGAAGAGGAAGGCCCGTTCGTTGTCAGACACTAAAAGAGGCATGTCTGGAGTTCCAGATTAATTTCGTCTGGCGAACGTTGGAACTCATTTGACAACAAAAGGTACTAGAAACAGAAGGTGCCCCCAATGTAGCACCAAAAACACAGAAAAGAGTACAAAAATAATGTGTAACAACCGTCGTGTACCTTTGTGTGTAACACCATGCTTCTCTAAGTTTCATAACACGTCACTTTAGTGAACTCAATGGACAATATGAACTAACACAAAAGTAAATCAAATATTTAATATGCTTTATGTACGTTTTTTAAATTATGAAGTCCAGTTACTCCGAAGTTCGATGGGAACAATAGTTCCCATTATATATATATATATATATATATATATATATATATATATAAAACACCTGTATGCAAAACCCTCACTTTCAAGATTTCAACTATGATTTTAAGTATGGCTTCTTAAGCCAATAAATGATCAATAAAAGGTCTACAACTTCTAGAAATAATTTGGTCACTAAAGGGTTAATCTTTATTTCACACCAAGATTTTCTCCTTTTCTTTGTTGTGTTTCCCTTTTAGTAATGTTGAACAGGTTTCAGAACTCTGACATCTGAGAGATGTAACGTACCGTATCCTCCTACACAGAATATGTCATCATACATAATATTTTTAATTTATTTTCTGACTTCTATCGCCAGATGGACTGATTACTAATTTCCTTCGTTATTTTGCGAACACTTGCTAAAACGAGGAACACGGCTCACAACAAGTGCAGAGTTATGGGATGAGGAAAAAATAAACAAAAATAATTATACGCAAGGGAAACATTAAACTTTTAAGTGAAAAATACAATTAAATTCCAGGAAAGAGAAGCATAGATCGATCAGGAACAGAATGGCGGAAGATCTAAACAAATCTTACGTGAAGACGAAATCTGAAGGTTTTCATTGCGCCAGTATGGTTCAAATGCAGTTTTCTTTCCCAGGAGCATATCTATAAGAGGAACGCATTTTGTTTTTACTAATCTTTCTTTGAAATAAAATTCCATCTCAACATGAACGAATGGCATCGAAGCAAGGAGGGAAAAAAGTAAGTGGACGAGCGTTCTAAGGCGACTTCCTGCGGTGCGCGAGGTTGTTCTCCGTCGGAGGTTCGAGTCCTCCCTGGGCATGAGTGTGTGTGTTGTCCTTCAGTTCGTTTAACTTAATTTAAGTAAAGATTAGGAACTCATAACCAAAGAAGTTAAGTCTGACAGATTTACAAACATTTGAACAATTTTTTTCTGTTGATAACTCCGATAACGTACAATCTATTTCTATCTTAGAAGTTCAACTCATGTGCTGATTCGACTTATTTTTCACTCTGTGTAGAACACGAAATTGTCTACAAATGAAGAAGTAACAATAAATGTGTATGGGAAACGGGAACAAACCGTCACGTATGTAACTGCGACAATTAAACCAAGATAATATTTCGTTCAACTGCTGGTATTAGAATAGAGAATTAGCTATTTCAGCGCAACCGTGGGCGAAAAACAGAACAATCTGCCAAACGTGGAGACATAGTAAATTTCTAAAGACGACCTCTGCACAGGATCCAGAGATCGTCAGAAATGTGACGAGTGATAGACATAACGCAAAATACACGGCCCTGGTATGTGAATCGTATCAAGCAGAACTGAAAAGATTCTATGTTATTATTGGTCGGGAAACTCTGTTCGTTAACTGCCAGGATTGCCGTATGAGTTTGCACCAAGCTCTAGGGAATTCGACCCTGTGCGTCGTTCTCTAATCTAACCCGCCGGCCGCGGTGGCCGAGGGGACTAAGGCGCTCCAGTCACGGTCTTCACGGCCACTACGGTCGGGGGTTCGAATCCCCCCTCGGGCATGGATATTTGTGCCGTCCTAGTTCGTAAGTAGTTCATAAGTAGTTTGTAAGTTTAGGGACTGATGACCCCGTAGTTAAGTCCCATAGACTATACAAACATTTGAACATTTCTAATCTAACTCATCCACTGCGTCGAATACGACTTTTTGGCGATTTACCGCTAGATTCGCGACATGTTGGAAACCTTCGTACATTTTCATGTCAATAACACCTTACACAAACAGTTGCGATGTACGTCGCGTGAGGTAACAGCGAAGATGTCCTACCGACCACGAAAACCCAGAAAATTAACCCCGGTTAGACGCGAGATAAAGATGACACGCAATGGCCGAGCGGTCAGCGGCGCGCCAGTCAGTCTGCACGGCCGCTACGGTCGGGGGTTGGAATCCCCCCTCGGGCATGGATGTTTGAGTCGTCTTTAGTATCAGGTAGTTCATAAGCGGTTTGTAAGATTTAGGGACTGATGACCCCACAGTTAAGTCCCTTAAGCTTAACAAACATTTGAACAAAGGTGATAGACAAATGAGACAAATACATAACTATGGTTTCGTCCACCTGATGTCTCTAATTTGACGCTAATTTACGAGTCGCTCGTCAGTGAAGGTGGGATGGAATGGGGTCATCACAAACACCTAGACGCAACCCGACCAGGAGTTGAGAGTGGCGAGTCGAACCGGACAATAGTGCATTTACATGTCTATAGTCGAAACGGCGAAAGATTGCTGGCGGCACTGTTTATGTTGGCAGCTTCTTAACTGAAAAGCGCAAACGACTGCAGGCGAAACAATAGATCTCTTTATAGCTGGGAAAATGCTGACTGGTTGCCGTACGGACATTTACAATACCCTTTTTATAATTGGCTGAAGTAGGCGTGCGAAGCTGCTGCGGCTATGCATCTGCAACTTACGGAGACTCGGAGTGTAACACGAATGAATACCTATTATTTTTCTTGCATCACTATGACATCCAAGAACGTCTGGCGATCACGGTTACGGCTTAAAATTACCTCTGCAGCCCAGATAATAAAACAGAGTACGTCATAGGTACCCACCCTGTTACTCACGAAAGTCGTTCTACCGGGCAGGGCGGCTTCTAAGACGCTTTTAGTCTTCTGCGGCAATTGCGGACTGATTTCATATTGCTCTGTACGTCTAAATAACATCTACATAAGTACAATAAAATTCTTCTGGTTGTTTGGTCGCATTGTCAATGTGTAAAATTCAAGTGTTCAAATGTTTGTTAAGCTTATGTTACTTAATTGCGGTGTCATCAGTCCATAAACTTTACTTATGAACTAACTTACGAATGTGTCATCCACATAATGGAGCCAGCATTCTGGGCGTAATGGAGCGGACTGTAGAGCTGTTTCTTCAAAAGCCTCCACGAAGATGTCCGCAGCAATAGGCGATAGGGGAGAACCGATAGCTACACCATCTGTCTTCATAATATTCTCCTCTCCACCAAAAATAGGTGGTCGTTAAGCTGTGGCACATTAGCTCACGGGTGTCAGGTGCCACACGTTCCTCCACGTTCATGATGACTGCCAGTGGTACATTCGTGAAAAGTGATTTCACGTCGAGACTAAGTGTCAGGTCGGTGGCCGAGACGCACAGTCCTATTAAGAGTGCTACAAAATGGGTGGAATCCTTAATGTACGCATCTGCGCCGTCGACTAGATGTCGTAGCATTTGCGCCAATCATTTGCTAGTGTACAGGTCGATGAGATTAAACTATTCGCTGTGGATCTCCGATACCACATATATCCCTGGTGGTTGTAGAACTTGCGGAATGAGTCTACTGTCCGATTAGAAATTTATTCTGGATTGCTATAGCAGTGATTGCGTCTATCTGATTATCTTCGCCGTCGGATCTCCCTTGTTTTCTGTAGACGGGTTGCTTGAGAAATCACTAAAAATTAAGTATTTATATGGACATGATGTGCCGTCATGCTGAGTACTGAATCCATTCTTCCTTTCGAAATGCTCAGGTTCCTGAGAGACTGAAGTACTCTATAGCGAAGTCCACAATACAGGAGAAAGTGATAAAGCAGACAATTTTAAACCAATTTCCATGTGAAGGTGTTTGCTAATGTTATTTAGAACACTATATTTATGTTTAATTGATCATTTCGGTTCACATAGTTTGCTGTCAAATTAACGGTTCGGTATTAGAAGCGCTTTATTAATTTGACCTACTATATTCTATTTCCTCTGTGACGTACAGGATGGATTAAGTAAAAGGCTTCGAATGTTAGGTATCTTCAACGAAAACGTTGTTTGCGCTGATCACGAAAAATGTTTTGCAGAAGTTAGAACATTATGGAATACGGGAAGTATCTCACAGATGAATCACCTCTGACTTCAATAAGAATATCTGCAGTATTGATAATGGCTGCAAGATGCAGTCTCAATGGAGCACACTTAAGTGCTGAAGGGGGAAGGGAGGGGGATGGGGATGGGGTGGAACAGGGGTCAATTCTCCGGCCATTGCCGTTTCTTTCTAATATATAAAGAAGAGTGTCCGTACGTTTGTACGTGTCGCATACAAATCTACAGTTTTGTTCCAGTCTTTATGAAATTTTGTACTCGTGACCTTCAGTCCACGAGGACGGCCGCCGTAAGTGTATGAATCACATACGAGATATAGTTCACGAGATATGACGTCATACACAATGAGATGCGCGGAAAACTGCTGCATTTAGCGACAACGCTGTTCATTTTCTCCTAAACTACTGGATCCATTTCAACCAAATTTTGGTACACACATTCCTTACCGTGAGGTAACAATTGCTGCATGGTTAAGAATCACATACGACACATGGTACAGAAGGTATGATGTCATAAACAATAGCAATCGCAAAAGACTGCCACATAATGCGGCGAGACTTTATAAATATGCTGTATGAGAATGAGAGTACTTAGCGACTTGCAACAAACTTTAAACATAATTTCAAACCTTTATTAAACTTTTTCTCGCTGGCAACCATAGTAAAATGATGAAAGGAAAAACGTTTCTCGCTTACTACTTTTCTGCTGTTTGTGGCCACGGCTACGGCTCTCGGTATGACGTTACAATTTATAATTTGAACACTACAACTTGTAGCGACAGGAAATTTTACAGACAGTATACACATATATAGTTCAATGTACCTTCTAAATTGTATCACATTCCGACACGTAGTTCATGAGATATGAGCACGTAAACAGTAACGTTCCGCTGTTCGTGGACTAAAACTAAGGCATTCAATGTGACGTTACAATTTTTAATTCTACACTACAAATTGTAGCCGCAGGAAATTTTAGATATAGTATACACGCTAATAGTTTAGTGTACCTCATAAATTGTATCACAATACGATAATTAGTTCATGAGATATGAGCACATCACGCACCAAGTTTTCATCTATTACTTCTTTACTACTAATTATATACCCAAGCGATTATACATACATACAGCCCTTATACAAATGAACATATACCTGAAAAATGGCAGGAGTAAATAAATAAATACCCGGGCAACGCCGGATTTTCAGCTAGTATTTATATAAATGGCATGTCTTGTAGTATAACAGGTGATTTTACGATATTTTTATTTGCTGATGATACCAACTAGGTGGTGAAAGGTAATGTTTGCAATAGTGACATATAATCAAATACTGTGTGGCTCTCAGAAAATCAGTTCATGCTAAATCACAGTAGATGGTCTACAGACAGCACACACGGCTTGTAGTGCTTTTCCTCTGCTCGTGACTGTATTGGTTGGACCACTGACAATCGCGAAACCCTTGATCGGTTAGATAAGTTCCATTTGGCAGGAGATAATGGTTCGGTTCGTCTATAGTGTAGACCCCACAAAGCCACCACGGGTTCGAGTTGTTATCAAGGAAACGTGTAAGGTGATGATGTGGGCTGTTTAAATGTAACAGACTTGGTCCTATGGGCTGAACGTAATACTCCTGAACAACGCACAAAGTCACCGGGATTCTGGACATCTCCAGCGACCGATTCGCCCACCCAAGTCTCCCGAGATGAATCACGTCTTTAAAAAAAAAAAAAAAAAAAAAAAAAACCGAATTGAGATAATCAAGAGGTCCTTCCGTGTTCAAAACTCAACATTCCATCAACTTGGCCGGCCGCGGTGGCCGAGGGGACTGAGGCGCTTCAGTCACGGTCTGCACGGCCATTACGGTCGGGGGTTCGAATTCCCCCTCGGGCAAGGATATTTGTGCCGTCCTCAGTCTTAGTTCATAAGAAGTTTGTAAGTTTAGGGACTGATGACCCCGTAGTTAAGTCCCTTAAGCTATACAAACATTTGAACATTTTCCAACAACTTATTGAGTCCATGATACGTCGTGTTGCCGGTAAAAGAAGGTCCGACATGGCATGACGAGGTATCCCACGACATTTATTACGTCAGTGAACGTACAGAACGTAATATGAAGGTACTTCGAAGTAAAACTTATTCATTAGTTTGTAGAAAAAAATTTCAACAATCATAGTAAGTATTTTATTTATTCAGATCTAGATTTCGACCAATCTGTGAGCATTATCGATGCTTAAAACAAGCAGTTTAAACCTGCATTAAATTTAGACCTCCTTGTTGGATGTTACGTTCATACATGTTTTAACTGTGTGTTTTAAGCATTGATAACGATCACACAGTGGTAGACATCTAGATCTCAATAAATAAAATATTTACGACTGATTGCTGGAAAAATTTTCAACAAATAAAAATAAACAGTTATTATGCAGAAGTACCACAATGAATCATTGGTATTTCGCGGAAAAATTCAGGCAGAACTAACACCAGTAGTGAAAAATGAACATTAAATAAATTTTGACTGTCTTGGATATAAAAAGTCCTGCTATGAAAATTGAACGTTAAGGTGAATAGGCCTGGAAGTATCTGTAGAATGAGTTCTTTAAAAGAAGAAACACGATAGATCCAACCATAATGTGATGACGTCGGTACTGAACGCTTCTACAACTACTTTGGGCAAACATCTCAAGATGTTTGGCGGACGGTACTTCATTTTCCAATTACTTAACCTGTTCTTGTGGGAGGTACACGGCATAAACGACTACCCATAAGCATCTGTGAGACTTCAAGTCTATAATGTTATGCTCATGAATGTTATGCATGTAATGCTCATGTAATGTTATGCATCATTGAATATGATTATCCTACAATACTAAGCTACAGGAGAACTGAAAGCAGCTCATACCGTGATGCAGACCACCTCTTCTGTAGCTTCGGCGATTGGAGTTGGCTAACCGTCTCCGCGGAGTAAATATCAAATAATAAATCACTCGTCAGAGCCTTATTTTGTCTTGATATATCAAAAATATTGATTTGAAGGAGAAGCATTGTATTAAAGTTTGTGATACTGCCGGAATTCGAAGCCAGAACATCCTCCTTACATTTCAAGCACTTTAACCGCTCATCCACAGCGGCCTACAGCATACAGCAAATGCACAGATCGCCTTACATCGTGTGTTCCTCAACAACACATTCATTTCTGCATGTTCCCCTATATAATACATTGATTTGATATTTATATCACCTGTGTCTTAGTTTCAAGATAGGATTGTTCTCATCACGTTCATTACTGGGGTGCTATTATGTTATTGATACGTATATCTAGGAAAACGTGAGGTAGAACTAAAGTTAGTGTCGTGGAGGGAGGTGAGATTTAAAGACAAGCGATGCAATTTTAGTATCCGTAACTTCGTGTGGCTTAGTGGTTAAAGCACTTGTATAGTAATCGGGTGGTCCTGGGCTCGTATCCCGACCATAGTACAAATTCAGTGGCCCTCCTTCAGTTCCGCATCTCCGTGGAGCTGACGTTCTTACTAATTAGATTAGGAAACAGACACAAGGAATACAATGGGGATTGCTTAGAGCGAGAAAACTACTAGAAGCACAGAAAAAATACGTAATAAACATAATAGAAAAAATGGGGAAGTGTGAAAGAAAAACTGCCTAAAAAGAAAAATAAGGTGGAATGGAGTAAGGAACCTTACTTTTTGTGTCCCAGCCTGTCGCTGCTTTTGTGTCTCGTTTCCGTCGTAGGTGTCGGTGGCCGAGTAGGAAGACCGACACAGGAATAAAGGTAGCACGCTTGTGCAGCTACGGAGGTGAGCAGCCAGGGGGACAGCAGAAATTAGAAACACTAGAGTAAATTAGAACGAGATATATATTGAACAGAATTTATACAATACATAACTTTTACATAGATCAGTACTGCAGAATGTGGATACATAGTTGAGCTAGAGGCCTGCCTAGTGCCTGTCCGATAGCCAAGTCTTCACTGTGCCTATCTGATTCCGAAAGTCTTGACTGGTTCATATCTCAGTCCCAAGTGAACGATATCGTTCAGTGGTGGCCACGAGCGAAGTTGTAGCAGCAGAGGGCGCTCGTGGCTGACGTCGTAAGAACGCCGCGCCGTGCGTGCATGGCGGCGCGCGGCGAAAGTAGGTGGCGCGCACTTTGGACTTGTGCGACACCACATTACTGTTTAACGTCCTGCCGGCATGATGGTCCTTAGAGATGGAGCACACGTTCTGGTAGTTTTTATCTGGACATGTTCCCTTTCAAAACAAAATTTGTAGCATATGCCTAAAGGCATATTAGGGAAATCGCGGAAAAACTAAATTAGGACGACCGGAGGTGTATCTGAACCGCCGTCCTTCCGAATGCGAGTCCAATATGTTACTACCGCGTCACATCTCTCAGTGAAGTGAAATGAACATCTACAAAATATGCATCCTGAGAGACTACGTCGGGTAATGGAACTTAACCAAAAGCGGAACGAGATCGTGCAGACCGCGAAAATAACGAGAATCGTAGGAGGCCATTTGCGGTCTCTTAGGGAAAGTGTCGGATAGCACTGTTGGCTGCGGTCACAAGAGCGAGGTGCCCTCATCGTTTACGCACAAGTAATGCGCGAAGAAGCGTTGTTTGTACCTAGGGAATAGCTTACAGATCAACGGTTTGGGACCCGTACCAGATGAGAACAATAGAGAAAATCCATAGAAGAGCAGCACGTTTCTCTATAGATTTATTTTAGCAAGCGCAAAGGTGTCACTGAGGTGAATGACCAAACTCCAGCAGCAGTCGCTGCAATAGTGACGTTTCAAATCACGGCATCAGCTATTACTTAGTTTCTTCAAGAGTTTATTCCAATATATTGCTTCTTCCTCTCTCTCTCTCTCTCTCTCTCTCTCTCTACGGGGTGTTTCACTAAGTGTGTTTGCCTCTGTAACGTATAAAATAATACGTGACGGGAAATTTTAATGCGGTAGGTCAACACAAGAAATGCTACACTTTCTGCGGAGCTATGAATATAGTTTATTGTATCATTTTCCAGAGAGTTACAGCACAAAGATATAATTTTTTTAAATGGAATAATAGTTTTTTCTATCGTGCATTGGATTCGTTGAAACCAGCTGCGTCCAAATCAATTTAAACTACATACTAACAAACTGTTAGTGTGGGAGCTACAACCCTTCAAAAAGTTTAGGGGGCGGAGGCTACGACAGCGTAGCTGACTGGCTGGTGGTCATGAGACAGTGGGCCGTGCCCCAGGGGATAGCCACTCGGCCAGTCAGCTACGCTAGCGCACTTCCGCCCCCAGAACTTTGAAGGGTTTTAGCTCCCAAACTAACAGTAATAGGAATGTAGTTTAAATTGATTTGGACGCAGCTGGTTGAAACGATTCCAATAAACGATAGAAAAAACTATTGTTCCATTTAAAAAATTATATCTTTGTGGTGTAACTCTTTGGCAAATGATACAATAAACTATGTTCATAGCTCCGCAGAAAGTGTAACATTTCTTGTGTTGACCTATGGCATTAAAATTTCCCGTCACCTATTGTTTTATAAGTTACAGAGGCAAACACACTTAGTGAAACACCCTATAATATATGCCCAGGTTATTCCCGCATACAAGAAGGGTCCAGATGGGCAAAACTATTTACCTACATTTCCGAAATCGATCAGTTGCAGAATTCTGGAACACATTTTATGTTCGAATATTATACCATCTCTGTACACCGGGAATATCTTGTAGAAATCTGCATGGTTTCCGAAAGCAGCGATCGTGTCAAACACAACTCGCGCTGATCATTCACGAAATCCAGAGAACAGAGGAGACAGGATAGAAGGTAGATAGCGTGTTTCCTGACTTCCGCAAGGCGTTCGGTACCGGTCCGCGCTGTTGCCTGACGAACAAAATGCAAGCATGTGGAATATAGAACCAACTGAGGCGTTTCTAGCTAACAAAACACAGCATGCCATTCTCAACGGAGAGAAGTCTGCAGACGTCGAAGTGATCTCAGGCAGGTTCCTTGTGAATCTTATAGTACCGTTGCTTTTCACATTATATACGAGGGCTGGCCGCGGTGGAGTAGCCGAGCGGTCTAAAGCGTCTCGCAGCGGAGCGCGCGTTGCTCGCCGTGGAGGTTCGAGTCCTCCCTGGGGCATGGGTGTGTGTGTTCTCCTTAGGTTAGTTTACCTAGATTTAAGTAGTTTGTAAGCTACGGACTAATGACCACGCAGTTTGGTCCGATAGATTTACAAACATTTGAACATTTGAACGAGAGCTGGAACTTAAATAGTGGCAACCCTGCTGTGGAGACACTATGCAATGGAATCTACTATCGTCGCTGATGGCATACGTTGTTCACATACGTACCTTACCTCCGAACAACAAATGGACTCGCCCGTCACCGGCTAGTACACACTCGAGCGAAACACAGTCACTTGTACGCGAGCGGTCTAACGATGTCATTATGTTATCAAACCAGGAAGATCGGAGCTCGATCAAGATTGAATGTGCCAGAGGTCGTACAGCACGACACTGTCATCAAGGTCTTCAATTGGCGTGCAGGGAATTGGTATTGCCGTACCGAACTGTGGCACGTTGGGTAAGAGCCTTCAACGAAGGTCGGCAAACTGTAGCAGACATGCATCGGGCAGGTACTCCTAACGTCTCTGAAGAAAGTTCGGAAGTGAGTCAGAGCCCAGGATGTTGAATCTCGTCTACGACTGTGACAGTGTTATCCTAATGCATTACATTTCTCCACGGCAAATCGTCAATTCACAGTATTACTGTTCGTTTTGCGGCCAGGTTTGGGGAAGAAGAGGCAAAACTTTTTGTGGAACCCATCCATTGTTTTTCACGACAATGCGTGGCCCCATAGAGTACAAGTTGTGGCTGCTCTGTTCGCTCGATGGACAGGGAAGTACTGTACCATCCATCATATCCACGAACTAAAGGCCTGTGACTTTCATTCCGAAGATGAAGAAACCACTTTATGGCATTCACTTCAGAACTTTTCCAGAGATTCGACAAGCAGTAGAACGCTCCACTCGCACCATCAACAGAACAGGCTCTGCTAACGGTATACAACACGTTTCACGTCGCTGGCAACGGGTTCTACTCAACGCTGGTGACTCATTTGAAGGACAGTAAAAGTTGCAAACATGTAACGCTTTTGTATAGGTTGAGAATAAATAGTTGTCACTAGTTTAGTTTCAACCCTCGTATGTAAATGATCTCATTATTAACATCAGAAGTGCAATGAGACTTTTCGTGGATGATGGTGTAGTTTATCGATAAATCGCCACACAGGAATAGGTAAGAGAAATACTGGAGAAATACTGGAGAATCAGCAGCGTATTGACGCATGGTGCAAGGAATGGCACGTGATCCTCAACGTAAACATGTGAAAAATTCTGCATTTATGAAGATCCTTTATTATATAACTACGCAATATCGAGACAGAACACTGGAAGTAGTTACTTCCATGAAATATCTATAATTCATCTACATCTACAGAGATACTCTGCAATTCACATATAACTGCCTGGCCGAGGGTTCAATAACTACTTTCATAACCTTTTTCTACCGTTCCATTCTCTAATAGCGCGGGGGAAGAAAGAACACCTAAATCGTTTCGTTTTCGATCTGATTTCTCTTATTTTATTCGGATGGTCATGTCTCCCTATGTAAGTGGGTGCTAGCAAAACATTTTCACATTCAGAGGTAAAAGACGGTGATTGAAATTCTACAAATAGATGTCGCCGCAACGAATAACGTCGTTCTTTTAACGATTTCCACCTCAAATCGTGCAACATTTCCGTGACGCTTTCTCCCCTGTAACCTGATAAAACAATACGAGCTGCCCTTCTCTGAACCTTCTCAGTGTCTTCCGTCAGTCCCACTTGATGAAGGTTCCTCACTAAGTAACAGTACTGCAGGAAGGGACGCACAAGTGTAGTGTAGGAAGTCTCTTTGGTGGAGCTGTTGCATCGTCGAAGCTTTCTGCCAATGAAACGTAACCTTTGGTTCGTCTTCTCCCCAGTCTAAGTTGTTCGTAATTGTAACTCCTAGGTATTTAGTAGAATTTACGACATAAGGAGTGATTTGTGACGTTACGTCGACACAAAATCAGTGGCGGGTAAGGAAGTGTAGTCCGTCAACAAATGAAGTTAGTTACAAAACTCTTGTTCAGCCAGTGTTTGTGTATTTCTTATCAGTTTGGGATCCAAGCCAGGTAGGGTTAATGGAAGACACAGAGAAGATACAACGGTAAGCACCATGCATCGGAAAGGGCTCATATGGTAAGCGGGAAATTTGATTAGGAAACTCGAGTGGTGGACGCTGGAAAGGTGGCGTTCTGTACCGCGGTACGGGTTTCTGTGTAAGTTCAGAGAGCGCAGCAGAGTCCTCCAAAGTACTGCTTCCTCCTACGTATATCTCGCGAAGAGACCACAAGGATAAGATGAGAGAGATTAGAACTCACACGGAGGAATACAGACCATCTTTTTTTTCCAGAGACCCATACGCCGCAGGAAGAGGAGGAAGTGACAATGGTACGAAAAGCAGCCTCCTCTACGTTCCGTGAGGTGGACTGCGGAGTATGGATGTAGATATCTCCCCAAGAAACCATAAAAACTGAGAGGCCACACGGATGATTATCGGCAATCATTTTTCCCAAGAAGCACCATGAAGTGGTTTCAGTGGTATAGATGCAGACGTAGAAAGTGCAAAAGAAGATGTAATTCGCAAATACCTGAATCTCGTATACTGTATCTTGTTCAATGTGTATATAAAAAGGTTTTATAGCTTAACTAAAACTTAATCTTCAGAAGCAGTAACATTAACATACGTTCAAGCATTGAAGATGGTTAGACAGTGAATGAAATCTCGGTCTGCAATAACGAACATATTTGCTATTAATCGATTTTATCTTCTACGTATTTAAAACAGTTGCTGAGTAACTACAAGTTCTTAATATACTCTAACCTGATAGAAGAGAAACTTCATATTTTCGAGGTAATAATTAAATATAGCTACATATTAAACAGCTACATATTAAAGCATCTGCTATTATTCACTTTTTACGAAATCTTCCAACATTTAGCTGTTTTCATAACCTATTTTTCATTTTATGATACACGAAAATTTGGGGACTTGAATCCGGATCTGCCCAATTGACAATTTTTTCTGCCCCTCGGGATGTTCTTTGCGGACGTGGGGTCGTGTTTTTTCTTAATTATTGTTATTATTAGGGCGAATTATCGCTTGAGGAAACGCGTTGAGCTACGGCAAGGGTACCTCTGGGTCAACCGATCACACTGCCCCAAAGGACAGAACCTACATTTCCTGATGTTAGTTAATATATATATATATATATATATATATATATATATATATATATATATAATAATTAATTTCATGTTTTTCGGATCACAGAAGATATATTAGCCTCGTAAAAGCAATCAGTAGCACCATCGCCAATGGGGCACTGCAATAAATGTTCAAAAATTTTCAAATGTTTGTAATTCTATGGGACCAAACTACTTTGATCATAAGTCCTTAGATTAACCAACTACTTAAAGTAGCATAAACTAACCTAAGGACAACACACACATCCATGACCGAAGGAGGATTCGAACCTCCGACAAGGGAGGCTTCGCTATCCGTTACGTGGCGCTCCAGACCGCTCCGCTACAATAAATGTTCGATTCGGATTTTTTCGGCTACACTAACGAACTGAAACCGTTTCTGAAATTGCAGCCAACTTGTGCACTTCGAAACATCTTGGAAACTTTGGACAAAATATTTACTGCGACACTGAACTAGTTACATTTATGGGTATTTTTGTTTAACGGTTGTATTTTCTACGTAGGTAGTGTTGCAAAATATTTATATAACAATACTACCATGTAACAGAAAAAAAAATCCCGAGCAACACCAGGTCACCCGATTTGATGTTTTACCGCAGCACTGAGGATAGTCACACAGTAAACCGAATCTCAATATGCAACAAAGAAAAATATTGCAACTGATCACTGTAATATCTCCTACTTCTGCGTCCATACTCTGCAACCCACTTTGTCCACCAGTGAGCTCTGCGCCATTTTCACCTCCACCTATTGTTGTTCCAGTTATCTACGTTTCGTGTGAAAACAACTGCTGGTACCATCCGCGTGGGCTCCAATCTATAATTTTCAAATTTTTGTTCACCTATTCGACTGAACTGGTATGTTCGTCATTTACTAGACTTACAAACTACTTAACCAAACCTACACACACACACACACACACACACACACACATATATATATATATATATATATATATATATATATATATATATATCTTCGAGGGAGCACTCTAACCTCTGGCGGGAATAGTCGCCCTTTTCCGTAGCATAATGCATAACGTGGCCATTTTGCGCAGCTTAACTTTAAACCCATCGTCTTACCGGTAATGTATCTAGCATATGAAAGAGGAATCAATATATTGCGCAACACTTCGAGAAACACTCCACAGAACGTTATGTAATCCTTTATTGCTACCGACGTGAACATTCTTCGCTTATTAAAGGTTGTGCCCAGCCAGCATTCAATCTTACGTCGCTTTAACTGCTGCCATCTGGATTATCATCGGTTCTGGTATCTGCTTCGTTGAGCTTATTCCGATAAAGTACGAAACTACAATGGTTCATCGTGGGATCACGGCGATTCAGGGGTGTAAGTATCTCCGTATCTGCATAGCTACTGAATAGAAAAAAGTGTAAGAAAGGTGTGTGGTGCTTCATGCAAACGCAGCTGTCGAGACGTTCAAGCCAGCCGCGGTGGCCGAGCGGTCTGCGACGCGCCAGTCACGGCCTGCACGGCCACTACGGTCCAGGGTTTGAATGCCCCCTCGGGCATGGATATTTGTACCGTCCTTAGTATTAGCTAGTTCATAAGTAGTTTGTAAGTTTAGGGACCGATGACCCTGTAGTTAATACAGTATATGCTTAATATCATCCAAGCCGCGGGTCCGACCTAATACCCTGTAATGGAATCTGCATAAGAAGAGTAGCCCAGACCGCTAGTTTGAAATTGCTTAATTTAGATCGGTTTCGGTAATTCTTAGTTTCCGTCTTCAAGTCTCTTAACAGACTTAAGCAATTTGAAGCTAACGATGTGGGCTTCGCTGATAATGCGGATTCCATTACAAATCACATTTAAGTGCCTAGCAGGAGGTTCATCAAAACCTTTCACAATATTTCTCTACCGTTCCATTCTCCAAAAGCGCGCAGGAAAACGGAACTCGTAATTGTTTCACGTTTCGATCTGATTTCTCTTAGTTCATTATGATGATCATGTCTCTCTTCTTAGATGGGTATAAAGAAAATATGTTCGCGTCCAGACGAGAAAGTTGGCGAAATAAATTTGGGAACGAATGACCCTTTTCTTTTAATGATTTCCACCGCAACTGTTGCATCATTGGCATAATACTCTCTCGTCCGTAACGCGACAATACAAAACGAGCTGCCCTTCTCTGAACTCTCTCTATAATCTTCGTCAGTCCCACTTGTTTGGCATCTACGCCTACGTACACACTCCGCAATACATCCAAAAGTGTGTGGCGGTGGGTATCCAGTTCCATTACTAGTTACTTGCTTTCATGTTCCACTCCAATATTGAACAAAGGATAAACGAATGCATGTATGCATCTGTATAAGTCCTCCCCGATTTTATTTTTGTGGGCTTTACGCGAGCCGGCCGCGGTGGCCGAGGAGACTAAGGCGCTTCAGTCACGGTCTGCACGGTCACTATAGTCGGGGCTTCGAATCCCCCCTCGGGCATGGATATTTGTGCCGTCCTAGTTCGTAAGTAGTTCATAAGTAGTTTGTAAGTTTAGGGACTGATGACCCCGTAGTTAAGTCCCATAGACTATACAAACATTTGAACATTTTTTGCTTTAGGCGACATGGAATTTGGCGGCAGTAGAGTCGTTCTGCAGTCCGCTTCAAATTCCGGCCCTCTAAATTTCTTCAAATGTGTTTCTCGAAACGAATGTCTCTCTCCCTGTCACGACTCCCATTTGAGTTCACCAAGCAATTCAGTAGTACTAGCGCATTGATCGAACCTACCAGTGATAAAATTCTGACTTTCTTCTATAGCTTCCTTTAAACCGATCTGCCGGATATACCAAACACTTGAGCGATACTCAAGACAGGGTCGCACAAGCATTTTATATGCGGTCATCTTTACTGACGAATCACACCTTCCCAAAATTTTCACAATAAACTACAGTCGGCCATCCGCCTTCTCTACGATTCTCCTTATATGCTCGTTCCATTGCATATCACTGTGCTGCATTACGCCTATAAGTGTAACTAACGCTACTCTGTCAAGCAACACATTGGAAATGCTGTATTTGAGTATTACTCCATTTTTTTATTCTAATCCATCGTTGTGCATACACGCGAAAGAGCAAGTTTATCGGTAGGCTGTTCGTCATGTAATCGTAGCAAGTCAAACTTTCGGGTATCTGCAATGATGTGTATAGTCGGCAAAGGGCAGGAAGTAGAAAGGTTCTGATTCGTAATAGAAGCTTAGCTATTCATCCGTGCACGTATCTCCATCATTGCGCGTATTCGCTAAATGGGAGTAAAATAAGAAGGCAGTGGTTCGTAATGGAAACATAGCGCTTCCGATGTGCTGGTAACCCCATCGTCGATCGTATTCCACTTACGATCAAAAATATAGGAAGGCTGTTATTCATCATGCAAACATAGCGATTAAGACGAGCAGGTATATTCATCGTTGAACATACTTGCTAAGGGGTAAAAATATCGAAAGGTATTGGATGGTCAGAGAAACACTGTGGTGCAGCACTGCATACCCGCTGAAGAGCAGAAGTAAAAGAAACCTGCGTTGCTCGTCATGGAAACGCAGCCGTCTACACGTGCACATGTCTCTATCGTAGTGCATACTCGACAAAGAGCAAAAATAGAGGCAGTTTGTAAGATAACCAAAGCGAGTCAGGTGTGCATCGATGTTCATAGTCGCTAAAGGGCGAATAGTAGGAAGTCTCTCGTTCGTAAAAGTCGCGTAGCTGTTCAGGCACCCTGGTGTCTCCATCGTACTGCTACAAAATGTCAAAACAAAATGTCCAGACACTGTGTGACGAAAATTGTACTGAAACAGAGGATAACAAACTAAAGGCTGAAATACTAAATGTATTTTTCCCAGGCTGTGCAAAATCGCTCAAAAGGAAAGGCCGCATGACCTGATGGGACACCAGTTCGATTTTACACGGTTTACACAAAGGAAATTGCCCCGACCTCTCCCCCTTCTTGCAGCGGTGTACCGTAAAGCTCTAGAAGAGCGCAGAGTTCAAAAAGATTGGAAAATGGCGCAGGTCATCCCCCTTTTTCAAGATGGGACGTAAACAGATGTGCAGAACTATAGGCCTATATCCGAAAAGTTAGTCAGGTGTAGAACATTGGAACACGTATTATGTTCGAGTATAATGACTTTCCTGGAGACTAGAAATTATAGGAATCAGCATGTGTTTCGAATAAAGCGATCGTGTGAAACCCAGCTCGCGCTATTCGTCCACGAGACTCAGAGGTCCATAGACACAGATTCCCAGAAAGAAGCCGTGTTTCTTGCCTTCCGAAAGGCGTTTGATAAAGTTCCCCACAGTCGTTTAATGAACAAAGGAATAGCAAATGGACTATCAGACCAATTGTATGATTGGACTGAAGAGTTCCTAGATAATAGAATGCAGCATGTCATTCTCAGTGGGGAGTGCCACAAGGGAGTGTCGTAGGTACCGTTGCTATTCACAGTATATGTAAATAAATTTGTAGATAACATCTGAAGTTCACTGAGGCTTTTTGCGGATGATGCTGTAGTACATCGAGAGGTTGTAACAATGGAAAATTGTATTGAAATGCAGGAGGATCTGCAACTAACTGACGCATAGTGCAGGGAATGGCAATTATATCTCAGTGTAGACAAGTGCAATGTGCTATGAGTGCACAGAAAGGAAGATCCTTTAGGTTTCACTATAGCAGGTCAGCAACTGGAAGCAGTCTATTTCATAAATTATCTGGGAGTAGGCATGATGAGTGATTTAAAATGGAACGACCATATAAAATTAATCGTCGGAAAAAAAGATGCCATGCTGAGATTCATTGGAAGAATCCTAAGGAAATGCAGGCCGAAAACAAAGGAAGTAGGTTACAGTACACTTCTTCGCCCACTGCTTGACTAATGCTCGCCGGTGTGGGATCCGTACCAGGAGGGGTTGATAGAGGAAGTAGGAAAGATCCAACGGAGAGCTGCGCGCTGCGTTACAGGATCATTTGGTAATCGAGAAAGCGCGTTACGGAGATGATCGATAAACTCCAGTGGAAGACTCTACAGGAGAGACGCTCTGTCGCTCGGTACGGGCTTTTGTCGAAGTTTCGAGAACATACCTTTACCGAGATCAAGCTGTATATGCTCCCTCCTACGTATATATCGCGAAGAGATCATGAGGATAAAATCAGAGAGATTAGAGCTCACACAGAAGCGTACCGACAATCTATCATTTCGCTAACAATACTAAGCTGGAATAGGAGGGAGAACCGATAGTGGTACTCAGTGTACCCTCCGCCACACACCGTCAGGTGGCTTGCGGAGTATGGATGTAGATGTAGAGAGCAAAACTGTAGGAAGACTGCCGATCCCCATGGAAAACGTAAAAATGTTGATGTATAGAGCAAAACTGTAGGAAGACTGCCGATCGCCATGGAAACACCGCTGTTGAGCGCGCGCTCCGACCGCCGAGACGTGACGCACAGTAGCTAGCAGGTAGCAGGTAGCCGACTGCGATGCGGCGCGGCCTCCGCGGCGCGGTGGAGTACTCGCCCACGGCCGCCCGCCCGTAATCTGGATGTCGACGGACGGCGCGGGATCCGCCAGCCCCTCCACCGGCGGCCCCGCCTCCCACACCGCGTGTGCGGCCGGTGATGATCGCGTTTCGCAAGCAGCCCCGTTGCCCGCGGAGACCCGTTCGCCACAAGGATGCACGGAAGCGCTGGAGGGGCGTAGAGGCGCGGCTGGAGGGTGGGTGCATCGCGCCTCCTGTATATATAGAGCGGCCCGCACACTCGTCGGCATCAGATCACTCCGACCCATCCCTCAGCTCGATCATCATCATTCGCACAGTGACCGTCCAGCGAGGGGCTCATACCGCAAGCATCATGAAACTGGTGAGTAGACTGCCCAGGCACCCTCGACTTGTCTGGTATTCTCTAAACTCACGACCGAGGTAGAGCAATTTCTGTCGACTGTTCTTCAACTCCAGATCAAACGGCGCAGGTCCTCAGCTTTCGCAAGAAAGAGGGAACGCTGTAGTTTCCAGTCTTCTTATTTCAGTAGTTTGCTTGTCCGCACTGCTACATGCGTCATTAGTTCATTTTGTAGGTTCAGTGGACTCTTCTAGTGTGACTGGGACTTTTCCGCTATCTTCGGTTGTGGTCATAACCAGCCGAGTCCAGAATCTTGTTCCAACGCTGGCTACTTTAGTATTGGGGTAACTATTTCACTGTAGTTGAAGACTAACATCTAAGGCATAGCTGCGGTTCGATTTCACAAATACTGCAATGAGTTCCTCAACGAAAGCTCCAGACATCAACTATTTCGCGTTTTAACTAATATAAAGCTTTTTTCGTATCTGCAGAAAGGTATTATCTCTCTCTCGTGGTTACATTTCCTATCATTAGTCGAATGATAGCGTCTACGAGTTACATAATTTGGTACTTATGTCATATCTACAGAGACGTATCAACGATCCCCCGTTTTCAGTCGATGTGGCGAACACGTATGTGGAATTACAAGTCGAACGAAAGCATCTAATAATTCATTACTTTCGTACACTTGGAGTGTAAACTTACTTGTGTATGTGGACAGTAACACCACAATGTCTTCTCCAAAGACCACTTTGTCGAGGGGACGTTAATACTTGAACGAGCATTGTTCATCTCTGGGTTGATAACGTTTCTTATCCTAAGGCACCAAACTGGTTAGGTCATCGCTCCCTAGACTTACAATACTACTTGAACTCACTTGCGCTAGGGACGTACAGCGGTAACACACTCATGTCCGAGGAAAAGCTCAAACCTAGGAAAGCAGCAGCCGTGCAATCGCTGGCATGATGCTTTAGACCACGCGGTAATTTCCGCGCTGCTACGAATGACAAAATGGTTAGTATATGCTTGGCATCATTCAAGCTGGGCGTGTCATCTAACATCTTGTAATTGAATATGCATAAGCAGAGAAAGCCCAGATCGCTAGTTTCAAATTGCTTTATTTACATCAGTTTCGGCAATTCTGAGTTGCCATCTTCACGTCAACTCTTTGTCATCTTCAAGTCTCTAAAAAATTATATATTAGATGGTAATAAACACCTAGACCTGATAGGATACGAGGTCAATCATAGAGAATTCTAAGGAACTTGCCTCTTTTCTACATCACAGTTCCGAAGGATCGTGTTTCTAGGAGACTCATCAATATACTGCTTCTTCCTACGTATATATCGCGAAAAAACCATTGTGATAAATTAGCGAGATTAGGGCCCGTACGGAGGCTTACTTGAATATTTGCAGCGAATCATACGCGACTAGGCAGCGAAGAGGAGGAACTGTACTGTCCAGCAGACACTTTGGGTTCGCTAACAGAGAAAAGAATGTAGTTACAGAGTAATCGTAGTTTCGTTCGCATGGCCGACAGTCATCTTAGAATTTATCCATGAAGATGTCCGCAGAGGTGCAGACGAAACGTCAGATTTTGACACCAGCAGGTGGAGTAAACCACCTTATTTATACACAAGGGCTTCTGAAGCTGTCATATGAGGATATCGATATGGATATATGATCTCGGAGTTAGGGAGTGCACGTGCCTCCAGAAACAACGTAATAAGCGCTCATATTGAAACTTCCTAGCAAAGTAAAGCGGTATGCCTGACCGAGATTCCATCTTGGGACCTTTGCCTTTCCCGGACGAGCGCTCTACCGACAGGGCTATCTCCGCAAGCTTCACGGTCCGCCCTCAGAGACCTCGCCTTCTACTTTCCAAACATCATGTCTCCACGGTATCTTTTCTTCGGGGAGTGCTAGTCCTGCAAGGTTCACAGGAGAACTTCTGTGAAGTTTGGCAGGAAGGAGACGAATTATTGTTGTAAATAAATCTCTGAGGACGGGCTGTGAAGCATGTTAGCGCAGCTCAGTCGGTAAAGCTCTTCCCCCGAAAGGCGAAGGTACAAGTTTGGAATACATTTCAAAAAGGCATTTCACGCGGTGCCGTACTGCAAACTGCTAACGAAGATACGAGAATGTGGAATAGGTTCACAGATTTGAGATTGGCTGAAAGATGTCCTATGTAACAGACCGCAGTACGTTATACTCGGCGGTGAGTGTTCATCAGAGACGAGTGTATCGTCAGGCGTGCCAACTATTATTTTCTAGCTATATAAATGATATGATGGATAGAGTAACTTGTAATTTGCTGATGGTGCCGTGGTGTATCGGAGGGTGCCGTCTTTAATTTACTGTAATAGCATATAGGATGACTTAGGCAAAAGTTCTAGTTGGCAGCTAGCTCTCAATGTCGAAGAGTGTAAGGTGATAAGCATGAGTAGGAAAAACAATCCCATAATGTTCGAATACAGCATTAGTAGTGAGCTTCTTGATACAGTCGCGTCGTTCAAATATCTTGGCGTAACATTACAGAGTGATATGAAATGGAACGAACATGTAAGGACAGTTCTGAGTAAGGCGGACAGTCGACTTTGGTTTATTGGGAGAATTTTGGGAAGATGTACCTCATCTGTAAAATAGACCGCGTATATAACGCTTGTACGACCACGTCTTGAGTATTGCTCAAGTGTTTGATACCCGCAGCAGATCAGTTTAAAGGAAGAAATAGCAGCAGTTCAGAGGAGAGCACTTCTATTGGTTACTGATAGGTTCGACCAATGCACGAAAGTTACGGAAATACTCCGGATACACAATTGGTGATCGCTGGAGGAAAGACGACGTTCTTTTCTTGGATTTCTGTTGAGGAAATTTAGAGGGTCGGATTTTGAAGCTGAGTTTAGTAACATCTTGCTGCCACCTACTTACATCTCGCGTAGTGATCACAAAGACAAGAGAAATTAGTGCTCGTACGGAGGCATATCGGCATTCTTTTTATCCTCGTTTTATTTGGGAGTGGAATAGGAAAGGAAATGCTTATTACTGGTACAGTGTACCCTTCTCCACGCACCTTGTGGTGGATTGCGGAGTATGTATGTAGATGTAGACGTACTCATCTAATGTTCAGCATTCTTCTGTAGCACTACATTTCAAAAGTTTCCTGTCTCTACTATTTATCGTTCATGTTTCTCTTCCGTACATAGCAATACGTCACATAAATGCCTTCAGAAAAGACTTCCTTACACTTAGATTAATATTTGATATTATAAAATTTCTCTTTTTCAAAAATTCTTTTCTTCCAATTCTAATTCTGTATTTTATATCCTCTGTACTAGGTTATTCTACTGCCCAAATAACGAAACGCACCTAATCTAATTCCTTCAGTATCGCCTTATTTTGTAAGACTGCATTCCATTACCCTTGTTTAGCTTTTCTTCCAATTCCAATTCTGTATTTTATATCCTCTGTACTATGTTATTTTACTGCCCAAATAACGAAACGCACCTAATCTAATTCCTTCAGTATCGCCTTATTTTGTAAGACTGCATTCCATTACCCTTGTTTAGCTCTTGTTAATGTTAATCTTACACGCTCCTTCCAACACACTGTCCATTCTGTTCAATTGCTCTTACAGATCTTTTGCTATACTGGAGGAAAGACGACGTTCTTTTCGAGAAATTCTGTTGAGGAAATTGAGAGGGCCGGAATTTGAAGCTGACTGCACAACGATATCGCTGCCGCGTACTTACATTTCGCGTAAAGCTTACAAAGATAAGAGAAATTAGGTTTCTTGCACAGGCATTTAGACATTCTTTTCCTTCGTTCCATTTGGAAGAGGAATAGGAATGGAAATGCCTAGCAGTGGTACAATATATTCTCCGACACGCACCTTACGGTGGATTGGGGAGCAGATGTAGATATCAGCGTACATTCCCGTGCAGAGTGAGAATATCATACCGGAGTGCTCTCACTAGCTCGTTGCTCCATCGACCTCGTCAGCTGAGCCCCTCGGGCCGACGCGTTCTGGCCGCCTTGCGGTCTTCGGCCGCGTCTGCTACTCGCGTAATCCCTCTGCGGATGGCGTGTCTGCGGTCTCTTTTTGCTGCCGTAATAGCGACGCGCAGAGTGGCGCGGCGCGGGCGTTAGAAAGTGAGGCACTGGTCGACCGGGGTCGCGGCCTGCAAGCTTCCCACGGACGCCTCTTCCATTCCCGATGGCCGTCCGTCCAGCTGCCCGATCCTGCGAGAGTACTCGTCTAACTCAACCAGCTAACGAGAATGCGGAGCTCCGGAAAGAATAACGAGAAGTGGAGAGGTGTTCGGTCTTCGTGAGAGACGCGAATGTTTCGCAGAATTCCGGATGCCGACGTGATGGTGAACAGTCTCCGACAGGTAGGGGGCTTGCGCGTGCCTTCGTGCTGCGCGAGCCACTTAACGCCACCCACGTGATCGCCTGTTGTCTGCGGCGGTTCGCCTTGCAAATTGAGTATTGTGTTGTCGCTTCTCGCCGGTTTGTCCCGCTAGCGCAGTCGACTGACATACTTCTTATCGAAATATTTTTGAGAGGCACGTTAGAGTAAGTTGTTCTTTTTTTCTTTTTTTTTCTTTTTTTTTCTATGGGACTTAACTACGGGGTCATCAGTCCCTAAGCTTACAAACGACTTACGAACTAGAACGGCACAAATATCCATGCCCGAGGGGGGATTCGAACCCCCGACCGTAGTGGCCGTGCAGACCGTGACTGGAGCGCCTTAGTCCCCTCGGCCACCGCGGCCGGCGGAGTAAGTCTACGAACAACTAGAGACCTACAGTGTAATTTCGTGGAGTGCCAGCTGTTGGCACACATCGTTAACATTTTACTGAGGAGTCATCAAAAGTGGAGTATATTACAAAGTTTCTGAGTAGAAAATATTGCTAATCCGACAGTGTCGACAGTTGTCCTGATACAAGTACGTGTATTGTTTATGTACATTTTCCTAGGTGTTTTTTACTCTCATGAACAAATGAAAATTTGTAGCGTGATTGTAACCCGGGACTTCAAGCTTACTTGGCAATGGCTGGTACTCGCCCTCTGTCCCAGATGAAATCACGAAAGTATAAGTTTCGCCAGTGTATATGTAAATTCAGTGGAGTATCGTAATAAAAATGTGAACTCGCAGTGCCGATAAACATCAAAGATAGGTGGGATGACATCAGAATAGTCCGATATGTGGAAGATAAAATGATCACTTTTATGAATTTTGTTCCTTATATGAAAATTATGGCTGTTCGTCGTGGGGTTTTAAGTTTAAATTTTAGGAAGTCCTTTCTGAAAGCATTTGTCTGTAGTGTAGCATTTTATGGGACTGAAAAGTAGACGGAGATGAGACAAAAATATGATAGAATCTTTCAAAATGTGGTGCTACAGGCGAATGATGATTAGATTGGTAGATCAAGTAACAAATGAGGAGGTGCTCAACAGAATTAGGGGGAAAAGGAGTTTCTGGCATTCCTGACTACGAGAAGGGATAGATTGGTGGGACACTTTCTGAGAGATCAAGCAATCATCAACTTAGCATTTGAAGGAAGTGTGTGGGGTGAAAATCATAGAGGAAGACCGAGGGACGAATATATTAAGCAGATTCAAAAGGATGTAGGTTGCCGAACGTATTCTCAGATGAAGAGACTTGCACAGGACAGGGTAGCGTGAAGTCTGCAGACTGAAGACCATAACAACAACAACGTAGCGGGGTTTTAACAATATTACGTGTTGGTACCTTTTTTTTGCGTCTTTCCACTTACTTTTTGCTTGTTGAGTACATTGATAAAAACGTTAAAAAGAAGACAGCAACCAGATGTAGTTTAAGATGTGTTTTCTATTAACCTGTAAAAAGCAGGAGTAAAAGTTAGCAGGAATAATGAACAATTTCCAGTTTCTAAAATTTTACTCTGATGATTTCTTGGAAAAATCTCCTCTATTTGTATAAAATTAGAGCGAACGTATAATCAGCTCATCTGTCCAGACTTCACCGATACGTTACGTGCCCCATAAAATATTTTTTTTTATTCGTAATGATTTTCCCCAACTGTGTTGTAGGTCTTTAGGTCAATCCCTGATAATTGCTCACCTACTAACGAATTGTTCCATTCCAAACAAAGTGTTGTTTCTTCAATGTACTCCACACACTACGTCGAACATACGTAGGTCGTCGGCTCGTTAGACTGCATTCTCATCAGTTTAACCATCCTCAACATTACGTTCTCGTTCTATTACACTCTGTATCAGATGGTCCATCAATAACTCTTAACTGCTCACTTGTAACTGTATATAATTGTCTACGGCAGCAGCTGGTGAATGAACACTTTCCAGTTTCTAAAAAATTTACTCTGGAGATTTCTTGGAAAAATCTTCTTTATTCGTACAAAATTCTAGTTTAACTTACAACAAGCAGGAGAGAACATAAAATCAGCTCATCTGTCCAGACTTCACCGATACATTATGTGCCTGATAAAATATTTTTTTTTCTATCCGTAATCATTTTCCCCAACTGTGTTGTAGGTCTTTAGGTCAAGCCCTGATAATTGCTCACCTACTAACGAATTGTTCCTTTCCAAACAATGTTGTTTCTTCAATGTACTCCACACACTTCGTCGAACATACGTAGGTCGTCTGCTCGTTAGACTGCATTCTCATCAGTTTAACCATCCTCAACATTACGTTCTCCTTCTATTACTCTCTGTATCAGATGGTCCATCAATAACTCTTAACTGCTCACTTGTAACTGTATATAATTGACCCCGGCAGCAGCTGGTGAATGATTAGTGACGTGTCCGCGCCTGTCAGTTGTTGTTGGCAGCCCTGGTGGGCGTGGCAGCGGCCGGCCGCCTGGACAACTCGTACCTGCCCCCCGCTGGTGCACCGCTAGCCGGTGGCGCTCCGGGAGCCATCGCGACGCCCTTCGGCGGACCTGGGGCCGGCGGAGTCTTCGGAGCTAGAAGGCCCGGAGCCGGAGGGTGAGTATCTCTGCTTCCTGCCTCAACTGCAGTCCACACTGGCCACGTATCTCGTTTTGACTAAGCAGCTCACATTTAAAAAATAAGTCCACCAATGGAGGTGGTAAGTGTCGGTACTATTTAGATTAGAGAGAGCTACCAAATCACACTCCACTAATAAAATGAGAAAAACTAACTGAAAGCTAGTTTGGGGATCACCTTAGATTCCTTCATTTCAGTTCCGTGCGTAAGAGGGAGAGAAGGCAAGGAAAAGTGGCATATCTAGCATAAATTATTGACGATAACCCACACTACTTCGTCCAATCACACAGTCGCAAGCTCTATGGGTGTAATGCAGTAGGAGACTTATGAAGAGCTTTATCTTCCTACTCTACACCTAAAATTTGTGAAAACTACAACTTTTATTACTGCAAGTTATACTCAGAGGAGAGCTATTAAACTGCCAATAACTCACAATCATTTTTCAATAGCTAATTCCCACTTCTTAGAACTTAATACATCTTGTGCAATATGTAGACATAAGATCCCAGGTTCGAGTCCCGGTTCCGACACACAGATTTAATCCACTAGAATGTTTCCTATCAGGGCACACTACGGTAAAGAGGGAACATTTCATTCTGTACACATAACCATTATATCCTGCGCCAGGTTCATGTAAAATAAGCATAGAATAGCGGCAGAAAAGTCCATCGACAGTAACCTCCTGAGATTCGGATTCTATGGGGTAGTATCCTTGTTTTCTGTCACTTCCTTTTTGGAATATCTTGCAGATTCTTAGATTAGGGCAAGTCACCAATTCACATTCCATTAAATAAATGTAACTAATGGAAAACTAGTACACAGAAATTAAGTACAGTTTCCATTACAAATTTTACATCTACATTACAATTTTTACATGTAAATTACTTGCTGATTACAGTTGTTCAAAGTACACAACCAATCCATATATGAGTCTCTCAAGATCTCAATTTTGAACTACGTTAACGGTTTGGCCGTGTGAAAGACCTATCTCATACTTCTAACTCGACACGAAACACGATATTTATTCACATTGCTCATTAACTGAATGAATGAACCCACAAACAAAAGAATTCTGAGGATATGCTACATCCACCTATGAAACCTCATCATAATTGACACTATATTTCTATTCATTGTAATATGATGATTCGTGGCTTATTACATAAATTTCTTAAATATATCATAGAAAACATCAACAAAGTAACATTTTGGTGGGATATTGTCCTGCTTGGGGGATATTACGTTACATCTTTAGCCCTACACGTAATGCCTCGTATAGTCGGATATTGTTTTAAAAAAGGGAGTTTACTAATTACTTAAAACAAATTAGTATTTTAACTGCTATTGGTTTCGTGGAAATAAAGCAGGCGTTGAAGTCATAATTGTCTGCCTGACGTTTCGACTTCCACTGATTGTGACATCATCAGATGCTTCGACGATGCAAAAGACTTCCTGAGCAGGCACGATTGTGTGTAATTTTTCGTGTCCAAAGTCTCCAGAGATGACTCCATCAGAGGAATACGAAACGTTAGCCAGACAACTACCCATGGAGGATAGTTTAATATCCACGAATCTAAAATCTTAACAAATGAAGTAGCTGCTGCGGAAGTCTCCTGTAATTATGCTAAACATACCGAGTGGTAAATGGAACCCTAATTTTGGTACCTAACTGTGTTTTGCCCTAGACTGGGAGGTGCTGGACTCGGCGGTGCTGGTCTGGGCGGTGCTGGAGGCCCCGGTCTTGGAGGTTTCGGTGGCGCCGGACGTGGAGGTCTAGGAGGCGCCGGTCTTGGAGGTGCTGGACTGGGAGGTGCCGGTCTTGGAGGCGCCGGTCTTGGAGGTGCTGGACTGGGAGGTGCCGGTCTCGGCGCTGGACGAGGTGGTCTTGGAGGTGCTGGACTGGGAGGTGCTGGTCTTGGAGGTGCCGGTCTTGGAGGTGCTGGTCTTGGAGCCGGACGAGGAGGCCTCGGAGGTGCCGGTATTGGAGCAGGAGGTGCTGGTCTTGGCGGTCTTGGAGGCGCAGGACGAGGTGTTGGTCTCGGAGGCCTCGGTGGACTTGGAGGCGCTGGTGTCGGCGCCGGCCGAGGCGCTCTTGGGGGCGCTCCCAGTGGACCTGTCATTCCCATCCTCAGATACGACAATGTCAACAACGGTGACGGATCCTACGCCTTCAGGTAAGTCGCATACTTGAATAACTTATCGTCTAATTTCATTATCTGTCTACCTCAACATTGCTTGCGTGAGTACAGTGATCAACTGAACTGTACTGTAATATTCTACTTTACAATACTCATCTAATGTACCGCAATCTGTATTACAACTCTTCTTTTCTCCTACTTTCCCTTTTCATATGGTTTTCTGTGCTTTATCTACTCATAAATATATTTAGTTAATCCCCTTAAGTTTCTCCGCCGATTTTGGAAATATTGCTCCACGCAAAACCTCCGCAATTATTTCTTCCTGTACTGTATTATTATTCACAGTTACATAGGAAAATCTCGGTGGTGTTTGAAATTTCATTTTACTTTTCTACATTTATTTTAGTTTTGCTTATTTCTTTAAAATAAACTTTCGTTGTCACAAAATAAGATTGGAGGTATAACAGTTTAGTAAGAAATCGTACATTATATTACATTTCATTCAGGAACGTAATCCAATCATTTTCAAATCTGATCAGCTGTGCTTCGAGACACGATGTGCTCTCAAACTATTCACTAACCTCTAACATTCCTGTAACCTTACAAATCTGTCACATCATTAACGCCATCGTTGGAAAGGAAAAGCTTCTTTAGGAATCCGGTTCGAACACTGCTACTTCGTTTCTGAATTGGTAAATGACATCTGTGTTTCATCTTTTGTCAGAATGCTGTCATTAAGCGTCAACATTGTCTGGCAAGATGCAACGGGTGTAGTATTGCAGTCAGCTGTCTGCATTTTTATTAACCTCATGGAAACGCCCTTACACTGAAAAAATTGAATCCTACCTCCGCTATATTGCTGAGTCTTGGACAAGTGTTCTTACTGTCGTGCTAACGTTTGATGTCGCTTAAAACAGATATAAAATGTGAGGTAGTTTTGCCATGATGTACAACCTCTTACAAGAGTGATAATTACAGTTAAAAGTATTCAAATATCTGATGATGTAAATTTAACCAGCTCTTAGCACGAGTAGACAAGTCCTGTTAAGGAAAATTTAAGGTGCTTTAGATTGAATTTCTCCTTGTACAAGTTCAAATGCTTGTAAAACTATGGGACCAAACTACAGTGGCCATAGGTCCCTAGAATTACAGAACTACTTAAGCTACCTCCGACGGGTAGCGGCTGCTCATTCAGCAGCAAGGTGTCTTAGAACGCACGGCTAGTCCCACATGGCCTTGTACATGTAAAAGTAGGTGGCGGAGTGGTCAACGCGTCTGCCTAGTAAGGAGGAGGTCCCGGGTTCGAATCCCGGCCGGGCACAAATTTTCATTCGCCGCACATTGGTATTAAATTTAAACCCAGTACAGTGAAGCTATAAGTGATCGCAAATTACGATTTATTTCATTAAAAATCAACGCTGTAACGTCGTCAAAAATTTGTAATTAATACTAGGAATTTGATAATTGAGGTACCTGAATGATACGTGCTCCAAGACTGTAGTAAGTAGATCCATTTTATAGTTTCCAAATGCTAAGCCAAGAACGCAAACTACCAATTTATGAAGTGACGACCGGTTTCGGTGCACTGTGTCACCATCATCTGGTCTTAATAAATTGGTAGTTTGCGATCTTGGCTTATCATTTGCAACTATAAAACGAATTGATCGCCTCCAGACCAGACGATGTCAGGTAATCTTAGATCTATTTTAATATGTAGTTCACCTATTCCATAAACAAGTAGTATCTATCTTTCTCTTTATCTCACTTACTTCTACGCTTAAGCCTGATTTTCCTGGTTTGTTGCCAACAGCTACGAGACCGCCAACGGCATCGCCCAGGACGAGCAGGGCTACCTGAAGAACGCCGGCATTCCTGACGCCGAGGCCGAGACTGTGCAGGGCCGCTACACGTACACTGGAGACGACGGTGTGCAGTACACCGTCACCTACACTGCCGACGAGAACGGCTTCCAGCCGCAGGGCGCCCACCTGCCCACGCCCCCGCCAATCCCAGAGGAGATCCTGCGCTCCCTGGAGCAGAACGCTGCTGAGGAGGCCGCCGCCGCTAGAGGCGCTGGAGTCGCCGGCGGCGCCTTCGGAGGTGCCCAGGGCGCCGGTGGATACTCTGGTGCCGGAGGAGCGGGTGGAGCCTTCGGTGGCGCCTCTGGGGCTGGCGGCTACTCCGGAGCCGGCGGTGCCTTCGGAGGTCGCCCTGGAGCAGGAGTTGGTGGCGCATTCGGTGGCGCCCCCGGAGCTTTCGGTGGTGCTGGCGGAGCCGGTGGTGCATTTGGTGGCAGAGCTCCTGGTAAGTTCAATTCTGACTCTGCTTCAGCATTATAGTGTTAAAACTGTTCATTACATTACACCGTCAGCCGACAGTTGAAATTTTCTGTTTATTGACATGGTTCGATCCTTCTGGATCATCATCAGAATCTTGCACTTGCGTCTGTCAAATGTCTCGTCTGTGTTGTGACAAATTCAAATGTTCAAATGTTTGTAAATCTATCGGACCAAACTGCGTGGCCATCAGTCCGTAGCTTACAAACTACTTAAACTTAGGTAAACGAAACTACGGACAAACACACACACACCCATGCCCCAGGGAGGACTCGAACCTCTACGGCGAGCAACCGCGCGCCCCGCAGCGAGACGCTTTAGACCGCTCGGCTACTCCACCGCGGCTTGTGACAAATACTGGACAGTTATGGTCAAGACCGACGAGACTGCTATCGGACGCAAGTATAAGATTCTGATGATGGTCCAAAGGGATTGAAACATGCTAATGACGGGAATACACCATTTCGTAACATCTGGCTGAAAACATAACAAAATTCTGTTAAGGTATTAGTACAATTTCTGACAGTCATCAGTCGATTATGTCTACTATAATATCATTAAAAGCACCTCATACTGCCGGATCAGGAGAGCGATCTGAGATCTTATATATTAAAAGAATTTCCGAAAACTATACTCAGTCGTCGGCCAGACCAAACTACGCAGCCGATTTACTTCGTTTATGTTTTAAAAGAAAGGTGTTCATCCACAGATTTGTCATCAAGTATAAGAATTTATATAACTGTCGCCTTCCCTTGTTCTATACTCAAACGGGATTTTCTTCTGTAAATTTCTTAAGGGGCTGACCTTGCTGTAAACTAAAGTCAGTCGGTCAGGCTGTTCTATCCAACCTATATCCTTCATTTTTGCTTCAAACGAAAGGTATTCATTCACAGATTTGTTTTCAAGTATGTAAATTAAGTCTCTTCATTGAAACGCTGTACGGGGTTGGGCTGTTTGGTATGGATAGGCGGACTAAACTTCCAAGAAAACGCGGTATCCTTCTGTTCTTGCATTGAATATTTTAATCGGTTTGTTAACATTGAACATTTAAGCCTAAGGAAGTCCTTTCTGAAGGCATTTGTGTGGAGTGTTGCCTTGTATGCGAGTGAAACATGGACGATAACCAGTGCGGACAGGAAGAGGATTGAGGCTTTTGAACTGTGGTGCTACAGAAGAAAGCTGAAGATTAGGTGGGTGGATCGCGTAACTAATGAGGAGGTACGGGACACAATTGGGGAGAAAAGAAATTTCTGGCATACCTTGACTAAAAGAAGGAATAGATTGGTAGGACACATTCTTAGGCGTTGGAGGGAAGTGTGTGGGGTAAAAACCGCAGAGGAAGACCAAGAGATGGATACAGTAAGCAGATTCAGACAGATGTAGGGTTGCGTTTCTTATGTGGAGATGAAGAGGCTTGCTCAGGATAGGGTATTGTGGAGAGCTGCATCAAACCAGTCTCCGGACTGAAGACCACAACAACATAACACAAGCGAAGCTCCACTAATCTTTCAGTTTGTAACATATTTCCAGAGATGTGCTGGAATTCTTAAGCTCCCCTTGATGTATTGTCTTGGCAGAAATACTGGACGTTAGGCAACAAAATTTTCAGTGGACCACAGCCATACAACCCGAACTATTTAACATCAGCCGATATGACCAAACGGTGTTGATGTTGGTGCAGTATTAAGTTCTCTGTTTGGTTTTTCCAGGAGGCCTTGGCCGCCCCGGTGTCGGCGCTGGAGCTTTCGGCGGCAGGCCCTCAGCCCTGCCCAGCTACTCGCCGACCAGCGGCTACTCCTACCCCAACCCCGGCAAGTAGGCGTCCGGGAGGTCTCCAGCAGGACTGGACACCGCGCTCACCCGCTTCACGCGGTCAGTGGCCCAGCCCACTGCCCACCTTGCTGACCAGTATCTTCGCCTCTCCTCACCACTTTCATACGTGACGCCGGTGAAAGGGAATGCGGATCTCTACTGCCGCCCCGTCGACTGGGCCGACCCTGACGAATGTTCAAACATAACCGACGACCGACGTGTTTGTCTTTAGCGGAACGTAAAGGCGACGCGACATATCGACATTTACCTGTGCTTACTAGTTTCACTTTCCTACAGAATACGCTTTGCACTCTCGACAGTGAAGTTTACCAGTATTTCCATTCGACGGTGGCAGCAGATTCACACAACGGACTACTTCTACTGCTTGCACTGTGAAAGTTACGTGACGAAAGTCCTACTTGTAAATATCTTACGCTACTTCCTTCTTTACTTCTTTCGCTGCCAGAATGAAGAAGAGTTTTGGCAGCATTACTTATGACGACAATGGCAACGAAAACGACGAATATGGCGGGTAGCAGCTCGCCTACTCTACTCTTGAAAGACTATTTATTTTTAATGCAAAAGAAAGAAAAAACTATGTAAAAATATTTTTTAATACATGTTGTTTAAGTAAACATAAACTGTTTTTTTTTCCTTTATTACAAGCCCTTTCCTCTTCCATTTCATGAGTCACGAAATACTGATAAAACAAATTATATCACCAACGAAATTCTGATAAAACAAATTATATCACCAACAAAGTTTCGTCTACACTTCATCTAAAGGCTTCCTATTACAAGTAACGTCTTTGAGTGAATTGTGAAAATCTATCAATGCAAAATTGTAATAATCCTAACAATTTTTAACACACAAGGACTCGATACAAATGACTAGATGTTCTTAACGTTTCCCCTTCATCTTACAAGCAATTTTGTTCTTAACTAGTGGAAAGCAGTCACTAATCCGTTCAGCTGTTATATATTTATTCTTATCTCATTTTTTCCAATATTATAACCAATGTTTACTCTTCGTAAGTAATAACATTTTACTTCAGCAGTGCAACTAATGAATGAACTTAGCCTCCAGATGCGTCTTCATCAGTGTGTCCTTGGGCGAAAGAAACTTTTTGTTAACTAATTCTTTCGAAACATATGCTCTGCATGTGAATTAATGACTTTTTACCACTTTAAAATACAAATAAATCTCGGTTGAAGTGTTTTAAATTATACGTTCTCAAGACACACATATAGTAAAGGGCAACTTCGGCTGTCTCTTAATGTGGAAAATATTATATTAAAAAGCACGGACCAAAGTACATATTTTAATGGTTTAGTTAAAATTATTGTCATCATTCTGAATCGTACGGCCTTTTTTTACAAGTAAATAATAAAATTATGTTGCGAAAGCGTTCGGTACATATTGAAACCAAACAGACCTATTTACTTATAATTCCTTCTAAATCGAAGACAACTGTGCTTGGCAGTGTCTAGCAACTTTGATTCTTGATTTGCGACTGTCGGTATCTACTATTTGAAAGACATTTTACGTGAACTATTAATCATACAGTCGTCAAGAACGATTAATAAACATGTTATTAGTTAGAATGGAGATGTTCAAATATTCGCTGTTACACAGGAAAAATACGAATAATTGTAAAATACACGTATTATTAAAGAGAGTTATAGAAACGACAATTTTGGTTTGGAATGATGCAATATCGTCCTAACACTGGAGCATTTGTTTCAGTTCTTTGGGGCCACATTTTGCAAAAGGAAAAAGCGAACAACGTCCACATAAAAATCACAGTAAAACCAATAAATCATCAGTTTTCTATCATAATAGGGATAGGGGTTAACAAATTCTTTCGGATGAGAAACGGAACACTCTTGGACAACATGTAATGTAATTTATATATTTTAATTCGCGAGGGCAGAACATTTCATGATAATCATTTTCTGTTTCTTCGATAACGATTAAGTCTCTCACATGATTTACTTTTTTTTTGTACCTGAGTATGGGCCTGATGATAGTAATGTAACGTTGTTTTATTCAGTAACTGAAAGTATTCTGTTTGTTATAGGATGGTAAAATGTAGTACTGCACTGTACTCACATCTACAAACAAACTAAAAAACAAATTTTATCATTGGTGATGGAGTCAGCATAGATGACAGATAATAGTTCGACGATACAGTAAACAAGAAAGTGTCTACCATAAGAGGTTTTTCGTTGTGGCTGAAAATATGTTTCACTAAAGGAAGATCGCAGCGAGCAATGTCGTTAAAAATTACATAATTTATATTTATAAATTCCAAAATTCTATGGAGTTAGCTTACCCAATTCAGTTTTAATGCAATTCTTTCCCTTGTATCACTGGTCCATATTTAATGCAGAAACGTGAGTAACGTAGGCCGTCCGTGAACTCTTTCTTTCAGACAGTCCTTTGCGTTATACATTTTTTTTACTTATTGAAAATACAATGATTTAACATAAATGATGCTGACTGTCAACGTCTGGTTTACTTACATTTGTAATACTGTTAAGTCACTTTGTTATACCATCCACTCATACCAACAGTTCACATACTCAGAAAGTTTGTAAACTACACACACACTTACTGATATATAACGTTTTGAGTCTGTTTATAGCGTCTCTCTAGTAAATGAGATATGAAAATTCCATTTTGGCTGCAGACTACATCGTAATATCATACAGGTTGGTTCAGCTGCCCCTACCTCTGAAATTTTATGCAATCCCGCTTTGCGCCACACCACACTGCTGGAAAATGATTGCATTACGAATAGATTAGACAACATACTCAATCAGTTTAGTGTTTTATCCAATATATACTTCACTGTTACATAATTTTAAGCATTAATTTTGTTATATGTACCGCCCTGTCAGTAGGCACACACATTAACATATTTCCACGAGCAACACAGGTAAATGATTGAGGTTTGGTGCACGGAGTGTACCACTTGTGAGATGTGTTCAGAATCGTATGTGAGATGAGCTTAGAGGACTTTGTCACTGCGTATTTTCCCCTTATTTCTGCTCAGTGTTTTAACAGGCAATTTACGTGTTGTGTTAATAAATCATAATTCCTCTATCTGGAAGGTGTGTATTTGTTCACAAAAATATACTGTATAAATATGTACTCTGAAATGACAGTCATTTAAATGTATGAAAATTAACAGGTCAAGAACCATGAAGGACTTTAATCTAAATACATATTTCCTTCTCTCCGCAAGATGGCGGACTGGCTCCAATCAACAGAAAATCTTTGCATGGTAACGCCGTCTACACTTATTTTAACCTCCTTCGTTTAGACGTATCTGTGTCGGGTCCTGTTACCCCTTTTTATCCATGTGAGTCAGGGGCGTAGACAAATTTTTCCTCTGGAGAGGGGGGGGGCGGTTCAGAGCAAGAGCTATATTGACGTGGTCTCGCACAGATGACAGGTGCCAAAGCTGTGCGCGCCCCCCCCCCCCCTCCCATAAAGAAAGCTTGTGATTTTTTCTAGTAATTTGCTGCAAAATTTTGCGAATAGTTGATAAAAGGATGAAGCGGTTTTGAAAAAGATTGTAAACATGGAGACCAGTCTTTTCTGGTATTGTAGTATACCTTGAAAATGTCGGGCGTTCACCTGCCGAAATAATGGCTGTTTTCGAAGACGTTGCCCAACTATATTCCCGTAAATTATTTTAACGTTACATAATTAGAAATACCTTCCGCACTACCACATCTGGCTCAAGTCGTCAGTTGGCAGCAATCGTAGAAAATCGTAAGCCTTTAGACAAATGACATATAGGGGAGACCAGGGGAATGACACCACCTTAAGGGAATCCAGTTTTTGTTTACCGTATTGAAGGTGTGTCTTTTTCGTTAAGAATAATACTACAGCTTCGCTAGCTAATATTGCTTTATTATAATTTTTTGATACGTGTATTTTCTTAAGTTTTATTGTTAAAAATATATTGTGAAGGTATACGCAGTGCTCCCATTAACATGGGTTCCGGGGTAATGACACCACACATTTAAAAATCAAGGATAAACCTACACGTTGAGTGAGTAGTAGTAAGTAATTGTTACAACCGTTCTAATTTATACTTATCACTATTCTGTATTAGACATTTAGAAGACTTCAAGTACTTGTCATTGCCCCAGTTAAAATATATGGCAAATAACGTCAATTTAAAGCCAAAGATTTTGCGAAACAGGTTAGAGACAGGAAATCAAAGCTAAATATCTAAACCTTACGTTAATACGAGTATTAAAAAGCACTGACAGCCCATAGAGGTACTTATTTCAATAAAATACAGACTCGAAAAATACATCCAAAACGTCGAACTAACACTTTCTTTCATACGATTAATTCTCGTTAACAATCACGGACGGCGACCACGGGAATTTGTTCCGCGGTAGGTAACGGAGATAGCACACTGGCAAGCGTACTCGTACTGCAAACTGTTCGTCTTAAATTTCGGGTGGCGCGATTACCCAGGGTGACGCTGTTACCCTGGTCTCCCCTACGTTTCAGCACCTGCACATCGGCCTTTGGAAACCCAAATTATCGTAGTGAAGTTGCAGTGCTGACGAATATGAGCAAGCTGACAGGCGACAGTTGTTAACAAAGTCCACTGTCGCCTCCTACGATAGACATACGTCGCCTCTTTGGCGAAATGACACTTTAGAGATTACAACGTGCTATTAGTATGCATTTACAGTTGTGCGACGAAGGTAAGGTTGCTTCTTGTAAGCAGAGCACGGGAACATGACTCGTTAAAAATATATTTATCTGTGTTTCGTACAACTTCGCCACCCTACTGTAGTAATAAAGTTAGTACTCGACTGGATTGGTAACAGTAGTAAACATAAGACACGGTGCCATTCGTTACACACTAGGCAAACCACGCGCGGCACTTTAAACAGTCTGTGTAGCGTGTTTCAACAACACTTGTTCATTGTTACTGATGGTTAGGTGGTGGTTACCTGAGCTATTATTATTCTTTTTAATACGTTAAGCGCGACGGTTGCCTAGACCTCACGAAGGCCACCCATAAGACACCTGGTACCTCTTTTTCTTGGCAAAGTTTTCGGTCTAACTCTCATATTCACTACACAAGTTATTTATAGCACGAGTGTAAAATGAATAAGTAAATAAATAAATAAAACTCCTGAGGGGGGGGTTCAAACCCCCTCGTCCCCTCCCCTTATCTTCGTCCCTGGTGTGAGTATAGTGTCATCATTTGTAAAATAAACCGTAAAAAATATTGCCAAAATTTAAATGTTACGGTAGTACCACTAAAAGTGAGAATTTGCGGTCGCCTTTTGACAGCTCAAAACTGTTCATCTGACACGAAAACTCAATATATGAATTTGTAGAGGAGAAATTACTCTTCAACTATGCTCTTTTATTTTATTTTATTTTTTCATATCTCGCATCTTTTCACGGTTATTTGTAAAATTAACGGCGATATTAAGACGTATGTATGTCTGTAACGAGTTTCCACTTTATAAGACGAACCATTCAACCGATCAGCACCAAATTTTACAGACATAATTGTAGGCCGCCAGAGACAAGAACCATTCTTTTTCAACTTTATCTTTTTCAACTTTTTTGAGTTGTTCTCCGTAGTGTAGTGGGCGGCGCGATAGACTGTAATGCACTGGTCATTTGTTCAGAACTCGCCCCTACCAAAATTCTTTCCTTCTCCTTTCCTAAAAGGGTTTCGAGCACTCTTATTGTTCTCTAATATTTACAGTGGTGCATATGTAAGAATGCTCCCTCCAAAGTGCGTGTTTGTTCTATTTCGTGAACATGTCGTGAAATACGTAACAACGAATTGAACAATGGTCTTCCGAAGCATATGCATGTAAACTGGGAAGATACGGTAATAATGAATATTCTGAACAATGTGCTGATACTGGTAGTTTTGTATTTAAAGGAAGTGCTAGATTTCTGTGCAAAGTGTAATTCCTTAATGAAACGGAAGGGAAGTGTATACATTGCAAGAAATTACCTTGTTTATTTTCTTTTCTAAGCAATGAATCACTGTAATTGGAATATATTGAAAGTCATTAACTAGAATCATTGCATCTACTACAATGTTTGTCTTTGACGTTGCAATGGACGCTTTTAACGTAGGATATTGCCTTTCCCGTGGTTCAGATATGACATTATTCATATTACTTTATTCTGCGCTAAAATAGAGGGTAAATATTCTACTTAAAACCGTGATTACGTTTTCTTTTACAGCTAAAATCACAAACGGAATAAGTATGAATTCCACATAAATCTAGTACTTAACATATATACAAAGTTAGTACTATCATTGCCGCGGCGGATTAGCAGTGCGCACTGGGGCGCCGTGCTGCGGTGCGCGCGAACGTTCGTCGTCAGGGATTCCAGTCCCCCTTCGGGCATGGATGTTTGTGTTGTCCTTAGGTGAGTTTAGTTTAAGTAGTTTGTAAGCTACGGACTGATGACCTAGCAGTTAAGTCCGATACATTTACAAATATTGGAACATTCAGTACTGACATTACGTCATTTACAACAGTCATTGTAACAGCATCTCTCCAGTTTATGTACACGTAATATAGAAGTCTGTGTTTGCAATTCGTTGGTATGTATTTCATGGTACGTTCTCGAAACAGAGCAAATGCACTTCTCAGAGGAAGCGCTGTTATCTTTGAACATCTCCTTGCAGTATATAGTTGTGTTCAGTTAACAAGGGTATGCGAAAACCTTTTAGAAAGCAAGAGGAAAAAAATTGTCAGTGGTGGTTATATTTTTTCAAATATATTTCTTTGTCTTCAGGGAGATCGATGTTATGCGGTTGTTTTTTCATGTTCGTTTTGGGTTGTTCGCCGAGAATTTGGCTTTTTTTTTTTTTAAATTGTAGATGGTGTTGACCCATCTTTATCTGTCTTACATTGGTTCTTAGCTTTGATTGGCACTCTGTGAACGTTGGTTTCTTTTGTTCTATTTTGATCGTTTCGTCGTTCACTCTGTTCTCTCGTTACAGAGGGCGTCGAGCTACCATGCTGGCAACCCTATGACCGAGAGTGCTGAGCCACCGCGCCCTAGCAAGTTCCGAACCACCAGCGTGTGTACGCTGTGTTCCATCCAGGATATAGTCACTAGTCCGAAAGTCAAATGTATGCTACGTTCGTTCAAGGCTATAGGTATTCGTTACCAGTACAGGCAAAGAAAATAAACTTTGAACAAACTACCAAGACAGGTGACAATATTTTAACGGAAAAATATAATGAGAATGTAGGAGATACATTGAAATAATAGTTTAAAGACGTAAAAGTTCAAAAAAGTGTATATTTATCAAAGACAACTCAGATATCAAATAATTTTTGCTGTTTGTTAAAATACAACCAGAAAGAATATTATGTGTTGGGTGCATAGATATTATCACAATAGTAGAGTCGTAATCATATAGTCCATAATTTTTTATTATTTACATTTTTATTTATTTATTTTTTTGCCCAAAAAAAAACTACAAGCAAATTTAAATTGGGCCATAAAACACGTCAGTGAGATTTTATTTTTAATTTCAGTCTGTGCAATTTACAACTGGCGGAGTAGTTCAGCCCGGCTAAGTTTTTCAATGGCTTTGGACGCCATTACGGCTGAAAAAAACATTCATGCGGTGATTGTTGCTAAATTTATAAACATTCAAACTAAATCATTCACATTCAAAATTAATCAGCATATTAGAATCTGCAATCGCGTTTTCTCTTTGTCATGTAAAATTTACGAAGTAGCATAATTCTCAATTTCAGATTTTCTGCGTAACTTACGACTGGACACTGAACTAAAATTTAACGCACGGTGAGCTGTACGAAACAGATCACGTAACCAGTCCAAAACCATTTCATGACAGAATGTAGAACTAAACTTTTGTCATCTTATTCCTCGGGCGCGCCGATTTCTAAACAAACCTACAAAGTTTCAGCGTCAGGCGATGTATACAGCCAGCACTGCAGTAGCCGGAACATCGTCAGTTTAATATTATAACCACTGTTTTCTGAAGAAAAGCAAAGAGAAATTAGGAGAAGCAAAAAATAGGTAAAGACGAAGAAATAAAAACATTGCGTTTTGCTAATGATATTGTAATTCTGTCATAGCAAAGGACCGGGAAGAGCAATTGAACGGAATGGACAGTTTGTTGGAAAGAGCGTGTAAGATTAACATTAACAAGAGCTAAACAAGGGTAATGGAATGCAGTCTTAGAAAATAAGACGATACTGAAGCAATTAAATTAGGTAACGAAAAAATAAAGATGATAGGTCCGTTTTGTTATTTGGGCAGTTCGTCGCAGTACAGAAAATATAAAATGCAGAATTGCAATTGGAAGAAAAGCGTTTTTGAAAAGCGAAATTTTATAACTTCAAATATTAATTTAAGTGTAAGGGAGTCTTTTCTGAAGGCATTTACGTAGCGTTTTTCTTTGTACGGAAGTGAAACATCGACGATAAGTAGTACAGACAGGAAGCTTTTGAAATGTGGTTTTTCTGAAGGCTGAACATTGAGTAGATTGAGTAACTAATGAAGAGGTACTGAACAGAATTGAGCAGAAAACTAGGTTTTGACATACCTTTAGCACTGGTGGGATGTGTGTGGGGGAAAAACTGCTGAGGGAGACCTAGAGAGGAACATAGTAAGCAGATTGAAATAGATGCGGGTAATCGTTCTTATGAGGGGATGAACCAAAGGGAAGTTTTGACACATTATTGAGGGTTGAGACATTTTTGAGGATTGACACATTCTTGACGATGTATAAAACACACGATCACACAGAGCCGTACGTATGTGAGTACAGTTACCAGAACGTGCGAAATGTCGACCCTAGTACCGTGTATGCAGGTGCGGAATGCAGTCTTGCGGAATGGCCTGCCGTGAAATTTCCATCTGGTGCCTCAGATGGGCCAGAATTCGTACCGGTCGCTTCATCCGGTCCCAAACATGTTGAATGGGGGCAAGAACTGCAGATCGTGATAGCCAGGATAGTTGACGTACACCGTGAAGAGCGAGTTGGGTGGTTTGGGATGCACATTGAGCCGGTCGCGGTGGCCGAGGGGACTGAGGCGCGTCAGTCACGGTCTACACGGCTACTACGGTCGGGGGTTCGAATCCCCCGTCGGGCATGGATATTTGTGCCGACCTTAGTATTAGGTAGATTATAAGTAGTTTGTAAGTTTAGGGACTGATGACCCCGCAGTTACGTCCCATAAGCTCTAGAAACATTTGAACATTTGATACATATTGAACGTACATTGTGCTGTTGGAGTAACTTATCGTCTTGGTGGTGCCGAAACGGTAGCCAGACGGGTTGAATGATGGTTTCAGTATTTCAGTTTTCACTGAACGATCGTCAGAGAAGAACGGCCTGTGTAGGATAGGCTCCCCACACCACGATGCCAGGTGTCGGTCTCGCGTGCTTCTGACGTATACACTCCAGATTTTCGTGCTACCCTTCACGATGCCGCAACGGCCATTATTGGTACCGAGGCAGAAGCGACTCTTATCACTGAAGACGACACGTCTACATCAGTCCTTCCATAGGTGCTTTCGTGACACTACTGGAGGCGGGCTAAACTACGTTGGGGCGTGTTCCTGCAGCGTAATGTTGGGAGTCATTCGGCCATTCTCCTCTGGCGACCGCTAACATTAACCAGTTTACGGTAAATTGAAAAAATCATTCAACCCGTGTTGCTACTGTTCATGCACCAAAAGAGACGATATGCTTTTCCAACTGGACAATACATGACCACTTCTATTCCGTACCATTCAACGCGCTCTTCAAGGTGTACGTCAACTACCCTGCCCAGCACTATCTCCAGATATGTCCAGCACTGATCATATTTCGGACCGGATGAAACGTTATCTTGGGGCGGTCTGCACGACCTGTCCGAAATCTGGCCCATCTGAGGCACCAGGTGGAAACTGCATGGAAGGCCAGAACGTAAGACTGCATTCGGCAGCTTCACGATCGTCTCCATGAGAAAATAGCAGCTTGCATTACTGAAGAAGCAGGTGAATATGGCTCTGCCTACGTTGTTTTATACATCCTCAAGAATGTGTCACTAAAATTTCGCTCCTTTGGTCGACGAATCTGAAGCAGAAATGAGCTACCAGTACCTGAATGATATAGCTATTGCACAGTCTTACGTCTTCCTCCACACCCCAAACTTTAATGCTACCTCATTATCTATATCTATAAATGTGAATGTCTGTTCGGTGTACATTTATCGCGGGTTTAAGCTAGTCCACTATAAATATCGAAACAAAATCTGTCTCTGGACATTGATATATTATTTAATATTGATATCAAATGTGCCTGAGATATAATGTAGGATCGTTCCCATTCCGCTATTGGAGACCCTCGGCAACGTTGATACGTATTAAAAGACAATTTGAGGCAGAACTGATGTTTTTGATGTAGGGAGACGTGAATCAAGACCCTGTAAAAACCGTATGCATTAGGTCGCGGCTGCTTAGTAGTTAAAGCGCTTGCCTAGAAAGCAGGAGGTCCCGTGTTCGAATCCCAGCCGCGGCACAATTTTAATTCAATGCCTACAATTTTATATCTGTATATTTCTGTTTTGTTTAGGTATTCTTGTTTCATCATCTATGCGAGAGGCGTTTGACGAATTCGAAAGTAAAACTCTGTGTACTGATTTGGCTGAAAATCCTAAGAAATTTTGGTCTTATGTCCGAGCGGTAGGTGAATCAAGACAAAATCGCCAGACACTCTGTGACGAAAATGGTATTGAAACAGAGGATGACACTCTAAAGGCTGAATTACAAAATGACTTTTTCCAAAGCTGTTTCACAGAGGAAGATTGCTCATTAGTTCCTTCTCTAGATTGCCGCAGAGATCACAAAATGGAAGATATCTAAATAATTGACAGAGGGTTAGAAAAACAATTAAAATCGCGCAAAAGAGGAAAGGCCGTAGGACCTGATGGGATACCAGTTCGTTTTTACACAGAGTACGCGAAGAAAGTTGCTCCCCTTCTTGCAGTGGTGTACCGTAGGTGTCTAGAAGAGCGTATTGCAGGTCATCCCCGTTTTTAAGAAGACGTCGAACAGATGTGTAGAACTATAGGCCTATGTCTAACGTCCGTCAGTTGTAGAATTATGGAACATGTATTATATTCGAGTATAATGATATTTCTGGAGACAAGAAATCTGCTCTGTAGGAATCAGCTTAGGTTTCGGAAAAGGCGATCGTGTGAAACCTAGCTCGCGCTATTCGTCCACGAGACCCAGAGGGCCATAGACACGGGCTCTCAGGTAGATGCTGTGTTTCTTGAGTTCTGCAAGGCGTTTGATACAGTCGCCACAGACGTTTAATGATAAAGAGCATATGGTCTATCAGACCAATTGTGGGATTGGATTGAGAAGCTCCTAGATAACAGAAAGCAGCATATCATTCCCAATGGAGAGAAGTCTTCCGAAGTGAGATGTCAGGTGTGCCACATGGGAGTGTCGTGGGTCCGTTGCTGTTCATGATATATATAAACGACCTTGCGGATAACATCGGTAGCTCACTGAGGCTTTTTGATGGTAACGTTGTAGTATATAGAGAGGATGTAACAATTGAAAATTGTAGGCCTATTGAAATGCAGGAGGATCTGTATCTAATTGACGCATGGTGCAGGGAATGGCAATTAAATCTCAATGTAGACAAGTGTAAAGTGCTGCAAATACATAGAAAGAAACATATTGTATCATTTAGCTACATATTGCAGGTCAGCAACTGGAAGAAGTTAATTGCATAAATTATAGGAGTGATTTAAAATGGAACGACCATTTAAAATCAATCGTCTGTAAAGCGGATGCTAGATCTAGATTCGTTGGAAGTATCCTAAGGAAATGCAGTCCGAAAACAAAGGAAGCAGGTTACAGTACACTTGTTCGCCCACAGATTGAATACTGCTCACCGGGTGGGGTTGAAATAGGAAGTATAAAAGATCCAACGGAGAGCAGCGAGCTTCGTTAGAGAATCATCTACTAATCATGAAAGCGTTACAGAGATGATTGATAAACTTCAGTGGAAGACTCTGCAGGAGAGACGCTCTGTCGCTCGTTACGGGCTTTTGTCGAAGTTTCGAGAACATACCTTTACCGAGGAGTCTAGTAGTATATTGCTCTCTCCTACGTATATCTCACGTAGAGATCATGAAGATAAACTCAGAGAGATTAGAGCCCATACAGAGGCACACAGACAATCTTTCTTTCCGCGAACAATACGGGACTGGAATAGGAGGGAGAACCTATAGTGGTACTCAAGGTATCCTCCGCCACACACCCATCGGGTGGCTTGCGGAGTATGAATGTAGATGTAGATGTGACACGCTACTGTAATGCAACCGTTTAAATGGAAGAGTCTACTGTGCCTTTGCGCGAGGTACGAAACCGGCACTTCTGCAGACGGCGGATAATACGGCACCGGGCAGACAGGCATCTCATTTCTCACAGTCCCGGAGGTGAGCGGCTGCAGCCAGTCGGGGTCAGGTGTGACCGGGGTCAAGTGCCAACCGGCGCTCGCTACCGTATAACCTGTGGTTACCCGGCCACCCGCCAGGAGCTGCTCCTGTCCTTGACTGCTACCGCATTCTCAGGGCGGAGCGCAGCATTCTTCAGCCGGAAACAGTACTTGCACTGAATAGCAAACGAGAAAGATGATCTTGTTCCTCCGCAAAAGTCTTGCGTAATAAGACAGCAATCTCGAATCCATTACGTAATAAAAAATTGCCTTGGCCTGTTTTACGGCTCACTTGGGGTTTTCCTACAGTTTTATGATTTATTTGCCAATATTTTCCTGTGGTATCAAATTTTGCTAATAATTTCCTGTATTTTTATGAATTTTTTTACAAATATTTAGCAGTAGTTCCATTATGTTTTTTCACTAATTTATTTATTTTTTGCAAATATCATCCCAAATCTTGCGGTTATTTTATTTTACTTTATTTTATTTTATTTTTTAAATATCTCTGAAAAGCTACGAGTTATGGAAAAAAAACATAAGAGAGCAAAGTTGTAGAGATTTTCTCCTCTACAAATACGTTTATTCAGTTTTTGTATCGAATGAAGGTTAAGGCGTGGATATCAACTACATTTCGTGCAGTCAAAATGCCATCACAAACAGCCTATTTTTAGTGTTACTACCCTCTTTTCTTTTGTCCGAAACATTTTCAAAAGGGAGGTTCTGGTCAATGGCGGCCAGCAATATGTCTGTAAAGTAAAATTTGTCGCTGATCGGTTGTATGTCGCGACTTACAAAGTCAATATTAAATCGCCGTTATTAACGCAGATTTACACGGTGCGAGATATGGAGAAACCATAATTGAGCAAAGCTGTAGAGAATTTTCTCCTCTACAAATTTGTTTATTCAATTTTGGTCTCAAATGAACGGTTAATTCTTTATTTTCATTTACATGTCGAGCTGTGGAAAGGCGATCGCAAAGGCCCTCTTTTAGTGTTACTACCATAACCTATTAGTTTTACTGTTCCTACTACCTTAACCTAAAGTGCGCCAAAACCGAATTTAGCATGCTAGCTCGCACAGTGGTTACCACACGACACTGGCCTTCATAAGGACAACTGTTCGAATCCACTTTCGGGCATCCGGATTTCGGTTTTCCGTTATTTATACAAATCTTTCAAGGCAAACTTCGGTTTGGTTCCTCTAAATGGCCACGGCGAATTCGCTATAGTCCATTAACCTTTGCGGCCTCTGTGATTCAGTGCTGAGCACGCATTTCTAGAGAACGTACGTCAACTATAATTTCTCATCAAATTTTAAGGAAACTATTTCGCGAGAAAAGATACATTTTGCACATATTAAATCTTTACTCGATAAAATACTGTCATTCGCTATTCGTTAGCACGGCCGCTGCGGGGCTCGAATCCCCCCTACAGCATGGAAGTTTTTGTCGTCTTTAGTATCAGTTAGTTCATAAGTAGTTTGTAGAAGTTTAGGCACTGATGGCCCTGTAGTTAAGTCCCATAAGCTCTACAAACATTTGAATATTTTGATCGCTATTCGACATCGTTACTGTGCTGCACAAAATTAAATTATCTATTATGAAACATGTTAAGGCATTTGCTCAGGTACAATCGCTTTCCGTAGAATTTGCGTATTGTTGATTTTAGCTTACACATTGCGGTACATGAAATGTAAATATATATATGAATTATGTATAAAACTAGTTGAAGTCCCGACCTCGCCTGGTTACTTATCCATTCCAGTCTTAGTCCAGCTCCCTTTTCTTTCTCTCTCTGTACACATTCCTTCTCTCTCTGTTCTTCTCCTCCTCTTTGTCTCCCCCCCCCCCCCCGCCTCTCTCTTTCTTCCTATCTCCCTTTGTGGTTCTTCTTCTATCCCTATCTCTGACCATCTCCACTTTCCTCTTTACCGAGTGAGATGGCGCAGTGGTAAGACATTGGACTCGCATTCGGCCATCCGACCATCCATACTTAGGTTTCCGTGATTCCCCCAAATCACTCAAGGCAAATGCGGAGCTGGTTCCTTTTGTAGGTCACAGCCGGTTCCTTGCCCATCCTTACCGAAAAACCTGAGAGTAAGCTCCATCTCTAATGACCCCGCTGTCGATATGACGTTTGCTTTACTTCCTTCCTTTCTTCCTTCTTTCTTTCTCTGGAAATCACCTCTTCGTCACTATGTCGCACTCTTCCTCCACCTTCATTGCCTTGTCCGTGAAAAACTATATAACTCTTTTAACTCTCACGATAATCAGTGAACTGGTCTTTAAGCTTATTGGAAGGTACTGTCCGTAAGAAGTCTTAAGTAGACGTTGACGTCCCTCATGTTTTAAGGTTAAATGCGGGAAACTTCATCAAAACCGGAATAAAACGTTCTTAGGTACCGTGTTTATGACGTAACGCCTGTTGTTTGTAAATCTGTCGGACTCAACTGCGTAGTTATTATTCCGTAGCTTACAAACTACTTAAACTAACTTATACTAACCTAAGGACAACACACCCATGCTCGAGAGGGGATTCGAACCGCCGATGGCGAATGTCCGTGCACACTGCAGCACGGCGCCCCAGTGCGCACGACCAATCCGTCGTGGCTAACGTAATGTCTCTTAAACTATACGTCGTATAGTGAAATGTTTTTGTTGGTACATACATTTGCAAAATATGTTTGAAATCAGTTTAGTAACAAGGAATTACAAATTTAAACGTCATTCATAATGAGACCATTTCCCACGCATTAACATCGTAATGTCGTATCTCTTCAATTATATGACATACTGTGATATCACTATGCCTATAACGTTCAAAAGTACAATATGTTGACGAAGTTTCATAAAATACGAAGAAACATATAATTATTATATTAGATTGAGAGCAGATAGATATCTCCATTCAATCTACAGATAGAGAGTTTTATATTCGAAAACAAAGGAAGGAAGGTTAGGATTTAACGTCCGTCGACAGTGTGGTCATTATAGACGCAGCTCAAGCACGGATATTTTATTTACTTTTTTCATTTTGTGAAAGGTGACGCAAGGACTCTGCCGTACCCTTTCAAAGGAATCATTCGCGCATTTGCCTCGAGGAATTTCGGAAAATCACTGAAATTAGGATGACTCCTCTACAAGGAGTTAAAGATATATCCTAGCACTAATATCCGATTGCAGAATTTGAACAATTATTCCATGTGAGAACCTACAAATAAAATATCGTGCTACCTAGCTATAATTAACATTTATCTAGATATTCATCACACATACAGGGTGAATCACCTAACACTTGAACCGCAAATATTGTGGAAACGGGAAGTGTGATTGATGTACGGTTTTCACAGAATGGATTGGTAGTCAAGGACTCCTATTGTTAGCCAATAAACAGATTGTAAAAATACCTAGAAAGTGTATTTTTTATGCAAACATTCAATTTTTCAAATGGAACAATGGTTGTTTCTATCATGCACTGGAATTTTTGACACACAAAGAATTCTGAATGACATTTGTATGACGTTTAGTTTGGCAGCTACAACCATTCAAAGTTTTTGGAGCGGAGGCTACGACAATGTAGCTGGCTGACTGGTGGTCAAGAGACAGTGGGCCGTGCCCCAGGTACTAGCCACTCGGCCAGTAAGCTACGCTATCGCAGCCTTCACCCTCAAAACTATGAACGGTTGTAGTTGCCAAACTAAACATGATAAAAATATCATTCAAAATTTTTTGTATACGGCTGGTGACAACGACTCCAGTGCATGATACAAACAACCATTGTTCCATATAAAAAACTGCATGTTTGCATAAAAATACACTTTCTAAGTAATATTACAGTCTCTTGCCTAAAAGTACGAGCCCCTGACTACCATCCATTCTGTTAAAACCGCACATGAATCGCACTTTCCGTTTCCCCATTATTTGCGGTGCAAGTGATAGGTGATTCATCCTGTATATTGCTGCCATACAGTGCGTGGTGAATCATACTTCATTGTACTGCTACTTCCATGGTTCACTGCATCCATAAGAGTTTCCGAATACTCTCCATAACACTAGTATGTTAAACGAAGCTAGCTGTAACAAATCTAGCAGTTGCCTTCTGAATCGCCTCTGTGTGTCCCTTTAACCGATCTGCGTGGGATCCTGAACTGGAAAGGACTGTTAAATGTAGCTGGTGTGATGGAAGTTGTTAGAGTGGTAATCAAACTAGGCGATGACTTACGGCTAAGTGCATTCATTGAACTGTGGATGAGAACTAGCGTATAGCACACAGTCCTTGATTATCAAGAAACCTAAGAACATTTTTTTCCCAATTAGTTGTACGCATCACCACAAGTTTTCGTTCACTTTCGGTCCATGAGAGACCGAAAAGCTTTGAATGTAGAAAATGGATACACATCCAGTTCTAGCTTAAATTTACCAAGTAGCTTAGGGTAAGGTGGTACAAATTCGATATAGGTACAATTCCGATCAACATAAGTTTTCGCGCCATTTGTCTGTCTCGTAGTGTCTCGTTGTGTCGCGTTGTAGAGTAGCAGGTTTCTACAGCTCCTCCTGTCTTTTCCAAGAATACACCGCTTTGCGGTAAGGAGATACAATTTTTTTCACTTTAAAGAGGTAAGTGAAGCTACTTAGTCTAACGCGCTCTTATAAACCATTTAGTTAAGAGTGACTGGATTCGCTGCCAAAAATGCAATGTTTGGTACCACGAACTAGGCGTTGGTGCGTGACAGAAAAAGTGCTTTTTATGTGGAAGATGCTCGTAATCAAAATTGTACGAGGAAGTGATCATAATTGTACCTAGTGTGGTACATTTTCGATCGATGTTTCTCAATTCCGTAACCTTTTTTTGTGTTTATACCAACATTTGTAACTGTATAATATTTGTGTTACATATTCATTAAACATACAAGAACAAGTGACATAGTGAATTGTGAAGAGGAATAATTTTATTTCCAGTTATAATAACATTTGGCCGAAATGATCGAAATTGTACCACCTTACCCTATTCCTTTAGTAAGAACTTCCATATTAAAAGCTAGTTGACCATACAGATGACAAATAGCTACTTATATTTACTTTAGAAATAAGTTAAACATGTGAATTTATCCAGAAAGTACGTGGTGGAATGTTGTGAACTAAACTAGGGAGAAAATATAAATTATGGCGATGCTGTAGTCATTTAAATGAATTTAATGTTAGTATTATTTCAGTAACGTTTAAAGTGAATGTAGTAACAAATTGTAGTGGCAGAGCTGAAATATCCATGGCAATCGTCAAGTAAGTCTATCCACAATTCCTAGGGTTTCCGCATCCGGATAACAAGCAGGTATATTTAATCTCTGACACATAAAACCGAATATAGACCTTGTAACTAGACATATTGTTTGCTGAAACATGTTGTTCTAGATATACCTATAATTAATTTCAGGTCACCTTCCAGAAACTAAAGTATTTACAACTCTTATTCTTGAGGTAAAAGTAAAGTCATTACAGTATTCTTAATTGTATAGTAACCGGGAAACAATTGGTCGAACTTTCTGTTCACTGCACCTTCCGTGAAAGAAATAGCGTAGAAAAATTTTGTTTGTTAAGCTTATGGGATTTAACTGCGAGATCATCAGTCCCTAAACTTACAAACTACTTATAAATTAACATATACTAAAGACAACACAAACATCCATGCCCGAGAGAGGATTCGAATCCCCGACGGGGAACTGTATCGCTCGTCAGACAATAGAGTCTCAATGCGCTCGGCCACTCTGCCGCGGCTCGAGTTGCAATATAGTTCACCTTGCCGAGTACTGTGGCTAACGGTTTGATGGTAGGATATTAAATTAGGACATTATGTGATACCATAAAAGACAGTAATTTAATATTGCTATTTTCATCAATATGTACAAATATGTTGCATATCGATTTTTTTCCATAATTGTATTAATGTATGTGTAGTAATGTTCTATGGATGAGGTGTCTTTGTACTCATAAAAGTTTTGAACAATTTTATATTTTATTAATGTACGAGATACGTCCAGAAAGTAAGTTCCTTTTGGTTATATAAAACAAACGTGTACAGATACAGAAAAAAATGTTTATTTTACAAAAATCTACAACTGTTAAACTACTTTTCTACATAGCTGCCGAAATTTTGTAGGCACTTGTCACAGCGTGGCACACGTTTCTGTATGCCTTCTTCATAGAAGGTTGCCGCCTGTGGTAGCATGTTCTTACAGCTCGTCATCATGGTTGAAATGACGACCAAGGACAGATTTTTTAGGTGTAAGAAGAGGTGAAAGTGGATAGGAGCGGGACCTGGGCTGTACGGATGATGATCAAACACGTCCCAGTGAAATTCCCGTAAGAGTTGTTTGGTCACATTCGCCACATGAGGTCGGGCACTATCGTGGAAACAAACACCACCTTTTGATGGAAATCCTCTTCTTACACCTAAAATTTGTCCTGTCAACACTTCAACGGATACGAGCTGAAAGAACATGCTACCACATGGATAAATACACAGGCGGCAACCTTCTATGAAAAAGGCATACAGAAACTTGTGCCATGCTATGACAAGTGCCTACAAAATTTCGGAACGTATGTAGAAAAGAAGTTTAACAGTTGTAGAGTTTTGTACAGTAAATATTTTTTCTGTATCTGTACACGTTTGTTTTATATAACCAAACGGAACTTACTTTCTGGACGGTGTTAGATTTATGAACAATCAGCAATTTAGTTAGTTTGTACAGTGTGCTTTTTACTGTTTACTGATTCAGAAAATAGCTTACTCAGTTCAGGCTATTTAAAATAAATAACAACAGAAAACCCTTTTGTAATTCATACTCTGTTCAAATTTGGTACATCAGTGTAGACTTATCTGCTTTACAAATTAATTGCATGAAATCTTCGAGAGACGAAACATAAGGTTTGATGCCATTATCCATTAGTAAGCACACGGTAATCCTTTCGGATGGACGCGTTACTGTTCAGGAACTTTGCGTAATTGTGGGAAGCGGCTGGGAAAGGTGCGGTAGGTGGAACTTCAACGATGCAAACTCATTGCACGTAACTTGCCGTTTTCTACGGATTACTTCAGAGTGTCCTGGATAGCAGGAGCGTTGCAAGTAGTTTTCCGAAAAGCTAATGCGCATAACACTGTTATTCTATTCCGAAGCAACAACAGTTTTGAAGTTGGAAGATAGCGCTTTTATTTACTATAAATTTTCACAAAATGCATTTTTGCCATAAACACAAGAAATATTTTAATAAAGCTTAATCAGTACCGCATATCTCATTTATTAATTCTAATAAATAGTACAGCATATAAATACAGTTGTTTAGATGTCTGAATGTAAGTAGTAGTACTCTGATACAAACTGTTATTTTTTCGCACTGACAAATGCGACTTATAAATATTACACGGAAAAATCCGCCGCGCTTAGTACGCCATCGCTACAAAAGTCATACAACTATGAATAAAGGCTGAGGTACTGAAAAGTGGATATCGTGGTTTCTGTACCAGTAACGACACATTTTCAACTACAGGGATTGCAATTAATGGAAAAGTTTAATGTTAAAATGCAGAAAAGAAATCGTGATTTTATTTCCAAAATCTGCTATTGCAGATCACGCCACTTCGATTTATTCATGCATTCAGTATCATAAGAAAGAATACTGTCATATTCGTCTGTAGAAAACAGGTAAATGTAATTCTTACCAAAACATACCCACGTCAAGTGGGAGCATTATTATCGTATGAATTCACAATACAATGGTACAATGTACACAAATAAACGCAGGTTTCTCGGTATCTGAGATTTACACAGTTACAGCAGTCAACAATCCGAAGATTGGTTTGAACACCACAGTGCTGTACTAGGCATGGTCCTGTTTGGAGGTGGTATGCCGTTGCCTTGCCTTGCGGGGATCGAACCCGCGACCTTTTTTTAGTAGTCTGGCACTCTACCACTGTGCAACCGATGAAAATTGACAACTGCCATGCATCGCTAACTTTGTTTCGATATCCTGTTATCGTTTATGAAACATTTAGAGTATTCACAATCACCATCATTTATCTGTACTGTGGTGTCGTCGTAAGCCTGATACTTCTAAATATTGTCGGTAATTCAAGTGACGATTAGTACGAGTTTGTCATTAAGAATGAATGAATACGAAATGATATTAAAACTGCTTAACATACGTCGTTGCCAAAATTGTAAAACAAAAGAGTATTTTCGAGTAAATTGTCTAGAATTTTTTTATGAGTTTGTTGTACTCCTGAAAAATCAAATAGATGGATATATAGACGTTGGGAATCATTACCAGTAGTACGATTAAGAATTTATCAGTAAAATGAAATCCTCGAAATTTTGTAGAGACGGACGTTTATAAAATAATAACTATTAAAATGTTAAAGCATGTGGTAGTGGTAATTCGAGAAATGAGCCAGATAAATCTGCCGAAAGTGAAAGATTTCACAAAAGAGGAAAGGCATATGAATAACGACACATATGAACAATAAAGAACGAATACCAGTAAACATAAAACTAATGCTTTATATTATAGTAAAGAAACCAGAATTCTACTGTGCAAATGAGTGCCTATCAGTGAACTGTAAATTACAATAATTACAAGTATCGTAGAAAATAACACGAACACAATTTTATGTGGAATAAGAAACTCAGGAGATTGTCAAATAATAAAAAAATCATATGAAACATATCAGAATTTAGAAAATGTAATAGAAAGAATAAGGGAAAGTATAGTGTTTCCGGACATTTTTTAGAGAAGGCAACTGTATTCCTGTCAAGAAAATTAATAACAATCTGGATACAAGGAGACAGAGACCAAGTCCATGCCACCCGGAAATTTTACTAGCACCAGTGTCATCTGGTCGCGAAAGCCTTCATTCATAGATTTAAAATCACAACATCAAAGTAAAAGTTTAACGAAAATCAGATACTTTCAAGAATGAGGGTCTTTCCAAGGATTTCAACAGTAAGACAAAATGTAGGAAGTGATCAGAAGAAAGAAAACCGAATGAATAGGTGATCAGGTGGTGTAGAAAAAGAAATAGTAAATGAATAAGTGGATTGTTACCTATCTCCTGAACGATGAAAACACCAAGAAAATCGAATTCCGTTCTGAATATTTTCGAACTTTTCTGGCAACAACACAGTTCTTAATGTTTAGTCTCTAAGTAAGATAACCCATTTTATATCCTATTCGTTTTTCCCGTCGTAGTTGCCCATTCATTGGTGAGATTGTATGATGAGTTTCAGCTTCCTATTCAGTCCGTTTTCGAATACCTTACCTACGCTTTAACTGTAGAATACGTTAAATTTACCAACAGGCCTGTTAGACTTACAACTGAAGGGTGACAAACGTAAATGCTCTTAATTTTGCGTATTTCAAATTTAATGTATATTGCAGTTAAAGTAGAGGCTAGGTTTCGATGCTGTACTGAATAAGAGTCCGAAACTAATCACATCTGCACGGCCACTACGGTCGGGGTTTAGAATCCCCCCCTCGGGCATAGATATTTGTGCCGTCCTTAGTATTAGCTAGTTCATAAGTAGTTTGTAAGTTTAGGGACTGATGACCCCGTTGTTAAGTCCCATAAACTATACAAACATTTGAACATTTTTGATGACCCCGTAGTTAAGTCCCATAAGCTATACAAACATTTGAACATTTGATTTGTACTAATCACACAGTTTTCCCAATAAATGTGTAACCATTAAGGCACAACAAATAGTATTTTTATGTACATTCCAGCTGCTGATTCCAATCTTGAATGTTGTGATGAGTTTCCACGTAATCCTGTTGACCTAAGAATATAAATGATCAATATATGACCTAATATGCGCCTCGGTTGCACAGTGGTAGAGTGCCAGACTACAAATCCAAAGGTCGCGGGTTCGATCCCCGCCAGGTCGCTTTCGCTTTCCACTTCTTTCACCTTTGGCAGTATTGCTCATGTGAAAAATACCGAGTAGCACGGTGGTTCGGAACCCACGTTAAACTGTAGGTCCCCCTATAACTGGCTGGGTAAGTCAGTTCGAAGGTCCGAGGAAGGCAACGGCATACCACCTCCAAACAGGACCAAGCCTAGTAAAGCACTGTGGTGTTCAAAACAATCTTCGGATTGTTGACTGCTTTACCTTACGACCTAATACTTATTTGGTGATCACTTATAGCGCGACGATATTTCGCAAAGTATGTTGTATCACCATTAGTAGGAAATAAACTCCACGAACTAGAAGCTTCAAAGAGATGAGTTGAAAAGGCAGGTGCCTAGTCTCGCTGTGGGAGCGTCGAGAGACCGCAGTGACGAAGCACGGCAGCTGTCGGAGAGAAGCACTCAGCACTGTGTGCCTGCCGGCGCCTGCTCGCAATCTAGATGACGGCGGCGGGTAATATGGCCGCCCCTCCACCTCGAGGACCATCTCCAGCTTGGACCGCTCGAGCGGCCACTGATGATCGCGTTTCGCAACCGGCCCCGTTACGCGCGGACACCAGCTGGTGCAAGGATGCGCTGGAGGGGCGTGGAGGGTGTGTCTCGCCGCTGCGTATATATAGGCCCGTCACGCCATTCACCGGCATCAGACCATCGCAGTCCATCCTCGACGATACCGTCGTCTGCTCGCACAGTGATCCTCCGGCCAGAGGCAACTATCTCAAGCATCATGAAACTGGTAAGTAATATATTACGAGCTGTCTCAGGATGGTTTGGACTTCGTCATAAATAGTCTAGTTAGTACAATATGAAGGGTAAGGACGTTTGGATTCTACATCTACATCTACATACATACTCCGCAATTCACCGTAAGGTGCGAGGCGGAGGGTACACTGTACCACTATTAGGCATTTCCTTTCCTATTCCACTCCCAAATTGAACGAGGAAAAAAAGAATGCCTATATGCCTCCGTACGACCCCTAATTTCTCCTATCTTGTCTTTGTGATCTTTACGCGAATTGTAAGTAGGCGGTAGCAATATCGTACTACACTCAGCTTCAAATTCCGGCCCTCTAAATTTACTAAACAGAAATTCACGAAAAGAACGTCGTCTTTCTTCCAGCGATCCCCAATTGAATTGTCGGAGCATTTCCGTGACACTCGCGCATTGGTTGAACCTACCGGTAACAAATCTAGCTGCTCGCCTCTGAACCGCCTCTATGTCTTCCTTTAAACCGATCTGCTGCGGGTCCCAAATACTTGAGCAATACTCAAGACGTGGTGTACAAGCTTTTTATACGCGGTCTCCTTTACAGGTGAAGTACATCTACCCAAAATTCTCCCAATAAACCGAAGTCGGCTGTCCTCCTTACTCACAACTGTCCTTACATGCTCGTTCCGTTTCATATCGCTCTGCAATGCTACGCCTAGATATTTGAACGACGCGACAACATCAAGAAGCTCACTACTAATGCTGCATTCGAACATTACGGGATTGCTTTTTCTACTCATGCGCATCACCTTACATTTTTCTACATTGAGAGCTAGCTGCCATTCTTCGCACCAACTAGAAATTTTGTCTAAGTCAAACTGTATGCTATTACAGTCAGTTACAGACGACACCCAACCCATACACCACAGCATCATCAGCAAACAGCCGCAAATTACAAATTACTCTGTCCATCAGATCATTTATATAGATAGAAAATAATAGCGGTCCTATCACACTCCCCTGGGGCACGCCTGACGATACACTCGTCTCTGATGAACATTCGCCGTCGAGAACAGCGTACTGCGTTCTATTTCTTAGGAAGTCTTCCAGCCAGTCACAAATCTGTGAACCTATTCCATAAGTTCGTATCTTCGTTAGCAGTCTGCAGTGTGGCACCGCGTCGAACGCCCTTCAGTGGTCCGTGTGTCACAGTGACTCTGCAACATTAGTAATAATCTTATTCTGGTCACAAGAGACAGATCCCTTCATGGATTTTTTTCCTTACCCTGATGGTACCTCGGAGTTATAGAACCGTCAGTCCATCTATAGGAATCGAACCAGTGACATATGCTAAGCTGTTAGCGCAGGAATGCGCTCTTTAAGGCCAGTACTAGGCTCACTTTTAGATTCTGGCCTGTAATTGAACCGCTAATTTTCGTTTTCTTTCGATGACTCAAATTGTCCCAACTACTCATACAATTAGACTCTGAATTTGCTTTATCAACATACACACTCGGTAATGCACTCAAAGGTGCGTGGGACAGTGTACCTAGTACCACTGCTACTTTGTTGCTTTCCTGCTACACTCCCACGTAGAATGAAAGAATAACGACTCAATGTATGCATCTGTATGACCCCTAATCTCTCTGATCTTACGCGAAATGTAAGTTGGCGGCAGCAGAGTTATTCTGCAGCCCGCTTCAAATTCCGGCCCTCTAAATTTCTTCAACAGTGATTCTCGGAAAGAACGTCCCCTTTCTTCCAGCGTCTCCCATTTTAGTTTTCTAAGCATCTGATCGAACCTACCAGTAACAAACCAAGCTGCCCGCCTCTGAATTGCTTCTATGTATTCCTGGTGTGGTTCCCAAACAGTTGAGCAATATTCAAGACGGGGGTGCACAAACGTTTCATATGCGGACTCCTTTATAGACGAATCACGTCTTCTCAAAATTCTCCCAATAACCCAAAGTGGACTATTCGTCAAGACCTTATATGCTCGTTCCAATTTAATTGACGCGACTCTGTCAAGCGGCACGCTACTAATGCTTTATCCGAACATTTTCCTACTCATCTGCATCATTTTATGCCTTTCTATATTCAAACACTATAGTTACATGTGTAAGAGCTACATCAGATAGCCATTTGTTCTATATTTGACACACGAACTTGCCAATAAATTCGCTGTAGAAACGGATATGGGTAGGTACACGAAAATTTCATGAAAGGCAAAATGCTAAACTGAGAATTTTTTGCGAATGAAATTTTGTCATTATTTGAATGTCATTCGTATCAGTGTGTTGTTGTGTTATGGTCTTCAGTCCGGAGACTGGTTTGATGCAGCTCTCCACCCAACCCTATCCTGAGCAAGCCTTTTCATCTCCTCATAAGAACGGCAACCCACATCCATGGTGTGGATGTGGGTTGCCGTTCTTATCAGTACAAAAGCAAAAAAGTAAAAATAAAACAATTTTCCCTGTCTTTATCCATGTGCTGTTTACTGTTTATTCTGTTCACTAGAGAGATATAGCAGTTGATGTTCGTTCTTGGAAACCCCCCGCCGCTATGTTGCCCGATAGCATGCATCGCATTGTAGAGACATTGTGTTGAACACAAAATTCAAATGTTCAAATGTTGTATAGTTTATGGGACTTAACTACGGGGTTATCAGTCACTAAACTTACAAACTACTTATGAACTACTTACGAACTAGGACGGCACAAATATCCATGCCCGAGGGGGAATTCGAACTCCCGACCGTATTGGCCGTGCAGACCGTGACTGGAGCGCCTCAGTCCCCTCGGCCACAGCGGCCGGCTGTTGAACACAACGGTCTAAAAATGTTCAAACATTAGTAAACCTAAGGCACCAAACTGCAAAGATGATAGCTCCTAAACTTACAAACTACGTAAACCAATTAATGCCAAAACAAATCCGTGTAGGGAGGGAGGACTCGAACATCCGACGGTAGCGGCCTACGCAATCCACAACATAACGCCTCACACAGCGCGGCCATTCCGGCACGATGCGCGATGGTCTTGTGACCACTGCGCAGACTTTGCAGACCTTGGCGATCTTATGTCTCAGTCCAGTAACTCTTAGTTTACGTCTCAAGGCTGAATACTTCCCGTACCACTCCTCCCGCGAAGGAAGCGTTGTGAGAGTAGCGGGATTCGAACATGGGTGATTCTCCTAATAGCAACTTACGCCGGCCACTCAGATACCACTCGGATCGAGCGATCGCTTTCTCCTTTCGTAGCCATGTATTTACAAATAAGGCAGATGCTTCTCGATCAAGAAATATCACCGAAGATCGTGTGTAATGCTTGGTCCCTAGTTCTACTCGGTTAAAAGGAACATCCTTTTTCAAATTTCATTTAATATTGCGAACGTCTGTGTGACAATTCACAAACTGTTTGCAGTAAACTATGACTACGCTTGAGCTTCAGTTCCGAATTCACTCTCTCTTTTTCATCTCAACTTTTAGTAAATAATTCTCCCAAAAAGTAGTAAATATCTCAAACTTCAGTTATTTCGACATGTATGCTGCCAATCAAATCATTGCACGTATAGTAACTTATGTTAATTTATGAAGAGTGAAAGCAAATGTAGAAAGTTTCTCTACTTAAGGCACGGCAAACGTCTATTGACCGGAAACGTTGCTGCTTGTACAGAGAGCCCATTTTTATCACAAAAATCAAGGGGTTTCTTCTGAATACTAGTAATAATTTCGTGTGGGTCATTGGCCTGGTGCAAGTCTTTCAACTGGACGCCACTTCGGCGACTTGAGTGTCCCTAGTCTACCTTATTTAACCAATTGTGGAAAGGGGACCTACCGCTTGACGTGGAATCCGAACCACGTGTCGTTTATGGAGGCTATTCACATCGTTGAGAGGTGGAGGCTGGGTTAAAATTCAGACTGAAAATATCCAAGATCTGATCGGGTTTCGAACCCAAGTACGGATATCCACTAAGAAAGAAAAGAAAAAAGATTTCATCCTCGATACTATCTGACACGGAGGGGAATCTATAATATAAAATGCACGTTATAAAGTTCAGCGGAAGATGCTCCCGGTGAAACTACATTCCTTCCCCCCCCCCCCCACCTCTTTGTTGCTCCATTCACTATGCAACATAAAATAAACTACTGTGGACTGACTTCAAGAATCGTTTCCCGATTCTCTCCTCACAACAGAATGCGGAAATACACTGAGTCAGCAAACTCGAAAAAAGGTCTACCGACATGCAGTGACTCTAAGACGCATCGCTTACCTAACGTGTAAATGGGTGGTGCTTTGGCGAAGCTGTCATTGGAAATCCGGTGATTGAAGTGGATAGGTTTTCTCCGTGATTGTGGCCACATGACAGTAATTTGAGCGCCGGTTAAGCGTTAGACACATGGGACACTCCACTTGCGAAATTATCCCGAGATAAACCGTATGCAGGGAATACAAAAAATTTTAGGCGTTTCGACTCAATACGGACAACGCAGGAGTTGATCGAGAGTAGCTGCGTTTGCGTGTAATTTTCAATACTGACATACAATACTGCGTAAAATAATGGCAGAAACCAATGCGGGACGTACAACTAATGAATCCATTATGACTGTGGAGAAAATTGATGTTAATGGGCTATGGGAGCAAAGGAATGACTCGGGTCCCTTTGGTTACAGCAAGACATCGCCAACAACGCTTCTCCTGGACTGGCGACCATTATTGTTGCCCACTAAACGACTAGAAAACCGTGTCTTGGTTAGCTGAGTCCCAATGTCAGTTGCCAAGAGTTTATGCAAGGGATCGACTGTGGCACTGACGCCACGTACATCCAAACTGTGAGAAAGTCACCGTGCTAGCTGCATAACGGTAAAGGCTGTTTTACTTGGAATGGACTGGATATGGCTTCGTTCTACTACGTGAAGACCATTTGCCGCCTTTCATGGTCTTCATAAGCCCAAAAAACCAGTGGGTTTTATATGCATTGCTATAAGTCACTGGGCCATGTGGGCCATGTTCCCGAGTGGTTAGAACAAAATTTAGCAAATTAAAAAATAGGAATTAGCCACCTACTTCTGCCGACATGAATCTCATCGAATATATATATGCCACATGATCAAGTTGTTAGTTCATGAAAAAGTTCTTACACCGGCAACCGTTTCGCAGTTGTGGACTGCTATGGCTCAATGTTCTTACAGTCCTCTCCACGTATAGATGTTGTACTTCACCGGAATAAAGAAGGTCCGAGGCGTTATTAGAACATATCCCATGACCTTCGTCATCGCAGCGTATCTCAGGAATGTTTTTAGAACAGACACTGTTTCACTAGTGGGCCACTCAGCGATGCAAAACGCCTCGCTTGCATCGTCTTCCACTGGTAATTTACTTAGCATCCCTTAATGTCCTCACACCGTGCTAACGATCACGACACGGAAGCAACTATTTCTGAATGATTATTACGCAGACCGAAGACTTAATGCGATTCAGAGAATTTTTGAAAAGTAAAAGTAGGAGGCAGAAAGGCGCCACTTCTCCAAGTTAGGAGTCAAATTCCTGCCAACAGAGCACTCACTCCTCTCAAAACTGAGCACACAGTTTTACATCTGTGATAGAATTGAACAGTTTCGGTATCGGAAAAGAGCTTCTATTCGGGATCGGAAAAGAGCTTCTATTTCTCACAGTCTGCTGATATAATTTCTGGTTACACCAAGAGAGTGTTACAGAACAGATAATTTTAATAAACATGTAAAAGATCTATCAGCAGCGAGGGAATGGCCGTGGGACTCCAGGCGCTAAGTCAGACACTGCGCACCGTTGCCGACAGAATTACTATGTCATCAGCAAACCGCAAGGTTTTTATTCCTTCTCCCTGGACTTAAATTCCCTCATTGTATAGATTAAACAGCATTAGGGAAGTACTACAAACCTGTCTCACTCCCTTCGTAATCGCTGCGACCCTTACATGCCCTTCGACTGAAATAATTGCTGTTTGGTTTTTGTAGACGTTGAATATCACACTTCGTTCCCTATATTTGAGCCGGCCGCGGTGGCCGCGGGGACTGAGGCGCTTCAGTCACGGTCTGCACGGCCACTACGGTCGGGGGTTGGATATTTGTGCCGTCCTAGTTCGTAAGTAGTTCATAAGTAGTTTGTAAGTTTAGGGACTGATGACCCCGTAGTTAAGTCCCATAGACTTTACAAACATTTGAACATACCCTATATTTTACCTCTGCTACCTTCAGAATTTGAAAGAGTGTATTGCAGTGAACACTGTCAAAAGCTTTCTACAGAACCAGAAATGCTAAAAATGTAGGTTTCCCTTCCCTTAGCATTAGTCGTAATGTATTGCCTTCCGTGTTCCCATATTTCTCCTAAATCCAAACTGATCTTCCCCAATGTCGGATCCACCAGTTTTTCCATTCGCCTGTAAATAATTCGTGTAAGTATTTTCAATCATGACTTGTTAAACTCATAAATTTTCATATTTATTTTGAATGAAACGCACGAAATAAATGTGTAATATTACGCAATTTTAGTGTTTACCTGATGATAGCGAAACAGCCGAAACCCGGTTGCTGAAAACAATAAATTTGCGGAATATTAGACATTTATACTGTGTGTTTCTTTCAAAATAGTTAGCTTATATCTGACTACCAGAACTTCTATATACCGGGTGATCAAAAAGTGAGTATAAATATGAAAACTTAATAAATCACGGAATAATGTAGATAGAGCGGTAAAAATTGGCACACATGCTTGGAATGACATGGGGTTTTATTAGAACAAATAAAAATTGTTCAAAACATTTCTGACAAATCGCGCTTTATCTGTTCAGAAAAGTAATAACAAATTAAGACAAAGCAAAGACGATGTTTTTACAGGAAATGCTGAATATGTTCACCATAATTCCTAAACAATAGTTTTAGTAGAGATATAATGTTGTGAACAACAGTGTAAAGCATGTTCGTAGTTATGGTGATGCATTGGCGTCGGATGTTGTCTTTCAGCATCCCTAGAGATGTCGCTCGATCTCGAAACACTTGCGACTTCAGGTAACCCCAACGCCAATAATCGCACGGACTGAGGTCTGGGGACCTGGGAGGCCAAGCACGACGAAAGTGGCGGCTGAGCACATGATCATCACCAAACGACGCACGCCAGAGATATTTCGCGCGTCTAGCAATATGCGACGGAGTGCCCTCCTACATAAAATTCGTACGTTCCAGCAGCCTGGGAATGATGCGATTCTGTAGCATACCGGCGTACCTCTCACCCGTCACGGTAGCAGTAAATGACGTTTTGCTGTCCAGCGCCATCTGTCGGACATTCTTTGCACTTTTTCCCCCTAATAAAACCCCATGACATTCCAAGCTCGTGTGTCAATTTCTACCTCTCTATGTGCATTATTCCGTGACTTTTGATCACCCGGCACAGTTTACCTTCAAACAAGAGAAACAGTAGTATCTACATAAGATTTCATTCAGTGCGTGTCGGAGGGTACCTTACTCCAGATTTTGGTACCGTATGACTGATCGCCAAGAAATTTGGCAGATTAATGTAATATTTTTATATACAAAGTTCAAAGTTTGTGTAACTAAGGGACAAAACTGCTAAGGTCATCTCTCACTAAACACACACTATTTTAAATTAACTCGAGCAAAGTTATGCTAATGACAACATACACTCCCATACCCAAAGGAGGATTCGGACCTCCTGCTGAGGGGCGGCCGTGCAATCCGTGAGATGATACAGTGCCTCAGGCCATGTGGCCACCTTCTCACGAGATTGGCTGAGAGCAAGGCAGGTAATGACAAGAACAGGAAGAATGGATGGGCGGATACAGAGGGAAGAGGTAGGGATGAGGATGAGGAGGAAGAACAGAAAGAGAAAGGAGGTGGCGGAAAAGGGAAAGGTAGAAGAGGTAGGATACAGAGAGTGGGGTAAGAGATGGATAGTGAGAGAAGGGATGATAACTTACAATAACTGAGTACTGGAATATATAAATACATGAGCATAGCGGGGTTTTTTCAGTATGGTAATTCAGATATAAGAGAGAAAAGGGAAAAAAGTACGAAATAGGCACAAGTATGGATGTTATGGGCAAAAAGATTAAGAAAGGAGTGTATGGTGTACGTCCAATTCCCATGCATATTTATCAGCTGCGAAACTTTGCTCGGTTCGCAGGTGTACTTATATCGACAACGATAAGAATATGGAATTATACTACCCGGAACGAGTAGATTGGTACGGTTCCCAAGAAGGATCGGACATCATTGAACTAGGTCCCGAAAATGAACGAGTTGGCCCATCCCAGATGCTGGGGTCACCCCTCGGCCTACCTCAATGCCCTCAGCGCAGCGAGACGGCCAGCCCGCCGCGCCAGACGGTCTCTCGCGTAATCTGGCTGGATTGGCCGCGGTCTCTTTTTGCTGCCGTAACCGCCGTGCCCCCCGGCCGGTAGAAAGTGAGCAGCGGCGAGCCACCAGAGGTCGCGGCCAGCGCGCCATCGCGTCTTCCAGACCAGACGCTATTGCGCGGAGCGCTGCAGCCTCTGCAACCGCCCCCCGTCTCGCGCGAATGACGAAAATACGCGGCTGAGTCAATACTCTCTGCCCTGGCGAGCGTCTCGGCACACGGACGGATCCGTTTGCTAACCGCAGACGGGGCTCGAGTAGATCGCGGAGTAACTGTGCCGCAAGCGACAAGTATCTGTATGAGTCACTCCGTTTGCGGGCGAGCGGCTGTCGTGCGCTGCTGTGACAGTTAACGCCCACGTGGCCGCCTCATTGCAGGCGATCCTTGAAACGGGATATTGTGTTTACCGGCGCGACGGTCTGCGACCCACTGCCACAGTCGGCTGTGACACAGTTCTTGGATCTGCTCCCGTGCACTGATACTGCGGTTTGTACGATTGGCACTGTTCCATTCTTTCAATTGAGGGCACCAACAGTCGTCTGTGTTATACAGCTTAATCATTTAATTTTCTGGCTCCGAAGCATAAAAGAATGCACAGAGACCTGAAGTGTGAGTTTTCTGCATTTAGTAATCCACAGAGGCCTCAGAAAGGCAATTTTGTAATGTCGAAACAGGTCGCTAAATAAATTAAAAGTTTATGGCTGTTTGTGCCATCAAATCAAAATACTAGTTTGTTGTTTGTATAGCTTATGGGACTTAACTACGGGGTCATCAGTCCCTAAACTTACAAACTACTTACGAACTACCTTATACTAAGGACGGCACAAATATCAATACCCGAGGGGGGATTCGAACCCCCGACCGGAGTGGCCGTGCAGACCGTGACTGGAGCGCCTCAGTCCCCGCGGCCACCGCGGCCGGCCAAAATACTAGTTCAAACCCACGTCAGTGCCGGATCGTTTAAACTTCGTTTTTTTATCCAAAATCAATCAAATATGAAGGGGGTAAATTCAAGTAAATACCTACGAATTACCGTTACGACAGACATAAATTTGAAGTAACACATAGTAAATGATGTTTCTGAGGCGAATCAAAAACTGAGTTCTATCACAAGAACAGTTAGCAGATGCAACAAAATTACTAAAGACATGGCCTACATCACGATGCTAGCAAAATATAATACATACGGAGGAAAAATTTGGTAAAATACATTTCGTCAAAGATTTCCATACCGATCTCGTATATCATTTCTGTGATTCTCTTTCTCTCCCCAGTATCGTGCTAATACAAAAGAGCTGCCCTTTTCTGGACCTTCTCTATGTCTTCTGTCAATTCCTCCTGGTAGGAATCCCGTTTCAGGCAACTCTAATCGAAAACACGACGGATAAATTTGCTGTAGGCAGCCTTTCTTACTAGAAATACTGTACCTTATACGTCATCTACCAATGAGATGCTGTCTTTGTTTTGCCTTCACCACAACATTATTAATGCGTTCCAGTTTGTCTGAACATTTATTCTGTTTTCTACACTTTTAGATAGGTAATATCTGTTGCAAATTTCGTACGTGTATCGACGAAGGAGTTGAGTATAAATCCATATTCTTATCTTTGTCGATATATATATCGATATGTACACCTGCGAATCGAGCAAAGTTTCGCAGCTGATAAATATGCATAGGAATTGGACGTACACCCTACACTCCTTTCTTAATCTTTCTGCCCATAACAGCCATACTTATGCCTATTTCATACTTTATTCCTTTTTTTATTTTATATCTGAATTAGCATACTGAAAACTTCGGTATGCTCGTGTATTTATATATTCCAGTACTCAGTTATTGTAAGTTTTCATCCCTTCTCTCACTCTCCATCTCTTCCCCCAATCTCTGTATCCTATCTCTTCTTCCTTTCTCTTTTCCGCCACCTCCTTTCTCTTTCTCTTCCTCCTCCTTAACATCATCCCCACCTCTTCCCTTTGTATCCGCCCATCCATTCTCCCTATTCTTGTCATTACTTGCCTTGCTCTCAGCAAATCTCGTCCTATCCCTGTACATAAAAGCCACGAAAAGCCACACGGGTTGGTCATCTCACGGATTGCACGGCCGCCCCTCAGCCAGAGGTCGAACCCTCCTTTGGCTATAGGAGTGTATGTTGTCATTAGCATAAGTTAGCTCGAGTTAGTTTAAAATAGCACAATTACCCCACAGTTAAACGAGCCAAAGAATTCCTTGTTCCCAGAATTCCTGTGGCCTTGACAAGAGCTAGTCTAATGCTATGTCTCTAAGTTAGTCGTCCGAGTTAGTGCACATCCCTCTGAGATGTTTTTTAAGCTGACCAAAGAGAAGGAAATCACTGCGCGACGTCTCCGGGCTTTAGGGTGAATGCTCAAGCCGCACCCACTTGAACTTGGCCAGTACACTTTGTATGACCCTGGAGACGTACGTACGTGCACTATCATGGAACTAAATCACTCCCTCCGAGAGCAGTCCAGGCCGTTTGCTCTTACGTAGACTACGGAGTGTTTCACAGTACATGTCACTGTTAATGGTTCTTCCGTGCTCGAGGATTTCGATGAGTATCGCACCTCGGACGTCGGAGATGATGGTGAGCATCAGCTTACCTGCTGATGGCACAGCCTTGTAATTTTTTTTTTTTTCCAGTGGGACATCCCGTCACTAGATGTTGCACTTCGTTATTCCAAAGTGGCATATTCAAATTTCTATCGGTTTGGTTGGTAAGACGTTTCGTAAATTTTTATTTAAATACACCTCGTGTTTGGGTTTTACCTGTTATGTTTTTTTTTAAACGAACACTGTACTAAAGCGAATAACATAGCAAAAATTATTGCAATGGGTCGAGAGATTTCTGAGTTTCAGACAGACTAACAACAGGAATGGATCCTTCTATAGACAGATAATGGGACTTAGTTTCTTTTTGTTGTGACTCGTACTGTTAAAATGAGTTGTCCTGTTTAAGTGTGTTATGAGCTGCAATGTCTTCCGTTGTTCCGCAGTTGGTGTTGGCAGCGCTGGTGGGCGTGGCGGCGGCCGGCCGTCTGGACAACTCCTACCTACCGCCCGCGGGTGCGTCCCTAGCAGGCGGGGCGCAGGGCGCCATCGCCGCGCCATTCGGTGGACCGGGGGCTGGCGGAGCCTTCGGAGCTAGAAGGCCTGGGTGCGTATTTCTTAATTTTTTGAAACAATATATTATCTGATCACCAGCCAACACTTGCAATTTTTTTCTTTGCATTAACATGTTTCTATACTTCTGGGTCATCTTTAGAATCTTATCGTTGCGATTGCAACCCCTCTCGTCTACGTTATTTTTAATCAGTACTTTCTGGAGCCTGCTGACGAACCACCAGAACTCACAGTGAGACCGACGATTAACGGAGGCACAATCTTTTACATGGTGTCTCTTCTTTTCGGATATGTCCGAAAGAACAGACACCGTTTGTTGGTATTAACGGCCGTAATTTCACGAATTCACAATATTTAAATATTTCAACCGTTTCAGGGCATTGAAATGAATCCAGTGTCAGAGATGAAAATTTGTGCTGGACCGGATTTCCCGCTTTAGACCAGCGATCACCTTCACCAGTTAGCCCACACAGTCACGATTCTCTTCCAACCCAAATTCTCACTTTGGAACACACTATGATTATAGTGCCCCCAGCCCATTTGGTTCCACTTGCTCGCATCCTATACTGGTTTCCCACAAGGGATCGCATGTATTAATGCGTCCGGATTGAAACTGTCAATTGCATGTTGAGCATCTGATCCCCATGTCTATGAAAACTTACAAACATCTGCCAAAAATATGACATTTTCCCAAATGATCAAGACTGATCGCAGACATTTCAGGACATCCCTGGTCAAGGTTGAAATTCAGGAATTTTGGAACCTCGTGGAATGCTCTCTAATAGTCTCGAATATTCCTCGAATGCTCCCTAAATTCCTAGCTAGTGAAACCTCTTGGCTCTTACATCTTCTTATTACTTCAGGTAATAAAACGCGATCCTCTTCCATCGATGGTGGATCAGCAACTACCACACCAAACAACTCCCTCTCTCATGGGACAGCTTTCGTCTTGAGGTATTCAATTTCTGACGCTTGCATATTTTCACAGATCTGCCGGTCTGGGAGGTCTTGGAGGCGCTGGGCTTGGTTCAGCCGGTCTCGGTGGTCTTGCCGGAGCTGGTCGAGGAGGTCTTGCCGGCGCAGGTCAAGGAGGTCTTGCCGGGGCTGGTCTCGGGGGCGCAGCCGGCAGGCTCGTGCCAGGAGCTGCAGCTCCCAGAGGCCCAGTCATCCCCATCATCAGATACGATAATGTCAACAACGGCGACGGAAGCTACGCTTTCAGGTAACTTTTTTTTAAATTTTTTTATGAGACCACAACGATTGATAGGGGAGAGAGAGTAAGAGAGTGAAAGTGGTGAGGAGGCAGAGAGGGGGGAGGCAGATAAGGAGAATTTTTCTAAAGCTGATAAACCACACATGGTATGATTGGTGACTTCATTCTGGACAGGTAAACATTGTTTTAATTTACCGCAAATTTCGGTGTTATCTTTTGCCAATTTCATTCTTTTTTTTCGGTTTCGTGTCATTTTTTTGTCAAAGTGTCCAATATTTTTGGCAAATTAAGTGATTTTTAGATAGTAACCACAATTCAGTTGCAGGAGTGTTCCCATTCACCTTCATTGTTGGGGTGCTACTGCAATACTGAAGAGCCTTGGAAACTTCCGTACCTTTTACTTAGGGGAACACTGCGGCAAACACGTTCTGGACGGAGATGTGTTTTAAAACACTCGATGTAAAGTTATCCATTAGGGTAGGTTAGCTGAGTGGTTAAAGTGTATGCCTAGAAATAAAAAGGTCCTGGGTTCAGATCCCAGTTGTAACACAAATTTCAATATCAAGCCTCTCCTTATATTCAGAAACATTGTTGGCAGACTGCGTCTTCCCTCATATGGAAAACTGCCCTACTCTATTGTCTATGTCTCCCCTCAGTTACACAGGACAAGATCGTACACTGCGTAGCAGTACTCAAAACAGGGTGGGATAAGTATAGTGTTGTAAGTCTCTTAAATGGAACTGTTGCGTGTTCTAAGTGCTTTGCCAATCAAATGCAGCGTTCAGTATATCGACTCCACAGTATTTTCTGTGTATCCTCTCCCTATTAAGTTGTTCGTGCTGAAATATTTACACCTAAAGACATATTTATGAAAAAGTAAAAGAAATATGCAGAAATTTTCTTTGCACTTATTTTTAAAGAAGATTCATTTCCGTGGTTCCTTCTAATGGCTGCTAACGACAAAATTTAATAGCCGTCTCCACAACTGTTCCACCATCATATCTGTTGATGATGATGTGACTGAGATCGATACTGGTCATCATGTAACATCTGTATTACACGATCGCGACTGCTTTGTCGAAATTATTGATATTTCTTGTCCTACCCATTAGACTGAGGTGAAAACATCAATGGATACCGCTTGTCATGTTGTTGAACTTTCTTTCGCGCTGCGCAGCGAATCGACTTGTGATAGATTCTTGGTAGTCCTCTGAAGCATTATTAAGTCATGTAGTCATCCTAACTGCCATCTTTTTTTCTGCGCGAACTGATCAACCGATTACCTTTCATATGCGTTCGATGGGATTAATGTCTTCTGAAAAAGGGCACTGCTTACTGCCTTGTCTGACGTACACCTGTTAAAGGTAACGCAGTAGGCAGTGCCTTTCTATAATCTTTAAATGGCGATTAAAGTATTGTGAAAAGGAAATTCCGAGAATCTCAATACTCCGCGTCGCCTCCTAAGCTGACAGTGTCACATAATCACAATAATTTTTATATGGACTACCCTATTTTACATGCATTTATAGGCACTTCTTGCAAATATGGAAAAATCCTATCTCTGCTTAAGTCTAATAACACAAAACCATTACAAACATTGGAGTCCTGTCTCCACTGCTTGTCCTTACATCTCTCGTATTTTATCAGCTACGAGAAAAATCTGACCAGGGAGTGAGTAGCGTATTTTAAGCATGTTAAGTATTCATGGTGACGATTAAACTACATCCGTGTATCTCTACTGCCGTAATGATCCATATTTGAATCCAAAGTCAAGTATAAACGATTCCATGACTGTCGCCACTGAACCCCTCTCCTACTGGGTATACTATCTTATTTTCTATACACATTAATTTATCATGTTCTATAATCGTTTGTACTTTCCAACAGCTACGAGACCGCCAACGGCATCGCCCAGGACGAGCAGGGCACCCTGAAGAACGCCGGCATTCCTGACGCCGAGGCCGAGACGGTGCAGGGCCGTTACACGTACACAGGAGACGACGGCGTGCAGTACACGGTCACCTACACCGCTGACGAGAACGGCTTCCAGGCTCAGGGCGCCCACCTGCCCACGCCCCCGCCAATCCCCGAAGAGATCCTGCGCTCCCTTGAGCAGAACGCCGCCGAGGAGGCTGCCGCCGCCAGGGCCGGAGGAGTCGTCGGTGGTGGCTACAGCGGCGAGGGTGCTGGAGCTGGAGCTGGTGCCCCTGGCGTAGGAGCTGGTAGCGTGTTCGGTGGCAGGGCTCCTGGCGCTGGTAAGTTAATCCAACTCTCAGCCTCTATGAAGCTCACCGAGATAAGGTCATCGCGTTTGTAAATACTCCCAACAATCCATACAAGCAATCTGCCTAACCACCCAGTATTGTCTTGGTTTGTATTCATTCCAGTCCTCTGTCTATCTCCCCTCATGTCTCTCTCTGTCCACACGACTCCTCTTCACTTTCTCTATCCATCTGATTCTCCACTTCTTGTGTTCCTCCTCCACCACCACCTACTTCTCTGTGTCCCCAATTCCTCATCATCCTCCTGCTCCTCCTGCCTCCTTAACCCATCTTTAATTTCGTCCTTCCAACTTTTGTCCGTTTACTCTTCTCTCATCATTTCCTCCTCCCAACTCTCGACCCATGCATCTTTCACTCCTTCAACTTTCTATAACTCTCCAGTCTCCACTCACCTTTAACTTCCCCCAACTTTCTGCCAATCTTTTCCTCTCCCATCAACGATCGACCCAGCTACTCTACCTCCTTTGTCAATCTCCTCTTCCCCATAGTGTCCATTTCCTCCTCCGCCTCAGTCAATGCCCTCCATTACCTCCTCTCTTAGTCCCTCCTCTTACATCCCTTCTACCGATTTTTTCCTTAAACACCCCCAGCACCAGCACCTCCAAATCCATTTATACCATTTCTCCGTGTATAACTTTCCTCCGTTAGAAACGACAATATATTAAATTCACAATAACATTACGTATTTTCAACAGTGATCCATTAGGAATTCTCCTCTTTCCCTTTCTCTCTGACTTTGTTCACATGCTCCAACATTTTCTTCGCCCACGTTCTGTTAGTCTCAAACTCACCATCAATCTCCTCCTCCCCTTCTCTCAATCCGTCTCCCACCAACGGCTATTTTCTCTCACTCCAGGTACTCCCCTTGGGTTACAAATGATTCCCAAATATTCTGGAACATTTTGCACTGTAACACCTGTAATAAAGGTTACTCAACTTGTTTTTCAAATGACGAGTTTCCTGGTCGTTGTAATACGTGCAGTACTATTGTCATACACCACACTGTGCCAAAATTCTCACAGTTTTCTCCGCTGTCAGACAACACGGATACTGTTTAAATTTCGATAGTCACTAATAAAAAATAAGGTACAATTGCCGAACGGCTTAGTTAGCAACATTTTTTGCACTCGTTTGGTAGGACGGATATAAAACTATTTTAATCTAACGTTCTGTATGGATGTTGTCAGTTTAAAAATGTATGTCATATTAGTGCGCCGCTCACTGTTAGTATCGCTTTCTATAGTTTTCGCAAAGAAAGGAAACAAAGAGAGCGAGAGATATTCTTGGAAATAATCTTCCCCTTACCGAAAATGGTTGTAGCTGATCTCTAAACATAACATAAAAGTTATTGATAACAAAGTAGTACTCCTCTAATGGAGTCCGTAGTCGCTAATACACAAAAAATATAAATGTTGATGTTAATACGGGCTATACGTACATATAGAACACGTAGTTTTTATTTCGCAGATTCAGAGACGATTGCAGTATTTACCTCTCATTGAAGAGAGGTATCATGACGTATGAATCATCTTAGAACCTGCAGCGACCTTAAACATAATGTGTAGTCGAAGATTCTTAAACTTCTCCTCTCACTTACAAGCCCACTTCATCAACCATTACGACTCCTCATTCAGAGTTTCAGCAACGCAGGGTTATCTGTATCTCCAATAATTATGCATGGCTTAATAATTTGAGTAATTTTTGGTTAAAATGGTAAATAGTACCCTCTCATTTCCCAACAAGTTCGTTGGACCAGTCAAAAGAAATCTGAATGATTCACCAGAAGCGCTGTTCTCCGTGACTGACACCAGCGTGTGGTTTCTTTTCCAGGAGCCTTCGGTCGCCCTGGAGCTGGAGTGGGTCGAGCCGGCGCTCTGCCCAGCTATTCGGCCACCAGCGGCTACTCCTACCCCAACCCCGGCAAGTAGGCGTCTGGAAGCTCCAGCTGCACCGGACCCACAACTCACCCACGTGCATCATCCAGCTGTACATAGCCACCTACCACCAGCACACGTGTCGACTATACGGACTCTGACAAATGCTCGAATACACCTACAAATTTCATTGTCTTGTTAAATGCAACTCGACAATGGGATGCCCTTTCGCTATAATCTCTCTACATTTACTAGTGTTCAACAGTGTCTACTTGACGGCTCAGCACGTTCCGACGATTAACGGTTTTTATCTGACGAACACACTACTTGTAAATAATTTACTACTTACTTCTTCTTTCTTTTCAACTGTAAAATTTATGACGACAATGGCATAGTTCGTGGCAGAGGTGACGAGTAGTTAACCCGTCTCCTCTGCCTTCAAAGACTATTTATTTCAACGACGCAAGTGTATAAAAAATTATGTAAAAATATGTTTTGTAATAAATATTGTTTTCATTATATGTGATGTTATTTATTCTTTACTATCCTTCTTCCATGAGGCTCGAACCACATAAAACGAAAACCTCCTTCAACCCAATGATCAGCTTGTAACTTGATTTCACAACGGAGATTGTGATAGGCCACCACAATATTGCAATTAATAAGAGGTTTCAGTTTGGTGGGCGATATGAAATATTTATTTTACAAAAATTCAAATATCGATGTCGTTCCTACGATGGAACATCATCACTGTTGCAAAATCTTCTTCAGTCAGATATTAAAACAACGTAAAAATATATACGCCAAGAATGTTACATTTGTATAACATATTACACACCAAATTGTAAATTATGGTGACTCATGTACTCTGCATAAAACAGTCAATGGTCATATCCATGAAGCAATTGAACGGTTTTACTGGTACACGTCACAAGTTTAAAATGAGTTAGCTACTTGCATACACCTACATTGTTTCCATACAGTAATTTGCATGGTACTTTGCGTTAGCTTATGACAACCACCAGTACCAACGTCACCTTAAATATGTCATCGTATTTATAAGAAACATCTACTAAATAAAAGGTGTGTGTATGCGATATAATAATAATAATAATAATAATAATAAAATCCCTCATTGTTTCTTCTTGTTTCTCATCGACCTTTAGATGATAATTTTCCTCATCAACCTATATGATCTGTAATGTTAAGTTTGGACGAACTGTAATAGATAAACAAAGTCGGCCAGCAAAATATTGTTGTAAAACAACGCCATATGGCGTGTAGTGCGTTCTCTCTCACAACAGTATTCTGTGAAAATTGTGGACCTTTTATGCTCCTCTTAATTCATTTATAAAAGGAAAAAATTCTGTACCTAATAAACTATAAAACTTAAATTTTAATAGTTAACGTAGGCAAATTTTGATGTTTTATGATATGTTTTAATAGATACTCGCCTAAGGGCGGTAAAACTGTTAATTTTACTCATATATTTCGGGAATACTGCTTAATCTATATGCTTTTAATTTTTTACACTCCATCTAGTATTGTCGTGTACGCCTTCTTAAATATTTAATATTATCTTTCTTTAACAAATGTACAATGAATTGAACTTTTCTAATAAAGAGGGCACCAGGAACCAGGTTAAGCTGCTTAGGTGTATGTAAGCAGCTGCCTCAGATTAAACATGTGTACCAGGAAGACCTTTCAATTGTTTTATGGATATGACCATTGATTGTTTTGTGCAGAGTACATGAGTCATCATAATTTACCACCTGGTATGTAACTTGTTATACAATTGTAACATTCTTGGCGTATACATCTTTATGTTGTTTTAATGTCTGACTGAAGAAACTTGATTATACAGCACTGATGATGTCACATCATAGGAACGAAATCAAAATGTTAATTTGTGTAAAATAAATATTTCATATCGCCTACGAAGCTGAAACCTCTTATTTTATTTCAGTGTTAGGCATTTTCTTTTTCGAGGAATTTAAAGATTTGTTAGGAACGGTCATGTGAATGTCCGACTTTTTTTAGGCGATCGTATGTAGACGAGTTTGAATATCGCTTAAGAAAAAAAAAAGAGTATGCTGACATTGAATAGACAGCTTCAATCAAAGCTTAGAGAGCAAAGAGTACACAAGTTGGTTAAATGTTGACGCATCATATTCAGTTACAGTTTTCCACTACTATCCGTACTAGTCTTAACGAAAAATATGTGAATGTGTAAAGTATAGACGCCTAATGGGCTTCAGAGAGAATTGTTCTATTGGCAAAAAAATTAGACACATCGACATGCTCCATTTTATACACTGCCATCAATATGGGATCTGATAGCCAAGTCGCCAAACAATATTATTTCCTTTAGCTGTATGTTTCATTTGATGGCTTAGATGATTCTAGCAATTCTCCTCTTGTGACAACATTATCAGGTATTACAAACAGCTGCCCCTAAAATCTCTGTTTTCGTCTTTAGCTTCCTTGAGTTTCATAGAAGTTGTTCCGTGAAGTACATGATGTTTTAACACATATTGTCAACCTGTCTCATTTTTTAATTGTTTTCAATTTCCTTTCATCAATGAGTCTAAGAAAAGTCTTCTTGTAAACCTCATCAGTCCACACAATTTTCAACATTCATCCACAGCACCTTATTCCAAATGCTCCAATACTCTCCTTTTCCGGTTATCCTCCAGTCTACAAATTACTTCTACACAAGGCTGTTCTACAATTCTATCTGATATCAAAGCCGATGTGTTCCCTCCTTGTCCCTTTTAGCCTGCATTTTATTACCTCCTCAGTCCGCATTGTATAATTTTGCGTTTAGGTTACTACAATTCCACCACTTCTTTTGTTTCGTGCTACATAATTCTCATGTTCCGCTACAACCCATAACTTTTATTCTCCATCGTCTTGCTGAGAGTCGATTGTGCGTCCTCGTCGGCTATTTCTTCCACAAGTCATTACGTTCATTCTAATTTTCAGCGAGAATATCAATTAACCCTATGTAAATACTGCTTTCTTTTCACTTTGAATTTTAGTCTTAATCTTCTATTAACGTCACTTATTCGAATCTTGGACTGAACACTGGAGGCAATAAATAACTGTGTCTTACACACCTCCCGCCCGACTTAATTCGTATACGTCCCTCTTGGAGTATTGTACATATTACTTATTACAATTGTTTTCATTAAACTTTTGGACAATTCTTACCGTTTTACTTTATCAAGGTGGTGCGTCATTTAGTACACTGATCTCGCATTCAGCAGGTAGGCAATGTAAATCTCTGTCCAGCGATACAGATTTAAGTCTTATGTTATTTCCCTAATTAGCTTCGGGATGGTTCCTTTGCAATTGCAACGGCCACTTTTTCCCCACTCTTTCGTAAATACGAGGTTGTGGACTCTCTACAATGACCGCGTAATCTTCCTGCCTCATGTTTCATTTCCTACGTTAGCAAGATCCTTCCGTAGTTATACACATTACTCTGAGGTAACAAAAGTCAGGGAGACCTCCTAATATTATGTCGTACCGCCTTTCACCCTGTGAACTGCTGCCGCTCGATGTGGCATTGACTGATTAATTCATTGGATGCAGTTCTTAATTTTCAAATTCTTATGTGCCTACCCGGCCACGGAAAAACTTGTGATAGAACCTACAATTAATATTTGTTAGAAAATATTGTTCTGAAATTCAGGTTTTCAAACCATAATATCTTATAGTATACACATAAAACCACAAGGCTCAATGTAAACAACAGCTTCTATCCCCGCAACAGTCTCACTTTGCTTCCTAGTCCTGTTTCATACGTATTGGCACAAGTCTTTAGTCTTCATAACTATGACATCATGTATTCAAGTGCTGGCAGCCGACATGTTCGAACAGATGTTTTGTAGTTGCTCTGCGAACGGGTGTTCAGTATTAATCAATAGGACATTTAGCGGTCAATGACGCTGAAAATATGCCCGCTCCATCTGGTCTCATAAAATTCCTATTTCCCACGTCTTCACAAAACGTTAATTCCGAGAGCCTTTTGTTGCCTATATTTATGAAATTATTATTAAACTTCTCAGAGGTCTTACTGAATCTGGATGACACTTATTAATCTTGAAAATACGGGTTAAATATTAGAAAATAAATTAATTATTGAACATATGTCAAGTGGGCCAATCTGCCCATAGCTTGGGGTAATTTGGCCCAGAGGCCGGGGCACGTTGATCCATGTAGTCTTTCGATAGGTTAATCTAGTATAACTTGCGAAAGGCAAAATATATTTAATATTTATCAAGAAATATATTTTAATGCAGATAATATTAACTTGAATATTGAGTTAAATGCATAACGTATTACCATGACAACGAGAAAGCTTAAAAATATTAGGTTTTATAGGATCTGCACAGTTGTAACACTCTTAAAAAAGTCCACGGATCTCATTCTTAACCCATGTCTGATAAGCCCAGCGCCTGCAGTTTGTGCACTGAATACATTTGTGCTCCAAGTCGACTGCTAGGAAAAAGGCTTGAGGCACCTTAGTCACAGTGAATCTTTCTCATCGTCATTGTCGTCATCATCGTCATTATGCCTTGGTTTCTTCTTGCGTTTTAGGCCTCCTGCATTTGATATATTTAATTTCATCCTGCCATTGCTCGTACTATCTTTTCGAAAAAGTACTTTTCCTGCTCTTGATTTAATTTTTCTTTCAAATACTTTCCCTTTCGTTTGGCACCATTGGCATGGATTGAGGTTCAGTTTAAGTTTACTGACTTTACATTCATTGAGTAGGATGACACGAGATATTTATACATAGCACAGTACCTTCCCAAAGTTTTTCTTGCAATCACAAACTCTTAGTTGACAGCACTTAAGAGATTTTTCAATTTCCTTTACTTCTGAATCTTCTTTTAGCATCGAATCTTCAGAAATCATACCTCTTTCGCAAAAAAGGGTTCGAACCAAAGCCGTACCTAAAAACAAGGAAATGATCCAGATCCTGACTCCTCAGAGCGCTATTTAAGATTAAAACAAAATTTAGAGGTTGGAGTTTTCTTTTAAAACGCTTTTTATCTCGTGAATATGACGATCTTTTGATATCTGAAACGTATCAAACTATTAAGACAGAAATTAATGTTAGCAGCTGCTGCGGAAGATGGTCACACTACCAAACATGGTATCAAAATATGTTTCTCTTCCAAAACTAAGTTAATAATTTAATAAACTCGAAGAATTATAAACATTACTGCCTTTAAAAAGTAACAAATCTTTCATCGAATTAATATATATGCCTTATAGGAGGGAGTAGGTTGGCCCGGCTAGCATCGTGCCACGTCCTCTCTGGGCCAACCTGCCCCACCGCCATCCTTACAATAAATTTTTTTCTACAGAAAACCCACTGAAGCAATTTAGACTGTATGTCATATAAAAATAATCCTTAACTGGCCAGGACAGTCTGGTACCGTCTTTCGACCTTTCTCTTCTTTTATCAGTTTTTACTTTGATTCTTTTATTTCTTGACGTGTTACACCCTTTTCTTAGTGAGTTTTAACACATCGTTTTCTATTATATTGTAGTGCTTTTTATTCTACTCTCTACGGCTGGAACAAGGGACTGATAACCGTAGTCGTTTAGTCCCTTTAAAATCAAACCATCCATCCATCCTAACATACTAATCACCTTTTGCGCCTAAAGTAAGCAAAAGTTGCATAACACGACGAGTAGAATTTTACTGAAATACGCACAACACCAAATAATCACTACAGCTTATTCAAAACAGCTCCAACGGCGATAATGGTTCTGTGAATCCAGCTGATTGATTCCTACGACTATCTAGCGTCTATTGTAGGAAATAATTCGACTGGGCTACTTACCCCTATGGCCAACATACCCCGATCTCCCCTACAGGTAATAAAAAAATTCGATCCTGAATGTGAAATGTAACTAACAGAAAAAAAATTATGACTTACTTTTACACTTTTTTATGATTTAACCATTTATACTACGACAACAATTTCATAAGGATTTAATGAGTAGGCTCGCATTAATTTGAAAGTGGAGGAGGCGCAACATGGTGCAAAGGGTGTGTAAATAATAAGCTCGTAAAATATTTACGCAGTTTCTATGCCAAAGAGAAAGGTGTATACTATTTAATTAACATGATATCTGCCGTGTGAAAATTGAACTAAAGGAAACGGTATTGTTGTTTGTAAGCTATTATTATGGCCTTTACATGACTCCACTGGGTAGGCCCGATGAACGTCCAAACAGCGGGTCGCCGTATGTGAACAAACGGCTTGTAACTTCAGCATAGCAGTGACCAACCGTAGCTGTGTACTACAGACCATAGACAGCAAAATCAGCAACGTGACGGCTCTATTAGGTTCGCTTGATGTACACTTCGCTCTTAGGACGCCCGCCAGTCCACAGACGGGAGGATCGATACCCAGACACCAACTTGCAGCTGGTGTGGTTCAACATCATCCATCCACTCCTGCCTGCTGAGGTCTGCAGCCTCTGGTAAAAGCTGGTGTACAATGTCTTGCCAACGAACCAGAGGATGTTCGATATGCGCCTGCAAGTATCTGACATTTGTTCCCAGTGTCACGTCCAGCACACCAAAAACCACCTGTTCGAATGTCGACAGGTATCTTCCGTGTGGGCGTTTGTTCTGGCAATGTTGGTCCTTATTAATAGAACAACCGTGGAGTGTGACAGCGGGGTAGTTCACCATTCCCGATTAGACCTTATCAAAAAACAAATTCCAACATCACGTCAGTAGGGCACACGATATATATGGAATTATTGGGTTCCACTCTTAAATGGAGTAGCGTTTATGGAATACTAGCTGTTAACCGGGCGTTGCCCGGATGTTTATTAATTTATTCCTGCCATTTTCCAGGTATTTATTCATTTGTATAATGGCTGTATATCTGTAAAATCTCTTGGGAATACAATTAGTAGTAAAGAGGTAATAGATTAAAATTGGAGCTCGATGGGGTGGTTTTCCATGAGCGTTACTATTTACGTGCTCATATCTCATGCACTACGTGTCGTAATATGATACAATTTAGAAGCTACATTCAACTATATATGTGTATACTGCCTGTAAAATTTCCTGTCGCTACAATTTGTAGTGTTCAAATTATAAATTGTAACGTCATACCGGAAGCCGTAGTTTTACTCCATAAACAGCGGAAAAGTACTAAGCGAGAAACATTTTTCCTTTCATCATTTTACTATGGTTGCCAGCGAGAAAAAGTTTAATAAAGGTTTGAAATTATGTTTAAAGTTTGTTGCAAGTCGCAAAGTACTGTCATTCTCATATAGTGTGTTTCGAAAGTCTCGCCGCGTTATATGACATTTTTTGCGATTTCTGTTGGTTATGACGTAATATCTTTTGAAACGTGTGCCGTATGTGATTCTTAACCATGCAGCAATTGTTACCTCACAGTAAGGAATGTGTGTACCAAATTTGGTCGAAATTGGTCCTATGGTTTAGGAGAAAATGAGCAGCATTGTCGCAAAATGCAGCAGTTTTTCGCGCATCTCATTGTTTATGACGTCATATCTCGTGAACTATATATGGTATTACACTTACTGCGACCGTCCTCATGGATTGAAGCTTACGTGTACGAAATTTCATAAAGATTGGAACAAAACTGTAGATTTGTATGCAACACGTACAAACATACGGACACTCTGCTTTATATATTAGATCTATGGCATTTCCACAGAAAGATGCGATCACAACAAAGATATCGAGATTAATTTGCCAATTATTTGTCGACGGCCCTTGTTCACGGCTACCAGTCTGCTGTCGGTCGCTAAATGCGACATGTGTTTCTTCTACGTTGGATGGGCCCGAGTCCGTCGACCGGGAGCATTCAGTATTTGACCAGGTAATGTCTTTAACAGGCTTTGGTGTTAAACCTAAACCTATTCCCGAGAATTCTGCTGTTGACGTAGCATAGAAGTTGCATTTATAATTTTTGCAATGTCCCCTCCCTGGAGTGACTACCCGGGTGATTTCTATTTTCTTGTCGTAACGGGGTGGCCGAGCGCATTGAGGCGCTATGCTACGATGCGAGAGGCCGCTCCCCGTCGGGGGTTTGAATCGTCCCTCGGGCATGGATGTTTGTGCTGTCTTTATTATGAAGTAGTTCATAAGTAGTTTGTAAGTTTTGGGACTGATGAACATGCAGTAAAGTCCCACAAGCTTAACAAACATTGTGACCTGTAGGAGAAGAACATCCTAGACGCCTTTTATATTTCTTTTATCTCGTATTCTTCATAACTTTTACTTCTTTTGGCCCACTTTAGGTTACGCTGGTAACACTAAAAGTGGGCCGGCCGCGGTGGCCGAGGGGACTGAGGCGATCCAGTCACGGTCTGCACGTCCACTACGGTCGGGGGGTTCGAATCCCCCCTGGGGCATGGATATTTGTGCCGTCCTTAGTCTTAGTTAGTTCATAAGTAGTTTGTAAGTTTAGGGACTGATGACCCCGTAGTTAAGTCCCATAAGCTGTACAAACATTTGAACATTTTTGAACTAAAAGTGGGCCTATGCGATCGTCTTTTGACAGCTCGAAATTTAAATGACAGTAACGGATTAACTATTCATCTGACACGAAAACTGTATGTCCGAATTTGTAGAGGGAATAATTCTCTAAAACTTTCCTCTCTTATGTTTTTTTTTTTCATATCTCGTATCGTTTCAGAGATATATGCAAAAATAACGGCTATTTTGGGATGTCTGTCTGCCTGTCCGTAACGTGTTCCCACTTTTTAAAACGAACCGTTCAACCGATCAGCACCAAAATTTACAGACATAACCGTAGGCCGCCAGAGACCAGAACCTCCCTTTTCCAAATATTTCGGACCAACAATACGGTAGTAATACCAAAAAAAGCCGTTTCTAATATAATTCTAGACATTGCAAACGAACCGTTCATCTGACACGAAAATTGAATAACCTAATTTGTAGAGGGGAAATTCTATAAAACTTTGCTGTCTTATGTTTTTTTTTTTTTTTTTTTTTTTTTTTTTTCATATCTTGCATCGTTACATAGATATTTGCAAAAATAACGGTCTGTCTTTAACTCGTTCCCGATTTTTAGGTCGAACCGTTCTACCGATCGGCACCAAATTTTACAGACATAATTGTTGGCTACCAGAGATCAGAATCTCGCTTTTTCAAATATTTCGGACTAGAAATACGTTAGTAACACCATAAAACTGAAGTTTGTAATGTATTTTCAATTGCAAATAAACCGTTAATCGCGAAAACTGAATGACCGAATTTGTAGAGAAGAAAATTCTCTACAACCTTGCTCCCTTATGTTTTTTTCCATATCTCGTATCGTTTGAGAGATATTTGCAAAAATAAGGGAGATTTGACACCCTCCATTGAATTTACGAAAACAGCCGTTCGGAAATATCACGTGACATTCCTTGCCCAGAACTCTCTCTGGCATACGCCATCTTGCGTTGCGTATTTGTTGATTTTCTTATTGTAACTTACACGTTGTCATTTCAAAGCAATGGCGCACTGAAGAATTAACAAAATCCGTCGTTCTTCGTATGATAAATGATAATCTATTATCTAAGTGCCATATTAGCATCAGTTAACAACTGCCATCAATATTATGAGATTAAAGAATACAAGTTCCAGTCGTTAGCCGTAATGTAAGGACAATGCGTTGGGCTGGGATTCTCGAGATTACTGGTTCGGAACCCGCCACTACCATAAATCTTTTTTTCTCTTTTTTCCTAAAAGGGTTTCAGGCACTGTTATTAATTTATGTTCTTCAATGTTTAGAGATGTGCACATGTAAGAATGTTCCCTTTAATATGCGTGTTTGATCTCTTTTATGAATATGTCGTCAAATACGTAGCAACAAATTGAACAATGGTCTTCTGAAGCATATGCACGTAAACTGGGAGCATAAAAGGAAGTCCAGATTTCTGTGAAAAGTGTAGTTCCTTAATGAATCAGAAAGGAAGTGTATACATTCCAAAAAATTACCTTGTTTCTTTTTTCTAAGCTTTTATGCACTATTTGTGGAATATATTGAAGTCATTAATTAGAATCAATGCATCTACTATGATGTTTGTCTTTGACATGGTTGCTATGGACGCTTTTAACGTAGATGGTATTACGATTCCTGTAGCTCAGATATGACTTCGTTCTTGTTACACTGTTCTGCCCTAAAATAAAGAGCAATTATTCTATTTCACACCATCATTACGTTTTCTTTTACAGCCAAAATCACTAACGGAATAAGTGTGGTAATACTGAAATCCACATAACGCTAGTACTCAGCCGGCCGCGGTGGCCGAGAGGACTGAGGCGCTTCAGTCACGGTCTGCACGGCCACTACGGTCGGGGGTTCGAATCCCCCCTCGGGCATAGATATTTGTGCCGTCCGTAGTTGTAGCTAGTTCATAAGTAGTTTCCAATTTTTGGGAGTGATGACCCCGTAGTTAAGTCCCATAAGCTTAACAAACATTTGAACTCTAGTACTCAATACAGATATACTAAGTTAGTACTATCAATACGTCATTTATAAGATTGTAACAGTATCTCCCCAGTTTATGTACATGTGTGAAAGAAGTCTATGTTTACAATTCGTTGCTACCTATTTCATGGCACGCGCTCGAAACAGAACAAATGCGCTTTTCGGAGAAAGTGCTGTTACCTTTGAACAACTCAGAATCTTTCATAATACAGTTGCGTTCAACTAACAAGAGTGTGCTAAAACCTTTTAGGAAGCAAGAGTAAAAGTAAAGTGGGACAAATAAATTGACAGTGGTGGTCATATATAGAGGGTTTTTTTTTTTTTTTTTTTTTTTTTTTCAGTGAATTCGATACTTTGCAGTCGTTTGTTCGTATTTGTTCTGGGTTGTTCGTTGAGAATTTTACTCAGTTTTGTTATTACAAATTGCGCTGAACTAACACCGTCTGAAGAGAAGGCTGTGCACTGCCGTGCCACGTCACGTCACGCAGAGTAGCTCTCGATTGCATAGCTTACTGTCTGGCTGATGGGGCACATCCCACCGCCTCACTGCGGCCAACCAGTTAGCTACGCCATGGCGACCTACTCTGTGTGATGCGACGTGGCACGGCAGTGCACAGGCCTCTCTTCAGATGGTGTTAGTTGAACCGTCTTTCGTTTTCTCTCTTTTGATTGCATCGTCGGGTACTTTGTGGAATGTGGTTTGTTTTGTCCTATTTTGATTGTTTCGGATAACTCAGTTCTCTCGTTACAGAGAGCGTCGAGCTACCATGCCGGCAACTCTCTGACCGAGCGCGCTGAACAACCGCGCCCTAGCAAGTTCCGAACCACTGTCTAACATGTTAGTACATCACAAACTAATTCCTCGCCTATTACGCTATGGCGAACAGCTGCGAGAGTAATCCATGATTCTCGTACCATTGATGGCAGATGTTAACTAACTAACCAACATTAGATTATAATTCATTGTGCTAAGAACGACGTGTTTTTGATAATTTTCAGTGCGCCATTGCTTTGAAAGGACAAAGCTTGAGTTATAATAAGAAACTCATCAAGCAGAGAAAGCAATATGTCGTACGCCCAAGAGATTTTGGGGCGAGGGATGTCACGTGACTGATTTACGAACGCCAAATGTACGCTGTGTTCCATCCAGGCTATAGTCACTCGTCCGAACGGCAAATGTACGCTACGTTCATTCCAGCCTATAGTCATTCGTAACCAGTACAGGCAAAGAATATAAACTTAGAACTAACAAGGCAAGACAGGTGATAATATTTTAACGGAAAAATACAGCGAACATGTGGGAGAGATATTAAAATGATAGTTCAAAGAGGTGAAAGTTCAAAAAAGATTATGTTTGTCAAAGCTAAACTCAAACATCATATAACTTTGGCTGATTGTTAAAATCGGTCGGAAAGAATATTACGTGTTGGGTACATAGATATTACCACAATAGTAGAGTCGTAATTTTATCAACATATTTTTTTAATATTTAGATTATTATTTTGGTCCAAAATGTTTGCAAAAACTTATAAAACTACAAATCTAAAGTGGGCCGCAGAACACATGAGTGCGATTTTTTTCAACGTAACGTGTTGACACTCGTATTTAGCAACACGCCCGTGCTGTATATTATGTTTTTTTCTATACTCTTTCCGTCTGTGGATTTCATTGCAAGCAACGGAAGTGGTGCTTCCTCCAAGACGGGACGGGTTTATATTTTACTTCCGAAGAAGGAAGCATTTCTTACTTTCGAGAATGTTCTGTTCTGTTCATATGTCATGGTGTGTGACAGGTAGGTTCGTAGGAGTGGACAGGAAATAAAAAATAATATAAATAATTAAAAAATTAAAAAACAAACAAAAAACCGACGGCAGCATCAATTCTGATCAGGTGGCGTGAAATCTAGAACACTTTTAGGAACTAGTTCACTGGTACTCGCTCCTTTTATGGCAACCGTTCTTTCTACTCTTTGCCGCGCGGGAGTATCCGAGGGGCATGGATCGTCACGTTACGGATTGCGCGGCCTCCCGCGTCGGACGTTCGAATCCTCCCTCGGGCATGGATGTGTGTGCTGTCGTTTGGTTAGTTAGTTTAAGTCTTTTGTAAGCTTAGGGACTGATGACCAGCGAAGTTTGATCGCATAGGATTACAAACATTTGAACTTTTTTTTTCTACTGAAACTTCCTGACAGATTAAAATTGTGTGCCGGAACCGGGACACGAACCTGGGACCTTTGCCTTTCGCGGGCAAGCGCTCTGCTGACTGAGCTATCCAGACACGACTCACGATGCCGCCTCACAACTTTACTTCCGCCAGTACGTCGCCTGATACTTTACAAACTTCACAGAAGCTCTCCTGTGAACTTTGCATGACTAGCACTCCTGGAAGAAAGGATATGGTGGAGACATGGTACACTTTTTTATCCAATTACTGTCCAATAATAGTAATCAAAATAGAAACTGAGTGAGTAGATCGTATAAAAAAACTTATATATTATTGTACTATACGCCTTTAGTAATCAAAATTCGTTTTCTTTCTCAGCCGATATTACACACCACTATTTTTTTTTTCATTTTTTAGGCAAAGTAACTAAAAATAGGTAACACAAATAAGTGATCTCTCTTTCTCTCGCATAGTTGAAGTAAAGGTAAAAATTTATTTATTTGAGCACTCTTACGCTACATTTTACGTAACTGATTACAAGTTACTATAAGACATAAATATTAAATGAAGACTATGAAAACTAAAAATGTAGGAATAATAATATAAAAACTCACGAGAATTAAGTAATTAAAACTTTCGAGTTGAGAGTCCGTGGTCGAATAGTAGAAATTCTTTCCCCTGACGTTTCGTAGCCGGCTGCGGGCAACATTTTCCGAAATGAGCCGTCGAAGCGAAACGTCAGGGGAAAGAATTTCTACTGTTCGACCACGGCCTCTCAGCCCGGAAGTTTTAATTACTGAAGACGCCGGCCGTGAAAGCCTACACGTTATGATTCACGAGCATTAAGTTCCCTGCCACTGACAAAAACTACGGTGAAATAACTAATTTTTCCGTTATGATGCTTGTAAAAGTGTGTATTACACAGAATGTGTTTCTTATGCACGTTATGTTGCTAAATTATGAAATACCTCTAAAATGTATATTACTGGTGATGGACGCTATACAGAACACGAGATGAAACAAGTAGTCTGAGAGACAATGAGAATGGGCGAGCGCAGAGAACACAACGGATGACAGCTCGATACCGAGAAGTCAGCTGGGACTGAAATAGGGCCGGCCGCAAGGGCTGCCTAGAACTAGAACTAGAACTAGAACGTGCCAGTCGTAGCTGGAAGCACCCTCCACCGTTCCGGACCCGAACCGCCTACTACTGGAACTGGAAGTCGCCCCTATGGCTCCGGACTGGGACCGCCGAATGTGACGGCGAACTGACGTTCCTCGTACGAGTGTTAACTGTAGACGGTTAGTTGGCAGAGCTCACGCTAGTCTTCCTGAATCGGTACAATTCGGTAGACGTCGGGAGGCGGCCAGCAGTCTTTGAGGCTGCATGGATACCAGTGTTTGTTACGTATTGTGCAATACGTAATTAAAATGTGGTAACTACAGGACTATTTAGTCAAGATAATCAAAATTGGCAATTTATCCTAAACACTTAAACGTGTGACGTCATCTACTGGAGTGCTAAGAGGAGTCGTTATATTTAGTTCACAACATACATCAATGACATCTGGCAGTCGTAAATTCTTCTAAATACCTAGCAATTACTATAATGGATTACTTAAATTGGAAAGAAAACATACAAAACATAGTGGATGAAGTGAATGAAACATTACGTTTTACTGTTCAACACTAAGACCAGACGACCGAGTCCATTCCATATAAAGAGCTTGCCCAGTGCCTTTTTACAGGGTGTCCAGAAAAGGACTCCCTGATTTCAAAATTAAATATCTCGAAAACAAAGATAGCTAGAGGAATGCAGTAGACGGTATGTTTATTGTGAAAGTTGTAAAACGTTTATACAGCAGTTTGAAATAATAGTTACAAAATCTGCTAACAGATGGCGGTGTAATCGCCATACTTAATGCCTAGTATAAATAGTGATCCGAAGCCCAGAGCGATCAGTTCCACTAATGAAACGAGAAAGCAGGTTAGCGTACCGAAGGAATAGTTCAAAACCATGTACTCCATTGAACATCGTGTTTTTCTGGTGTTAGATTACCACAGGTTAGAAGAGAGTCCTACGGCAACAAGGCGAAGTTTTCAAGCACGATTTAATGATCTAGTGGGGCATGTTGGCCGCAAGCAAACCGCAGTTACGCCTGAAAATATCGCCACAGTTTATGGAATTATGCAGCAAAATCCAATGTCATCCGTCCGTAGAATTACATCTGAGACTGGTTTGAACCGTTCCAGCACGCAGAAAATACTGAGTAAGAGCCTACACATGTTTTCATTCAAAATTCAATTCAAATGCACCAGGCCATACCTGTACGAGCTGTGCAAGCCGGCCGCGGTGGCCGAGGGGACTAAGGCGCTCCAGTCACGGTCTCCACGGCCACTACGGTCGGGGGTTTGAATCCCCCCTCGGGCATGGATATTTGTGCCGTCTTAGTTCGTAAGTAGTTCTTAAGTAGTTTGTAAGGTTAGGGACTGATGACCCCGTAGTTAAGTCCCATAGACTATACAAACATTTGAACATTTGAGCTGTGCAACAAAGGGTTGCCTTTGCTAATCAGATGCTCACAATGGTTGATAGTGAATGATTTGATGTTGGCTGCATCTGGTTCACAGATGAAGCACACTTCCACCTGAATGGATACGTGAATAATCAGAACTGGCGATTTTGGGGTTCCGAAAAGCCATATTGGTGTGAAGCGAAACCCCTGTATTCTCATAAAATTACTGTGTGGGCTGCAGTATGCAGCAGAGGCATTATTGGCCCTTTTTTCATTCGAGAAACAGTCACTGGTGCACGTTACGTTGCAATTTTGGAACAATTCGTCGCCACACAGCAAGCGCTAGAGGATCGACCAGGTACTGAATGGTTTATGTAAGATGGAGCTCGACTACATCGGACCGAACAAGTGTTTCGCTTTCTTGAGGAATACTTCGGGAATCGAGTCATTTAAATTAAAAAAACACAATTTCGTGTTTGTTCTACTGAAATCCTACAACTACAGGGTTCCCTACCACATGAAAAACACCACAGCTCAGTATATATTTAATAGAAAAGATAAAAAAAAACTTTTAGAACACACACAAAGTTGTGTTTTTTTAATTTATTTTATTATGTTCTACCAAGAAGCGACGGAAGAATCAGTCAAAATGAAGTCATTGCTTTGGAATATCCCAAATTTAGTGGTGCAGGCATGGATTGGCCTCCATATTCGCCGGATTTGACTCCTTGTGACTTTATTTTGTGGGGCACAGTGAAAGACATGGTCTACCCGAAGCATCCCGCCACGCTGGACGAGCTTGAATCGGCGATCTCTGTGGCATGCGAATCCATTTCGGTTGAGACACTACGAAATGTGATGGCGTATTTCATTCTTCGTTTGCGCCACCTCTGTATTGCCAATGGTGAACATTTTGAAAACATTGTGATGTGATTGTTTGCAAAGAGTGTTTTCATACCATTATTTCACTTATGTATGCTGATATGAGCTGTACAGCGAACAGCGCAAAATGTCAGTAGCTTTTGTAACTATTATTTCAAACTGCTGTATAAACTTCTTACAGCTTTCACAATAAATATACCGTTTACTGCATTCATCTATCGATCTTTGTTTTCGAGATATTAATTATGAAATCAGGGAGCCCTTTTCTGGACACCCTGTATAATTTGGTTCCGTGGAATCGTGGCGTTCGTGCGACATGGGAACTCTTACTACCAGCTGTTACCAGCCGAAATCGGGACTCATCTGATCTATACATAGTTTTTCTGGACCTTTTTCAGGACCTAAAGGATATAGTATGGAGCCCAAGAAAGGCATTGCAAGCGATGACCTTATTAGCGATTTGTACTCGAGTCGGTCGTCTGCAGCTGTAACCCATTAAGGAGAAATTACACCGCACGGTCCAAATGAATACCTTCGCGGTATGTCCCACATTAGTTTTTCTTGTAATTTCATTTTGTGATACTTGTTTTGTAACACTGTCAACTGTACACAAAAGCCGGTATTCTCAGATACTAAGTGAAGGCTTTCGGCAACTATGCTCAGTGTCGTGAGAGGTAATGCCTGCAATTTGATATTATCGGGATACATTTGACATCATAGTTCTCGGAATATTTCATTCAGTAACGATTTCCGAAATCTAATACCCAACTACCATTCCGTCTTCAAGGAGCGTAAATTTTCGTCGAGCGACAATAATGAAATCAGAAACCTTTTCACATGAATCACCCGATTACAAATGACTGTTCTGGCATACGTCTCTTTATGCCTTGTGTAGGAAATACTACCACAATCTGTGTCTGTGCTTACTGCTATTCCATGAATTCAATCGCCTCAGTATAACTTTCATGGCGGTTCCTCCTCTATACATTATTCTTCTCAATATTATGGTTGCCTAAACCAAAATTAGTCGCTCTTATCCTCCACTTTTATCTGACTGATTGTTTAGATCTCCGGTTGATTTATGAAAGCGTGATGAAATGTCTAAAAGTAAATTGATGATCCGATTTATTCAATAAAATGCGGGTAACAGAGCGTTACATTTTTCAGGACAGTTTCTTTATCGTATATACTGCAGATATAGTAGGAAAAAGTGAAGAAAACGAATTCTGCGGTAAACATTGCGCAAGGAATACCAACAAAACGCTTTTAGTGGTAATGTTTGCACGTAGCATTGCTTCTCTGATTTCAAGTGAGAAAACTATAGACGATGTTCTGTTGAAGACGAGCTTCCAAGGAGTTACCAAAGATCAACAAACCTATGCATATATTGTACACAGTTGTCGAAAGGAAAAAATGGGAACAGTTAAAAACTGGATTATGGTAACATATGGCAAATGAAATTTAGTTTAGGTGTATTGGCATCAACAATTATATACTTTGGCCAAGTATGGTAGACTAAGAGAACACATACATAAAAACGTGATGTATAGGTGAAGCGTTACTAGCGCTTAGATATTACGATTTTATTATAGCGGACTTATACGAAACGCTACGCTATATTTCTGGCATAGTAGTTACATATTGTGAAATGTGTGAAGTTTAAAACAACCATGGAGAAAATTTGCTACCTGCTGTCATAGATGATTACATATCACATTGTTCGAACGAAGTCCGCTAAACGCAACATTGAAAAAAAGAAACACGCTTCTATTTATAAAATATCATTTTGTGCTGAAAAACAGTGGGGAGACAGTTGAAAATGCCCCTCCATTGGAATGAAAAGTAAGGTTGAAATCTGTTCAGTAAGAGTACTAAAGAAACAGATTAATAAAACTAGTAAAATTTAAATGAATAACAATTTTAAAAGAAATTTAAAGAAACGCCTACCAACAGTAGCTACTTGATTATAAAAATCTGTTTAACCTGCATTTGAATACTAGGTTGTCAGCAGTACTTTTGCGATCCATTTGTGTAAACTTATTCTTGGTACTCCTAGGTACATAAAAGTGACCAGAGAACTGTTACTTACTATTTCGAAAATATCTGTTAGTTCTCGTGCTGCTATCAAAAGAACGAGTTAATGTCTGCGCGAAATTAGACTGTACTCAATTAAATGTTTCCGTGACATTACAGTGTGCAGTACCAAATGTCTTGCAGATGGGAAAACTTTCTCGATCTACGTGTCATACGCTGGGATACGGCCAGGAAGACAAGTTGAACTTTCGAATCCTATTGTAGTAACAGCAGCGATCTGTGTTGTAATTAAAGATGATCATTATCGTCAGGTAGGTACTAGATGAAGAAATGGAACTGAGCCGTAACTAAATTGACGTTATGATACAGGAGTGCGGGAGCAGTTTGCTTCGCTCCCGTAGACAATTTAGTGGCTTTGGATTACGATATTAACTACTCACGACCGGTATCTGACACGCCTCTAAAACGTTGATGCGATGACCTGAGTCCACCAACAGTCACACTACGAAGCTTATTACATCTCATTTCCTGAGAAGCTGCTACGCAACGTCATTTCAAAACACGAAGCAGACTGATGAGAAATGTGGTTCTGATGCCACAGTTAAATTGCTTTTGAATGTGTGGCGTGGCGTATGCGACAGTGTAAAAATCATAGAATCGAGAAAGCGAAATTTATTGGTTTTCTTTTAATAAATAATCTGCATTTACATAAAGATTTCGCAAAAGTTCCCAGTAAAGATGAAATAAAATGAATTACTTTTATGTTAGTGATATACATGAAATATAATTAAACACTGCCCTTAATCTATAAGGAAATATAGCTATGCACTGATAACGTATAAGTCTGTTGCATAAAATTATTCATTCACATAATAATTGTAACACAGACCATCATTGTGGCCAAATTAATACCAATGATGTGTATGCTTTACATCATTCAAGCCGAGGGTGTGATCTAATGTAATGGAATGTGCATAAGCAGAAGAGCCCAGGTCGCTAGTTTCAAATTGCTTTATTTAGACCTCAAATTTGAATTGCTTTTGAATCTTCTTACTGTATTCGTCCCTTGATCTCCCTCTACGATTCTTATCCCACACACTTGCTTCTAATGCTAAGTTGAAGATTGCTTGATGTCTCCTATTAATGCATTAAAATATATGATAATGCAGCAATGCAGTGTAATCATGAATCAACACACTTACCACTGAGTACTTCATGATAATATTATCTTCAAATTGTTGAAAGTTTTGTTTACCGAGGGTTGTCTTTCGATTTTACTAATTTTTTCCTTGCTAGATTAACCTCTTCTGAGCTAAATAATTTTCTAACAACAACAAAAACTTTCCTTTCAATTTATAGACTCTTTAGGTCGAAGTAAACAGGAATTTGAATCATAACTATGAAAAATATGTTTTGGTTTTCCAATTTCTGAAATGATTCCAAATAGAATCATTGGGAGAGTAGTGTGGCATATGAGAACGAAGAATTAACAATTTTCCTTTTTCCAATTCACATATGCATACATTTTAAAACATGCACTTTAAATTATGGAAATTTGAATTTTTTGTCACAATAAAAGCCATTTGGAGTTCATACAAGGTAACATTCTACGTATTGCACAAAAATCTCTGAAACTATTTATTCTTGTTATGACAAACTGAGCCAATGAATACAATGCACTTTATTCTAGAACAGCTTTTTATGCTCAATTTACATCTTGCTATGTCAGAGACGTGTTGTGAGCACTGGCCTATACCATCAAGGCGTACATCGGTAAATGGACGAAGTGCTTTTTCTGTTCTCCTCTTCTTCGTTGAGTTTGACTTGGTGAACTGGTCGGACGCTCTCTCTTCATATCAATCAGAAAATCAAGTAGTGGTCTGTATTTAACATTTTTTGCACACAGTGTATTATGTAAGAGTCGACTGCATCCGATAATGTGGAACTAAAGGTCACACCTATTGGTTGCCTATTTTTGTATAGCCAACGTCTCCCTCTTACCTGACATTCAAGTACAATATTAGGATTTACTTCTTCAAGACGTACAGTGAGGGGAGTGTTATCTAAGTCTTCCTCTTCATTGCCATTCAGTGTGTGAATATCAACAGGAATATTTAGAGAGTCTACATTCAGTTTCAGCAGTAAGATCTTCATCACGAAAAACTCTTCTTCGAGCAACAGCTTCCAAAGTTGATTCCTCATTTGTAATCTACTTCGACGAGAGCATCTTCAAAATCAGATCTGTCACCTTCTAATAATGCGATGATTTCTGCATCTGTCAGTGACCACAACATATCTACAAATCAGTGATATGAAATGAGTAGTATATCGTAACTGATAGGCAACAAATATTAATCTAATATTATCAAAAGAATCATTAGCGGCATTTTCTAGAGATTATATGTACTTTATATCTGTTTGTTATTGATCACACATTTATAACAATAATTGTGGATAGTATGTACCAAATATACACGTGAGCGACTTTTAACATTAGCAACATATGTTAAAAGTATAGACATGACAAACACCTATTGATTCCAAATGCAATCACGACTAAAACACGTATTTCGGAAACACATTCGAAGCACGTAATATATGCACATTATTTTCTAATTCGGACATATCCGAAAGAACAGCTACCACTTTTGATCCTGCAGTTACTATCTGTTCATATTCACGAAATGTATGACATTAACTGCGAATGAGTGAAGGTGAAAATGTGTACCTAGCCGGGATTCGAACCCGGGTTTCCTTGTTTCTAGGCAGTTGCGTTGACCCCTACACCTCTGGGGTCACAGCGATCATCACGCCTCCCGCCAGATACAAATTTGCAACTTTACCCTTGTAGTGGGACAAGGACCTACATCTCGTCACAAGCCCTTTATAAGCTCAGTTTGCCAGGTAACCGTTAAAACAGATAATTTGTTTCATTAAATGGTTTGTAGTAATGTTATTAATTTTTATAAATTGTGTACATAAAACTTTGTATTTGTTTCTCTATTTCATGTCTCTTCGAGAGTGTCACAACGCGGTCAGCAGAGTCCTCCACGCCGAAAATAAAGATGTGTTTGCTGGCCACCAACCGTTGCGAGTCGACGGCCATGCGGCGTAAGGAGAAACTGTAGCCAGTTGTTACGTCGTGATCGAAGAAGACAGTTACTTAAAAATTAAGAAGTTTTCTCTTTGTAAAAAGTTTTGGAGAAAATTCTTTGAAAAAAAAAAAGAGTTAGTTCCGATTGTCATGTCAAGCTATACAGATCATGTTGTATTAATAAATGTGAAAGTTTGGTAAAATATGTAACTACATATGAATTTCATTGAAGTGTACAGAAGTTCAAATGGAAATGAATGTTACTTACGACAGTTATATCTATGAAGAGTACACTTCAAAAATTTTCTGGAATATAAAAAAACTTTACTGGGACGTTTATGTGAACGGCGAAGTTGTTAGCGTTTAATTATATGTCATCGCTGCTTATTTAATTTGAAGGGTAACCAACTTTTGAAACTATTGTAATAACTTAGTGAATTTTTACTTGGTGGAATATCTTGAAGGCAAAACTTTATGAAATCATTTGTGACTCCTGACTCTTGAGCAAACGGACCTAAGTGTTAAATGAAACTAAAACCCTCTTTAAATGTGTGAACTTCTTAGAGAGGAAGCACTTAATGATATTTTTTCGTGTGTTAGTGGGTGGCAAATCGGAAACGAAGTCTATCCACGGTTAAACAAAGTTTAAGCTTGTAGGCCTGCCATAAACAACTTCTATGCTGTTATAGTGACAACCGTAATTTGCTTTGCAGTAAAAAGAATTAACAGTTTTTAAGGCAGCCTCTTACCCAATAAAGACTAGTGTTCGCCAGTCCCACTACACCTTGCCCACTAGAACTCAAACTCATCGTCACTTTCCACTAATTCCCCTAATAAGGATGAAAGGTGGCATCTGTCCTTTCGGTCCGAAAGAACGGACACCATTCAAAGTTTCAGGGGCAGATACCACACGCTGTACATAATACATGGCTGTGTGGTGGGTGATTGATGTTATGGCGGTGGAAAGATGATTTACATGAGATGTTCAAATGTGTGTCCATGTTCCTCAATGCATAATGCAATGCGCTGTCGAAAGGATCTGCGGACGAGATGTAACATCGCCATTGTGACGGAGCGACATGCGTCCTCGATGCGCCGTTTTAGATAATCTGGGGATGTGGGCTCAGTGACATAAACACGATTATTTAGATATCCCCACAAAAAGAAATCTACTGGTGTTAAATCGGGCGACCTTGCGGACCATGAATAAGGACCATGGCGCCCCAACCAACTTCCTGCAAACCTGTTGTTTAGTTCTTCCACTACAGCACACACAAGCCGGCCGCTGTGGCCGAGGGGACTGAGGCGCTCCAGTCACGGTCTACACGGCCACTACGGTCGGGGGTTCGAATCCCCCCTCGGGCATGGATATTTGTGTCGTCCTTAGTCTTAGTTAGTTCATAAGTAGTTTGTAAGTTTAGGGACTGATGACCCCGTAGTTAAGTCCCATATACTTTACAAACAACTACAGCACACGCAGAATGGGCTGGGTGACCATAGTGTTGCATCCAAATATGGACTCTCGTGTGTAGACACACATGTTCAAGGAGACCACCCAAACTGTCGGCTATAAAAGCGCGATATAACTCACCTGTCAGTGTACCTGGGAAGTAGTGTGCACCGATGATTTCATCCCCAAGGATTTAATAGTCCACCTATGTTGACGGTCGATAGGTCGTACCCACCGAGGATTGTCTGCGGCCCAGTAGTGCATGTTGTGGCGACTCCAGCGTGAAATTACGCATGGCCCACTCTTGCACGGAAATCGTTCCCATGCAGCTCCTGGATCAGTGACAGGCGGTAAGGGTGAAACCTGTGGCCGTATTCTATACGCCACACAGATGTGAGACTGACACCAGCGACTGCAGCAACGGCAGCAACAGCTAAGCTGACATGAGGATCGTGGTGTAGTGCAGCTAAAACAAACACCTCCGTCTCCTCACTTCTTGCAGGTCTTCGTCTGTTACGGCGGCGCATTACCAATCTGCGTGTTTCCCGAAGTCGTTGTTCGGCACGTAATAACGTAATGGCTGCCGGGGCTCTTCGCCTAGGATATCTCACAGCATACGCCGTGGCTGCTTCAGTGGCATCGTGTCGGCACTCGCCGAGCATCAGCAACATATCAACATACTCGTTGTTCTTGTATGCCATCGTCATCCGATGTCAGTAACCGTTGTATATTGAGCCCCGGCTCCAACTTTCGGGTATACGGCCGTGTTCGTCGACAGTCGGTAGTCTAACAGCGCATCGAGGAAGCTTCTCGCTCCGTTACAACTCGGCCGCACCACATTTAGAAGGCGTATTGCAGTATGCGCAGCGTTTGTGGTATCTGCCCCTGAAACTTTGAAGGGTTGAAGCTCCCAGACTAGGAATGGGTTTAAATTGATTTGGATGCAGCTGGTTTCAACGAATCCAATGCACGATAGAAAAAAACTATTGTTCCATTTAAAAAATTACATCTTTGTGCTGTAACTCTTTGGAAAATGATACAATAAACTATGTTCATAACTCCGCAGAAAGTGTAACATTTCTTGTGTTGACTTACCGCATTAAATTTTCCCGTTACCTATTATTTTATACGTTACAGAGGCGAACACACTTAGTGCTTAAAGAACTTGCCGATGACGGGCAATGATCCTTTCTTCAGTCCGGAGCCACCCCTATGCCCTTACTCTTTGGGGAATTAGTACAAAGTGACTATGAGTTTGAGTTCTAGTGGGCAGGATAAAGTTGCAAATTTTTTATCTGACGGGATACGTGCTTGAGTAATTCTGTGCAGATTTGACAATCGCTGTGTCCCAAGCCGTGTAGGGGTCAGCCCAACTCCATAGAAAGCAGGAGACCCGGTTTTGAATCCCAGCTAGGTATAAATTTTTCACCTTTGCCCATTCGCAGTTAATGTCATACATACAGTGAATATGAATTTATTCATATATCCGAAAACAAGACACCATATTAATAATTCTAAATAACCCACAACAGTCAATGACAATTTCTATTCCGACACTTTCAAACGATCGATCCCTTGCGAGCAAGTGGTATCAATTTGAGATTTGAGAATTTGGGTTGGAAGGGAAGCGTGCCTGGATAGCCTAATTGGTTAAGGCGACCGCCGGTCGAACGCGGAAGATTCTGGTTCGAACCCGATCAACCAAAAATTTTTCAACTTTGTCGTTGAATTTATTTGAACTCCCCCCTCCCTCCCCCCCCCCCCAAAACGATCGAAATGTTCAAATATTTCGATTACGCTTTAAAATATTATTTTAGGAAAGATTATCTGGATAATCGCATTGTTTCACTGTGATTAGGTAACAACGAAGAGTTCTGTTTAACTAGTGGAACGTTATGAATATCACCACTTTCACTCCAGCTGTTCCCGTTCCTTTTCGAAACTGCTTTGTACTACTTTGTGGCCAAGAACTACGGGATGTTAATTTTTTAACTTATTGACGATTTTAGAATGAAGTAGTTGTAAAACAATTACTTAAGCTGTCAGCTACTAAAACCTTGAACTACATAAAGAAGTAATTTCTTGCTCATTTTTTTACAGTACTAGTTAGCTATGTCTCTTTTTAACTTCACGTAACTGATCAATTTCTAAATGTTTCCTTCTCAAGTACTAACTACTTTTTTATTATTACGATCGATGTGCAGTCTTATGTCACTGTCATTGACACATTGTTGATAAAAAATTATTTAACTACCTTCATTGTTCAACAAGTCAGCACTACAATTTTTTGTTTATTGCTTGCATAATAGTTCACAAATACATTTCACGCTTAAATATTAACTAGCCTTGTCGTCAAAGCAACTAATTATTTCATGGACTGTTAATATTTTATATGTTATCTAGTTCTTCTTTTCATGAAACTATGTGTCTGTATCTGTGTATCACGTGCGTGATGTTAGGTGTAAAGCGACTGTCACATATGTGTATATGTATATTTGCTCAGTTTGGAAGCTTTCCAATATTAAAGAGAGACGTGGCATCTCAAGTTACGTTTAGCTTATGAATTGTAAGTCTTGTGGAATTCGCAAAAAAAAAGAAGTTCAAATGTTTGTAATTCTATGGAACCAAACTACATTGGTCATAACTCCCTAGACTTACAAACTACTTAATCTAAGTTAAACTAACCTAAGGACATACTAAACATCCATGCCCGAAGGAGGATTCGAACCTCCGACGTGGGAGGCATCGCGATCCGTAACTTGGCGCTCCAGACCGCTCGGTTACTCCCTCGTGGCTGGAATTTAAATTCTATGTTGATGTACTGCATGCCTGTAAGAGATTAGTGAAGTCTGGAAGTGCAAACTCATGTTCTGTGAGAAAGGTTTTTGTTGGTTGATGGCAGTTGCGTCTTCTTTTTTCTGTTGTTGTTGTTATGGTCTTCAGTCCGGAGACTGGTTTGATGCAGCTCTCCACCCTACTCTATCCTGAGCAAGCCTTTTCATCTCCTTATAAGAACGGCAACCCACATCCACTTGAATCTGCTTACTATACGCATCTCTTGGTCTCCCTCTGCGATTTTTACCCCACACACTTCCCTCCAATGCTAAATTTACGATTCCCCGATGTCTAAGAATGTGTCCTACCAAGCGATCCCTTCTTTTAGTCAAGGTATGCCAAAAATTCCTTTTCTCACCAATTCTGTTCAGTACCTCTTCATTAGTTATGCGATCTACCCACCTAATCTTCAGCATTCTTCTGTAACACCACATTTCAAAAGCCTCTATTCTCTTCCTGTCCGCACTGCTTATCGTCCATGTTTCACTCCCGTACAAGGCAACACTCCACACAAATGCCTTCAGAAAAGACTTCCTTACCCTTAAGTTAATATTCGATGTTAGCAAATTTCTCTTTTTCAAAAATGCTTTTCTGCCCATTGCCATTCTGCATTTTATATCCTCTGTACTGCGACCATCGCATGTTATTTTACTACCCAAGTAACAAAACTCATCTACCACCTTCATTGTTTCGTCACCTAATCTAATTCCTTCAGCATCGCCTGATTTTCTAAGACCGCATTCCATTATTTTTGTTTTGCTCTTGTTAATGTTCATTTTATATGCACTCTTCAACACGCTGTCCATTCCATTCAACTGCTCTTCCAGGTCCTTTGCTGTCTCCGACAGAATTACAATGTCATCGGCAAAACGCAATGTTTTTATTTCTTCCCCCTGAACTTTAATCCCTATTCCAAATTTTTCCTTGCTTTCCTTCACCGCCTGCTCGATGTACAAATTGAATAGCATCGGAGAAAGGCTACAACCCTGTCTTACTCCCTTCCCAACTGATGCTTCCCTTTCATGCCCTTCGAGTCTAATAACTGCGGTCTGGCTTTTGTACAAGTTGTAAATAACTCTCCTTTCCCTGTATTTTACCCCTGCTGACTTCAGAATTTGAAAGAGTGTATTCCAGTCAACATTGTCAAACGCTTTTTCCAAATCTACAAAAGCTAAAAATGTAGGTTTGCCTTTCCTTAATCTATCTTCTAAGATAAGACGTAAAGTGAGTATTGCCTCCCGGGTTCCTACTTTCCTCCTGAATCCAAACTGATCTTCCCCGAGGTCAGCTTCTACCAGCTTTTCCATTCTACTGTAGATAATTCGTGTTAAAATTTTGCAACCATGACTTATCAAACTGATGGTTCTGTAATTTTCACACCTGTCTGCTCCTGATTTCTTTGGAATGGGGATTATTACATTTTTCTTAAAGTCTGAGGGCATTTCGCCTGTCTCATACATCCTACACACCAGTTCAAATAATCTTGTCATGGCTGGCTCTCCCAGAGACATTAGTAGCTCTGAGGGTATGTCATCTATTCCTGGGGCCTTGTTCCTACCTAGGTCTTTCAGGGCTCTGTCAAATTCATCTCTCAGTATACTATCTCCTATTTCATCTTGATCTACTTCCTCTTCCCTTCCTACAACATCGTTTCTAAGTTCATTTCCTTTGTAGAGCTGCTCTATGTACTCTTTCCACCTTTCAGCTTTCCCTTCTTTGCTGAGAACTGGTTTCCCATCTGAGTTCTTGATATTCGTAGAGTTGCTTTTCTTGTCCCCAAATGTCTCTTTTATTTTCCTGTAGGCAGTATCTACTTTTCCCCTTGCTATACATTCTTCTACAGATTTGCATTTGGCTTCTAGCCACTCCTGCTTAGCCATTTTGCACTTCCTGTCAATTTCATTTTTTAGTCGTCTGTACTCCATTTTGCCTGTTTCATTTACTGCATTTTTATATTTTCTCCTTTCATCAATTAACTGTAGTATTTCCTGTGATATCCATGGATTTTTTGTAGGTCTTGCATTTCTACCTATTTTGTCCTCCGCTGCCTTCACTATTTCATCTCTCAATGCTACCCATTCCTCTTCTACTGTTTTATTTCCCACTGTTTCTGTCAATTGTTGCCTAAATCTCCCTCTGAAATTCTCCAGAACTTCTCTTTCCTTCAATTTATCTAAGTCCCATCTTCTTATTTTCCTACCTTTCTGCAGTTTTTTCAGCTTCAGCCTACAGTTCATGACTAACAAGTTATGGTCAGAGTCTATATCTGCCCCTGGGTATGTCCTGCAGTTTATAACCTGGTTCCGGTACCTATGTCTTACCATTATAAAATCTATCTGATACCTTCCGGTGTCTCCTGGTCTCTTCCATGTATACAACCTTCTTTTGTGATTCTTAAACCACGTGTTTGTTACGATTAAATCATGTTCCGTGCAAAATTCTACCAGGCGTCTTCCTCTTTCATTCCTCCTGCCCAGTCCATATTCACCTATTATTTTTCCTTCTCTTCCTTTTCCTACTACCGAATTCCAGTCTCCCATCACAATTAAGTTTTCCTCTCCCTTAATTGTCTGAATAATTTCCTTTAGCTCCTCATATATTTCTTCGATCTCCTCATCATCGGCAGAGCTAGTTGGCATATAAACCTGTACTACTGTTGTCGGTGTTGGCTTCGTATCTATCTTGACAATGATAATGCGATCACTGTGCTGCTCATAGTAGTTTACCCGCATTCCTATTTTCTTATTCATTATCAGTCCTACTCCTGTGATACCCCCAACTGATTTTGTAGTTATAATCCTGTACTCACCTGACCAAAAATCCTGTTCATCCTGCCACCGAACTTCACTAATCCCCACTATATCTAACTTCAACCGATCCATTTCCCTTTTTAAATTTTCTAATTTTCCTACCCGATTAAGGGATCTAACATTCCACGCTCCGATCCGTAGAATGCCAGTATTGTCCTTCCTGATGACAACATCCTCCTGAGCAGTCCCCGCCCGGAGATCCGAATGGGGGACTATTTTACCTCCGGAATATTTTACCCGAGAGGATGCCATCATCATATTTTCATACAGTAGAGCTGCATGTCCTCGGGAAAAATGACGGCTGTAGTTTCCCCTTGCTTTCAGCCGTTCGCAGTAGCTGTGTGGCAAAGCCACATTAGCTGATGTTACAAGGCCAGCTCAGTCAATCATCCAGACTGTTGCCCCTGTAACTACTGAAAAGGCTGCTGCCCCTCTTCAGGAACCACACGTTTGTCTGGCCTCTCCACAGATACCCCTCCGCTGTGGTTGCACCTACGGTACGGCTATCTGCATCGTTGAGGCACGCAAGCCACCCCACCTCGGCAATGTCTGTGGTTCATGGGGGTGGCTTCTTTTTTCTAAGCTCCAAAAATTTTCATAGAATTATCATAACTCGAGTCACGGTAGTTAATTGGTTAATTGCTCGATAACCACAAACGAAAAGTCTCAGTTAGGACCCTTTTACTTGATGACCGTGTGACGTACTGCTGTTATTATCATACGTAATAGCAACCGACTGACCAGTTGGACAATATTCGGAAAAGAAGTTCTGAATTGAGGCAGTCTTGACGGTTGTATATGATACTCCAATCAATGAATGGGTTAAGGTGTATTGAGATGGCGTATGTTGATGAAACTGTTGAGCAAGTAGTACGATCTAGTGCTCTACAGGAAGAGGAGATCGTAGCATAAAATACGGGATTGGAAGATCGACTAATAGTTACCAACAGTACAGTAAAAGCTTACATATCGGAAGAACCAGATTCAGTAGGTGACAGAGTGTAAATCCTTTAGAAAGTCAACTTGATAAGAGTATCAAAAATTTAGAGAGACTAGATACGCTAAAAGTAAGATTGGGAAGTGTTGAATCCAAGCGTGCTCTGGAAATTATACGAGGAATTCAAAGTGATCTGGTCAGACGTCGAGGGGTATCCTACGACTGTGGTTCAACAGGTGGAGATCAAAGTTACACGAAGGATGCTAGCTAAAGTTGCTGATATAGAACATTGTTCCTGAGGCTGCTCTAACATGAGATATGATCAGACCAATAGCAAAGTACAAGCGGTTTAAGTACGGACTAATTATGTAGCACGGAAGCTAGCCTAGATAGATTCCCAATTGCAAGAATGGTCGAGAGAAGATGACGTGTATGGTGTTCCAGGCAAGTACTTTTTGAGCGGGAAGTATAGCTGGCGGCATTCAGCAACGTACTCATTGAAAGGGGAGATGTGATACTGTAAGATGGGTTGAGTTTGCAGACGTCCAGTCTAATAATTGTCAGGAATAGAGATGGTACCTGTGAGTTCCTATGACTAAGGAGAAGATGGTGACAACCAACATTCATAAACAAAAAATACAGGTTTCAGCTAGATATTGCCAAAAGGTTATCCGTCAATACTGTAGTGTTCAGGATTCCCACTGGACGCTTCCAGAGTACCGTGACGTCACGCCGACGCTGGTTGATGGAGGTTGATGGTATGACAGCGCGTGCGAAGACGCAGGCGTGGTGGCTCCAACTGGTGCGTTGGCGACTCGTTAGAATCCGAGGCAAATATCTGGATGTGCTCGGCCCATCCCAGCTGCTACGTTGACCCTGTAAAACCATTCTCTGACATCACTAGTAGCGGTGTACACGGGTAGTTGGTCGATCATCTCTTTCCTACCCTAAGGTAGAAGTCAGCAGCCTCCGATTCCTGGTGTTGAAAAGGAACAGGGCCCTGAAAGTAATGCTATTGACCCCGCGTTGATATGGAGTGTCCAACCTTCCGTGATGGCTTGTTTTTGAAAGACGACACGTTGTACGACGACATCCAGATTCACCATCAGTGAGCAGCAAGAGACAGAAGAATCTGACCTCTCAACTAGAGACTGGTATCTCTCAGACAGTCTTCCCTGTAACTCAGCATCAGGGTTTCTGTTTCCGCCTTCAGCTGTGCCAGGCTTTCGTTTGTGGCGATATCACTGACCTAATAACAGTTTATATTTTTGACTCTGTGGCCTTGCAATGCACCCAAAAAGTGTTTTAGAGGAATTCGAAATATTTAAACATTTCGACCGTTTCTTGGCGTTGAAATAAATTCAGCTGCAAAGTTTACAGTTTTTTGATGGACGGATATTCGAACTCGGATTTCCCGCTTCGGGCCAGCAATCGCTATATCCATTTATATATTTACTTTTTTCTTCTTCTAGGACTCTCATCTCCCCTTTAAACTCTTCCTTGCTCTCACTGATAACGCCTTCATCGGCGATCTTTGAAGCTGTAATGTTGTGTTATCCTCTTCTTGGAACCGTTAAAATAACAAGTCGCTGCAATCCAAAGAAGAAAAAAGAAAACATAAAACTGAATTCAAGTTTCGCCCAAGACTTCAAATTCAAGTTTTCTTCTTTTGTGAATGATTGTACAGCGAAGGTATTCTCATCAAACAAAGAAAGACAAAAATGAAGGTTGTACGTTTTCCATTATTTTGGTGTCAACTACGTATGGAAAAGAAAGGTAAATTCAAGTGCAGTACCAATAAAAACTTCAATAACGTACCCAAAAACTTCAGAGAAAAGTATAAGGGATTAAATCATCCATTTCCAAAGGGAACATCTTCTTAAAGGAAAACCGAAAAGATAAGTGTACTGAAGGAACATTGGAATCTACCCACTCTTATCGGTTGCTCCAAGTAATATTAAAAAATAGAACTTCTAAAAAGAAATAAGGAAACAAAACAAGTGCTCTACGTGAACTTTGTAGTACTTCTTTCGAATTAACAATTAACAATTAATTATCAATTACTTATTGTCATCTCGTATCCATGTTGAGCGCTGCAGGCAAGAAATTTTCGAATAGGTCACGATAGCTGTGCTGTTTCTAAATATTTAGGTAAGAGTCCCATATATAAGCAAAGTATGTAACGACATCCATCATGAAGGCAGAAGCTGTATGTCCTAGGAGCCACGCCATCGTATTATGCTTTGCCCTCGGAAATGGTTTAGAGTCAGGAGGCAAGAACATTTAGATTTGTCACAGTGGATGATGTGATGCTGAAAATAAGAGCTACCCAACACCTGACACAATTTCCATATGGTCGTTATGTGTCACCATTCAAACCGGTGCTCTCGTGCGCCAAACAAAAAAAATCTTCAAATGTTTGTAAATCTAAGAGACGTAGCTGCTGCGGTTATCAGTCTCTAGGTATACGAAGTACTTATACTAACTAACGCTAAGGACTCTCTCTCTCTCTCTCTCTCTCTCTCTCACACACACACACACACACACACAAATGCTCGAGAGAGGATTCGAACTAGCAATAGCAGACTAACGCTCGCTCCGTAACAAGGCGCTTTAGATGTTCAAATGTTCCGGAAGCTTAAGGAACTGCGGGGTCAGCAGCCCCTGAACTTACAAACTAGTGATGGGACAACCGACTGTTTTTAACAACCGATTGACCAATCGGTTGTTTTTTTCGTTCAGTCGGTTTTTTCAGTCGAATGAAACAACCGAATGAAAATAGTCTCTGTGGACGTATGAATGTTTTCACTCACTGGCGGGGTTTGAGTGGTTTCAGTCGATGCCAAACAATCGAATGAAACCAGTCTCTGTCGGTTGTAGCCGCTATATGAATGTTTTCACTCATTCAGTGGGTTAGAGTGGTTTCAGTCGATGCGCGAGCACCGAATGAAACAAGTCTCTGTCGTTTATACGAATATTCTCGGCATTGAGTGTTTTCACTTGATGCGATACAACCGACTGGAAAAAGTCTTTGTCGGTCTCTGCAGTTATATGGATGTTTCCATTAATTCACTGAGTTTGTGTGACTATTTGCATACTCCTTCAGCTTTTTCGGGTATAAATGAACCGTGATTCAGCATGAAACATTCTTAAAGACAAATCTTAAAAATATAGCAGTGTGTCCGTGTGTGTGTTTCTATTGCATGCAAATCTGCAGTTTTGTTCCAATCTTGATGAAATTTTGCACACTTGACCTTCAAAGCAAGAGGAACGTGACTGTCTACTTCAAATTTCATTCGTTGTATGGCGGAGGGTACTTTACATACTAACTTCGACAAATTCCGTTTTTATTCGAATTTTAATTATATATTTCACTCTTCACCTTCAAAGAAAGAGAATGGTCACCGTCTACATCTACTTTAGTTTGATGCATGAGAGAAGGTATTCCAGACTTCGACGCCAATATAGAGTTTTATTCCGATCTTGATGAAATTTTGCACACTTGACTTTCAAAACAAGTGGCAGTTCACTGTTCATCTAAGATTTTGTATGGTACATGGTGGAGGGATGGAATAAACCTCCACACCGTTTCACCGATAACCACAGAAATATCTGTGACAAGAGTGAATAATTATGAAACTTGAGATGAATGTTTTCATAGACTGTTGACGAATACAGACGCGCTGAAGAAAATTTACAGCACTGATAAATGTTGTATGTCTTCTCGTACTCCTTCAAATTATATGGAATTAACAAAAATATTTTTATAAGAAACATTTTTTTACAAAATACTTTAATAAACTTTTTTTACAATATCTAATGTTTTAGTGATCGAATTTGGATCTAGCAAATATGCTCGAAGTTAAAATACTTAGTTTCTACTAGTACCTTAGATATGTATGAACAATAAGCCGCAAACCGCACGTTTCTACCTGTTCCCACTTCGGAGATACAGTATGCGAGATTAAACTTGTAGCGATAATTTTTGGAACACCCTGTAGTTTCGACGCTTCTTTATTGAGACAGTAAGAAACCGACAACAATGGGCGATGGCACGCCCCGCGACGCCGCCAGACACTGTTGTGTGGAGTTAGGCGCGCGCCTGCTGGAGCTGTCAGCAGTGAAAACGCAAGCGAGGCAGCACTCCCTCTCGTGTCCCCGCTCCCGCGGTACTTCGTGGCCATTGACCACTTATCTTCTACAGATTGTGGGTGTCTGCGAAAGTAATCTGATCGGGCCCAGATGATCGGCGTTTTTGACGTCTGTGGTGGGCAATGAAAGTGATCGCAGGCCTGCTCCAGCGATATGACATTTAATTAGTTACTTGTTGATGGCACCAAAGAAAGAATGAGTAATTCAGTCAATGTACGAAACTGCAAAAGTGTCGCATGTTTTCATTCGTTTGTTCCCACAGACTACTTTCATTCGAAGAAAATAATCGAATATTAATCCAACATAGTAAAACTACGACCGACTGACTCTTTCATTCGGTTGCTCCCACTGACTGGTTTCACTCCAAAGAACTAATGAAGAGGCCAAGGTACTGTGTCAATTTTTTCATTCGGTTGGTCCCATCGACTGATTTAACTCAAAAGAAAAGGAATGAGTAGTCCAACCGACTGCGTCGATTTTTATATTCGGTTGATCCCACCGACTGGTTTCACTCAAAAGAACGAATGAATAGTCCAACCGACTGAATCGGTTGTTTCATTCGGTTGGTCCCACCGACTGGTTTCACTCAGAAGAATGAATGAATAATTCAACCGATGCGAGAAACTACAACCGAATGATCGATTTTTTCCAACAACCGAATGAATCGATTGTTTTCATTCGGTTGTTCCCATCACTATTACAAACTACTTATGAACTACCTTATAATAAAGACGACACAAACATTCCCGAGGGGGGGATTCGAACCCCAGACGGGGAACGGCCCTGCGCATCGGAGCATAGCGCCTCATTGCGCTTCGCCACTCCTCCCCGGTGGCGCCTTAGAGCGCTCGGCCACTCCACCGTGGCGTATGTCAAGAACACCATATCTCCCGAAATTGGCAAAAGGAAGCAAATGAAGTTATAATTATTTATCAAGGATGGGAAGGAAGAAGGGTTGTGAACGAAAGGACTGACATAATTTTTATTTGGGCATTGAAATTACACAGTGGCGCCAAGTGAAAATGTAAGCTGGGCGGGAAAAGAACCGGGATCTCCCGCTTCGGACCACCGAGCGTCTTAACCACTTGGCCACCCGTACTCGCCTTCCGTCCATCTCAAACGTCTACAAGTCGCACAGCTGTAGCGCCCCCATCACTCATGCCCTCTTACACTCGCCATTACGGATTCCCGTGCGAGGTCGAATGTATGACCGTATCTGCAGTGAAGTAAATGAACCAAACGCCGTATTCTCGTATAGCTTCTCACTCTATAGGAGCTAATTTCTTCCAGGCGTTGGTTCGTTGGCACCTTGTTATTCACTAATTGTACCACTGTGTTCTGTCGTCTGTGAGCAAGTTGAGCCATACTTTTTTCCAGTTGACCATGCATGAGCGGAGTTCTAGCTTGTGAGTGGTGGTCGTCCTACGGATACGTAAATCCATGCAGTCTTGTTCCTTTCTAGCGGTGTCTGGAGGACGTAGCTCCTATTTAGGTAGCACTCACTAATGTAGGCTATCTGGTACGGAAAGTGCGTCACGGTCAGGGGGGCTTGCTCGGGCAGTTGTCGCGAGCAGGGACGCCGTCGGTCCTTCGGGGTTGCTGGCCTGCAGTCACAGGGGCGTAGATAAATTTTTCCTCTGGTGGGTAGGGGGGGGGGGCGAGTTCAGAGCCAGAGCTATATTGACGTGCCCTCGCACGTGCCCTTTGACATGTGCCAAAGCTGTGAACCCCCCCCCCCCACACACACACACAGATTAAACAAACGTGGGATTTTTCTATTAATTTTGAAAATTTTGTGAATGGTTTATAAAAGTTTGAAGCGTTATTGAAAAAGATTGTAGACACGAAGAGCAGTCTTTTCTGGTACACCTTGACAATGACGGGTGTTCTCCTGCCGAAATACTGGCTGTTGTCGAAGACGTTGCGCAACTGTATTCTCGTAAATCATTTGAACATTACATACAGAATAAGCCCAATTTTAGGAGCGAAAGTAATCGCGGTAGGGATTAGTAAATTAGAAATAGCTTTCGGACTACCACAACTGGGTCATGTCATCAGTTGTCAGCAGTCGTAACAAGTCTGTAGCCTTCAGACAGATAAAATATAGGAGTGGCCAGGGGAATGGCGCCACCTTAAGGGAAAATATTTTTTTTTACCTTATTAAAAGAAAAATACTACAGCTTCTCCTGTTAAGACTATTTTATTATAATTCTTTCGGCCATGTATCTTGTTAAGTTTTATTGTTAAAAATGTATTGTGAAAGTATACGCAGTGGCGCCATTACCCTTGGTTCCGGGGTAAAGATGTCATACATTTGAAAATCAAGAATAAACCAACACGATGAATGAGTAGTAGTAAATAAGTGTTACAACGGTTGAAATTTATACTGCCGGCCGCAGTGGCCGAGCGATCGGCGGCGTGCCAGTCACGGTCTGCACGGCCGCTGCGGTCGGGAATTCGGATCCCCCCTCGGGCATGGATGTTTGTGACGTCTTTAGTATAAGCTAGTTCATAAGTAATTTGTAAGTTTAGCGACTGATGACCCCGTAGATAAGTCCCATAAGCTATACGAACATTTTGAAACTTATACTGTATTACACATTTAGAAGGCTTCAAGTACTACTCAATGTAAAATTGAAATGAAAATACATGTTATAATTTAGGCTTGATTAAGACACCGTAACAAATATAGTTTTTGACAAAAATTACTATATTCTCTACATTCTGCAAGTACTCATTTCACAAAATGTATGCATCTATATTACACTTCGTTTTGACTAAATTCTCCAACATAGCATCATTGCCCCAGTTGCAAAGTATGGCTAAGATCGTCAATTTAAAACCTAAGATCTTGAGAAACAATTAGGTTAGCGACACGAAATCGGAGATATTACGTTAATACGAGCATTCAAAGGCACTGACAGCCCATATATATATATATATATATATATATATATATATATATATATATATATATATATATATATATATATGCTGTCAGTACCTTTGAATGCTCATATTAACGTAATCTGTAGATATTTAGCTCAGATTTCGTGTCTCTAACCTAATTGTTTCGCAAAATCTAAGGCTTTAAATTGAAGATCTAAGCAATATTTTATATATATAGGCTCGAAAATTGGATCCATATCGTCAAAACTAATGATGCATTTATACGACAAGAATGGGAAAGAAATCTGTTAAAATTCTGTTGAAAGTATCATTTGTGTACAGGACAGCTTACAATAATTTGAGAATATTGTGTATAATCAATCCTTTACAATATTTGACACATTCTTCAGTCAGTTACGACTACACGTGCAAATATTTGTATCGTTTGTATCGTGTATGTATAAAGGTAAGACATACTGAGGGGCAGATATAGACTCTGACCAGTTCTGGTTATGAACTGTTGGCTGAAACTAAAGAAACTACAAAAAGGTAGGAAAATAAGGAGATGGGATCTGGATAAATTGAAGGAACCTGAGGTTCTTAAGAATTTCAGAGGGAGCGTTAGGCAACAATTGACAGAAACACAGGAAAATAAAACAGTAGAGGAGGAATGGGTAAAATTGAGAGATGAAATAGTGAAGGTGGCACAGGACAAAATAGGTAGGAAGGCAAGACCTACAAAAAATCCTTGGATATTACAGGAGATACTAAATTTAATCGATGAAAGGAGAAAATATGTAAATGCAGTAAATGAAACAGGCAAAATGGAGTACAGACGACTAAGAAACGAGATTGACAGGAAGTGCAAAATGGCTAAGCAGGAGTGGCTAGAAGGCAAATGCAAGGATGTAGAAGAATATATAAATAGGAGAAAAATAGATACAGCCTACAGGGAAATAAAAGAAACATTTGGAGATAAGAAAAACAGCTCTATGAATATCAAGGACACTGATGGAAAACCAGTTCTCAGCAAAGAAGGGAAAGCTGAAAGGTGGAAAGAGTATATAGAGGGGCTCTACAAAGGAAATGAACTTCGAGACAATATTGTAGGAAGGGAAGATGATGTAGATGAAGATGAAATAGGAGATACTGTACTGAGAGAAGAATTTGACAGAGCCCTGAAAGACCTAAGTCGAAACAAGGCCCCTGGAGTAGACGATATTCCCTCAGAGCTACTGAAGTCTCTGGGAGAACCAGCCATGACAAACCTGTTTCACCTGGTGTGTAAGATGTATGAGACAGGCGAAGTACCCTCAGACTTTAAGAAAAATTATTTTGTCAAGTAGGCTCAACCACATAGATCGTGTATAAAACACTATAATATGACGCGTTTCGAGGGTCAAGCCCTCATCATCAGATAAAACATACAAGAATCTTTAAAACCCGAGACAAATAAAATCTAAAACGTAATAAAAGAAAACGTGGTTACTTCCCTTGTAACCGTGTCTCCGTAGAAAGCTCAGCATACTGTGCTTCGTCAATATTAAAAACAGTCCCCAGTACTGGCGGCGCATAGCACTAGTGAAGCGCACGGAGTCAACAACACGAGTGGGGCGCACGTATGAACATGAAAACAAAGACCTCTAAATGCCAAAGACTATCCACAAGGCAGTGGGTACATTCAGGTGTACAGTAAGACAGAGGTTAAAATTTAAAATAAACGACTTTTTTATAATAGATCCACAAAGTTTTTAAAAAAGCTGTATGCATTGCCTTGAACTTGTTCATTTAATGAAACGTCGCTTTTTGCGTTTTGTATTGTAATCTCTAGCTGTTCTAGCATATCTAACTTTCTTCCCTTATCCTGTTTATGTAAAATCTTCAGGTCATCTTCAATATGCTTTAATGGGTGGCCAGTTTCGCGGATATGTGTAGCTACAGCGGACTTGTCAAAATTGTTCAGTCGGAAGGCGTCCACGTGTTCCTTGTACCTAACTTTAAACGATCTACCGGTCTGACCAATATAGCTGGCATTGCAACTACTACACTGTATCTTATAAACCCCTGCTTTGTCATATTTATCAGTCTTTTGGTTTAAGTTATTTCGTAATTTATGATGTAAAGTATTATTAGTTTTAAAAGCAGCTTCTAATTTAAAAGGTTTTAGTATGTTGGCCACTTTCTGAGACAGTTGTTGACTCCGTGCGCTTCACTAGTGCTATGCGCCGCCAGTACTGGGGACTGTTTTTAATATTGACGAAGCACAGTATGCTGAGCTTTCTACGGAGACACGGTTACAAGGGAAGTAACCACGTTTTCTTTTATTACGTTTTAGATTTTATTTGTCTCGGGTTTTAAAGATTCTTGTATGTTTTATCTGATGATGAGGGCTTGACCCTCGAAACGCGTCATATTATAGTGTTTTATACACGATCTATGTGGTTGAGCCTACTTGACAAAATAATTGATCATACAACCACGATCTCAAATCAATAATGGATATAATTAAGTCTATGTTGCCAGGCGAAGCATTGAGGTGTATCTATAAATACAAGAATCTTAAACGAAAGTGGCTAAAAACAACGGCCAACATAAATTTCAACAAGGCTTGTGTAAAGAATAAATGTATCCCGAACTATATCAAGTTTAAAATATGTAATCCAAAGTCCAATGTAGGTAAAGCAGTGGTTGATAAAGCACGGAAATTTTGGTTGAATTCCGAAATTAAATTCCTATATAAGAAAAAAGAATGTATTAGTGGGCAATTACTTAAGGCGCATTTAGAAGCAGCTAGTGCGGTACACAATGACGTATGGGATACTGTTAAATCCGAACTTGATGAACAACTACAGGTCGAATTTCTCAATTTAAAAAGTAGGCAGGATCAGAAACTAAAAAAGCTGATGAGACAAATTGACTGTAGAGTAAGCAACGCGCAAAATGTTGACAATTTTCAGTTTTACCCCAGAGTCGTTAATGAAACTGACATCTCTTTTAACGATGAAGAGTTAAGGCTGCTGAACAAAGGTCTTAAATTTAACGTGCAACCTAGCCTAAATGATAAAACTGTAAAAGAACTTATCGTAGCGACTAAAATGGCGATAGATGTTGCTAAACTGAATGAAAACGAAAAAGGACACGTGGGATATAAACTAGCTAACGCCATCAAAGCCGAAACGAATAAATCCTGTAACAGTACGCATAATAACAGTGATCACAAAACCGTAACCTCCATTAACGACAAGCTCACCTCTAATAAAGCGATCGTTACTAAGGCCGATAAGGGCAATACTACTGTTATCGTTAGTGAAGAACAATATATTAGTAAAACACTACAGTTCTTTTCTGAAAACGGCGTGACTGAAATAGCTAAAGATCCAACTAAAAAGGTACAGGCAGAGTTAAAACAGTTGCTTAAAAGGACGTCTTTCCTATTGACTGAAAAAGAGAAATTTCAATGTTACGTCATGAACCCCACAGCTCCTCGACTAAGATCGCAATTAAAGGTCCATAAAAATGGGCATCCTATTAGACCTATCGTAAATTCAATGAAGGGCCCCCTATGCAAAATTACGAAAAAACTCGATAAAGTTTTAAAGGAGTTTTATGTATTTGGGGATAATTTTTCAGTTAGCAACAACACTACGTTGATCAATGAGATTAAAGATAAGCCTATAGCAGATACATCCCACCTTATGTCTCTTGATATTAAAAATTTATATGCAAATGTTCCGGTTGATGAGGCCATCGACTTGATTAAAGCAAACTTACTTAAACACAAGAGACTATCTCAACAGGAAATCGTTGAATTCATTGACCTACTTCGGTTTATTCTGAAATATAACTATTTTACCTTTAACGGGAAATTTTATATGCAAAAGGATGGACTGGCTATGGGTTCAAGTATTTCAGGAACAATAGCAGACATTTTTATTAATAACCTGGAAAACCGGCTTTTCACAAATATGCAGCATCCAGTTGATAAAATCTTATATTATAAACGCTACGTTGACGATACTTTGCTATTGATAGATGGAGGTGAAACTGAAATTAGTGGAATAGTTAATAAATTTAACAGCCTACATGAGAAAATCGAATTTACCGTTGAACAAGAGAAGGATGGCACACTTCAGTTCCTTGACCTTAACATTACGAAGCAGGATGGCAGACACGTATTTAAAGTATATAGGAAACCTACAACTACCGACATTCTAATACATAACAGCTCTTGTCACCCTAATGGCCAAAAACTTTCTGCCCTACGCTGTTTAGTCGATAGAGCCTTCAAAGTGCCAATGAATGAAAAAGACAGAACCACTGAATTTAACATTATAAGACAGCTTGCTAAGGCGAATGGTTACCAAGAAAACGTAGTTAATAACCTAATACGAAAGAAACAACGTGCGAAATCATATACAAATGGCACAGATAATATCAAGAGGGTAATGGTTCCATATTTTGGTAATCTGTCTCAGAAAGTGGCCAACATACTAAAACCTTTTAAATTAGAAGCTGCTTTTAAAACTAATAATACTTTACATCATAAATTACGAAATAACTTAAACCAAAAGACTGATAAATATGACAAAGCAGGGGTTTATAAGATACAGTGTAGTAGTTGCAATGCCAGCTATATTGGTCAGACCGGTAGATCGTTTAAAGTTAGGTACAAGGAACACGTGGACGCCTTCCGACTGAACAATTTTGACAAGTCCGCTGTAGCTACACATATCCGCGAAACTGGCCACCCATTAAAGCATATTGAAGATGACCTGAAGATTTTACATAAACAGGATAAGGGAAGAAAGTTAGATATGCTAGAACAGCTAGAGATTACAATACAAAACGCAAAAAGCGACGTTTCATTAAATGAACAAGTTCAAGGCAATGCATACAGCTTTTTTAAAAACTTTGTGGATCTATTATAAAAAAGTCGTTTATTTTAAATTTTAACCTCTGTCTTACTGTACACCTGAATGTACCCACTGCCTTGTGGATAGTCTTTGGCATTTAGAGGTCTTTGTTTTCATGTTCATACGTGCGCCCCACTCGTGTTGTTGACTCCGTGCGCTTCACTAGTGCTATGCGCCGCCAGTACTGGGGACTGTTTTTAATATTGACGAAGCACAGTATGCTGAGCTTTCTACGGAGACACGGTTACAAGGGAAGTAACCACGTTTTCTTTTATTACGTTTTAGATTTTATTTGTCTCGGGTTTTAAAGATTCTTGTATGTTTTATCTGATGATGAGGGCTTGACCCTCGAAACGCGTCATATTATAGTGTTTTATACACGATCTATGTGGTTGAGCCTACTTGACAAAATAATTGATCATACAACCACGATCTCAAATCAATAATGGATATAATTAAGTTTAAGAAAAATGTTATAATCACCATTCCAAAGAAAGCAAGTGCAGACAGGTGTGAAAACTACAGAACCATCAATTTAATAAGTCATGGTTGCAAAATATTAACACGAATTATATACAGAAGGGTGTAAAAGCTGGTAGAAGCCGACCTCGGGGAAGATCAGTTTGGGTTCAGGAGAAATGTAGGAACACGGTAGGCAATACTCACTTTACGGCTTAGCCTAGAAGATTAAGAAAAGGCAAATCTACATTTGAATGCTTTGGTGAGGCGAGTGTCAACAGCCGTAATATATTTCATAAAATGCATCTTTATAAAAACCATCAGCTGTTTATTAAAAACCTTATTCATCTACCAGTTTCGGTCATGGACCATCTTCAAGGATAAAAAGGTGTTAACACAGATGCATTTTACCATTCTGTGTTAACACCTTTTTATCCTTGAAGATGGTCCATGACCGAAACTGGTAGATGAATAAGGTTTTTAATAAACAGCTGATGGTTTTTATAAAGATGCATTTTATGAAATCTACATTTCTAGCTTTTGTAGATTTAGAGAAGGCTTTTGACAATGTTGATTGGAATAAACTCTTTCAAGTTCTGAAGCAAGTAGGAGTAAAATACAGGGAGCGTAAGGTTATTTACAACTTGTACAAAAACCAGACAGCGGTTGTCAGAGTTGAAGGGCATGAAAGGAATGCAGTGGTTGGAAAGGGATAAGACAGGGTTGTAGTCTTTCTCCATTGTTATTCAATTTGTACATTGAGCAAGCTATAAAGGAAAGCAAGGAGAAATTTGGAGAAGGAATTAATGTTCAGGGTGAAGAATTAAAAACATTGCGTTTTGCCGACGACATAGTAATTCTGTCAGATACAGCAAAGGACTTGGAAGAGCAATTGAACGGAATGGACAGTGTGCTGAAAGGAGCATATAAGATGAACATTAACAAGAGCAAAACTAGAGTAATGGAGTGCAGTGTAAGAAAATCAGGCGATGCTGAAGGAATTAGATTGGGAAACGAAGCAATAAAGGAGGTAGATGAGTTTTGTTACTTGGGCAGTAAAATAACAAATGATGGTCGCAGTACAGAGGATATTAAATGCAGAATGGCAATGGGTAGAAAAGCGTTCTTGAAAAAGAGAAATTTGTTAACATCGAATATTGATTTAAGCCTAAGGAAGTCCTTTCTTAAGGCATTTGTATGGAGTGTTGCTTTGTATGGGAGTGAGTCATGGACGATAAACAGTGCGGACAGGAAGAGGATTGAGGCTTTTGAAATATGGTGCTACAGAAGAATGCTGAAGATTAGGTGGGTGGATCGCGTAACTAATGAGGAGGTACTGAACAGAATTGGGGAGAAAAGAAATTTCTGGCATACCTTGACTAAAAGAAGGGATATATTGGTAGGACACATTCTTAGACATAAAGGAATTGTGAATTTAGCGTTGGAGGGAAGTGTGTGGGGAAAAAATCGCAGAGGAAGACCAAGAGATGGATATAGTAAGCAAATTCAGACAGATGTAGGTTGCCGTTCTTATGTGGAGATGAAGAGGCTTGCTCAGGATAGGGTATTGTGGAGACTGCATGAAACCAGTCGTCGGATTGAAGACCACAACAACAACAACACATGTATAAAGATGTACTTGGTAATAATGAGTACTTATTTTGTTTGTTCGATGACTACTGAGCAAGAAGACAGCAGATCTGTAGACTGTAAGCGACGTTTCTTATCACAGAGCATCAATAAAGTTTTAGTCGATGATGTCACTTCTATCAGTTTCATTGTCAGTATTTAAAGGTAAACATAAACCTGTTATTACCAACCCTTTGCAACTGAGATACAGAATGGTCTTTACTGAATTCTCTGAGTCTTTAGAACTGCGTAAGAAAGTAAAGACAAAACAGGGAATAAAAATTATAGAGTGTCCTATCAATATTTATAAAACACTTGAAGCTTGTAACTTGAAGGCTGCATATACTGACGGAGGATGCATGTACAGAATAATTTGCTCTATAAAGAGAAATTTCTTGGGAAGATGCAGCGAGAACAGGAAGTCCGATAATATACACGAAAAAAGATTTAATTTATCGTGGTGAACGAACTGAAATATTCTGAATCAACAAACCAAAGGCACAACATCAACAAAATCACCTTATTCCTGTATCCACTAGCAATATTCTGACAGAATGAAACTTTCACTCTGCAGCGGAGTGTGCGCCGATATGAAACTTCCTGGCACATTAAAACTGTGTGCCGGAACCGGGACTCGAACCTGGGACATTTGCCTTTCGCGGGCAAGCGCACACAATTTTAATCTGCCAGGAAGTTTCATATCAGCGCACACTGCGCTGCAGAGTGAAAGTTTCATTCTGGAAACATCCCTTAGGCTGTGGCTAAGCCATGTCTCCACCATATCCTTTCTTACAGGAGTGCTAGTCTTGCATGGTTCGCAGGAGAGCTTCTGTGAAGTTTGGAAAGTAAGAGGCGAGGTACTGGCGGAAGTAAAGTTGTGAGGCGGCATCGTGAGTCCACCATATCCTTTCTTCCAGGAGTGCTAGTTATGCATGGTTCGCAGGAGAGCTTCTGTGAAGTTTGGAAAGTAGGAGGCGAGGTACTGGCGGAAGTAAAGTTGTGAGGCGGCCTCGTGAGTCGTGTCGGGATAGCACCGTCGGTAGTGCGCTTGCCCGCCAAAGGCAAAGGTCCCAGGTTCGAGTCCCGGTTCCGGCACACAATTTTAATCTGCCAGGAAGTTTAATATTCTGACAAATTACGAACCGACAAGCATTGTGTGGACTTGTCTCTGCCGGAACAATGCACCATTGTTTCAGCAGTAAAGGTAAATGATTCGTCGGCGCGAGTCCTGGCTTGATGTGGCAGATCTTTGCTGTGAACCTCGACCACCATGCGACAACGTCGTCAGACGGGGGAAGGGCTATGACCTACCTTTCCTGGGTTTCGCAAAATCGTCCAAAAATGTTCTAGTATTTGTATTCCTATTGGACCAAACTGCTGTGGTCATCAGTCCCTAAACTGACAAACTGCTACTGAGAAAAACACACAAACCTATGATCGAGGAAGGACTCGAACCTCCGGCGGGAGTGGTCTCCACAGACCATAGCATGATGCCTTACTCGTAGACCACATGAGTCTCGGATGTTAGAATTACTTTATATTTACGGTACGTGAAGTTAAGAACTCAAATAACAATCAGTCAAAGCCATTCTATGCAACTCACGAGAACATCGACTTGGTAGTTTTGCAAAGTACACCTAAGTACCAATAGAACAGTTGCATGGTTCGCAGGAGAGCTTCTGTGAAGTTTGGAAAGTAGGAGGCGAGGTACTGGCGGAAGTAAAGTTGTGAGGCGGCCTCGTGAGTCGTGTCGGGATAGCACCGTCGGTAGTGCGCTTGCCCGCCAAAGGCAAAGGTCCCAGGTTCGAGTCCCGGTTCCGGCACACAATTTTAATCTGCCAGGAAGTTTAATATTCTGACAAATTACGAACCGACAAGCATTGTGTGGACTTGTCTCTGCCGGAACAATGCACCATTGTTTCAGCAGTAAAGGTAAATGATTCGTCGGCGCGAGTCCTGGCTTGATGTGGCAGATCTTTGCTGTGAACCTCGACCACCATGCGACAACGTCGTCAGACGGGGGAAGGACTATGACCTACCTTTCCTGGGTTTCGCAAAATCGTCCAAAAATGTTCTAGTATTTGTATTCCTATTGGACCAAACTGCTGTGGTCATCAGTCCCTAAACTGACAAACTGCTACTGAGAAAAACACACAAACTTATGATCGAGGAAGGACTCGAACCTCCGGCGGGAGTGGTCTCCACAGACCATAGCATGATGCCTTACTCGTAGACCACATGAGTCTCGGATGTTAGAATTACTTTATATTTACGGTACGTGAAGTTAAGAACTCAAATAACAATCAGTCAAAGCCATTCTATGCAACTCACGAGAACATCGACTTGGTAGTTTTGCAAAGTACACCTAAGTACCAATAGAACAGTTGCAGCATCTGTCGGTTTTTGTTCAGGTGGTGGCGTTCTGGTCTCACAAACAGAGAATCGTTGGTTTGAATCCCACAGTAACAGATACTTGTTCTTCGTTTTCGAAATCAGTTATATAAAAGATTTTGGGGTGTCTGATTCCACGTGTTGTGTCAGTTTTTGTGTATGTGTAAGTAGACAAGCTGAAAGCCTTGTCGTCAAGTAAACTATGGTTGAGTAGGTTAGCTGCTCGAAAAGCCATTAGTAGCTATGGATATTACTCCCTATACGCAGTGTCGTACCTTTTCACAAAGTGAACCATCCAACGCCACCGTCCTCTACTAACAGTAAAGCTAATACTGTAAAGAATGTACCTTATGTTTTTTTTATTGACACGGTCTTATATATTAAAATAATCTACGAAAAGTAAAGTCAGTCGGCCTGTCAAAACTACCCGGTAGATTTCCTTCATTTTTGTTTTAAACAAAGTTATTCTTCCTCAGATTTGTCATCAAGTATCAGAATTTACATAACTCTCGCTTTTCTTTTTCTATATTGAAACGCGATTTCGTTATGTATATTTCTTATGGCGATGTTCTTGCTGTTAATTAGAATCAGTCGGTCACACCCTTGTATCAGACCGATTTCCTTCATTTTTGCTTTAAACGAAAGGTATTCATTCGCAGATTTGTCATTAAGTATCAGAATTAAGTCTCTCCATCCATTACTGTTATTCAAGCGCGGTAGCCTTCTGTTCTTTCATCGAATATTTTAATCGGTTTGCTTTACGATATCTTCGGTTCTAATTAAGGTACGCAGTTCTTTTTGACCTAACAACACTCAGCGGATCAAGCTCTTTCATTTGCGCTTTTAAACACTTGCACTGATTTATTCTGAAGAAAGCTATGAGTTAGCACTAAACGTTACATCCAATTTCTCCCAACTACTTTGTCTTTCCACTAACTGTGCGAAGTATTCGCACGGGTCCTCTATTTATTATTAAGAATCTTCCATAAAATATAGAAAACTACGAATAAACAAAAATACGTGCACTTTCCGTAAAAACTATCAGTAGATCTTAAAATTGTAGTAGTATTCGAATACAACGAAAAAAAAATTAAGAGAAATCTGTCGGTACAGGATTCGACCAACCGACCCTAGGGTTGAACGTGCAGAACGCTACCTACTGCAACTCTCAAAAGTTCTCGAGAAAATTGACTTTGAAGTTTTGCAATAAGCGTAAGTACCAATCAGTAAACGAATTGAAGCATCTGTCGGCGTAGCTCAGGCGATAGCGTTCTGGACGTAATACCCTAGGGTCGTTCAGTCAAGTCCTGTTTTGAAATTTCTTTTTTTTCGTTGTGTTCGAATACTTACACAATTTTAATATCGAATGATAGTTTTTACGAAAAGTGCACGTATTTTCGTTTATTCATAGTTTTCTATATTTTATATAAAGTTTTGATAATAAAGGTTGCAATAAAAAACATAAGATACGTCTTTTTACAGTATTGCCTCCACTATTAGTTGAAGACGGTGGTGTTTGATGGTTCAGTTTGTGAAGAGGTACGACACTGTTTTTGGAAAGTCATCTTCATAACAACTAATGGCTTTCTGAGCAGCTAACCTACTGACCCTTCGTTTTACGTGACGACAATGTTTTCAGCTAGTCTACTTACACATACACAAAAACTGACGCCGCGGCGGAGTGGCCGAGCGCATTGAGGCGCCACCCTCCGATTCATGAGGCCGTTCCTCGTCGGGGGTTCGAATCCCCCCCTCAGGCATGGATGTTCGTGCTGTCTTAGTTTATATTTTGTAAGTTTAGGGACTCATGACCCCGCAGTTAACTCCCATAAGCTTATAAGCTTAACAAGCATTTCAACATTTGAACTGACACAACACGTGGAATCAGAGATTACAAAATGTTTTATGAAACTTTATGAATAAAGAACAGTCTAGAAAGCAATAATTTATTTCATTTAACCAGATTCAGTCTTATTTAGATCATCTTCAGGAATTTTGACTCCAAGGATGTTGTGGATCTGGTAGGTAGCCGGGAGACTTCCAGTGACGCACTGGAAGGCTCCCAGCTACCTGCCAGCTCCACAACGTCGATAGAGTCAAAATTCCTGAATATGGTCTAAATAAGGCTGAATGTAGTTGAATGAAATAAATTATTGCATTCTAGACTGATCTTTATTCATAAATTTAAATAAGAGTATGTTGACCCAAACATAGTGAAACGAAAATGTTTCCAAAAATATTTTATGTAACTGAATTAGAAAACGAAAAATAAGTATCTGTTGCTATGGGATCCTAATCAACGACGCTATGTTTGTGATGCCAGATCGGTAGCACCTGAGCCACACCAAAAGATGCTGCAACTGTTTAAATTATTCGTACTTACGTGTCTTTTGCCAAACTTTAAAGTCGATTTTCTCGAGAATTTCTGAAAGTTGCGTCAATGGCTTTGGCTGATTGATATTTGAGTTCTAAATTTCACGCGCGAAAAATATCAAAAAACATCTGAAATCCGATACCCGTAAGGTCTCATTGTTAGACTTCCGCGCAAATTCGTCCGTCGAAACCGCCTAAAGCAGAACTACTCCGACACGGTGACCACTGCACTGTTGTTATTGTTCGGTAGTGCTGGCGCAGAAGTGCCGGAACCCTCGCCTGGAGTCTGCCTGGGAGACACCTCGTCAGCTCGTTCCCTGCTCCGGAGAGTCTTCCCCGGCGCTCTGGAAGACGGACTGCGGCTGAGGTCGGCGCCACCGTTTGCGCCTCCGCTGCGGCTGGCCTTTGCTGCCCGCGGCTAATCCAGATGCTGAGAGGAGCATCTCCAGCCCTGCCCCTCCCCTCCCCCTGATCGCGTTTCGCAAGCGGCCGCCGCCGCTGCCCGCTGGAGTGGGGCGGGAGAGGCAGAGGGTGCGATTCGCGCGTCGTGCAGTATAAATACGGCGACAGGCCGACGCTCAGTCAACAGCCCACTCGACTGCACTCCCAGGAGCACCGCACGGACATCTGAGCACCGCGACCACCAACCGCCGACGTCATGAAGTTGGTGAGTACCTGTGCCACCTTTCAAAGTCAAATGTTCAAAATGTCTGTAAAGTCTATGGGACTTAACTACGGGGTCATCAGTCCCTAAACTTACAAACTACTTATGAACTAGCTATTCCTAAGGACGGCACAAACATCCATGCCCGACGGGGGATTGGAACCCCCGACCGTAGTGGCCGTGCAGACCGTGACTGAAGCGCCTCATTCCCTTCGGCCACCGCGGCCGGCTTTCAAAGTCAGACTGCCTTCGGTAGATTCTTGGTAAGATGCAGTCAGACGTATCTTCCGACGTACTTATCAAACCACGTTACGGGGTGCGACTTCGTATTTCACCGTCCTCCCACTTCATAATATTCTGTGGCAAGAACGACTGTTACCAACATTTATGCCAGTTAAAATCTCTGAAAAAATTACGCCCACTGTCTTTCCGAGAAATACACGCACGAGGAAGACGCATATTTGCTCACTCGTCGCTGCCGCTTTTTTAACTACACCGTAATGAAGAACATCTCCGTTCTGTGTCTGCCCATGGAGTGGACTAATCAACCGAAGGTGTTGTTCCTCTCTGAAACCTTCCATTACCTCTACCATTCCATAGTATGGAAAGAGTTCCTCCAATTCACTTTCAAACCAATCTTCGAATTCAAGTTCCACACCGGCAAGCACGCGGTTAGATTGAAAAGATGGGGGATTAACAGCGTTGATGTATTTGTAGAATGTCATTATGGCTGACCAAAGCTGTTTGTTTACTAGGCCAGTGCTACCGGTATCGGTTTTACACCAGTTTCAAGCACCAGCAGAGCTGAAACAGTCGATTAAAATGACAAGTAACAATCTTGAAAAACTTGAAAATAAATATATCTAATTATACTTCGCTTCAGTCTGTAATCAGTAGTCGTTGTAGACACACATCTAGCATGTAAAGTATAATGGGAGATACTTATTTTCAACAGTTTCATTTTCAAAATTATAAAATGTCATATTAATCAACTGTTTAAGCTCTGCTAGCACTTGAAAATGGAGTAAAACTGAATCCGGTACCGCTGGGCCAATAAATAAACCGCTTTGGTTAACCATAATGACATTCTCCAAATACGCGATTATTATGGCAAGTTACGGCGATTCGGTTAGCTAATGTAATAGTCGAAGCAGTCTGAGAGTAATGGGTTTCAATACTTAACATAACATTTGAGTACCACAATAACTGACTCTGGACATCTACAATTTGACAAGTACCGGTGTTCGACGTCTCTGCGATCTACCAAAGTTAGTGCTCTCCCCAACAATACAAATTACGTACAGTAAATCACTATAGAAATGAATATAAATTTCTTTTAAAAAATTTTGTACCCACAGAATTATCTATTTTTGGCCTACACTAAAATGCTCTTTAATGTACGCTATCTCACAGTAGAATACCTTTGATAAAAATGACATAATAACATCACGGATCAACTGACTGTCAGATATGTAGTTTCACATGTCAAACAAAGAATATCAATAACATTCTTAACAAGTCTTCTACTGTAAGTTTACTGGAAGATTGCCGACTTTGCCGATTACCGGTGTCACCCAATGTAGAAACAGAACTAACACACATTTCGCACGTTACCTCAGTCCATCCATGATTGTGTGGTGCAGACCCTAACTTCGTAGAGAGAGTGACATAGAAATAAAAGAGCAAAACCATAACTGCACAATTGTGCGTGCGGGATCTGAAAGGGTTGTCGCTTTCATTCGAGTTGCGAACTAGCTGCAAACTCTCCTGGTCAGTGTGGCATTTCCGTTGGTATCTTAAAGTTTCCTATCGACTATCTGTTTCTTTGCACATGAGCTACTTCTTTCGTTTTCATCTCCATGCACTATGCTCCAGTGGTCTCAGAATCAGTTATCATCTGGAAGGGACAATGGACAGCTGAACCTCTAATGAGGAGTACGCTGACGTGCAATTCATGAAAAAGTCTCAGATTTGGACCGATAATCCTAATGTGACACATCTATCACGTCATCAGCAGCGTTATCGTTGAAAGTCTGGGGAGTACTGCTAGGAAACCGCATTACCGGACCACACTTCCTACCAGAGGGATGAACCGGACAGCAATAAGTGCTGTTTCTGCGGACTGTACTTAAAGATGCACTTGACGATGACCCAAATACTGAACATTTGGTCCATGCGTCCCGGTGCTCCAGCACATTTTCATTTCCGAGTTCGCCAGCTTCTACTTCGGACGTTTGGTCAACATGTGATTGGTAGATAAACGCCCGTGATATGGCAGCGAAGGATTTCTGGCTGTGGGGTCTTTTCGAAAGCCTGGTGTATGCTAGCGTGGTCAGATCTCCTGAGGAATTACGTGTGCGGATTGAAGTAGCTTTCCAGCATTTAAAAAATTCTACATCTACATGTGATACTCTGCAAATCACATTTAGGTGGCTGAACCACCTTTATACTATTCATCTACCATTACATTCTCAAATAGCGCGAAGGAAGAAGTAACATCTGAATCTCTCCGTTCGAGCTCTGATTTGTCGTATTTTATCCTGATTCCCACTTCTAACTATGTAGGTGGGAGTGAACAATATGTCTTTGCATTCGGAGGGGAATGTTGGGGATTCGAGTTCCATAAGTAGACAACGCCGCAGCGATAATCGCCGTTGTTGTAATGATTCCCATCCCAGATCCTGTACCATTTCCGTGACTCTGTCTCCATAGTATCGTGACAACATAAAACGGGCCTTCCTTCTTTGGACTCTTTCGATGTCCTCTGTCAAACAAGTTGATAAGGATACCACACTGGGCAGCAGACAAGCGTGGTGTATGGAGTCTCTTTAGTAGTTCTATTGTATCTTTCGAGTGTTCTGCCAATGAAAGGCAGTCTCTGGTTCGACTTCCCTACGACATTATCAACGTGTTCTTTAGAGTTTAAGTCAGATGTAATAGTAATTCCTAGGCATTTAGTGGAGATAACGGCCTTCAAATGTTCAAATGTTTGTATAGTCTATGGGACTTAACTACGGGGTCATCAGTCCCTAAACTTACAAACTAATTATGAACTAACTAAGACTAAGGACGGCACAAATATCCATGCCCGAGGGGGGATTCGACCCCCCGACAGTAGTGGCCGTGCAGACCGTGACTAAAGCGCCTCAGTCCCCTCGGCCACCGCGGCCGGCTACGGCCTTCACATTTGATTTACTTGTAAACAAAGTAACGGTTTTCTTTTAGAAGTAATGTGGACTACATCACACTTCTCTTTATTAAGAGTCAATTGCCATTTTTTACGCCAAACTGATATCTTATTTAGATCGTTCTGCAGTTGGTTTTGATTTTCAGACTTCTAGACGATAAATGACGGCGTCATCAGCAAACAACCTAAGAGAGCTGCTCAGATTTTCTCCCACGCCGTTTCTGCAGATAAAGATCAATAGAGGACCAATAACACTACCGGATATTACTAACTGTGTCCTCTCTGGCAGGGAATCCCCTATCCAGTCACAAATCTGAGGCAATTTTTCATAACCAAGCAATTTGATTAAAACTTGTTTGTGAGCTACTGTCTCAAAAGCCTTATGATAATATAGATATACGAAAACAATTTGAGATCATTTGTGGATAGCATTCATCACTTTGTGTGAGTAAACAGCTAGTTGTGTTTCACATGAACGATATTTTCTAAATCCATGTTGACCTTGCCTAGGACTGGCCTGCAAGGATTCGCAAGCAATTTCAGAGACGATTTCGGTGTATCATTGTGACGCATGGGCAACATTTCACCTACTTGAACGTTGAGAGATGTCCTTCGTTTCTTTCCACTGATCAACCACAACAGAACATGTGATCTCGTCAACGGTTTATTTGTAATGACAATTGGTTCTGTTTTAATTTTTATTTTTAATTTTTAATTTTTAGCACCTTTTGGCATGTTCATTTCACGTAAGAATTATTAGCCATCAGTTCGTAGACTCGATTCTGTACTAGCCTGTACAAGGTTACTGGACAAGATTCCGTTGGTATGTGATCAAGCAAATATTATCAACGCGCAAACATGTTGTGCTGTTTGACTTTCCTCAGTTCATAATGAAAAATGTCGGAAGCTGACGAGCTAAGATCGCTCTTCTAAAAATGCTAACATGAATCCTTTTTCGTGATTCCTTCAGACCGGTTTCGGCAGAATTCGTTGCCATCTTCCCTTTTTGTCAGTTTACAGTTACAACCTGAACACAAACGCGGGTATTTCGAAAATAAAACAGCCTTTATGTCAGAGTTTAAACGCTGTGCACTCACGTCCCAAAGCCGTCACTGTGTCAAAGAGGACGCCAAGGAGATGTAATCGTGGCAAGTTCATTGCCGAGCTCCCCTTTACGCGAGACTTGCAGAAGCAGACGTACCACTCGCCTCCCGCTACGGGAGTCCGCGTAACCTCGGAGGAATTGGCTACGTCCCTTTTTGCGCCCGTAATGGCCGGGAGCTGCAGGTAGAAAGTAAACACGCACGGTTTGGCGCTGCGCGGCGCGGCTTGCAACTGGACGAGGGGTCGGCGGCAGTCGTGGCTTTCTTCTTCTGTCAGACCGCTATGCAGGGTTCGCCCAGCGGCCGGTAGAGATCGGGCGCGCCGCTTACGTAACGTTTCGTTTCCGGCACTGACCACAGGACAACACCGGCGTTCCTCGACGCTAGACGATCCTCTGGGTGCCGCACGGCGTGGGAGTTGCGAACCGTAACGGAAGAGGCACTGCCGGTAACAGCAGACCGTGCTTCAGGCTGTAACTGTCAGGTATCAACGACTCGATTGACCCCGTATGCGTATGTCGCCGTAGGCTCGAGACAGGGGACGCAGCCTCAAACTGGTGTGCGAGTACGCTACACAGTGCCTTTACAGTGTGTACACGACGCAGTGTGTCCCGATAGCTCAGTGTTGAAGTATATTGTTCCAAAGGTCTCAAAATCGATTGCAGGTTACTCTCTCGATGTTCACCGGTCACTTAATCACTTTTTTCACCACAGATAATCTAGTAGCAAATTTTAATTTTTACGACCAATTAACCTGTTAAACAGTTTCAGTCACTGGAGAAAGAGGAATTCAATAACGTATACCCTCCTAGTAAGACGAAGATCGGGATGTTCAACATTCAGGTCGATAAGAGTATTTCGTTGTATTAATCTTCTCGCGGCGCAGAATAAGAACGTACAACAGTAGATCTGGACATGTAACATGTAACATGTCTGTGTAAATATTTTTGGTCGAAACGAAAAGCGCCGAATGTGGCTGACTTTACTTTCGAGAACCTGTAATGTTTGATTAAGTTTCCTATGTAGATTTCAGAGCCATATGTTTTTCTCTTTTTATTTTTATTTTTATTTTTCATATTTTTATGTTATTTTTAGTGGCTCCTTACAAGGGCTCCTTTCTTATGGCACTGTTTTCTTCCCTTTTCTGATATTTTCTACAGAAAAATCTCCCAATTTGGGATCACCGAAATGAGAAATAGGTAATGCAAAGTCGTATAACAACCCGCGCACTATATTAACCGACTAGTTCCAAACGTACAGTTTCAACAGTAGATGACAAACAAAGCGGGATTTTACAGCATTATACCATGTAAAACAGTGCCGATTGTATGGATAATTTAGTGAGATGACTGTCGGGCTATTAACAAATTATTACCGTTAGCAGTTTATGGATTGTTCTCGATCTGATCGGTAATGGTCTTCATTCATGATTTTGGTTTGGTGGAATAAAGATGTCAATTATTAGTTTCTGAGGATTCTTCTTAGGTTCAGTAGAATTGTAATTTGCAGCATCTGTAACTGTAGGTCATGTGGTAGCGTTCTGGCCTCACGATCATTGAGTCGGTGGTTCGAATCCTACTGAGAAATTCTTTTTTTTTTTCTATTTTCGAATTTAGTATATAAAACATTTTCAGATCTCTAATTCCACATGTTTTATCAGTTTTTCTTTATGTGTATATAGACAAGGTGAAAACCTTGTCGTCACGTAAAACAATTGTTCAGTAGGTTAGCTCCTTGGAAAGCTATGGAGATGACTTTCCAGAATCAGTGTCGTCACGCTTCAGAAACTGAACAATCAAAGACTACCGACTGATAGAGAAGCCAACATTGAAATAAATGTAGCTTATGTGTTTTGATTGACACGATCATTATTAACAATCTTGTATAAAATATGGAAAAATACGAATAAATAAATATACATGCACTTTTCTTAAAAGTTACAACCAGACATTAAAATTCTGATGGTATTCGAAAAGAACGAAATAATTTTTAAAAAAATTTGGTACGACTGGATTCGAGCTCCCCCCTCGCCCCTACTGGTGAATGACCAGAACGCTATCACCTGCACTATACTGACATATGCGGCAGCTGCATTAATGATTTGTACTTACATTTACTTTCAAAAATTCAACGTCGATTTTAGAGAGTTGTGTAGAATGGCCTTGGCTATTTATTACTCGATTTCTGTAAGTATCGAAAAATTCTAAAATCCGACACCCATGTGGCCTCTTTCTTAGACGTCCGCTGCTACGTTCAGAGACAGCACTAACCCTTCCTACTATATCGCGTTCTAGTTCTGCAGCCATCTCACTTTCTGGTACGTCAAATTTGTACTTTCCGAAGTATCTACTATTTTCTATTACATTATAGGTTGTCAACAAAAGAAAACGAACTAGAATCCCAGTGGCACTCCGTTCAAATGACTTTCAATTAATTTTCAGTGTTGCCAACTGCTTGCACCTTGAAGTGATGGTGCCGTACAAAGCGTAGTGTGTTCATGAACGCTGGGTGGTGTCTTTGTGTGTCGCAGTTGCTGTTGGCAGCGCTGGCAGCCGTGGCCACGGCCGAGCGGCTGGACAACTCGTACCTGCCGCCTCCTGGCGCTCCGCTGGCCGGAGGCGCCCCAGGAGCCATCCAGGCGCCCTTCGGAGGACCCGGAGGAAGACCCGGACAGGGCGGGTGAGTACAGCACCGGCCACAATCACTGGTGGGGGATCGTCAAAAAGTGTGGAATTGAAAGCGAAATCTAATGGAGAACAAAGAACGTGTCCTTGAGACTTCACGGACCTGTAGGTAAGAACTGTAGGTGATGGCAGAGACATTTCTAACAAATACCAGAAGGGTGCAAGCACACGTCTGAGAAGAAGGGCTTAATTTGTGGTAGGCTGTATTACAGCACCCAGGAGACAAATGGTCTCCTATTTGAGTACAATTTCAAAACGGTGGTCAAATTACGCTTCATACAATCAGTGTCTCTTCCAGCAGGCGCGTTGCTCCGAAGTAACTACCTGTACCTACACTGCATGTGATCTACCAATACTTCTGTGTCTGTTATAAGTCGTCAAATACATACACTTATGTTTGTGCATTTAGCAACTTTCCAATACTATTGCAACTGGTACTGATCGCTGTAAGAGCAATTCTCCTAAGACAACTACTGGAAAATACATTTCCATTAGAGAGAGACAGCGATGCCGCTATTTTCCATACACCGTAATGTTAACAACGATTATGTTACCAGTAAATGTCCACGGTCAAAAACGATATTTGCATGGATGGCGAATCAGGAGGGGTTGCAGTGCAAATAGTTTATAGTGTCCACTCATAGAGCTTTTATCAACATTTCCTTTCTCAAAATGAAGTGTAACGTGAGTCTGCCTCATTTTGTATCTCGATAAACGAAATTAGGTACTTACTTTTACAAATATATTCAAGACATTTCGGTTGTAATATGGTGGTATTAATTTTACAGCATTGGAGGTGGTCGACCTGGAGCCGGCGGTGTAGGCCCTGGAGGACTTGGAGGACCTGGAGCTGGTGGATTCCCAGGAGCAGGTGCTGGTGGATTCCCAGGTTCTGCGGGTGGTAGACCTGGTGCTGGAGGATTCCCTGGTACTGGTGCTGGTGGATTCCCTGGTGCTGGAGGTAGTCGGTCTGGTGCTGGTGGATTCCCTGGTGCTGGAGGTGCAAGTGGATTCCCTGGTGCAGGAGCAACTGGTGGATTTCCTGGTACTGGAGCCGGTGGCAGAAGGCCCGGTGCTGGTGGATTCCCTGGATCTGGAGCTGGTGGTGCTAGGCCCAGTGCTGGTGGTTTCCCTGGATCTGGAGCTGGTGGTGCTAGGCCCGGTGCTGGTGGATTCCCTGGATCTGGAGCTGGTGCATTCCCTGGTGCCGGAGGATTCCCTGGTGCTGCAGGTGCCGGTGGATTCCCTGGTTCTGGAGCTGGTGGTGTTAGACCCAGTGCCGGTGGATTCCCTGGTGCTGGTGCTGGTGGTGCTAGGCCTGGCGCTGGGGGATTCCCTGGTGCAGGAGGTGCCGGTGGTCCTGCTGGTAGACCCGTCATTCCCATCCTCAAGTACGAAAACGTCAACAATGGTGATGGCTCCTACTACTTCAGGTAAGGAGAGCCCTATCAGGTTCACTACAACGAAACATGCATCTAGCAACCAAAACTGTCATAGTTCTAATTTTCCCTCAATCTATGTTTGTCATTACACTTTCAGTTGATTAACTGGAATGTGAAATCATATTAATCGTTACGTAAATGTAACAGGCAAATTTGTCTAGATTCATTTGAACTACTCGAGTATTCTTAGGGATACAGTTATTCTCGCTTAGCCATGGACCTCTCACAGTTAAATTAGCATTTCCATGGTATTTAATTATTACAACTTTTTAACAGCTTGTCTACCATTTCTTTTTGTATGTGTTTGCGTTCCTCATTCTCTTCCCTCACTCTGTGTTCATCTTCCCTCCCATCAGCTCCACTTTCTCCCACTTCCTTGGCCCACTCAGTAGTTTTCATCTTCTTTTCTTGATCTCCATCTCCTGAGCTTATCCTTGTATGGAAACTCACGTATTTCCACAAAGTTACAAATGGTAACAGTGCCCAAGTTCTTAGGTAGGTACATCCTGTCAAGCAGCACCGTGTAGTTAGTTTCTTATGAAGTCCATTAACTCGAACACAACTTTAACACGGTGCGAATATACCTATAAAATCCCAAACTATCGGACTTTCCCCACTCCGTCTGTGTGTGTGTGTGTGTGTGTGTGTGTGTGTGTGTGTGTGTAAGACGAAAATAACCAAGACAGTTTGTAGATGAAAATTTTTATCTGATATAGATAGTGACAGACTAGTAGTACTGCATTCCGAGCGTGTTAAGTGTTCATGGAAAACATTATGCCATCCCTGTGTAATTTTCTCTTCTGTCGTGATATTATTCACCTGTTACTTATGACATTATAAAATTAAGTGTTCCATGATACTTTAGGAGGTGTTTTGTCTCATTGGACGTTTGGTGAACGTAGCTATATACCTCTCCTTTCATGTTCATTTACCACCTGTTGCATGTATGTTTTGTATAGCTACGAGACTGGCAACGGAATCGCCCAGGACGAACAGGGCTACCTGAAGAACGCCGGCGTTCCTGACGCTGAGGCCGAGACTGTGGAGGGCCGCTACACGTACACTGGAGACGACGGCGTGCAGTACACGGTCACCTACACCGCCGACGAGAACGGCTTCCAGCCGCAGGGCGCCCACCTGCCCACGCCCCCGCCAATTCCCGAAGAGATCCTCCGCTCCCTGGAACAGAACGCTGCTGAGGAGGCCGCTGCTGGAGGTGCCGCTGGTGGTGCTTTCAGCGGTGCCCCAGGAGCTGGTGCCGGAGGAGCGTTTGGTGGTGCCCCTGGCAGTGGTGCCGGTGGTGCCTTTGGTGGTCGTCCGGGAGCCGGCACAGGTGGAGCTTTCGGAGGTCGTCCCGGAGCTGGTGCTGGTGGCGCCTTTGGTGGAGCACCTGGAGCAGGTGGTGCTTTTGGAGGTCGTCCGGGAGCTGGTGCTGGTGGTGCCTTTGGTGGAGCACCTGGATCTGGTGGTGCTTTTGGAGGTCGTCCAGGAGCAGGTGCTGGAGCTGGAGGTGCACCTGGAAGTGGTCTTGGCGGCGCTTTCGGAGGTCGTCCAGGAACTGGTGCTGGTGGTGCCTTTGGCGGTGCTCCTGGAACCGGTGGTGCATTTGGTGGTGGCAGAGCTCCTGGCGCTGGTGAGTAAATGGTGATATATTTTTAAGCAGTTTTATCATCACTTGTGTTCAATACTTGGGCAGTATTCCAGTGTTGGAATCCAAAGAGGCAACTGACGTTTTTGTTGGGATGAGAGTCGAGCTAAGTTGGAAGTCACTTCGTGGTTTAGCAACTGTACCATGCTGACTGAGTTGTTCAAACAAATGCCTAGTGAGCAGCTAACCTGCGAATGAATTGCAGATTTGGCAGATATTTTACTTCAATGATATTGCAACCAATGCTACTATGAGATGCAATCATGTGATAAATAAGGAATAAATTTGTTGGTAGATCGACATTTGGGATTATCACATGCGTGATACATCTACATTAGACGAGATTTCCGAACTACTGCGTGAATGACTTCATTCCCTTTGTATTGTAGAACGGTAAGATGGAAAGAAAATGCTTCTGGAGACCTCTGATTTGCTTTTTCTATTTTCTTTCGGTACCTACTGAACCGACCTCTCATTTATAGATCGACGTAATGATTGTGTTTTCTTATTGAACCAAAAACACTTATTCAGAATCAGATGATTCTGTACACGCATTCATGAACTACAAAGGAAATGTGTTGCCTAGTCATTTTTGTGCCTATATCGATAAAAACTTCTGCTAGATGAAGAAATGTGTGTAGACAATATATTGTAAAGGTTGTAGTTTGGTATTACTCAAAGATGCATCATGAGCAGTTTACGTACTTAAATGAGATATGGGACAGAAAATGAAGCGTTAGGAAATATTAATAATCCTAGTGGATTATTGGATTATTGAAACGGGCAATAGAGAGTCCCCCCTTAATAAACATATTTTTTTTTTTATGTGCATCACTTAAGATTGTACTTTTGCAGTCTAATATTGTCTTAATAAAAATGCACCTCTTACATATGGCGCTCTACAAAATTGTCTGTTAGAGCCTCATTACATATTGTTGGTTATTGGGTTCGATTACCATACCTCCTGAATCATGAAGATGTATACTATTAACCAGTCAATTGGCTTAGTCGATCTATAACGCTCTTTTAGTTGCAGATTCAGTTTATTACCTCTTACTTAATTATCTAATACGTCAATATATACTGTATAAGTACAAACTTCTATTTATTAATGTGCTCGACCACATGGACTCCTACGGCTGGACAAATGAATTAGCGTTAGTATATGGGATGTTGTTAAATGAGGGTACCAGTACCCTAATTTATTTTCAATCTTGGCAAAGGAAAATTATTTTTTTCTGAGGTGAATTAGAATTCGTATGGTGCAACTCATCATCGAGAAATAAAATTTCAGCATACACTTCTGCACATATGTGTACTGTACAGCCGGCCGCGGTGGCCGAGGAGACTGAGGCGCTTCAGTCACGGTCTGCACTGCCACTACGGTCGAGGGTTCGAATCCCCATTCGGGCATGGATATTTGTGCCGTCTTTAGTATAAGATAGTTCCTAAGTAGTTTGTAAGTTTAGGGACTGATGACCCCGAAGTCCCTTAAGCTTAACAAACATTTTGAATATACTGTACATTTATTGAATCAGATATCATTTTCTAACATTTTCTAAAACATTTCCCTCCTTTGGAGAAGCTGTTTTTTGTTACTGCTGTTCTATATACCATACCTAGATCCATTCCCCGTGATTTCAGTTGTTCTGTTGCTAAAAATGTCACGCCAAACTCCAGTGCTAACACTATAGTTCCTAGGTCCAGTCTAAATTCTCATATGCTATTTATTTCCAGGTGCCTTCGGCCGCCCCGGTGCTGGAGCGACGCCCAGCTACTCTCCAGAAAGTGGCTACTCGTACCCCAAACCCGGCAAGTAGGCGCCCGGATAGCCAGTAGCCGACAAACGACCACACGACCACGGATAACGATCTCACCCACCCCGACAGCCGACCACACGGAGCTGGTAGCTGCACTCGCGTGACCCAGCTGTTCACAACTCTCCTTCACCCACCAGACTAACAGCGTCCTTCCTTGAACTCCCTTTCCTGACCTGAAGGTGTCTCAACTGCAGCTGCATTGAGTGGAGGGCAAACGGGAAAAGCTTCACAGACGACGATCAGGGACTTCTCCTCTCGAACCCTACCTTTGTCTACGACAAACAGCCTGTTTATCCATACCACTTGTGTGGTTCCTGGATGCCGCCTTTGATGCATAACAAAGAAGAAGTTGGACTACACTCAATGTGAACTGCAGAAAGTACGAGGCAACTTCACCAATCTGTTTTGGTTCTTCTTTTTACTGTTGATACTCACTACTTATTTGCTTTCGCAGATACACAAAGACGACGTCTGCGATGCTTATGACGATAAGGCACGCTACGAGAAAGTTCTACAGTCATTACTTTTAAAATACTATTTATTTTTATATGTATATAAAAATGTAAAAAAATAATGTGTGTAAAATATGGTTTTAATAAATATTGTTTTTCTTAAACGTTGTGCACTGTCATTTCCATAAATAGTGTATTATATGCCGACTACGAGTAACGTCAGAAACTATTAAAACTGTTCAGAAATTAAGTGAACGTTATGGCATCAAAAAAACTAAGAACAAGGAAAGAATTTTATTACATACACCTGAAAGAGCGACTACAATACTACTTTTCCACATAGTCACCAAACAAATAGAGGCGCTTATCATAGCGGTGGACAAGCTTTGAGATTCCTTCGTCGTAAAATTCCGCCGCCTGAGACATTGGCCAGTGAGTTCAAAAATGTTCAAATGTTTGTAAAGTCTATGGGACTTAACTACGGGGTCATCAGTCCCTAAACTTACAAACTACTTATGAACTACTTACGAATTAGGACGGCACAAATATCCATGCCCGAGGGGTGATTCGAACCCCCGACCGTAGTGACCGTGCAGACCGTGACTGGAGCGCCTTAGTCTCCTCGGCCACCGCGGCCGGCGGCCAGTGAGTCACTGGAGATTTTTTGTCGTCATCAAAGATTCTTCATCTTGGGAAACAAGTGTCACTTGGTGCAAGATTTGGGCTGTAGGGCTGATGGGGGATAATTCGCCATTTGAGTGAATTACGGAGTTGTTGTAGCGCAGCTTTTGAGTGACAAACAAATATGTCCGTTAAACTTGTGGAAAAGGGAGTGAAAGATCCGTTATTGTAAACGACCGTTTTCCAGAATCGTTTCATCAACTTTAGCGACAAGATCGTCAGTCACAATGCTCCGACGTCCACTCGTCTCTTCATCATGGACGTTGGGTCGGCCACCTTTAAAACGAATGCACCATTTCCAGACGGAACATTCGATCGTTACGTTGTTTCTGTACACTTTTCACAACTTACGAATAATTGCTATGGGTTGTAGGTTTTTTGACAGCAAAAACCAAAAACCACATTTCACAAGCTGTAGGATTGTGAGATGTCGACTGGATACCGACTGACCTGCCGAGAACGCACATACCAAAATGTACGCGATCGGCGCGCGTCTAGTGGCGTCAGATGGAAACATTCCCTATTTTCTGAATAACTCTCGTACTGAATATGCGATTAAGTAATTGCTCTTGAGAAAAATTCTGTAGTCAATCTAGTCAGGATTAGGGGACGACTATTCATGTAATTCTGGCCCTAAATTTTACACAGAAACTTACGCACTCTCTCCTTCTCTCTCTCTCTCTCTCTCTCTCTCTCTCTCTCTCTCTCTCTCTCTCTCTCTCTCTCTCTCACACACACACACACACAAACATTAAGAAAATAATTGTGAAACCATAGCTACGTATTGAAATTAGGGATTTGTTCTGAGGAAGAACAGTATATTCACGAGGACGAAAATAACGTTTGATGAGGATCCCAAACGATATAATTTGTAAAACAGTGGAAACATACATCCTACTCATTCTTGCATCGTTTTTGTACTAATAATCAAGAAACGTTTTGGAGACATAGACGATTCACCTCTAACGTTGACAGATTTGATGGATGTACAAAGGGCATATGTTGAGGTGTATACAATCAAAATACATATATTGGTTTTATATATTCACAAAATGGTTACAGCTGATTCACCCGACATATTTTAGATGGTATATATACGAGGGTACGTATATTTAATAAATGATTATGTAGAAAAAGTAAACAGAGGGTAAAATCTGTAATAAACTTATAACAAAGCGCAGATATTTTGCAAATTGCAGTATCTCAACTAGACGACGTTTCACTATTTGTCACATAAAGAAATAAAGTCCTAGGCTAAAAAGTAACCTGTCTGTTTCAAAATAATGCTGAACAGTACTTTTTTAAGTTCTCTTGTTATCTACCATTTAAAAATATATATTTTGAGGTTATCAAATAGAACACAAGGCAAGCTAGTAATTGTTGATCCAGCCATTTGTTCATTTTGTGAACTGACCATTATTACATAAGTGAATGCTCGTTTGCGCTTAAATTTTCACTTCGTTCATTTGCACGCTTGGGGCAATATACAACCTTTGCTCCGAGTACTGATGGAAGTGAACCCCTTGAAGTGTTTTCCCAATAGTCCCTCGCCTTCATTCGCCAGTCATGCAGTACGCAATACAAAAGTGAATATGAGAACAGATACTTAAATTTAACTACCTGACTTAAATTCTTAGCTATCGTCTTTTAGTAACACAAATTCATGTTATGGAAAGTAACCGGAATAAAAGTTTAAGGCAAAATTATTACGTAATACACCAATCAGGGCACTCGATACGGGCTGAGGGTCTGCAAAAGAAGGCAAATGTTGAAACTTGGCTACCTCCGGATCGTATTAAGGGCAAATTTCATAAAAAACAAAGTTGCAAAAATCACTTTTTATAACAGCTATTTTCGATGCTATTAGACAGAGAAGTACGAAATCAACATTTTAATCAGTTATTGAGATTGGGAAGGGAATAAGACAGGGTTGAAGCCTTTCCTCAATTTCGTTCAACTGTACATTGAGCAAGTAGTGAAGGAATGCAAGGAGAAACTTGGAGAGGTAATTAATACCCAAATAACAAAACTCATCTACTACTTTTTTTGTCTCATTACGTAATCTAATTCCTTCAGCATCACCTGATTTTCTGACATTCCATTCCATTACCCTCGTTTTACTCTCCTTAGTGTTCATCTTACATCTTCCTTTCAAGACGCTGTCCAGTCCCTTCATTTGCTCTTCCTTCTGTGACAAAATTATTATGTCATCGGGAAACCGTGAAGTTTTACACACACACACAAACACACAGAGAAGGAAGAGTAATTGAAAGGATTGGACAGTATCTTGAAAGGAAGATGTAAGATGAACATTAACGAGAGTAAAACGAGGGTAATGGAATGGAATGTCAGAAAATCAGGTGATTCTGAAGGAATTAGATTAAGTAATGAGACAAAAAAAGTAGTATATGAGTTTTGTTATTCGGGTAGCAAAATAACTTCTGATGGCGGAATTAGAGAAGATATAAAATGGAGAATGGCTATGGGAAGGAAAGCGTTTCTATAGATGCGAAAACTGTTAACGTCCAAATTAATTTAAATGTTAGGAACTCCTTTCCGAAAGCATTGGAGGGTGGCTTTGTATGGGAGTGAAACATGGATAGTAATGAGTTCAGACAAAAAGATGTTAGAAGCTTTTGAAATGTGGTGCTACAGAAGAATGATTAAAATTAGATGTGTAGATCATGTACGTAATAAGGAGATGTTTAGCCGAATCGGGGAGAAAAGGAGTTTTTGGCATATCCTAAGAGAAGGGATAGATTTGTAGGACACATTCTGAGACATCAAGGAATTGTCAACTTAGCATTAGGAGGAAGTGTGTAGGGTAAAAATCGTAGAGAGAGACTGAAGGATGAATATAGTAAGCAGATTCGAAAGGATGTAGGTTGCCGAACGTATTCTCAGTTGAAGAGACTTGCACAGGACAGGTTAGCTTGGAGAGCTGCATCAAACCAGTCTGTGGACTAAATGTTCAAATCTTTGTAAAGCTTATGGGACTTAACGGCAGAGTTATCAGTCCCTAAACTTACAAACTACTAAAAACAGCACAAAGATCGATGCCCGAGGGGGATTCGAACCCCCGACGGCGATCAGCTTCGCACATCGGAACATAGCGCCTTAATGCGCTCGGCCGCTCCGCCGCGGCAGTCTGCGAACTGAAGACCACAACAACATTGACAGACTTACAAAAGTATTTCCAAATACATCAATAAATTTTTAGTTGGTACAGAAACGTAACTACCAACGGATGTACTATGGTCTTAACAGTACAATATATGTTATTTATGCAAACCACTCGACACATCAGTTAACTGGAGATGTATTTTCTAACCACGAAGAACTTTGCTATTAGATGGATGTTATATACGAGGGATGTTTGAATGAAAAGGTACGAAACGCGACTGTGGGTATAACTGACGTCTTTACTCAAACGCAATCACCAGAGGCTTGAGCACAACTATCCCACTGTTTAACGAGCCAAAGGATTCCCTTTTCCCAGAATTCCTGCGGCAGTGACAAGAGCCATACCAGTTGTTGTTTTTTTTTTTTTTTTAATTTTTTTTCAGGGTACCAAAGAAATGGAAGACACAGGGGAACATGTCCCGACTGTAGTGCGGATGTGAAGCTACTCCCAACTTAAAATTACCTAGTACAATTTGCATGGCCGTGAGACGTGCGTTATGTAAATAATCATGGCATATTGGTCGCTTTTACGTGGACAATGACAGTTACAAAATGCAATGCAAATATTTCTTTTGTAATACTCACAAGGAAAGTACATGGCCTCGAACAAACGTATCTGTATGAACGTTTGCTTACGGGATCTCTGCGTACACCTCAATGTGCTGCTGGGTGTCGTTTTTATGCAAAACTCTGCAATGATGCTCTAGATAGCACTGTAGATGTAATTGTAGACGCCATACGTAATTCACATCTCTTAACTATAACTTATCTAATAATCATCGTACATGTAATCTAGCGTATTGTCATCAAAAGCCGTGATGATAGTGTCAACTTTAAGCTTAATTGAAATAGAAATCGGACAAGGAAATATAGAAGTCAGATATAAATGATTAAATAATCTTTAATTCATTCAAAGCACATATATCAATTTTTTTAAGTCCAGTTCAAATCTTTCGACGAGTTTAGAAGCGTAATGAATTGATTCCGTTCATGTAGATTGCAACATACGATTTAAAGAAAAAAAATCTTAAATTTCCCAAACAATAAAAAAAAGAACATGAATATTTATTTTATTATATTCGAATTTAACACTTACTGCTCTCTAAATGGTACACTTGAAGGCGGTACAAGCCTCTTCATTGATGCTTCAGAGACAGAATTATGGTGACGAAAACCACATTCTCGTCTGTATTATACCACAAGGGACGGTAGAGATGGCAGAAAATTTTTATCAAAGTCAATAACAAACTTCATTAGATTAGCACTTTTTGCAATGAATTACAAATGACAATTCCACACTAACCTGAAAACGGTTGGTATTGATTTTCTGCTCTCTCAAGTTGTAGGCCTATATTGCTTATAAAGGCTTGAGATTCTTACCTATTTAAAGTATCGTGACAGATTCAGATATGTTGTGTAGAATCTGGATTTAACTGACTGTCGGTCACTGTTTGTTTTGTTAGTTCTTAAGGTGGTGACAATAGCACTTAGTTCTCTTTCGAGAAGGTTAGCAAATATCGCTGGAGGCGTGTAGGTGGAGGCGAGCAAAGAGCTGGAATTTCATAGTGTAGCTACATCTTCGCCATGTTTGACGTAAATTGAACGCCATGTTTTGTGGCGTAAATGCAATTAATATTACAATTCATTGAAACATATGTAATACAGAAACGCAGTGTAATCGTAATCAACACACTTACCACTGAGTATTTCATAATACCCTAATATTGTCTTCAAAGTGTTGAAAGTTTGGTTTCTGGAGGCTTGTCGTTAGGCTTTACTCAATTTCTTGGGCTAAATAAACCCTTTCTCACCTGAATTATTTTCTAACAACAACAAAAAAATTCTTTAATTTTTAGAGTCTTTAGGGCGCAGTAAGCAGGAATTTGAAACATAACTATGAAAAAATATATTTTTGTGTACAATATCTGAAATGATAACAAATGGAATCATTGGGGCACAGGTATGACATATGAGAGCAAAGAATAAACATATTTTTCTTTTTCTAATTCACTTATTATGTCAGCAATAAAACACTTTAAATACTCTTTAAATTATGGAAACTTTAATTTTTGTAACAATAAAAGTCTTTTGGAGTTAATAGATGGCAACATTAAACGTATTGCATAAAAATCTCTGGAACAGTTTTTATTCATCTAACGACAAACTAAATTTCATACACGTTATTCTACAATAGATGTTTATGCTCAATTTACATCTTGCTTTGTGAGTGACGTGTTCTGAGCAATGACCTATACCATCGCGTTGTACATCAGCAACTGCAAGTGGTGTTTTGCCTATTCTCCTCTTCTTCGTTTTGGACTTAGTGACCTGGTTGTTGCTCTCTCTCTTCAAATGACCTTTTGCCATATCACTCACAAAATCAATTACTCGTCTGTATTTCACATTTTTGACCGCAATTTATTCTGTTCAACAGTCTACGTTTTGAGAATGCGATAATATGGAATTATAGGTCACGTCTATTAGTTAAGTATCTGACATACAGGTAGACCAGTAGGTTAAAATGTACAGCGAGCGGAGTGTCATATAATTCTTCCTTTTCATAGTCCTTCAGTGTGTGAATTTCAACAGGAATATTTAAAGAGTCCATCTTCATAGTTTCATCAGCAAGATCTTCATGACCAAAACCTGTTACACGGACAACAGCTTCCAAAGTAGATTCCTCATTTGTAATCTCCTACAAAGTCAGAAACTTCAAAATCTGATACGTCAGCTTTTAAAATTGCGTTGATTTCTACATCTGTACCGACCGAGGTGACGCAGTGCTATCACAGTGGAATTGCGTTCGGGTGGAGGGTGGTTCAAATCCACCTCCGGCCATCCTGATTTAGGTTTTCCGTGATTTCCCTAAATCACTCCACGCAAATATCGGGATGGTTCCTTTGAAAAGAAACGGCCGGTTTCCTTCCCCATCCTTAATCAAAAACCTGAGCGTCAGCTCCATCTCTCATGATCACGCTATCGACGGGACCTTAAACCCCAAACTTCCTTTCTTCCTTCCTTCCTCTTTCTGCATCTATCAGAAATCAACGTAATTTTGAAGGTAGTATATCTGATTTTGAAAATGCTGATTTCTCTGTCAGTTCGGACTACGTGGTCGTGGGGTAAAGCGCTCGACTGGAAATCGAATGGGCGCGTTTTGGAAATCCGGCTGAACTTCGGATTTTGTTCACTTTCCTACGCCTCTCAACGATGTGAGGACTCCCCAGAAACGACACGTGGTTCGCATTCCACGTTAAACTGTAGGTCCCCTTTCCCCAGTTGGATAACTGGGGTAGGCTAGGGACACACAAGTCGCTGAAGTGGCGTCGAACTGAAAGACTTGCATCCAGCCAAGGAACAGACGAATTTTTACTTAATTTTTTTACATGGGTCAGGACCCCGCAGGACCCGACATATCTACAAACAAGTGGTGATAAATGAGTAATTATATCGTCACTGATAGTCCACAATTCGTAATCTAATATTACGAAAAAACCATTGGCAGATTTTTCTTCAGATTATATATAAATTATATCATACTTGTCATTGATCTGAGAATTATAACAGATAATTGTGGATAGTAGGTACTAAATATGCGCATATGTTAACGTATTGATTTCAAATGAAATCACTGTTTATTTATTTATTTCAAGTCAAAAAATCGTATGTCGGAAACACGTTGTAAATACATAATACAAGCAAATTATTCTCTAACATTCTAAGCAAGAGTGAATGGCCATCCTTATACATATAATACACACTTGTTAATATTTTCCAAAGTTTGTATTGCAGACCAAACCAGGAACTCCATGTGCACAGCAACAAACGGAAGTTTAAGACCTAACAATCGATTACTTTCGTCCTCCAAGGTGCTACAATCTGTAGGAAGGGAACAGAACTACATCGTAAAATTTCATTTGGGAAAATTTTCTGTCTAATATGGGCACCACAAGCCAGATTATTTAGTGATTACAATTTGAATCTACGATCAAAAATGTTAAAGCCAAATGGGCTTGCTTTATACGCATATATTTATCTTTGAAGTGGGTTCAGTGGATGTTGCTGATTATAGTAGTAAATCATTTTTCCTCGTTTGTTTTTCCTAAGCATATGTTTTTTAGCTTCTTATCTTTCAAAACAAACCATTAGTTATTGCAAAGATAACTGCTTTCCTGCGCGTATTTGAAGAGTGCTTAAAATAGCGAGACAGCCTTAGACTTCTTAACAGAATTTCTCACATCTGCCATGTAATAATTAATATTCAGTGTCTTACCAATCAAGTTAATCCAATAGAAAGCCAAACTCATTTAGGCATGATTAAATTTTTTAGTAAATAATCTACAGAGAAGAATAGAACTGCTTTACCAAATGAAGGACGTCAGTTTCAACACTGACAAATCATAGATTAGTTAGTCATTTAACCACTGTTATAATGGCCGCCTATTTATAGTTGGTTACCCCAAAGGGCGCTATAACTTGTGTGCTAGTAGGCACCCTCTGGAATTTAAGCTCTGTGCCCTGACGAATCTTTTGATACATAGAGATCGGTCATGTTTGGTGGCAGGCTGTGTATAAACATTCCTTGTTCTGAAATAATTATAAAGGAAGATAATTTTATTGTAACGGAAACAGCATTTTTATGAAAATTTGAAAATAATAATTAATCATCCATTTGTTACAAAGACATCGATTATAATCAAAGGATGTGGACATTCTTCGTCAACATTCTCAACAAAGATATGATTATTTTCGGATATGGTGTATCAATTTTTTTAATTATATACTTTTTCAATTTTGGCTTCCATATAGAAATTGAGGAGATGGAGTGTACATAAATGTTCGTTTCGTAATATTGTTATATGTTAATTGGAATATTTGTTTTATTTCTTTTCGCGGCTTTGATGGAATATAATATACCACTAAGATAGTCACTGATCCTATTTTTAAAATCAACTAGAGGGCATTGTGGTGGGACGAAATATTATCCCTGCTACTGCCTTACGTCAGCTGAGTTTTTCAGATGAAATCACGATTATTTATGCTGTAAGACAGTGAGTTCAAGACTTTAATTATGAATCGATATATTTTACAACTGATTTAATGAACAATATCTGTGATTTACAAAACATTAGACAGAATCCAACAAGATTTTTTTTTTTTTTTTTTTTTTTTTTTTGTGGAAAATTCCGCGAAAGAATTTACTAAACTTCAACTTTAAATTTCTATTGAGCAGTTTTTTTTTCTCTTATTTTGCACACAAAAATTTAGCAAGCAACATTTAAAGATTTTTTTCCTTAATTGAAACCTGAAAATTCAATTATAATTCGAGTTTACTGGAATGGCTAGGGACAAAGTCCAGTATGATCAAGTGGAGGAACTACACATTTGAATAGAATCTGCTATTCCAATAAAACCCTTGCGACTACTTCTCACCGTTAGTGGAATGACAACAAAGTTGGAAGAAATGGAATTACAGTTGAATGTTCACGCATAGCTTTCTTCAGACAGAATCAATGCAAGTGTTTAAAAGCGCAAATGAAAGAGGTTGATCCGATGAATGTTGTTAAGTAAAAAAGAACTGAGTACCTTAATTAGAACCGAAGATATCGTAAAACAAACCGATTAAAACATTCAATGCAAGAACAGAAGGATGCCGCGTTTGAATAAAAATAAAGGATGGAGAGACTTAATTCTCTTACTTGATTACAAATGTGTGAATGAATAACTTTCATTTAAAGCAAAAGTTAAGGTCGGATAGAACGGCCTGACCGACTTTAGTTTACATCAAAGACACCCCGTAAGAAATATACAGAAGGAAATCGCGTTTGAGTACAGAAAAAGGAAGGCGAGACTTACGTAAATTCTGATACTTGACGCAAATCTGTGGATGAATACCTTTCCTTATTCTGATTAAACAGAAAGGAGACGTGTACGTTTCCAGTAAGGCAGGTGCATAACTTTTCTCATTTGTTGAAAAGTCGTTTCATGTAGAGATTAATGTTCCTGTTTCGGTTCTTTTCAAAACGTTTTCGTTGTCATTGTTTGCATCTTCTCTGTTTTCAGAGGGCCAGCCTTTCATACAATATTTTAAAGAAGATAAGCTAACGAGTCACATCTTTTGACTGTTATTAGGTAACAATGATAATTTCTACGTACTGGAACATTATTCATGATATATCACCACTTTCACTCCAGCTGTTCCGTTCCTTATAGAAACTGTTTTCGTATTAGTGTATGAACAAGGACAACGCAATGTCAATTTATTGGAAAATTATTGACGAGTTCATAATGAAGTAGGTGCGAAAAACTATTACTTAAGCTGTCAGCTACTCAAACGTGGAACTGAATAAAGAAGTAATTTTTTTGCTTCTCGTATCACAGTAGTAGTTAGCTGTGTCACTTTTTAACTTCGCAAAATTGATCATATTTTTACATGTTTCAATCTCAATTACTAATTACATTTTATTATTACGATCGATGTGGATTCTAAAGTAACTGTCATTGACAAATTGTTGATTCAAAATTATTTTACTACATTGATTGTTCAATAAGTCAGTACTACAGTTTTGTTTATTGTCTGTATAATCCTTCACACATGCGTTTCACAATTAAATTAATATTAACTGTCTCTTGTGAAAGCAACTAATTATTTCGTGGCTTGTACCTGTTTTATATTTTATCGTGTTCTTCGTTTCATACGATTGTATGTCTGTGTTTCACGTGCGTGATGTTAGTCAGGTGTAAGGGCACAAATTAACTGTCACAAATTTGTGTATGTATGTATGTTTGCTCGGTTTGGAAGCTTTCCTGCATTAACGAGAAACGTGGCATATCAAGTTACGTTTAGCCAATGAAGTGTTGTGGTATTTACATTCTGTGTTGATATATTACATGTCTATCAGAGGTTGTTGTAGTCTGGGAGTGCAAACAAATATTCTGTGACGGATGTTTATGTTATACATAGTGCACAGAATGGTTGATGGCAGTAGTAGCATACAGTAAAGTGCGTCTTCTAATTTTCGAAGCTCCGAAAGTTTCATAGAATTTTCATAACTGCAGTCGTAGTAGTTAATTAGTCAATAACCACAAACGAAAAGTCTGAGTTAGGACCCTTGTACTTGATGACCGTGTGGCTGACTGCTGTTAGTGTCATAGATAGTAGAAACCGATTGGCTAGTTGGACAGTAT